>CM025793.1:56913585-58352716 GCA_014635995.1 Sarcophaga peregrina | reverse complement strand
TATGGTCCAGTTTCAGTATTGAGGTAATTTTATAATCATTTTAATTTCATTTGAAATACTTAAATGATTAATTCTAATGCAACACAATTATTTATTATTCATATTCTGTAGACGGTGGCTTTTATATCGGCTTGTATACTGGCAATAACATTTAAGAATCAACAACGTAGAGCACGTTACTAAAAAAAGTATTTTTTTTTTATTTACATACGCACATACATACGTACTTATTTATATTATTTTTACAGATTATGTACATATTTATAAATCGTTTTAAAATAAATTAATTTTTTTATACGTTTTAATTAAAAACATTTTGGAAGCTGATTTGCTTTGTGTAGGACGGATTTTTATTGAATGTTTAAATTCATGATTTTCATTCTCCAAATTCTCAAGTACTATTTAAGTGCTCGTTGATCATTTATTTCTTAATTTCTTTTGTTAATAATTTTCATATTTCTAAGTACAGCCAACTCCCGATATAACGAATCTGATTTTAACGAAAATCCGATATAAAGAACAGCTAAATTTCTAACTAGAGTATTCAAAAACCGAATCCGACAACCAGTTAACTGGTTTTTTACTTTTAAAAGCCGATCGGTTTCGAAAATCTCATATTTGCGACAATCCGGTTTTTTCCGTTAAATAACCGGTTTTTTTATTTTTTGCGAAAATACATAAAAATTTTCAACAAATCAAACGAAAAGCAAAAACGACTTCAGTATTTTGTAAAAATAAGAAATTAAAAAACTTGGATTGGTATGGAACTCGTTTTCGAAAATGATTGAATTTTTTTTAAGAATATGGAAATGTGTGGACTTTTCTTTAATACCGTTCTCACCTATCGTAATTGAAACTTTAGAAAATCTGAAGAAAACTTTGCAACCAGAAATAGCAATTAAAGAATTATCTAAGGATTCTGTCCCACCGAAGCGGAATCCAAGAAATTTGCTATCGATTTGTATAACCGTTTATTTTCTTGCGATGATACAGATGATGAAGTAATAGATTCTGACTAAGATTTAAGTCTTGATACGGATCTCAGCAGCTTAATTTTTGATTTAAATAATACATTAAACAGTCTACAAAAAAATCATAAAACCACATTCATTATTACACGATGATTTCATGTACCTCGACAAATGCAACAAAAGAACAGAAAAAATGGAAAATTTCTATCACTTTCTTTTGACTATTTGGCCAACTTCAATTTTCAGCGAATACATCCAATTGTATTAAAACTAAACAAAGAAACCGGTTAACCTGTTTTTTTTTTTGTTTTTGTAAAACCGTATTCGAAACCGGTTTGTTTTAGATGTCAAAATTTCTAATTATTCGATAACCGATTTTTGGAAATTGTCGGTTTTTTGAATACTCTATTTCTAACATTAACTATCTTATACAGCGAACGCTTCAAACATTTTAAGATCGATATAACGAATGGTAAAAAAAAACAAAAGAAAGTCAAGCAAATAATTTATTTTATTTTAGTGAACATTTAAAAATTTGTCTTCTCAATATTACGAACAGGAAGGACTAAAGAAAATGAAAAGAATGACTACGATTTTGTATGTGCTTAGGTCTTTTTATTGAGTTTTTAAAAGTGCAAGTGTTCACGTGCAGCAGTCGACAAAAGTTTACAACTAGGACAAAAACACACTTTAACCGTAGATCGAGCCCTTAAAAAACTTCATAATCCTAGCTTATGTTTCTCTTTTGATACATACTTGTAGTACATAGTATTGTCACGATTATTGAAAGATTTTGTTAAAAAATTTTAATATTTTGATATATTTTAAATCATTTTAATAAAACTATTTTATTTTACAACCTTATATTACAACCTTGATGCAAAATTTTTGACATGATGCACATTGTAGAATTCATTTTTACGTCAAAATCAGACACTTCATGTCAGCTTGGTTTTATTTTTTTCTAAATGACAATAATTTGACATCTAGCACCATTACTTTGCAGCGATTTATAAATTTCCAATTGTTTAGATGTGGCAGCTTATTGCCACTCACATCAATAATACTCCCAATTGAGCTCTGACTGCAATCTGATGGCGCAAACCATTGTTATGTTTCGTTCGAAAAATCTGTTGTCAGCGTCATGTGTGATAAAAAATTTTCTCGCAGCAATAAAACATCGATTATGTCACTTAGAGCCCTTTCTGATTTCCCGGATACAGATTTCCCAAGATAGCTGTAAATTCTTGCTATACATGTAGCATGTACTGGAATATAAAACTGTCAATTGGATTTCGGTGGACCACGAAATTTAGATCAACCATAAAATTCAATTTGTTACTAATCTAGAGCGACAAAATTATTGAGATTATTACAAGCTGGAAGACTTTCAGGACGTTCTTCGAAAAGCCATTATATGTAGGTGGTATATTATCGTCATTTCCGATTATCATCAATTTCAAAGCGCATTATCCTGTTGTCTCATACGTACGTAGTTAACCGAAATATTATCCTTCTTTAATATCCGTGAAATAAAACACAGGACAAAATACTTTTTTCAAAAGTTTGTCTGTTGCATAAGATAAATATGAGAAGAGCATACAACATTTCAAGAAACAGCAGTTAGCATTCTGCGTGAAGATTAGAAATATTTTCTCCTCCCTAACTGCTAAATGATAGCGTTTCTGTGTTCCAAGTAGTATCATCCTTGGCGATAAACATCCTGAGGTTTGTACCTTGATCTGATATCTAATAAGCTAACACTCTACATACTAGACTACGACTTCAGCCGTCAATATCAAGGATATATCATGAACAAAAAATTTAACCTTTTCACTTTCTTCCAACACTTACCTTTCAATTTCTTCTCAAATACCATAAATAATGTATTAAAATTAAATATTATTAAATATTAAATAATGTATAAAAACTTAGAAAAATTTCAAACAGAACACTAAAGAATCGCTAGAAAAGTCGTATGTATCAAGAAAGATACATAAACCAGAATTATGAAGTTTTTGATATTTTTTTCACCCCTGTTTGAAATTTTCTTTTTTTATTTGGTTTTAAATAATGACGATAACAATCCCTACGAATTTTAAAAATATCAGACATCTAACGTTTTCTGAATTAAAGTTTTATAACTTCAAAAATTAAAATGTATTATTTTTGATACAAAGCTCGATCTACGGTTAAAACGATTTTTTCCAGTATTTCTAACCTTTACTATGAGATGTTATAAAATTGTATTTTAGAGGAATATGTTAATTATTTTTATAATCTCATCAGTTTGTTTAGATTAAATGTAAAATAATACCGCCTTCATAAAACGCATATAAATATTATTTTTGTTTATATAATTAAAATAAAATAATTTAAAAAATGTCTCCATATAACGAATTTTTCGTTATCTTTTATCGTTCCTTAAAACGAGATTTGCCTGTAGTCGTATATAAATTATAAGATAGCATTCAGTCTGACATATTCGCACATGCACATTAGATGATGTAAGCCAAGATGATTAAAGAGACAACGAACTCGTCGCTTTTTAAAACACTCCAATCGTAAGATCAGTCTTTTGAGGTTCGTTTCAAACGATAACAATAATGTCAGGTTTCTACTGGCTTTTTATATGCATTTTTAATACACAGTTAAAGAGAAAAGTCTACATACAACGGTGTGTGTGATTATTTACCTGCAAATTTTGATTTTGTTTCTCAACAATTTTTATTTCATATTTTGTTTTTCATATTCGAAATAATAATATTTGCGATAGCCGACTTTTTATAGTCGCTCAAATGTGAAAATGATAAATTTTTCGTTAAGTAACCAAAATCCATTAAAAATTTTGAAAATTTTGAAAATTTTTTAACTGATAGTTCATATGATAAATAAACATACATATGACGCGACTGTTATATCCTGGTGTCACGGCGTTAGTGGTTGAACTCCTTCGAAATGGATCGACAGAATTTCATGAAATTTTGTGTGCATATCGGGTAGGTCTGAGAATCGGACAACATCTATTTTTCATAACCCTAAATGTTAAGTGGGCGTGGCAAATTGTTAAAATTTAATATTTAAGTACATATTGATCATAGAGGAATAAAATTTGGAGAGTCGATATCGAGAATCCCATCAAAAATGGGCGTGACAGCCCTACCCCTTCGAGTGATACGTATAACTCTTAAACTACTGAACCGATTTTAACCATCCGTTTTTGTTCGAAAGCTTATCAGGTTTAGATGGTTAAAAAAAATTCGATATAGCCAAAAGTAGGCGTGGAAAACCTTTAAAATTAAATATTTAGGGGCATAATAATCGTAGACGAATTCAATTTAGTGGGTAGGTTCGTAGAGTCGATATCGCCAAACTCAACAAAAATGAGTGCGGCATTCTTCCTTCCTTCCTTCCTTCCTAAGAGATACCTATAAATCGGCTAATTCGATGGTTTATACATACATACATACATAATTGGTCATTACAACCCTTCAGTCAGGATTATTGACCTAGTTTCTCACACCAATTATTTAATTTTGTACTTGAGTAACGTTACCAACAGTTTAAGGTCGTCTTCGAACGACAGATT
Organism: Sarcophaga peregrina; assembly: GCA_014635995.1. Lineage (NCBI taxonomy): Eukaryota > Metazoa > Arthropoda > Insecta > Diptera > Sarcophagidae > Sarcophaga > Sarcophaga peregrina. The sequence goes on along the minus strand of CM025793.1, from coordinate 58,348,156 downwards.
TTTAAGAAGGTTTTGATGGCAATTTTATTTACTCTCATAGTTTTTGCCAGAAATTTGCTGAGAGGAAGTCGTTGAAGAAATATTTTCATATTTCCGTTTTGATGTCTAATAAAAAAGTCTTGAAGGTTCGAGAAATATAAAAGAAATATTTTTGAGATCTCCTCAACAAAACTCACAACCTACAGTATGTCCTTAGCCGCGTGTATTTAATTTTTTTATTTTGTCGCACAGTGTAATTAATTAATACAGAATAAAAGAATACATAAGGGAATGTAAAGTTTTCGAGCCATCACAATGGCAATATATTTTATCTGGTTTGATATCTTTTACGCTCATCGAATAAACGGTCGTCATTAAACGGCGGTATTTTCGTTTTCATGGACCCAAGCAAACCTTTATTTCTTACGGGTTCTCATTTGTCCATTTTCAGTTTAATATTGTGTTCAGATTTTCCGTTTTGATGTACAATTACATTGAATCAATTTGAACTTTACGTACAAATTTATTGATTCCACAAACATTTCTGAACCGATGTCCAAAATTTAAATATTATTGGAAAGGGGAGAGACCCTTAAAACATTTGACTTAATATTATATGAGTTTTGATGAGGTAAACTTGGAAAAAACAAATTTTTTTCATATTTGACCGTTCATAGCAGCAAACTTTGCATAAAAAGTATGAAATAACTGATGACATTCTGAAAGTACATTATCTTGTGAGAAGATTCACACTTCGTTTGATCAAATCGGACAAAAATTACTGTGAAATTGACACATTTTGTGATAAACAATCAAGATCCATCAATAATTCTGAAAATTTTTGAACTAAAAGTTCATTTGATGAGATGACATACATAAAAAATATAACTCGACTGTTAGACTCTTTAATAATTACCGTAAATTTTGTCCGATTTGATCAAGTGGTGACTCAATCTCTTCATACTAGAACAGACTTTATGAATATTATCATTTATACTATATTTTTGTTATTAATGTTTGCTACTATGAGTGGACAATCTTGAAAAATATGAAAAAAAATTCGAATATTTCAAGTTTACCTGATAAAATCTCATAGAATATTAAATCGAATAATACATATAAAGTGGGGAGCACAAATGACTACATGTTTATACTTTGAACGCTTTTTATTGAAATAAAACTAAAAGTAATGAAGAAAATTTCAAAAGTTTTTTTGTCATTTATTAAGCATTTAGTGATTAACAAAATAAAATAAAATTTAAAATCGTATGCATTAAGCTCTAAGAATAAAATACTCAGTTTTGCACTTCTGCCTTTTGAGATATGTTTGCAAAAATAAATCAAAAACTACCGTTATTTTATTATGTTTTTGCACTACTTTGACTTTTTTAAGAAAATATTGATTAAATATTATAGAACAAAAATCAATATCTATTAAAAAATTAAGAAATTCTTGAAATCTACTGGAGACAGTATTGTTGCTTTGACTAAAAATGGCTATTCTACCAGGGAAACTTCTAAAAACTTGGAGTTAGTTAGTTAGTAGTCATCAGAGTCCAAAAACCTTGTTCTGTTGTTCCGTAACTCTATTCAGAGTTCGTAGAAAACCACTAATGCAGATGCTCGTCTTATGGTAACAAAAATTTAAATTGACACATTTTTTAGTACCGAACGAAGCTTTTTTGGCAATCGGGAAAGCCGTTTGTCGATGGATGGCAAGTAGAGCTCGTAAAGATATTGGATAAAGATACCTCAGCAGTCAAAAAGAAAAACATGCACTCTCGGCTAAAAATGTAAAAGCGCGATTACAGTTTGCCAGAGAACACAGAAAATGGACAGAGGATGACTGGAAACATGTGATCTGTTTAAACAAATCAGAACTCAACCGCTTTCAGTCTGATGGTAAGCAGTTGTGCTGACGCCACAATGGGAAAAAAATTTAAAGACAACATGTTGAGGAAATGCTGAAACACGGTGGATGGTACGGGGTTGCTTTGTCACCATGTAGCCTCGGACCACTGCAAAGTATCAATAATATTACGAAAAAAGAGGATTATTTGAGAATTCTGCAGACCCATCTTCCCGATTTTGTCGACAAGAGTGCCTATCCTGCGCAAGAAGTACTTATCCAGCAGGATGGAGACCCAAAACACATCTCCTAAGTCATTAAAGAATGGCTTGTGAACAAAATTTTCTCTTAGTGCAGTGACTAGCACAATGTCCCGCCCTCAACCCGATTGAGAATTTGTGGTCAATAGTGAAGAAGCGGTTGAGACAGTACCGATCAGCCCCAACCAATTTAGATGAGCTTGGGAAACGGATTCGTCCGGAATGGACAAATATCTTAAAGAAATTATAAAGAATTCGGTGGAGCACATATCAAGTTGCGTAAATGAAGTTTTACATAACAAGTATCTTTTGACTAAATATTATAAATATTCGCATTCCCAAAAATTTCGGAATGGTGCAAAATTGAGTACATCCGATATATTTTCCTCTTGATTGTTTTTTCTTAGAATTTGATAATTTTAGTTTCGAATTTTAAATTATTTTGTTAAATAGCAAGGAGTGCGGACTTACACTTTTACTTAAAACTAAGTGGCGGATTTTTTTCTTTTTATATTTCAATTAAAGTAAATAATATTTGAATTTTTTTGTGTATAAAATTTTTTTCTGACAAAGGTTTCAGAGAGCATCCAACTTTTTGAGCCACTTTTTCTTATTTATATTGCTTGCTTTATTTTGGTCTGCAAATCCTTTTTTTCTTCCACTTCCACGCTTTCTCTCAATACTCAAAGACTCCTTATATTGTTTTATTCTTACCTTAGAAACTGTTTTTTGGTTAACACCTGCGAACCTAGCAATCGTTTTTTGTAAGCGAAATTTTGTCATTGAAATTTTCAATTAATTTTTTACGGCATTCTTGTTGGGTGCCCATTTTCAAAAAACCAATTTTGCTATTACAATGAAATTTAATTTTAACAAAAACAATGTAACGATACTCATTTTTTTCAATTATGATAAAAGTTATAAGCTTAAGCTTTTTCGTGCGCACTCCTTAAATAAAAAACCAAAACAAAAAATGTCTATTTCTTTATCACTTTAATTTGTATCCAATTAAAATTGCTCAGATTACAAACATATACCCATTTGTACACCTTTATACCTTTTCAGCAAGATTTAAATTTTGGAAATAGGGTGATAAATGTTTGAGTAATTCAGAAATGTGTGCGTAAAGTAAAAAAAAACAAGTTTGGAGGGTTCAAGATAAATAAAAAAAAATTATTTTTGGGTTCCACTCAACTAACTGATCAACATGAACTATATTATTACTCGGGTGTATTTTCACTGTCGCACCGTGTTATTTGAGATTCTACAAAAAGAAAATGTTGTACGTCTATAATAATCTTGCAAATTGTACGAAAAGTGAAGTGAAGTGATGGAAGTTTGATGGAAATCGAATTCATGGCGCAGAAGCTTCTTAATGCCCACACAAATTACAAGGACTCCTTGTATTATTATACAAAAATTGATGGAATTTAAGGACAAACTTGTTTCATTTCACTTCGTGTCTCCGTTCATTTGTCAAGTTGTAGATAACAGCAGTTGTAGAATATAAAATTTATTGCATGATAACTTTTAAAGGTTTTTCACAATTAATTTGTTATTTTCAATGTCCGTAATCAAAACTCTAGGACTTTATTGTGTAAATAAGATGATTTGTTTTTAAAGAACTTATGATTTTCACTGTTGTTATTCGCTTAACAATAGATTGTTTTGAACTAAATACAATCGAATAAACCAAGTGAACATACATACAATTTCTAATTTGTATTACATCATTTTCCATCTCTGTATGTACAGTAAGACCCCGCTTAACGCTGTTTCAGTATTACACTGTGGTATTGGAATTCCCCCAAATCGCACACTGTGTTGATACCTGTCGGAGCACTATATAGCGGCGGTGTATACTATGTATCTTTTTCAACGCTCTTTTGTTAGTCCGTCCAGAAAAAAGATTCCAACTGAATTTTATATGTACGCTATTTCGTTTAGCGCTGGGGGTTCTTACTGTACATTGTTAGACTCATTTCATATCTAATGCCAACGAATCAGAAACATATGTATGAACAGTCATAAGCAATTTCACCTTTTTTCTCCATTCTGACATTCAAAAACACAGCAAGACTTTTTAATATAATTTCCTAAAAATTCAACTTCATTTCCGTTTTACCGTTTGCACATCATAAACCATATTTAAACGTTCATAAATAACAATCGCAGAAGGCCTTTCATTACAATTTCTAGTATAATTTCAATTCGTATTAGAATGAACCGCATACAAGTGTAAGTTTTCTTTCTGCAGTCATAGGATTAAATAGCACAACTAATCTAACTAACTAAACGAAAATTAAAATCAAACCATTGCCGCAATAACTGTTTTCCTTCAAGGAAAATGTCACATCAAATATAATTTCTTATGGCAGACGAGTATGCCTCAGTATCGTATGCGGCAGCAAAGAATTTGGAATATTAAGCGACGATTAAGCAGCAGCATTAGTGTGAGAGTGAAACAGTGAAAATGCGTGATTTCTTGTGGGAAAAAATAATTTTTGTGAACAAATAAAAGAAAACTTGAAACGATAAACCGTAGAACGTATAAATTCACATGTGAAAGCGTTAATTCGAAGTTATTTATTTGCCTTGTTAACGTTTGTTTAAAAACAAAAAGTTTACTTTATATGAAGAATATACGTACATATGTATGCAATATACCGTATATGTATAGTTTGTATGTATGTATGTAAATGGTTTCTAAAAAAAACAACAACAACAACAAAAAATTTTATTAGAAAATTGAGAAATGCATACTACAACTAAACTGTAGCAAGTATTGTATTGTGCCCATCCATCTAATACTGATGTTATAATACGAGGATGAGTTTATTTATTCAGCCAGTTTATCTGCTAGCCTTGCACTTCAAAAAATGTGTTCGTGTTTTAACTTGAAAATAAATTTCATAAATTGAAATCAATAATAAATTATTATTGAAAAACTTTTTAAGACAAAAACAAAACAGTATTTGTGGGTGTGTTGTGCATATATCTAGTCATACATTTATTTATTTTTGTGTGATGGCAAACTTAAATACACATACTGGCTGACATAATTTATGTGAAATTATTTTTTTCAGCCTTTAATTATTTAATTTAAGTGTAACGAACGAAGAAACCTGGAGTTAAATAAATACAAAAAAAAAAAATAATACAAAAAAGTGTTAGAAGACAACGTGTTTATAAACAGACGTTTTTTCTTGTTTTGCTTATATCATTATATTTGATAATGTCTCGTCACTTACGTATATACAGTGGACAACAAAAGTCTTAGTACTCCAATATATTTTGACAAAAAAAGTCCCCACTTGCTTAATACTCTTGCACAAACACCCGATATGAGAGTATTTAGGAGATCATTTGAAAGAACGGCTACGTAATTCCTAAACCTCAAATAAAAGTCAACCGCAAAACTAGCAAATGATGCCACCAGAAAACGCTAAACAAGACTTGTACATTAAATTCCATATTGTTTAAATGAAGTGACTGGAACGCAAGCATTAACATTTTCATATATTAGGCATTTGAATTTTAAATTTACTCAGGATTCCATAAAGTTATCTGAAACTATTTCTTATTTTTCTCTCAAATTAATAAAATAAACATCTAAACCCAAATTTTTTATTCAAACTATTGGTTAAAATTGAAGTCGCCGTGGTCTAGTAGGTAGTGTGTTGGCTTATTAGACGTAAAAGCCAGGTTCGAGTCCCAGGCCAGACATCAAAACAAAATACAAAAAGTATTTTTTCGGCGATTTCCTCTCAGCAGATTTCTGACAAAAACTCTGAGAGTAAATAAAATTGCCATGAAAAGTTTCTCATAAAATCTGTCGTTCGGAGTCGACTTTAAACTGTAGATCCCACTACGCATGTATAAAATTAACACACACAACATAAGTAGTGTGAGAAACTAGGTCAATAACCCTGATTGATGGGTTCTGATAACCAATTATGTATGTATTGGTTAAAATTAATGAAATTGTCAAAGTAAATTGGAATACTAAGACTTTTGGTGTTCACTGTATGTAAATATGGTTGTTGCAAGTCGATCCAATTTAATCGTACCATTGGTATAAACATAGAAAAATATTAAAATTTATAAATAATCGTAACTTATTGAATAAAGTAAGATACAGTTTCGCTTTTAAATTTACCAGTTTTTACAAATAATTTTCGAACGCGTTTATAAAATATTATGTTTCATGCAGAACGTAACAAACTAAACAAAAAAATTTTAAATTTTAATAAATAAAAATTCTCGAATCGATTAATACAGTATTCCCTCGTTTTACGTCGTAGAATGTTCCGAAAAAAGGTGACGCAAATAGAAACGACTTAAATCGAATTTCAAAGAACTCATATGTACATTTTGCAAAAACAAACTAAAATAATTAAATTTTTATTCTATGTATTGAACTTATTTTAAAGAAGGAATTCCCCTAATTTCGTTTATAAACAACAGAGGCCACGTAAATCGAGACGACGTAAATCGAGGGAAAACTGTATATTGAGTACAGAGTCTGTTAAGTTTGAGTATATATTTCAAGAGTAAATTATTTTACGACTATTCAAAAAACAAAACTTTTTAAAATTGAAGACATTGTGAATTTGACTCTTAAGTTTAAATAGGAACAGAAATTTAATCAGATTTCGATCGATATCATCTATTTAATGGTATAGATCTGAACGATACGTGGTGGCAGTGCAACATACGAAACATTATATAATATGAGGAATTTAATGCCAAAAAAAAATCGTGTAAAGAATAATAACACAAAAATAATGAATAATTTGATCATAAAGATCGCCGGACATACCGATAATGTATAATTTTAGATGGACGCGTCTATTTATTCAAATAAATTGGAAACAATTATGCGCAATGACAATAAAGCCTTAATTATTTGAAATTTTATCGAACATTTTAACAAAACAAATCAATAATAACTGAACAATTTATTGTTATATTTTTACTAGAAATTACAAATTGCGAGTTGCAATTAAACGCTTTAATAGGTAAACTCGATACCACAATTTTCTTAGATCTCTTAAACATCAAAAATCTAAATGACAGAAAGAATTGATAATTAAAAATCGTTAGTTGAAGTTAAGGCTGACTATTTAAATATGAGTTACGGTCTATACATATTTTAAAAACTTTTTTAAGTTAAGTTTACGGTAGTATTTTGATTCATGCTTGAAAGACAATCCATATGCGAGCATGAAATTGCACTTCTAGGGTGCATAATGGTAACTTTGTGCATTAAAAGGAAATACATATAAAGATAAAGAGACGAAAAATACTTCCAAGCGATAATTTTAAAAAGCAAATAATTTGGAATGCACGGTAATGGAGGGAGTGATTAATCAAAATGGTACCGATAGAAAATTTAATTTACTTACTTTCCTTCAGGTTATCCAACGGTATAGCAAATATTATAGGTGGTGTAGTATTGCTGAAAAAGTGCTTGCAAATCCCAGCAAAGCTAGGTGAAGGTGATACAATTTTCGTCCTGAAAAGTTTTATTTCAAATTAACAGATTTTAATTGTGACTCAAAAAATTAATCGCACGCCAATAAAAATTTAAAAAATTAAATTAGTTTTAAAACGATTTGTTATTTCGCGCCAAAAACTTCTTCTAAACAATTTTTTATAGAAAATATCAGTTTTGGTACAAATAGTTTTTGTGCAAATTTTTCAGACGTCTGCAGCAAACGTTTGGGCACTTGCTTATTAGTTATCACGTGTTGTCAAATTTTTGATACCCCATAAATGGCTTATTGTGCTTAATTAAGACTGTGGTCTGGATTGTTTAAGTATTATTTCTTTAACATTTTATACGAACATTTTATACGAATTTAGTTTCTTCAATTTCCCGCAAACTTTTGTCATCATTATGCGATTTAACAATCGACTCTTTGATGTCAAAACGATTTTTTTTTTCTGATTTTTGTTATTTGCACTTACTTTGATGTTTATTTTTATGTTTTGTTAAGCCGAATAACTTTTAAGAACTTTTTGCAAAAACAATATAAAATTAAAATAATCGCCGTCAATATAGTATATGACAGGTGCACATATCTGTAGATATGTATGTATATTTGTATGTACTTTTTTCAGTTATTTTTACCTTCTTACTCAGATGGAGTCTGTACTTTTTTCTTAAATAAAATGTAATATACTTTCAATAGCTGGGTGTATGGACAATTGTATGAGTCAGTGTATGCATTTGTGCGTTAACATATTAAAAAGGTATCATACGAGATGTACAGTACAACTTCGACAGTCCACACACGCGCTAGTCCGAACACTCCAATAATTCGGACGCTTCTACGTTTCGGACAACTTAAAATTTTTACCTCTACAATCCGGACAAATTTTTTGTATGCAAGATAAAAATTTTAATTCCTGTTTTTAACTCACAATGTTTTGTTATTCACAATTTTATTTACATTTTGCTCTATCATACCAAGCTTCATACCAATGACACTTGGTATGTTCTTAAATAATAAACCCAAACATAAAACACTAACTTTAAAGGAAAAGTATGATATTTCACAAAGTTTTGATGAAGGAAAAACCATTAGGCAGGTTGCCGAAAAATTCCATGTTCCTAAATCAACGATTTGAGAGATGATAAAAAAATTTATTTCGAATATATATAATACAGCCGGTAATGACATAACTGAAAAAGATATTAAGGATTGGGCAACTGGTGCAAATGAATTTTCATTCGATTTTTCCGATGAAGTGCTGCTCATTGGCTCTGAAGACGACTTTGTAGAAATGGATGCAAAAACCAAGATATCATTTTCAGTTTTTATTCAGTGGGTTGAAGTCGCCGTAGTATATTTGGTGGTGTGTTGGCATATTAGACGGAAAGCCCGGGTTCGTATCCCAGCTCAGACATCCAAACGAAAATATGAAAATATTTTTCGGCGAATTCCTCTCAGCAATTTCTGGCAAAAACTCTCAGGAGTAAAGAAAATTTCCATGAAAAAGTTTCTCAAAAATCTGTCGTTCGGAATCGACGTTAAACTCTAGGTCCCGCTACTCACGTATAAAATTAATGCACACAACATAAGTGGTCTGAGAACCTAGGCCCCGTAATAATAATATAGATATGCAGTATTATTCCATTGTAGAAGAGGCTAGAGCAAAAAGCGCAAATCAACCACCTTTACTTCGGTTTTTAATAAATCATAGTATGTACATATTAGAGGTATGCACAAGACATTCTGCTAACTTACCCTTCACCGAATGCAATACTGTAGTGTACTCTTTTCTGTTGCTCTTGATTTTACGAGTGCACTGAAATGTGTATTTCTCATTTATTCAATGTAAACAACAGCACTCGTTTACCTGTGAAGTAACAGAACTATGCTTTGTGTTGTAAGAGCATATTTGGCTACTGAAGCTACATTTTCAGTATTGCCATATGAATATCAGTAGTGTAAAAAAAGGTTTTTCCCCAGAAATAAAAAGTTTAAAAAAGTTACTGGCAATGCTGGCGTCGACGAAGATGTTCGGTTGCCGGGAGCAAAAAAAGAAATGCACGCTGTGACTCTATGAAGAGTACAATATTTTTGTTGAACTCTTCACACAACTCTCTTTTATACTGTTGTACGATGGTTTACAAGTGCAGTCTGTTTGTACTCTATCTCTGCTTCACACTTATTTATATTTGCAGCTACAATCAATATTCGGTCTTGAGAAAAATGCAATAGTGCGCAATTTTATATGTCTTGTGCACACCTCTAGTATATACATACATATATATGTACATACATACATATGTATGTAGATTCTTTTAATAATTTTCATTACATACTATAGTGTGGAAAACTCATTAATCCGGACGTGCCTAAAATTATATGTGTCCGGATTGTCGAAGTTCCACTGTATTTTTATTTTTATTACATAGAGAATTATAAATTCTTATTGTTAACACTTTCTTTTAGGATTGGTGCGTCCTGTAAATAAAATTGCACGACTCAGAATTGCGTATTTCCAAATTGTTTAAAATTTTCATTGTACGTAATAGCGTATAATCACTTGTGTACTATAAATGATGACTTTTATTAGACTTTGAATTCAGAGTTTTAAAAGTTTGAATAAATTTGTTTCTGAAGAGAGCTCTATTTAATATCTAAAATGAATTCCTTTAAAGGCCGAAGTATAAATGCATTTAAGAATAATCATTCTTTATAAAATAGATCACTTTATGCACGCAAGCAAAATAAATTTAGAAAGAAAAGAAAAAAGAGTAAATATCGGTGTAAAAAATCAACAAATAAACAATGAAAAAAAATAACAAAATAAAAAAAATAAGTGATACACATACCACACTATGTGGCATCTACAAATAGAGCTTCATAAAACAAAAATGTGGCACCTGCATTTGTGGGCGGTTAAAGCAACATGAACTGTCAATAAAGAAATTTACAAAAAGTTACAGAAACAAGAAATTTTTTCTTTCTTCCTGCAACCATAAAAAACCAATAAATAATCGTAAAATGAATAATCATTATGAACGACTAAGTAAAGCTGTGTTGATATGTGAATATTCTATTTGTTTTTTTTTTTTAATAAAACCAGCACTCAGAGGATGGCCTCTACTCGTGCAGTGCATTGTGCAGGCTTAGGAAAGGTGGAAAGAGGGAAGATGCGAACGGCAAGGAAACGAGTTGATGCTAGGTGACTATAAAATGGCCAGTACCATACCTTCACTATTAGACAGCCTGCAGCAATCGTCCCCAAGGAGCCCGCAGTTGTGTGTCTTAATTTTATACATGAGTGGCGGGAACTACAGTTAAAAATCAATTCCGAACGACAAATTTTTGAGAAACTTTTCATAGCAATTTTATTTACTCTTAGAGTTTTTGCCAGAAATCTGCTGAGAAAAAATCGCCGAAAAAATATTTTTTGTATTTTTTCGTTTAATGTCTGGCCTGGGACTCGAACCCTGGCTTGACGTCTAATAAGCCAGCGCACTACCTACTGGAACACGATAAAAAGAACATTAGCCCACATCATGATTAATTCAAATCTTGTATGTATTCTGGATTGCGAAATTATATGGATTTTTTTAAACAATCCCCGTTTATTGATGTATAAAATTCTCGCGTCACGGTATTAGTGGTTAAACTCCTCCGAAATGAATCGACCGATTTTCATAAAATTTAGTGTGCATAAGTTCCGACTTCGATTAAATTTTAAACTAGATAGATCTGCGTACTGGGCGGGACAAAGTTCGCCAGGTCAGCTAGTATTTCATAAAGTAGTAACAATCGGGCCATCTATTGGTATAGCAAAGCATATTGAGAAATAAACAGCACTGAGATGATGATCAAATTTCCAATTTGAAGGTCCAACATTTTGCTAAATGTTTCAATAGATAGGAACAGATAGATTGTAATAAATGAACCATTACACTTCTCCTATTTTCAATATCAGCAGGAATATTACCACCTTCTCTTAGGATTTTATTGGTTGTAAAGAAGCAGGAGCAATAACCCAATGTATTTACTTAAAGGTTGTCCGAATTGAAGAGAGAAGCTGAGATATCAAACTCGAGGTGTAAACGCTTAATAGAGAACTTGACCAGAAAGTGAAAACTCCACCCGAGAAGTTTGTGCGAAGAAGTATGTCAATATTTTCAGTAATTGTGTTTGCCATACATCGGGTCTCTCAGTACAGTCCATAAATCTGCTTTAGGAAATTAGTATTTTATGGACTACCACTTTAGAAATTTCTTTATGAAAATGAATGCAAACGTTTGATTTTATTATCAAAATTCCACCTACATTGTGAATTTTTTTTGTTCGTTTATTAAATGAAATAAATGGATCATAGAAAAATCGTAGTTACTATTTTTAATATAAAAAATCCTTTCATTCCCTTATATGCAATAGATATGATGATGACAACATCACTTTATTGATGTTTTAGTTGCACAAGCATAGCTGCCAGATTTAACGATTTATCGTAATTTTGACGATTTTGTGCTCCAAAGATATTATATTAACGATATGAAGAATTATACCCCTTTTTTTGACGATTTTTAGGAATTAAAAATTTACAACATATTCTTTACTTTGGTACATTAAAAGTCTCCTTAAGCTTTGTATTTTCTTTGTACGACCAACCATTGGGGGATGAATGGCATTGCGTTTGGAACTAAAAAAAATATGTTACGGGATGGAGGAAGGAGAGAGCAGTGTAGTATCCATAAACTAGGTTTGAATATTTTTATACCATAAGTAACAGGAAAGACCTCTACAGGAATTGCGTTTCACATACGAGTAGTAAGTCTAACACACGAACTTTGTCCATAATGCAGTGGGCGATCCACTGTTCAATCGACCATATACGGATGTATCGGCCGAAAAGGGCACGATTTTTATGAGCAAGTTCCCTTATTTCGCTCGAGAAAAATTCTTTGTAATACCAACAGTAAATGCTCCAATGAATCAATGGAGTTGGATACACTAACAACATTAAAGAGCTAGTATGACCTCACCTGTATAAAGTCGTGAAGTCTCAAAATAGATGTTGATGCACCGACGCAGACATCAGAGTTATTTTTTCTGACGAGTTTTTACGATTTCAATGAACGACTTTGACGATTTTTTCTCAAATATTTGACGATTTGAGGCTTCATTTATCTGGCAGCTGTGTTCACAAGTCCTTAGGATTTGAACTTTTAATTTTTATTAAACTGCCAGCAACAGAAACAGTAAAAGAAAAGTAAACGTATTTTTAGAATTCTACGTATCAAAAAGGTATTTCTTTATGAATAGTGTGGCAAGTACTTTAAGTAGCAGAGTATAACAATGATTTGAATGTAGTTTTTGAAAAGTGGTTAAAAGAGGAGTGAAAAGAAGAGTTTCGTTCGTAAATTGCAATAGAAAAGGTGAAAGAGTAAAATGAAAACATGAGGGAAAATGTTAATGGTTTTATTTGGCAAACTTATTTCAGAGTTATACGAAATTTGCAAATTTAGTTACATGCAACTCGTAGACGGTGAGACACACAATTTCTATATAGTGCTTCTTCTTTTTTACTTTCCAAAAAATAAAAAATATAAAATTAATCATGGCTTCATGGAGCAACATGAAATCTCGGTGGGTTTGTGATAATTGAAGGGCGTACTCAAAATTAAATTAATTTGTCATATTAAACTTGAATTAAACATTTTTTTTTTCTCTTTTTTTTAATTTTAGCATTACCGCTTCCGTGCGCACTACAAGTCGCATGAATGCTTTACTTTCGGAATCCATGTTGGGAAAACGCAAGGCTTTTATGAAACTATCAACACTCGATGGTGGCGATAACACTGAGGAAGAAAAAGAAAATCCAAAAAGGGACTGGGAGTTTTTTCACACAAATTTCAATATGGAACGTGTTGAGAAATTAATCGAATCAACAATTGAAGAACGTTTGACATGGGATAGATTTAGTCGTTCCTACGATTCTTGGCGTTCTCTGCAATTGGCTGAAAATTTAGCATCCGATATCAGAGATGGAGTTCGTAGATTAAATCATAAAAGGTTTGAATTATTTATCGTTTAATTTCAAATGAAAACGAATTTTATATAAAAAAAAAAATATTTTTAGGCATCGTATCGTTTGTATATTATCTGTGATTGAAAAACAAAACCAGGGTATCAGTATGAGTATGCGTCATTTGATGGACGAGAAAATGGATAACTTTACAAGGGTAGTTTATGAACGACCCACATACTTTATTGTTGTTGTCGTGTATTTAGTTTATAAAGATTAATTAACTAAAATTAAAAGATATCAAAGATATCAGATATTATTACTTACAGAATTCTCAGATACCTATAAGATTAAAATAATTTCAAACATTTTTATTTTTTTATTTTTTATTGTATTACACTGCGTGAACAAACAAAAAAAAGAAAAATAAATACACCCAGATAATGACATAGTCATACCCAGTTGGCCAGATCGTTATTGACGACGTTTGTATCAATGATGTCTGCAGGAATTTATCAAATTTGTCCTGTATAAAAATTCAATTTAGGAAAACTTTAATAACAAAGTCGTGCAATTTGTTGCGTTTTGAGCTTAATAGTAGACAGCATAATGACAAATTCTTGAATTTGTCTTGAATAAGATATTATTGAGGACAGGATGAGCGACAATTGCATGCAAATTGTCTTATTTCAGGTTATATTTACGACAAGGTGAGCGACAGTGTCATTAAGTTTTTAATTCATAGAAGATTTGTTGAGGACAACGTAGCCAACAGTTGTAAAAGTTTGTCGTGTTTCTGTCCTCACTTAGAATTCCATGCTGTTGTCAACTTATATTTTTAGTTTTTTTTTATTAAAAAAAAATAAGTAACTGTACTTTAACGTCTAAAAACAGAACAAATAATAAGAAGAGATTAAAAATCATTCATTCGTGTTTTTAAAGCGCCAGTGAACGGTTATTTCAAAGTGTATTTAGTGTTTTGTGGTGAAAATAAATAATATTAATTTCCTAATAATTATTCTCGAGGTAAGTACACAATATATTTATATAAAAATATATACTACTTAATTGCAGAAATATGCCAAAGTCATAGCGTCGGGAAATAGCCCCTAAAAAGCGAGAATATTTAAACAGAGTTAAGAAGGGTACTGAATTCCAGAATATTATCAATGAAAGTGAAAATCTTTCAACGATTCATGATGGTATTGATCAGTCTTCAGAACTCACTGTTGAAAATTATAATTATGATGGCGTCAAGGGTAAAAAATCCCTAAAATAGTATTGCAACATAATTAACGCAATTTATGGTAATAGTATTCTTTATTAACAATAATTTTATTTCAGAATCAAGTAAATCAGAAGGCTACACCCATGAATGGTTCAAAATACTACAAATAGATCTAATTCTATAAAAAAAAATTAAAATAATAAATAATAATTATTCTAAGTTGCCATAAAACCATGAATTTATTTCAATTTTTTTTATATTTATATTACTACGTATGTATTTTAGCTTTTTTTTACTAATTGATCTATAATTTTGATAAAAATTCTTTAAAACCTTATGAAATGTTCAAATTAATTTTATTTTATTTATTTGTATAAATAAATTTGTCTATTTTATTTATTATTTATACATAAATTATATTAATTTTTCTATACATATGTAAGTGTACGGATATAAATATGTATTTATATTGAAATCAATAAAAAAATATATAAAACACTTATATCTTAAAATTTTTACAAAAAGAAATCATTTGGTGAAAAAGTGAGTATTTTGTCGCCCAATTTGTCGTCGACGATACTATGGAAGGATACTGTCGCTAAACTATCGTCAATGACAAGGTTGAAAAAGTGTCGTTTATATATTCGTCGATGACAAGTTGAACCACATTGTTACTTATCTGATCGTCAACGACAATATGCGTTGTAATATCGCTCATATTGTCGGACACGAAAAAGTGCCCTTTGTTCGAAAAAGTCGTCTGTGATTTGCTCCGGCTGTTGCCAATAAATCATTTATGATTTAACATTGTCCTGTACGCATCATCGATGATGTCTTGAAGACTTGGCCAATTGGGATTGTAATGATCAATTATGTATGTACCCAGTTGGCCAAGTCTTCAAGACATCATCGATGATGCGTACAGGACAATGTTAAATCATAAATGATTTATTGGCAATAGCCGGAGCAAATCACAGACGACTTTTTCGAACAAAGGGCACTTTTTTCGGTACTTATGAGCGACATTACGATCAGATAAGTAACAATGTGGTTCAATTTGTCATCGACGAATATGTAAACGAAATTTTATCAACCATGTCATTGACGACAGTTTAGCGACAGTATCCCTCCATAGTATCGTCGGTGACAGTATAGCTGAAACAACCATAACATGACCATCGACGACAAATTGGGCGACAAAATACTCACCTTCTCACCAAACGATTTCCTTTTGTAAAAATTTGAATATATTAAGGGTTTTATATATTTTTTTTGATTTCAATATAAATACATATTTATGTACGTACACATACATATGTATAGAAAAATTAATATAATTTATATATAAATAATAAATAATAGAAAAGTTTATACATATAATAAAATAAAAGTATAAAATATAAGTATAAATTACTGAGTAAGGTAGACCCAAGAATGAAAAACTAAAGATTACGCCTTGCGCATGATTTGCCGTTAGATGACGTCTTTTTCATATGTGAAATTAAACATTTCTTCTGAAAAATGTATGTACTACGTGAAAGTAGTTGGCAGCCCTGCAATGTAATAGGAACACAATAGCCAATAGGAACACAATTTGCGTGACATCATTGATTCAATATGCGCAGAAGGTTTTAATTTTGTGTGCGTGATGGCGTAATCTTTAGTTTATCATTCTTGATGTAGACCTTATGTATGTACTGGCCAGTAGACTACCAAGAGACTCTACTGCACATTAGCGATATAAAAATTGCTTTATTTCAATAGAGTACCTCAATACGTTATATTTTTGTTAATATTTAAAATTGCTTAATTTTTTATATTTATTTTTAAAATTTATTAATGATTATTTCTTAATCATTTTATTCCAAATATTATTGAACATTGAATCTTACTTACATAAGTTAAGTCAGAGTTAAGGTTTATCGTTTGATTGTACTCTCTGGAACAGTCAAGTTTTTTTTTTTTTTCATCCTCATGGTATTTTCTAGGTAACTATCTTCATACTTTTTAAGTTATGTTTAATATGAGAATACAAGTTTATAATTTACATTTGAATACTTTGGTTTGGTATAAAATTTGTTAAAACCCGGGAGGGCGTATTGTCCTGTCGAAAGGTATGTAATATCCGTTTCCGTTCGAATTAATATGTAAGTATATGTGTAAAAGAGTAAACTAAACGTGAAGAAGGAGAATGAATTTTTGGTATTGTGTAGTAAAAAGTAGAAGAGTAAAGAAATGGCTAAAGATTTCAAAGTAAAGTTTTTTTTTTTTAATTTCTTTATTATCCACATACTAAATACTATTATTTAATATTAAATTAAGTGACATTAAATTAAATATTTGGTATTACTAATACTCATGCATAACTACATGTACACAAGAATGATAAACTAAAGATTACGCCATCACGCACACAAAACCAAAACTTTCTGCGCAAGTTGACTCAATGACGTCACGCAAACTGTGTTTCTATTGGCTAATGATAATTAAGTTATATTGTAGGGCTGCCAACTACTTTCACGTAATGCACACATTTTTCAGAAGAAATGTTAATTTTCACATATGAAAAAGACTTGGAAACCTTTAAAATATCCCAATTAAGTCATCTAACGGGAAATCATGCGCAAGGCGTAATCTTTAGTTTATCAATCTTGACATGTACATACATATATGTACATATGAAATACATAATAAGATAAAATCTCCTGTAGGCGGACATCGGTCATCATAGCAGATTTGACTGTTAACGGGAAGTGCCCGTTCACGGGATAGTTCGCTATAAAAATGTTACAACTTTTGCTATTTAAGCTATTATGACCAATAAGTAGACAAATTTCAACACAACTTAAGTATATACAGTATCGGCCAAAACTAAATCACCCCCTCAGTACATTTTTTTTTTTTAAATTATAACACTTTTTAAGAAAACAAAGCAATTAAAATTTTGTTTTATTTTTTTTTTTTTTTATTATTATTTATTTATATCCTTATTATTGAAAAACACAAACTTAAGGAATTCAGAATTTTAAAAGACATTTTAAGTCGCAAATAAGCGGATAAAACTAAAGCACCCCTAAATTAACACGCACAAAAATCTATTGAAATCAATATTTCCTTGCGATTATTTTATTCTGGATGAAACAAGCAGATCTCTTAGGCATAGGGATATTTAATTATTAATTATTTGTATAGAATATACTGTAAACGTTGAAATCACTTGTAGAATAGGAATTTTTATATTACAAACAAAGAATTTATATTGCAAGTGAAAAAAGTAAAAATTTTTGTTTGAAAAGCATCAATTTAAAAACACAATTTCAATTTTCGTTGGCTTTGCTAATCAAAATGGAATCAACTTATTGCAAACACAAACCGCATAATTCACCGATGATAATGCGGGGTTATTTTGGTAACACCGGTAAATAGCTAACGGTAGTGCATTTTTCTTAATGAAAATAATTGAAGAATATAAAATAATTTCATTATGCTGTAAACTCGATGTTTACGCTGGTCACCCTAGTTTTAAGTAATTATTCTTTAAGTAGTGTAAATACGGTATAAATTATAATGAAGAATGAAAAGAAGAAGAGAATAAAAAGAAAAGAGAATTGATCTCACTTCTGGATCAACCCCCAATTGAAAGTTGTATCCCCATTCCCCCCGAAACACTCGACATATCTTAAAAACCCACTATAGTAAAGAAATACAATTATTTGCCTGCTAGGGCGTGACCAACTAGGCCGTAACTTTGTGGGGCCTTCCATACCCTCACCATAATGCCAAACATAAGAGTTAGCCAGGACATACACCGCACTGGACGTGCAACACTATTTCGGTTATTAAAGACACACAGCAAGCATGCTGATTTTTTTAAAAGACATGTGGGTTCCTTTTTCATTAACCAAAATACAGAAAAAGAATATGGGAATTATACATAATAGTGATGGCTGGTGAGTAGTGTAACTTTTTCTAAGCGAACTTTTAACAACCTAAATTGTTGTGCAGTGATGTCAGATTGTTGCTTAAGATTTTGGGATTTTAAAACATCAAATTTCCTAAATTTTGTTCGCAAAAAAATAATCTCACGTTTAAATATAATTTAAAAAATTTCAAAACAAATTTTTTGGTTGCAAAATCTTAGTTTTCTTCTTTCTAATAACAAACAAGTGTCGAGTTTTAATATAAATTTTTTCAGTTAGAAAATTTTGTGAATAGTTTTTAAACTTAAATTAAATTTTAAGTATTTAAAAAAATCCACACGCGGAAGAAGGCCCCGGCGAGATTCGAACTCACGATCTCCTGTTTACTAGACAGGCGCTTTAACCAACTAAGCCACGGCGCCTATGTTCGGCGATTTAAAATATAAGTCTACATAAAAAAGTCAATATGGAAGTAAAAACATTTGAAATTTCATAGGTCAAAAATATTTTTACACAATTTTTAAAATACAAAACAAAAGATACAAATTTAAGATACAAATCAGCATTTCTAACATAAAAATAGCATTTTATCTAGAATTATATTATGCATTACACATTGAAAACATTTAATAACAAAGCAATTGTTATATTATAGTACGGATATGTTTAATAACAAATCTCAAAATATGTAATTTAAATCATCAGAAAATATGTGAAAAAGTAAACTTGCAAATAAAAACAAAACTAAATACTACTACGTATAAAAATATAAACTTATGTATATGGAATGGTTGGAGTTCATTAAGCAAATTATATGTTAAAAAGTGCATTTTAACATTTTGAATACCAAAATTCACAGGAAGCTCGAAAGAATTGAGAATTCGTAGTAGTTATTACTTCGAACAAGTCAATGAACCCAATCATACTTAGGGATGCAACAGATTTGATTTAAGAAAATCATCGATGTTGATGACATCGATGTATCAAGAAAAAAAAAACATCGGTGACAAATCATCGATACAGATGAGGTGTGCACAATACATTCTGCTAGCTTACCCTTCACCGATTGATTTTACGAGTGCACTGAAATGTGTATTTCTCATTTATTCAATGTAAACAACAGCACTCGTTTACCTGTGAAGTAACACAACTATGCTTTGTGTTGTAAGAGCATATTTTACTACTGAAGCTACATTTTCAGTATTGCCATATGAATATCAGTAGTGTAAAAAAAGGTTTTTCCCCAGAAATAAAAAGTTTAAAAAAGTTACTGACAATGCTGGCGTCGACGAAGATGTTCGGTTGTCGAGAGCAAAAAAAGAAATGCATGTTGTGACTCTATGAAGAGTACAATATTTTTGTTGCACACGTCACACAACTCTCTTTATACTGTTGTACAATGGTTTACGAGTGCAGTTGTTTTTTGTACTCTATCTTTGCTTCGCACTTATTTATATTTGCAGCTCCAATCAATATTCGGTCCTGAGAAAAATGCAATAGTGTGCAATTTTATATGTCTTGTGCACACCTCTAATGCGTACATATATTTCCACAGTTATTAATTAGTTGAACAAATAATTAATTTATAAATTTTATAAAAGATGAAATAAATTTGGTCTTAATTGAGATTAAGTAATTTTGAGATAGAGTTAAGGAAAAGTAACTTTGAAAGCTTAGATCCCAAAAGTCAATTTCTTTTTAGTGTTATTGTTGCACCAGCTTCCGAAAACATGGCACAGTAGTAGTAACTGACAACTTTTTCTTTGGCCATCAGCATAAGCCGATGATCGTTATTAAACAGTGATGTATCGTCCATAAATACATCGATGTTAAACATTGAAATTTATGTATAAAACAGCGATATTTCGATCGTTTGTGTCCTTAATCATACTGCTGCTAATGTAAAGATGTAATTTGCCTACCAAATTCCCCACAAAAAATCCCGAAATGACTCCAAGAGAGTCGCTAAACATAAATCTAAAGTCAAGTGCAAAAATTGGTAAATTCAATTCCAAGTGTTTTAAACGAAATGTTTAACTCAAGGGATATTTTATTAAATATTGCTTATAGTACAATATGTTCAATGTATTGGGCCTATGAATTTTAATTTACACTAAGTTCTTCTTGATTATACGCATTTACACTTTTGCGGTGGAAAAATATGGAATCACCCAAAAGTTTCTTCTTATTTTTTTCTTTTTTTTTCAAAATTAATTGCCTTAATATTTTGACATTCCATGGATATATAACTGATAATTATTTTTTAAAGATTGCTTTTTCAAACCTTTACTGTCACGTCTCCTCAATCTCACACAGGATTTTTAAAAAGTTGTTTTAGCTTTAGACATCAAAAATTTGAAACAAGTTAATTTTTCATTTAAATTTCTTTCAATTGATTTTTTTTAAATAAATTAATAGGACTTCAAAGATTTGAAATAGATATTTTGATTCTTTGTTTTTTACTAGATGCCCATGAAAATGTCATAATATTAAACCAGTTGATTTAGTTGCCGCCACAGGCGTATATTTTATTTGAGATATTTTTAAGAGAGCCTTTTCGAGTTTTGATGTCTATTAATCGTGATTGATTGATCTTTTTACAATAATTAAATCTTATATTCGGTGTCAAAATTTTGTTTCGTTTAAGAAAAGTCACAACATACATATACACTTTTCGAGTCTTATTATTCAGTATAAAATATAATCGATTTGTCCATAAAATGTGAACGGTTCATGAAACGCTACTCCCAAATATTTGAATCCATTAATATAAGAGGCGGGTTTCTTCCTTATTAAAATAAAAGCTATATTAAGTAAATATTTTCTTTCGATCTTCGATACCCAGACATTTTTTAATATTTAATTGTAATTTCCATTTAAAAAACTAAAGTACCAATATATTCACATACATAAGATGTTTGGCCGTTTGCACCTTGGATTGGAGACCAAAATATAAATGCCTATAATTAACGTTATTAGATATTCCTCTGTGGGAGATCTGATAAGTCTGCTAAATATATGTACAGTCAAACTCGTTTTTAACGAACTCGGTTATAACGAATTCTTGGTTATTACGTACATATTTTCAAGACCCAACGTTTTATAACAATTTTCATACAAAAAACTTCGTTTTTCTCTGTTAAAAGGAACTACTTTAAGTGGTCCCAGTAATTAAATTTCATACATTTTACCTTTTTTATAACGAACTCTCAGCAAAAACTTTGAAGTGTGGCAATAGTCTTTACTATTATTTAATATGGCCGCATTAAATAATAACTCAGCTTCTTTAATCAGATGATAGATAAAAAGAATTAACACATATTTTTGGTTTTTAATAAAACAAAAAATACTTTTTGTTTTTAATAAATTAAAAAAATTATTTGTATTTTATATTTTATTCTATGACCTCACCCCGTTTATTACGAACTTTGCCTATAACGAACTATTTATTCTGGTTCCACGGAGTTCGTTATAACCGGATTTGACTGTATATTTAAAATGTGACTATTGAACTAGATGGATGTTAGACGTCCGGTAGTGTTTGCAACTAAAATTTGATCGTGTCATGAACAAATAATGTGCATTTTTAAATTTTATTTAAATTTGTACAAATGTTTTGAAAAAGTAAAACAAAAAATTTTTGTAACAAAAGTTAAAAAATAGAAATGAAAATATTGTGGGTTTTCAATTTAAAATAATATTCTCCGCAGTTCCTCATAAGAGAAATCCGCGGAATGGCAAAAAGAATTTAAAAAAAATTTTTTAATTTAAATGATTCTGTATAAGGAAATCAAGTATTTTAATAATAATAAAAATTTCATCCTGTCAAGGCCCCGGCGAGATTCGAACTCACGATCTCCTGTTTACTAGACAGGCGCTTTAACCAACTAAGCCACGGCGCCTTGTTAACGGTTTGTCAGAAATTATGTATAATCTATATCTATTCATAGCTTCTTTTAATAGTAGCTATGCTGATGATAACTTTTTTTTTTATCACACGGTTCTATTTAAATTTACTCTATATATGCAGGACGGTCCAATAGTCGCTCACAAATTAGAACCGCTTTGTTTTTTAAGGAATTTTATTCTGAATTATTCTAATTCCTGGAGGTTTTTTGTAAGCGCTTATCAAATTTCACAAATAAACTGGCCACAAAATACATAAATGCTACAAAAAAAAAAAAAAAATATCAAATACGGAAACACGTTTATAATTTGGTGATTTCCCTTTCTAGTTTTACAGAATAAAAAGAATTTGACGATTTCTTGTGCTAAAATAGCAAAAAAAAAAAGAAAATAAACGCTCAGAAAGTAGAATTTCACAGCGTATAATGTATAACAAGCACTGATTCTAATTTCTGGAATTTCTAAATTACTGGATGTTTTAATTTGTGAGCTTCTAGTGTATCGATATAGCGTACATTTTAATAAATAAGACTAAAGGTTTTCGAAACAAGGCGATTGCCAAAGCATATATAATTTTTGAAATGAAGATTCGGTATTTAAGCTGAAACAGTAGTTCTTTAACTCACGCAAAAGCTGCAGCAGAGCTTAGGATGTGCAATTTCTATTAATTTTGCTAACAAACTTTCTAGCCCCTACGGAAATAGACACAGTGAAACGCAATATTTTTGTAAATTCTAAATGTTTTCTTTTATCAATATTCTATATTTTATTAGATTAAGTAACATTATTCCTATGATTTTAAAATATTTTTATTTTTTTTTTTTATTCTGTCGAGTACTAGATAAAAATAGTTATCTTTTAGACCCATAAAAATAGAACATTTTTTAGGATAATTTTTGTTTATATTTTTAATGAAAAATATTTAATATTTGAATAATTGATAGGTACTTATTTTTATTACGATTTAAAATTTTTTTATATTTATTTGGTATTTTTAGTTGCTAAAAATTCAACGGATCTTTCTTTTTCAAGTTTTGCTTTAAAAAGACAAATTTTGAGCCGCTTCACCAAAAGGCGCCGTGGCTTAGTTGGTTAAAGCGCCTGTCTAGTAAACAGGAGATCGTGAGTTCGAATCTCGCCGGGGCCTTCATGAAAGGGTTTATGGTTTTTTATATTTAATTAATTAAATACACTCGGGTCTCGTTTTATGCGGATTTTTTATGCGAATTCGAATTTATGCGATTCTAAATGAAAAAAATTTTTTTTAATTTTTTATAGATTTTAAGATGTGTTCTAAACTTTCGCATCATTTCTATGTTAAAACAAGATTGATATAATCATTATTGTTAATCAATACAGAAACGTTGAACGAGAATTCTGCCAAACGTGGAATATCTCAAACTCTGTTGGTTCTTTAAATGTCAAACACAATGCTATAAAAGTTCAGCGTATTCTAGTTCAAAGTATTTTAATTATTTTATTACATTTTAATAAATTTAAAATAATTAAACGCTTTTTAGAAATATTTTAATGGCGTCATGCAATATAAAATAAAAATTTATATCAGTTAGTGTTGCATCTTTGGAAGTCAAAGCCAAGGCGGTAATATTTTAAGTTGATTATAGTAAAAGAACATTTGTGTGTATTTAATAGTTGTAAGTCTAAATTTTCAAAGGTATATTCTGCTTGCTTCCAATCTAGATGACGAATATGAATGATACGGTTTAAATGCCTTTATCACCATTTTTTCATCGGAGATGGCGCCTTTCCATTAAAACCAAACTTAATTTCCGCTTAAGCTGGATCAAATTTATAAAGATAAAACCTATTTGCAATTATCTAATTTCCTGGGATCGTAGAGTCATTGAAAACAGTTTTGGAATTTTAAGCAGGCATTGAAGAATACTTCTAACTACTATTAAGGCTTGATTAGATGATTGTTAAAAAATTGTGCCAGCTTGGTTCGTACTTCAAAACTTTATCAGGCGAAATGGTGATAAACGATGATACAGTCCAAATATTTTTACAGATAACAAATGTAGATTTTCTCCACATAAACAATAAAACAGTTTTTAAATTTAATTTCTAAAATTATTTTATTGAACAATTAAGAATACGAATTAAAGTTTAAGTTTAAAGATGTTTTTTTTTTTTCAAAAAAAAAAAAAAAAAGATTTGACAATTTCTTCACATTTAAGGATACTTTACATTTAAAGATGTTTTTAAAAAACAATTCACTTTTCTTTTAGTTTCTTTTTTTTTACAGATCTTTGATTCTCTAATTCAGTTTGAAGACTAATTCTTTCGTCCTAACAAAAATATATTCTTTGCTTTATTCGTTAGTCGTTGTCATTTTGTTAGCCTACTATGTTTAGTTCGTTAGTTGTTGTTATTTTGTTAATCGTTATTATTGTCTAAGTCTACTGTGTTCAGTTTGTTGGCTGTTACTATTTTCGTTAACCGCTATTATTGTCAAAGTCTACTATGTTTAGTCGTTATTTGGTTAGTCATTATTATTGGACAAAACTACTGTGTTCAGTAGGGTTGGCCACTTCTCGTCCGTCTTATCTCTGGTCCTACACAAATATAAGTACATATAATAAATATAAATTATAAATATAAAGAAATATTAATAAGAAACAATAGCTAACAATATTTGATCTTCCGAAATATCCCAAATGGGACTGGAAACTTTAGAATTTCTTTCGTAGAGAAATATCAGAAGTAAACTTATAGACATAAGTACATTAGAGCGACTCACCAAACAAAGTGCTCGATGTACCCTCCTAAAAATGAACCTTGGACTTTTTTAAGATAACATTTAAAATTTTTCGGCTCCAGCTTTGACCTCTCGTGAGCTGGACCTTTTTGAAAAAGGGTATATTTTTGAATAATGATATATTATTTTGTCATTTATTAAAAAGAGTGCGAATTTCATGGGAGCAATAAAAATGCAACAGCATAAATTTTAATGTGTTTATTTAAATTAAATAGTAATTCTTACAAAAAAAATCTTAAAATTAATATTTAGTGGCGTAGCCCTTATTTTTTATGACTTCTTGCAACCTAGAAGGCATAGAGTCGACTAAAGCTATTAATGTGTTAATGGATATTTTCTCCCATTCACTTTTCAAAATTTTTTCTAATTGCCTCTTATTTGACGGATGTTTCCTCTTAACTTCGCGATCTAATAGCTCCCATAGATTTTCTATGGGGTTTGGATCGGGAGACTGTGATGGCCAATCCAAAACATTGACTTGAGTGCTTTGGATCGTTATCCTGTTGGAATATGCTACCAGGAGGCATTTTTTCCCGCAGATGAGGAAGCATGTGTTCTCCAAGGATTTCACAGTACTTCTTGGCGTCCATTTTTCCTTCGATTTGAGTTAAGGGACCTACCCCATCACGGCAAAACGCACCTGTAAATACGTGACATATCGTGCCTTACCCCACACCATTATTGATCCACCACCATGTTTTACGGTTGGAAGTTGATATCTTGGAGAATATCTCTGTCCAGGCGATCTTCGAACAAAATTTATCCCATCAGAGCCAAACAAATTAAATTTGCTTTCTTCGCTCCACAAGACTTTAGCCCATTGTTTATTTGAGCAATCCTTGTAACGTTTTGCAAATTCCAGGCGCTTCTTTTTATTGATTGCACTGATGAGAGGTTTCTTTGCGGGTCGTCTCGCATGCAAATTAGCCTCTTTCAACCTTCCGCGAACAGTGTGAACGCCTATAGAGACTCCCATTTGCTCATTTGCGAAATTAGCAACGCCCACTGCGGTCTTTCGTGGATCTTTTTTAACCAGTGCAATCATCTGGCGGTCTTGGCGAGAGGTAGTTTTTCGAGGATTACCACTACCTGGTTTCCTTTCCACACTATTTCTCAATGAAAATCGAGACTTAATCCGACATACGGTTGATTGATTTACACCAAAGAGGTGTCCAACTTCACGCATGGATTTTCCTTCTTCTAAGGCTTTAATGATTGCAGTTTTGCTGTCAGCTGAGAGCTGCTTCTATTACAAAACACATGTCGTATAACTTATTTAAGAAATTTTCAATTATAATTAAATAAATAACTTACTTTAACTATTTTTTTATTATGTTGCATTTTTTCTGCTCCCTAAAAATTTGCACTTTTTTCACTAATTCAAAAATATTTAACTTTTTAAAGCAGAATTTGGAATAAACTGTGGTTACTTTGAAAACTTATAATTGAAAGAATTAACAGCAAAAGAAAATAGATAAATTAGTTACCGTTATTTTGAAACAGATCTTATTAAAGATCATATGGCACAGTGTTGCATTTTTTGTGCTCGCTACTGTACATTATGTATATCATAAGAAAGGTTTTTTTAAGGCGCGTCCAACAGTGTATACATTTTGTTCGAGGTTGTTTGTAATAATAATGTCAAATTAACATATTTTAACTTTAGACGATTTAATTAAACACGGTCTCAGCTTTTTTCGAAATTCGCCCAAGTTCGCGAAGAAAAATGTTAGTAATAGACCCTATTTTGATTTTCGTTTCATCAACATATATAAGGTCATATATCTTTGGCTTAATAATTAGGTAATGTTGTTTAGATATTTGCTGGATACTAATTTTGGTTTATAAATTTCCTCTCCTGATAATAACCAACCTTTTAATTTTTATAAAATATTGCTTTATGTCTTTAAAAAAGTTGTCCTCTTCCCATATCATCTAAATTATTTACGTGACTATTAAAACAATCAAAATGTGTTTTAAGAATATATAAGACTTGGAATTTTAAAAAAAGAAATTTCTAACATAAAACATTTTTGAGCGTAAACTTAAAAAAAAAATAAGATAGCATCCACTGACATGTGTGCTTGTCGCAGGCTGATCGACGACTAAATAAAAGAGCATAAGCAATGTTTGTGAATTCTCTCTGCACAATTGTGCTATGAAATAGCAACCTCTGGCTCAAAGCCAAATTGATTGCGTGCACCCTTAAAATTGGGGGTGGGTTTATGTCAAGGGGTGCAAGGAAAAAGGAGATCCTTAAAAATTAATCAGATTTACTTGAGAATTGTTACACAGGGGTTTTTGGGGTCGTTAATTACAGATCTTCATGCAGATTTAAAAAATTCAAAATGGCGGATCTAAAAGAATTTGCCTTTTATCTTTTAGTGTACACATGCAGTATAAACAAAAATATTTCAATATTCCTTCAGCTTAAAAACGAAATGAAACGAAATTAATTTAATTATACTTACCACTGGAATTAGCATAAAAAACATTATTGTTAATATCAAGAATTTAACGTCTTTGCATAAACGGTATTAAGTCTGCAAAATACATATTTGGCTGTGGGATATTATTATTCAAGGTTTACACATGTCCAATAGATTTTGGGATATTATTGATAGCACTGCTCAATTTATTAATTTATACTAAAAATAATTCGTTATCTTTCTTATCCTAAATGGAACAATGTGAAGCAATGTACAAACAAATTTCAAAATCATGTTTCTTAATGGAACAGTTAACATGAAAATTGTATTCAAATTAATTAAAAATTACGTTATAACAAATCACGTACGAATCATATTGACAACAATTTTAATAAATTTTATTAAGGAACCTTAATTTTTATAACCTAATTTTTAGCGACTTTGTCAAAAGGCGCCGTGGCTTAGTTGGTTAAAGCGCCTGTCTAGTAAACAGGAGATCGTGAGTTCGA
This sequence comes from Sarcophaga peregrina, assembly GCA_014635995.1. Classification (NCBI taxonomy): domain Eukaryota; kingdom Metazoa; phylum Arthropoda; class Insecta; order Diptera; family Sarcophagidae; genus Sarcophaga; species Sarcophaga peregrina. Next base: position 58,319,786 of record CM025793.1, on the reverse strand, counting down.
ATCTCGCCGGGGCCTTAAGTTTGATTGGATTTTTTTTATGTTGTACATACTTCTAAATCTACTCAACTTTTAATTTTATCCAAAATGTACATTGCAATTCAAAGTACACCCCTATTAGACTTTTTATCCCCCATTAGTTATGAATTTATGAATTTGTGCTTACCACTCAGAAAGGCGCGAATATTTTATGCGCATTTCTGTCTTAATTTCCTTTATTTTTTTAATTTTCTTTTACCAGTAAAGAAATACGCAGTAATTTGTTGTTATCGGTACCGAGTGCACTTGGAATATGCTATCAAATGTTACCACACTATCCTAGTGCCTGGTGCTATGCGTAATGCCGTTACTTATTCAAGTTAAAGCTAAGACATGTAGTAGAACTATTAAGCGAGTTAACTGCTAACTCCACTGGAACGTAACACCTATTTAAAGAATAAATCAACTGAATCTCGCAAAAAAAAAGATGATGTATTGTAAGTAATATACAGTTGTGTTCAAAATAATAGGAATGCCCTTCATTTAACAGCCAAGTTTAAAATTAAGAAAAATAAAAAAGTAAATTCCAAATTTTTTTGACTTCAGATTTATTTCTTATTCATATTCTAACCTTTTACTATTCAATTATTTAATCAAAACTATAAAAACAAAAAGTATTTCATGTAAATAAAGTTTACTCTCAAAATTAATGATTCAATGTAATAGGAGTGTTATCACACAACCTAATAGTTTTTAAACAAAAGGCACAAAAGTTTGATATTATCTTAAAATAGCAAGGTTGAATAACCTTGGTTTTTAATGACTTCAGCACATTTACGAAGCATTGAGTCAATAAGATCTTGGCATCTGTTTAAAAGAATTTGATGCCACGTATCCGCGCATTGTGATCCATATTTATTCAGCACTTGAAGGTTGTCTCTCTGCAGCATCTCTTTTTAAGTATCTTCCCATAAATGTTCTATGGGATTAAGGTCAGGAGAATATATAGCTGGTCATGCTATAACCTTTACCCCATTAACCCGAAACTACTTATTTCCCTATTTACTGGTGAGTTTTGTGTCATTATCTTGTTGGAATATCCATTTTGGAGGCGTGGAATATGATAACATCATTTCTCTCAAAGTGCCGACTTAGACATTCCTATCCATTATGTCTCTAATTGGATGTATTGGGCCTACTCCATTATATGAAAAGCTTCCCCATATCATACTCTCTAGACCCAGTGCCACCAAGTAAAACAATTTTGATTTCGTCGGTCCACAGTATGGTACTTCATTTTTCTTTTAGATATTTGATATGTTCTTGGGAAGAATTTAAACGTGCTGCTACCAGTTTTTTTCTCAACAATGGCACATTTTGTGGACTTTTTGAGAATAAATTGTTGTGCAAAAGACGCCTACGAATAGAAGGGCCACTTACGGGAAAATTCAGATCTTTCTGAGTTTTTTTGAAGACGCCGAAGGATTTATTTTGCGGTATCGCATAATTCGGCTGTCATCGACAGTTGATGTTTTGTCCTTGCGACCACGCTTTTCGGGCATTTTTTATTTTTTAAGATAAGATAAGCATAAGATTTCGTTGATTTCTTTATAAATTTTGCCTTTTTTTTTGAAGATTTTTGTCCCAATATTACAAACATTTATGTAAATCACTGTAGAAAAAGTTTTAATTACATTTTTCCGTAATTACTGTTCACTTTTGTTTTAAATTATATGCTGTTATATTTTTATTTTTAAAAGAACACTTACACTCCTATTTTTGTGATCAACTGAAGTTAAGGGCAAACGCAGAAATGAATCAATTTCATCGCAAATATTAAAGTTATTACGAGATTCTTTTTTGTATTTTATTTCTTACATATCGTTGTAACTACCATCAGGATATATCATGTTTTGCAAACTGGTACAATAAAAATTTTTAACTTTGAAAATATTACATGGTAGCACTCCTATTATTTTGAACACAGCTGTACCTACGGTCTTTACTACCAGTTGCCGTTAACTAAAGAAAGGATTTTAACAGGCAGATAAATTTGTTTTTTGTTATTATGAGTACCCAATGAGATAGAAGTGAGCGTTAAGATGATGGAAAGGTCATTATACCGATAACTTTTAAAGTTAAGTTTTTTTTTTGGATGGCCCCTACTCATGCTGTGCATTGTGCAGGTTTAGGAAAATGGGTTATAGGAAGGTGGAAAGATTAAATACTATTTATGGACATTAGATTTTAACTTACCAATATTGTAATTGACGGGATAAGGAACAATTGAAAGACAAACGCCCTACTTCAAGATGCGAACGGCAAGGAAACGAGTTGCTACTTCAGCCAAACAATTGCATTAGAAATTTATGTTTAACGGCAAGTTGTAATAATGGCCCTTAGACTGCTTTCTTTGATACCGATATGAATATGAATTCATAACCCAATCGCTATTTATTGCTGCATGATGGAATGAAAACGCATAATGCCTGTAGGTATATTGATTGATGTATGATATTGGTTTTAAAGCAACAAATCATCAATTCCCATATTACTTTTTTTTAAGACAATGATAACAGTCATGAAAACAAGTCCTTTAGTTCGCTATCGTTAGTAGGGTACCACCAACAGGCATGTCAGCGAAACAAGTAGTTGCTAACACGGACGTAAGACCGAACTGTATAGTAAGGATTATGGCCTATCTTCTCACGTCGCCCATGTTATATTTGTGGTACCTGCAATTTTAGTCAGAAGAGAAAGTTCCCAAAAGAAATATTTCTTAAGTGTTACGATTGGTTTTTTTGGGGAACGGATCGGGTTGTTCTGTTTCTAGACGTCTATGGCCTGCTGTGGACAGTAAGAGAACAGATCCGCTGGGTGGAGCACTGCGAGATTATGTCGCTGACGGGGATCTGAAACAGATCCCAGCCGAACTATTGCAAGGTATGTTGCGATGAGAAGGAGTCGCAGACTATCGAACATCTTCTCTGTAACTGCCCTGCCCTTGGTAGATTGCGGTTAAGGACAGCCGACATCAAGGCTCTACACAGATTCATTAGCAGCTTGAGCTGGTTGAGAGCCTTCATAAGTGTAGTCGTGCTCTCACCCTCTTTTGTTTTGTGTCTGTTTTTTTCTGTGAAATTCCTCCGTTTCCCATTCTCCCTCCCCTTACCAACATATACTCTATTTCCTTCCTCCCTTAAGGACAATGTACAATGGGTCAATTTCGACCTCCGGGTACTGTACTTGTCTTAATCGACAAGTACACGTCCTCTAACCTACGATTTGTTTGAGGTGTCCAAACGGATGTTTCAACTCATGAACTCTCGTCTGGTAAGCCAACATATTTCCTGATTATGGCCACTTCATAGAAGCTTTTATGATGACAAAATCTCGCTATCCACTACGGAAAATTGCCATTCCTTCACAATTTATCTTTCACAGATTTTCAAAGAATAAAGTTATTGATGAAACCTATCTGAAATGATATGGTTGCCGTTTGCACAATTGTGACAGATACTCTACGTTACCGATACAGTTAATTTACTCAGCTTCTATGATGATCGAATACCGGTCACTCGAGAATTCAGTCAGCACAGGTAAAGTGAATAAATTGCGATAACAATTTATAGATTTCGTTTATCGATAACATCAATACAACGTAGAGATGAAAGTATTTATGTATCATTTTAACTAACCTTTTATTAACTCGAATTTTACATTGGCGCCGTGGCTTAGTTGGTTAAAGCGCCTGTCTAGTAAACAGGAGATCGTGAGTTCGAATCTCGCCGGGGCCTACCCTATACGACGTGGAGGGTTTTTCTTTTATATTGTTTTTTAAATAAATAATTATTTTATTATTTTTTCAAGAGACAACGCATGATGCAATATATTCTAATTGCAACAGCATTACATAGAAACTACAAGCAAAAAATAAGGGAGTATATATAGTTGCGGATATGTTGTTTGTCAGACGTTGCCACTCAATATTAGATTGAAAGTTGTAATAAAAAGTTCGACGTGTACGTTGTGTAATCCTGAAAAAAAGGAAAAAAAAAAGAATTCAGCTCTGAGAAATGTTCGCAAATCATGGACAAGAACGGATGTTGAAACTACGCTCGGTATGGCCTTAATAACAGCCTGGCGCTCTAAGTAAATCAAGAATCTCAGGCCAAATCCCGCCGCTCAACAAACATTGCGGTGCTTTTAAAATTGCAATGACCTCGGACTGGGACAACTCTGAAGTGGACAGGCAAACTATAAGAACGTTTAACATCAGAACCCTTAATAAATAAACCACAGTCCACACTGTGGCTTATCTTTGAACCATCAGCGCGAACTTCAAGCGTCCCATTGGAAACTTCTAGTTCTACAGGCCACACGTGCCTAGTTGGAACTCTAAGGTCAGAATTCTGTTCAGTCATACGGAATCATATAATCGACTCTACCGTGACCACGTCTTTCAAGAATAGTATGTCCAATTTCCAGTTTCGACCAGGATTTAGCTGCATTGAGTCTTACAGCCACCAACTCAGTGTTCTGTCTTAACAGAAGGTCAGAGGGGAGCCAATTAAGTATAGCAAATAATGCTTTGATAAGAGTAGAACAGAGAGCACTGGTAATCAAAACAGCTGATTGCGTTTCGTACTCTGTTTATCAGGGCATTGGTGATTCTCCAGCATCAACTAAGAATGTATCCCGTATAGCAAGCTTGGCTCCATCATGTTCCTATAGAGCCAGTATGTGATTGTTGGTCTGTGACCTCATGCGTTTTTGAGTAAGTGTAGAGTGTTGAGTGTTGTTTTCGCTCTTCTAGCTCTATCAATAATGTTTACCTTCCTTCTTTAGATCAAGAATGACCTCCACATATTTTATTTTTATTTTCGAAGCATTATTTAGTAAACGTTGAAGGTTTGGAGGGTTACTATTCGGTATATATAGACTACGTCACTCTATACATGTATGGATTAAAGCCATGCTTGCCGTATGTCTGCTCTAATACTCGTAATATATGAAATTAAAGAAATTGTTCTCCATACAACATAAGATATTGAAGTTCCAGAACTGTTCTTTCCGATTCATTTACCTTTAGCTAAAAAGAAAAAATAAGAAATTTGAAAAATTTTTTATTTACTGCGACTGTATCTTCATTATTTTTTTTAATGTAATTTTAAAAGTTTTTGTTATTCTTGTTATTTATTTATATTTTGCTTTAATTTTTTATTTTATAAATAAACTCATCGATTTAAACCTTCAAAGCGTGTGAAATCTTGATTAATTTTTTATACAATATTCAAAAAGAGGTCAAAATAAGTGGGCGGGCATGCACTAGTTTATCTTAAAGCGTTGATATTAATTGGTGAGTTCTTCCCAAAACACTTTTCTGTGTTTCATTAATCTGATATTTCTCGGAGAATTTAATTAAAATTTGATGTTTGTTGCTTTTAATGAATATGTTTTTAAAATAGAGATTTAACTTCTCTGCTAAACAAAAAACGACTGTAGGCGTTAGAAAATCTATAAAATAGAATACGTACATATGTATGCAAGTATGTATATTTAATTTTATTTTTTAAATAAATCGAAAAAAAAAACAACAACAAAATATACTTTTATAAACAAATAGTTATTATTTGGGTATTTATTAATTTAAAACTTTAGATAATAATTATAAATTATTTACTAAATGTATAAGAGGCCATGGTCTCTAGTAGAGGTGGGCGCAAGACATTCTGCTAGCTTACCTTTCACCGAATGCAATACTGTAGTCTACTCTTTTCTGTTGATCTTGATTTTACGAGTGCACTGAAATGTGTATTTCTCATTTATTCAATGTATACAACAGCACTCGTTTGCCTGTGAAGTAACAGAACTATGCTTTGTATTGTAAGAGCATATTTTACTACTGAAGCTACATTTTCAGTATTGCCATATGAATATCAGTAGTGTAAAAAAAGTAGTAGTTTAAAAAAAGGTTTTTCCCAAGAAATAAAAAGTTTAAATGGAAATGCTGGCGAGCAAACAAAGAGCAAACGTTCGAACCTTTCTTATTCATTGTTGTGAGTAGGCTACAATTTTACGTGCGCGGGTGATTTATAAGAAAAGATTAATAATTACAAAAATTGCCTGTTTTGTATGAATGTTATTGGTTTTATTATTTTATTAGAATTACACGACTATATTTTTGAAAAATGAAAATAAAATTGCGTTAAAAAACATAAACATTATAGCATACTTCCTTTGCTTTCGTCATAAACACAAAAAAAAATATTTCCTCAGAAATAATAAGTTTAAAATAGTTGCTGGCAGTGCTGGCATCGACGAAGGTGTTCGGTTGCCAAGAGCAAAAAAAACACTGCACGTTGTGACTCTATGAAGAGTACAATATTTTTGTTGCACTCTTCACACAACTCTCTTTTATACTGTTGTACAATGGTTTACGAGTGCAGTTGTTTTTTTGTACTCTATCTTTGCTTCACACATATTTATATTTGCAGCTACAATCAATATTCGGTCTTGAGAAAAGTGCAATAGTGTGCAGTTGTATATATCTTGTGCACACCTCTAGTCTCTAGTGATTATTTATACTAATATTTCCTCCTATAAAAATGGTACTGAATTAATATTTCTTTAATAAATCGATTTATTAAATTATGTAGATTGGTATCTTTTAATAATATAATAATTTTAGATGTATTATTTTCAGTGGGAATAATAGAACAGAACAGAATTCGGCCCCATCGCTGAAAGCAATTTTTTGTTGACTAGTGCTTATTCAGCGAACAGCTTCGATCAGTGAACTTTTGTACCGACCCAAGTCGGGGTCTGTGGAAAGCAGAGTTTATGTAAGTCACAAAGTCGACTGCTTGAATTACTCTAACACATTCTAAGATTTTGGATTATTTCTTATCTTTATTATACAAAGGTCAGCCGTATAACACATCCCATCGATTGCCAATGATTCTTAAACGACTTTAGAACAAATTCAATTTTTCGAAGCTTTTATGGTGTTAAATTCTTTGTAAACTGATTTACCTTATTCCGTGTTTTTAATTAGAAATCAAAGTGTTATTTGTTATTATCAATTATTAGTGCTTGTTTGACATCAATTTTAGTTAATGTCGCACAACGAAAGCACTAGACTGGACTGAACTGACCCGACCATTTGATACTTTTATTCGTTCAGGATGAACAAGTTAATTTACAGTTTTTGAGCAAATTAGTTATCACTTGGGATGTTCCGATAACATCGATGTTTTACACATAAATTTCGGTGATATAATGGTTCGCACTCTTCAACAACTTCCAATAATGACACATCTGATGATGACGAAAATGATTTACAATCTGATATTTGGAAATATCACAAACTGCTAAGCCATAAAAATATGAAACAAAAATCGTCCTCTATTAATAGACAGCATTAGCGAAACGGAAGTACAAATGTACCTGTTATCCCCGGTAACACCAATAAAAAATGTCGCAATCGTTATTTGGGAGCTATGATATGCTCTTCAATATCTTCCAATTTCCCGAGTAACTATATAGTTCACGTTGTTCAGCTAGTTTAGTAGAACTCAACTAACTCGATTACACTATGCGACAAAATAAAAAAAATTAAATTCACCCGGCTAAAGACATAGTGTATGTAGAGCTTAATTGAAAAGATCTCAAAAATATTTTTTTTTATATTTCCCGAACCCTCCAAACTTTTTTTATATGACAAAAACAGGTTTTTTTCGACTATACGCACAAAATTCTGGATTACTCACACATTTCTGACTCGATTTTCAAAATTTAAATCTTGTTGGAAAGAGCTCTTTAAAACATTACACATATTATCTATTATTCGACTTAATATGCTATAAGATTTGATAAGTAAAACTTGGAAAATTCGAATTTATTTCATATTTTTTCAAGTTTGTCAATTCATAGGAGCAAACTTTCATAAAAAAAAATATAGGATAAATGATAATATTCTTAAAGGCTGTTCTCTTGTGAAGAGATTGAGTCATCATTTGATCAAATCGGACAAAAATTGCCGTAATTATTATTTGGAGAGTCTAACAGTCGACTGATATTTTTTATGTATGTCATCTCATCAAATGAACTTTTACTTAAAAAAATTTCAGAATTTTTGATGGATATTGATTGGTTATCACAAAATGTATCAATTTCACGTTTGCAAAAAGTCTGCTGATATTTGTGTTTTTTTTTTTTGCAAATATTATTATTTCACTTTGCGCAAACATTGGCCAACTTCTGGGAGTCGCTCAAACTTGAAGTTGATACATTCTCCGAGCAATCAAGTTCCATCAAAAATTCTGAACATTTTTAGAATTAAACGTTCATTTGATAAGATCACATATATAAAAAAACAACTCGACTGTTAGAATCTTTAAATAATAACTACCGAAATTCTTGTCCGACTTGATCAAACGATATGTCAATCTCTTCAAAAGATAATACACTTTCATAATGGCATCACTTATTTTATATGTTTGTAAAGTTTGCTACTATGAACGGACAAACTTGAAAAAATATGCAAAAAAATCGCGATTTCCAAGTTTACCTCATCAAAGCTCATACCATGTTAAGTCAAATAATAGATATATGAATACTAGGGATGCCAGTCGGGAAGTCCCGAATTCCGAAATCTCCGGATTTTTAAAAACTTGTCCCGGAATTTTTGGAATTGTGAATTCATATGTATTTTGACTCTGCAAAAGGTCCTGAAAAAAATATTACTTGACTTCGATAATAGAAAAGCCTTATAAAACGAATTAATAGGGTAACTGATGTAGATACTCAACTGTCCTAAGAAATAGATTTATTTACATCAGAGTGTTATTTGTTCAACAAAGTAATAACTGTGGAAATATACATATGTACGTATTAGGGATGCCAAACGGAATTGATTTTTTTAAATCCCAGGAATCGGAATTTTGTAATCCCTATCCCGAAATCCCGGGATATTTTGGTAAATCATGATCCAGAAAAATCATGGGAAAAATAGCGATTTTCTTTTAATAATAAAAATGAAAAAAAAAAAAAAATATTTTGTTAAAACATAATCATTTATATTAATATAAAAACAGCAAGACAAAATGTAACAAAAAAGCGTAAATTAACAAAAATAAAATTTATTCATACATTTGCAAATGCATTAGTTTTAAGAAAATTATTTGGATTCCAAAAAAAAAGATTAAAGCATCTAACATGTGATCTGATAGGCTTGAATAAATTTTGTTGTCAACTTACGCTGCCGTTGAAAAACACTTCTCGCAATCAACATTTGTTGGTAAAATAGTTCCAAGATAGCTGTACGCAGCTGGTAAATATTCGCCTCTACCACCTTCTAATGTAAATAAATCTATTTCTTTGAACAGTTGAGTATCTAAATTAGTTACCCTATTAATGCGGTTTATAGGGCTTTTGCATTCTTTGATGGCATCAAATAACATTTTAGCAGTGGAAGTAGGGTTTTCCTCATCTGAGACGCTATTATCGAAGTCGATTGTTATAGAATTTTATTTTTCAGGACCTTTTGCAGGGTCAAAATACATATGAATTCACAATCACGAAAATCCCGGAACAAGTTTTTAAAATTTTCAGGATTCGGGATTTGCCGATTGGCAACCCTAGTACGTATACAATTTATTTCTTAGCCTATGAGGCTGTTTTCTTTTGCTTTTTATTATAAATGAAATGAATTGTTAAATAATTTTTGTCAAAAAACTTAATTGTTCCTTTAAAGAATATTTTTTTTATATTTATTTATAAGAAAATAAAACATCGAAAAACATCGACGAATCGATGATTTATCATCGATGTTTTTCTTCTTGATACATCGATGTAGCCAACATCGTTGATTTTCTTAATGATGTTGCATCCCTATTTGTCACACGTATTGATGACTTAAAGTATGCTTTGCAGGCAGTTGTTGTTATAAATCTTTTAGGCAATTTCATTATCATGACTCCATATCAATTTACAAATTCTTAATTTCCATAAACTTTTGCCACTTTTCCTGCATAAATAGTTAATGCGACAGGCGCAACGAGCGATAAAAGTTTCATGAGACTCATTCAATTGATTTTCGTTTTCGGAGGCATGTGGAAATTGTAATGCGAACAATATAAGCGTTTATCTCGTATTCGAATCCAATATTTGATTTTCCTTCGGATATTTTCGTTTTCATTGGTTATTCGTTGGAAAAGTGTTAAGAGTTTAAATACAAGTGTGTATGCGTGTTAATGATTTTATTATCACTTTGATTTTCTGTGCATTTGTATTTATGTTGATTCAACTTTGTTTTTCTTTGTGTGTGTGTGTGTGTTTTAAGGATACACAATATATTGTAATTTATAGAGATGTAGTAAAGTATTCTTATCATTCGATTAAAGAAACCCTGGCTGTGTTCTTAATGCTTTTTTTGTTTGTTATATTTGATGAGATTGTCTATTCATTGTGGTGGCTCTGTTTACAGTCACAATGCCAATAACTGTGACAATTTGAGATCTCATAGTTACAAATATTTGTTATTTTTATAGTACAGAGACCGAGAGAGCATTTGTGGTAATTGGATTTTGTGTATTCCTGCTAATATTCCTTGTCTAATATTGTTTTGCTCAGAGACAAATGGTGTGTTAATCTGATTTAAAAATTGCCAGAATTTTCCCTTTTTTCACCTTGTTTTACGTTTAACGTTTGTCTTGTGCGTCTCCTTTATCTTGGTGGGAATTTTGGCAGTTGTAACAAGGATTTTGGTTTCTGTGTTAGGATTTAGATAAAAACTTCAGTTATTTCTGTAAATGATATTTGTCTGTTTGTTTGTGTAACCGAGTGTGTGGTTGGAGTAAAAATCCAATTTTAAAGAGATTTTAAAAATAAAAAAAATCCATCGATTATAAGACATCAGCTGCAGTTCTGCCAGTAGTAGTGTGAATTTAATTTTGAAATCTAAAAGAAATTCTTCGTTTGTTAGATATTATTATACATGAAAACAAGGGATTATAAAAATTTCCATCTACAAAAGGCTAAAAATTTTGAAAGTTCAAAAAAAAAAAAGAATGCAATGCATGTCTTACACAGAACGATTTCGGAAAATGTCGAAGCGTATGTGTATCAAAGGCAACTGCTAGCCTCATATCCTATCTACATTAAAGGTATATCTATGAAAACTATCCCAGATTCAATAGTCGAAATCGATTGGTAACACCATAAATATTTCGAAATCAGATGCAGACATACTAAGGCCACCATTGGCGTATGCAGTATTTTCAAACTGAAGGTTTGAGGTACGGAACACACATTAGTAACACGCAAATTCAATATAAATACTCGGGGTTTAAGAAAGGCTAATACACCGGGACGTATGAACAATATATTATGTTATATTTTCGATATTCATCATTTTTATTATTGTATTGTATACGCACGATGGCAACACTATAACCCAACTGCATCTCTATTTTCTCTTTTTAATTTTATTTCTTTTATGAATTCATTCCAATAAAATTTGTCAAGGAAGTATGCTGTGATTTTTCTTCACACATCTAACAATCATAAGAAATAATTATCATCTTGCCACAAAAGTAATCTATTTTCGAGTGATTTTGTTTTTTAGACATGCTTGAGAAAACGAACGTTTAAATACTTTTAACTTATTTTTCTCATCAATCAATAGAATTTATTTGAGAAAATATAATAAGCTTTAAAAGTCTTACAATACCTGTTTTATTTTGAAAGTTATAATGTTTGAAATTGAAACAGTTAATAGATTGGTTTTAATCAAAGTGAATTTATAGGAGCAAAAGTCGCTGTAGTTTAGTAGATACCCCTCTCTTCCTCTCAAAAGATTTCTAGCAAAAACTCTGAGTCAAATAACATTGCCATGAGAAGTTTCTCACAAAATCTGTCGTTCGGAGTTGACTTTAAACTGTAGATCCCGCCACTCACGTATAAAATTAGCACACACAACAAAAGTGGTGTGAGTAACTAGGTCTATAATCCTGACTGAAGTGTTGTAATTAGGGATGCAACATCTTCAAGAAAATCATCGATTTTGGCAACATCAATGTATAAAAAAAATGAACATTGATGTTAAAAAGCATCGGTGATAAGACATCGGTACATCGATGATCCCAAAACTCTATTTCTTTCTAGTGTTATTGTTGCACCAGCTTCCGAATACTTGGCTCAGAAGTAGCAACAATTGGGAGATATTGAAGTGCAATTCGCGATAGTTTTGGAAACAAATATTTCATGTCTTCCCAAATAACGATTGCGTCGCTTTTTATTGGTGCTACCGAGGAAGATAGATACATTTGTTCTTTCGTTTCGCAAATGGTGTCCATAGTAGAGGATGATTTTTGTTTCATATCTTTATGGCTTAACAGTTGGTGGTATTTCCAAATATCAGATTGTAAATCATTTTCGTCATCATCAGATGTGTCATTATTGGCAGTTGTAGAAGAGTGAGAGCCATTATATTCTCGAACATTTTTTTTTTTTATTTTCTATTCGGTTACAAATTAACACATTATATTATCCTAAAGGTACCTCTGCGCCGTATAGGAATTATAGAGGTAAGTTAGCAATAACATCCTAACAACAGTTTAAAAGATTTAAGCAAATAATGAAAATAATTTAAATAATTAATTTAAAAGATAATGATAAAAATAATTACATGCATTTTGATACAATATTAAAAATAAGAATAAATAATTTTATCGAAATTTCAAAATTTTCAAGGCAGTAAATCTTCCAAGTTATCTAGCAAAAATTTCTTTAAGTTTGTCTTAAATAATGAAATGTTATTAATTGATTTTATGGAATCTGGCAAGTTGTTAAATTCCCGACTACCAATATATTCAATGCGTTGTTTAGTCATCTCAAGCTTACAGCGAGTTAATACTAAACTCGTGCTACCCCTCGTAAATATTGTATGTTGGTTACGCTCAAATTTTACGGTATGATGACCAAGGACTTAAATACAAAAATTAAAAGTTGATACTTGTATATTCCACATATTGGCAAAATCGTTTTGGAAACGTTTCTATACAGTGATATAGTTGAGTACCTTCGAGGAAGGTTGTACACTATCTTCAGAGCTTTCTTTTGTATACGTTGTAGGGATTTCAGTTCATTCGTATGTTTCCAGCCATACAAGATGGTTAAATATCCAAATTGGCTTTGTATCAATGCATTGTAAATCAATAGTTTTGTATTTTCATCAAATTTATGCTTGAACTTATAGAGTATTCCAATCGCGGAACTTATTTTGGACCTAAGATATTGTATATGTATGTTCCAGGATAGATTACTTTGCAAATGTGTTCCTAGATAATTTATTAAAGAGACTTCCTTAATTTTCGTACCATCTACCTTTATGCTGAATTATCAAATTAGCCACAATGTCATATTTATATGGGTAAAATATGCAAATGTCATCAGCTTACACAAAGAGTTTTCCATTCAATCCAAATTAAATAATATCATTTATATACAAAGTAAACATTAATGGACCCAATACACTGCCCTGCGGTACAGCATGATCCATGCTGCCAATAAAGCTTTTTTCTTTATTTATCTGAACAAATTGTTTTCTATTTGTTAGGTAACTTTCAAATAGATCCAGTTCACGATTACGAACTCCATATTGACTTAACTTTTCAAGTAGAATGCTATGGTCAACAATATCAAATACCTTCGTAAGATCAAAAATAACCTTTACATATATAATTAACTACATTTACCACAGCTTCTTCCGTACCGCAACCTTTTCTAAATCCATACTGATAATCATTTAGGAGATTATGCTCCTCCAAGTAATTCGTAAGCTGATTGTGCAACATCCTCTCGATTACATTATCAATAGCAGATAATACAGCAATTGGACGATATAATTCGGCTGTAGTAGCTTTGTTCACTTTCGGAATTGGAGTGATTTTATGGATTTTTAATATGTCTGGGTATATTCCCAAATCAATCATGTTGTTAAATATGCTTATAAGATGAGTAGATATATTATCTTTACAATGTTTTAGGACTACAGGAGAAACTCGATCGTGACCAGAACTTTTCCGAGGATTTAAATTTGATAAGATATTATTTACCTCCGTCGAAGTTGTGTATCTCAGTTTGAATATACCATCATAAAATCGCATTGTTCCGAGAGAATTATACGAATGAACTGGATTCCGTTCAATTATGTACCTTAAATCCTTAACTGATCGTATAAAATACTTATTTAAAGCTTCAGCTTTGTGAAAATCACTAGCAATAAGTTCACCATTATCATCAATTATATTTATACATTTATTAGAATCTCTACCAAGTGATTTATTTATAAAATTCCAACTCTTTCGTGAATCATGCTTTACTACATCCAAGCGATCACGATAATAGTTGTTCGTGGATACTCTGCAGGCCCTTTTAATGATATAGCCAATTCTTTTCAGTCTATTACTTAAGTCCACATTGGCTCTGTTTCTTTTTCATATTTATTAAAGTAACCGACTACTTTTTCTTTGGCCATCAGCATAAGCCGATGTATCCGTTATTAAACGCCGATGTATCGCTAATGTATAGTCCATAAAAACTTCGATATTAAACATTGAAATTTATGTGTAAAACATCGATGTATCGTTTGCATCCCTAGTTGTAATGACCAATTATTATGTATGCTATCATAGGAGGTATTTTTCGAAAACTATTGTAGCACAACCGATAGCAACTGAACGTAAAAGTTTGAAATTTTATGTGTGAACATATTTTGTTTTAAGGCTATGAGTTTTTGATTGCCAGCTTGCAAGCCATTTGGATAACGGCAGCTGTCCATAATCGGGTCTTTCCTTTCACATCTCAAATAAAGTTCTTATTTATAATCAAAATTGGTCCAAAAACACGCCGATGTAATATCAAAATGAATAAATAGTGCTTATTGGACATTATAAAATATTATGAAATATGAAACAATACACGCAAGTTTTACGCAATAAGTTCACAGACATTAAGTGTTTCATTGAGTTTGAAATATTTCCTCAAAATCCTTCAACATTATTTCATAATTATTTTCACATCGAATTCTGCTTTAGTTATACAAACTAAAGTGTCACTTGAGAAAAATATTTTATTTAATGACTATTACTGAATACAAGGCGGGAAATTCTAGATTTTTCGAAGAGAATTACACATCTTGTACACTAGTATTGGGTTATTAAGGTTAGCTTAACTCATGGCTGTTATGTATAAATCAAAGTGACTGTACTATATACGATTTATTCAATCGCAATTTAGATCAGTTCAATAGATGAATAATATTTCCATCCAAACCTAAAGAAATTTTTATTGCATTTGCTAACTTTCCTAGCCATCCTTAAACATAAAAATGTAGGTTTTCCAATCCATAAAACAGAACACAAATTACAAATCTTTACACGTCATTCCCTGAGCATAAAAGCGGAGTGACTTTAATTTCACCAACTTAAATGAAATAAATTTTCGAATATTTAGCGTTTGTCAGCATTTCCATGTGTGTGTGTGTGTGAGTGTGTGGGTGTATGTAAATTAGCTTGAATGGAATCAGTGATCCTGAAAATCCTTAATTATTATTACACTTCTTAAAATGTCCCACAAAAGTCAAATAAACTGTTCAGGCTCTAATAATCTTAATTGAAAGACATTTCCAATGGCAATTGCCATGGCGAAGATATTTAATACTCACACACACACACACACATACAATAGAAAAACCCTTATAAAGTAAGTGTGTGAATATAAAAGTTGAATGTTTTGCGAGTCGAAAGAAGGTGGATGAGACCGATTTCAAGAGAAAACCAGCATATGCCTGTACATTCGAAGAGTGAAAGCGAAAAGTGTGATTAAGAGGGGGAAGATGTTGAAGTGAAGGGTATATGTACAGAAAACCACTTAAGAAGAATGTCTAAAAATATAATGAATAAAATTAAAAATAAAATATTTTTATAGTCAAAAAGTTACAGAACGAGTCCTTGAGTAATTTAATCCACAATACAAATGACGAGTTTGTGAGGAAGGCCATTCATTGCTGCACTAAAGGAATAGCAAAGAAAAAAAAAAAAAAACAAAAGAGACCAACCCCACTCCTAAAGCAAAAGGAGACTTTTCTGTGACCAAAGAAACCGACGGCTTTGTACCCCACAGGATAAAGTACTTAAAAGATTTTAATTATTATGGCCCGTAATAAATGATGAAATTAAAACGCAAAAAGAAAAAAAGCCTCTTAAAAATTGTTAAGAAAAAATAATTTTTTAATTCAAAAGTTAATTAAAAAGAAAAAACGAATAAAAATGAATCAGAGAAAGAATTTAAGTGTTATAAAAAATTTCGAATTTTCACTTTAATGACTGTTTTGGATTTGTTCTTTTTCTGGTCCTGGTGCTGGTGCTGGCAAACGTTTTTCCAGACATTCGAAACGTTGAAATTGATATTGGAAAAGTTCTTTCATCATCTCCTTGATCTCGTTGATGGCACCGATAAATGATTTTTTCTCCTCCTGGAAGCACCATTTGGGCACAAATTTCTCTTTCATAACGTCAAAGAATTTTTGTTGCTGATGTAGTTTTTCATTGACATCATGCCATTCGGCTTTGACGTGTTTAAGATACTCAAAACGTTCAATACACTTGCCAAACTCATGTTCCAGCGTATTTTTCCAATCAGTCAAAATGTGTACCGCCTTTTGTAAATGCATAATTTCTTTGATCCTTTCGCACATATTCAGATGCAAATCCTCTATATGCGCTTTGGCAGTTTTGCAACATTTCACCAACTCCTTAATTTGACATTGCAACTTGTGATGATTCTTTTGCAGCACGCAAATTTCTTTATTCTCTGAACAATGTAGCAGAACTTCATAATCAACACACTCTTCCTCTGGACATTCATCGGTGTAGTGTTTCAGACGTAGTTGCATCACTTGAATACGTCGTTTCATGCATTCCAATTCTTGCATTATCAATTTTATATCAATTTTTTCTTCTTCTTCTAAAGGAATTTCCTCTTCTTCACCTTCGACTTCTGCAGATTCGGGTTCGAAAACTTCAATTTCAGGTTCCTTGCGTATTGGATTACAACAGAGAGTGCGCTGGAAAATATCGACTTCTCTAGCCTTCTTCATTCCTTCCATTATTAAACAATTTTAACGATAGCAAAATATACAAAATCAAGTTAAACGAACGAACGATAGTAGCAAAATAAAATCGTAAAAATATTTTTATGGCATGGAATGAACGAACGATTTTATGCATAGAAATGAAGGGTAGTTCGAATAAAATTTAATTCGATTCGACTACACTCAAATATTTTTTTCTTTCATCAAATTTCATAAAATTTCTTGAAAAGAAAATTTACTACAGATCTGAGATGAATTTTATACTTGATAGCATAAGATAGTAGCTATTGAGATAGGTACAATAATATCACATAATTTGGATTACAGTTGAGTTGAGTTACTCGTACGAAAAATTTTTGTAATGGAAGTATTTCAACTAAGGAAGCTTTATTTTCAGAAAATTCTTCTTTCTTTTGGAAAAATTTCCTGATGCGTGGACATCTTTAAATAATAAATTTCCAATTAGACATAAAAGCGCAGCTAATTATAGGTTTTGCTAGATTCAGATAGTTTTTTTATTAAATTACACTATGCGACAAAATAAAAAAATTAAATATACTCGACAAATGACATAGTGTAGGTTGTAAGTTTTGTTGAGTAGATCTCAAAAATATTTTTTTTATATTTTTCGAACCCTAGAAACTTTTTTATTTGATAAAAACTGTGTTATTGGACTTTACACACAAATTTCTGGATTACTCAAACATTTGTGAGCCGATTTACAAAATTTAAGCAGCTTTAAAACGGTATACATACATCAATTCTTTGACTTAATATGCTATGAGATTTGATGAGATAAATTTGGAAAATTTTTCAAATTTGTCCGTTCATAGTAGCAAACTTTCCTAAAAAATATGAAATAAGTGATGCCATTCTGAAAGTACATTAACTTCTGAAGAGATTGACACATCGTTTGATCAAATCGGACAAAAATTACGGTAGTTATAATTTAAAGCTTTAACAGTCGAGTTATACTTTTTATATATGTGATCTTATCAAATGAACTTTTAATTCCAAAAATATTTAGAATTTTTGATGGAACTTGATTGCTTATCGGAGAATATATCAATTTCTAGTTTGAGCGACAACCAGAAGTTGGCCAATGTTTGCGCAAAGGGAAATAATAATATTTGCAAAAAAATACAAATTTTAGCCTACTTCTGGAAGTCTTCCAAACGTCAAATTGACACATTTTGTGCTAAACAATCAAGATCCATCAAAAATTCTGAAAATTTTTAAATTATAAGATCATTTGATGAGATGTCATATATAAAAAATATAACACGACTGTTAACTATTTAAATAGTAACTACGGTAATTTTTATCAAATTTTATCTAATGATGACTCAATCTCTTTGAATCATCATCTTTCATCTCGAAGTATGAAATAACTTCGAATTTTCCAAGCTAGCCTCATTAAATCCCATATTAAACCAAATAATAGATATAAAAAAGGTTCATCTCTCCCCTTTCCAACAAGATTTCAATTTTGGAAATCGTTTCAGAAATATTTGAGTAAACTAGAAATTTGTGCGTAAAGTTAAAAAAAAAAAAAAAGGTATTTTTGGGTTCTACTCAACTAACTGAACAACGTGGACTATGTAGTTATTCGGGTGTATTTTCACCTCGCACAGTGTTATTTATACGTGGTATTCTCAATAATTTTTTAACTCCTCTTGTTAATTTAACTTTAAATCTCTCGATATTCATACTGGAAGCAAAGTGATCGTTAATATTGCTTAAATTAATAAGTCAAACTAACACGCCCGTACTAAGGTTGTTCAGAAGTTCTTTCAAAGTAAAACATGTATTTTGATATCTGTAGTTGATGTGAACGTTTGACCTACCGACAGACAGATGATTCCAGCCATCACTAACTTCGTACTGCTGAAAACTAAATCAAGAGAATAGTTTCATGTCGAGGTTTCGCTCGACTTGTATCAGCATGCTTAAATTTTAGAAATATCTCAGCACTCTCTGCACAGAAAAGTTTCAGCTAAGAACACCAAAGGAACTCGATTCCTTATGAAACTCATTAAAAGACTGGCGATCTTAGAAGCCTTACCAAACCACTAGTTGGGTGTAATATAATTAGTTCTCTCTTCTATATAAAACGAGACTAAAGGCTGCAAAAAATAACTTAGAGCACTTTCGGAATGACAATAAATTGCTTTTCTTAGAAAATATTTAGAAGGTCTATATACAGCACCGCAGTTGAATTATTCAAAGAGCGTGCAAACAGGTTTCTTAACAAATCTTTTATATGAATTCAAGCCACCCTTAAGTGATTTCTAGTAATGTTGGACTCGAAATGATTTTGCAAAATTTAAATTATTTGCAAAGCATCTACGATACGTCGGCACTGGAGTTTTGAAACTCCTGGAATTTTTCTTATCCCGGGAAACGGGAATGGAAAATTCGAGTTTTTTTGAGGACAACATCCATAGAGATCTCAACATTCCTACAATTCAGGAAGAAATTAAGAAATTCCCTATAAAATACGTCGATAAACTAACGATTCACCCCAACGCATTGGCAAGAGACATGCTTTAATTCGATCAGAGGTTACAATGAAGTGACACATTAATTGCTAATGTAGTATAGTATTATTAAAAGATTTGAATACAATATATAGCTAACACGCTGCTGCTAACTATTAACGTGGAAACTAGATTTAAGATTTGAAAACTACTTATTGTAAATTTCATTAAGAAATATCAAATAATAATAATAAAAAAATTTTCTGCTTCGCTATGCTCCTCGTATAACCATGTCGCGAACTTATTTATTCATTAATTGTATCACTTATGAACGTGTTATTTTGATACAACATAAATTCCTACGTATTCTATTTCCAATTAGGATTTAATTTAAATTTAAAAATAAAAATGCAAAACTGCATTAAAAAAGTTGTTTATTTATGATCGGCAGGATTTGCCCTTTTTACTTCCTTTTTGCTTTGCTCCTAGACGGAATTTTATGATTTTAAGTGAAATAATTACATTTCATTCGATTCAATTTTACATGTGAATTACATTTCAATTTTATGTATGAAACTTTTACCCATTCTTAAGCTATTTGTAGGGCACATGGGCCAACAAATGCATGCATTGAAGGATGAGAACATGTTAACATTTTTTGATAGACATACGCGTGCACAGGAAAAAGTGAATAAAAATGTCATAAAATTTCATTTTAAGTTTAATAGGCACATAAATTTAGAAGGACGTAAACGAAAATCTTAAAACGTGACTCAATTATTTTTCTATTTCATCAAGATGTCAATTTTATCGCTACTCACATGAATATTTTAAACATTCTTTTCCACAAGTTTATTTATGAAAAAACCAATAAAATTAAATTCTTTCTCTTTGCATACGATTACTAAAACCGTCACATGCAGAAAAGTAGAAAAATGAAAGAAAATGCAAAATAAAACGAGTGAGAATCGAACGAATAGAAAGGAAACCTTATAAATTATGTTAAAAAATAAATAGAAAGTGAAAAATATAAAAAAACAGATTTTACTTTTTTCGAAGAAGGTTTCTTTGTTGTTGTAATCATTGAAATTTCTTTTTTGTCGTTCTATTATTACGACATTCATAAATGATTGTGCCTCCACGACACATGTTTCTAAGGACCTTTACAATTTTATGTTCCTATAGTAACGAGTACTACTGCATACTTTACAAATATTTACTCCATACATATGTATGTACTCGTATGTATGTACATACACATAGGAGTTAATGGAAGAAATAGGTACGAGAATGCGAGTATACATATGTATGTGTCTATGTATGTATGTATGAAGCTCTCATAAGTTTTATTTATATCCTGACGATCTGCCTTTTCGCAGTTAAAATAATAAAACTTTACCGCCTCGAATAAATTTTGAGTGATTCTGCCTTATTGGAACGTCATCAACCCAAAAAAAAAAAAAAAACAAAATCAAAGACAAACTGAAAGAAAAATATTCAGAAACAGAAAAAGAACTTGAATGTGATTATTGAAGTATGGAGTAGCTGTTCCCAATTCGTGTTTTCGACAATTTTTTAAGACTTTGAAAACTTAGGTCCGGCATTTACTAAAGCTACCCTACCTATCCTAATATATTGTTACGAAAATGGAAATGGCGTTGTTAAAATATTAAACAAAAAGCAATGGACTTGATCACGCTTAAAATGATAAACAAAAGCTCAAAAAACAAGCCAATGCACTTGTTCACGTGATCAATGAATAAACCAATATATAGCAACAACATCAGCATAAAAATATCATGGGGATAAAAGATGTAAGCAACCAACAACAAAGTGCAGCGAACAAAGAAGTAAACAAGCATAAACAAAATGCATATAAGACCCACAAACCACAATAATGAAAACAAGTTGTTTAGATTTTTAGATTGTTTCCTAAGGCCATCGTCCTCCATCGAGAGCATTCGTTACACTAATGATCCCGCGATATACATAGGCAAGACAAAGCGAGCAATGATGGAGTTCGAATTAAGTTAGTCGTATGTGACGACGTCACTTTGGTTGCAGTGAGAATTCAATCAGTTGTGTGTGAATACATGAGATCGAACTATAATAATTCAGTCAGACTTGTATTGCAGACAAGTTGCGAGTGAAGAAAACAGTTGTTAGTGTTGCGCTTACAAAAAGGTTGTGAACAAAGAAGAATAACTAACAAGTGTTGTTGCTTACAAAAAGGTTGTAAGCAGAAAAATATAGCGAACAAGCACTTATTGTGAAAATTATCGTTGTATGTGTGGAATAAGTTCGAACAGTGGTACAGAAGTTCTGAGGACATAGCTGCTAGATAATTGAAGCATTAAATCGTCAAATATTTGAGAAAAAATCGTGAAAATCGTCAAAGACGTTTATTGAAATCGTAAAAAAAAAAAATACTCAAAAAAATTAATAAATAAATTGAAAGATTTTAAAAACAAAAACATATAAAGTCAATGTTACGCAGCAATAATATTACATCATCTGACCCATGTGTGATGTAAATATTAGGGATTCAGAAGATCTTGACGATATGAGGCATGAAAATTCAGTGTGTTCAGAACTGATACATATTTCAGTGTCTTGGTTTCTTAAGACGGTGCAATAAATACATCTGATCTATTTACCATTTAGTTCATTTATAACCGACCGAGAATTCATTACAACTATCATGTATGGGCTGGCCCTTAACGTTTATTTTGAAGCTTCTCGACCGTTTACACCAGAGGCCGTAGTCGCTCGTTAATCACGATAGTGTCTCCAACTCCATTGATTTATTAGAGCATCGTTGCAATGTGGCTTATGTTTTACCGCTCTATCGCTACTACAAGGGATATTGCTCGATCGAAATAAGGAGACTTGTTTATGAACAACACATCCGTATGTGGTCGATTGATCATTGTAATGCATATAGCATTACAGACAGAGTTTGTTTGTTCGACTGACTATTTGTATGTGGAACTCCCTTCCTACAGAGATTTTTCCTGTTACTTATGGTTGTTATTTCTATGGTAATATTAGAAGCTGTAATCGAATTTTTAAAATTGTTTGTACAGATAATACTTTAACTCCTTGTTATTATTAACATAAATTTGCAATACTAACAATTGCAAAGAAAGTACAAAGCTTAAGGAGGCTTTTAATGTACTAAAGTAAAGAAAACGATGAAAATTTTTAATTGATAAAAATCGTCAAAATATGGGCATAAAATGTCATGTCGTCAATTTAATATTTTTGGAGCACAAAATCGTCAAATCTGGCAGCTATGAGTGCGGACAATAAAAGGAGTTTTAATTTAAAATAACCACATATTTAGTTTTATTTTATTTGCAATCTAAAAACGTAAAAACGATACAATATGTATGTATCGGTTAATCGAATGCTGGGTTGGGTCAATATTCTGCAATAAAAATGAGATTGTAATACAGAGTTCGATTTTATCAACAAAAACTTCCACGAATATCAATCAGGTGTACAGTGCTCAAGTATCGGAAACGTGAAATAAAGTTGGTGAGCGGCATTGTCACACTTGTTTGATTTGAGTACCTCTAGCACACTAAGGTATTAAATAGTAAATGTAAAATATCTTGGTCCAGGCAGCTATTTGTATTTATTTTCCAAGAACTGTGTACACATTAAGTATGGCTTAACACAACATTTAAGAACCTCTGCATTAAAAAATGTTCAGAGTTATTTGCCCAAAATCCCATACTTAACATGCATGTACTCGATGTATTTTATTCTTATTTTATATTGTAAATGGAAAGAAGTTGAAACATTCTTTGCTGGAAAATAAAATCAAAAAGAATCTCAGTAAGTAACTCATAGTCGTATAACCGCCCACAATTATTGCCATTTCTATTGTGCTAGGGTAGGTATGGCTGATTGAATGCTCCACTTCGACTTCATACTCCATAAATACTCGCATAACTGATTTTCGTTTCATTTTCATTTTATTTCCGTTGTTTTTTTCTTTTATTTTTTTGTTCTTCAACAGTAATAACCGTTTATTTTTCCTTTTTTTTTAGTTGTTATTGCTGTTAAGATGTTTTCGTTTTTATTTCAAATGAAAATATCCTTGTAGAGGCAGTAGTGAAAAGGAAGCAGAGTCAGGGTAAAGAAAGAAAAGGAAACAGTTTTTGCTAAGCCACTAAATGGAGACGACATAGAATGTGGTACCATATGTGGCTTTCTTTTATTTATGAACATTCAGCGGAAGTAAAACGAACATTTCAAATGCAATCATAAGAATACCGAACTCATTGCTACAAACAAATGGCAATATTGCTCCAAAGGATTTATTATATCTTTCTATTCTTTCTATTCTTTTTATTTTTATTTTTGGTATTCTCATAATAACAAAAAGAAGAAGAAGAAGAAGAAGAAACAAAAAAATAAAAAACAATGAAGTCTATTAATTTTATTTTCTATTTTTATTATTTTTCATATTGCAAGATTTTGTTACCTGAATTAAATACGACTGACTTTATTAGTTTGTTTTTTCATTTTTAAACTTTAAAACTTGCATGAATTTATATACATACGTACATAAGTTTTACAGCGCAAGAGTTTCCTTGTTAACATTAATTTTTAACTTTCATTCTTACCAGATATCAGTTACGCTTGGTCTTTGGTTAGCCTTTGATTTGTGGAATCATTGTTGGATCATGTTTGTGGATTATTACGAAATGTCGAATTTTTGATTATATTTTCGATTAACTGGCATATCATTGGATTTTATGGTTTACGATTTGGGATCTTTACTGTTGTGTATCAAAAACCGTAAACCCAACTCTACACTTTCAAGTGACTTGTGGGGATTATTCTACCTGCGATACAAACAATATATTGCATCCTTCAGAATTCCTTCATAATGACCCCACTGAAAAATAAACCAATTGTATGCGTTTGAAATAACAGTAAATTTGTCAATAATGATATGTGAAAATTAAAAAAAGCCTTAAAAAGATACTAGATGACCCGTGCGAATATTTCGAACCGTTAGTTGTTAGTTTTTGTAACATAAAATGGAAATAATTAGTAGAAAATTTTATTAAAAAATATAAAAATATTAGAAATAATAATATCATCATACATATTTACATACATACATATGTTCAAATGCTTTTATAATACTTTCTTGAATACAATGTTAGAGGTAATGACATGATTATCGTTAACTTTTTGCCCGTACGAATCCGTAATACAAACAAAAATATCTTTAAACGTACGTACTCGAGAAAAAGCCACGTATAACTGCCCATGTGAAAAGGCCGTTTCTGGTAAATACAATCCTATCTTTTGAATGGTTTGACCTTGTGCTTTGTTTATCGTCATAGCAAAAGCAACTATCACAGAGAATTGTTTTCGTGTCATTCGGAAAGGCAAAGTTGGATTAGAAGGTGTAAGGTTGATTCGGGGTATGAGTACAGTTTTATCGGTATGAATAATTTTTGCAGATATGATGTGCTCTCCCAAGTTTGTTACGATTAGCCTGGTACCATTTATTAACCCCTGTTTAGCATTAAGCGACCCATTTTATCGCACTTGATTTAACAACTACTGCAAAGTATTGCCAAAGCAGCTTTTTACAACTTAATATGCCTATTATATATAACTGATCTAGTAATAAACGGCATTATAGTAAATAGCGGTATTGCCAGAATGGATTTTAATACATACTATATCATGTAGAACTGCATTACTATTAAGTGACGCTTAAACAAAAACATATAATCATAATTATAACAATATTATCATGCAGTTCTATATAAAATATAATTTTTATCAATGAAAATATTAATTTTTCAATTTCTAATTATTTTTCGTCATTAGTGTTAGATATAAGCTTTAAAATGAGATATCATTCATTAAATTTGATGCGGTGGTATGGGATATTTATTATAAATCTTTCTGTAAGTCTGGTTTTTTGTTTGTTTGTTAGCCAATCACGCCTGAACGCCTGGACCGATTTTCTTGAAATTTGGGTTATAGATCGGACTTTTGTAGGTGCAGGTTATAGGCTATAAATCTCTTTAAAAATTTGACCAAAGGAGAGAAATGGGACAAATGGGCGAAAAAGTGGTAATAGGTAATTTTTTACGATTTAACTTGGTTAAGTTTCCCAAATGTTTGTTGGTTTGTTTGTTAGCTAATCACGCCTGAACCAAAGGGAAAAAGGGCAAAAATTAGTATCTTATGCATAAATGCGGTATTTTATGAGTTTTAAAGGTCTTTTTTTACGATTTAGCTTGGTTAAGTTTCCCAAATAGCTATTGGATGTATTCTGCTTAAAAAGTTGGACCAAAAGGGGTCGACAAATGGGAAAACGGGCGAAAAAGGGTACAATCTGCTAGTAATATATATGATGATGTTGATGATTTCCAACGATTTTCCATCTCAATAAATTTCCATTCTTTCATCAGGCATAGTAAATGGTGCAGATCTACGGAAGCTAATTACAGGTTCGGTATTCAACAACATTTTGATTGAAGTTTTGTTGGAGAGCAGCTATCCTTAAATAATAAATAAAACATGTGGATGTATATCGGGTGTTGGGCAAAGAATTGTCCTTTTTGTTATTGGATCAGTGTTCTGAACAATAGGATTGAAGAAAATATTATAGGGATATCTTACATAGATTAAGAGCAGTACAATAAATCATATGGTCCAAAGAAATATTTCCTCATCTGCCAAAATAGAAATGCTATAGTAAAATACATAAATTTTGATTTTCATTGTTTTTAAATCCTATTGTAAATCTATATATATAAAAATGAATGTCTGTTTATTTGTTTGTGGGTTTGTTTGAAGTCTATAGACGGCTAAACGGCTGGACCGATTTTCTTGAAATATTTGCTGAACTTTCCTGTATGTCTGGAAGGGACTATAGACTATATTTTATTATTTTAAAATTTCAAGTAGGTGTGGTGCCACGCCTACATACCCAATAAGTATTTAATATCGCATATCTCATAAACTGCAACAGCTAAAGTCCTCAAATTTTGTACGGATATATAGGAACAAAATGAGCGGATTTGCTATAGTGGGCGTGTCACCTCCCATAGTCTATATATATAAAAATGAATGTTTGTTTGTATGTGCCTTATAGAATCGTAAACTAAGCATTTGATCATGTTATGAGCTTTAGAAAAGTTGATGCGCATGAGCCGGGGTAGGTTTCTAAGTTGACATGACTAATTTCCGGCAGATGGTGCCACTGGAAAATACTTAAAATCAATTAAATCTTAAACTGTGCATTTGATTATGTTATTATCTTTAACAAAGTTGGTATTACCAATTTCCAATAGGTGGTGCCACTGAAACTTACTCAAAATGAATTAAATCTTAAACTGTGCATTCTTTAACAAAGTTGTTACGTATGAGTCGACAGAGATTGGTGCGATTAATTTCAGATGGATGGCGTTACTGAAAATTATACAAAATGAATGATAAGCAATTGGTGCAAGCACGGAAGAAAAGAGCATTAAGAGCCTCAGAATCAGACGAGCACTGTGACTGGAAAATCTTCGAGTATATGCCAGTGAGAGCCGTTCGCATGAACCACTTGAATAACGAGAAGTAAGATTAGAAACTGATCGAATGCGTACTACTCAGGCCCGTTCATCTGAATCATCAGGACAATGGGAAACAAAATCAATAAAATGTTTCAAAATTAATTGGACATTTGTGTAATGCCTTTCCTTCAAATTTATTTTAGTTGGGGGCGCAGCAACACGTGCAGGGTACAGCTAGTTTATTATAAAATTTATCAAATAAACAAAATACACAAATATAACGGTTTTAAATACATAACTGTTTTATTGACAATATTTTTTGGTGTTTAATTAAAGAATATCTAAATCCTTTCCAATTTCGTAATTAACAGTCATTTCATTGCTGTTAATGAACATTATGGCTAATGCAAATACTCAGCTGAGTTTATTTATCGATTAAGTGCCACCATCATTGAAATTGTCAAATGCATTGGATTCAACATGATTTATGCACTTTATCCTGCTATGACCTATTTTAAGGATATCAGCTACCACTACCGCTACCACTAATTAAATAAACAGGCCATTGTGTTAAAACTGTAATTTAAGATTCCGTTAAATAAACGAACGAGAGTCTGTAAAATATTTGTTTCGTGTTTATTAAATCAATATTAAATCGTAGAGGACTAAAAAAGCGACAGAGATTTATGACGTTGTTGTTGTGTTCTTTAAATGAGAGAGGGGAGTGGGGTGGTGTTTAAATGATATGGCATTGGCAAGTAAGTGATGGTGTGTTCGGTGTCTAATGGAATTTTAACCCCAATTTATTAATGAGTTGTTTAAAACTTGTTAACCCATTGCCCCTTTTTCAACGACGACGACGACGAGGGAAAAAATATGACTTCAGAGAATGAACGAAGGAGCAATGAATGGAGTTCATATTTCAAAAATCATTAAAAAGGGTGTGTGTTACCTTCTCCACTGTATGTGTGTATGTCTAAAAATAAAATTTTTACAGACTGTTTGCACGGATATTAAAAATGAACGGAAAACTCTGATTAATTAATAAATTTAACATTTAATACACGAAATAGATGGTGTACGTAAAAGATGAATATTTTAAGCACAATATCGTAGAAAAATTAAAATTAATCTTTAAAGAAATTTAACAAATTTTTAAAAATTTTCAACGTATGCAAATGTGAAGTAACTTTAGAAACTTTAAGACTATATGTGTCGGGCAATATGCCAACACAACACATTCATTCAATATGCGAGATAAACGTATTGTTTATGCCATACATAGTATGAGTATCTGAACATATGTATTACTTGGAACTAATATGGATAAATTACGGTTTCTCTTTTACATTGACAATCGGAATGAATTTCTTTTACATTTTTCTTGCTACACATGTCAGCTCTGTTAATTCACCACTTTCACATTTTGAAAAATCGAAATGGTAGACTAGTTACGATATTTTGGAAAAAATTATTTAAAAATTCCAACACGTCCTGTTTTTCAAAGTTGAGCAGAAAGGAAAAGGCAAAGTTTGTAGACAAAATTTCTGTATCACATATGATCACGTACCATTCAGGTTCTCTGTAGACTTGACAGAGGCGATACAGAATCCTACTACCCATGCAGACACTGTAAACTAAAAACACATGTTGTTTCTCTAATTTCGTTTGATGCATCCGAACAAAAACAAAAAAACAGAAAAAATAAAGAAGAAGTCAAGAAGGAAACAAATTAAATTGGATTTCAAATGATAGATGATACTTTAATTTATCCAACGTAAATCATCAGTAAATAAAGAGACGACAGAAGAAAATGATTTCGATCAAATAGTTTTGAGGCAGTATAAAAAATTTTGTGAATATTTTACATTCCGATTATTTTTATATAAAATGTAGGGTCGGTCTACTGATGATTTGTCATGCAGAACAAAATATTAATCCAAAGAGCTTGGAAAAACGTATCATTATATATTTTATCTACTCTAGTAGGTAGTGTGTTGGCTTATTAGAGCTAAATCCCAAGTTTGTATCCCAGGTTAGGCTTCAAACCAAAATATGGCGAATTCCTCTCAGCAAATTTCTGTTAAATACCCTGAGAGCAAATAAAATTGCCATGAAAAGTTACTCAAAAGTCGGTTGTTCGGAGCCGACTTAAAACTCTAGGCCCCGCCACTCAGTTCTAACAATTAACGCACACAACATAAATGATGTGAGAAACTAGATCGTAATCCTGACTAAATGGTTATAATGACCAATTATGAACAGGGTGGCTAATATATAATGGAACAAAGTAAAGCGCTATATTTTTTAATTTTATTGTTCAAAAGAAAAAAATGATGAAAATAACATCAAATTTTAGAATCAGTTTAGATTTGTTCGAATTGGCCACCTTTGGTACGAATTATGGCCTTCAAACGGCTGACAAAATCATCACAGGCTGCACGAAAGTAGCTTTGCGGTATTTTGGCCCATTCCCGGCGAAACGCCGTCTTGAGATGATCGACAATTTGGTATTTTTTAATGAGAACCTTACTCTCCAAAATGCTTTGGACACAGAAGTCCAACGGATTGAGATCCGGAAATTTTGGTGGCCACAGTGCGGTAGAAATGAAGCAAGGAACCGCCTTTTTAAGCCATTCTTGATTGACGCGTGCTGAGGGCGGTGGTGCTGAGTCCTGTTGGAATGTCCATGGTCTGCGGCCGAAATGTTTGTCTGCCCAGGGCTTCAATTCTGTATTTAAGACATTTTCCCGATAATATTTGCCGTTACGGCGGCCCACACCATTACCATTGGCAGCGCTTGAGTTCTGGTGGCCAATCGCAGATGAAAATTTTCAGCAAGTAAACCTGATCATTTTGTTTGTTCACAAACTGCTCAATTTGGAATGGCTTATCATCGGAGAAAACCAAATTCGGTAACTGGCCACTTTCGTGCAAGCGAAATGACTCCTTGGCTCTTTCTAGTCTAACTTTTTTTTGTCCGTCGGTGAGCTATTGCACTTTTTGGGACTTCAACGGCTTTAAACCGAGCTCATTTTTCAATATGTGTTGCATCCCGTCTCGCGATATGTTCAGCTCACGTGCAATTTTTCTACCACTGCGGCGTGGATTTCGATGAAATCTGACCTTCACTTTTCGGGTAATATCTGGTGTTGTTACCGTTTTTTATCGTCCACTTTTTGGACACGATGCAACACTGCCAGTATCACGGTAACGAGCAACAAAAAGAAAACGAGAAACAAAAGAGTTTTTCACATTTAAATGCTGGAGGGCTCTAACGATAGCCACCTGTGCTTTTCCAGCCAAATATAAAGCAAGCACACTATCACGATTGAATTCCATCACGAATAACTCTTTTTCTGAATGCAATAGATCAAAATGCTTTTATAAGCTTGTAAATAATAAAATGAACTATCACTCGAATAAATCTGTTAGCAGTCAAACGAGCGGTTTACAAATGGCAATAACCTGAAGTTGGTTGTAATACATATCAGCCACCCTGTATATATGTTATTTCGATATAGGAAATATAACACAAAAAAACATATAATTGACCCCATTGACTTAATGATGGGTTTAGTTTTTCCTTCTTGCGCTAATGCTTTGCTTCCGCTGTCTTTATTACAATTAATACACATTGACTAGCTTCCCGTACTGGAATCAAATAATTTTCTAAAAACTGGGAGTTTTTAATAACTATGGAATGCTTTTTCCCTTCAACAATTTTTGCACAACTGTAGTAGTCAAAATTTATAAGACTCACCCATCTTAAGAAATGTAGGAAAATTCAGAATTTAAACAAATTTAAAATTGGTAATACAATTACTTAAAAAAGTGGGAATACATGACGGAACCAGAATTTGTTACCGATGTTGAGTAGCCATTAATAGATTTCATTTATAATTGGATGTGAGGAGTGGAGTTGTCATTTCAACCAATCAGTCATTGTATAAATTGATGAAATGAAGTTACATTGAGAAAGATTTTTTTTTTTTTTAATCTGGTTACTTTGCCTTGTAATAACAATAATTGGAACATTATCACTAAAATTTCTACAAGAAATGAAATCAGTTGTACAAAATCTCAGATCAAATATCATTACTTAGTAATACTTAGAGTTTTTGACTACAAAGATAATTTTTTCTTCGGCTTGGTTACCATCCACAGAAGCATATTTCAAAGTATTTTTATTTAATTCGAGAAAGAGGGAAAGAGAGAGCGGGAGAGAAAGAGAGAGAGGTGAGAAGAGAAAGAGAGAGAGAGAGAGAGAGAGAAATAGAGAGAGCGAGAGAGAAATAGATAGAGCGAGAGAGAAGAGATAAGCGAGAGAGAAAGAGATAGAAAGCGAGAGAGAAGAGATAGAGCGAGAGAGAATGAGAGTGCGAGAGAGAAAGACAGAGCGAAAAAGAGAGATCGAGAGAGAGAAAGAGCGATCGAGAGATAGAAAGAGATATCGAGAGAGAGAAAGAGAGATCTTGAGAGAAAGGGAGCGTGAGAGATCGAGAGAAAGAGAACGTGAGAGATCGAGAGAGAAAGAGAGAGAGCGAGATAGAAAGAGAGACCGAGAGAGAGAGAGAGAAAGTAGATAGAGTAATGCAATGAATGTCATTATAGGACAGCGGCAGGGTTGACAAATCCACTTTAAATTCCATCAGATTAAAACTCTTGCCGAAATATTTTTCTTTTAGAAATATTGATTGATTATTTAAAGTTCTTTATTGACTTCTTCCTAGAGGCATGTTAGGAACAAAACTATTTCATTTACTCAGAACTCATAACATAACTGATCACTACAACCCTTCAGTCAGCTTCTCACACCACTTATGTTGGGTGCGTTAATTTTATGCATGAATGGCGGGACCTACAGTTTAAAGTTGACTCCGAACGACAGTTTTTTTGAGAAGCTTTTCATGGGAATTTTATTTTATACTCTAGAGTTTTTGCCGGAAATCTGCTGAGAGAAAGTCGCCAAATATTTCCATATTTTCGTTTCG
The DNA here is from genome assembly GCA_014635995.1 of Sarcophaga peregrina. NCBI lineage: Eukaryota > Metazoa > Arthropoda > Insecta > Diptera > Sarcophagidae > Sarcophaga > Sarcophaga peregrina. Next base: position 58,287,631 of record CM025793.1, on the reverse strand, counting down.
ATGTCGGACCTGGGATTTAAACTCGGGCCTTAAGTCTAAAAAGCTAACACATTACCAACTAGACTACGGCGACTTCAGTCACAGTACTCACTCACTTCCTTTATTTATCATTATAATCCTTTAGTCAGGATTAAATCTAGCTTTTCACACCAACCAAGTTTTGTGTGTTAATTTTATCCATGAATAGCGAGACCTACAGTTTAATGGCGACTCCCAACGACAGGTTTTGAGAAGTTTTTCATGAAGAAGAAGAAGTATTAATTCTTCTCAGAGTTTTTTTTTGCTAGAATGCTGCTGAGAGTAAGACGTCGATAGAAATATTATGTTTTTTCTATCACTTTTTGCCGAGATATCACAGCAGAGGTTTGAACTTAAGTGCTCTGCTATAGGAAGTCAACATCACTGTATACCTACACTACATCGACTGTATTCGCCACGCCACTAAACGCCACTAACCCCCATTGTACTAAATCTCAAATTCACTTTTTTGTTTTTTTAAACTTTTTTTTTTATTATAAATTAATAATAAATTCATTGTGTTTCGTATAATGTAAATGACAAAAATAACAGTAAATTTTTCAGTTTTGACTTCAATATAAAATTAAGGTTTTTAGTCTTTGAAAGATTATAGCATCAGTCTCATTTTAGTTCAATAAGAAGCTTTATTTACCAAAAATATTTCTACTTAAACTTAGTACTATACATTCGCGTAGATGGAGACTGAAATTCGAGGCAACCACTTAAGAAATAACCCCCCAGCAATAAACTATATCCCAAAATATGAATTTCTAAGGTCACTACAGTAGTATCGATAGCCATCTGGTCTACCTAAATTCCACTTTTTTTCATCAGAGAATATGACCTGAAGACATTCATTGTTTGTTATTATTGAAATGCTCTGGTGGTGCTATAATTATGAAAAGCACTTTATAATAGGTAAACTTAACAACTTACTTTAATACTTAACTATAGAGGAATAAAAAGTTTATGAGATCTAGGTTTTAAAACAATATTTAGAATAAATTTGTACCAGCAAACTATTTGTTGTTTCAAAATTGTTGCGAACACTAATTAAACGACTTCAATAAATCCCTTGTTTGGATTAAATTAGAGACAGTCAAAGGAAACAGTCCATTTGTCCGGAGAGGAGAGGGAGGAGGAGAGGAGAGAGAGAGAGAGGAGAGGAGGGAGAGGAGAGGAGATGAGAGGAGAGGAGAGGAGAGAGAGGAGAGGAGAGGAGAGGGAGGAGGGAGGAGAGGAGAGAGAGGAGAGGAGAGGAGAGGGAGAGGAGAGGAGAGGAGAGGAGAGGAGAGGAGAGGGAGGAGAGGAGAGGAGAGGAGAGGAGAGGAGATGGAGAGGATGAGGAGAGGAGAGGAGATGAGAGGAGAGGAGAGGGAGGAGAGGAGGAGAGGAGAGGGAGAGGAGAGGAGAGGAGAGGAGAGGAGAGGAGGAGGAGAGAGAGGAGAGGGAGAGGAGAGGAGAGGAGAGGAGAGGAGAGGAGAGGAGAGGAGAGGGAGGGAGAGGAGAGGAGAGGAGAGGAGGAGAGGAGAGGGAGGAGAGGAGAGGAGAGGAGAGGAGAGGAGAGGAGAGAGAGGAGAGGAGAGAGGAGAGGAGAGGAGAGGAGAGGAGAGGAGAGGAGAGGAGAGGAGAGGAGAGGAGAGGAGAGGAGAGGAGAGGAGAGGAGAGGAGAGGAGAGGAGGAGGAGAGGAGAGGAGAGGAGATGAGAGGAGAGGAGAGGAGAGGAGAGAGGAGAGGAGAGGAGAGGAGAGGAGAGGAGAGGAGAGGAGAGGAGATGAGGAGAGGAGAGGAGAGAGAGGAGATGAGAGGAGAGGTAGAGGAAGGAGAGGAGATTTTATTATATTATATTATATTATATTGATAGTATATTATAGTAATTATATTATTTATATTATATATTTTAGTATATTATATTATATTATTTTTTTTATTTATATATTATATTATATTATTATTATATTATATATATTATATTATATGATATTATATTGATATTATTATTTTTTATATTATATTATATTATATTATATATGAACATATGATTTTCTATATAGAAATAATTATTATAATGCAACAAACAAATAATTAAATATTAAACGAAAATTCATGTACATTTCGGGACTTAAAATAAAAGGTTGGTAATACAAACGAAGTTAAATGGAAAAGAATACTTATGTACATTTACGAAGTTTGTATTTGAAGGCAAATTCAAACGTAAAATATTATTAAGTCATATTATTAAGTTTTTTTCCAATGCAAACGTGGTGAAAATGCCGTTTTTTAATAATGGCTAAGGCGTTGCGTAATTCTTTGTCTGGGTCATCACAGAGAGGCCGAAGTGCATCCCTCAATGCATCAAAAACTTTTTTGTAGTCCTTCAAGCTCTTTTGCCATGAGTGCCATCAATATTTATAGCAAGATTCAATTGCAGAGATAAAATTGTCGTTAAAGTTTCAGTGATAATTTCATGGCATTGGTCTACAAAAATGCACAAAAATTTGGAAAATGATAAAAGTAGAGACGAATAAAAACTCACGTAAATTTGTTGATTTTCATCGATTATGTTATCATTGAGCGCTTTCAGCTCCTCGAGGGTGTTGATTACAAAAGTAGTCTTAATTGCCACATTGCGTTTTTCCTGTCGAACAAGGCTTTCGGTCACTACTTTTTGGATAGACAATGCTGCCATTTTAATCTCAATTTAAGCTCTGTTTGAGCTCCTTAATTTCGCCTTGAAATGTAAATATTTATCAGAAAATTGTGAAAAATATTTTCATTTTACCTGTTATTTCTGATAATTTGGCATTCATTTCAGAAAATTTAACATCAAATTGGGGAACATTGGCATCATCATTTTCTGTACCTTTATCTGTTAAAATACAACATAAATAATAAGGCATATTTTTACGATTGTACAAGATACTTACCAGCAGTGCTCAGATAAATGCCCTCCATAATTGCTAGTACAAGTATAGATTTTGTATATACACATTGTTTTATTTAGATTTTTAATGAACTAATTTATTTCACTATCACTTCAATATCACTTTTATAGATTTTATTATAAATTTGCAATATTTACTTGGGTTTTTCCCTTTTTTTTAATAAAATTGAGCACCACCTAAAATACTGTATTTGCTGTGTGTTTGAGGACAAAAGCTTTTTCTTGTCCTATAATGCCTTACCAAAAGGTTCCAAATAAAAATTGTACTATTACTTTAATATACAAAATTCAGTTCATCTTTATTAAATTCAACGTGCATGAATTGTGTTACTTAAGTGGCTAGTATTTCACACACTACTAACTTGACAAAATTCTCTAAAAAACAGAAAGACATACTATACCATGAAAAAAATATTGAAAAACAATTTGGTCCAGAAACTACACTTTTTTATGCATAGACTTTAAATACATGTGGCGATTAGCGGCTAAAATAATTGATTGTTGGTAGATGTAATGTAGTTAAGTAAAAGTTAAAGCAATCAACCAAACAAAATTAAAATTAAGCATGTAAACAGAATTAAATACCCTGTAGAAAATTTATTGCAATTCATGATTCAACACTGTGATTGACATTTTATATACCGACATGCTTCCTTTGTTTTATTATTGTTTTCTTACACTTTCTTATTTTGCTTTCCTTTTTTCATTCTTACTTTTGTTTCTATTCAATATGTTTGGTTGATATCTGCATGAGATTTAAACCAAATTGTAGTCAATTGCAGAATAGTTAATTTATAATTTGCGTTTTTATCAACCGACTATTTTATTTACTACAGGGTTACGTTAAACTGCAACGTTATAATGTCCGCCTAAAATCGATGTGGTTTCTCTTTCAAATAAATTTTATGCTCCACTGCAGTACGTCAAAAATTTGTGGGTATCTCAATATGCCTTCGATAAATTCTAAAGAATGATAAATATTTCGAGATATACTTGAAAACGAATCACATTTAATTAAAACCTTTGGCTCATTACAGAGATACGTCTAAAAAAATGGGATAATACAGTTCTTATCTTTACGAAAGATAAAAAGTATTTCTTAACATTAGTAATGACGGAACCAAAATTTGTTACCGATGTTGAGTAGCCATTAATAGATTTCATTTATAATTAGATGTGAGGAGTGGAGTTGTCATTTCAACCAATCAGTCATTGTATAAATTGATGAAATGAAGTTACATTGAGAAAGATTTTTTTTTTTTTAATCTGGTTACTTTGCCTTGTAATAACAATAATTGGAACATTATCACTAAAATTTCTACAAGAAATGAAATCAGTTGTACAAAATCTCAGATCAAATATCATTACTTAGTAATACTTAGAGTTTTTGACTACAAAGATAATTTTTTCTTCGGCTTGGTTACCATCCACAGAAGCATATTTAAAAGTATTTTTATTTAATTCTTACTTATAAATATAAAAAAAAATCGTAAAAGAAAATATTATAAAAGAATTTCTCAGATATACGAGTATAACTTCAAAAACCTGCTTCTTCTCTTAAAGAATTTCATCTTAAGTATTAAGATGTCCTAAAATAGATAAGAAGCTTAAAAAATTATTCATTCACATTGGAGCATGACCCTTAAAATGATGAAACATGGTAGGATGTATGTATACGGCATAGAGGATAATCTGCTCTATGCTGTCTATTTAGCATATGGTGTCTTCAAATAAACAAATAACAGTGGCAACAAAAAATTAACAACAAGATGCCTTCGTCATTATTAAACCACCACCTCTTTCCCTTTCATATTTATCTTTCATAAATCCCTTAGCAGCCACTCTGTTTCCACGTCTGTCCATAAACTACCCTTAAAAACGCACATACTTAACGTATGTTTTTAAACGTAAATGATCGCCTTCTGACTTTCTTTGGAATACAAAATCTAAAGACATTCTGAGTATGAGTATGAGAGTTATGAGTTCTTTTTCTTCTTTTTCTTTGGGAAAGGAATCAGAAGGAAAAATACAAAAAACGAAAGGAATTGGTCACGTACACGCTATTTGGCATAAATGCGACAGTAAAACGGGCTTCTCTTCTGCATTTGTACCGAATTGTGGGTGGTTTTTTCACTTTTCGCGTAACAATTTTCCACACTATAGTTGTTGGTTGTTGGTGCCAAAGGCATTGGTATCAATGGCAACACCGCCACATGTTTTTGTTCACCTTTTGTATTTGCAATGTAAAATTATATTTGAACATTTCTATTTAAGAATTTTAAAATTCAGGACACATCGCTTTGGCTTAAACGTTTTAGAAATCTATTTTTCACTAAAACTTACACCTCATTGTCTATAAATGGCTGGCTGAATGGGATGATTGGGATGGAAACGGGAATGGAAAGTGTTATTTACGTCATTGCTATTGTTGTTTGTATTGTCATTAGAAAAATGGTAGAAACAATGGCAGCACATGTGTGTTGCGTTTTGAATCGACAGCCAACTCCTTGGCTTAACGTAATTCCTTCCTTCGAAATGTATTCTTAAAGATGTTTTCACCTTTATTAGTGCGCCATTGTGAACACCATATGGTTTTTGATAAAGAAAAATCGTGGTCTCATCATAAGAATGGTCTTTAAAATAAGTTCGGAAAGTATTGCAGAAACTAAAAGTAATTTTTTTTTGCATGAAAATGTAAAGAAAAATACAATCAAAATAGAAATTTAAATATAAACTAATGAAGAGAGTTATAAAGAAAATTTTCAAATGCATTTGTATCAAAATAAATCAGGTAAATTCATTTTGATATTTATGTACGTAATCCCTCTCAAAAATCTGTCGCTTGGAGTTAATTTTAAACTGTAGGTCCGCCAACTTATAGATAAAATTAATACATACACACATGTATAATTGATCATTACAACCCTTCAGTCAGGATTATTGATCTCATTTCTTACACCACTTATGTTGTGTGTGCTAATTCTATACATGGGTGGCGGGACCTACAGTTTAAAGTGCACTCCGAACGACATATGTAGTTTAGAGAATCTTTTCATGGCACTCTGAGTTTTTGCCAGAAATCTGCTGAGAGGAAATCACCGAAGAATTACTTTTTGTACTTTGTTTTGATGATGTCTAGCTTGGGTCTCGAACCCTGGCTTTAAATCTAAAAAGCCAACACACTACCTACCAGACTACGGCGACTTCAATAAAAATGAATTAATACACACAACATTAATTATTAGATAAGCAATGTTGTAATCCTGACTGAAAGGGTATAAACACTTATTATTTCATGTATGTTACGTACTATAACAAAATTGCCCAAGCTCAATATGAAGAAAGTTTTGGTGTTTACGTACACGAAGCTGGACCGTCTGTTAATAAGGATTATTGTTTAAGCGTTTTATGCAATTTTACGACTGAAGCATTTTCGTCGAGAGTGATAGATTGTACTAGGTTAGGTTAGGTTAGGTTAGAGGACGTGCACCCGTCGGTCAAGACAAGCACAGTACCCGGAGGTCCAACTTGACCCATTGTACATTGTCCTTAGGGGAGGAAGGAAAAGGAGGATATAGGAAAATAGGGAAGAGGAGGGAGAATAGGAAACAGAGGAACGAAAAACAACAGACACAAAACAACAGAGGTTGAGAGTGCGACTACATTTATGAAGCCCTAGCACCTCTCAACCAGCCCAAGCTGCTAATGAATCTGTGGAGAGCCTTGATGTCCAACTCCTCCTCATCGCAACATACCCTGCAATAGTCCGGCTGGGATCTGTTCCAGATCCCCGTCAGCGACCTAATCTCGCAGTGCCCCGTGATAAAACCGACAACCAACCTTAAGCTGGCCTTAACCAAGCCCAGCAGCCACTCTGTCCTCTTGCTGTCCACAGCAGGCCACAGACGCCTAGAAACAGAACAACCCGATCCGTTCCCCCAACGTCTCTGCTCTTCCCTCTTGACCCATCCATCGATGAGGCCATAGAGGTGACAGACTGGGGGGTCAGGACCAACCGTCAAATCGCCACCTGAAAGCGAACCTAACCTAGCGAAGGCATCCGCCGTCTCATTACCGCTGTATTCAGTAATATTCCGCTGTGACCAGGAACCCAGCATAGACGGATACGGTCCGGTCCAAAACTCCGCAACGACTCTTTGCACTCGCGAACGAGCCGTGATTTGCACCAGACCGACGCAATGGCCCTAAGGGCAGCCTGACTGTCAACGAAGATCGTGTAAGATTCCGAATCCGAAGATGGGCTACCAGCTATGGCCTCAATAGCCTTCAGTATTGCGAAAATCTCCGCCTGAAAAACGCTGCAGTCATCATTCAACCTGAAGTGGAGTTCAAAACCGAGTTCCTTACAGAAAACCCCAGCACCTGTACATCCACCTAACTTAGACCCATCTGTGAAGATGGGTATACCACTCTGCCCCTGGAGTACCCCACCACTCCATTGTGCCCTATCCGGTATGAGTATACTCAAACCAGGTAGGAACATAGCCTCAGGCACAATATAATCAGTGGCTTTTTCCGAAAGTCCGTACCTTCCGTCAGGAAAGACGGTATTCAGAACTCTGGAGTGACCTATCGAGCGCTGTTTCCAACAGCCCGATTCCCTCAGGCGTATGGCACTACGCGCTGCACACCGCTTGACTTATAAGTCTTATAGGACTATAGGTCAGACAGAGCATAGTATCAAGAGCAGCCTGAGGGCAACTTTTCCTCACTCGAGTGATACTCAAAGAGGCAATCCGCTGAACCTTATCCAAGATTTTCCGTTGGAAACTCTTATCTAAGGCACACCACCAGACAACACAGCCATAAGTAATAACCGGTCTAACAATCGCCAGATATATCCACCGAATGGCTCTCGGCGGAAGACCCCAGTTCTTACCTATGGAGTTCCTACACTGGTAGAAAGCATTTTGTCCCTTCTTCATTCTTTCCTCGGTGTTTCGTTTCCACTGATTGTACTAATGATGCCTCATTTAGGTAAGTATAATTAATAATAAAATGATTATACATAGTACACAGTGTGTACTATGCTATAGTATTCTATACTAATCTGTAGTATTCTATGCTATCCTATGTTATTCTATACTTGTAGCTACTTTTGAAATTGAAAAGACTGGATGGTTCGATGTCTTCAATAAGTTTTAATGAACAATTTATTAAACAATTCTTATCGAGTTTTGAGTTAATAATGATTCGTTTATGATATTTTTTCAATAAAAAGAATTGACAGAAAATGCAAAATCATAGTAAAAAAGACAAAATTAAAATTCATGATTTTATATACTATTTTCTACCTTTTGAAAACGGACTGACAGAAATTACTAAGAATAAAATAATTAATTGAAGAGTGCTCCAACAATACTATTCTATAGTATCCTATACTAATCCATAGTATTCTATACTAATCTATAGTATTCTATACTATTATATAGTATTCTGTGATATTCCGTACTATTCTACAGCATTCTACACTATTCTTTAGTATTCTACACTATTCCATAGTATTCTATTCATTTCTATAGTATTCTATAACATTCTATGTTATTCTATAATATTCTTTGGTTAAAATACTTAATAATTGATTACGATAAGTAAAACAATTATTGAAAAAATATTTGAAAATTATGAAAAAGAATTACAGTAGTCCCTCACAAACTAGAACCGCTTTGTTATTGAGGCAATTTTAATTTCTGAATTATTCTAATTTTTAGAATTTTTTTTTTTAATAAAAAATTATGAATTAACTTTCAAAAGATTTAGATTTCCTTTCAAAAACTAAAATAAAACAAATTTATATATTTTTTTTCATTTTTATTATTATTTTTGATTTTTAATTCCAGTACATCGAATTCTGTTTGCCAACAATATTTTAATTATCTGTAACAACCAACAGATTTGGTTCAAAGTAATACTGAAAGATGTGATATTTGCAGAGAAGAAATATTAATTGCCGTGGAATGAATATTTTGGTTGTAAGTATTCACTCCCGCCATTGTTCGTATTAGTAACTGAACGATATTCTATTTTGTTCAGTTGTTTGCGTATTAATATAAATGTCTTTTATGCGGTCAAAGTTCTTAATGCCATCATAACTTTTTTTGCCCAACCACAATTCTCTCTTATTGTTCCGCACATAAACGGCTCGTTAATATTCTAACAATGTACGTAAGTATACACGTTTCCATTAATATCCTCCTATAAAACATTTATACTCCTTATCCTTTAAAAAAAATATACACACACACTTAAATTTTATACACATATGGTAAATGTACGAGTGTGTGTATGTACAGATGTATACTCTTTAAAAAATAAAAGAAGAATAAGATTCAACTAAACTGTACAAGAACCACAAACCAAATATAAAATACACTCACACATACACACACATTTTGGGATCTTTTTTCTTCTTTTAATTTAAAATATTTTGTATTCACTTGTGTGTTTGTATTGGTTGTTGGCAGCTTGACTTAATGCCTTAATATTCTTAAATAGTATCGGGTATTTAACGAACCAGCTAAACAATAAAGTATACGGCAAACAACTACAACAATAACAGCCTCAACGATAATAGCAGCAACATAAAAGGCCAAAGGAAAAACCAAAACAAAATGAGCAGCCAAGAGAAAACAACATTCATAAGCACCCACATTCACGTTCCGTTTGTGTTTGTGTTTACACGAGGTTGTGTGTGTGTGTGTTTGTCCGTATGGAAGCGTATTATAAATGTTTGTAGAGAAAATTAATAGATTCCAGAAATAATTTTCCTTATTCTTTACGTTTCTATTTGCACGTCATTTTATTTGCCATTGTGAGTAAATCTCTTACATGGGGCTGGGTTATAAGCTAGCTACGTTCCCTAAATTTATGCTTCATTTTGTGTGTGCGTGAGTGTGTATGTTTTCGTTTTTCTTTTTTAAACTTAATTTATGTGAGTATTTCCGATATCTTTTACTTACGACCATCTTCATCAATGTTTTTTTTTCTTCATCAATTTCCTGATAATGTTGTTATTTGTGTTTTCCTTTGGTATTTACTTTGAATCATGTCAATATCCTTTTGTTATCCTTATGTTCAATGTACAAGTCCAAGTACAAGTACAAGAACAGTTATTTATCTAATTTTTTTTCTCATTCTTCATCATCGTTAGCAGTGTCGTAATGTCGTTGCCATCATTATCATCATTGTAATAAGCTGATTTGCATTTTCCTTCATTTCAATATCCTCTTCCTTTTAATTTGAATACGAAAGAAAATAAAATAAAAAAATTTAAAAACAAAAACATTCCAGTTTGTCGATATTTGTTACATGATGGAATGCTACCGGTTTTTTTTTCAAAATAATTTACTTGAAAAAAGAAGAAAACGTATTTACGTTTCTTCGTGCTTCTTCTTTGACAACTTGTTTTCTTTTTATTTTTTTTCCGATTCTATTTTTTTAAATTTCTTTTGCTTTATTTCACTTGTAGAAATCGTAGTTATTTTTTATAATTTTTTTTTCAAACTTTATTGTTTATTAAATTTATGAATTTTAATGAGAAATTATTGGAAGAAATAACAGTCGTTGCATAAAAGGCCAGACAAGCGTCAAGCAACTTTAAGAGGGTAGGCAACAAGTTGCTGGTATTAGGCACATAGCTTCGCGTAATCAAATATTGTATTATCGGATTTTTTATTTTAAATTAAATCATTTTTATTACAAAATATTTAGAAATTTATCGCAATATTGTTAATGTGTGTGAAACTTTATGCGATGAAATCGTTACATGAGTTCAGAATAAATTCTATTCTACGTACAGTCAGCCCTCCCATAACGCTGTACTCTCAAAACGCGGTTTCCATATAACGCGGGGCTGAAATTGCGATAGACCTCCTATAACGCGGTAATCTTATTGCGCGGTTTGCGTTCAACTTCATCAAATAAGTTCCTTTTTCACACCCTATGAATAAATAGTAACTAGATATTGTAAGAGGGTTCAATATAAGTTCTATTTCCGACCCAAAAACTCAGCCGCAGTTGGATTTTCAATTTAAAAAAACAATGAATGAAGATGAACCAAATGAGGATAAATATTAAGAAATTATATTATATTACAAGTCTTTCTTAATTTTGTTGCAATTTATCAATCCTAATGTGAACTCTTGAATTCAATAAAAATAATTTATAATTTATCTTGCCTTTCGTATTTCTTGGTCTCCATATAACGCGGTAGGAATGATGTGATTTGAACCAATTCTGGGTTTCTTATAGCGCGGTTTCCATACAACGCGGTAGACGGTTTCCGTAGAACGCGCTTCGAATTAGTTTGGTTTGTACCTGAAATCCGAGTTTCTTATAACACGGTTTCCATATCGCGATACGCACTCACCGCGTTATAGGATGGTTGACTGTATTTATTTTAAGTCTATAGGTAGAAGTTCTTTACAGACTAAATTTAAATTCACAAACAATATATGTAATTAATATTTAATGATTCAAGTACAAGAATTAAAGAATAATTGCTTTCCGAAAGATCAGTTAAATGATAAAGATTATTAAACTTTATTTGACGAAAAGAGCAGTTATTGGCATAGACTGAGCGATGAATTTGTAAATTTAATAAATTAAAATTACGAGAAGGTCTAATTGGAACATTAAAACTAATTTTTCATAACAAATAATCAGAGCAGACATCTCCAAGTATTAAACCCCGACTTTACAGTCTAGCTAGATTAATAATAAGAACGACTCTACTGTCATACGAAGGGAGAACAAACGAGTTCCATCCAAGTCCTCTCAAGCAAAATAACAGAAAGCGCTTCTGTACAGATTCAATTAAGTTAACGTAAATGAGAAAATGTAGATCTCATATAATAGCTCTGTACTCAAGAATAGAGTACATCAATGATCTAGATAATTGTTTTATTATTATTAGAGATTAGTAAATTCCTTTGACCAACGCTTTATAAATCCTAAAACATCATTGATATATGTTCAGAAAACGTGAGCTTATGATCTAACATTGATTTCAAGATCCATTATATTTAAAACCTTTTTCAAAATTTTGTCTTTAAAATAATGGGAGGTATCAAATAATCAAACGAATTACATACATACATAATTGGCCATTACAATCCTTCAGTCAGGATTACGACCTAGCTTCCCACACCACTTATGTTGTGTGCGTTAATTTTATACATGAGTGGCGGGACCTACAGTTTAAAGTCGACTCCGAACGACAGATTTTTGAGAAGCTTTTCATGGCAATTTTTTACTCTCAGAGTCTTTGCCAGAAATCTGCTGAGAGGACTTCGTCGAAGAAATATTTTTCGTCTTGATGTCTGACCTGGGATTCGAACCCGGGCCTTTCGTCTAATAAGCCAACACACTACCTACTAGACCACGGCGACGAATCAAACGAATTAAACACGGTCAATTAATGGACCACGATGGCGCTTCCCTGAGGCACTTCGGAGGGAACATCGATGACTTTAGATAGAGCATTTTCAAATTTCACTTGCTGAGTTCTATTATAAAGATAAGATTTCAGTCAACATACTGCATTGTTACTAAAACCCATGCAAGATAGTTTATATAGCAAAAGGTCATGGATCTAACGAACTCTATTCCAAATTTCTGCTAATGACCTCAATAGTAAATTTCCAGTCTTTTCATACATTATTTTGTAGTTTAATATGAATGACATATTCCCATCTAAACTACTGATGGTCATCGTATGGGGTCGTGTGCAAGAAACAATTATGCTCATTGGCTTATTAGCGTGCGGGTGTTTTAATATGGCATTTGAATGTCGGAATGAAAGGTGATGGGAAGCCAAAAGATCTTGGTGGTTTGGACATAGAAACAAAATCCAATGTTAAATGAAAATGGCGTAGTTAAGAACTGCGCACAAAAAAAAAAAAAAAAAAAAAAATAGGTCTACTTTTAAGCTTATAACTTTTATTATAATTAAAAAAAATGGATACCATTACATTGTTTTTGTTAGTCAGCTGTTTCAAAATCCACGTGCTAAATGTCATTGCAATAGCAAAAATAGTTTTTTAAAAATTGGAACATAACAAGGGTGTCGTAAAAAAATAATTGAAATTTTCAATGAAAAACCGTGAAGTCATTTCTAGGCTCGCAGGTGTGAACCAAAAACAGTTTTTAAGTTAAAAATAAAACAATATATGAAGTCTTTGAGTATTGTGGGAAAGCATGGAAGTGGAAGAAAAAAAGGATTTCCCGTCCAAAACAAAGCAAGTAGGATAATACGTATTTTTCTAAAACATGTCTGGAAGAAAAGTGGCTCCAAAAGTTGGATGCTCTACGACCTTTGTCAGAAAAAAATTTTATACACAAAAGAATTGAAATGTTATTTACTTTAATTGAAATATATGGAAAACGAAAAAAATCCGCCACTTAATTTTATTTCTATAACAAAAAGTGTAAGTCCAGCTTTTTCCGTGCGCACTCCTTACTTATTAAATTTGATATTGTTACGAAAATGAAAATGGCATTATCGTTTAACATAAAAATGGTAAATAAAAGCTACAAAGGCAAAAACAAAAAACATCAGTATAAAAATAGGAATAAACAAGTAAACAACCAACAACAACACTGCAAGAATAAACGTGAATAAAATACACAAACAACAATAACGTAAACACATGTTTACATTTGTAAAGATTTCGCGAAAGCAAACCCATTCTCCTTCAAGTGTAGTAGGCAACGAGTGGAGAAATAATTCAGTCAGTTTTGTGTGAAGACACGTTCATAGTTTGAAGATCTCCATTATTAACATCTATTGAACAACTGTTATTGCTTACGTGAAAGAGCGAAAGGCAGGATAACCAATAAAACAATTATTGTTGTTCCATCAAATTCTGAACAATGGCACAGAATTGTGCGAACAATAAAGATATTTATTAAAACTGAACTCAAACTTATTTTTATTCCAACCTACGAACACATATTTTTTTATGTTTTTAAAATGTAACAATACCTCCATCTGCTCCAACTATTCAAACCTTTTAGATCCTTCTTAAAATGAAATACGTACGCATAACGTACTTTGAAGTCTATTTGAGAGTGCAGAAGAGGTTCGAAGTTTCATGGTCTCTAATTGTATTAATGCATTACAACATCTTAACTGCCACTGTTTCTTGGATATTACAAATGAATCCACACTTTTTTTTTGAAAATCGAATTTTACTCCGTGATAAGTCTCCGTCAAGAGAATTTGTTACATTGTTATGAGGATATAAATTAAACAAAAATAAACAAACAAGACAAATAGGGAACAACAAAACACACACCTCGAACGGTACTCCGTAATACACGTACAACTGCATAAGATTGAGTACGGGAATATAATAGAAGTAAACGAAATAGAGATCAAAAATCGAACAATTAAAATAAAAAAAAAAAATGGAAAAACAATCCTTCCAGCCATAGACTGAATTGTGACTGAATTGTCAGTCAGTGACGAGATGTGAGATTGAGATTAATAATCGAGAGTTGTATTAAAAACTGCACGGTAGAGTGTTATTGAAAATCGAAAGAGTAGTTTATTTTAATAAGAATCGTGAATAAAATTGATGGCGTAATGTTACCAATCGAAGTGTGTTGTTATTTAATAATAAAAAATAATTCATTTATAAGTCTGTGTATTGTTACGAAAATGGAAATGGTGTTGTTAAAATAATAAACAGAAGCTTCAAAAACAATATAATGGACTTGATCACATATAAAAATAATAAACAAAAAGCTCCAAAAACCTAAACAATGGACTCGTTCACGTGATCGACGAATAGCAAAAACAATGGACTTCTTTGCAGGATCAAAGAATAAAACAATATATAGGAACAACATCAGCATAAAAAAATGTAAGAGATAAAAGATGTAAACAACCAACAACAAAGTGCAGCGAACAAAGAAGTAAACAAGCAAAAACAAAATGCATATAAGACACACAAAGAACAATAAGTTGTTTACATTTTTGGATTCTTCCTCAAGGCTGTCATCCTCCTTCTAGACTATTTATCACACTGTTAATCCAGCGATATAAAAGACACAGCGAACAATAAGGAGTTTGAATTAAATTAGTCGTATATGACGACGTCACGTTGGTTGTAGTGAAAATTCGAATACGAATAGCTAACAAAAAGGTTGTAAGCAGAGAAATAAAACGAACAGGCACATATGTGATGGTTATCGTTGGCTACCTGGTACAAATTCGAACAGTGGCGCAAAAGTAGTGCGGATAATAAAGAATTAATATAAAATTAAACACATATTTATTTTAATTTTAATTGCAATATGGGAACTTATATTTTTAACGTTTTTAAAAAGGTAAAAACGTAACAATATAATATAAACAAATAGAAAGTATTGCTTTGCTGTTTTCCATCACCAGGATTTTGATTGTACAATATAAATATAAGAAAGTTTATGTTCTGTAATAAGTAATTACAATATAGGATAACTTTATGTTCAGGTTAATTTTAAAAGTACTTTTATTTTTGGTTGTGTTACTTACCGAATTTTGGTCGGTATGGCTTAGGGTTCGTATTTTATATTTTAAATATACTTCTGATACGTCATTAAGCATTATTGCTTATATCTCTCCTATTGATGGTGACATTGCACTTAGAAGTGCGCTTGAAAATCCCAATTAAACATTTCGATACCTTTAGGAAAACATTTTCCAACTAAAGAAGTAATTAAATTTGTGGATAATAAAACTGAAAGGACAAAACTGTGCTCATGTAACTTTTGCATTCCGAAGGGTATAAACAAACGTGTAAAGCCATATAGTTTATACGTTAAATATCTTCCAATTTCCTCGATTCATTAGATAAATTTAAACACCATGATACCTCATCTCTAATTGCTCTTGACCAAAGCTGAGTTTACAAAATATTCTGAGAATTACTGGGATTCCTTATCTACACAAAATATTTGTAAATCTCGCAAGTAGTTTTCTTAGATGCAAGTTATAATTGAAATTTCTATACATTTATGATGAAAAAAAAAAACATTTTACACGAATGAATCTGATAAACTTTTACGACTTTTAACTGACATTTCATATCTTGTATTAGCAGCATCAGCATTTTCTCTGTTCAAAGTTATAAAAAGTGGAATACGGAAAGCGTAACGTAAGTTGCACCATTCGATACTCGTAACATGATTTTATCGCATGCAATACAATAAGAAATCTGAATCATAATCTTGCTTAGCTATTGGATTGCTTATGTATTTTTTATTATGTTAATAATACGCATAAAATGGCCATTAACTATTATGACCACATACAAAGCAAAAAAAAAAAAAAAATTATTGTTATTACCGTTACTACCCATTACATTCAAGACATTACAGCATGAAGGCATATGTATAAACCTGCTCAAAATAATAGATACAACTTATTCTAAAATGTTAAAGCAACGTTAACTGTAAAAATGCCCTCGAAAAAGTAGCACAAACTATTTTTTATTATAGTCCGAAGTTCGAAGAATTTAGGAAAATCTTTAGACTTTGTGCAAATATCGTTTAGCAAAAAACATGGCAGAATCTCGTGGCAGACCTAAGAAAACCAGCTCAGAAACAAATAGCCAGCTCAGAAATTATTGCCAAAAAATGACTCCTTCAAATCGTCTGATGCTATTTCTGTTGGGATTTTTATTGAAATTAGTTCAAAAACAATTCGTTGCGAATGTTCTCGAAAAAATGGGAAAACAGAAGAGAGATTACAACTTGCTAAAGAGCTTTACTTTGATCCAGAAAATATGGCGATGAAAACGGATATGAGAGCGATGAAAACGAAATAAATAAATTTCTAAATAAATTTACCATCGTTTTCAAACAAATTTATTTTTGTTTCATCGTTTGAGGTTATCTTTTGCTACTTTTTCCTGTTTGTTCTGTTCTATTATTGTAATCCCTCTTCCGTTTTCTCATTAGTAAAAAAAGTCTGCCACGATATTCTTTCATTTGTTTTTTGCTTAAAGCATTTTTCGCAAAGTGTAAAGAATTTCCAAAGTTCTCCGATATCTCTCTCAATGATTTTCCGTGATTTCTCATGATTTTAACAACTTTTTCCTTTTCTTTAGTTCAATGATAATTTCCTTCCATTTCCAATACAATGAAAAATCACACAAAATTTTAATTTACTATGGAAAAAATTAAAAATAAGTCAAGAGTATCTATTATTATTATCAACAATTTTTATAGATTCATCGGAATGTCAGATGTAACTATAATAAAAAATAGTTTTCGCTGCTTTTTCGAGGGCATTTTTACAGTTAACGTTTCTTTAACGTTTTAGAATAAGGTGTATCTATTATTTTGAGCAGGTGTGTATGTACATGTACATGTTCATGTATGCAC
This sequence comes from Sarcophaga peregrina, assembly GCA_014635995.1. Taxonomy (NCBI): domain Eukaryota; kingdom Metazoa; phylum Arthropoda; class Insecta; order Diptera; family Sarcophagidae; genus Sarcophaga; species Sarcophaga peregrina. The sequence continues at coordinate 58,270,275 of CM025793.1, read as the reverse complement.
ATTAGGGTGCGTCTTAATTTTAAAAATGCGAAATTTCACTGTACTTGACTTTAAGATATGTTCTTCGTAGCTGATAAATAGAAAGAGATTTGGGATTTCGCATTCCCCTCAAGCTGTGAACATATTTTAAATTCACACAAAATTACACAAATTACTTATGCTTTGTCAAAATCCCATGCTTTAAGTAAATTGTAGGAGACCATTTCTTATTGTTTCTCCATACCTGAACTTATTACTGGAATTCCGAACAAAGCTTGAATTATATCTAAATCTTCAATGTGTTATTTTCGTAGAAGCGATGAAAAATTGTATCATCCCAGGGAATTGTTACTGCTGTGATTTGCTTGTTTTTAAAACATTTCACGAAATTTTGTTACAAGGATTTAATCAGTGTCGCGAGCAATTTCTCTAGACTGATAAAAACTTTGTCGTGAACCAACTACGCCAACAATTTCCTTAAAATGCTCGGATTTACTTTATATATTGAGTCCTGAGTTATTTGACTGTGTTTCAAAATTTCCGTTTTCATTTATTCTTTCCTGGTTTACCAACCAAAGCTTTTTTTCGTTTTCAGTGAAACCATATCTTCCGCTATATTGGTTCTATGCAGTATATTGGCTTAAACAGCATTAAAGAAATGGTTTCGTTTGAGCGTTCCTTTGACGTAAGTTTTCAAAACTATTTGTTTTTTTTTTTTTTGCTACAATGAATATTTCTGGGGAAGTTTACATATAAGCTTGATAACAAAAAAAAAGGAAGAAAATAATCCATACGAATAAGATGCACCCTAATACACATATAAGTATTAGTGGGAGAGTAGAAAAGAGCATCCATTTATATACATACGTAGCCCAAAAGGTCCACACGCATAAAATCTCATAAATGTTAATGGTGTTACACCAGTATATTGTATTTATGGGATACCCGTACTCTTTTGGAAGAAGTGCCTAAGTGTATGCAGTGATTTCTTTAAATATTTTCCCTGATTTGTGTGTGATTTTTATTTCCGGTGCGGTCATCAATGGTATCCCATACCTACATATATCTATACATATTTAAATATAACATAATTGTACTTGTGTGCGTTTGCATGTGTGTTTCCATTTTTTTATGGTCAACACGTATAAACAATTTAGAGCCTAAGTGACTCGGAAAATGGTCATTTTGTAAATACATACATACACATACACATATATGCCTTCAAAAGAAAAGTTTACTTTTATGATTTATAACAACAAAGTTTATGACAATTTTATTTTAATTTTTAATTTTTCATCCCTCATCGCTCATGAGAAAGATACAGAAAATGATCCCCAAAAGTACTCTATACATACAAACATTCATACATACACATGTGATATGTTTATATTGAGAATAACCATTAATTTTCGGTAATAATTTTAAATCAACTTGCGATAAAATCTCTACAAATATTAAACAAAATGAAAAATTATCGTAAAATAGTACATATACCATATGCATACATACATACAAATCTATACACTACATATATGTACTTAGCATTGTTTTATGTTTAAAGAGGAATTTTAATAGGATAATGGAAAACTTATTCATTAGCTGTACTTTCGTATGGAATCGATTTATTGTAGCAATATAACCCTTCCTTCATATTTTATATAAAATTTCAAATAAAGTTTATTCCAGCCAGCAATTTTGAAAATTTTTAATCAAATTCGAGTCTTTCTTGATTCTTCTGCGCGATTAAAAAGCTCGAATATGCGCTCATTTTCTGATCATAAAAGACTCTTTCGTCGGGAGAAAAAAGTGACGACAATTCTTAAAAAGTCACTTATGAGTTATTTTCTATATTATTTTAAAGTAATTTTCACTTTCTGATCATTTATTAGTTTTATTCACATTCGTTTATAATTGTTTTTCAAGTCGTCTTTTAGTCTTCGTTTAATCTCATACGAGTCTTTTATGAGTCCTTTTATTGTCATTTATGAGTCATATTCGGATATTTGGACTCGTTTTTATCTCATTTTAATTAAAATTTGAGTTATTTCGTACTTATAATCCTATTTTGCTCTCTTTAAGTGTTTTTATTAGGTTTACAGAATCCTACGTTTACACTACAGCGATTTCAAAAATCACGTTCGTATGAACGTTAAGTATCAAAGAAACATTATTAAGTTTAGATTTGTGGTGTATGTACCAGAGATCAGTAGAATCAACAGAATTGAAATTCAACTTCTCTGATTCATTCGTACTCGCTACAACATTGATTTATGAGTATAAGTAGCAATGAGTATGAGTACAACGTTGACATCAAACTCACAACATTCGAAATGTGTTTGATTCATACGCCTACTCATTCTGATTCATAAATTTAGAAAAATACTTATAAGTCATTCGAGTGGCTCGAATCATTCATCAAAATTTACTGCCTTTGTTGTTGTTGCATGTACAAACAAACAACAAGCAAAGCATACACACAATCTTCTTGTAAGCATAGTAGTGTTCGTACGCGAATCATACTTATTTTGTGCTTCGTGTACATGTTAAGTAGAGACGAGTTGAAGACAATAACATCATGCGTATTGTTAAGTATGAATACGACGACTACTTCCAACTTTAAGTATGAGTATGATATCAAAATAAGTATGAATGTGTATAAGTATCTGAAATTATAAGTGTGACTCGAACCTACTCATTGTTTTGAATACTTATTGCTGATCTGTGGTGCCAATCTCAAACGCTGTTGTCAAAATACGACTCATGACAGTTTCTATACACTCCGGGTCCTTGTATAAAAAATAATTTAGCCAATGTAGGATGAAATCAATTAATTAAACAATTTCGTTTCAATTAAAACCAAATTGCAAAGTATATGAGTTCGCATACAATCGGACTAAATGGCGTTTGTTGCAAAATGTGATGCGAAACAATAATTTAAAAATTGTTTTATTTCTGTGTGTTCTAATATTTCAAGCGATCTCATGATACGAGCTCGTTTTTGACTTTTTCGTTTAACGCTTTACACCATTTTGGTATCAAGTTTAAAGACTCTTGTTGTCTTTCATTTGATGCATGAATTCCATTTGCAATAAATATTATGAATCACGCTTACTTACTACCACTGTATGGTCTACCAATGCAAATGTACGTTGTATACCATGTACATGGTCATCATATGCCCTTAAATCTACTATAAATCGTATGTACATATGTACATCCATATATACTCGTATGTATGTACATTGTACATATGTATGAAAGTGTTAAATGTTTTAAAATAAATGTATAATCATCACGTTTCATTTGATCATGATATATGTTGTGTTCATTACATTTCTGTGCTCATGTAAGATAATCAAAACATTAATTTTAGTAAGACAAAAAGAGGAGAATAAGAATTAAGTATGTAAACCTTTTACACCTAAATTTAACCGAATGTGTTTCTTCTCATTGCCAAGTTAAGTTAAGTCTGGCTTTAAATGATGACTGGCGATGACCACTATAACAACATCGACGATTATAACGACAACGTAGACGAGCGGACTGGATTCAAAAGGGCACAAATAAAACAAGACTATGTGGCGTATAAAGTTGCAGATGGGATGTTGGCTCATTGAGTTAATTCGAACATGCAAGCATTATAAGGCAGATGTGTTTTTGCAAATACGTTCTACGTCGGTATTGTGTTTAAACTTTTGTAATCACATGTAATCAGTTGTGAATTTGCAATGAAAGTAGCTGGTAGGTGGGAGATGATTAAACACATTCTATTGCCATTTCTAAGAATTTCAACTTACACAACACAGCAAAACATAGTAAATATGTGACATTTGAGACATTTTAATTTAACTTATCCAAATCAGATGACTCTACACCTGATTTGAATAAATTTTAAGGGTGTTTAGCACTTTACAAGACTTTGTCATCAAATTGAATGTCTCTTAAGTTCCATTTGATGTAAGAATTGCATTTGCGATAAGCATGTCAGATGAATTTGATAATTTATTCGAACAGTAGCGTACATGTTTCCTGGATAACGTGAAAGTTAGCTGAACAAATTTGTCCATTTGAATTAGTTCAACAAAAATACGTCATACGTGTTAAGAACCATAGTGGTATCAGCTAAAGTACATCGTACTCCTACGAAAATCTTCCGAAAACATTGCCGCTAACCATGAAAGTACTTAGCAGAATTCGAGTAGTTCACACAGCTGATTTCATGTAGTTCACAAAAACTCGTCCTTTGCGGACACCAACTTGGCAAATTCAACTGATCTAGGGACTTAAGTGCATATTTCCTTGAGAACGAATGTGGCCAGGCCAATGGTATTACTATAGAATACCTCCTTTGACCTGAATTGGATGATCTAGATACCAACAACAAGTAGTATCAACTAGCCGGCACATAACGCATGCAACATTGGATATTTTGTAATAGTGAATTGAGAACACGTCCATCTCATGTAAAGGTGATGCGACCTGGCCACTGAATCCACGGGATTTACTCCCGTTGGACTTTTTTTTTGGAGTCTTTTCTCAAGTTGTATTTGTTCAAAACATCCAGAGCTAACGTAACACAATAGATCTCAAAATCTAAAAACCAGTCAATCTCATGTAGCCAAGACAAAAATTCTAAAATGCCTAAGTGTAATTGACTTGGTTTGGAACAGTTGTATTGTATAAATTGGCGTTCCACGCAGAGAAGCCGTAGCGGGCATGTTATACGTCACACAGAGTGACATTAATAGGTCCTTCAAACGAATTTATCCTTGATTGTTGAATAAATAGTAATCCGTTCTTCTGAAAATTAAGCCACCTACGTTGCATTGCGTAACTTCAAATAAATAAAACAGTGCCGGCAAAGTCCAAGTATCATTACTCTTTAAACGACAACATTTTAAACTTCCAATTTTGTTGCACTTAAAAGTATTTAAATTACATCAACGTTTATTCAAAATTTATTTGTTAATAGAGGTCTTAATAAAGCGATTGAATAAATAGTTTGCCTCCATTTATGCTAAACATAAATTCGATAAGTTTGCCAAACACTTTAGCAAGAACTATTTATTTATTAATGGAGAAAAAATTTGACCGAGATCCGTTTGTCAACATATTTGATGACATTTTATTCCCAAATTATCTTTAATGACCTGTTTAATCTAGTCTACAAAAAATTCCACGGGAAGGAGGGAGTATTTAATACGATTAGTTTCAATTATCATAGATTTTGATTTGAGTTGTTAATTTGATTAATCCAGGACCTCAAGAGTGTTTATTTGCAGATTACGTTATGCATACTTTTATTAGGTACTGATATCTTGAAGTCAAGAGTGGCAGTTTATTTCCCTTTTTCCTGTTATTTAGCTTCAATAAATATCAACAGATGACTTCGTTTCCATTTTTAGCTTTTATTTTAGATCTTGAATTTTATTGTTCAATTTGTTTTTTGGGTTTAACTTTTTGTCCTAGTCGATGGGTTAGCGTAGTAAGTGAATTTTTTCTTTTTTACTTAAATTCATCTGTAGAATGCAAAAAAGTATCATGAAATATATACATGAATTGTTTAATTGTTTCAGAAAATAGATTTCTTTTAATAAAATGATATGAATTGTTTTCTTAATGCCCACATGAGACGCTTAGAATTAAGGAATAGTTCTGCGTAAATATTGTCCGTTTTTAGTTTTGAAATTGAAATTGAGGGTCGCCGTGGTCTAGTGGGTAGTGTGTTGGTTTATTAGACAAAAGGCCCGGGTTCGAATCCCAGGCCAGACATCAAAACGCAAAATATTTCTTCGGCGACTTCCTCTCAGCAGATTTCTGGCAAAGACTCTGAGAGTAAAAATTGCCATGAAAAAGCTTCTCAAAAATCTGTCGTTCGGAGTCGACTTTAAACTGTAGGTCCCGCCACTCATGTATAAAATTAACGCACACAACATAAGTGGCGTGAGAAGCTAGGTCGTAATCCTGACTGAAGGGTTGTAATGGCCAATTAAGTATGTATGTAATTGAGAGTGCCCTGGTAGTCTAGTGGGTAGTTTGCTAGACTATTAGCGTGAGGATCGCGGGTTCAATTGCCACCAGAGACTCTGGTCTGTGACACTACACCGATTACATGGTCTAAGTTACTCAGCTCGTATATAAATTAGAATATAATTTGCAATTGTATTGTAATTAATAAATAAATAAATAGTGTTTAGAACTAGTCAATTACAATTGCAATTAGAATAAGAGATTGGCTGGTTTTTAGATTTTGAGATCGATTGTGTTACATTAGCTCTGGATGTTTTGAACAATTTTGGTTTAGATGTGATATTGGAAAAAAGCTACTGTAGCACAATAAACTTCAGCTACCGAGAAGACTTACACAAGTATGATGCTGGCGAATTATTTAATGAATGGATAAGCGGAAGTTTTCTGACCTTAAGTTTTATGATAAATAGAATTTCTCAATCGGCATAAAAATTAAAGTTAAGAAAGGAGAATGGGATGATAATGTTTTAAAAACTGTATTATTATTATTCACTTATTCAGGATGTTATCCTTCAGTCTTGCCAAGGCATGAAGTAATTTGTTACAGCACGCGCAGATGGCTAATACTTTGTCAAATAGTTTATTCTCAAAGTGGAAAACTTATATGCAAATATCCAATGATAGTTTTGTTCAATTTTTTTTTTGCCTTGAGTTATGCCGATCACCCATTGCGCTACGTTCATAGCAAGTTTGAGCATCCGAATTTTCAAATTCGACTTGTTCTACGCGTTACCGTACTATGCTCTTGGAGTGTAATATTCATTTACAAACTTTAAAACTAGCTAAATAACATTCCAGTAAAGTTTTATAATTTTTGACAGTAGGTTTTAAGCTTCAAAAGTCAAGAAATTAGAAATTGACGAAATGTACTTGAACTGATCTGTCTATATATGTATAATCAGAATTAACAAAAATTCGCAATAGTTTGAAATTTCATATTAGGAACTGCTTGAATCAAAATTATCCCTTTCCTAGTACTCTGCATTGCATTGTATTGCCACTTGTAAGAAACCCTACAATAATGCAGCATATACTGGCATAAGGACTTGTAAATTGTTGGTATTTTTTAGATACTGGTTTGTTTGGTTGTTGCAAAATTTAGTGTTTAAATAATTATTCGTTGTTTTAACTTTCAGCAGGTTATCCATGGCCATTTATAACCAACTGTGACCAAGTAATTTAGAAGACGAGTGTCTGTGTAGGACAATCTACAACAAAAAAGTTATCGTTTTTCCTTTCAACATTTTTGTCTGTTACTATTTAGTATTACACATATTACACATATGTGTATACGTACACGTCAATATATGTATGTATGTATGGATATCTTTTTATCATGTTAGTGATACTGTTCATCTTTTATCGTCAACTTATTTAACTGAAAGTATTTTTGTAAATTTAAAGTCAATGTCGTCTGTTACATGCATACATTTAGCACCTCCGCTTAGTATGTACAATATTTGATATAAATTTTATAAAAACTTTACACAGTTTTTTTTAATGAAAGATTCCAATTTAGTGTGTAGACTTTGAAAGCGATAACTTCTATTGAAATACTCACCAAAATCAAGTGAGTATCAAAATACTTGTAATTTCATGAAAGGATTGGATATCCAACACCATGAGTATTTGATTTTAAATTTTCATCAGTGCTTCGTTAGTGAATGTGCTTAGAAAAGAAAAACAATTAATTTTACTTTAAGTTTGTGCAAACTTTGACAACAACAATACGGAAGAATTACAAGTTCTATTAGTTTAAAAATCGATAATCACCTCAAAAAACTATTGTCTCATAAAGAATCGTTTCTTTCAATTTATTGTCAAATTGTGGTGTCCAATTTTAAACGTGATTGCGATCACCTCGATTTCATACATCAAAAATTTGAAAGATTGTCTTAAACTTAATATTTCTAACAAGGAGAAGATCTTTATCGTACGCAATATATGTTCAAGTGAAGTTTCATGCATATCATGACATTAATGTCAATAGACAACTCATGGTGTTAATGATTTATCGTATTCAGCACAGTCCTGGCCATTTGCTTTGTGAACAATTTTTCTCTTTAACTCATATCAGAACTTTGTAAGGTTGTTCAGGATTTAATTTTTCTGCTTGATAATATGGACAATAATATGATGCTCAGACTTCAGTGACTACTATCCAGTATGCCCAAAGAGAAATCTCTTTATTTTATTTATAATTGTATCGAGATAATTAAATTCGTTCGCTTTTATAAATTGGACTCAGTAAAGTTTACAGGATGGCACAATTTTATGTATTCTCTCTACATTGCAATGAAAATAAATTCTTTTCTATATTAACTAATGACATTATATCAGTTAACGTATATAGCTTTGGACCTGATAACATTCCTTTCTTTTCCTAACGTTTGGAAGGATTCATTCTGTATTCCTTTGTTCAAATCAGGAAATAAATCCGATGATGCGTGGTATTGCAAAACTGAGCATAATTCCAAAAATATTTGAAGAAGTGATTACTGATGATCTATGTTATCAAGTTTCTAACTTGATATCTCCTTACAGCACGGTTTCAGTGCTCTACTGCAACAAACCTTCTTCATCTTTCAGTTGTTTATGAAGGAATTTTTGATCAGCAACAAAAACAAACAGACGTTATCTACACGGATTTCAGCCATATACTATCGAAGAGGAAACTTTTTTTTAATATGATTTACTGATTGTAGTTTAAAATGGATTTACTTATATTTAAAGAAAATAAACCGTACTTTTTAAAAACTGCTGCTAAAGAAGTATTGATTTTGTTTCTGGTGTACCTCAGGGTAGCCATCTTGGACCGCTTCTGTTTTCATTGCTTACTAACGATCTACCTAATATGATTCACCATTCCAACATCCGATTAGAAACTTCTTCAAAATGACCCAAATTCATTTCATTTATGGTGTAATATAAATTTTATACGGCTTAATTTCAAAAAATGTAATTACATGAGATTTGTGAGAAAGAATCCGATTCCTCAAAACTAATATTTTGATGGAAACGAGGTTGTAGATAACTTTTTGGACCTAGGAGTTCCACTTGATCAGGAACTAAATTTTATTCCGCACATAGCATTAACAGTAAATAAAGCCAGAAGGTTACTTGGTTTTATAAAATGGTGGACAAGAGAATTTAATGATCCTTATGTTACTAAATCGCTCTACACATCTCTTGTAAGGCCTATACTCGAGTATGGATCCATAATATGGGATCCTCTGTATAAAAAATATTCCGACGTCATCGAATCTGTACAAAAGCAGTTTCTGTTGTTTTGCCTCCAAGTTTACTTTCTTATTCTGCCAGACTTACTTACGGCTCCTACAGTTTAAAGTCGATTCTGAACTACAGATTTTTGAGAAACTTTTCATGGCAATTTTATTTTTACTCTCAGAGTTTTTGCCAGAAATCTGCTGAGAGGAAATCGCCGAAGAAATATTTTTTGTATTTTTGTTTTGATGTCCGGCCTGGGACTCGAATCCTGGCTTTACGTCTAATAAGCCAACACACTACCTACATGACTACGGCGACTTCACAGCGTTATCAGCTTTTCAAAAATTTGATTTGCTTTTCAAAAATTTGATTTGCTTTTCAAAAATTTGATTTTGGGTCTTTTTCAGTACTAGGCGTAGTGTGAAAATCTATCCCCTGATAGATTTACCGGATCTAAAATCATATTGGTATGAGCCAATTATGTCATTTGACTTTTCACACAGAATACTGGAGTGGTTAGTAAATTTCAGAAATTTGCTGTTCTGACCTTGTGCTGGCAGGTTCGTTTTCAATTGGAGGGGAGGTTCCAATATTGTTGCTATAAATTAATTGTTCTTCTCTGAGTTTTTTGGTATTTTAAAAATCAAAGTATAATCGTAGCTTTGCTGTAGTGTGCGCAAATATCATCGCTATCAAATATAATTGAATTGCTTGTTTTAGCTGTTGAATGTGTTAAGTTGTGAAAGAAGTAGCCGCCTGTGAAATGTGCAGATCTGCAATATTCAGTGTTTTTTGCACTGTAGTTCGAACATTTCTCGTTACACTTCTTATCTATGAAAGTTAATTAAAATCATTCAAATCCAAATATTAAAAAAATAAATCAATCGCCCCAAATTTGTTCACTTTAGATTTGGTTTTTCAGTTATTCTCTCATCAAAGTTTTTATTTGAAATTTTTTTCATATGATTATATTTTCAAGGTCATTCTTTAATATGATTCTTGTATAATAGTATTCATTAATTGAATTGCGCGTTGTCGAAAATTGTGTTTCTGGTCTTTACGTTTCGAATCCCCGTCAATAGCGATGTTATAATAACTGGAATGCACCAACACATAATAGTGCATTATGAAGAAATAACACAACGCATTTGAAATCCATTTTAAATCATATTTTGTTTTAATTTTAAGTTTGAAGACTACTTTAAAGTTATATTTGTCAAAGAGTGAACTCGCTGCCATTTTCTACAGCGATATTCATCTGAATACTTCTAACGACTAATATTTGTGAAAGGGAGAACTCATCATTATTATCCATTATACATCTTAAAAAACTAGTACAATTTTTATTCAGAAAAGTCCTGTACCCGTTTGTAGATATTATTACCAATGTTTTAAAGTGGATAAATTCATAAAATGGCATATAATCTTAACTGGACGCTTTAGAAAAAAATGTTGATATTTTTGTGCAATGTTTGAAAAGCGTCTTGGGGAATTACGACAATAATTCCAATTTTCCTGTTCGGGCATTATTTCTAACATCTTGTTAAGTTTTTACCTTTTTAAACACGTTTAAAATTGAGTTGAGTTGATTACAAACAAAATAAAAATAAATTGGTGTATAGTTTCATTTAAATTCTTGATTGTATCCACAATTTTGTGTGTCACTGTTTATAACTTGTCTATACAACAATAATTGCTTGTTAGCTATTCTTCTTACACAACTATTCGCTACTCTGGTCACAACGGAGATCTTCAAACCATGAGTGTTTATTTTACACACAACGCGACTTCACACAAGGCTGACTGAATTCTTACTACTGGTTGCCTGATTTGTCTTGCCTTTTTATATGCTCACGTACACAGACTGACAAACATTCTTGAAATAGAATTTTCGGGTTTTCGATTTCTCGAGAACTCTATCGGGACTTTATTGTTGTTTGTGTATTTTGTTCACATTACTTGTTGTTGCGTTCGCTTACTTGTCTATTCTCTTTTCTGCCATACTGATGTTGTTGATTTACTTGTAACAAGTTCGTTCTATTTGTTTGCGTTGCTTTTGTTTATCGTTTTTCATGCTTTTGGCGTAAATAAATATTATCCACAGATCTTTGGTATTAGTTGCTGTTTACAGAATTTTGTGTTTTTTTCTTATTCGATTTTATTTTTGAGCAATTAGATCCATGAACTTCATATCAGATTGTTTCTTAAGAAAATAATGTAGCATGCAGTAACTGAAATTCACTGTGTGATCGATAGAAAGTGATTACTTACTTACTTAATTGGCCATGACAACCCGATTAACGGATTTCGGCCTGCCGCAACACTTCCTACCAGGCGCCTCTGCTTCTTGCGCGCCTATGCCAGTTGGTCACACCAATCGATGACAGGGCTTCCTCGATTTGGTCCTTCCTAAAGATACATGGTCGTCCTCTTCGCCGACTAGTGCAGGTGCCTATTGAGACCATAATAGCACCTGTTGGCAAGAGTAATCCTGAGCTTGATCTCCAGACTGATATCATTTTCGGTGGTAACGGCGGAGCCAAGATAAATAAATTCCTTGACTGTATCAAAAGTATAGTTATCGGCCGTAATTTGGGAATCAATACGCCGCACGGCTCTACTTGTCGATAACATGTACTTCGTTTCGCTCTCATTTACTTCCAGACCCATCTTCTTATACACCCGTTCAATAGCACTAAAGGCAGCAGTGATATCTCGTTTGGTACGCCCTATGATTTAGCTGTCGTCAGCGTGCGCAAGCAACTGGACACTTTTTTTAAAAATAGTGCCATTACGATGAACTCCCGCCTTTCGCAGAACACTCTCCATGACGAAGTTGAAGAGGTCGCATGATATGGGATCGCCTTGTCTGAAACCGCGCACGGTATCAAAAGGTTCGGGGAAGTCCATTCCTACCTTGAAGGAGCTGCAGGAATTGCTCAACATCATTCTGCATAGCCTTATCAGCTTCGCAGGTATACCGTGCTTAGACATTGCGGCAAAATCACGATCCCTTATGGGGCTACCGAAAGCAGCTTTATAATCGACAAAAAGATGGTGTGAGTCGACTTGATTTTCGTGGGTCTTTTCTAGGATTTGGCGTAGTGTGAAGATCTGGTTGATGGTGGACTTGCCAGGTCTGAAGCCGCACTGATAAGATCCAATCAGTGTTTTGACGAGTGGCTTCAGTCGTTCACTCAATACTCCTGTAAGAACCTTATTTGCGATAGGGAGAAGGCTTATACCCCTGTAGTTGGCGCATATCGTAGGGTCTTCCTTTTTCAGGACAGGACAGAGGACACTGAGATTCCAATCGTTTGGCATACTTTCTTCTAGCTATATTTTGTAGATGAACTGGTGTATGCGCCCTACCAACTGATTACATCCGGTCTTAAACAATTCAGCGGGGAGGCCATCAGGACCTGCCGCTTTTTTGTTTTTAAGTCGCATAACCGCGAAGAAAGTGATTAAAAAGAATAATTCTCATAAATATGTAGATTAAAAGTCAGTGTATTGCGTAAAAGGTTCTTACAGGCGTATTGTGTGAACGACTGAAGCCACTCGTCAAAACACTGATTGGACCTTATCAGTGCGGCTTCAGACCTGGCAAATCTACCATAGACCAGATCTTCACACTGCGCCAAATCCTGGAAAAGGCCCACGAAAAACAAGTCGACACACACCATCTTTTTGTCGACTATAAGGTAGCCTTCGATAGCCCCATAAGGGATCGTGTTTATGCCGCAATGTCTGAGCTCGGTATACCTGCGAAGCTGATGAGGCTATGCAGAATGACGTTGAGCAATTCCTGCAGCTCCGTCAAGGTAGGAGTGGACCTCTCCGAACCTTTTGATACCGTGCGAGGTTTCAGACAAGGCGACCCCTTATCATGCGACCTCTTCAACTCCGTCATGGAGAGTGTTCTGCGAAAGGCAGGAGTGCATCGCAAAGGCACTATCTTTCAAAAAAGTGTCCAATTGCTTGCGTACGCTGACGACATCGACATCATAGGGCGTACCAAGCGAGATGTTACTGCTGCCTTTAGCGCTATTGAACGGGAGTCTAAGAAGATGGGTCTGGCAGTAAATGAGGGCAAAACAAAGTATATGTTGTCGACAAGTAGAGACGTGCGTATTGATTCTCAGATTACGGCCGATAACTATACTTTTGATACAGTCAAGGAATTTATTTATCTTGGCTCCGCCGTTACCACCAAAAATGATGTCAGTCTGGAGATCAAACGCAGGATTACTCTTGCCAACAGGTGCTACTATGGTCTCAATAGGCAATTGAGCAGCAGAGACCTCTCTCGTGCGACAAAATTAATACTCTACAAGACGCTCATCTTACCCGTGCTTCTTTATGGCGCAGAGGCATGGACCCTATTAAGAACTGATGCAGCAGCCTTGAGGGTATTCGAGAGGAAAGTCCTACGTAAGATTTTCGGGCCTGTGCGAGTTGGCGATTGATTTCCGCATACGATCTAACAGTGAGCTGTATGAGCTCCTCAACGACATAGACGTTTTGCAGCGTATTAATATCCAGCGGCTGCGCTGGCTCGGCCATGTCGTTCGGATGGAGGAGGATGCTCCGGCGAAACTGGTATTTGATGCGGGAATCTGCGGAAGTCGGCGAAGAGGACGACCTTGTATCCGTTGGAAGGACCAAGTCGAGGAAGCCCTGTCATCGATTGGTGTGACCAACTGGCGTAGGCGCGCAAGAAGCAGAGGCGCCTGGAAGGATGTATTGCGGCAGGCCGAAATCCGTTAATCGGGTTGTTTTGGCCAATTAAGTAAGTAAGTAAAGTATTGCGTAAACTTCTGCCAACAATGGCTATTCTCTACGAGTCATAAAGATATTGACATTTTATAATTTATCTTTGGAGCTTAAGCAGATATAGTTGCGACTAGTACACCCTGGAGCATTAATTGAAAGTGACCAATTTTATAACGCAATTGTTACATGCCACACTTTAATTATAATTTTCTTTACTCTAAAGCGCAAACGTGATCAGTAAGACAAAAAGAATTCTTCTGAAATAAACAGAGGCTGAGAAAAAACATAGTTTTTTGAAAATTCTTTTCAACTGAAAGAGCCCTTGCTTGAGATTCTTAAGATGATTGATTCAAAGGTTTTGCGAAGAGGTTTCACTTAGACGCTTGCAATTTATATGTAAATAGTTGCCATGTATTAATCTTGCTTATATCCCACCTTTAAAAATTTATTCATAAACACTGGAATTCGTAGAGCGTACATAATGCTTTTCACACGTACAATAATATGGTACACCGTACAAACAAAGTAACATCACATCAACTTCATCAGTACAGTATTCTAAATGACAATGTTCCTCCGTTGTTGTGTGAGAAACTGATTTCGATTTGAAATTAATTGTAACGCCTTTTTCAGTAAAATAAAATGAGAAATTATTTTGTTGTGCATGCTCATGGTAGGTATCAGTGATATTGAATTTTGTACGATTACACTATGCGACAAAATAAAAAAAAAATTAAATAAACCCGGCTTAAGACATAGTGTATTTTTTGAGCTTAGTTGAGTTGATCTCAAAAATATTTTTTTTATATTTCTCGAACCCTCCAAACATTTTTATTTGACAAAAGCTGTTTTTTTTTTTGACTTCACACACAAATTTCTGGATTACTCAAATTTTGTTAGGAAGGGGGAAGATGGACTTTTAAAACGGTATACATCAGAGATCAGCAATAAGTATTCAAAACGATGAGTAGTCATACTTATAATTTGAGATACTTATTCGCATTCATACTTATTTTGATATCATACTCATACTACTCATACTTATAGTTGTTAGTACTCGTCGTATTCATACTTAAGTATGATTGGAGTACGAACACTACTTTACTCACAAGAAGATTGTGTGTATGCTTTGCTTGTTGTCTTTATATTTTTTTTGTATATGCAACAACAACAAAGGCTGAAAATTTTGAAGAATGATTCGAGCCACTCGAATGACTTATAAGTATTTTTCTAAATTTATGAATCAGAATAAGTAGACGTATGAAACAAACATATTTCGAATGTTGTCAGTTTGATGTCAACGTTGTACTCATACTCATTGTTACTTATACTCATAAATCAATGTTGTAGCGTGTACGAGTGACTCAGAGTAGTTGAATTTCAATTCTGTTGATTCATTCATACTTTAAAATTGCATGAGTGCTTATGAGTAGCTGAAAAACGATTTATTGCTGATCTCTGGTATACACATATCTACTATTGGCCTTAATATCCTATGAGTCTTGAGGGGGTAAACTTGGAAAATGGGAATTTTCTTCATATTTTTTCAAGTTTGTCAGTTCATAGTACATTATGTTGTGAAGAGATTGACACTTCGTTTGATCAAATCGGTCAAAAATTACCGTAGTTATTATTTAAATAGTATTGCAGTCGTATTATATTTTTTATATATGTCATCTCATCAAATGAACTTTTAGTTCAAAAATTTTCAGAACTTTTAGAAGGATCTTCATTGTTTATCACAAAATGTGTCGATTTCACATTTGCACAACTTCCAGAAGTCGGCTAATATTTGTGTTTTTTACAAATATTTTTATTTCTTTTTGCCCAAACATTAGCCGACTTCTGCTGGTCGCCCAAACGTGAAATTGAAACATTTTGTGATAAACAATCAAGATCCTTATAAAATTCGGAAAATTTTTGAACTAAAAGTTTATTTGATGAGATGACATATATAAAAAATATCACTCACTGTTAGACTCTTTAAATAATAACTGCGGTAATAATTGTCCGATTTGATCGAGTGATGATTCAATCTCTTCACAAGATAACAGACTTTAAGAATATTATCAGTTCTCCTACATTTTCTTATTAAATAATGCAAACATGAATAGACAAACTTGAAAAATATGAAAAAAATTCGAATTTGCCAAGTTTACCTGATCAAATCTCATAGAATATTAAGCCGAAAAATAGAGATATGTATACCGTTTTAAAGTTTCATCTCTCCCCTTTCCTACAAGATTTAAATTTTGAAAATCGGGTTAGAAATGTTTGAGTAATCCAGAAATTTGTGCGTAACGTAAAAAAAAACAGTTTTTGTCAAATAAAACAAGTTTGAAGGGCTCAAGAAAAATAAAAAAAAGTTTTTTTGAGTTCTACTCAACTACCTAAACAACGTGGACTATGTAGTTACTCGGGTGTATTTTCACTGTCGCACCGTGTTATTAATTGATTTTCTGCATTTTAATTTATCGATACATGCCTAATGAGCTAAAGATGAATTAAAAAATTGCGTTTTAAAACTATTCCAGGACATTTATCATACAACTAATTGCGAATGGTCGGCATAATTGAAAAAATCAAAAAACAGAAAATAAAAACAGAAAATAGAAAATAAAAAATGGCATAATAGAGAACTTCTTAAAGCACCGTATAACAAAGTAAGCCACTGTCTCTCTATGGCAGAAAAAGCAGCCAAAGTGTAGTCAAGTCAAATCGATTAAACAGCAAAGAGTCTTTATTCTAGCGATTTGACAGATGCGCATCAATCTTAAAGAGATAATGAATAACGTGTCTGGTCGTTAGTTAGCTTTTCTTATTTTTCTTATTCTTCTTCTCTTTTCCACATTATTATTATTATTATTAGACGTGTAAATATGCAAAAACAAAAAGAAAAACAAAAGAACGCGTCGTTTTTAAATAGTATTCAATATATTTTTTCTTTCTTTATTTTTTAATTACGAAAAGAAATGGCAATAACTGGATCAACCACTAGAAATGTCGTTGCGATTCTTTATTGAAAGAAGTACTCGTATAATGGAAGTAAAACGGTTTTTTATTTAGTTTTTGCAACATAATGTACATAATGTACGTACGTACGTACGTACGAGTATGTTCTCTTTCAACTTCATTGTTATTGCTTCATTTTCAAAGCAAATGTTGACGACATTAGCATTTGCGTTATGGCGGCGCTTTCAGCCGGTTTTACTGAATTTTGTGGCCAACTTGACGGAGGCAGGAAAAATATTTGCACACCTTCTGATGAATCTAATGCTATTGGTGTTATTTTTTTCTTTGTTTTGTAAACTCTTTCCCTCTTTATACTTCAGTTTTCAGTTTCCAGTGTCCAGTTGGTAGTTGATAGTTGTTGTTGTTGATGTTATTGTATTTTACTTACATATATGGGGTGGCAAATGAGGTTCCTGTGCGAGCATGTATTTTTTTTTAAAGGAATCTATTCGTACAAAAGGAAAGACGAACATTTTGCGATTACGATTATGATAATGGCAGAAACAATTTACACTAAACAGATTATGAATATTTTAACAACTGCAATTACATACTTACACATCGGATCGAGTGCCTTAAGTTAAATTGGAAGACCACTTCCTCCTTTGGGATCATATATATCAAGTGAATCTGGTTGTATTTAAAGTAAAATTTAAGCAAAATTTCGTTGCTTATGTAAAAATTTGAAAGTGTACGCACATGAGTAAGGGCTACCTGTTACAATGTTATACAGAGTTACATATATTTTTACTCAGTTCTCATCTTTCCCGTATAGGATATCCGTTGATGGCCGATTAACGAGAACAAATTCATTCGGGGTTGCCGTACTACGCTACTCATTACATTCTAAGCTTCAGCTTGTGCACAAAGTACTTTCTACTACTGTTCCAGGCCTTAGACTTACTCTGCATACCATTTCCTGTTCAAGTTGTTACTAATTCCCAAGCGATATCCTTTAAATGCAAATTTGCTGCTGAATACATCATTTCACAATATCTCACTGTGATAATAATGGAACGGATTTGTATAGAATAAGTCACTGTGATCTAGTAGATAGTGTGTTAGCTTATTAGACGTGAGACCTCGGTTCAGATATCAAAACGAAATTTGAAGAAAATATTTCTTCCTCTCAACAGATTTCTGGCATTAATATGAAAAGTTTCTTAAAACTCAACTTGAAACTGTGGGTCCAGCCGCTCATGTATAAAATTAGCACACACAATATTAATGGTGTGAGAAACTAGGTCGTAATCCTGACCAAAGAGTTGCAATGACCAAGTATGTATGTACACTAAGCGTCAAAACTGACGAAACTCCACTGAAATAATTCATTTTCTTATGATAGCCAGAAAAGTAAATGAGAATACTTAAAGAAATTTTCAAAAAATAAAAACGTTTATTTATTATCTATAAAATGTTGAAACAAAAACAATTTAATTATTATTGTGCTGCAAGTATATTTTTTAAAACAGAAAATTTAAAATTATAGTGGGTGTTGAAACACTTATAGCCCTCAGTGTATGTAGGTTCACATAACAGGTGTCTGATAAATTTAATCTAACGTATTGATTTTTTTGACTTCAAAAATGTTTTAAAATTACCACAAAAAAGACATACTGAAACACAAGAAATAATTTTGAATACATTTTTGGAGAGTACACCATGTCAAAACAGTTTTATACAGTTTATAGAGGATCGAACTATTGGTGAATAATAATCAATAAATGCACTATTAACATTGTGGCTGTAATTTCAGACGAAAACATTATAAAGCTGCAACCAATTGACACAAATGTTTGTTCAAATCTACCATTGGAGTGTTTAAAAAGATGAGTCACATATTGACACGGCGTTGAATCAAACGACATAAAAGAAGAGAGTGGAAAAATTGGATTTTAAATGCATTAATTTATGTGTAGAATATCTTTTTAAGCTTTTCCTGTCCTTAATATTTTAATTTAAACAAAGTGAAAATGAGTTATATATATTCGTTTCAAAGACAATTGATGTCATTATGTGGGGAATATAACATCATTCAAGTATTCACCATGGCTTCTGTTGGTAGAACGCTTATGAATTTTACATGACTCCGGCGCATAAATAAAACTGATTTTGATCGAAGCTTGGTCTTTGAGGACGCATTTGAATGTGGCTTATTCACATATATTTGCGATTTTAGAAAATCCCACAAAAAAAATTCTAATTGTTTCAAATCTGGGATGACTATACCCACAAATCGTTTGTTTAGAATATACAAAGTGTCATGAGCTGTTGGTAGCTAACGCTGTCCTTATGAAACCACAAATCGTTGGTGTCTAGGTCATCCAAGATATACCAAAAAACGTTGTCAATCATCGTCAGTGAACAGTAAACGTCTGGGCTTTGTCTTTCCCAAAGAAATACGGAATATCCACACCAAACAGTGAATTTTTAATTGCATTGGCTGCTCTTAAATCTTATGTGAATTGGTATCTTTAGAAATTCGATAATTTTGTTCGGTGTTTTTACTTGTTAGCGTACCTATTCACACAGAAAGTAGACTCATTGTTAGATAAAATTGGGATCAATTGTCCCCAATTGTCCCTAGTATGTTCTGATGAAGGAAATGACAACTAAATTGACGAATGTAGCTTCAACAAGATGACCCATATTTTTAAATAAAATGTATTTATTTTTGATATATCAAGAGATAGAATAAATCAATTTGGTTATTATTACCGCAATTTAGATAAATGACTTCTGATTAATTTTAAAGCGCATCTTTGGTACGGACAGTTAGATAGATTACATGATTTATTTCCCCTCGTTTCTTTTTAAAGAAACAAAATCTCTTTGAGAAGATTGGGATATAGGGATTAAAACAATTGAAGAGAAATTGTTATTACAATTACTCACACGTAACTATAATTTGGGTTAAAGGATGTGAAAAAGAGAATGACAGAAATGTTAATCTTAATTTTTTATTTCTTTTAGGGCCATTATTACAACTTGCCGTTAACTAAAGGGAGGATTTTAATGGAGAGATAAATTAAATAAACGCTAAGCTAAAGAGAAGATTGTCCTATCTTCAACATTTAAAGGTCACTTTTATGTTTGAAATTGCGATACCATATACTATTTTCGAAATGGCAATTTCAAATTTAAACAAAATTAGCCACTGCGTTAAAAAAAACTTGTTTAATTGAGCAGTTTAATCAACTTTGCTCCGGCACTGCTATATTTTTGAAAAATTTAATTTTATTTTATCTGTAAGTTGTAATAACCAAAAGAAGTTAAATGGAACTTTACCGTTCGTTTTAACTAAAGTTACCTTTAACTAACGCCAACTTTAACGCGAATTGTAATAATGGCCCTTACGATGATTAGGAGCAACTTACCTTTTATTGAGATGGTGAGAGAGAGATCTTTTTACTTTCAAATGAAGAGTGAATATTACAAATTTATTGATACTTGTTAGTATGTCAATGCGGTTAAGGGTTGTGAAAGCAAGGGTTAAGGGTTGTGATTCTAATGTGCAGATTTGATTTTAAGAAAATTCAAAAATTATCCAAAGGATAAATTATAAAAAAAAAGATAAAGATAAATTGGAATGTTGGAATGTTTTATTGTTAGTTAATGTATTGTAAGCGGTAACACTTTTCCAATAAATTCAATTCAAACTACTTCACAATATAATTCAAGAACAATGATAGATATATATGATAGGTAAATAAGACTAAGTAAGTAATTTCATTTTCAATTTTGAATTAATAAAGGGAAATATAAATTAAGTATAAATTCTTATTTGTACAGTATTATTAATCAAATTTTGTTATCTAAGCAAGTGAATTCACTTATAGTACGCCCTAGGGCGACAGTAGATATATCTGTCTGTGCCTGGTAACAACTCTTACTGTAGATGATCGAGATTCCACAACAATATTGCACCGTAGTGTTGAAACAAATCAATTACGAACTGATCATTTACCAATACGATAACACCGCATTATAAGTTAATAGGGAAATAATAGAGGGTTAAAGTTGAACATTGATAATGTTAAGCTGAAGATAATTTGACCATTGAATAAGAACAAAATATAATGTACATGGGTTGTGGTAGTGCAATTTACGTATTTGGAATGTTAATAAAGTGGGATGAATAACAAACAAAAAATAATAATTTTTAATTGATACTTACCGAAGAAGAAATATTTGTTTTGATCAGAAATAAAACTGTAGACAAGATTTTTGAATCCCATAGACTGTGCTATATTGATAAACTACAGGTATCCCTTCTACAACACGCTATCCCATAACACGGTTTCACTCTCACACGATTAAAAAATTTCCGAAAACCTCTTATAACACAGTACTTCTGCAACATTATTTTTTTTTAAGACTTATTGCATAAGAAGATCATTACAATGGATTTTAGACATAACTGATTCAAAATCTATTATATTGACGGAAAGGAAGATTGGAAGTATTTATTTATTTATTTAAGAATTACAATACAATTACAAATTATATTATATTCATGTACGAGCTGAGTAACTTCGACCATATGCCCAGTGTAGTGTCACAGACCAGAGCCTCTGGTGGGAATCGAACCCACGACCCTCACACTAATAGTCTAGCACACTGCCCACTAGGCTACCAGGGCGCTCAGATTGGAAGTAATTATCGCTGAAAGAACTGAAAATGACAACATTAAATCGATGTTGGAAAAAGATATCCCCAGCAGTAGTTGAGCTAGAAAACGGTAATGAATCAGGAGAAATTGTGAAAATTGAAATTGGTGGCAAATTAGAACTTACTAGGTCGATCGGAGGAAAAAAGTTTGTGGATATGTCAAGACTTATTAGTGGAACAAGACGTTGGAGAAGCAGATTTGGTAGAAATCGCATCCGAACCCCAAGTGAATGAAATTGATTCTAGCTCTGATGAAGTTAAGGAAGTTAATAATTTGATACTAAAAGAATCACAGGAAGGATTAGATTTGACCAAAAAATTGGAATTATTGTTCTTGGATACAGACCATTGCGCTGAAAGAAGCCGTAAAATTTAAAAGGAAATTACAAAAGTGTCTATCACCATGTCAATAAATTTTAGAAAATCCTCAAACAGACCAGGAAACAAAGCAAGATTACGGATTTTTTAAAGATATTATTCAGCCCAAAAAACATTAATTTAACTTAATGATGAAGAAAATTATTAAACTAAAATCATAATATAAATTCATTTTTTGTTTGTTTTTTATGTATTCATGTGGATTTGTATTAATTTTTTACATATTTAACTGGATTTTCATTTATTTTGTTATTAAAAAAAAAAAAAACGGTAACAACACCAGAAATGATCCGAAAAGTGAAG
The DNA here is from genome assembly GCA_014635995.1 of Sarcophaga peregrina. Classification (NCBI taxonomy): domain Eukaryota; kingdom Metazoa; phylum Arthropoda; class Insecta; order Diptera; family Sarcophagidae; genus Sarcophaga; species Sarcophaga peregrina. The sequence continues at coordinate 58,247,898 of CM025793.1, read as the reverse complement.
GCCAGATTTGATTTGAGAAATCCACGCCGCAGTGGTAGAAAAATTGCTCGTGAGCTAAACATATCCCGAGAACGGATGCAACACATATTGAAAAATGAGCTTGGAGTAAAGCCATTGAAGTTTCAAAAAGTGCAAGAGCTTACCGATGTACAAAAAAAGTTAGACTGGAAAGAGCCAAGGAGTTACTTGGCTTGCATGAAAGTGGCCTGTTACCGAATTCGGTTTTCTCCGATGAGAAGCCATTCCAAAATGGGCAGTTTGTGAACAAATAAAATGAACGGGTTTACTAGACAAAGAAATCAGCTAAAAATTTAAACCTGCGATTGGCCACAAGAAATCGAGCGCCGCCGATGGTAATGATGTGGGCCACTGTAACGGCCGATGGTCGCTCCGCGCTCGTATTCATCGACCGTGGGGTCAAAATAAATGCCAAATATTATCGTTTATTAAATGTCTTAAAGACATGATTGGAGCCCTGGGCAGACAAACATTTCGGCCGTAGACCATGGACATTCCAAAAGGACTCACCACCACCGCACTCAGCACGCGTCAACCGAGAATGGCTTAAAAAGGAGGTTCCTCGCTTCATTTCTACCGCACAATGGCCACCAAAATCTCCGGAAATGCCGCTTCGCCGGAAATGGGCCCAAATACCACAAGTGTGCGAAACTATCTCCCATTTAATTATAAAATGCCTTATGTAGGGTATTAAAACATATACATGCATACATACATACATACATACATGCCTTTCATCATATCAAAAAATGGATCTATAAATTGTACGTATACATATACATACAAACATATGTTTAGGAAAAAGAAGAAAATTTTGAAAAACATCCATAGACTATGAAAAATCTAATGCAATATAAATAGCAACAACAATAACAATAACAAGTATTCATTTATAGAGATACGACTTTTTCAATTAAATGAAGAACAACAACAACAACAACAACAACACCAAAAAGCAACAAGAAAACAGAATTACAAGTCTCTGTAGATCAGCACTTGCACTCTCTTTCTCTTTTAAAAAAATTGTATAAGTTGTAACCAAGTTGTTTATCTTGTTTTTCCATTCTTTTTTTCGTTCCTTCTTGTTTTCCTTCATTTTCTCCAAACAAAGTGTCCGATCTTAAAGCTGGAATAAAAGAAAACTAGCACCAACAACAACAACAACTCAATACAAAAGAAAAACAAAAAAAAATTTTATGAGAAGAACGTAATTCCTTTATTGCATCCATTACAAAAAAAAAAAAATTCTCATACATACATGGAGTTACCGTTACGTAGGTAGTTTTACAAATTTACGAGTTTTTGTTTTTATAGAGAGAGGATAAAGATAAGGAAGGAAAAAGGTCAGAAAATTGAGGATGTGTTAAGAATATTTTATTTGAAAGAACGACTTCGTATAGATTATGTTTTAATGTTTGATTTCAATTTGAAATATAATTCCTACGTTATTGGCAATCGTAGATGAATATACCAACATTTTGGTCATCACACTATAACACACTTGTTCCGCAGGAGTAGGCTGGAAGAAATTAAGGAAGTTTGTAAAAGACACAAGCTTCCTGTAGAAATTAAGGTGGTATTCCTAATGGTAAGCGCACAACAAGCGTAGATAATAGCTTAGGTTCATCTCCTTGCTACCTACGTACTTACGAACTGTCAACACTGCACTTCTAAAACAATAAAATACTGTGGAGGAAATGTGATAGTGTGGGCATGCCGTTGGTCGTATATGCAAAATTGATACACGTGTGGAGCAATATGTATACAATGACGCCTTATGCAGAGGACAGCATACCACTTACATGGAGTTTTATGCACAATAACGACCCAAAGCACTTCTCACTCTTAGTGAGAAGTTGTTTGGAAGAGAACAACATTAACATGTTAAAATGGCCAGCTGATTTCCGGATATCAAACCTATTGAGAATCTTTAAAATGGTGGAGAGCAGCTCGCAATGAGAGCAAAACCTAAAAATTTCACCTATTTATGGACAGAAATAGAAAAAGCTTTGTATGCTATTTCATTGGAGCGCAGTATGGGACTTGTGGAAAGTATGCCAAGGAGATTGGTAGCTGTAATAAACAATAATGGATACCCAACTAAGTACTGAGTTTATAGTGAAAAAAGTTTTTTGTTTTGTTACTTTTTTTATTCCGGCAATTTTATTTAACCGAAGACATGATTTACTGTTTGAAACGTGGCCTCACACCAATAAGCCAACACTGTACCTATTAGGCTACATACAGCGTCTTAAATACATACCTCATACCATTCTACAGGATACATTTAGAAGTCCACAAAATTCAAACGGACCCTAAGAAATTTAAGTAGTTTCAAATAGAATTGTTTTGATTTTACAAAAGTACATACTGAAGTTTAATTAGCCTACCGTGACTTTTGTTGTTATTTCTAGTGAAATTATCTATTCTTCAGCAAAAAACCAACTCTCAACACCCTCTTATTTCATTCTCATGTACGTAACGATCTTTCCGATATTCAAGTACAGTGCAGTTTCCAGATGTCATCTCTCAAATGTTGAAGTATCGAGTGAAGAAGATTTTTAGCAGCAAATTTCATATCGTGCAATTGGCCATATTCGTATTTGAGGTATGATAACATCAGTATTGGTCCGTTTGGATTTTATTCTCAGCCTACCTACGTACTTACCGAGTTAATGCAGACAATATGTATGGAAGTATGAATTTATGTTGGTAGAGTCTTTAGAAAGATGTACTTGTACGTTATTCAACATTTAGAAGAGGAAAAACAAAACAAGAAGAGAAAATAAAAAAACAACGACAAAAATTAAGAAAAATAATATTAAGAAACACAACAACAATAGAGCATAGAATGAAAACCAGTGTAAATGGACACACAATCATGTTTTGCCACATGCTGCAGCACTTATTTCATTTGTATGTTGTTGGCTCTCAATGTTTGTTGTTATCGTTGCTGTTCTAGTGGTTGTTGTGTTGACGGTAGGCTGTCATGCCGCGTGATACACCACCAATACGAGTACCATGTACTCGTCCATACATACGTTCTGTTGGCAGTAACCTTAGGTGAGCAAGCGCAACGCGCACAAACTGCTCCACAAAAAGTCCAGACTTGAGGCCACAACAAAACGATTGTGAGCAATACAAAAACAGTGCAAAATTAATACTCAACGCGAATAGATTGGGTTGGCTCCTGCAACGCGCATACGCATGACATTCCCAAAAAAATTATAAACAAAACCACAACGAATGAATCGATTATTGTTGGTCAAAAGACGGGAGAGAGATATATATAGAGAGAGAGAGAGAGAGCAAAAAGTGTGGAAAATGCCAACAACTACTGAACAGTAAAAATAAGATCAAATGCAATCACATTGTTGCCTGTCCGCCCGTCACTCCCTCCCTCCATTCACTTGAATTAATCTTGAAAACAAAAATTATCGATTTATGAATTGGTGCAGGCAGTGAATATTGAAAGCGTCTCTAAATTCGTTCTTTCGCATGCAATGCAACAAGCATCCATACATACATACAGTGAACAGTGAAAAGTGTTTAAATATTGGTCGATGCGTCCAAGAGCCCGAAGAGCTCATAAGGACAGGCATCTGAATGCCGGGTGTCTTATAATTTAACAAACGAATTAAAACCAAAACAAAGTTAAGAAAATTAAATATTAAGATAAAAATAAAATGAAATGAAAAAAAAGAGGAGTTCATAATGAATTAAACCCACTGCGCTGCTAAAGTTCGAGTATCGGTATACGCGAATAGGACACTTAATCTGACATTGAGTCCTCCGTTTTAATGCACTTACATACATATGTGCATGAACATGTATACATACATACATACATACATTTACTGTGTACATATTGTACAAGTCATCATCAATACAGATGGATAAAGAAGAGTGAATTTGTGTTTTTGTTGTGAAATGTGTTGTTGCCCTAAAGGGCTCATAAATTACTTAAATTTACAAAAAAAAAAACAAAAATAAAAAAATAAAACGAAATAAAACCGAAAATATCTTTAAAACGATATGTTTATAACGATACGAAACGATGCAACGATACATTCACTTCGAGTTCAAGTAGTTGCACACAGTCAGTCATACAGTTGCAGTTTCTTAAAATACAACCCACTTTCGCGCAGCATTGAACGACACGGCAAAGATTACATTTACTGCGGGATGCAATGACGGCCACTAACCTCAGCTATCCCCGCGAAGCACATGCAGTATTTATCGTACGGTAGGTAGGCAATCGAATTCTTAAAGTTTTTTCTCGTTTCTTTTTCTGTAGTTTCCAGCTTTTGGTGAGATGTGAAAATAAGAATGAAAAATGAAAAACGAAAATAAAAAACAGCAAAATAATTACTCTTGCGTATTTCTTATAAATACACTACGGAAAATATGCCGGCATATATATGCCGGACGTTTAAAATGCTGCCAACTTGTGTACCGCCTTCGCCACTTCATTTTAGCAATTGCTTTACAGCGCAATATATGGCGGCGCTTAAGATTCGGTACACAGCTGTAGGCAATGTAAAGCTAACCATTATTCCGAATACACATATGTCTAGGGATGCCACCTGACAATTATTTAGTGCATTGAAATTATTTTCAATTCATTTTTGTTTTTATTTTTAATACTTATGATATTTCTAATATTGGGGGAAATCAAATCAAAATCGTTTAGTAATTTTCAGTGTTCTGTAATCGGAAAGACTATGCTCCACCGTTATTATGCAGTGAGAAGGAAACTTTCGTCTGTCTGTTCAGAACTTACAAAAAACTATACTTTGTCATTGGATAAAATGGAAAAATTTGTCACATGTACATATACAGCTGCTAGAATTGACGATTTATGGTCATTTTGACAATTTTGTGCTCCAAAAATTTAACAGTGATGATATGGCGATTTGATGTCATAATCTTTACTTTATTACAGTAAAAATGACCTTCAGGTTTGTATTTACTTTGCAATTGTTATTTACTTTCAAATTTAGGTTAATAATAACGGGGAGTGACGTATTGTATTTTTAAATTATTTACGACCACCTGTGATGAATTTTCTGTATTTGACGCCTTTTTAATTCCTTAAAAACCAAAAATATTACAACTTCTAAATCGGACTATCCTCGTAGTTGAACATAATTTATCATTTGCCGTTGCAGACAATTTTAAAAATTCGATTGTGGATTCTAATACTACAAAGGCAAGTGCCATTATTTTTTATTTTCCGTACGACCAATACTTAGAGTATGTCCCCTACAGTGCATTGTGTAGGAACTAGGAAAATATGTGATGGGAAGGAAAAAAGAGGGAGGAATTTTTATGGACGCTAGGTTTGAAATCTTTTATACAATAAGTAACAGGAAAGACCTCTGCAGGACGGGAGCTTCAAAAAAACCAAAAAACGAATTTTGTCTGTAATGCAGTGTGCGATCCACTTGCCAATGGATCAATGGAGTACTATTCCATTCTCGGACGATTATAAATGGCGTAAATAGGAAGAAGATCACATAAAGTGAAGTAAATACAATAAATATTGCACCGTCTTAATGAACCAAGCCACTGAAAAATGTCTCAGATCTAGTGAACATCACAGTGAATTTTCATGCTCATACTTTAAGATCTTCTAACTCCCTAATATTTACACTACATATGAGTATTGGTGATGCAATATTATTGCTGCTTGACATTGACTTTATATGTTTTTGTTTTTAAAAACTTTAAATTTAATTTTTTTTCTGGCGATTTTTTTACGATTTCAATGAACTCATTTGATGATTTTGACGACGCTTTTTCTAAAATTTTTGACGATTTGATGCTTCATTTATCTGGCAGCTATGCACGTGCATTCTTTTTATGTATTTCGGTGTCGAATTCTATATATTGTCTAAATGTAGCCTATCTATATTATGGGCAGTTTCGAGGCCATTAGTAATGTTAGGTAAACGTTATCCAACCAACATACATCCCATTACAATTTTGAATTAGAGGAGTGTTATGATACGATTAAAATTTGATACAAATAAATAAATTAAATTTTTTATATTTTTACTAGTTGACCCAGCGAACTTCGTCCCGTCCAGAATTGATTTTTTTATTGCCCAAAACAGGTCACAAAAACTAACAGACATACATGTTATATATGTACATATGTAGCCTACTTATGGGGGAGGGTTGCCACGCCCATTTTTGTTAAGTTTGTTGATATCGACTCTACGAACTCATCCACTAAATTGCATTTTTCTACGATCACTATGTCCCCAAATATGAAATTTTAAAGGTTTACCACGCCTACATTTCGCTGTATCTAAACCTGAAAAGCTTTCGAACAAAAAATGAATGGTTAAAATCGGTTCAGTAGTTTAAGAATTATAGGTATCACTTGAAGGGGGAGGGTTGTCAAGGCGATTTTTCGTGGGATTATCGATATCGACGCTACGAACAAATTTTAACGATTTTTCACGTCTTCTTAACATTTTGGAATATGAAAAATAGATAATGTCCGATTCTCAGACCTACCCGATATGTACATAAAATTTCATAAAAGTCCGTCGATCCTTTTCGGAGGAGTTTAACCACTAACACCGTGACCTGAGAATTTTGTGTGTTATATTAGATTATTATTGGAAATGCAAAGAATTAGTTAAAAAATTATTAAAAAAAAAGACATTGAAGTTATTAATTAAACTGAGTTTGAATGTAAAATTATAGCTTTTTAAATGGTTTCTAAATTTTTATGAAGAAAGAGATGTTTGAAATCATTACTGATTCTACGAAATGGATCGAAGTTCGCATAGTTAGTTATGTAATATTTTATATTTATGACATCTTAGTACCTTGTTGGAAAAACAGGTACACTTATGTAAAATTTTTCCAGAAGAAATTGTGAGTTGATAACACCATTAATCAGCTTTAAAAGAGAGACAATATTTAACATTTTACACCAGCTGTTCAGAAATGGCAATTTTTTTTTTAATACTAGAACATTGTGCAGGTTTTCAGGAAAGGTGGAAAGAGGGAAGATGCGAACGGTAAGGAGAGGAGTTGCTGCTGGTGACTATAAAATGGTAAAGAAGCCCGCAGTTTCTCGCACCACTTATGTAGTGTGTGTTAATTTTTTTTATAGAAGTGGTGGAACCTACAGTGTGATATCGACTCCGAACGACACATTTTTGAGAAACAAGAAGAAATCGCCGAAAAATACTTTTAGTATTTTTTTTATTCTTTTTTATGTTTGGCATAGGACTCGAACCCTGGCTTTACGTCTAATAAGCCAGCACATTGCCTACTAGACCTCGGCGACTCCTGCTAGGCGATGTTCATAAGAAGCTAATATTTTATTAGGATCCCATCCATTCCATAAACGACGAAGACAAAATAATAAGAACTGTATTTGAACAGATTCGATCTTATCAGAGTGTATTGCCTATTGAGGGTCCCATATTACAGATCCTTATTCCAGAACTGAGCTAAACAGTGTGGTAAACAATTGTTTGGTAACATAAAGGCCAGAAAACTCTTTAGCTCACCGTTTAATAAATCCCAGAAAACATGTACAGTAGATGTAATATGATTTCTGAAGTCCAATTTACAATCGAAAATTATTCCTAAATCGTTAAAGGAATTAACTAGTTCAAGAACAGCACCATTCATTTGTATAAAATCCATAGATTGGAGATGTTCTAGGAAGCACATATGTACATATATTAACATTTTTTAACATGCACTGCACCAACAGGTTAAGCAGTTAATATCATCATAATATCATAATGACAAAAATATTTTAATATCATCTGCATACACTAAAGCGTTTGAATAGCTGATAACCGATGAGAGCTCATTTATAAAAAGAATAAATGGAGCACCCCAAGATAACAACCCTGTGGTATGCTTGACAATGCATCAATATAGTTAGATTGCGTATTCCTTAATGTAACGCACTGCTTTCTGTTTATTAAATGCGATTTAATTCAATTTAGTAATGATTAACTAAAACCAATTTTATCAGACTTATGAACGAGTATGTTAAGTGCAATATAGTTTCATAATAAGAACGATCTTTTATTTTCGTTTATGTTCGGAAACCGAATAGGCAATAAAAAAGGAGAAATTTAACTTTCAGAATCCTCACATAGGCATTAAAAGCTGACGAGAGAAGGACACGCCTAAGCTTTCATCATGTGTAACATGTTCCATGAAAAATCTGTTTCGGTATAAGCGAAATAGAATAGAAGTTGTGATAAAAGTACGTCATCTTATTACATAAATGCTTTCAATATAAACATATTAGCGACAACCTATACAGTCAAACCCGGTTATAATGAACTTACTTATGATTAGTAATTTCAAATAATGATTACAATTACGATTATTTTTGGTTAAAATTGTTAATAATTGATTACGATTACAATATAATCAAAAAATAATCAAGATTACTGGCGATTATTTTAATAATTAAAAAAATCAAAAGTAATCAAATTATTTTCAAGAATTACTTTCAAATACTTTTTGAATATTTTAAAATACTCCATATTTTAAAATACAATTTGATTACTTTTGGATTACTTTTGAATATTTGAAAATATTCAAAAACAATTTGAAAGTAATTTTTGAAAACAATTTGATTACCTTTGGATTTCTTTTGATTCTTTTTGATGATTAGACAAATCGCCAGTAATTCTGATTTTTTTTTGATTATATTGTGGTCGTAATCAATTAGTAATTTGAAAAAATTGTTCATGGAATTATATAATCATTACGATTAGTTCTAAAAAGTAATGTAATTGATTACTGATCGTAATCGAAATTTAACAGGAATGGTTTGACTGCAGTTATCTTCCTGAGAGCAAAGCAAATAAAGAGCAGAATGAGTTCTATTTAAATCCTTTAAACTTTTTAAGTTTACGATCTCAAGAGAATTTACAATGCGTCACTATATTTATTCTTTTCAGCTCTATATACGAATTTACGAAAAAAATATCACAGTCGAGAGAATATTTTATTTATTTTTATTTGCCTATAGAAATATTCCTTGCAGGCAATTAAATACTATTACCATAAATTAATTCTAAAAAACTGTGAATTTAAATACTTAAAACCAAAGCTACCGATATTTTATTTATCCTATATTAAGGTCCCTTGCGGTATTTAAGGTATATTACATATATTTCTCGTTTAAAAAATTTAACAAAAGAGGTTTAAATCTTGGAAAACATATTCGATGTATTTTGTAATAAAAGTCGTAAAGGCAAATGGCGATGTGATAATATTATTTTCAAGAAATTCAGACAAGAAGTTCAAAATGGGTCATTTGACCCGTCCATGGTAGGTTTAGTGTTAATTACATTATCTTTTATAACATTATTCGATAGAGAAAAATCAATTCGCAATACAATTTATTAAATTCGTTACTCATTCTCCTTATTGGATCAGCACCAGCGTAGTTGGATCTAAAAAATTGTATTGATAATGGAGAAAAATGACGTGACAGACGTGAAGTAACATTTAACGTGATATTTCGGATAATAAAACTGGAGCCAATATTACCAGTAACTACATTGAATATGAAGGAGATATTTAACATAGTTCTGCGGCTTTTAAGTGCCAGAAGTTTGATTAATGCCAGTCTGGCCGAATAAGAAGGCAAACTTGTAGCATTAAAATTCAGTCCTCGGAGAAAAAAAATCAGAAATTGTTTTTGTCGGAGTATATTTTATATAGAGGATCCCATATTATGGATCCATACTTGAGCATAGGCCATACAAGAGATGTGTAGAGCTATTTAGTAAAATATGGATCGTTAAATTCTCTTGCCCACCGTTTTATAAAACCAAAATCTATGTGCGAAATAACTCCTATTGGGTCATTTTGAAGAAGTTTCTGATCGGAGGTTTGGCGATTGATGTTGGAATGGTGAATCATATCAGCTAGGTCGCTAATAAACAATAAAAACAGAAAAGGTCCAAGATGACTACCCTGAGGTACACCAGAAAGTACATAAATATTTCTAAAGTCGCAATACGGAACAGTTTAAAGAGTACAGTTTGTTTTCTGTTAGTTAAATATGAGTAAATTCAAAGCAAGTCGCCGTGGTCTAGTGTTGGCTTATTAAACGTAAAAGCTAGGGTTCGAGTACAAAATACAAAAAGTATTTCTTCGGCGATTTCCCCTCAGCAGATTTTTGGCAAAAACTCTGAGAGCAAATAAAATTGCCATAAAAAGTCTCTCAAAAAAAATCTGTCGTTCGTAGTCGACTTTAAACTGTAAGTCCCGCCCATTGAAATCCCATTAAATAAAGTTTCCTCTTCAAAAGTACATGATTAACTTTATCAAAAGTCTTGCTGAAATCCGTGTAGTTAACCAGATTTGCAGAGATGAAATCGATCTAGCGTTACAGCTTTACACATTTAATAAGTAATTAAAATAGTATTTTATTCCATTCAGAGAAAGAAAGTGAAATGGTTTGAAAATACTTTCTTGTGATATGTAGAACTGTCTAAAACAAAATTACATCTGATTGTAGAATTGGTCAGCGGGCATACTTTTGTTCCTGAAAAATCTAAATGGAAGTTTTAGTAAGAAATCAGGACAAAGGAATGCTGATTCGGAGGAGGTATCCAAGACTTAATGCGTAATTAATAAAATATTTTCTTATTTTTCACTTGTCGATAGATCACTTGGTAAAAGAGCAAAGATTTTTTAATTTCTTTTTGAATTTCGTGAAAATTTCTTTTAAATTTGTTTCATTCATCTCTGTACTGTTAATCCATCACAGTTTAAAAGCAATTATCAGTTAATTGGCAACCCTTTGAGTGTAAATTACAGAAGAAAGAAACAAAAAAAAAAACGAATACAAAGAAAAATTGTCTTCTATGAGTGCAACGCATACGAGATATTAAATGAATCGTCGTTGCATTTGTGTAAATGTTCATGTAGCGTCTTCTCAATTCTAGGATTTCATATTTAATTCTTCTAAACAATGGAAACGTTGTAAAATTGCTCTGTGATCTTTGATTGTGCTGCAATTTTCAACCGCAACCAGTGGTACTCAGTGCTCAAAGTATCTATCCATCGGCATGGATACGTATGCATGTATGTATGCATGTACATGCCACTTTGGCATTGTGGTTGTGGTAATTAAAGCGTGAAAATCACAGTTTAAATTGTCATAAATTTGTGGTATTTAAAATGTTTTCTATTCTTTGCTTTGTAGTGACTGGCATATCCACTAGTTACGACTGCTACTGCCGGCTCATATATTTTAAAACATTTGAACATAGACGGTGTCTGTCACTGATGAGATCCTCTTCGGAAGTATAATTTGCCATGCAGTGCAGTTTCATAGTTGGTGGTCATTATTATCAGAATATCATGAATATGAGATTGTGTCTGTGGTAGTGAGTGTGTATGTCTTCTCATAATTTCGTTCAAGGTAAGTTGAAACGGTCTCATTCGCTTTTATTTTCTTCATGTCTTTGAGGCATTCATTCGGAATTCCTATTTTTTTCACATGAAATATTTTTAAAATGATCTTTTGAACGAATCAACTAAAAAATTAGATCAAAGTGGGCATATGATAAAGTATTTTGCCATTTTAAAATTTTAATTCAGAATGAAAATATTTATTATCAGACTCTATCTACACTGAAGTCGCCGTAGCCTAGTAGGTATTGTGTTGACTTTTTAGACGTAAAGCCAGGGTTCGTGCCCCAGGCCAGATTTCCTCTCAACAGGTTTCTGGCAAAAACTCTGAGAACAAATAAAATTGCCATGAAAAGTTTCTCAAAATTCTGTAGTTTGAAGTCGACTTTAAACTATAGATCCCGTTACTCATTTATAAAATTAACACACACAATATAAGCGGGGTGAGAAACAATAATCCTAACTGAAGCGTTGTAATAAACAATTATGTATTTATGTATGTATGTATGCATGTATCTGCACTGTACAAATAACATTAAGTGTGATCGTTTATTTTCCGACAATGATTGCTTGTTCATTAAAATAATTTTGGAACTTTCACGAACCGAACTATTAGAGATTCGATTTAATTGTACAATTACGTTGGGTCATGGTTAGGTTTTGTTACGAAAGTATGTACGTAAGTCTTCACCTAATAGATAATAAAAGGTTCTATTGTATTTACATACCTTAGTATCAAAGGTTGAACCAAAAATATAAGAAACCAATAAATAAACTCAAAGAAATGAAGGAAATAGAAAAGAGAAGATAAAGTCATCATCTTTATTTGTCAAGTCATTTGCGCTCCCAACGACACTAAACTCCGGAAATCAGTGTAGTATCACCTTTTATCGTCTCTATATTTTGTTTTTCAGTGCACTGAAACTAGCCTAGTCAGTGATTTTCCACTTTAGTTTGGCACTAGTGACACTCTTCATTTGCAAGCCGACTGGAAAAATCCGCTGAGCGCTTATCAATCTCGCTTTTTCTAAATTCAGTTTAACATAACAAGAGGACTGTAATTTTTAAAATTGTGCATTTTGAGAATCTGGTTTGTGAAGAGATCAGAAAAGTCAAGGTGTAAAGAGGGCTGTAAGAATATATTTAGGAACCCTTAAAGGAAATAATAAGTTCATGCACGTGGCATATATGATCAAACTGATGCTGTTATATTAGTTCAAACCTGGCTAATGGCCTACACAGACTCAGCAGTTCATGAAATGAGATACAATACATATGTACTTGGCTACAGCTGCATATAGATAGTAAAATAAACAATTTGAAGAATATGAAGTGATAGTTTAAGTATTATAACTAACATTGGACAGCATATTTTGGCTTACATAAGCGTACTTATTATTCGATTGTTCTATGGCTGTGGTGATTCAAATGCATTCGGATTTTTGTTTTTAACTATTGAAATTAAAACTCCATTGCATGGATGCATAGACATATGAATGGGAAACAAGTTTCAAAATAATTATAGATCAGGACGAAGACTTTAAAGATTAATAAACGCATTCATTTAATCAGTTTCTAGATTGGTAATGAGAAATTTACACTTGCAATGAGAATCAAGATGAAACCTTCATCCATAGATTGTATAAGACAACAAATATCTTAACATGCAACACGAATTGTTCATCATTTTCCCACTTATTTATTCTTTGATTTTGTTTTCTTTGTTTTTGTTTAAAACATACTACATAAGTGATCTTATGACCCACTGTTCGCGATATAACCATGTTTAACAAATGAAATAAAATCTTTTATTTCGTTTATTTCGTAATGGGTTAAAAGCGAATTCAGTTTGTTTCCCATTAAAGTGCACAAAAATGTGCCGTACTGCTGTCAGTTAGAGGTACACAGACTTCCAAAGCGTATGGTACGTACATACATACAAACATACGTGCATGCCAGTATTCTTTTTGTTTCTTAATTTTCTTATCGCTGATCAAGTGCCAACACTTTACAACAACTGTCGATTTTTCTGTTGTTCCGCCAATCCAAACAGTTAAATTACATGCAAATCCAATTAAGTTGTTAACTTAACTTTATTCAACTCTTTCATTGTGTTTTCGTTACGATTTCGGCTTCACCACGTTTTCGCGTATAACAGAATGTGTTGAATCAGAATGAGAATATTTTGTTGTATTGACTTCAAACTGAATCATGTTATTGGTACACTCAGCATAACAATTGAACACACATACACAAGCACCACAAATGTGTGTGTTGTTAGTTCGTTAGTGGGGGTTAATGAGACCATGAGAGAGAGGGAGAGAGATTAAGTGAATTATCAGATTGAATAGATGAAATTCAACTGCAGAAGAAGATAAAGGGCATTCGGAATTTGTTGTGTTTTGAATGTGATTTCTGACAATTAAAAATTATCGCGTTTCATTTCACTCTGTTTTGCATATTCGCTAAACTTTTCGTCAGACAAAGCGTTTTAATACACCTAATTCTGTTTTAACGCGATTAATACATAGTGCTACGTTTTTACCTTTTAAAATATGAATTCGTTAATTGCAAACATTAAATTAAACTTTTTATTGTTCGTACAATTTTGTGCGCCACTATTTACAATTTGATGGATTTAACAATAATTTGCGTCTCCATTAGTCTTCTTTCCACTCTTATTGTGTAAGTACTAGCCACTGTTCGGTAGATCTTTACAATGGAGAACTTCAAACCACAACTATTTTCTTCACACGCAACGCGTCTTCACACAAGAATGACTCAATTCTTACTACTGGTTGCCCCCGCTCTGTTTTGCCTTTTATTTTATTCAAATTGTAAGTTGCTACATTCGCTTACTTGTCTCTCATACCGATGTTGTTGGGTGAGTTGTAACTATTTCGTTGTATTTGTTTGTGTTCATTTTAATGTTAAATCATGTACACCGTTTCCATTTTCATAACAATACGTTACTCAGAAACTAGCGTAAAAATAAAAATGATAAACAATAGGAAAACTTACTTAATTGGCCATTACAACCCGATTAACGGATTTTGGCCTGCCGTAACACATCCTTCCAGGCGCCTGCTTCTTGCGTGCCAACGCCAGTTAGTCCCACCAATCGATAAAAGGACTTCCTCGATTTGGTCCTTCCAACGTATACAAGGTCGTCCTCTTCGCCGACTTCCGCAAATCCCCTCATCAAATATCCGTCTGTCCGGAGCATCCTCCTCCATTCGAACGACATGGCCGAGCCAGCGCAGCCGTCGTCTATGTCGTTGAGGAGCTCATACAGCTCACTGTTGGTTCCGATGGGGAAATCATTGCCAACTCGCACTGGACCGAAGATCTTACGTAGGACTTTTCTCGCGTATACTCTCAAGGTTGCTGCATCAGTTCTTAATAGGGTACATGGTTCTGCGCCATAAAAAGCACGGGTAGGCTGAGCGTCTTGTAGAGTATTAGTTTTGTCCTATGAGAGAGGTGTCTACTACTCAATTACCGATTGAGACCGTAATAGTACCTGTTGGCAAGAGTAATCCTGCGCTTGATCTCCAGACTCAGTTTTGGTGGTAACGATGGAGCCAAGATAAATTAATGCCTTGACTTGTTGTATTCAAGTTGACACGCAGCCTCCTCGTGGCCCCTCCTGGATGGCATTTTAGCAACCGCTAGATGTTAATTAATGCGTGCAGCGATGAGATGGATTCAATCCCTTTGTTTTACTTTCAGAAACGATGCGCGGTAAATAAGTTGATGGTTTTATAGTTTTATTCGTTAGCATTGTGTTTGGTATTGAACCTATTGCAGTTGACCAGATGTGACCAACCATTAAGCTTGCATTGTATAATTATTGCTCAACTATAAACATTCAACATTAATCGGTAATTGCAAGAGGGCCGAATGCCTGATGGATTGATTATTTATGTACGAGTATGTGCCAGTGACTATATGAGACGGGCAACGAAAGCATTTTTTGGAGTCAGAAATGGTCGAATTAAAACTTGGAAATATTTTAAATACTTTAAGTAGTAAACAATGTTAAATGAAGGGCTTTTTGTTTTTTGTTTTTTTTTATTGGACATTCCATTTTCAATGCAATTTGGCAAATAATCCGTGAAGGCAACAAACACAAAGGAAACATAAATATTTAACGTTTTAAACTAATGTTCCCTTTATCTCAACAGAGCACAGAGGAGTAGTCGTCGTCGTCAGTTCTTATTACCTCTAATTGCCAGAATGTTTTTCGTTTTTTCAATGTGTTCGTATTTTTTATTCTTCGTAGTTTTCCTCTTTTGTTTTTGTTTCTTTGTTTGCAAACATTGCGATCGATGCATACTTTCGAAAGCAGACTTTTTTAGGTCCAGATAATACGAGTACGTATGATGTCTCTTTGACTTGATTTGTGTTTTACTTTAATTTCTAGTAAAAGGACAACGAACATACACTTGGTTTGTTATTTTATAATCATTTTGATTGAATTCAAATCGAAACTCTACTTTTTTTCTTGGTTTTTTTTTTTTTTTTTTGATGGCGAATGCTGATGCTGTTGCTACTCTTTCTGCCTCTTCCTCCGTTGCAAAATGTGTCGTATAAGAGCATTTGATTCTTTATAAAAATAAATGATGGCGTACAACATTAGTTACATGTTGATACAAATGATTTTCCAGATATTCACAATGTATTGAGTAGCTTAAAAGGAAATATTTTTTTTATTTTATTTGTTTTGATCGAGATGTTTGGGGACTATCGCCTAATACATACAATCCACATTCATATAACCTACTAGATTATGCCGGCTCTTTCTATGGTTATAGGGAGTCGCTATTTGAGAGGAAACATTGTGATGCAGGTTGTTATACTATAATCGGATATATTTTACAATATTTTTATTCGTCAGTATAAAAACAGAAAATTTATATTATTACATATCTTCTCTCAGAATAAACTGCATCCTATTCGTTTTCAAATATCTTACAATGGATGAGGTTAGTTTAGAGGGTAGTTTTATCTTAAGGGGCTACCCCTTTAAAATGTCAGATTTTGGTACTGCCAAAGTTTGAGCTTAATTGGAAGATGTTAACCCGTGCTACTGGGGCCTCAAAGTTTTGAAAATCTCGATTTTTTTTTGCAGTTTCACGACTTCGGCAATCCATATCTCTGGAACGGCTCAAGCTATTTGCCCGTGTTATACATCAAATTAAAGGCCATACTGTTTATACATACATACATACATAATTGGCCATTACAACCCTTCAGTCAGGATTACGACCTAGCTTCTCACACCACCTATGTTGTGTGCGTTAATTTTATACATGAGTGGCGGGACCTACAGTTTAAAGTCGACTCCGAACGACAGATTTTTGAGAAGCTTTTCATGGCAATTTTTACTCTCAGAGTCTTTGCCAGAAATCTGCTGAGAGGAAGTCGCCGAAGAAATATTTTTCGTTTTGATGTCTAACCTGGGATTCGAACCCGGTCCTTTTTGTCTAATAAGCCAACACACCACGGCGACTTCATACTGTTCATACTGTTTATAATATTTTATATTCTACACAATAAGTAAGCGACTAGTACTGAAACCGAAAAAATGGAGCCAATGTTCCTAAAAACATGACTAGGTACCCCTATTTCTATTATTATTGGTTATTATAGACAAATTCTTGTACTTTGGAATCTCATTTCATTTTAATATCTTTGCTATGGTATACCGCCAATTATGCGATTATGATTAAGAAGAAGTAGAGAATATGAAAGAAGAACTGCAAAGAAAACTAGTGAAATGCCAGTCTAGAGGCGATACAAAGAGCTGTTACAGTTGGCATTGATATAACTTGGCCACCTTGACGAAGAAGATGTGCGCTTCAGGTCTCCAGGTCCAGTACACAATGCCCGGTGGATGACAAAAGATATTTAGTGTCTGAAAATACAACTCTTCCGTGACCAGTTTAAGCTGACTTGCCAAGAACAAGAGGCCGTAGAAGCACTTTGTGTTTTCTTCGTTCCAGTCTACTGTAAAGCCTGGTCTAACGCCTCCAGAGCGTGTTTAGCACCAAAACAAGACCTAGACCTTATTGAAAATCTATTGAAATACGCAAGCAATATTAGAAAAACGAATTAACAAAATGATAAATCACCTGTGGTACCTTAGTCCTGAACTTGTTTGACCCTGGCATTGTTTGACCCGTCAGTGCAAAACACCGTAAAGAGCCATATGGCGACAAAAATTTTTACAAATCAAGCAGTAGAATATGAGAAGTGTTCAAGATATATGCAACCCAAACTAAAAAAAACGGCTGAAATTCCAAGAAAGAGGACATCCAGCCCTAAATACAAGTGCGGCTTATTTATAGTTCAAGAGATTAAACATTAACACCGACTTTCTGGAAAGAGAACTGGGCCGCAGAATATCAAGCTACCATTATCATCGACATTGTTTTAATTGCAAAAATTGATAATATAGGAAGGAAAATGGGTTTTTTCACAATAGGTTTCATCTTCGCTCTTAGGGGTACTTAAAAACGTTACTTTTAGGGACATTTGGCTTATTATTTCGAATTCAGAACTATTTACGTATTTTTTCATTCCCTATAAAATATTACAAACAGTATGGCCTTTGATTTGATTTATGACATGGGCAAATATATTAAACCGTTCTCGAGATATGAGGCGGCAAAGTCGCCAAACAGCCGAAAAAAGTCGAGATTTTGAAAACTTTGAGGCCCCGGTGGCACGTGTTAACATTTTCCAATTGTGCTCAAACTTTAGCAATCATAAATTTTAAACTGGTCTTAATTCAAAATGTCTGTCTGCAAAAGGAATATTGACATAATGGATGACTGTTTGCTATTTGATTATTTGGTGGAGCTATTTTCATACCAATTGTAGTGTCCGCAGTCAGTTAAATTTTCGATTACACTATGAATGGACTACTAAACGGACAGCGTTAGCAATTCAGTGAAGTTTAATATCAAAATTAGTTCAGTGTGCCTATGCTATAGTATATTCTCCTGCAGTATGGATTGCTTTCGGTAATGTTTGACTGTGAAATCTAAAAAGTTAAGGAAGTTTGTACAAGACATAGGCTTCCTATTTAGAGTAAAGTTTTCTAATACTAAGTATTTCTAATACAAGCCTATATGATGATGGCTCATGTGTATATGAAATAGACATGAGACTCTTGTGTGATCTTCTCCCCTTTAACCTATTTAACTGAAGCTTGATAAATATTCGGAAACATGTAGTCAAGAAAAATCAAAATCGGTAACAGTGATAGTGACAGTTTGTTTCGTCACAAAATTCTTAATAATGTAACTGAAACTCAAATCCGTGTAGTTATTTGTAGACTTTGTTTTGAAAGACTTTTCAATTCATAACAATTTGGAAATCTCTGGCAATAAAAAGCTTAGTTCAAAGACAAAAAAATCATATTGAAGAATGTCAAAGTCATTTCAACAGGTTTTTAATGTTGATTTTAGCCCAAACACAGAGGTTTAAAATCCAACCATCAGACTGGCCAGCAAACACATGTGTGATGACAATATGAAAGGAAAAAAGAAAACCAAAAAATAATAAAACAGATGAAAAACTCTTTCATGTTGCCAATCTCAAAAAGAAAAAAAATAAAAAGAATTTATGGCCACTGCTCTTAATGGAATAAGAAAATAATAAGACTGCAGGCGTAGCATAAGTGAAAAAAAGTGAACACTTGTGTTGGATAAATTGTGTTTGCAGAGATACAATCGAAGAAGATACATCGCTAAGCGCTAAGGAAATAACAGAGTCCGCATTGGGTATGGAATAAACGATCTCGTAAACAATAACTTGCCTTTGCGAAGTGAATGCTGAGCGAAAAAGGTTAACGGTAAAGATAAATTTCCAGTAAATAAACAATAACATCTGTCAGATTCGAATGTTTATGACACTCTATAATTTGGTTTTATCAGAATTTTAAAACATTTATCATGATTTTAAAAATCATGAAACTCATGTTCATAATTTTGACAGACATTCGGAAAAGATAAGTACGCCGTTTTAGTAGGTAGTGTGAGAATGTAGTGCGGGAATTTGGATGCACTCACTTCAGTTATTTGCTTTTAACCTTCATTTTCTAGATGAACTATTTAATCCGGTAATTTGTTTCGGCATCGAAAGTTCAATTATAAATACAATCGTTTGTGGATACATCAAGAGTAATGCGGTTGAAGAACCTTATCGGCAATCGGTTGAGGAGAATTTACAAACTAGACGAGTTAAATAAAAAAAGAAAAACACAGACTAGGTCCTATCCTAGTTAGTTTATTTATTTATTAATTACAATACAATTACAAATTAAATTCTAATTATACACGAGCTGAGTAACTTAAATCATATGTTCGGTAGTATCACAGACTAGAGTCTCAGGTGGGAATCGAACCCATGACCCTCACGCTAACAGGCTAGTACCCAGTAGACTACCAAGGCACTCAGTTCACATATTAAATTCAGTGCCAAATATTATCAAAGGCCTAAGAAATTTCAATGAAGCCAGCAAGGCAAAAGGTTATTTTCCTGCATGATCTCCTTATTACCCTTACTTTTTCTGATCTCGAATTGATAAATCGAAATAAATTGCATCTTTTTTATTCTTCTTTTTGCTTTTATGGAATCATATTAATCATCGATATTATTTAAAATTAATAAAAATAAGTTTTCAATTTTATTTTTTTTTTTATGTAAGACCAACGCTCAACACAGGGGTATGGCTCCTACTCATGCAGTGCATTTTGTTAGAATTAGCAAAATAGGTAGGTTATGGGAAAATGACAGAGGGAGTAGTGTGTGTATTTCAATTTTTATATATTATAATTGGCAGCACACCTCAGCAGATATGTAGTTCCGCATAAGGATAGTCCGGCTAAAGAACAAATTCTGTATGTAATGCAGTATGCGATCAATGGTCAATCGATCATAAACGGGAATGTCCAACGAGAGAGGCAGAGGAACAAGTCCCTTTATCACGCTAAAATAATACCCGTACAATACAGGCCAAATTGGATAACCTACTGTCAGGAAAGAACACCTTCGAGCTCTGGTGAGCGCAGCCGAGATGTCTCAAAATAGACTTTGACCCACACATGACAGTTGTATTTCATTTCATGTATTTCATAACATCACTTTGAATTTTCATGCCCAGACCATTAAGAGCGTTTGACTCATTAATATGTACATCACTTATAACTACTGATTAATAAAATATTATTGCTGCGCTTGTGAGTTAATAAACAGCACAGCGGTTTTTGAGTATTCAAATCAATCCTATTCCCACGACCCCATTCGGCGATTGACTGTAGGTAGGACGCGAGTGTGTCACTTATAATAAGCCCTTTCGGCTCAAGTTCCAAAGAATTGAGATTATTAATGGAAATAAGAAAAAGAGTTGGAACAAAAGCTTGCGGTTCAAGTTCAAACTTAAATCGTCTGAAGGAATGTTGTTACTGATGTTGTTAGTGCCTAAGAATATTCATTTGAGATATTTCTGTGTAAGCCTTGCTAATCACTCAGAAAATAGAGTTTAATTCGAGCTTTAATAAATATTCAAAAGCCATCATATGGTCTACCGAGTGAAAATTTAGTATTTTATACACACATACGTAGTTGATAATTCAGTCAGGATTACGACCTAGCTTCTCACTGTATATTTGTTGTGTGGGTGTGGAATTTTATACATGAGTGGAGGAATCTACTCCGAACTCTGAACGATAGTTTTTTGACAAAATTCATGGCAATTTTATTTGGTCTGAGGCATTTTGCCAAAAATTTGCTGATAGAAAGTCGACAAAGAAATATTTTTTTGATATTTTGTTTGGAGATGGCTGACCTGGAGTTTGACCCGACGAATTATGTTTAACAAGTCAACACACACTACCACGTTTGAGTGAATTTTAGAATTCGGCATAATTAAGAATATCTCTACTTTGAATTTTAGAAACCAATGTTCGATTTGATAAGTGCACCTTACAACAAATCTATTCCAATTTTCCCGGGTTAAGGTTTTTAGTTTTTAGAAACTTAAACATGTTCACGATTGTGCAAATCGAACCGTACCGATAATTTAAATTATAATATTGTTAAAATTTTAAGACTAGAATAGTTTGTTGTATTATTAAATGTATTCAAAATTGTATTATTCAGCAAAAAAGACATAAACTGAGCTAACTTTCCTATGTACCTCTTGTCCTAAAGAAACATTTAGCTTTGATAAAGTAGACAAGAGATTGTTATCTAACTCTCTGTGGGAAGTCTGAGTAATGAATGAGCAGGAAGATGAATTTGGAAATATTTAATTTACAAATGGTAAGATAGAACGAGAGGTAGATACACTTTTTAAGTCAGACGAATTTGAGAATGTCTAAACTTATGCCGTAAATGGGAAAATATTTGAGGCTACAAAAAAGACATGAGACCCTTACCGGGAATAGTGAATGTCAACAGCGTTTGTTCAAAATATGATTCACTTTAAGTTTAATACATATGTAGATTATGGGATGATCTGAACAAATAAAGAAGGAAACATTTAGACTTTCAAGTTCTAGGAAGAGAGTTATCCTTACTGATATTGAACAGCAACCTGAGGCTCTACATAGCATCACGATAATAACGAATTTCAAAAGACTGAATGTTTAATAGACTATGATCTGTTATTTTATAGCGATTTTTCTATCCAGCATATATTTTAATTAATCCATATCCGGAATTTCATTTCGGCAACATTCCCCATTTCAAGTTCAACGCTAGAAAGCTTCTATATTTTCTGTTTCCATTGCAAACTGTTCTCAATTTTTTGGAAATTAACATGAGTTTCGATATGTTTAATAAGAACATAGTCGGAATATACGATCTCAATATTTCAACTTTATTAGTTCACTTTTTAAAATTTGTCATTATTTTTATGCACTCATAAATATGTTTGCATAAGACATTCCGCTTCTTAAATATTAAATGCGTTTTACTTGCATCCTTTCGTTTTTGATTCCTATTGTGATGTAAATTCTACAGAAGGTATTAAAAAGTTTTTGGCTTCTAATTTTGCCAAAAACAATAAACAACCGAGAAAATTTGTTTCAATTCAAGGCGAAAATGAAATTGAGAGAAGGCTTAACAAAAGCCACAAAATTATTACACAAAACAACCTTGATACGTGCAACACTTGCACTATGTTCGGTTCCACAAGCCATAAACATTAGAGTAAGTAAATAAGCACTGTGTGGTGAAGTTTCAAAAAGTTATGTCTCAGTGTTGCTTTTAATGTGTATATTAATAAAGGTTTTTATATTTAATTTTTCAGCATGAATTCCGAAGTGAAATTGTTTGATATTTTTCTTTTGGCGATTAAAATCTTACCACCATTATAAATATTTGTTTTGTTTTTTACTAAAATCATTTGAAATGGCAAAACGATAGATTAGATATTTCTGTTCAAGAAGGCTTTCTATGCTTTCAGAAAGTTGCTTAATGGTATTTCATCCAATTAACGAGAAAAAAATGCTATTCGAAGCCATATTATTGTCAATATATTGTTATATATTTACAGAATTGTTTTGACTATCTTTGTTTTGGGGGTCGAAGAATACAATTTAACCCTCCAGAGCCAAATAAGTTAAACATTGATTCGTCGCTCCACAAAACTTTGGCCCACTGATCTTTTGAACAATGCAGATACCGTCTACTAAAGTCACACCGGTTTCTGTTTTTAACCTTACTTATAAATGACTTCTTGGCTGGTCTTCTAGCTAATAATTTAGTCGCTCTTAATAGGTTTCTGGCTGTGTGGACGCCAATACATACATAATTAGTCATTACAACCCTACAGTCATAGTTATGGACCTAGTTTCTAACGCCACTTATGTTGTGTGTGTTAATTTATGCATAACTGGCGGGACATATAGTTTAAAGTCGACTTTAAACGACAGATTTTTTTGAGAAACTTTTTATAGCAATTTTATTTATTCTCAGGTTTTTTGCCAGAAATCTGCTGAAAGGAAATCCCCAAAGAAATATTTTTTGTATTTTGTTTTGATGTCTGGCCTGGGGCTCGAACCCTGGCTTTACATCTAATAAGCCAACACACTACCTACTAGACGACGACGACCTCATGTGGGCACCAACAGAAACCCCTAATTAGTCGTTAGCACAATTATTAATATCTACTAGCGTTTTCCGTAGGTCAACTTTTAGTATGTTTACCATTTGACAGTCTTTGCGGACAATAGATTTACAAGGTCGACCATTTATTGGTTTTCTTTCCACGTTATTTGTTTGAGGATATCGCGATGAAATCCGACAAACCGTTGATTTGTTGAATTTAAATTGATGAGCAACTTCATTCATTGATTTGCCATAGAATGGCAAATTTGCTATTTACTGGAAATTGTTTCTATTTTATAATATCTCAATTTGCAAATTTTTCATGAAGCTTTTATTTTAATTACTCTAGTTGATCGCCTTTTTCGCAAGAAAAAGAAGCAAACAACGCTTACAGGTGCTGTTTAATAAAATTTAAAAATTAACCAACAAAAAACAAAAGTGGAGTGGAATTGGATAATTAATTAGTCTAGCCTAGTCTACTCTAGTCTAGATTGAATATTCTATGACGTACATACCTACATAATTGGTCATTACAACCCTTTAGTCAGGATTATTGACCTAATTTCTCCCACCACTTATGTTGTGTGTGTTAATTTTATACATGAGTGGCGTGACCTGAGTTTAAAGTCGACTCCAAACGACAGCTTTTTGAGAAACTTTTCATGGCAATTTTATTTACTCTCAGAGTTTTTGTCAGAAATGTGCTGAGAGAAAATCGCCGAAGAAATATTTTTTGTATTTTGTTTTAATGTCTGGCCTAGGACTTGAACTCTGGTTTTACGTCTAATAAACCAACACACTACCTACCAGGCCACGTTGACTTCATCATATGACAGTGTTGTATTTTTTTTCTCGCTACTGTATTTAATGGCAACTTTGGCCTTTAGAATGGATCACATAGGATATTAACCGAATAATTCGTACAAATGTGTTATGAAGATACAATGCATTGGACTTGTAGTCTGTGTTAGAATGATCTTACCATAAAGACGGAGTCACCTTGAATCCGTGAAACCCTAAAACTCCTTCGTCAACGCAATTTATAAAGTTTCGCAACTTTTAAATCTTCTTATGCGTTGAGAACTTTTTATTTATTCGGAATTAATTTTTAATAACGCGTTAAATACAAAAACTTCTAAAGGATATTTCCTAGCAAAGGCCAGAATCTCTGTTCCAATGTTTCAGACCTATGCAACGAAAAAAGGCTCGATTCTGTGCAATTTATGTCCCAATATTTCCGATTTCTGCAAATTTGGTATCTTTGATCAATTGCTTATTAGTGGTAGTGCACTGTCAAAGTATTGTTTTTTTAACCTGAGGTTGGTTTTAGTCAAGTATTATTCCTTTAGTATTGTTTACGAATCGTTCTACTACAATCTTTGCCGAGAGACTCAAATCATTACCGTGAAGGATCGTTCATTGACGTTATCGATCTTTGGCTTGCCCGTATAAGTATCTTTAAGGTTCAATTAGTCGTGACTTAACCATAACCACATAAATCAGCTGTTTTAACCAACTTTATAGACATCACTGTTTTCGATTATAGGTGACTTACCATAATGCCATAGTCATAACGATAACCATATATACCAATTGAATTTTTGTTTTTTGCCATAACCATAAACAGCTGTTTGCTGAATTTACTTACATGTATACACATTTTCTTTGTTTACTTTTGTACTTTTGAAAAATACATATGTGCAATTAACGTAAACAGCTGTTTATGGCCATGGCAGCACTGATTGCTGCTAATAGTAAATTTACGGTTATGGATTATGTTACGACTACAGCGTTATGGTAAAGTCACGACTAATTGAACCTTTAATTTTGCAACACATTTTTTCTAAATGACTTTCTCAATTTTTTCAAAGATACTCGTGTGTATAAAATGATGATTTTTCTTAAGAGTATCATTTTCAACTTAGGCTATTATTGCAATTGTTATCGACTTATAGCATGCTTTGGGACTCATATTGCAGATTGTAGAATAAAAGATACCCTTGTCGAGACATTTTTACTAAAGACTTTCTCTACACAAGAACAATATTTAATTCACATCTACAATATACTCGTAAATAGTTTTGCCAACCATTCAGAAATAAATTTTTAATATCCAAGGATTAAAAACCTTAAAAGGGGATTAAAATTTTCCAGAATGTTTTAAATTTATTAAGTTGCTCTGCCACATGGAATATTGCAAAATCTTTATACATTTTCTAATGCCAAAGGAAAACGAAGAAGAATAGGAGCCATTATTTAACAAGGAATAAAATAGAATTGATTTGAAAAAGAAAACAAAAGAAATCATTTTCTTTAAAATACTAAAGTTAAGCTGTCTTTAAATTAATTTTTATTATCTTTAGTTTGACAGAGGATGTACAGAAGATGTGCAACAAAAGAATCATTTTGCAATACCAAATGAAAATTATAACCCTTATGAGGATTTCAAATACTCACATTCACACTCACAACGATGCAACGTATCATTGCTTCCTAACAAAAGTGGTTGAAAGTTATGTGCCCTATTTAAGCACATTATTTTTATGGGGTACTACAAGTAGATGTGAAATTCTTTCAATTCCATAACAAGTTTTTGTTCAAGATTGACTAATAAAATGTTAACAAATGTTTCAGTTTCAATTTTGTGGTGTTTAAGAAAGCATCACCTTTTATAAACTTTATTTGGATTGTAAATGGCAATTGAAAGAATTTGAAACATACAGTATTTTAAGGGTGGTCAGGGGCAAACTGTTGTAGTCACCTATAAGCACTCTTCCAAACTAACATCTTACTCGCCCCCAAATGAGTATTTCAGATTGATTGTCTGGGGTAAGCATATTCGAAGATATTCAAAATGGAAATAAATAGGCGCGGCGCCGGTTTGGGTAGCAAACGTCGTGATGCTTTTTCAATTCATAGCATTTATTTCAGTTTTATTTATTCCTTCTACTTTGATTTCAGATTTCATCACAATAGCAATTTATCAAATCAATAGCTATTTGAAGTTATCCGTTTAGGGTATTTATTTCAATTAGTCAATTCACACAAGCCGTTGTATCGTTGTATTCATTGTATTGTTGGATGATTATACAACAGTGTATGTTTGTTGTTGATAATTTTCATGTGAAAATCCGATACACTTATACACATTTTTTCATATGTTTTTCAAAAGTTGTATTGTTTTCATGCTATCAAATTATTTGAATGTCAAAAAATACATATGGAGTATGAAAAACACAATACAGCATAGCTTTGAGCATTCACAAAGAACCAAATGTATTCAATACAACATACGCGATACAAAGTCGTGTGAATTGCCCAAATGTTTCTTACATCTTCGATACAACACCAGTTAGGATCCTATGATTATTGTTTAGGGCGAGACAATTGTTAACAATTTATTTCTGCATACAAAAAGGCATTAAGGATTATAATGATAAGAATTCTAGTTCTATTCATATTCAAAAGATAATACCTGTGCTTAAGTTTGCGGAATAAGCAAAATCAATACGTGAACATTTTTCCATTTGATTTCACGATTCGAATCAAAAAAGAAGAAAAGCAAATAAAATATACGAAATATTTATTTTTAGAATTAACTTCATTTATTGGTTTTAAGGAAATTAACTGAGGTATTATAATAAGACAAATAATTTTTTTCTCTTTGATCCATCCCTCAGTCGTTCAGGCCCCTGCAAGTGTGATTATAGTGGGTTCAATTCTCTCAAAAGAATTTGATCTGATCGAATAAGCCCAAAATAAGGGGTATTGGTACCATATATTTATTTAATAAACGAATTAAATGCTATCTAATACATACCTAAAATGGACAACAAAAGTCTAGGTGCACCTATATACAGTAGCGAGCACAAAAAATGCAATTTACCCAACGTTATCTTTAAGTGCGATAATTTTAAAAAAATGTTGACCAGTTCAAAATATTTCTTTGGGTTATTAATCCCTACAGTTATAGATACCTATTATCAATAACATTATGTAAATATTTTTAATTAATGATATATTATTTTGTCATTTATTAAAAAGAGTGCGAATTTCATGGAAGCAATAAAAATTCAACAGCATAAATTTTAATGTTTTTATTTAAATTAAATAGTAATTCTTACAAAAAAAATCTTAAAATTAATATTTAGTGGCGTAGCCCTTATTTTTTATGACTTCTTGCAACCTAGAAGTCATAGAGTCGACTAAAGCTATTAATGTGTTAATGGATATTTTCTCCCATTCACTTTTCAAAATTTCTTCTAATTGCCTCTTATTTGACGGATGTTTCCTCTTAACTTCCCGATCTAATAGCTCCCATAGATTTTCTATGGGGTTTAGATCGGGAGACTGTGATGGCCAATCCAAAACATTGACATCATTGTCGCTTAAAAAGTTTCGAGCTAAGCGACTTGAATGCTTTGGATCGTTATCCTGTTGGAATATGCTACCAGGAGGCATTTTTTCCCGCAGATGAGGAAGCATGTGTTCTCCAAGGATTTCACAGTACTTCTTGGCGTCCATTTTTCCTTCGATTTGAGTTAAGGGACCTACCCCATCACGGGAAAACGCACCTGTAAATACGTGACGTAAAATCAATAATTTTTTTTAAACATATCGTTCCTTACCCCACACTATTATTGATCCACCGCCATGTTTTACGGTTGGAAGTTGATATTTTGGAGAATATCTTTGTCCAGGCGGTCTTCGAACAAAATTTATCCCATCGGAGCCAAACAAATTAAATTTGCTTTCATCGCTCCACAAGACTTTACCCATTGTTCATTTGACCAATCCTTGTAACGTTTTGCAAATTCCAGGCGCTTCTTTTTATTGATTGCACTGATGAGAGGTTTCTTTGCGGGTCGTCTCGCATGCAAATTAGCCTCTTTCAACCTACGGCGAACAGTGTGAACGCCTATAGAGACTCTCATTTGCTCATTTGCGAAATTAGCAACGTCCATTGCGGTCTTTCGTGGATCTTTTTTAACCAGTGCAATCATCTGGCGGTCTACCTGGTTTCCTTTCCACACTATTTCTCAAGGAAAATCGAGATTTAATCCGACATACGGTTGATTGATTTACACCAAAGAGGTGTCCAACTTCACGCATGGATTTTCCTTCTTCTAAGGCTTTAATGATTGCAGTTTTGCTGTCAGCTGAGACATGTATAACTTATTTAAGAAATTTTCAGTTATAATTAAATAAATAACTTACTTTAACTATTTTTTTATTATGTTGCATTTTTTTTGCTCGCTAAAAATTTGCACTTTTTTCACTAATTCAAAAATATTTAACTTTTTAAAGCAGAATTTGGTATAAACTGTGGTTACTTTGAAAACTTATAATTGAAAGAATTAACAGCAAAAGAAAATAGATAAA
Organism: Sarcophaga peregrina; assembly: GCA_014635995.1. Classification (NCBI taxonomy): domain Eukaryota; kingdom Metazoa; phylum Arthropoda; class Insecta; order Diptera; family Sarcophagidae; genus Sarcophaga; species Sarcophaga peregrina. Next base: position 58,218,942 of record CM025793.1, on the reverse strand, counting down.
TTAGTTACCGTTATTTTGAAACAGATCTTATTAAAGATCATATGGCACAGTGTTGCATTTTTTGTGCTCGCTACTGTAATTAGCAATACCATAAACTAGATGACCTGTGCGTATATATCGAACCGTTAGTTGTTAGTTAGTTCTTGTTAGTTTTTGTAACATTAAATGAAAATAATTAATAGAAATTTTATTAAAAGTATAAAAATATTAGAAAACTTAATATCATCATACATATGTACATACGTAGGTTTAAATGCTTTTATAATACTTCTTTGAATACAATGTTAGAGGTAATGACACGATCATGAGTATGATCGTTAACTTTTTGCCCGTACGAATCCTTAATACAAACAAAAATATCTTTAAACGTACGCGCTCGAGAAAAAGCCACGTTTAACTGGCCATGCGAAAAGACCGATTCTGGTAAATACAATCCTACCTTTTGAAGGGTTTGACCTTCTGCTTTGTTTATCGTCATAGCAAAACCAACTTTCACAGGGAATTGTTTCATGTCATTCGGAAAGGCACAGTTGGATCAGAAGGTATAAGGTTGATTCGGGGCGTGAGTACAGTTTTATCGGTATGAATAATTTTTGCTGATATGATGTGCTCTCCCAAGTTTGTTACGATTAGCCTGGTACCATTTATTAACCCCTGTTTAGCATTAAGATTTCTGATTAACATTATAATTGCATTTGTCTTTTCAAAAGCACGTTATTTATATTCTTACATTGCACGTTATTTTTATTCTAATTTTTCTTAAAACCTTTTTAACTGTTAAATATCAGCTGACACTATATATATGTATATATTAAAATACACCGTATTACTACACTTCATAAAACAAACAATGCCATGACAATAACGACATTACCAATATGGCTTTTACAACTTTATATATTATTATGTGGAATAGCATTACAATTAAGCGACCCTGTTTATCGCACTTGATCTAACAACTACTGCTAAGTATATATAACTGACTTAGTAATAAACGGCATTATAGTAAAAAGCGGTATTGCCAGAATGGTTTTTAATACATACTTTATTATGTAGAACTGCATTACTATTAAGTGACCCTGTATTACCACACTTGAACAAAAATATATAATCATAATGACAACAGTATTATCATGCAGTTCTATATAAAATATAATTTTTATCAATTAAAATATTAATTTTTCAATTTCTAATTATTTTTCGACATTAGTGTTAGATATAAGCTGATGATTCTAAGCAATAATAAGGAAAATATTTGATTTTTTTCAGTTTATTTTATTAATTTATTTCTATTTTATAATAAAAAATTATTTTAATTTCTATTATGTACCCCAATAAAGATTCACGGTAAAATTAAAACTCAAAGCCCAATATATTAAAATGTTACACTGAATATTAAATAGAGTATCATATCGGGACTTTGTGTAAGAGTATTTTACCTGTGGGGACTTTGATAGGCCAATCACATCTTTACGTCAGCAGCAAAATGGTTGAATTCCACACAACCGGCGCCTACAATATTGTACAACCTAAGCCATGCAATGTACCGAAACATCGATGTTTTGCACATGAATTTCGATTTTTAACATCGATGCTTTTATGGACGATACGTCGGCGTTTAATAACGATACATAGGCTTATGCTGGGGTGCTTTAAGGGTTATGTTTACTTGAATTCGTTACATTAAACTCGTTGTTATTGACGATTTTTGCCTGTTATCAGGCTATTGACGATATGAGGCTGTTTTGTTTTGCTTATGATAAATGAATGAATTATTAAATAGTTTTTGCCAAAAAACTGGATTTTTTTCTTTTATATAATATTTTTTTTTAGCATTTATTTATATGAAAATAAAACACCGAAAAACATCGATGTACCACCGATGTTTTTTAACATTGATGTTTTTTTTGATACATCGATTATTTTCTTAACGATGTTGCATCCCTACTTGCCAGGTCTTCGATTGTTTTAAATCAGGGGTTACCATAATATTTTTGGTTGTGTATGAGTGAGCCAGAGAGAAAATATAAGTTGAGAGACTTTATTTATTTACAGTCATAAAAAAGTGTTAATAATATTCGCAAATTTAATTTCCATCTCATCAACATACATGAAGTAGTACTTCTTTGACTTAATAATTTAGGAATGTTTTTTAGATATTTATTTACTAAGGTCCAATTTTGGTTGATAAATTTCGTCACATCCTAATACTCAACCTTATTTTCTTTCAAATAATAGCTTTATGTTCATAAAAAATTATTATCTTTCCTTATCTTTTAAATTATTTACTTGAATATTAAAACAATCAAAATGTGTTTTACGAACATAAAACTTTGAATTTAAAAAAATATTTCTTAACATAAAATATTTTTTGAGTGTAAACCTGAAAAAATATATTACGGCATCCACTGACATGTGTGTTTGTCGTAGTCTAGTCGACAACTAAATAAAAGAGCATAAGCAATATGTATGCATTCTCTATGCACAATTGTGCTATGAAATGGTAATCCCTGTTTTAAATATACTGACATGTCTCTATTTATTATTACTAATTTTACTCTGGTGTGGTATGAAAATGTTTGGAAAAAGATAATAATTTTTGAGATTGTACCAACAATTTTATGAAAATATGGAAACTGTAGACAATAATATGTGAATAAATTAAGAAATAATAAATAATTTCCTGCAATCTTCCACGTATTAATACCAGCAAATGTGTCATGGTTCTCTAGTAATACAAATAATAGGGATAGTATAGGTGCAGTAATGTCGAAGGGTTCAATAATACCCTCCTCATTTCTCGCCCAGCTTTCGGTTTAGGTTAATAAAGGGATATACAATGAGGACTTTTGAATCTGTACTTCAAAATTTTCTTTTAGCCAACTGAGTTCACTATTGCCATTTTCTTCGAGTTTCGTCTTTGTGTTGTTTCAGGAACCACCCTTTTTATGGACATATTTGTTGTTCCTCCATTTGTTACTATATCGGAAAGTAATTTAGTTGGTTACACATTGTGTTGGTGAAATCTAAGCTAATTATTAAGACAGTATTATGATATTACTTACATATTTCTTGTAGCTAATTTAATAGGAGACCTTAATTTCCTTATGATCTACATTTCTTGAGCTCAAATCTTAGCCGATATCCGCCGATAGCCGTATGTGTTCCATTAGCATATTCTCAAATAAATCATCGGTGGTTAACCCTTGCTCGAAACTGCATTCCTGCCTAACCTTTACCAAAATGAAACATTTGTTCTGAATAATCTTAAGACTTCAAAGGCACTGAAATAAAATCCTGGATATAATTTAATGGAGCTTTTTGAACCATCTGAGTCTGCGGTAGTAGAATTGTAAGAAAATTAACTGAAATCATTAAACCAAGAAATCTTACTTGTTGAATTTCAAATATTGAACCGTTAACAACAAAATAGAAAATCTTTTACAAATTTTTACCAGAGCTGCTGTGGATTATAAGAGAACCTGACACTGCGCGTGTCAGTGTCCAACAAGTCGTGAACTTCTAACAATTTTCCTTCGAACCTCTACAATTTCAAACACTCATTTGTTTACATGTGATTCTATGAATGAAATGGAAATTCCACCACTTGTTCAAATGAAAACAATAACAATAACAACAAACAACAAACAATAGTGGGAGGACTATTATGACGAAGAATAAAACCGTTGCGCTGGATAAATGGTATGGCGTCAAGCATAATAGTTTGCCACACAGACAGACTACTTGTCTCCTTTGGGACGGTTGTCAAACATCGTCACCACAGAGTTCTTGCCGCCGCATCCTTATGCTGTTTGTAGATTTTCCAAATCAGTTGCGGTTTGAACGTAAAACATTGCGTTACGTATTGTGCGGAAATTTTATTTTGTTAAGTATCTGCCGATTTTTCATTCAATTTTATTCCATTCAATTCAATTCAATTCGATTCGATTCAAATAAAAATTAAATTGCTGCCATTTTGCCATGTTTAAATATTAAGTCGTCATAAAAATATTCGTGTATTCTTGCGTTTTGTGCATTTGTTTTGCTTCACTTTTTTGGAAACGTCCTTTGGCTTTGTGTTCCTTTACTTGTTATCGTCGCATTTACATTACGTTTGATCGTTTTCGTCCTTTTGCTTGTTGAATTGGTTGATGCACGTGTTTGTTTGTGATTGTGTTGCTTTAATGAATTAAAGTGAAACGAAGAGAAAGAAGAGAAGAAAAAAAATTCATAAAATTTAATAACAAATAATTAGAAAAAGTAATACGAAAAATACGATGTAACCGGAAGAAAAGTGAATAAAACTTGCTTAAAATGCGGAGAATTTTTTAACTTTCAATTGAAATAACGATTCACGCTTCTTACTTAATTTCTTTTGGATTACAAACCACATCTCTCGCAACCGTGAAGGGTAAGTTGTTATTGTATTCTCCAGTTTATGAAACTACAAAGTGGTTGAAAGGGAAAAGATTCTTGTTTGTTGGAAATTTGGTTGAAATTAATAAAAATATAAATTCAAGTCTACACTAATGAATAGAAATTAGATTTGAATTGAAAACATTTCTTAGATGGTTTCAGAAATCGTTTTTATGCAAGAGATTTCGAAAAAAAAAACATTTAAGATTTCATTCAGATACTGAATAATAATAACAGCTATGGACTCATCAATTATTTTCTTGTGAATAAAATTTAAAGGGAAATTGCATTGATTGCTCTTTATCAGGTTTGGGGCAACAATTTATGGGACACTATAAGCCTATAATACAAACTCTTAAAGCGTAACTGGTTACTAAAATCCTCATTTTCAGCATGACGTTATTCTCAACATAATCAGATCACATCAGGATTCTGTTTAAAATTATTCCCAGGTTTTTAGACGTTGAGACAACAACTGAAATTGAAATTTTTTAGCGATCAATCAGAATATCTTTGTATTAGCCTGACCAGTTGCACTGTTATGAATAGTCATACCTGTACTTTAAAGTTTCAAGAAATTAAATAGAACTGTTTGCACGAATCGTAATTAAGTTTATGAACTCACTGGTCAACAGATGTAGCTGCACATACGACCATTAGCATGCAATTAAAATCAATTAGACACCAAGAATTAAATTTTGCGATAGAACGTTTTATAGGTTCTAATTATATGTTAACAATACAAATTGTTTGAGTTGAATTTTTAAGCTATGTGCATGGAGATATGGTGACATTAATTTCGTACAAATTCGAATGCTGTGTCATCTCAAAACAAACACCAGAAAAACCCAAAAAATTCGTTTCTTCTACTACAATACATGCTTATCCAATAGGTCATTACAACCCTTTAGCCAGGATTACGACGTAGCTTCTCACACCACATATGTTGTGTACGTTAATTTTATGTATGGGTGGTATGAGAAATCTACTGAGAGGAAGTTGCCGAAGAAATATTTTCATATTTTCCTTTTTTTGTCGATGTCGGAACTGGGGTTTGAAATCGAGCCTTCAGTCTAATAAGCCAACCCAACTACCTACATACCTACATAGACTACGGCGACTTTAACTGCAATACGTTCCTCAGTTTTCCCGTAATTTCAAATAATTCTAGGATTCAGAAGTGATCAAGGTGGGAGACAAAGACTAAAGTATATTGTAAATACATATTATAAATTTATAAATTTAATTAAAATTTACAAGCAACATACGTTGGAAGTATCTTATGTATGTAATAAATTAAGATAACGTGAAATCTGTTCTAATGGTACTTTTTGTTTTGTAACAAATTAAAGTTATTATAGAATATTCTCTAAATACAGAACCTTATACTTCAGCGAGAAAAAAAAATGCAACTCGATGTCATATTATGTTCAACAATTTGTCTTGTCTTATTAACAGAATTGTTGTGACTATCTTTGTACATTTGTCGGCCGACAAATGTAATTTAACCCATCAGAACCAAATAAGTTAAGCTTTGATTCGTCGCTCCACGAACCTTGACCCACTACTCTTTCGACCGATACCGTCTAGCGAAGTCAAGCCTAATAACCTTTCGTATAAGTGGCTTCTTGGTTGGCCTTCTAGCTAATAAATTTGCCTCTCTTAGTCGGTTTCTGTCTGAGTGGACGCCAATAGAAATCGCTAATTGGTTATTTGCATAATTAATAACACTTACTACTACGTTTTCCGAAGGTCAACTTTTCCTATATTTACCATTTGACATTCTTGGCGAGCAATAGATTTACGAAGTCGACCCCTTCCTGGCTTTCTTTCCACGTTATTTGTTTGAGGATATCGCAATAAAATCAGACAAACCGTTAATTTATTAAAATTAAATTGATGAGCAACTTTATTCATTGATTTGCCTTTTTCTAAAGATATCTACTGAAAGCTGATTCTATTTTAAAATTTCTCAATTTGCAAATTTTTCATTAAACTTTTATTTTAATCACTCTAGTTAATCTACTGTTACCTTTAACATAATGCATTGCATTTTAGTTTTCGCTAAATTTGTTCACTTTTTTTTATAAATCTAAAAAAATTAAAAATTTCATTGTGCGACAGTGACTTATTCGTATTCGACTTAATATGAGGTAAATTTAAAGAATTCGATTTTTTTCATATTTTTTGAAGTTTCCCCATTCATAGTAGCAAACTTTAATAAAAAAAAATATGGGATAAGTGATAATATTCATAAAGTCTGTTCTCTTGTGAAGAGATTGAGTCACTATTTGATAAAATTGGATAAAAATTACTGTAGTTATTATTTAAATAGTATAACAGTAGTGTTATAACTGAACAACGTGGACTGTGCAGTTACTCGAGTGTATTTTAAAATTTTATATGAAATATTGACCTCAATAATGGCGTTTATTGCGATTTACGCAATAAAGATGCATATTTGAACACCGTAGTAGCTCTGACATCTTAAATGATATGAAAAAATAACTTCTTTCGGCGACTTTCTCTCAGCAGTTCTGGCAGAAACTCTGAGAGCATATAATATTACCATGAAACGTTTCTTAAATTAACCATTCGGAGTTTATGTTAAGCAAATTGTAGATCATGGTGATAAAGATAGCAAAATAAGAAAAAAAAATAAGTAAATAAAACCACAGATATACAGTTTTATTATTCAGCAATCCATTAAAATTTAATGGTAATCGGTAAAAAAAAAATGTTTATATTGTTTGGGTTTAACATATGCCTCTGCTAACAATATTTCAAGTATGTAATGCCTTTTTCAAAGAAGTTGTTACTCATTAAATCAAATTTGCTGGACAGTGTCCAACAAAGGCAACAAGATCGTTTGCCTCCTTCATTTATTAGTTTTTTGGATTTTTATTGGATTTAAGAATCGTAAAAGATGAAAATTCGTTAGTAACACTATGAATATTCAGTTTTTAATTTACGCCGTAAATTGTTGCACTCCATGTCTAGTTTTTCGTTTCTTTCCGGTTCTTTTCGTTTCTAACGGAACCCAAATTGAAGTCATAAATTATTAAATTTAATTAAATGACAACGACATCTATGACGACAATGTTGTAAAATAATGTTGGCAACTATGTAAGTGTACGTGTATGTGTATGTGTGCGAGCATATCGATGGTGATGGTGGTTATGTCATATACAAACTCTTGTGAATGTATGCCTGTATTCGTCTGAATATTAGTTTTTATATGCGGTTATTTAGCAGAAATACTCGCATACAACAAACGTTTGAAGGAGTTCATAAAGGATAATAATGGGGCCAATAAAGAAAATCTCAGCCGAAACAATAACAATTAACAGAAACCAAAACGATAAACTTGTATGTGAACATTGTATGTTTCATTAAACATACACTCATACACCCATGAAGGGGAATAATGAATGGTACTCGTACTTTCGTTTTACATCTCGCACATGCATACGTACGAACTCACAGTGTTTATGGTGTGGGCGGGAGTATAAAAGTTTTTGTGTGTTGAGATAATTAGGAATTTAATTATTTATAACAACAACACTGACATCCAAACATACATACATACGTACATGGGCTTGTGCATCTCATATGAAAGTCTATGACATTTTACACACTCTCCCAGATGTACATGAAAATATTTACACGCGTACCAAGACAATTTCATTCCATTGTTAATGTCATCGTCATCGTCTGTATTGTCATTGTCATTGTCATTACTTATTATGATGATGAAATTTTAAAGAAAATAAAACGAATGCAAGGAATATGCTCGAATACCTTCTTATACAACAATAGAGTTTCTTTGTTTGATTTTAAGAGTGACAGCAGAATAAGGGTGTCAAAGATACAAACAATGATTGTCACAAATTGTTATACGATAAATGCTGATTATGATGATGTAAAAACAAATGATTTTTAAAAATATGAAAAATTGCGATTCTTTTTTTGTTTGATTTTTAATTAAGAAATTTTACATGCTTACCACACCATTTTTTTTTTTTTTTGCCATAAAAATACGTATTGATTGTCTGTTGCATATTTTTAAAATATTAACTTGGACTTGTGGTTGCTCTTTTTTGTATCTACTAACCTGAATCCTTTTTCATTCCCCTAAAAGCCAACAAATTACAACTCCTAAGTCGGACTATCCTCTTAGTTGAGCATAATTAATCATTTGCCGTTTGCAGACAATTTTAAAAATTCGATTGTAATGAGTTGGTGCCTACTCGTGCAGTGCATTGTTTTGGAACTAGGAAAATATGTTTTAGGAAGAAGGAAAGAGGAGCAATATTTTTGAAATATTTTATACCTTAAGTAACAGGAGAGACCTCTGCAGGAAACAAGTTTTACATATGAATAGCCGGACTAAAACATGATTTTATTTTGGTAATGCATTGTGTGTTGCACTGTCCAATCGACCACATACGGATCTGCGATAGAACAATGAAACACAACCCACATTGCAACGATGCTGCAATGAATCAATGTAATCATTAACAAGCTACTACGACCTCTCCCGTACACGGTCGAGAAGCCCCGAAATAGACGTTGAGAATAGAGTTGTATTCCATTCTCGGTCGGTTATATATCGTGTAAATAATAAGAATATCAGATGAAGTGAGGTATATAAACCAACCCACTGAAAAATTTGTGACTTGAAACGAATATCACACGGAAAATCCATGGCCATAACGTCAAGATCTTATAAATCCCTAATATTTACACCACACCAGGGTATATATCGATGGCTTAATAATAAAAAAGGCCTAACTCGATTTTCTGTAACTTTACAGGAGAAGCAAAAATCTTAATAAAATTCGTAAAATTTTTGATATAACAAAAATTTCAATACAGTTTTTGATAAAAAAAAAACAGCAACACATTTTATTTTTCATTCAAAAAATTGTTAATTTTTGTTGTAATGAAGTTATCTAAGATAGGCTCTTTTTTCATTGATATTTTTGAAAGAAAAATTAAGTTAGGCCTTTTTTAAACTGAGTTGAAAATTAAATATATTATAATAATTCAGTTTAAAATAATAAACGTAAGTAATTTATGAAATTAAGAGGATTAAGTCAAAAGTTAATTATAAAAAAAAAAATTCTTATAAGACAAATTATCCTTAAAAAAGATGACATTCTGTAGGTAAAAACTTTTTTGTTCTGTGGTGGTCTTTTTCGTGACTGGTATTTTCTCCTTATAAAGTGCATTAGGGGATATATCTTTAATAGCCGACTTTGATCTACTTATTTGGGGAATTTCGTAATTGCCAGTTTTGTCTGTTTCGATATATACGGTCATACGCCAGGGCTCATAACATATTATCAATAAGATCACTCCCAGTTTTGTAAGAGGCTTAAGAGTACATTCTCTATTTGATATGCCAAAATATTGCAGACTTTCCTTTCTTTTTTTCTATTTACGTTATAAGTCTATTCGGGTTTACTTGCAATATTTTCCCTTGTTCGGATACCATCTGCGTTTTCCGAATCAGTGTTAGAATTTTCGCTCGCTTTCATAATTTTTATTGCCTAATTTAATTCATTAATTTCAATACTGTTGACTCTTAAACTATATTTTTCACAGAAAACAACATGAACTGATCAGAATACTCAAAATATTTGCATGCATAATAATATTGGGAAGTACCGAGTTGTTAGTATAAAATTTTTCCTGCATGTCAAAAACAGAGAAACCCACCGCCGAAATTTTTTAAGCAACTTTCTCAGCTAAAGCGAATTTGTTGCTTGGGAAACATAAACGCACAGCTTCAGATCCATTTACAGATTACATGCTTGTATTGTTGTGTGTTGGTGAAACCCAATCTAACGAAATAAAAACCGAGTTAGGTCTTTTTTTTCAATAATTTGTTGTCATGAGTTGGGCCTTTTTTGAAATCGTTATAAATCTGATATTTCAATTGTATCCGCCTGATATTTTAAGGCAAGATGCATCTGATATTTTTCCTAAACTAAAGTAAAAACGCTATTTTGAAAAAAATTCAGTTAAGCCTTTTTTATATTAAGCCATCGATATGTATACGATGCAATATTATTCCTCCTTTACATTGATTTTATATGTTTTTGTTTTTATTTTTAAAAGCTTTTAATTTATTTTTACTGACGACTTTTTTACGATTTCAATGAATGCCTTTGACATATTTGATGATTTCTTCTCAAACATTTGACGATTTGATGCTTCATTTATTTCATTTAGTTAATGCAATCAACATGTATTTTCCCATAAAGATTAGAAGTCGCCGTGGTCTAGTGGGTAGTGTGTTGGCTTATTAGACGAAAGGCCCGGGTTCGCATCCCAGGTCAGACATCAAAACGAAAAATATTTCTTCGGCGACTTCCTCTCAGCAGATTTCTGGCAAAGACTCTGAGAGTAAAAATTGCCATGAAAAGCTTCTCAAAAATCTGTCGTTCGGAGTCGACTTTAAACTGTAGATCCCGCCACTCATGTATAAAATTAACGCACACAACATAAGTGGTGTGAGAAGCTAGGTCGTAATCCTGACTGAAGGGTTGTAATGGCCAATTATGATGATGATTATGATGATTAACAAATTATGAGAGCAGATATTCGAAAATTACCAAATTGTTAACTTTATGTTGGTAAAAGAAAAAAAAAGAAACAAATAAAGAATAACAAATATTTGAACGCTCTGGTATTTATAGCACTAATCCAGGTTTATTTGATTTCTTTCATTAAAGCTTAAAGAATCATTTTTAAGATCAAAAGATTTTTATGATACTAAGTAAATGTAAACAGTTTTATTAAGAATCTAATATTAGAAAGGAGTAAAATGGTTGAGGGTAAGACAGTAGATTTTAATTTGTTTTTTTGTTTCTTTCTCAAATGAAACTATCGATTATATTTTTAGAAAATCTGTATGCTGGTGTTGATATGAGCTGCTGGCATATCATAAGCATACCAAGTACTGCTTATGGTATATTCTCCGGATGCCATCGAAAGAAAACTCAATTGTCTCGTATCTATTCGACCATTAGACAAAATCACATCGTGCTAGAGATAGAAAATGAAAATAAAAAACAAAAATATAATTTGTTGGGGGGTAGTAAATATGAAATATCAAATGATACTAACATCAATGGGGCATGTATGATTTACATTTGAATATTTAAAAATTTCAAAAAACTTGTAAAGAGTTTCAGCCAAAAAATTTCGACGTGTGCTGCGCAGAAATTCGCAAACGTCTATACGAGCCTGGTAAAGGTGTTTGTGTTTAAAATCTCCTCGCCGTTTTATAGCAATCTTCACCTAAATGGTAAAGACGCCTTTAAAATTCTAATTTAAATTGAAAAGAAAGATTCCATATAGGTACGTACCGTAGCATTGTTTATGGGTTTTAGAATTAATTTAACATAAATCGTTATCTCAGTCACATCGCGTCTAACGGCTTTCAATTTACAGTTACTGAATTCAAGAATTTTCTCGTCCAATGATACGCACTGCAAGTTCGCTAATTTTACGTTAATGCGCTGAATTGTACGGAAATAAGATTTTCAAAAATTGGATTTTTCAGTTTCTGCTGGTTTTTCTTTTTATTTTTGACAACTGTTAAGCACTTACACAATCAATCGATTTTGGTAAGAAAAATAAGAAAATACCACTAACTAGTAAAATTTTCAATATGAATGATTTAATCATGGTCACGGACTATTTATAAAAACCGAATTTAAACTCTTCTCTTAAACTCTGGGACTGCTCTGCGATAAAAAAATAAAATACGATTAAAATTATCCCCATTATTAACCAAAATAATTGCGATTTAATTCAGTTTTTTAATTATTTCGCTGATGTCATTTTCTAAATGATTTTTATGGATAAATACTCACTGCAATTCGAATACCACCAGAGCCTCTAGTCTGTTACACTTCAACGCGCATATACTTACACTGTGCTCGTTCTAATATGTAGATTCAAATTGATTTCGAAAATTTCTGATAAAAGGTGTAAAAAGAAATTTTTAACCCTTTGCAGTTGGCACTGTTTCGAATGTTACACTTACCAACAACTCCACCATTCCTACCACTTTTTAACAACAACGTACATCGTGGAAAAGTGATGTTATACAGGAATTGTAATGAAATTTGTTTTATATAAATTTGTGGACACTAAAGAACATATATTTACAAAAAAAAAAAATATCAAAAAATCAAAAAAGTTGTTATAATTAATTAGCATTGTAAGAGATGTAATACTCTTCTTTTTTATGCCACAATATTTTTTAATGTAAATTTTAGTTTACGTAATTTTAGTTTTTTACGCTACAGGTAAAAAAATAGTATGGAAATAAATAACGGTAAATTACAAAAACACAATAATGTACTATTACTGCTAACATCTTTTCTATTCGACGCTTCAGTACGAACCAGAGATCAGCAACGAGTATCAAAAAACGATAAGTAGATTCAAATCGTTCTTATAATTTCTGATACTCATACTACTCATACTCAAAGTTGGAACTACTCGTCGTATTCATATTTAACAATACGCATGATGTTATTGACTTCGACTCACCTCTATTTAACATTTACAAGAAGCACAAAATAAGTATGATTCGCATACGAGCACTGCAATACTCACAAAGAGATTGTGTGTATGCTTTGCTTGTTGCCTTTGTCTTTCCTTTCTTCTTTGTTTGTATATGCAACAACAACTAAGGCTGTAAATTTTTAAGAAGGATTCGAATCACTCGAATCACTTATAAGTATGAATCAAACACATTTCGAATGTTGTGAGTTTGATGTCAACGTTGTACTCATACTCATTTTCACTTATACTTATAAATCAATGTTGTAGTGAGTGCGAATGAATCAGAGTAGTTCAATTTCAATTCTGTTGTTTCACTCATACTCTTGTACATTTCTTCTCTTGTACATTTATCGGATTTATTTATTATCGTAACAGAAAACTACGGGGCAAAAACGTGTTTCTTAAAAAATTGCGGTGTAATAATTTCATTGTCCGTAATCGTTAACAAATTATCATATACCGTCAAAGGGGACAACCGATTGATATGCTAGACTCAGAGGGGATAGCCGAGTGTAAAGGGTTAATAATTAAAATCAAATCGCAGTGCATACATAATTGACCTAATTAGAGAAATTAATTTATAAGCAGATGACCCAATACTTGTCTGGCAATGGCATGCTTTCTGAGAGGCAGTCTGGTTTCAGACCTAATCACAGCAGCATTTTTGCGCTCATTGATATTTTGGAAAAGTTGCGATTGTCTGAGGCATTTAAAACAAATTTTTCGAATACTGCTGTGTATCATGATGGTACTAAATCAAACAATTTTTTAATATTTAGAGATGTACCATAGGGTTCAATTCTGGGTCCACTTTTATATTCAATTTATTCTAATGACCTACCAACAAGTTGAAGTTTTGCAATGTACAAATGTACGCTGATGACGTTCAGTTGTACATTAGTTTCATGCAGTCTGATACAACCCTTCAGTCAGGATTATTGACCTAGTTTCTCACACCACTTAAGTTGTGTGTGTTAATTTTATGCGTAAGTGGCGGAACCTACAGTTTGAAGTAGACTTCGAAAGACAGGTTTTTTTAATCTCAGAGTTTTTGCCAGAAATCTGTTGAGAGGAAATAGTCGAAAAAATACTTTTTGTGTTTTGTTTTGATGTCTGGCCTGGGGCTCGAACACTGGCTTTACACCTAATAAGCCAACACATTACCTACTAGACTACGGCGACTACCGACTACAAATTGTATACGGAAAATAAATTGTGATCTGTATAATGTGTTTCAATGGGCGTTGATTCTTTGTCTTTGCCTCAATCCGAGGAAATCACGAGCTTTGATAATAGGCAAGGTAAACTATACGGCAACAGCTTACACCGTTACAGATTAATAATACTACTATTGAGACTGTACATGGTATTAAGAATCTAGGAGTTATCTTTAACAACAAGCTTAACTGGTCCAACCGTATAAAAGCTATCTGTGGTAAAACGGTTGCCATGTTGCAAAGTCTTTGGCCAACGCAATATTTTACTCCATTTAATATTTGTATGTTGCTCACAAATACATATCGCATCATCACTTTACTGTATGGCTGTGAACTGTCTTCTAGGCGTGACACAATAAGTAGGAACAGGCTCAAGGTCATTTACTTTTATAACAGTATTACTCGATTTGTTTATGGTCGTACAAAGTCGAGTAGGATATCTGAGTTCTCATGTCAAATCTATAATAGATCTTATGAGAATTTTTTTAAGTGGCGTACTCTGGTATACCTACATAAAATCATCTAATACGTTCTCTTCATTTTTTTTCAAGATCTAATAAAGGCTTGAAAATTATAGCGTTAGATACCATAAACGGATATCTGAGAGAGACTTTTACATCAATACAATTCGTTTCTGGAATGGAGTCCCGAACAACATACAAAGCTAAGCATTTCAAGACTGCAATTATTAAATTATTGAATGAACTATAATGTACATATCAGCAATGAATTGTTTTTCCGCTACTCATAAGCACTCATGCAATTTTGAGTATGAGTAAATCAACAGAATTGAAATTAAACTACTCTGATTCATTCGTACTCGCTACAACATTGATTTATAAGCATAAGTAGCAATGAGTATGAGTACAACGTTGACATCAAACTCACAATATTCGAAATGTGTTTGATTCATGAGTATGAGTACAACGTTGACATCAAACTCACAACATTCGAAATGTGTTTGATTCATGAGTATGAGTACGACGTTGACATCAAACTCACAACATTCGAAATGTGTCTGATTCATAAATTTAGAAAAATACTTATAATACTTATAAGTCATTCGAGTGGCTCGAATCATTCATTAAAATTTACAGCCTTTGTTGTTGTTGCATATACAAACAAAGGATAAAGGAAAGACAAAGACAACAAATAAAGCATACACACAATCTTCTTGTTAGTATTGCAGTGTTCGTACGCGAATCATACTTATTTTGTGCTTCGTGTAAATGTTAAGTAGAGACAAGTCGAAATCAATAACATCATGCGTATTGTTAAGTATGAATACGACGAGTAGTTCCAACTTTGAGTATGAGTAGTATGTGTGTGATATCAAAATAAGTATCAGAAATTATAAGTATGATTTGAATCTACTCATCGTTTTGAATACTCGTTGCTGATCTCTGGTACATATTATTGTAATTAATCAATCGTATTTTTTAATATTCTTATAAATTTTTGTTTTAATTACTTTTTGTTATGTTAATTTATTTTTAAGGTTATTACATACGTACATACATAATTAGTCATTAAAACCCTAGCTCTAGCTCTAAATACGATGGATAGCATTCTTGAAATCAATGAAAAAAATATACAAAGGTTACTGGGGCTTGTTATCCTGTCCTAGTATGACAAGAATGTTGTGTCCGGAATATTATCATTTTGTTTCGAAGTGTGTGGCATCTATTTTAGTCGCTAGTCGACTAGGCATTTAGTGTCACTCAAAGCAGCATGATCCCGCTAAAGTTTTTCCCGTTGCCACGTTTTTTTTTTTAGATCTTTACCCAAGGGTCCTGTACTTCATTTTGATTCTATCAATTGTTTCCACAGACAAAGTGATGAATTTGGGTATTCATTTTTGGATTAGCATTTCTAGACCATTTCTAGAGTAATATTGTCTATTCTTGCAGTCTTGCTCGCTTTGGACTTAATTGTTAGGGCATTGCCTATTCAGTGTATGTGCGATTGTCAGTGTATATGCGATTGTAGTCAGTAGGTATCTGAAAAACTCTTTTAAAGTGCTTCTCTTATCTCTGTTGTTTCAGTATTTTATTTGACATAATGCAGGTGCAATTGAATAGGAGTTTTAAAGTCGCATTTGTAGCTGCTGTTTCAGCTTCTCTCAGTGGTGTTGATCTACATCTTTTTCCATCGAGTTTTACTTTTTTTTTGGCAATTTGTGTTTGAGGTCCCGAACATTTTTACTGGGACCCTGGAATCACATTTGGCAAATATTTTTTAGAAATAATTCCAAAATTTTCTTTTTGTTTTTCTTACTCTTGCTACCTGAAGCCACAACAACTTTTCAATTATTTTCTCTTAAAATCTTTTACTGTTATTTGCTTATTTTATTTTTTAATTTCTTCTTTACATTGTAATTCATTTAAAGTGAGTGCAAATTGTTTTAATACTTTTATGTTGGCTTTTAAATTCAAAGATTTAATGGCGTCATATTGTTCACCATGTTGCTATTGTTGGTTTCGGAGTTACGGAAGTTGGTAGTTGTTACTGTTGTAAAGCGAAAGAATTTTTTTTTTTTTATATTCTAGAGTATAAAATTGTCCCAGGATGGTTGTTCTCAATATTTTCGTTCGTTCGTTCGTTTGTTTATTCGTTATATTTTGAGGTTGTAACAATGAAAGTAACCGTGTAAAACACGTGTAACATTATTTTATTTTTTGTTTTTTGCTTTCTATTCGTATAACTACGACTCTCTACGTGTATATGTTTGTATGAGTGAACGCGTATTGCTCGGATGCAAAGAAATGCCGTGTGAGATAGTCTATTCGTAGCGTATCAAATTAAAGTGGAGTCTAGTTTTACATGCTAACTTGTGTCTAACAATATTACTTTTGTTTATAAACGTTGTTTAACGGCAATTTTAAATGGAAATGGAAATATAATAATAATAACAACAACAACAACAATTCATAATATTGTTACAACAATAACAATAAAAGAAATTGAAGAATGAAAGAAAAAGAAAAAATTTTAACAACAACAAAAAATAAATGAATGACGACTGAATGAATGAATTTTACAAGAAATGAAAAACTCGAACATGTGTTAGAGCGTAAAATGTGGCTGAGGAGGCACTTGCTTTACAAAAACAAAAAACGAGAAGAAAAGAAATTCCAATGTTTTCTGCTTCATCTTGTTTTTCGACAACAGAAACCAACAAAAGCAAAAACAAAAAAAAATTCAAAACTGAAGGAGAAGAAGATTGTTTTCCAACATTCGCAAATTGCTTTTACTTAACAACCTACTGGCAACAGGGAGACAACAATAATGGCAACAATGAATGTTGTTAGTGATGATGTTGATGTTGGTGATAAAGATGATGATGATGGTGGTTGTTGTTGGTTTTTTTTTTATTTTTTGATTTTTTTGAATCGGTGTGTTATTGTTTTGAGTTTTTTTTTCTTCCACATTATACCCCGGGGAATTTGTATAAATGCTAAAGGGGCGTTTAATGCAGTGGCGTACCTAGGGGGGTGCGGTGGGTGCGGCCCGCACCGGGCGGCACTTACCTTGGGGCGGCATTTTTTATATGAAACAAGTAAAAGAAAGTGGTGCGTCATTTAGAAAGAAAAGGAAGAGAACGGAGGAAATACAGACTAAAAATACTGGAGCACTACTAAAATATATCTCCCATAAGTCTACTCAAGGCTTGAAGAGGAAAGACCTTGAAGAGGAAAGACCTGCTTCACACACTGGGGAAGAAGTAGAAAGTTCATCAAGTTCTGATGAAGAATCTGCTGCACAAATTATTCCGTCTATTTCTGTAAAAGATATTGGATTATGGCTTATCAAAATTGACGACAATATAAGAGTATTTCTGGTACGTCGAGGTCCTTTTGCAATTCAAAATTTGGACTCCGACTTCAGGAAGGAGTAAAACGTCCTAATAATACAGTCGAAGTCAAAGGTGAAACAAGAAAACTGAGTCAGGACTGGTTTTTTCAAATTTTGCCTAATGGCGAAAAGCTCTTAAGATCATTTATGGTATATTCACCATCGAAGAAAAGTATTTATTGAACGCTTCGGTCCGTTGCATGGCCTTGTAAGAAAATATTATTGTATAATAACGTGTAACCTACTAAATGAAGAATTTGAATGTCAAATAAATGACTTGATTGACATTGATAAACAGTTCCATATTGAAAGAAAAAGGATCCAGGTTTTTAGGGCTGTACCTACAGTAAAAGAAGAGGCAAAACATTGGAAAAACGGGGAGAAGGGCCATCTTGATCTGCTAAAATTTCTTCAGCAGTATAGGTGGGAAAATTCTCTTCCCAACATTGTAATTTTGTTAAGAATTTTTTTAATAATTTTAATCAGTGACGCTAGTTGCGAAAGAAGTTTCTCAAAATTGAAGTTGATAAAAAATTATCTTTGTTCTACACTGAGTCAATTACGACTACAAAATCTTGCAATATTGTCAATAGAACAAGAAATTAAAAATAATATAAATTTTGAGAGCATTATATACAATTTTTTTAGTATGAAAGCAAGAAGAGTAGTTATATAAATATGTTTACGAGTGCATATAAATATGTCTAAAAAAATTTAATCTGTGTATTAATTAATATTGATTAAATAACTTAATAATTTATTTATGTGGGTTTAAGTTATAAAAACCACTATTATAATAGAAGGGGCAGCAAACTGGAGATCGCCCCGGGCGGCAAAATTTCTAGGTACGCCACTGGTTTAATGTACACATTAAATTGCATTTAAATATTCAAATAAATAATGACATAAAATAGAATCTATAATAAAATAAATAATAAAAAATCAAAATGAGTGATTGCACTTTCAAAATATATTAAGCCTGTTTTAATCTTTAGTAAAACGAGAAATTGCTGTGGATTTCGAGGATTAAATTTTCATACAAAATATTGTTTTGTTTCTACCTTTTAAAAACTTTGAAATATAAGTGCGTAGATTCCAAATAAAAATAAATTTATGTTCAGTTTTAAATAAATCCTTTATTGTACGCACAATTCTGTGCGTCACTGTTCCCAACTTGGTGTAAACAACAACAATTGTTGTATTGGTTTTTCTCCGTTTCACACTTTTACGTAAACAATAGCAATTGTTCAATAGATCTTTATAGCAAACAACAATTATTCTCTTCACACGCAAAGTGTCTTCACACAGGACTGACTACATTCTTTCTGATTCCGTTGCGTGCTCTTTCTTGCCTTTTATAACCTGAATAAACAGTCTGTTGAGTGCTCTTGAAAGACTTTGGCTTTGAAAAGTCTCTATAAATGAAAATGTGTATTTTGTTTATATTTGTCCTTTCAGTGTTTCTGTTGTTTGTTTGTTTACTTGTTTATCCCTTTTTTATATTGATATTGTTGCTATATTTTTGTTTGTTCGTTGATCATGTAAACAAGTCCATTGTTTTTGTAGGTTTTGTTTATCATTTTTATATTAAACGATAACACCATTTCAATTTTCGTAACAATATTTTTGTTTTTTCTTTAATTAAATTGGCCCTTGCGAAAGGTTAAAATCGCTCTGTTAATATTTGATATTTTTTTGGACTGGCAAGTTCTAGATTGATTTGTTATTGCAATTTTTTGTATCGATTAAATATTAAAAACTAGTTTATAAGTAGCCTTTTTTAAGAGCTTCATACTTTTAAATTTAAATAAAACGAAGTGTATATGAGTTATCACCATTTGTAACAAGTTCTGTAAAATTTTATTGTGTTTTGGGTCCATGTTGACAAGAAAAAAACAACGGGATTGCTAAAGAAGTCTTGAACATTTAAAATTGTTCGCCTTTTAACGGAAAAATGTTTGTTTCTGTCTAAAGTCGTGTAAAGTGATTTTAGTTTTATGCATTTGCCTGAAATGCAAACTATTGCGCAAATTGCTTTAACATAAAACATTAAAAATATTGAATGAAGTAAAAACGCATAATGAGATGTATAACGGGTATTTTGTAAGCAGGAGTTTATGTAATCGAAAGACGTACTCAATTCAAATTTGACAGAAAGTGAAGCAAGGTGTTGTGGAGATACTATTTGAGAGTTATGCCGAAATTTGAGTACTCAATTTTTGAAAGTTGACTCAAGATCATATTAGAATCATCTTGGCATTGCAAATAAGGAGGTGAGTTTTAATGGATCCGTTAGTACCTTACTCTCTCTGCTGGACTGAAAGAGGAGCTTGGATAGCTGCATTTTGCGTAACATAAAATAAGAGCCAGATACTCCTCTCAAGTTAGTCTAATTTGAGACTGTCTAAAGTAGTGCTTGGTAATTATTGTAAGAATTTTGTTACGTTTTTGTCTTTTAATAACGTTAAAAATATGAGTTCGTAAATTTCAAATAAAATAAAAATAAATATGTGGTTAGTTGTTAAATATAATCTTTATTTGCACTACATTCGGGAAATTCGGGATTTCAAGAATGTAAACAACTTGTTTTCATTATTGTTGTTTGTGTGTCTTATATGCATTTTGTTTTTGCTTCTCTGTTCGTTGCACTTTGTTGTTGATTGTTTACATCTTTTATCTCTTATATTCTTTTATGCTAATGTTGCTGCTATATTTTTGTTTATTCTTTGATCAGGTGATCAAGTTCATTGTTTTGTTTATGGGGGTCTTGTTTATCATTTCATACATGATCAAGTCCATTGTTTTTGTTTTTGGAGCTGTTGTTTATTATTTTAAGAACACCGTCTAAATATAGCCTCAAAATATTATCGAATATTAGAGGCTTAATGAATTTTGTAGTCCTAATATGTAATCTGTTTAAAAATGAATATATTGATACTAATAATACCTTTTCAGATTGTATCTGCTCTTATATATATTACCCACACTGTAAATTATCAGTTGATAAGTAAATGTAAGTAAGATATGCTCGCGACATTCATGTGCTAAATACTGTTGATAGTGAAAAAGAAAAATTCCAACAAGAAAATTATCATAAACAAAGAACTACAAAAACAACAAGACAACATCAAAATACGTGTAATTTTTACTTTTTCATACAAAACGTTGTCAAATGTTAACAATTTTTCTTTTACCAGGGACACTGAGTACACTGAGTATGAGCGCATGGTTTTCTTTGTAAAAAAAACATTTTTTTCTTATAAGAAACAATCTTTCTTTCTTTTTTTTATTTTTTTTTTTTACATTTTCAAACTGCTTGACTCCATTCTTGTGAAGAGATTCTTTCCCCTTTTCATTTTACTTTCTTTGCCTTCTTTCTTGTATTACTTGTCACAACTTTTCCATTTTCGTTGTTTTAAAATGTTTTATGACTAGCTGTTCCTTCTGCTGTTGATGCCAATTGTTTTGTGTTTGGTTTTTGTTTTCTAATTGAAATACTTTTAAATGTTTACTTATGTATTTAATTAATTAATTGTAAGTAAAAGTAAAACAAGTTTAGACGTGATTTTTCGTTGCGTTTCATTATTATTTCCTTAATTAGTTTAATTAATTATCTCAACACTTCTTAGAAGTAAAGTTTCAATGCCGCTCAGCATCGTTTCAACATTCGTTATTGCAGGAGCAAAAATTTAATACGGATTTTGATATTATCTTCTAAGGCGTCTTTCTTTTAAAGCAAATGTAAATAAACTTTAATTTTTTCTGTTCAACGTTAGTGAAATTGGGATTCTAAGAGGAGGCAACAAATGTGTGTGAATGTTTATTATCGTTTGAAAGACTTATTGATGTCATCATGTGTGAATATAATATTATTCAAATGTTCATCATGGAGTATTTGGGCGGAGCGCATTTGAAATGTCAAAAATTTCGTAATTCAACCTCGTAAATCTGGCTGAATTTGACCAATGGCAAGGGTTATGTTGGACTCTAAAATTTGTGGCTTTTTTAAAAACCTGAAGCTCAAGCTCAAACCCTATATAAAAAGTCTAACGGCTTCAAATCAAAAGATCTCTGTGATCAGTTCACATCACCTCCATGTGAGATGACTATACCCTCAAAACGATTGTGCTGCATACTCAATTCAGCACACAGGGCCGCCGTGTTGAAAGAGCATGTCATTATTGATCAGATACAGTGTTTAAAAATTGAAATTTCGAAATGGTACTGAACTATCACTGAAAGAGTACTTTTTTTGCATCAAATGGTACTTTTGTAAAAAAAAAAACGTACATACTTTCAACCCTCAAATAGAATTAGAATAGAATTAGCTTCTCACACCACTTATGTTGTGTGCATTAATTTTATACATGAGTGGCGGGACCGACACTTTAAAGTCTATTCCGACTGATAGATTTTTGAGAAACTTTTTCAATTCTAATTATTCTAGGAATTTTTACATTTTTCGTTATGTAGGAGATGTCTAACATGGGATATGAACCGCAGGCTCACATCTAGTAAGCCAGCACGCTATCTGTTAAACTATTTATATTTATATTTAATACTCGTACAGTACGAATAGAAAATCGTGTTTCCCATATATAAAACAAAAACTGCTGTCTCTGAACGTAACAAAATGTAAAAATTCCGTGTAGTAAAACGTCGACGGAACGCTATGGACTATACTTTTGTTTGTAGCATATGATTATGCTTGCCGAAATCACATTACGGTTCGGACAACGTTGTCATTTTTTATCGTATTCGAAAAACGAAACAGGGGCTAAAGACTAATTCGACATTTTGCATTACGTTGCTAATGCAAGACGTAAAATATGTAATAATAAAAAAGTACTGAAAGCGTCGCGGGGGTACTGCGGTATTTTTGAAGAGAAAAAGTACTTAAAAATGTACTAAAGCAATGAATATTTTAACACTGATCAGATAATCAAATTTAGGTCAAAAGAAGTTTGTAATAACCGAACTCTAGTGCTCCCCATTGGTCGTGATGGCCTGACCAATGTCGCTCTCGAAGAAATATGCGCTGATGATGACGTCAACAAAAAATTCACACTAAATTGTACGCTCTTGGAACTTATGTTGATTGCCGTCGTATCAAAATCGACAATTTTGTTTATTCAAGTACCTATTCACCAAGAAATGGTTTCCATCTCTGATGATGACATAACTCATTCAGTAAACATAAGTAGTTGTTTATGGTCGTTCATGGCGATTTGGCAGATCCATGATTGACTACAAGAAAGATAATACAGTGTGTATGGAGGAATTGAAGGGAATTGTTCCTTTCGAACTTCTAAACTATCAAGTAATAACACAATAAATAATTCTGTGCATAGAGTTCTAATTGATCGACAGAAAAGATGTTGGGAGTGCCTTACCATAAACGAAAAATCCTGAGAGAGCTTCGGATAGAACCATATAAGCCAAACAGACTACCATTCTTTGAAGAAGTCTCTTATTGAAGAGGAACCTTTGAGACCTTAAAAACCCTATTGAAATTGTTTTTCATTCAGAAAATCCAGACGGCTTTTGAGCATAAATCGTAAAACGTTATCAACAAAAGGGTACTTGTTCGGCTTAATGGAGTTAATTTCAAATGTGGGAAAAACGTATTTAAATCAGACTTTTTCTTAAACAAATTTTGGGAGTGTAGTGTATGCATATTGTAGAGTACAAATGAGTACTCTGGTTTAATGTATTGGGTTGCATCAAATGATTAAAAAGTGATTCTTTGAACCAACCGCATATTTGTTTACATTTGTGCGTGTTGTTTGTGCAGTAATACTTTCAGTTTCTGAAGTGTGTCACTATTGTGAAATGAACTAAGAGATGGGAATGCAGAACACTTTTGACGTATGTTTAATCAGAGCCCGAAATAAATGTTATTTTTGAATTTTTGGTTAAAAAAAAAACAACCGCTAGGAAATGTTGGAGAACAGAATCAAGTGTACCAGTTTGATTGTCTTGGACCAAATTTTTATAAAATGCTATGCTTTTTAAAAACCTGATTTTTATTAAACCAAAAATAAAAGTTATTTTTTCGAGCGAAAATAAAAGTTAAGTTTTGACTTTTATTTTTTCGAGCAGAAATAAAAGTTGTTTTTTGACTTTTATTTTGGTTTTCTATTTTTTCGAGCGGTAATAAAAGTTATTTTTGTTTTATTTCATAATGAATTCATAATATTTATAAATATTTATTGCAAAACTTAATTCTAAAAATTTTTTAATTGTTTTAAAGAATTTTTTAATAAACATTATGAATTCATCATGAATTAAAACCAAAAATAACTTTTATTTCTGCACGAAAAAATAAAAGTCAAAAAATAATTCTTATTTTCTGACTTTTACGATAATTTAATTTAAGGGCAACAAAATTAAATTGATCGTAAATTATTTTAAGTATTTTGATTAGAGTTTAAGTTATCGAGTTAGTTTAGAAAGTCACTCATACAATTAGAAAATGTTATAGGTTATAAGACCAAATTTAAATAAAGAGAAATCGTATTATTTTGATCAGTAAACTAAACAACATAGTTCTTTTTTTATATCAATGTATGATATTATAGGAGTCTAGCTCTTCCAAATTAATTTTTTCAAAGTTGAGATTTAAAAGAACATCATTTTCTGAAAGCATCATTTTTTGAAGTCGCCGTGGTCTAGTGGGTAGTGAGTTGGCTTATTAGACAAAAGGCCTGGGTTCGAATCCCAGGTCAGACATCAAAACGAAAAATATTTCTTCGGCGACTTCCTCTCAGCAGATTTCTGGCAAAGACTCTGAGAGTAAAAATTGCCATGTAAAGCTTCTCAAAAATCTGTCGTTCGGAGTCGACTTTAAACTGTAGGTCCCGCCACTCATGTATAAAATTAACGCACACAACATAAGTGGTGTGAGAAGCTAGGTCGTAATCCTGACTTAAGGGTTGTAATGGCCAATTATGTATGTATGTATGTCATTTTCTGAAAAAAAAAAAAAAAAAAAATAGCGAATTAAATTTCATATTCAATGTAAAAATGTCGAATATTAAATGATTAATAAATATTACTACTAACAATAATAATAATAATAAAAATATTTAAGAAAAACCCTTGTAATTATCTTAAATTTCTTTAAAAGTTAAACGTTTTTGGAATATCAAATCAAACAATTTTTAAATCCATTTATACTGGTATATGCATGAATGATCTAAAACCCATATTGTCTTACATTCGCAGTGTATTCCACGATTATCACCTGCCGGTGAAAATCATAAATCCATTCACAATAATTGACAGACATTGACACAAATAATTTTCTTAATAAATCGGTCAATTAAAAGAATATAAAAGAAGAAAAATTGAAATGAAACCGAATCAAACGAAAGAAATGATTTTCTTCCATTTTCATGTCAGAAGGCCCCAAAGGTATTTTTCTTTCATTTTACTTGCTACAGTTGCAATATATTGAAGGCAAGTATAAAAAGAAATCGCAAAGAGAATTACGTATTTCCCAAACTTATTATTGCAAATTATAGCGAACGCACTCAACGTACAGGCAATGGGGAGATGGTCGAGTAAAGTTCAATTTTGAGTTTAATAGGGTTGCCATAGTGAAATATTAAAACAATTATATTCTACGCATTAATTAATTAAGTTGTTTTTTAAAGATCCCATATTTGCAGACATGAGTTATATGCTCTAAAATTTGTAACTATAAACGTTTCAAAGATTAGATTATCAGGATCTCAATTCTCACACCACTTATATTGTGTATGTTAATTTCATTTATAAGTAGAGAAACTTACAGTTTAAAGTCGACTTCAAACGACAGATTTCTGAAAAATTTTTCAGAGCAATTTTATTTACTCTTAGAGCTTTTGTCAGAACCTTGCTGGGCGAAGAAGAAATTTTTTCCATATTTTGTTTTATTGAGGATCTCTGGCCTGCTGCCAAAACCATGGACTTACGTCTAATAAGCCGACACACTACCTACTAGACTATGGCGACTAGATTAGATTAGACAGAATACATTAAAGTTAAGGAAACATAGAAAGTAATAACAATTACGAATCAATAGTGGGGTTCTGGAACTTTTCATTCTGTTTGCTATTTTGTAATGGGGAGAGATTGTATAGTTTAGGTGAAATCACAGTCACTCAGATCAAAATAGTTGGAGAGATATTTTATATTTGAGATGGTATTCGGAAAGTTACAAAATGGAAAATATTAGACGAAAAACCTTTGTTTTGATTTTATATTTCAAATTAATTTTTGAATAATGAATAAAATTTTGCAAATAATTTACTTTGCTTTACATTCCCATTGAAGAACGCATAATAAGACTACTTGATGGTTTTCATGTATGCCGTAAGGTGGGTTCTCTCTCTCTCTCTCTCTATTTACTTATGTATCTTCACGATGGATGAATTCCAATCTTCGTTAGACTATTAATAGTTAATCCGACTTGTAATTCACAGTTCGAAATCCTAAATTCAAACTTCAACTTAAACATACGCAAGCAACAACAACAAAATATTAAAAAATTTTTCTTTCGGCGACTTCCTCTCAAATGTCTTCTAACAAAACTGTAAGAGTAAATAATGTTGCCGTGAAAATTTTTTTTCTAATTTAGTCATTGTTAGTACGTTAAACTGAAGGTCATGAATAAATTTATTACAAACAACGTGGATATGGTATGATAAGCTAGGTTCTATTTCTGACTTATGGGTTGTAATAGCCAATTAAGTAAGTCGTAGACCTATTCGGGGCGACCATATGGTTGCTCTTAATTTGATTGATATCAAATTTTATTTGAGGATCCCATACTCTCCTTGGATTATTAACATGAGATTATCTTTCAAGAGGCGACAGATTGTAGCTGCAAGTCAATTTAATCCCCTTTGGAATATTTGTGATGGCTTGTTATGCTTTTGTCAAAAGAGTAAGAGACATCTTGGTTCCTACTACATCGATAATCTGAGTGATTTGTCGAACATTAACGTCGGCAATCTGAGTCGCTTCATTGTAAGCTCTAAGTGGTTCCAGGATTAGAGGATACTTAGCGTAAACTGTGGTGTCACAATGGGCTCCATGAAGCCTAATTTATGGGTACGGTCACTTATACCTACCTACCTTAATACAACGTGTTATAGTCTCATTATTAAATCCTGATTTCTCGACTTCTATAAAAATATTTCTGAAAAATTTTTAAACAAAAAATATAAACAAAATCAAACAACTTTAATGTCCATCGCACTGTTTTAATACTAGAAAGTACGATCTTTTGCCTTTAATACTGATTCCATATGTAGGGGCTTTAACAGCAAGCAATTGGTGCAAAAATCTTCCATTCTTTTCTTATTCCTTCTTTCAACTGCTCCACTGTGCTGAAATTCTATTTAGAAATCTTAAGGGCGAGTTCTTTCCAAACATGCTGAATAATGTTGAGACAGTACGCGTGTGAATTTTTTTTTTTTTGGAAATAATTCTCCATTGAAGTGGAAATATCGTAATGCCATACCAATGTATGCATTTTAACTTACAGAAAAATTTAATTTAATTTTTAGAAATTATGGGCATTTTCATATCCGTAAAAGGAATTTCAAGTGAAAAACTTTATCCATTCTTACGATCGTACATACATATACTAGGCCATGAATGAAATGTAAACAAGTGCTTAACAACTTTGACTTTTGAGCCAAAGAGATACGATCTGCAATACAAATGAAACAAACGGTGAAAGAGAGAGAGAGAGAGAGAGCAAGAGAGCAAGAGATGAGAGATGTGAACTCGACTAGAGTCTTCACCTGCATCAACAATTTGGGAGCATAAACTAACGTTGCTACCAGAGGCAAGCCAAATGTAAACCGATGTTTGATCAAACTCCAGCCTAGAGAACACAATCAAACACACCCAACAATTTCACATGCTTCGCTACAACAACTTTTGACTTGTTTTTCTTTCCACTTCTTCTTATTTTAACTTTCTTTCGCATTTCGGTTTGTTGGTAAACAAACTTCAGTTTCAACTCCGATCTTAATGTTCGTGTGTGCTAATGCTTACCAACCAACGAATATTTTGAACGGCGGTTTTAAGTTTTTTGTTTTCAGTTTTTAACCAAACATTGTTGTGAACACAGAAGACGTACAGAATGGAAACGGAATTTTGACGTTTACATAATTTTGGTGAAAGGGACAGCAAATATTACCAAAAAGTATTTCTGTCCCTGTCTGATTATTTATGTTTTGTTTATTTATGTTAGTTAATTTTTAGGGTGGGTTTTTATTTTCTAATTTGGTAGAAATTTATGATATTTTTGTAAAATAATAGACTATTTGTGAAAGGAAATGAACTGTTGTATTGGGGAAACGTAATACGGAACTAATGCATTTGGTGACACATTTCAGCGATTGTCACTAACTTAGTATTTAACCAATTGAGAGGTATATTCACAAACTCCTGAATAATTTTAATCGATTATTGTTTTGGTTACGTCTGGATGTCAACAAAAGAAGTCTGAGCAGCAGAAGATTTTTGTTTTATTTTTTTATTTCGCAAATCGATTTGTTATTCGTTTTATTAGATTTTGTGTATGTGTGTGTGTGTTACAAAATGTGTAAATGATTCGAAACAAGTGCAACATCAATGATCGCAACGAAATAGAAACGAATATTGTATGTATGCTGATCACGTATTTAGAACAAACGGACTGCAAAGTAACAAAATTTTTATTGTGTCTGCAGAATAAGTGCAATTGTGGGTGCAATAAACCCCTAAAAAGATTTCAATTGAATTTTAGCATTCGTATGTCAATTAGTTTATCGTCCACGTTATAAAGTTGTGGTGGTCGAATAGCAATTCAAATAAAAAGTGATTAGAGTGTGTTGATCGTAAAGAACACACAAATTGAAAGTATGACGAATGATGAAAAAACGCTTGCAACATTACATGCCAAATCGACTTTGGGAAAACGTGCTGCAAAGAAATTATGGAAACTATTAACAGTTAATCCAAATAGTATTTTTAACAACAACAACGATAGCTGCAGTAACAGTGCCTCAACAAACCTGTCATTATTTGACAGCAGCTCTAAGACATGTCGTGACATGACACTCGTAGATGCTGATATAAATGATAAAGCCTCCACAGAATCAAATATTTCAATGAAATACTCCACCACTAACTCGACACTTGATTCAAATTCTCAAAAATCTTCATCATGCACTCTTAATGAAGCAGCAACATTATTTCCACGCAACATGCCAAGCATCAGACGCAGTCGCCGACGCTCGCAGCATAATAATGACACCACGCAACAACGCAGTCGGGAATCATCAGCAACGAAAGGAACATTGAATACAACCCATAAGAGTGCATTTGCCCGGGTAGCGCCAACTTTGAGGCTTCAGGAACCTTGCAGGGGCGAAGAAGAACCCAACAAGCAATCGTGCAAAAAAATTAAAATGACACCGAAAAGGCTCAAAGCAAACTGTTCGAAAAATCGTTTGAAACAAAAACAAGCAGCAACAAAGATGACGCATACGGACACATTTGCGATTTCAACACTCAATAGGAGTTCCAACACAACTAGTCAACAACAGACTGTAAATGTAAAAAAGGCTGTGGTTGTGCCAAACACAACAACAACAACAGCAACAACAAAAACATCTTCATTATCAAAAATAGAACTTGACAAAGAACACCATCAACGCCAGCATCAGTATTTCCGTGATCATTCCCAACAATCCAGTCTCATCAGTTATGATTTAAGTTGTGCAACTAGTCAACAGAGTCTGCAACAAGCACAAGAAGTGGTGGGCATAACAGCAGCAGAAAATGACAACCACAATAGATATAAAGTTGGCCAAAACATGTCAGATGACACATTTCTATCATCTGGCATTTCGTGCCCCAGTGAGACACACTCAGAAGCCAGTGCCACCAATTCACCGACATTCTATCAAACGTCTGTTACTCACAAAACAATTGGCAAAGCATTTCAATATCACCGGCCAAACGTCAATGGCCATAATGCGAATAACATTAACGAGATTCTTGTGGATAATAACAATAAAACTATTGTTGAACACGGTAAACTATTAAACGAACATGATCATAATAATTACGTTAACAATAATAACGTTAAAAACGTACAAGCGAGCGATGATGAAGAAGATGCACTCATTTCTCTCGAATTAGCCATGATAAATGATGATGCTGCTGCTGTTGCTGCTGGCAAGTGTGACATTTATAATGAAACCAAAAATTCCATTAAAAATCCAACTGACCCATTGGCTGTTATCGATTTATACAATTTAAATAAATGCCGAAATCGTAATGCTGTCTGGGTTCATGCCACAAATAATGATCCACAGTTGTCCGATATTGAAGAGCAATTAAATAAAATCGAAATGATCACAAACTCTACGACTACAGCTGCCATTCGAAACTCATGCCAACAAATGCATGCCCTGCATTTGGGTCATAAAATGGATCATAAAATTTCCAACAAGCCGCTCCCAACAAAGTGAGTTTTGTCTAGAGTTGTTATCTTTTTTTTTTAATTAATTTTCTCTGAATCTTCTTCAGTTTTTTTAACAATTTAAATATTACTCTCGTCATAGTTCATTTTACTATTTCAAGCGAGGGGCGACTGATTTGTCTAGAATTTGTCGTTTCGTATTTAATGGATCATTAATTTCACATTTTATTGCGTTTGTTTTGTTTTAAATTTTTTAAATTTCATTTGGATTTTATTCATGTGATCGTTTTTAATTTGTGGACCCTAAAAAAAGTTTATTAGTTTTGGAAAAACATTTTTAACCATGCCTGATCATATTTTCCCATCGTCATTAAAGCAATGTGATTTGAATTTTTAAAAGATTAATTTTAGGTTTTCTCTTTCATCTATGTATAGTCGTCTGTCTATACATATTTATCGAAGAAAACTTAAATGATTAAAAACCAAATAGAAGATTTGAGTTAATATTATTGCTTATGATCGTTTTTGAAACCTCCAGACTATAATTAGTTTGAAAACAAATATTGATTGATAGTAAAAGAAGCTTAAAATTTTTTTTATAATTTATGCTTGAGTCAAAGAATAGTTTGTTTTGGATTTATTTAACATAACAAATGTTGTTTTAATATGCCCAAATTATCTAATCTTTGGAATAATACATTAAAATTGTGAGATTTATATGTAGAAAATACAAAATTTAATTTAACACATACCACTTGTACTGTCTGTACAAGCAAATGTATTCAGTTTTTAAAAGCTTCCATTTAGATTTCTGAACACATATCGAGAAAAATCTCATAAGACTGCTGCTTGGATGAGATTTACATAATTTACATACAATGCGTATGTATTTATTTACAATATGGATTTGTATTGTTGTAGTTGGCTTAGTGATGGCCTTTAAAAAAAACCCGATCTATTTTACATAGCAGCGTATACCTAAGAAGCATAAACGTTATATCGATGTTTTCTATGCATCGATAGTATTCTATGTCGTTCCCTGTAATTCCTGCTTAAGTTGACTTAAACTTTCGCTTTAACTTGCTCTGATTCATTCGTACTCGCTACAACACTGATTTATAAGTACAGATTGCAATGAGTATGAGTACAACGTTGACATCAAACTCACAACATTAAAATATGTTTAAAATACTTATAATAATAATGTTAAAATACTTATAATACTTATAAATGATTCGTATTGTATTGTAGTGTTCGTACGCGAATCATAGTTATTTTGTGCTTCGTGTAAATGTTAAGTCGAAACGAGTCGAAGTCAATAACATCATGCGTATTGTTAAGTATGAATACGACGAGTAGTTCCAACTTTGAGTATGAGCAGTATAAGTATAATATCAAAATAAGTATGAATGCGTATAAGTATCTGAAATTATAAATATGACTCGAATCTGCTCATCATTTTGAATACTCTTTGCTGATCTCTGATACAAACCTAACCCAGTTTCTGTATCTAATTTAAATCCACTTGAGCTATTTTTAAGAATGTACGTATTTGCAAGACATTACTTCTGTATTTTGTGATCCAGGAAATTTGAGGGAATACGAGCCTGAGAATATTTTCCAATCTCTACTTTGACTGATGAGTGGTGCATTCATGCATGCGAAACGTTGCTTCCCTAGCAGTGTATAAAATCTTGTTTTGGTGTCCATAAACTTTTGAATTGCACAACGTCAAGTAAGACTTTACTGTCTCATATCAAAGAAGAGTTTTCATCAAGTAGGGCGTATGAATGCTGTATGTTATATCCGTCGTATATATTAAATACCAAACTAGATCCAATATTGTAGTCACCTACTTAATACTTAACGTGTTGGCATATTAAACGTCAGCCTGCTGCTTAGACATTTTGAACGAATTATAAAAAATTGTCTGCCAAGAAGAGTTTCCTAAATGCTGTAGACTATTGCCGAAAATACTAATTTTCAACTCTTACTTAACGTTTGCAAATAGTCAAATAGTCTGCGTCAATCAGTCGTGCCAAATTTTGCAATAAGGACTATAGAAACCATTCTGCAACCAAATTGATTGTGCGGAAAACGCTTTTTAATCACTTTTGTGATTTACTCATGAGTCTATTTGATTCTTCTTACTTTCTTTTGCTATTGCCTTACCTTATTTAGAAGTCACAATCTGTTTGAGAGCTTACTTAGAGTAGCATCAATAACTTCTAGTGTTAAAGCTTGATCTTTAATTTTGAACAAATGGCGGATGCTATGATTTCATAAAGATTTGAAATAGTAACAATATCAAGGAAATGCTGATAAATCCAATGTCTGGATATACTTTAAATTACGGAAACTCATTACCGGCTTGATTTTTTGTCTTATGGGGGGCCAGTAAGTTGGGTGTAAGCTTGTTATTGGTGGTCGTGCAACAACACTACACATTTCATATCGTTAAAAAAAGCGCACGACCTCTAGTTGTAAAAATTCGAGATTTTCAAAAGGTATGTTTGTGGGTAGTGTGTTGGCTTATTAGACAAAAGGCCCGGGTTCGAATCCCAGGTCAGACATCAAAACGAAAAAATATTTCTTCGGCAACTTCCTCTCAGCAGATTTCTGGCAAAGACTCTGAGAGTAAAAATTGCCATGAAAAGCTTCTTAAAAATCTGTCGTTCGGAGTCGACTTTAAACTGTAGGTCCCGCCACCGAACAACACTTCGGTGTGCAGTTGTTCCAAACTTTTTTAACTTTTAATGCAACCAGAACCATTGTAATGGTTTGGTAGTCCTGTACACAAAAATTGCTCACGAAAGTTCATAGAGTATAAAAAATATGCTTACGTCTCCTTTTGCAACTCTGCGAATACAAACCGTGAAGTACCGTTTCGTTGAGAAAGTAAATTTGCTTGTCGTATAGTCTTTATGGTCAAACTATTGGATAGTATTTAACTGGTAGGCCTCGTTTATGAAAATTTAATATTAAAATATACATGAAGGATATAGGAATACGAATGAATACGTTTAAACCGATTGTATACATTGTGTTTTGCCAATTTTTTTTTGTTGTTTTGTAAATTAGCTGTTCATTAGACTGAAAGGCTGTTGGTTTTTAAAAATACATTTTTTACTTAATGAACTTCCCTATTAAAATTCTTATCTTGTATTTCATTTGTTATAAAATTCACTGTAAATGCAACATGTTTCTCACCTTTCGATTTAAATCATGGCATATCATGTGTCCGTCGGCTTCACACAATAAATGCAATGGACTTTCAATTCTTTGGTTTTTAGTTTTTATTTTAATCTTTAATCTTGTAACAGAAATTAAAAATAGTTTCGATCAAGAGAGAAAAAACAGAATCAAAACACAAAAAAAAAACAAACAGTGGCATACATTCGATATAAAGATTGCCTAGTTTGTCCATACGTTCGCTTTAACTTGGGATATGTTCATTAAACATGAAGTGAATGAATGGATGAAATGAACTGAACTGAAATGATGTGAATACCATGAGTCTGATACGCTTGATTAAATCATTAAGATTGCTGACCAACAAACAACAAAAGCCAACCCCCCTCGACAAAGGCCAACAGAGCATGGCTCAACAGATCACATCAGTTCAGATCATTTATCATTTTGTCTTGACCGTCTTTTCTTTTTTTATCCACAAACATTTAAATTTCAATAAAAGCACACACAAAAATTTTGCAAGAAAAATTTCAATTTCAATCGTTAATTTTAAACACAAAACATTATATTGTGTTGATAATAAAAACGTATTAACGATATGAAAAATATTTGAATATGAATAATTAAAATTTAATTTATTAATCACTCGCATTTTCTTAACTTGAACATAATTTCAACATTTAAATACATGAAGAGACATCTGCATGTATGCCGATAATTATTTGAACGGTTTTTGTTTTGTTTTCATTTTTAAACAAATACGCCAACAAAAGTTAAATACATGCGAAATTGTCATGATTAACCCATCAACAGAAAATTTTGATTATATTTTCTTTTGTTATTGTTTTTTTATAAATTATTAAACAACATAACTAAATAAATTAAACAAAAAAATAAAGAAAAGAAAAGAGGCGCATAATAAAAGTCTAAAAGAGAAAGATAATTTATTTGTTATGAAAATGTAACACTCAAGCCAATAGCCACGACGTTATAATTTAATAATGCCCAAACAACAATCCAACCGAAGACAAGGCCACAAACTGTGTGTATTATAGTCGACGTACTGTGAATATTTTTGAATAGCTAGTGAACAGGCAGACTTGTCCACAAATGCAGTTCAGGTGATCTGAACGTGTTCTTCTTTTCGCATTTATGTCTCCCCAAGACATAATGTCCTTAACTGGTGTTGTTTTGGCGTTCTCCTCTCTCCTGTTTTAATTGTTGTTGTTTATATTATATGCCATACATACACTTTAATGTGTCCCCATATATACCACACGACACATTTTAAGTGCCACACTCTATCTTATGTTATGGTAATAGCAGCAACAACAAATCATTAATTTTTAATATGTTTTAAGATTTAAATAACCCAACAAACAATCAAAATCATAAGACGAAATTTGTATGATATTCGTTACACAATTTGGTACAAGTTTTGTCAAACAATATATGCCTTTACATACGTACTTATTTAGTCAGGATTGCAAAGTAACTTCTCACGCCACCCTTTATTGTGTGCCAATTGTAACATCGACTCTGAACGACAGATTAGAGAAACTTTCAATGGAAATATTATTTGTTCTTACAGTAGAAAGCAAAAAAGAAATATTTTTTTAATTTCGTTTGATTTATAATATTTATGTTGTAGTTTGGACCATGTACTTTCGTCTACCTACTAGAATACGGTGACTATATATTTATCATATATGCCAATGATTTAATATTGTGCACAGTGATTGCGTTAAAATGGACAACAAAAACTTTGTGCTGAACTTTTTTTTTGATAAAATTTCTTCATTCTCTGTTTGTTTGGACTGAATTGTGATATTTTATTAGATTTGGCTCGTTGAACTTAGATGCGTACATGGCGTTTGCTTAGAATTACGTTTTTACTTTCAAAGCAAACTATGGAAGGCTGTGCATCATAATACCACACGTATGTGTATGGACTTTATGATATTAAATGAGAAATAGTAAAGAAATAGTCTTAGGCCCATTATTACAACTAGCCATCAAACTTGGGTTTAGCTAAAGGGAACTGTAAAGCTACAGATTAAATAAAGTTAACTTCTTCAAAAATATGGCAGTGCCGGTGCAAAGTCGATAAAACTGCTCAATTAATCAGATTTATTTTAAACGCAGTGGCAACAGCGGACTTCGATTTTTTTTATTCTATATGCTAACTTTGTTTAAATTTGATGTTGCTATATCGAAAATAGTATATGATATGGCGAGTTCAAACATAAAGTGACGTTTAAATGTTAAAAGCTTAACGATCACTTCTATCTTATTGGGTATTCATAATAATGAAAAACAATTTATCTGCCCGTTAAAATCCTCCCTTTAGTTAACGGCAAGTTGTAATAATGGCCCTTAGAATTTATATTAAAACCTCGAATTATTGTTATCTACGACAACGAATCGTCATATCGATTACAATTACATATAATCTCTTGAAATGGAAAGAGAAATGACATGTCACGAAGACAATTAGTTTTTTTTACAAATAAAATTATTCACCATAAACAGACACGCATGCTATTCTCTAGGTACCAGCATACAGGCTATTTAGTTGAAGCTTCCATCCAGGTTTTCAATACTTCAGGATAATAATGCGTAAAAGCAGGAGTTTTACTCATGAAATAAAAATATTTTTCTTATATGAAATACAGGCAATTTAAAAGTGACTGCCTGTAAGTATGTTGATCCATAGATTTGCTGTTAGAAATTCGTATGTGAAGTAATTTTTATCCGACCTCATTTTACTTGTTACAAACCGTTCTCTGTGAAATATGTATGACAAATGGCCTCAAGGATTTTCGATTTTTTTTTATCGATATTTTCGACCAACCTAAGAACTTAATGGGAAGAGATCGATAACTTTATTTTAGACTCGATCGTGCAAATGAACTCTGTGCTAAAATCGGAAGAATTAAATTAATAAAAATTCTTATATAGTATGAAGTCTACATTATTTTATTAGCATGCGAAAACAAATATTTAAAAGAATTTTAAAATATTTTTTGGAAAAATTTAATTAATTTACGATTGCTTTGTAATTTTAAAATTAAAACTTAAAAGAAAATTTACTTTTCATTGTTACAAGAACTAGTTACGATATTTAAGATCTGCTTATAGGTTAAGTTAGGTTAGGTTAGAGGACGTGCACTTGTTGGCAGAGACAAGTACAGTACCCGAAGTTCAAACTGACCCACTGTACAACATCCTTAAAAGGAAGGATAATATGGGGGATAGAAAAAAGTAGAGAAGGTTGGAAAGGGAGACGATATGTTTGTTTGTTAAATTGTTGTGAAAAATGTCAGAATTGTTGTGATTTTATAATAAAATAAAAAATTATATCCCTCATCCACCTTTTTATTATATTACTGAATGTTAGTCTTTTAAAATTTTCGAAAATACATACATAATTGGTCCTTACAACCCTTCAGTCAGGATTATTAACCTATGTTCTCACACTTTCTAACATTTTCGAAAATAAATTGGAAATTTAAAATCGAATTGGATACCAAGATTATCTTGGGATGTTAGCATTTAAAGCTATTTTGTCTCTTCAATAAACATCGTGGTCTCTTCAATAAACATCGGTATTTGGCATTCCATATTATTCCGATAAAAAACAAAAATTCTACATTATATTGGACTTTTAATGAGCACATAAGATTAAAATTGTTGTTAATATTAAAAAAAAAATCTGCACATTTCCTTAAATTTTAGTTGCGATTGCCTATTGGGTTACAGTTGCGATAATTATACTCCACAAATTTTTCTCGTTTGTACTTTGAATGTGTCGACATACAGAGAATGGCCATCAAGGCAAAGAAAGAGAATACAATGGCTGAAATCCATATTGAAATCTAAAGAAGATACTCTTTTGCTTTGCCTGTATGTATGTATGTACGTATGTAGACTGCAATATCAATATAGAAACTTACTGACTAGTATTGTATTAATGGGTGTATATACTCACATACTTTATAATAATACGACTACAATTTGATATCTTTGTTGATAAATCATATTGCTGCCGCTGCTGTTGCTGCTGCTGCTGCAGCTGTTCAACTGATGGCAAAATAATCAGTTCATTGTAGTCGTTTTGTTATTCGCTTCTTCCCTTTATTATTGTTGTTATTGTCTGTTGTTGGTTGTTCTCGAACGTATGGTTGGGTTGGTTGGCTGTTTAGATGCATGTGGTATATTTTAAGCCTACTGTTTGGCGGTATTATCAAAATATTCTGAGACACAAGCCAGTTTCAGTTAAAATGAAATATCATGTGTTTGGACACTCTGCAAGAACTCTCTGGCACACAGCAACAACAAAACAAAAAAAAAAAGGGACAGAATGTTGTTGGTTGTTTGGAAAATTTGCCTGTGCGATCATATTCTAAGGTATTGTTGCATCGATTTAAATATTTTATATGAATTGGTTTTGATCATACTCGTAAGATGTGTTTGCAATTTTTTGCCGGATCGGTTTATTTGCTTGATTTTTCAAGTGTAAACACTTGCCAAGGTTCACATTGTACACCAGCAACATCGACTTCAACAGCAACAGCAACAATAAAAATAATACGATCAAATGAAAACAAAACAAAAAAAACTGTCTGAACAAATTTGTTTTTTAGAGGGTGTTCCGTCAGTAGACTTTAATGGTATTAGGGAATCTTTTGTTTGCATGTTACCTGGCAATTTATTTCAGTCGCTGGCAGTAGCTGTTGCTTCGTTCATAAGTATGGCCATTAACCCATTAAGAGATAAATATTTCGATAAGCAATACAACGTTATTTATACGAGTTAACACTACACTACACATACATATGTAAACAAATTACAATAATCTTCTTGAGGAATACTATTCTTATTGTTAACAAAAAACTTAAATTAAATTTAGAGCAGCATCAGCGCATTATGCATTAGCAAAACAGTGATAAATTTCAATGCAAAAAAAAAAAAAAAGATGAAAAAATTTTGAATATCAATTGCAAATGCATTATTTTGTTGTAAAGAGAAATTATTGTCATTGTCATTCGTAGTGGTCGCTGCTTATACAAAATAATAACAAAATCTGAGGCTTTTAGTAATTAAGAAAACAAATCATACGAATTAAAAAACATTGGCTATGTTTTCTCTGGAAATTTACACCGATTACTCCAAATTGAAAGGAGCGGTTGGAATTGGTATCTAATCGGAAATTAATTGGAATATCTAAGTCTATAAGGCTACCAGATTACTGCAGCGTTGTTCAGGCGGGCAAAAATGTTCACATACTTTCTGATACCTATGACCGCTTGGCATTGGGTTATAGTGTAACAAGCTCCAAGACGGTGTATGACTATCACAGAAGTCTCAATGAGGTAGTGAAACGATATGATGTTTGTATCACCCCCGCGACTGCTGAGCGGATGAATTGGCCAGAAGAGTGATGACCAGTGAACTCCCTGATGAATCATCTACACCTTGGGAATGATTTCTGCAGAATCTGTGGAGATGAGGTGGAAGATGAGACTACT
Organism: Sarcophaga peregrina; assembly: GCA_014635995.1. Taxonomy (NCBI): domain Eukaryota; kingdom Metazoa; phylum Arthropoda; class Insecta; order Diptera; family Sarcophagidae; genus Sarcophaga; species Sarcophaga peregrina. The sequence continues at coordinate 58,179,670 of CM025793.1, read as the reverse complement.
GTGTACCTACTGTATACATGACCGGCACTTGGTCGGAGGAGAAATGCCATGGCTGCCTACTTCATGGAGTATCTAGATCAACTGTCCTGCATGGATATTAACAGTCTGAATCGCTTCATCGGAAACTTCGAGAAGTTCCTGGAATAAAAGAGAATGTGAAACTGTGGGATCACATTGGGACCTGTGTGCGGCCTAAGTGTGTCCTCTCATAACTCCATTCTACCTACTTACCTACCTTCTCTGGGTGTACCAGAACTGTTGTAATGTTGAACTGTTTCTGATAAGAAGTTATTTACTTGGAAGATATGTTTTCAAGATTTATGGATTACGATTTAAGATATTCCTTAGTATCGTAAAGGATACTTATCATTTGGGAAATTGATTAAAATTGGTATTGGATCGATTACACTTCCCACTTTTGTATATTTATTTCTAAATTATTTCTTTTTGAAGCCTATTTGTGACCCATAAGGGTAAGTAAGTTACGTGGAAATAATTTATGGTTAAAAGAGCTCAGTGAACAAAATTTCCATTCTATTTTTAAAAGCTACTCATATCTGAAAGTGTTTTTCGTAAATTTAAAATTTTTCAAATATTTTAAATAAACTCGGAATTGTTTGTCTTCTTAAGAAACTTTTCATCACCAGCATATCTGTCTTTCTCGACATGCCACTTAGTTGACTATATCAATATTTTGTTGCATTCTCTCTCATGTGAGGTCCTTTTGAGTTCGACTCGCCAATGTAGCATGACCTCTGAGACCCTCAGCACATTTCAATAGTGCAATAGTGTGCAATTTTATATGTCGTGTGGACACCTCTAGATGTATGTATACCGTCTTAAAGGTCCATCTCTCCCCTTTCCAACAAGATTTAAATTTTATACACCGTTTAAGAAAAGTTTGTGTAATTAATAAATTTGTGCGTAAAGCCTAAAAAACAGTTTTTATTACAAAAAAATTTTTAGTATGTTTTTGGAAATAATATTGGTAGGGAAAATTTTTTCTTTGTGGCAACGCTGATCCCAATATTTTTAGTTTTCGTAATCATTAGCAGTATTTTAAATATTTCTCCCTTTTTCGTGTTTGTATACAAATACATACTTGAGTTGAAATATGTAAATTGCACTAGAAATACCACGTAGCACACTTGCGATATTTAAAAACTTGTCTGATGGGACGAACATGAAAATATTCTGAACAGCACTGGAATTCTCTTTTCATCAACATGATCCGCAGCCTGTTTGTTGTCTTATCTGTCAATAATTGCAGAAAACGACATCACTTAGGATTGGCCATCAAACTGATTATGATTATTAATGCCGTCTGCTGATGTTTTCTAAATCTAATCGATTAAAAGCATTTTAATCCATCGAAGCAATTCTATAAAGATTGAATGCAAGAGACACTTTCTGATCTATAGGCAGAGATGGCAAGCATAAGCCAAATGATTTTCCATTAACTTAATCAATTGATCGTAAATTTTTATCACAAATACTGGCTGCGGTTGCAATACGCATTGATTCGATAACGAACGATTCGATGAGAATTTAAAACCCTTTTTCTGGTTTTATTTCTCCTATTTGGCGATAATTATTCGAATGCAAAATATTTTTTAATGTCTTTTCGTTTTGTTCATTAATTTTTGTTGTTGCAGTACGAAATAGAATTAAAAGAAAAGTAATTAAAACCGGCAGTGAAGCTTAAAACATACATAAGTAGACTTGGGTGGTCCCATATCTTATTTTTTTAGTATTTAGTAAAGAAAAGAAAACGAATAAAAAAATGCAGAAACGAAATTAATTTTTTTTACTTTTTTTATTCACGTCTTTATTGTAAAATGTCACAAAAATAGAAGGTCGCTGAATTGGTTTTGTTGTTTTACGAGTAAAATGCAGTTTGACTGGCTGCCTTTAAACCTTCCAGTCTGCCTACCAAATAAAAACTTTACGCATCACAAGTCCAGTGTCTGGCATTAGACATCGCGTTGTCTTCTTATTTTTCAATTTTAATTTCATTTATGCTGATAACTTGAGTTGAAAACGCACTGAATTGTTGATGATTTTAATTAAAAGTGAAATGTGACTTTAAACTTGAGTTTTTTCTCTTTGGCGTCTCTTCTCTGAACTTTCTTGTGTTTTTCAAAAACTACATGCGGCTAAAATGTGGTTGGTATTCGGCCAAAGGACGTAGTAACGAATGAAAAAATTCAAAAAATAAGTTTTTATTGGCCAAATAAAAAATAAATTTGAATACTTTTACTTGGCTTTTATTCGGATTTTACTTTGGTAAGCCATGAAATGCCAAATACTTTGTGTTTGTGAAGGAAATGCCTGCAGACAATAAAAAAGATTTTAAAAACAATTTAAAACGAAAAAAATTATAGTTTTTAACAAATTTACCCTTTAATTTAATTTTTTATGTTTGTTTTATTTGTATAGTAATTGGTTTAGAAAAGCCACGATTATTAAAGTCAACCACACCTAGACTTGCATAAAGAAAACTTTTCGGAATATTTTCTCTTTCGATAGTTTAATTATTTTAAAATTATTTAAAATAGCAATTTTTTTAATTAATTTTAATTAGAATTTGTGTTACTTTTCTACTCAAGTCCGTAGTAACATAAAGGAGGTTCATACGTGAGCCCTTTGTTATCACAATTTAATTTAACATTGTGGCCCTAACAATTAAGGTCGATTTCAACATAAAAAAATAATTTTTTTTTTTCACTTTTCAAATACAAAATTTAAAATTTCCTGTTAATTTTAGTTTTTTGTGTCGGTTTCGTTTGTGGTCAGTTGTTTTTCGTTCCTTTTGCCAATTGGGAAAAATACGTTAAAAACCATTTAAACTATACGTGGTGCATGAGAGAAAATATCACGAATATTATTTCTTCTTGCAAGTTAAAAATGTTATTGAAAAAAAAAATTTTTTTTTTGTTGAAGAATCGAAAAGAAGGTTAAAAACTTGCCTGGTTTCTTTCAGAAAGAAATAAAAACGTAATTGGCTACGCCTTGACTTTTATAAATAAACAAACATTCTGGCAAAGCAGTTCGATACGCAAAATGTTCGCATTACATACAGACATACATACGTACATCGTATCAAAAGCAACCTTTCATTTCAAATATAAAATATATCGCCATATGAAATCGCAGTCACAATTGCTTGATACAAACAAAGAGTTTTCATAATTTATATCTAAAATAATAACAACATTGTTTTACATTTCAGTATGTGGAGATTTTCTTTTTTTTTCAACTATAATGGCACCAAGATTAGGTGCCAATGATATCACGGCCAAGATCCAGACAATGATTTGCTATAATTTGGTACGTAACATACAACCTGGTACGATACCGAGCATGTGTTCTGGTGTTTAAAGTAATTTTCACATGTTATTTAAACCTTGAACTTTGATTACTTTTTATTACAAAACACACGAGATTATATGGCCAAAACCTTTATTTAACCCACGCACGTTTCGGTACTGTGATGGAAATTGAGAGAAGACTCATCATAATTGGCCGGTAATGTCTGAATGCAAACTATGTTCAGTATTAAGGGCATTCAGTCAACATTCATAATTCATAATAATGACGACAAACAAAGCAGAAGTTATGTTTTGAAGTTATAATTTGACCAGATACATATTTCCTAATGCATTCCTTTAATAAATTTAAGAGGCCATTAAAAACCCGAATAAAATAATTACATTTATGACCCCTTCATTATCATGTTTTTTTTTTTTGGGGGGGTTTTTGTTAATCATTTATTGTAAATGTAGGTGTTTTCTTGAGTGGTTTTTGTGTTTTTTTTTATTTTTATAACAAAAACAAAAATAATAAAAACAATTTATATTTATTTTTTATTTTATTTTCCTATTAATTCGTTTAAAGTATTTTTGTGTTTTTTTTTTGTATTTTTTTTTTAAGAGATGAAAACAATAAATCAAAAAATATGTCAGTAATTACAATAGATTTGATGTACTTGCCGCTTATGTTTTACGCTTAAAAACAAATTGTTGATTTCCTTTAAACAAAATGAATTTGATTGTCGTTGTCGTTTATTTTTTTCTTCTTTTTCTTCATTTTCATTTATTGTTGTAATAAAACTGATTTGTCACTACATTAAATGACTGGTGATCAGATAATAATAAATACAATAAAATACATGTGTATGTGTACGTGTGTTTGTGTGTATGTGTGTGTAAAATCTATAGTCATTGTTCATATTTTAGTTTCGGTATAAGGCTATAAAAAAAGAGGAAGAAAATATTTTCCATTCTAAGAAGATTTGTAGATAAGAAAATGTGTCAATCAATTTTGGCTCTTTTTGTTTTTCATTTGAAAGATATACGATTTTAGTTTCCATTTAATATTATTAAAGACTACAATAACAATGCTATTAATGTCACAAGCTGCGAAGATTTTTGATTTTTTGTTTTAGTTATGATAACCATTCTGATTAATGTTACTTTATGTTCAGATATGCACTTATATTGAGTCAATATTCGCTTAATTGAGTATAATATTTTAAGTGTTCAGACACAATAATATACGTAATTTATATTACTCAATATTCATATGACAGCTGGTAAGCAACAACATTGTTTTTATTTTGGTCGCGAAAATTAGTGTTGTTTGTTAGTTTATTAATGCTTGTTTGTCGTTTATGACATTTGAGTAATCAAATATCAACAGAAAGTGTTCGGAAAATTGGAATATGCTCACTATTTGGGTGCAATTATTAATTGAATTATTAATTGAAACCTTATATGAAATGTTGAGCTCAATAAAGCTGGAGGTCCACACCACGCCTTTTCACATTCTACACTGTCGTCGAAAAAGTATAATTAATATATTTATTTGGTGCAAATTACACACACAAAATCGAAGGATGCCTTGACGCGTACAACGCGAAAAATAGATCTACTTTCTACTTTTGTAAGTAGCGTAAGCGGCGCGCGTACAAAACATTGTTGTTGTTTTAAATTTAGGAAAGATTCGGCAAAAAAGGGACTCATCTCGCTCTTAGTACAAAGGACGCACCCAAAATCGTTTTCTGTTCTTTTGGAGCTTATTGTGCACACTTGTAGCACAAAATATTATATTCACAAACTCAATTAAATTTAATTAAAATTAATTAATTTTTTATGCAATTTTTTAGCTGATCAAAACAATCATTGGCGCATAAAAGCGTTGCATGTAAATTGAAGCATGGAATTCGAATAAGGTATGGAATGCGTGCAACGCTTTGACGCGAAAACCCATGGTGTGGACCTTCAGTTTAATAGCGTTTATTGCGATTTACACAATAAAGGTGCATATCTGATCACTGTATTATCTTAACACAAAAAGTGTTGTTGTCATTTAGATTTGTTCAAATGTTTGTTTGCATTGTACAAAATATATTGGCCAGCCGAATGTTTGCACATTAAAACTATTATTTGAATTTGAATTTTTATTTAAAGTGACCTTCGTTTCTGTGTACAATTTGAATTTTCATTTGAATTCTTTCCTAATGCAGGTTTAATTTTACAAATATTTTCCATATTAAAAGCGGATTGGTTTATTGTGGCAGGTCTTTGCGTGAAAAAATTTGACATTCGTCTCTGATCTAGAAACAACAGTAGCAGATAACTTGTTTCATTGGAACATAACTGTTAATTTTTTTTTTCTTAAAATTGGAAAAACCTAGCAAAAAAGTTTTATCGTATCACGGATTTGAACCCAGTTTGTAGTTTTTAAAGGAGTCAGTTAACGTAATAAGATTCAAATCAGTTTTGAATTTTGTAAACATACGTACAATACTTGATAAAACAGTGGAGACTTTTTAAAAACGCATTTATGAGTTCTAATCGGACGATAGTTCAAGAATTTTTTTCTGCAAAACAAAAATTTGTGAGCCTTATTAATATGCACCCCCACCATTTGAAAAGAGTTTTTCACAAATATTACGAAATAAAAATAATTTAACGAGGCACATCGGCACATACTTCTACTACTTTTAACACTTTCCATAGCTAAAATTCAAAGTTCACGATTGGAATTTTAATGTTCTTGATATATGGTTATCAATCGACAGATATTTGGACAAAATAAGTTTGGGTGTGCATAGCAAGAAATTTTATTTTAATTTTTATCCCTCATTTCATATAAGAGGTAATTTACATTTACATCATAGACATATCAACTGAATAATTAAGTGCTTCCATAACATACATAATTAGCCGTTAGAACCCTTCAGTTAAGATTACGGCATCACTCATCTTGTGTGTCTTAATTTTATACACGAGTGCCAGGACCTACAGTTTGAAGTCCATTCCGAATGACAGATTTTTGTGAAACTTTTCATGACAATTTTATTTACTCTCAGAGTTTTTGCCAGAAATCTGCTGATAGGAAATCGGCGAAGAAATATTTTCATATTTTCATTTTGATGTCTGACATGGGGTTTCAACCGAGGTTTTACGTCTATCAAGACAACACACTACCTACTAGACTATGGCGACTAATTAAGTAGTTCCTATCTGTAATATCAATTTAAGCAAGGTGGACCTATTGGTGTCTTTATGCGTAGAGTGAAATATCTTTAGAGCGTATCCAAAGTGTTCAGTTTTCCATGCTTCTAGCGTCACGGACCGGTTTGATTTGTAGTGTGTACGTATAAAACTGCCAACTGTCTTTTATGTCCAGGTCACACAATCCAGAACAAAAGTGGTTGCTAAACATCTACCTGTAGTGCTTACCATTGACAGTGAAAGCCCGACCAATTTCGGTCTTAAAGAAATGCAATCAGTTTAAAATAAACATCAAACACAAGCAGTGGAAGTTCTAATTGCTCCTCTAAATTGGTATCGACGAAAATTTGACAATTCCATATAACCATTTATCCAAAAATAGGTTTATTGGCTGGGAATGATTTTAGGCTACATACATTGCCCGTTGAAATTCCGCAGTTTGATGAACCGATTTTATTTTTTGTACATGTTGTTGAATGCTACATATATTCGAACATGATGATGTTGCAAAACAATCTATATAAATGAACAACAACACGGAACGACAGTGAAAATACACCCGAGTAACTACATTGTATACGTTGTTCTGTAGTAGAACTCAAAAATGTCTTTTTTATATTTCTCGAACCCCTTAAACTTGTTTTATTTGACAAAAACTGTTTTTTTTTTACTTTTTGCACAAATTTCTGGATTACAAATACATTTCCGACCCGATTCCAACATTTAAATCTCTTTGGAAACAGCGAAGAATGACCTTTAAAACGGTATACAAATATTTATCATTCGAGTTAATATGAGAGCTGAGAGGGATTTGATGGAGTAAACTTGAAAATCTAAAATTTTTTCTTTCAGGTTTGTCCATTCATAGTAGCAAACTTTAATAAAAAATATGGAATCAAATGACCTTTTAGAGTAAAAATTTTTAGAATTTTTTAAGTAAAAGTTCATTTAATGATATGACATATAAAAGAGAACACTCGGCTGTTAGACTTTTTAAATAATAACTACGTTAATTTTTGTCCGATTTGATTAAATAATGACTCAATCTCTTCACAAGAGAACAGACTTTGAGAATGTTATCACTTATCCCAAATTTTTTTTTTTTTTTAAAGTTAGCTACTATGACCATTTTAAAGGTCCATCTCTCCCCTTTTCAACTAGTTTTAAAATTTGGAAATCTGGTCAAAAATGTTTGAGTAATTCAGAAATTTGTGCGTAATTTTAGAAAAATACCGGGTTTTGTCAAATAAGAAAGTTTGAAGGGTTCGAGATATATAAAAAAAAAAATGTTTTTGAGATCTACTCAACAAAACTTACAACTCATTACCCGGGTGTATTTAATTTTTTTTTATTTTGCATTTTTAACAACTGTCAAACTTCCCTGTTGGAAGATCCAATAGAACATTCAATTTCTGATTAACTGAATGTTAATTGTATTTTTGATGTGATACTAATTAGAATACACTTAAATTCCCACTAACGATAAATTTGAAAAACTTTAATTCGACAAATTGTAACCAGTTTGTTGTTCTTTATTTTTTTATTTACAATATTAGCATATTAATTAATTAATTTATTTTTTTTTAGTTTGATTTAAATAAAATCTGTCTCTAGTTCGTTGCCGAGATTAACTTTCATTTCATTAAGATTTTTAAAAAGATGAATGAAGAAACAAAAAATTTATGCAGAATTTATTTACAGAAGAGTGTAAAAATATAGCACTTGTCGATGTTAAATAACTTAAATTTAATTATTTTACGAAAAACTTTTTTATAATAAATGATGTTTAGAAGAAATTTCCAGCGGTGTTTTAAATTTTTTTTTACTAACTTCTACTATTTTTATGCTCCCCACTGTTCATGCATAGAAAAATAAATAAGTTTTGGATTGTTAGCTAGAAATGGTATCACAAAAAAAAAACAAAAATCAAACAGCAATAAAAACAAATTTTATGAATATTATTTACTTTAAAGATGAGTTTTTCTTAAAACAAACACCAACGTCACTACAACGAAGGCTTAAATAACAAAAACAATAACAAACAAAATTGAGTACAAAAGCCACACATGAAATCGGTATGCAAAATTGTGAAAGTGTAAAGAAAAAGCGCTTAAGACTGACCAAATTAGCGAAAGTAAAAAAATTCCAATAAGAAATGCTAAAATATCCACGCACTACATTCATACATTCATGTGGGGAAGTAGAAAGAGAAAAAGTTTAAGTCTTAAAAGAATTATTTCTGAATCTACTTGAGCATACAATACATATACTCGTATGGCCATATGCAATGCAGTGGCATTGTACTCGTACTTAGTTTTGATACAGAGGAGGAGATTAAGAAACGCACTAACGATCACAATGTAAACACGATGGACCTACTTTTGTTGTCATTTCACTACATGTGTAGTGTTGTTGTCTTCTGTATTTGTTTTCTGTTTCGTTGTCGTTTCTATTTCTAGACGTTTGGTGATCTGTCACGATTTCCTCTTCTATATTTGTCACAAAATTATGGCCAAATTAAGGCCAATACGGTAACCTGTATTGTTGTGCTATACATACTGCAAATACAAAACTTAAGTGAAATGAAACGTAATGAAATGAAATTAAATTCATTAAATTCAATTAAAAATATTTTCATTTCAATGAAATTAAATCATAGCTTCCGTACTGCCATAATCACCCAACCATGACAATTGCTCCCCTACGAGGGAATTTGTTTCCACAATCTTTCGCTTACTGATCGCCTTGGTTTAGTTTTCGTTTTTTTCTTTTCTTTCTTTGTATAACAATTTTATACACAATTCGCACTAAACCAACTAAACTAAACGAAACATTTTAAAGCCGACAAAAAGATCCCACTAAAACCGAAAAGACGGAGAATAGAAATTAAAGAGAATTGAATCATTTTTAAATCGACATTTAAGACGATTGAATAACTTTTCGCTTAGAACGTGGGAAATTTTTCTTAGTTTTACTACATTTTGTTTTCCCCATTTGTTGTGTCATCTTCTTGTCATGATCACACGGAAGTTACACTCATTTTTTTATTTTTTTTTTGTTTTTGTTAAATGCTAAGAAACAAAAGAACAAAGAAGGAAAATTGTTTAAAACACGTGAATGAGCGTTTTTTTCTCAAATTGAATGTCGTAAATGCAAAGATATGTCACTGATCTTTAAGAACGAATTTAATGATTTCGTTTGTTGGCCGTTTCAGACAACGATTTCATCCCTTAATGATTGCTTAGTTAACCCCTGTTAAGTAGTTTTCTTAAGAAAATTCCTCTTCAAAGCATTTTTTGTTTCCAAAACTATTGCCGTGAAATGCAAATCGTAAAATGTTATTCACGGTTCATGGCTTTTTTTTATTTCTTTCAAGGGTGTATTTCATACGAAAAGAACGGAAGGAAAGAAATTCAAAATTATGGTATATCATCTCATATGAGTACACAGTGATATATTATGTTTATGAAATAAAGGGTGGGACATTTAAGAGTGCAATAAAACAATTTAAATTTTTTGTTGTCAAGTATAATTGTTTCGGAATGTTATTTCATTCATACAATCGGACCAATTTTCATGCACTTTTTCGAGTGTACGGGGTCGTGTGTCGGCAACTGCATTACGAATGTTGGTCTTCAAGCGTTCAATTCTCTCTGGTTTATCCTCAAAATACTTTTCTTTAACGGGGGGCTACAGAAAATAGTCCAAGCGTATCAAATCGCAGCTTTTTAGCGGCCAATTGACATCACTATTTCGACTAATTAAACGGCCATAAAACGTTTAACGCAATAAATAGATTGCAGCAAGAGATGTGTGTGCAAGTAGCACCATTCTGTCGAAACCAATTATCGTACACATCAACACCATGAAGATCAGATACAGAAAAAAAATCAGTTATTATGGTGCAAAAAGAAATATGGGCCAATGATACCTCCGCTCCACCAGCCTCAATGGTTTCTGTTAACAGCGTAAGGGTTTTCAGAGCCCCAAATATGGAAATTTTACTTCTTAACGCTCCCACCAAGATGAAAATGAAAATCTCCCAAATGGTGATTTTTCCCGTTTCTCGTTGGCCCATCTAGCCAAGCGAAAACATAGCGGATGGTCATGCGGCTTCAGTTCTTAGAGCCAATTAAACTTTATAAACTTTATAATGCGTCGTACATACATAATTGGTCATTACAACCCTTCAGTCAGGATTATTGACCTAGTGTCCCACACCATGTATGTTGCCTATGTTAATTTTATACATGATTGTAGGTCCCAATTTAAAGTAGACTCCGAACGACGGATTTTTGAGAAACTTTTCATGGCAATTTTATTTACTCTCAGAGTTTGTGACAGAAGTCTGCTGAGAAAAAAACGCCGAAAAAATACTTTTTGAATTTTATTTTGATGTTTGGCCTGGGACTCGAACCCTGGCTTTACGTCTAATAAGCCAGAGCACTACCTAACGAGATCTTTTCGTAAAACTTGACATAAACTGGTGCGTGAAATGTTAGATTCTTGAGAACGATGACGAGTTAATATTGTTGAACTCGCAGTCACTTCAATATTTTCGGATGTACACACTGTACGAACATAATTAAATCAGTTTCATAAACTTTAGCTATAAATTTGCGCATACCGACTAATTGTCTTTGCTTTAAAACTAAATTTCTAATAAATCACAAATTCAGTGCAGACAATTGACTGATTTTGTGACATAAGTGTTGCCAAATTCGAAATAATCGATGGTTCAAATTTAAGTCGATATACGGCCCATCTTATATTACAAAATTAGATTTTGTCAAGACACTTTTCCAGTTTAAGTTTTCTCTTCAAAAACTTTTAACTTTTGGATTTGTTAGGAGTAAAAGTAAGTAAAAATTAGTCCGCTTAAATTAAAGTTCAAGAGTGATAAAGTTCAAGTATATGATAATAATTAAATTCCGCTACTAAACGTTGCAATAGATTTTTGGTAATTATAATCACCTTTAAGGAATATTTTGGTCACATCTTTGAAGATAAAAATCGAATTTGACTTTGAATTGTAGACCAAAAGATCTTCACGAATGTCGACAGTGCAGTTTGGGGGACATGGAAATCAGCTGTATATGATCACTGACACTATTTGCATTTTCAACAATATGTTGCGCTATGCCATGTTTTAAAATTCTATAACATTTCGCATTCGTTTATTCAATTAAGAAAGATAATATCGTTTAGTTAGTTAAAATGATAAACAAAAGCTACACTAACAAATAAATCGAATTTGTTACAAGTAAATATCAATATGTGAAAAGAAGATAGACAATTAAGCAAACGCAACAAAAAGTATTGTAAACAAAATACACAAACAACAATGAAGTCGCGATAAAGTTCTCGAGAAAGCGAAGTCGCGAACATTCTACTTCAAGAATGTTTGCTGTTGTGGCCTATAAAAAAAGGCAAAACAAAGCAGACGACGGGTAGTTAGAATTCAGTCAGTGTTGTGTGAAGACGAGTTGTGTGTCAAGAAAACAGTCGCGGTTTGAAGATCGCCGTTGTAAAATTCTACCGAACAGTTGTTAGTGTACGCGAACAGAAGTGAAACAGAATAGCAACTTAATTAATTGTTGCTGTATCGTCAATTTGTGAACAGTGGCACAAAAAACACAATAAAGAATTGATTTTAAACTAATTATTTTATTTAACTTAAGGAGTTTTATCACGGCAATGAGTTAATTTCAGAGATATTGTCAGAAGGCTGCTGTCATTTGAACTCGATGCATACATATGACTAGTAAGCTATCACACTACTCAGCTTGCGGCAGACATACGATCTGAGAACAGATCAATTTAATTGCAGATCGAGCTTTGTATCAAAAATAATACATTTCAATTTTTGAGACTACATATATAACTTAAATTCAGAAAAATTTAGATGCCTGATATTTTTTTAATTCATTAGTATCGTTATCGCCATTATTTAAAACCAAATAAAAAAAGATATAGTTTCTAAGAGGGGTGATTCAAAAACTTCATAATTTTTGCTTATGCACAATTTTTGATACATACGATTTTCCTAGCGATTCTTTGGTCTTGTGTTTGACATTTTTTAGATTTTCAAAGATTTTGTGAAGTTTTATTGCATGCAAAACATTATTTATGGTATTTTAGAAGGAATTAAAAGTTAAATGTTTGATGGAAATGAAAAGGTTGAATTTTCTCATCATGATATATTGACTGTAGTTTTTGTAGTTTAGTATGTAGCGTGTTATCCTATTAGGTGTCTGATCAAGGTTCATACATCAGCTCAAATATGTCCAGTTTACAACGATATTGTAATGACCGATTATTTATGACTCTAAAGAAGAAGAAAACAGAAACTCGTCTTATAAACTGACGAAAGTGTGGGCAGATGCAAAAACGACTATAGAATGTTTATCGCCAAAAATGGTACTATTTGGAACAGAGAAACGCATTCCTTTAGCAGTTAAGGAAGAGAAAATATTACCAATTTTCACGGAGATTGGTATCAGCTGTTTCTCGAAATGTTGTAGAGTGTTCCTTACTGCTCTTCTCATATTTATCTTATGTGACAGACAAAAATTAGAAAAAAGTGTTTCGTTCTATGTTTTATTTCATGGATATTACAGAAAAATAATATTTCGGTCAACTACGAACGCAAGCGATAACAGAATCATTCACGTTGATAATATGCTACTCGGAAATGATAATAATCTTACACCTACAAAGGCTTTTCGAAAAATGAGCTGAAAATCTTCCAGCTTTTAATAATCCCAATAATTTTGTCGCTCTAGATTAGTAACTAATTGAATATGATCCACAGAAATCGAATTGGCAGTTTTAGATTCGACCACATGATACATGTGTTTCAAGAACTTACAGCTGTATTTGGGAAACCTGTATCCGGGAAATCAGAAAGGAATCAAAGAGAGAACATTGTTATTGACATAATCGATGTTCTATTGCTTCGGGAAACTTTTTTGCCTCACCATGACGTTGACAACAAGATTTTCTAACGAAATATAACAATGGTTTGTATCATTAGGTTGCAGCCAGCCCTCAATTGAGAGTGTTACTGATGCGAGCGGCAATAAGCTGCCCCATCTAAACAATTGGAAACTTATAAATCGCCGGAAAGCAAGGCTGCTAGATGCCAAATTATTACCATTTAGAAAAATATAAAACCAAGCTGACATGAAGTGTTTGATTTTTACGCAAAAAATAATTCTGCAATGTATATATAAAGTCAAAAATTTTGGCGTAAATTTCATAAAAATGATAATAAAATCTGATAATATAAAAGTATTTTTTTAAAATGAATTAAAATAAATAAAAATATTTAAATTTTGCAACAAAATCTATGAAGAATTTTGAAAATTCTATTCATACATAACCTAGGATTATAAAGTTTTTTAAGGCTCGATCTACGGTTAAATAAATCAAGCTTTAAACAGTAAAATGCATTTGCTTGCACAAAATGGGGCAGATATTATAATAAGCACCGCATAATTTGTCTACAAGAATTCTTCAATAAACATTGATAACTTAGGGAATGGTTTTTGGGTCCTCGTTCAAATCGAATAAAATATTCCAACTAAAACAATACAAGTTTAGAGATATTTTGAAATGAAAAAAAAACGGTGGATATGTATTTTCCTTTTATTGTTAACCATGAAAACCTATCAGACCATTAAGTTCATAAGCTAAGCGAAACGAACCAGGTCATATATTTTTTTTTATGTTGATTTAGACCCTAAGACCCTTAAATTTCATTTGTTTCATTTTTTTTTGTTAACGTCATTGTAATGGAATTTGTTAAATAAAGCACGTTACACTTGTTGCACCGGCAAAGCTGGTTAAGAACGTGGTTTTTTATTTAATTTGTTGCTATTGCTACGGCGGTGGTGGTTTAATAAACTCAATATCCCTAAGAAGAGTTTAAGAAATTACAAAAATTCCAGGGTATTTAAATATTCACTAAAAACCTAAAAACATATACGAGTGTTGCACGGGTTAAGAGTGTTCGTTTGTGTTTTATTTTGGGAAATTCATTTTGTTTGTGGTGATTGACATCTCTTTCTACCAGAATGTCTGCAAAATGTCTATTTGCATAAATGAATTATTTTACAGCCTTAAAGCAAGTATTTTAAACGTTTGAAATATTTTTAAGGCATATTTGCATAAATGCCATTAAAAAATTACAATGCATTTTGCATTTAAATTTTTGGTCCTCGTTTTTATGCAAAACCCATGCAAATCAATATTAATTTTAAAGTGATGCCTTTTTTTGTTTTTTGATTATTTTCTTTAAATCGCTCACATATTACAACTTGAGTTTTAGTTTTCCTAGTCAGTAGCGTTAGTCTATGTAGATACGATTGCGTATGTGAATGTTAATGCGAGTACGATTGCGAGAAGGTATGGAATTGATTAGTTTTTCAATGGATAGTAAAAGCTAACATAATGGCTGTGGCCACCATTCGAACTTATTTTCCTGCTAATCAACTCAGCTTCTGTTAATGATGACATTTCTCTCTCTTTCCCTTTCTCTCTCTCTCTGTCTCTCGGAGTTTACTTGAGACCCATCTAATCCCAACATTACACTCTTCAACGGTCTTGTTCAATTATGATCAAAATGTTGCCACTGAAGTCTGCATCGCATAGCAGATGTATTGGTGAACAGAGCTAAATGGAGTTTACATTCTGTAAGGTGAATAAATCTTGGCCAAAAGGAAACAAATTTATAAGAGAAAATCCTAAAGTAATGTTTTTATGAGTTGGAAAAGTCTTCAAGAAAATATACATGGAAAATGATGAATTAAGATGAAAACAGGAATCTAATGGCCGTCGTAGTCGTAGTCACAGCCTTAATAGTTCCATTTAAGTCTTTTGAAATGACCAGAAGTGAGTAGTGAGTTGCAGTAAATACTACCCACAGTTAAGTTCAAGCTTAAAGCAGTAAGAATTCTGGTAGCATTTTACATAGGAGTGGGGCTATTTTTTTGTTAATCGCTGTGGTTAATTTCTCATCACATGTGTTTGCTAAATTCCTTTCTTGTTTGAAGTTTAAATGTTTTTTGTTTTTTTTTGTTGTTTTTTTTTGTTTTGTTTTTTTTTATTTAACTCAACTGACTACTTTGGACTGCCTCGAATGCCTGATGCTTGAGATTGTTGGTTTTGCTGTTCTCTTGTTTTTTTTTGTTTGTGTTATTCAGTCTTGTCGTATGGCATGTTGTTTACGTTGCTCGTTTTATTAGTTGCTTCTTTTGGTGATGTCTGCTGCACTTGAATCATCAGTTACCTATCGACAACAACAACAATAACAACAACAATAAACAAGAATAAAAGAAGAAAAAAGATGTTCAAGTTTTGTGGCCAACACGTTTCATGTCACATACAACAAGAAAACAAACTTTTACTTTGTGAAATCTGTGAAAAACTCGTTCTGACAAGGATTTCCATCGTTTTGGCATGTTTTTTTTTTATATTTTTTTTTTGTTGTGATTTTCTTCTGTTTATGCCAATAGAGACGACACACCAAGAATTTAACCGTTAAAGCAAAGCAACAGGTTTCTTCGTTTTGCTAAATGGAAGCCAAGTTCTAATGATCATGATCGTTTAATTACCCTAAAATTATAAAATCATAGACACCAAATCACACACAAACACAGACACACACACACATGGTAATAAAACAAATCACTGGCAATTAAAAATAATTTCGAACATTTCATTGCGAATGCATTCAGCAAAATGACTGAATACTTGTATTTGAAGTGTCAGTCTTTCGTTGATTCTTGATTTACATATGTGACGGTCTAATTCTACCCAACAAATGATATCGATTTCAATTTGAAATTTGTTCACTTAGATCTCTTAAATAATAATTCATTTATTTGCAGTTGATAGACCTTGACTACTTACTTACTTAACTCGATCAATACAACCCATTAGTCGGGATTATTACCTAGTTCCTCACACCACTTATGTATATGTTGTGCGTAATCATTATAGCTATAAGCGTAGGGACCTATAGCTTAAAGTCGACTTTGAATGAAAGATTTTTGAGACACTTTTCATGGCAATTTTATTTTATTACAGAGTTTTTGCCGAAAATGTGCTGAAAAAAAGTCGCCAAAGAAATTTTTTTCATATTTCGTTTCGTTCGAGATGTTTGACCAACACACTACTTACTAGATTACGGCGACTTCAATTCAATATCTGGTAGTAGAGGCTGTTTGACTCTTTCATGATCGCTTACTTTTCATGTTGCCGTCGATTTTTGTAATGGGTTTTCGAAATAGTTTTTTTTTGCAATGTTTAACTCCTTGTCCCGCAAAATTCCGAGATAATCGGATAATTTTTAATATTTTAATCACTTTTTCAGAATTGATCCTCTAGAGCGCAGAAAAGGCGGTAATGCAAAAAATGTTTGAAACCGGAAAATAAATTGGGAATGGTTCGTTTCTTCAATACCGTTTTCATTACAAATTTTTAAGTGCGAGCATGCGATATTCTGTTTCTGATTATAAAATCATGACCCTAGGTAGCTGCTACATTACACGATTCATTAGCACTTTTACTAGACGAGATACAGATTACCATCTGCAGGAATAATATTTTCAGTTATTTTTACTACACTTTCTATGTGGTCATGAAGAGCACGTAAAACCAGCACTCTGAAATGACTATAGGTTAATTTCAAGTGTAAACAAAATTTTTATGACATTTTCTACACATATTTCTATAAGCATTTCCCTATTCTCTTTGTAGAATATTGTTACGTTTTTGCATTTTTAAATACGTTTAAGATATGACTTCGATGATTGCAAACAAAATAAATATTTGTGTTTAGTTTCAATTAAATTTCTTTATTGTTCTTAATTTTTTGTGTGTTACTGTTTACAACAATAATTAAATTTGTTTGCTAACACCGCAGATCTTTACAAGGGATATCTTCAAACCATGACTGTTCTCCTAACACGCAACGCGACTTCACACAAGGCTGACTGAATTTTTACTACTCTTTGCCTGCTTTGTCTTACCTTGTTATATGCCTACGTAAACAGTTTGATGAAGATTCTTGAAGTCGAACGTACACGGGTTCGACTTCTTGAGAACTTTATCGCAACTTCATTGTTGTTTGTGTATTTTGCTCACATTGGTTATTGTTGCGTTCTTGTCTATACCCTTTTCTTTTATACTGATATTGTTGGTTTACTTGCAACAAGTTCATTGTATTTGTTTGTGTAGGTTTTACTAATTTTTTTTTTTTTTCATAACAATATATTTCCAAATAATTCACACAAACTATGGTTTGTACCAATTTCCATGATTTCCAGATTGACTACAGCTATGGACATTAAATTAGCACAAAATCCATTTATAGTTTGATTATGATGTTTTTCTACAAGGATAAAGACCTCTCATTCTAGAACAAAAATACTATGAAGTAATGAAACAAAGATAAATTGTTTTGAACCAGATGGTAGAGTCTTTGTTCATCGGCCAAAATGTCAGCCATTTAATCCACGTTACACTCAAAAGACCATAAAGCATGGTGGGGGAAGCATTATGGTGTAGGGAACATTTTCATCGGACGGTGTGGGTCCAATCATCAAAATGAATGGAAAAATGGACCGTTATCAGTACTTGGATATTATAAAACAAAATGGAACCATATGCTTTCTAAAGAGCACATTTGCGTTTTAGACAGGCCGGCATAAAGTCCTGACTTAAACCCTACTGAAAACCTCTGGCACGATGTGAAATGTATAATTGCTCAACAAAAACACCAAAATTTGGACGATTTGTGGATTGGAATACGGAACGCTTGGTACTCGATTCCTAAAGAACATTGTCAGAATTTGGTGCTTAAAATAAAGGCTATTCTACCAAATATTGACCAAATAAACGAAAATCCATAATATTTTTACTATTTATCAAAATATATTATTTTTATATTGTAAATTTTATGTAATGAGCATACGATCGGCAATTTAGTCAAAATTTTTGTTTGTGCTTTAAAGACTTAAAATACTATAACAAATTAGAATGTTTTTATGACATATATTTGTGCTAATTTAATGTCCATAGCTGTAATTACCTCAGCAATAATATCTTGTTCCAAAGAGGAAGAAAAACGTATTCTTTCACTCTAAAATTTAATTATTTTATGATCATCACAGAATAACAACGAGCATTTCTATTAAAATTTTTCCTCTAATGTTTCCCTCCAGCTGTTGCAATATGAAGTAATTCTTGCGTTAAATTAAGTTTATCTTTTTCATTGACTTGGTTAAGTTTTGTTTTGAACTGCTCGGTAATTAAAATTTTGTTCAATTTAATAAGACCTTTACTAAGTATACTAGACTATACTGTGACCAGACGACCTATTGTACTGCAAGCAATCTGCATAGAGTTCTCCTATGTACTATATCTTTAAAGACTCCGGCAACACTGTTACCTTGACGGACAACAGATCGCTGTAAAAGTGCACTAAAGAATCACAGCGTCGGACAGGTCTCATGGATGTATTCTACAGATTCAGAATAAAGTAGGTTTGTTTTAGATTATCCAAAGCAGGAGATTTTTATATACTCTTAATCTCTTATATCAATATATTACAGTATTACCAGATTTCCATAATTTATTTTTTTTTTCCTCATTTCTTCTGTTTCTTTGTTAGTTAAATAATTATTTTAAAAACATTCTATTTGTTTTATTGCCGGTACCTTCCTTCGGTATCCATTACATTTTTTATTTGAAGTTTTTTTTTGTTTTTTTTTTTTTTTAAATCACTTTATGATTAATGAGCATTTTTTTTTTTTGTTATGTTTTGTGAAATCCGTAAACACTGTTATTAAAAATTTTTAACTTGAGAAACTTTTTAAAAACCACGTTAAGCGTTGTAAATAAAAGGGCTAGTTTTTGTTTAGATTATAATTTCGAATACACAAGGTTTAGGCAGTAAAATTATTAGTTGCCATTAAAAAAAAAAAAAAAAACGAAAATAATTTAATTTTAACAATAAAAAGTGGTACATAAATATGTTGAATTTACGACAACAGTAATGGCTTCAACTCGAAAACCCTTGGGAATACATAAAAAGGGCTCAATAAAATAATTTGAATTGGGCGTAAAGCCTAACCTGACGAAAGAAAATTACATTCCATGTATTAGAATTCATTATACCGCAGGTATTTAAATTAGATTCCAAGAAATTTCAATTTACATTCATTAAAATAATTTTTTTTTATTTGTTGAAATGTCATCTAAATTATCTTGTACCCATGCCCAGGTTTTCACTTCATTATGATGTATTTTCGGGCGTACATATATTTGATTTGTAAAAAATATTCCCTTTTGAGAAATTAAATCAGAAAAAGGAAAAAAAGTATGCAGTACTTCAATCACATACATTTGCTGGAACAATGATTATCATTTATTTCACTTAACAGCATACGGAGAGCATTTCATACATTTTAATGCAACCCACGTACTAGTCCCTCGCGTACCTCGCACAAGAGAACGAACATTAAAAACTCTTGAAAGTTTTATTCAGTTTTCTCAATACAAATTCACACTAAATTTTCATTCCCATTCCTTAGTTAGTTTTATTCTTCTTCTTCTTTTTTTTTTTGTTTTAAGTGAATTTCTGTTTTTGTTTTTTCTCATTTTGGTTTGGTTTGGTCTTATTATGAAGACAAACTTAATATGTAGAGTGTACAAACGAAATTCGTTTAAAGCCAACCACCAGTCAGTTAGTCACTAAGTCAGACAAATAGTCGGGCATAGCAGTCATATTGTACTCGAACATTTTCAATTTATCTCAGCTTTCTGTGTAAGCATGTACGTTGTATTCGAACAGGTAAAGAAAGAGAAAAACAAAACCAAAGGCAGATAGAAAACAAAAAAAAAAAAAAAAAACATTTCGAAGCATGTTTGAATGTGTAAATTTGTATTCACGACCTCTAAACGCAAAAGGTTGTAATGATGGCAGAACGTTTGAATATCTTGTCATATTTGCCATCACAATAAATAATGGAAATGATCGTTGTTCGGAATATCAAATGGAAATGGAATCAAAAAATTAATTCAAGGTTGCAATGGAGTTTTCAAAGAAGTTCTTTGTGTCATATTGCATTGAACCATCACGATTATGGATTAAACATGGCCTTGACGTTGTTCCCAGCTAAGTTCTGATACGCTTAGTAAAATATATTTTGTATCGAATGATTGTTTTCCGAAATTGTGGAGAACTTGATTTAAATTCAGAAACTAAACAACAATTTGCATTCTTCTGTCCAAAATTATTTTGTCAATTGTTTTTTCCATTACCACTGTACTAACACTGTGTAACAACATCACGAAATCATTTAAAATTTATAAATTTTCCATTAAATTCTTTTTAGTATAAAAATTAATGTTGCAATATATTCTCTAAATCTGATCAGACATGCGTCTCTTCATCATTCAGTGCATAATTCTTGGGTAAACATTCAAACGATTTCACCTTAAGCCATGTCTGACATTTCCAAAGATGCTATCTATGGTGTAAGGGATCTCTATGTCAATTCACATTCCAGTATTATTCCCACATATTTTACCACAATTTTGTGCGAAATTTTCTCAACCAGGCTTCTAATATGCTTCTATTCTTAAAGGAAGTTTTCAACTTCTTACAAATTGTATCTTATAACCTTGCCCGGGTATGTACTTAGCTCCACTACCATGCCTCAAGAACTTTCAATCCTAAGGCTGTCTGAATGATGTCGTTTGAAATTTTCATTTAGCATTTGAATATTCTTGGCAGATACTTTTGTCAAGAGTCCAAGCTCCACATTAGTGGTGGATATTCTCTGATTGTGCTTATCCCTATTATCTCATTCTCGGCGTATGTTATCGCAGATTGCTTTAATAGGACCTTCGGCATTCATCTCGATATCTTGCGGTCATTAGTAAATTTTTTGCAGAAATGATAATTATTGTTACTACAGTCAAACTCGTTTATAACGAACTCGGTTATAACGAATTCTTGGTTATTCCGTACATATTTTCAAGTCCCAACGTTGTAAAACAATTTTCATACAAAAAACTTCGTTTTTTTACGATGGTAAAGTTATCGGGACATCTAAATAATTTGGCTTGGGAACAGAAATCAGCAATGAATCGTTTTTCCACTACTCATAAGCACTCATGAAATTTTTAGTATGAGTGAATCAACAGAATTTAAATTCATTCGTACTTGCTACAACATTGATTTACAAGTATAAGTAGTAAATATAAATTGGTTGTTCGTATTCGACTTTAAACTGCACTCGAGTGCACTCAAGAATGCTATAAGCGTGCACAAGTCAGATGGTGTAAGAAGCCTGATCGTAATCCTAACTAAAGGGCTGTAAAGCAAACGTAAAGCCAATAGTCCAATGATTTTAATTTAATTTTTAAAAAATTTTCTTAGTTCATTATTTTACTTTAAGGCAAATGTATTTATAAAAGCGATTGACTAATATCAAATTTAGGAACAATATTAACTTTAATAAAAATCCACCAGCACTTGGCTACTGCGAAGGTTTAATATGTTGTGGCCACTATGAGAAAATTTCCGGAAGTAATTTCTAATAAATTATGTTTTCTATTCATTCGATTCAAAAGTAATTTAAAATATCAAAATCGAATAGAAAAATTTCCACATTTTATTAGAAAAAGTTTCCAATTGAATGCACATGATCACAATCCAGAGATACAAACATTTGTGCCATAATTGTTGTGAAAGTTTAACATCAACAGCTGTAAGGTGATCGATCATAAGCAGAATATTGCATGTTAAGAAACATTTTATCAAACTTGATATACAAATATTACAAACAAACATACAAACAAACAAAAAAAGGAATTAATATTGGAAGAAAAAGGAAAAAAAAAAATAGTTGCAAATAAATTGTGTAATTATTTATAGTAAAATCCAGAGCTTGAAAATAGTTTTAAATCATTAAATTGAAATATTCACCAATTATACTCCAGAGGAATATGTACATACGAGTATAAAATGTATTAAATTTCAGTGTTAAATACCTGAAATAAAATTTTAATTGCTTTAGACTTCTTTGGTTAACTTATTTGCTTTTCCATTTCCATTCATTTATCCAGTTCTGTAGATGATTTTCTCTCAAGGAAAAACTCTTTGAATAAAAATTAATGATTTTTTGTTTTTGTTTTTATTTTGTTTTTTCATAATAAACTGGCTGAAAAGATTATTAAAAATTATAAAAGAAGAGAAGGCATAAATCAAAAGGAAATGCATGCTTTAACTGTTTCTTAACTGATTGAATTGCAGGTTAAGCTACTGCCAATTCTCTCCACTCGCTTCTTGGCCAACATAATCAAAACAAAAATGGTGTATGGAAGCAGTGCTCAAATATTTCGTGCAGATTGCAATTCTAGTCTGGATTTGTTCGGTTTGTAGAACTGAATGCATTTCTTTCAACGAAGAATCTAACAAACGTCAAGATAGCATTTTATGAAGTTGTTGTTGCAATTAGATCTTCTAAACAAGTCAAGAAAAACAAAATGAAAAAACAAAAAAAATTATTTCAAAATGTACGTATTAGCCCTTGGATGAAATGTGAAGTGAACTGAAACATTATGTTATTGGGTCTTGCGTACGTACCTCAGTAGTTTTGCGTTAATCTTATTAGCTGTTCTTACTTTGTAAATCTATAATCAACAGACTGCGGATATTTTAAATGCGGTAGGTGATGAAGAATTGTACTTGCCTTCCATAATCGCTCTGTTTCAAACATTTTATGAACATTGCGAGTACTGTCCATATGTGCCAGCCAAGCTTATTTCATTAGGACTAAGAACGTTGGTCGGAGTGTGCGAAAGCAATTGGTGCTTGGTTTTGAAAGCTCTGTTGATACCATAGCATTTGAAATTTTGGTCTAAAAACTTCTAAAACGTCTAAACTTCGGACGCGTTTTTTTAGCAGAAATTGAAACTTTTCGAAATATGTTGGCTAATTGGAAGAAACTCTTGACCAAGTCGTGACTGCAAACACTGTATAACTCGTTACTTAAATCAATATAAAGTTATGCTATTCAGTTATGAAGAACTATGTATCTCTGTTTTACCTCCTGAAAGCATTTCAATACCAAAAAAAAAACAAGATTTTACGCATGTTAAGCTACTTCGTGATACACCAAGAAGTCAACATAAAGATTGAAAAATCGAAATCCCCTGACTCGTCATATATATTGAAATTTAGTGGATACGTTCGCATAAAAAAGAAGGATACTGCAGCTCTCATTTTACCACGTAAAATGAAATACTTGCAAATAAAAGCAACAACGACAGCCGAATTTTTGACTTATGCTGATCGGACTTAAATAAATTTCGATTACATATGGTCATTCCATTCGAAGATTAAAGATATAATAAATAAAAAAATAAACTTTTTACCTCATCAGATTTTCTACTGAATTACTGAATACAGATTGAATCCAAGCAAAATCATAACATTTTTATTAACTAATTCTTTAAAAACATATCCGAGCACAAACACATTTGCTAAGCCTCGTTTAAACTGTACAGATTATGGAGAGAGACATCGTGCGGTAGATAATGCTGAATAATACTGGCCACCTACTGCGATATGTAGTGCAGTGTGATTTTGAGTATCGATATCCAATGTCTATGTATGAAATGACTTTTTAATTTAAGACCCCAAAAAAATTAAACTGCTTAGATGTATACGATAATTTTAAGGCTTTTGTTCTCATCAAAAACTTTTTTAAATCCGAGATACTTACGCTTCCATGCTTTCGTCAATCTAAATACCATAGTATGTATATGAAGTGCCTTGGTGATTAAAAGTCGTAAACACATTGTTTTCCAGCATGTCAATGTAACTCAAGTAATTCAATTTTAAAACTCCAAAAAGCCAAAAATATTGTATTAAAGACTTTCGATTTTATAGAATATAAGAGACTTTATTTTGATTTTCATCTAAGCTGAATGCAATGGAGGGACAAGAAAATCGAGAATATGCTCGGAGATATCTCTCAGTTATTACTCAATTTCCGCTTTTCGTAAAATGCGGATTTCAGCTCTAAATTTTAACTCGTTGCACGCTCATTGTTTCAATGATTCTGGTTTGTACTGAATGTTATAAAAATTTACACAAAAAATCAACATTAATTCACTTTTATTAACACTTAAATTGCCACGTTAATTTTCAGAAAACTGGCCAAAAATTATCATCCTGGTTGGTAACCTATAAGGGCAATAAATTTGTCAATGGATTTTTATCAAAATTTCAATCACCAATTGATGAATAAGATTTAATATTTTAAATTGAAATTCGATGAATTCAAGCATCTTTACTGTTTGGACATTCAATTAATTTTATACCCACATGCCATATCCATTAAAAAATTTTAAATCTAAAAAATGCAAACTAATTATGATAAAAAAAAATAATAAAAAACGTAGGATTCTGACCCCATTTTAATATCTTATAAATTCGTTCATAGTTTTCACCACATAAACAATCATTTCATTAGTGTGGCTACAAGTTGATCCAATGCATAATTCATTAAAAAAAAAAAAATTCTCGGGAGAAATTAAATAAATTCACAATGAATAAATAAATGTTAAATATTGTGCGTAGTAAATAGAAGATAAGCAAACTTATTAATTTAATATCCCACATGCACACGTTTGTACATACAAAAAGAATTTCTTCAATAATTATAAAAATTAAATTTATTTAGTCACGTAAAAGTGTAAAAAACCTTTAAGTTGTCCGATACTTTATTAGTTTTTTTTCTCTCTCTCTCTCTATCTCTATATCCCTTGCACTTTTTCTCCTTAAGATTCTGACAAAGAATATGGTCCGTGTACTAACGATTATAATGATAATAATGATAGTGACTGGCTGACTGTCTTTGGTTGGTATGATGTGGTGTGGTATGGTTTGGTTTGGTTTGGGTTGGTAAAGGCAACAAGTGATTTAGTACTCATACACCGTTATTCTTTGCTGATAAGCAACATGCTTACAACATACAATATGTTGCAAGATGTAGATCAACTACCAGCCTTACTTTTCTCCACTTTAGTATTTCATTTTATTTTTCATATTTTCACTCCATTCTAGACGAATTTCATTACGAAAAACACAAAATACAGTCAAACTTGGTTATAACGAATTCTTGGTTATTACGTACATATTTTCAAGTCCCAACGTTTTAATAACAATTTTCATACAAAGAACTTCGTTTATTACGATCTCGTTTATAACGAATACTCGGTTAAAAGGAACTACTTTAAATGGTCCCAGTAATTAAATTCCATACATTTTCCCTTTTTTATAACGAACCCTCAGAAAAAACTTTGAAGTGTGGCAATAGTCTTTACTTTTATTTAAAATGGCAGCAGTAAATTAATCAGCTGATAGATAAAAAGAATAAACACATATTTTTGGTTTTTAATAAAAAAAAATACTTTTTGTTTTTAATAAATGAAAGAAATTCTTTGTATTTGATATTTTCTTCTATGACTTCATCCCGTTTATGACGAACTTTGCCAATAACGAACTATTTTTTCTGGTCCCACGGAGTCATTATAACTGGGTTTGACTGTATAAATAAAAAGAAAAATTGTTAAAACAGAAATAATAATTACAACAACAGGTCGAAGAAATAGTAAAGAAAACCAGGAAGGGAGGAGAGTACGAGTAATATGGTATGGATAGTAAGGCAAAATGCATAATTAATAGCTGAAATTGCACTCTAGATAATGTATTGTACGAGTTGTAACATTAACTGCTGCCACAAACGTGAATTTGTTGTAATTACTAATTCCGTTTAAAAACATTTATTTTTAGTTGATGTTACTGTTGTTAAGATGATTCCTATTTGTCTATACACTCAGCCAGCCGGCTTAAGACTGGGTTGAGTGGCTGGTTACCCCGGTTACGTGCATCTGTCATGCACGCCCAATCTATTTAAACAGGCAGTGTCGATTTTATGTCTATGTTTACATTCGAACATTTTCCAAACAAAAACAAGAACCAAAAAAAAACAAATTATTGTTCGACAACAACAACAACAACAAAATAAAGAATTTTTATACTTTAAGTTGCAAACATTTTTACACTTTCAACAACAAAAACTAAAGCACACGAACACCAAAACTTACAATCAATATGCCAATCTTGGAGCAAAGGAGGCAGAAAACAAGAAGAAGAAGAAGATGAAAATAGAGAAATAGTCTCTGTTAAGCATAAAATTTATGATGATCTTCGGTTTTGACTTAATTTTCTCATTTTTTTTTTGTTTTTTTGTTTAGTGGCTTTAAGAAGCTTTTTTTTTGGTTTTTTTTACTTTCGATAAGAAAAAGCTAATAATCAAGCTAACATCAACGTGTGTGTATGTGTGTGTTATGTTAGAGTTAATGCAACAAGTTGCCTGTATTACTCTGTTACGGTATCTGTATCTGCTGCTGCTTCTTCTGTTTATAATTTCTAATAAACAAATCGTGTTCGTACCCTGCCCATGGATAATATTTTTAATTTTTTTTTTTTCAAATGAGAGTTATTAGAGAATGAGAAAATGTTGTACCGTGTTACGAATATTGTACTGTATTTACGTAAATGAGTGAAGAGATGGATTTTGTTGTAAAAATAAATGAAATTTCAAATGTATAGTCCATCATCTAGTTCGTAATAGTATAAAAATGTTGTTGAGAATTATTATGATGTAGGGAGGTCGTATTGTTAGTAATAATAGATAATAAGAATCTGCTCAAAGAATTCTTATCAGAAAAAACTTATGAAGAACAAAGAATTGGTAAATCTCGAAGTTTTTGACAAGGGTATTAGGGATAGCAAATGTGAATCATCCCGATTTGTTGTAAAATACTGAATCACAAATTGTTTGCGATTGATAATCGGTATTTCGACTTTGGAAGAAACAATTTTAATTCAAAAGAACTTCTTTAACTGCATTTGTTAACAGGAATGTTTAATTGTAACTAAAAGTTTATGCTATTATTATAACTATGATTAAGAGGTGCCTTAGTAATTCGTCCAGACGATCTATTGTACATATTACATACATACATAATTGGCCATTACAACACTTCAGTCAGGATTACGACCTAGCTTCTCACACCACTTATGTTGTGTGCATTAATTTTAATTTAATGTTAATTTTATACATGTGTGGCGGGACCTACAGTTTAAAGTCGACTCCGAGCGACAGATTTTTGAGAAGCTTTCATGGCAATTTTTACTCTCAGAGTCTTTGCCAGAAATCTGCTGAGAGGAAGTCACCGAAGAAATATTTTTCATTTTGATGTCTGACCTGGGATTCGAAACCGGGCCTTTTGTCTAATAAGCCAACACACTACCCACTAGACCACGGCGACTGAATAAATTCTGAATATTGCTCTGAATAAATTCAATGTCAACAATGGCAATTTCCTGTTCTGCATCTAGTATGCACCCGGATATATTACGGTGGGATGCATTAGTATATCACATATTCCAAGAATGTACTCCGATGATTCATTTTCATTATCACATAATCTATTATGAGCCTATAGTGTCGCATTAAAAGACTTCTCTTTATCTTTCTTTTGGCCAGAAGTGTTCTGGCCCCATTAGCGGTTGATAGCTCTCCTCCTCTCAAGTTCAAGAAGACACGAACTTATTTTGACTATCTTGTCGACTCTGGTTCTTCAGCTATTTTAACTTCGTAACTATCCAAGTTGGATTGAGCACATCTTCCCATGACATAAACTTCCCGTGAGTTTATCTGTAAGACTAAAACTCCTCCTCCAATCCCAAGATGTATTTTGAACCTTCTGTGTACTACAAAGAGTAACTTTTTTAAGAGAGTTTGCACGTTACAGATAACTCAATTCATTCTTCCTAAGAGGAACACTTCAGCAAGTCATGGAGTCTACTGGTTCTATCCAGAAGACAATTAAGAAGAGAGCAGATGACCATTCGATTCCTTTGGTTACAAAATCTCTTTACCAATTTCGTGTTAGATGGCTCTACTATTAGCCTGGGTATATTATTGCTGATGGAGTGTGTGGGACCTTTGCAATACATGCATATCATAGAATGTATACCTCTTGAAATTGTGACCTTTTAAGAAGAGCTATTGTCTGCATCAAGAAATGCACATGTGATCAATGAGATAAGGTATTACCTATTCCGTTACCAAAATGTTGTGTTTAAAAGTTATACAGGTTTAAAGGTGGTCGAATAATGTTAAGAATAAGAAGAAGTTTCATATTGTAAAAGAGCGGAAAGTGTCCAAGCCACTGTTGAAATTTGGAAAGATGTAAATGTGAATGTAAAGTCGACTGCGAACGACAAATTTTGAAAAACTTTTCATGGCAATTTTATAATTTTTTTGCCAGAAATCTGCTGAGAAGAAATCACTGAAAAGTACTTTTTGTATTTTATTTTGATGTCTGGCCTGGGCCTCGAACCCTGGTTTTACGTCTAATAAACCAGCACACTACCTACTAGACCACGGCGATGTTTATTTATGGGGCTACCAGATGAAATTTAAAAAAGTCGCCTGGTATTGCTATCCAATTTGAGGTTAATTTTTTCATTGTTTTGTTGAGTAACCTTAAGGAAACCTTACATTATTAAAGCTACATGGACAGTAACATAAAAAATTGCATTCAATGTTAGAACATTGTTAAAATATTTTTTTTTGGTTATAAAAAAGATCTCAAAAAATAAAGTTGAAAAATTAGCGATCTGGCAACACATTTTTCATATTATTTTTAAAACGTTTTTGTTTGGTTAAATATAAATATTGATATTGCTGCATCTATTTTATTTGCGAAAATTGAAATTATTAGATTCATCTTAGTCATATGATGAAGAAGAATTACTGAATTTATTTCAACGTAGTCAACAATTTCATTATAAGAGGGTGAACACGGGGCATGCTCTTTTTAATATTTGTGTTACGTTCTTCTCATTGCAACAGAGTTGGTCAAAAAGTTTTTAATGTGCCTTGTAAGAGGGTGACATTTTCTTTGTAGAAAAGAAAACACCATAAGTGATTCCAAGGCTATCAGTTGATTGAAAAATTTATTGTACTTTGGAAAAAGATTCCGATTACCTTGTGAGGAGTTATCGCCGCAATACTTTGAAGAGAATGCAACCAGAATAATGATTCATTACTTGGCAAAAGTTGTAAGTTTTATGGATTAATATTGTAAAAGTTTTTGTGAAACGTATGAATTTTAAAAAATGTTGTTGGACACTTAAGAGTATGCATGTGGTGATTAAAGCTCAACATACATGTAGTAAATATCGGAAATAACAAACGTTGCATGCTTTCCTATTGATTTGCAATGCATCAAAATGGCAGTTAGAAAATTACAACCGAAAACCTTTTTTTTATTGGGGTTTAGGTAAACATTTATATATTTTTAATTAATTTTTATGTTATTTATATTGTTAAGAGCAACTTATTGTCCTTCATTAGTTCTTCATGTTTTTAAGTGCTTTTATGAATTCTTTTTAATAAATTTTCTGAGGCAGGCCTGAAGAGCGGTGAGAAATTTTTCTGTATGAATTCTACAAGGGCTTCAATTATTTATTTAAAATTATGTTTTGGATGGAATTATGCACTGAATGTTACAGTTTGTATTCATTTTTTAGATGTGCTTGGCTACTTGTTTCCCAAATAGCATTAATACTAGGCAAGAATTTTTTAATTTAATTCCCAAATGCAATCGTAGTAAATTCTTTAATAATGATGTAACAATTAATTTGTGCAGATAAAATATCATTGAATTTAGAACAAAATTTTCTCAGCGAAAATAATTATTTTCTTGAGATAAATGATGCGAAAATATTTGGGCGAAATTGTTTTATGCTCGTTTCAATTGGGAATATTTTCACATCAAGGATATTACAAAATATTCAAACTGGGCACACAGATAATTCAATAAATTACATCATTGAGGCTGAGTCTTTCATAAAATAATTTATTTTATACGATTACGATACTATGCTTAACTTGTTGCCAGACAAAAAGCCTGCAAATGCTTTAAATGTTTAACCGACTTTTAAATTTTTGTCAATTAAACTATTTTACAGCTGCGAGTGCTTTTTGCAGTCAAATTGTCTAATAATTTCGGTTTTAAAGTGCACCATCGCCAACCAGCATTATGTGATTTGGTTATGTTTGCCATTTGCTGCCTTATTTTATTCATTTTATTGAACTGAATGAAAATAAAAAAAGGCAGAAACATTATTTGAATTCACTTGAGTTTTTGCCATACATACACCATCAGAGATTGTAAAAAGAGAGCAACAGAAAAAACAATATCGTTTAAATTAATTGAATTTTATTAATCTTAATTTGAGATCTGTTTCTAATTTATTGGTGGCAATGGTGATATAATACGGAAACTTTATATGAGCGTAACAATTTAAAAATGTTGTCAAATAAAAACTAAAAAAGAGCAATTTGCAGAAAATATATGCCAATATTTTATAAACTTTCAACATTTTACATCCACAAACAGATATAAACATGATGGTACTCTTTTCAAAATTCAAAGTTGATTGCACAATTCCTTAATTTATTTTAAAATTTTTATAAGCCATTCTGGTGTGAACGTTCCAAAATTATTAAAATAAAAGAAATCTACATTATCTAATCATAATCATTATCATTCTAATTACATAGATTATTAAAGATCTATAGGGTCTGCTTGTCTTTTGATTTTATTTTAGCTTTAGGACTAAATTTTTACGGTGCAATTCACAGTGCAAATCCGACTTTCATAACAAATGGTGGCTTTGCACCGCCTAGCAGTTAAACGGTTAATATGTACTTTAATGGCTAATGATTTTCTTACATTGCTTTTAAACATTTAAAAAAAAAATAAGAAAAAGCTGCTTCGAAAAGGCTTTTCCTCTATTGTGCTATTGTGACCGAATTTCGCACCAAATTTACATTGTTGGACTTTAAACCACATTAAGCGTGTTACGTAGAGTGCGAACTGAAGAAAATATCGCAGCTGTATCGCCCAGTGTTAATGACCAGTGTTAATGACCATCAATTATCTATTCGTCGCAGCATTTGGGCATCTGTTACTCAACAATGTGGAAGATTTTGCAGAAGGCTTTAGGTTTGAAGCCTTTCAAAGGACTTGCAAAACATTTGGTTTCAACAAGACGATGCCACATGGCAGACAGCACGCATAACAATGGACTTATTGGGAGGCGAGTTCGGTGAACATTTTATTTCACGTTCGGGACCGCTCAATTGCCGCCTAGATTGTGCGATTAAACGCCTTTAGACTATTTTTTGTGGGGCTATGTTAAAGCTCATGTCTATACAGACAAGCCCGCTTCAATTGACGCATTGAAAGGCAACATTGACATTGGAAAGAGTATGCCAAAATTAGACTAGGCGGATAGACCTTTTGAGCCGCAGTCACAGTCAACATTTGCATGAAATAATCTTCAAACATTAAATCATATGGGCCATACTATCGATTCAAATAAAGATTTCATGCATTTTTCTGAATTTTATGAGTTTTTTTTTTTGAAAAATTTTCCTATAGCTCTTAAAAAATCACCCTTTATATACATATGTAAGTATGTAAATGTCAGGTTAATAAATAAAATTATTAATATTATCAATAATATTGTAATAGTGGCAAATTAACAGTGTTTTTTATAATTTATTTTCCACTGATCTTTTTGATAATTTTGATTGTAGAAATGTCTCAGATTACACAGATTAAATCTACAGATTTATCAATGCTCAAACATGAATGAATTTTAATATTTTCAAAATTTGATTTCAAAAGATTGTTTGTGTTTCCATAACATTTTTCATTTTGTTCAAAAAATTCAAAAAATAAAAAAATTGCGATATTGATTTTGATTGATAAACATCTGAAAAAGAAAAATTATTATTACATTCACGATGTAATGTGTATATAAATCGATTTGGTCATCGATTGAAATAAAATAAGAAAAGACGATTATTGATGACGAAATATACGCTGAGGTTTATTAACGCTTAAAAGGCATTTTGTGACAACCATTAAATGATTTGTCAACTTTTTGTAATCATCGACACGCTGTTTTTTTCAGTTTGGATACAAATTCAATTTATCGATATGTGAATAGCACTGATGATGGCTTTGGAAGAGAAAGAAAAATCATTGAAAACTACAATGAACAGTACGTTTACCAAACTTTGTTTGAATTACTGAATGAATGCAAACTCTAAGACACACAAAATACCATTGAAAGCGAAAGGCATTTAAACTTTGATGACCGAAAGATCATAAAAAGCCAATGACCCAACAACAGACAATCAATTAAGAAACGCAGACAGACGGTCATTAAGAAACTAAAAATTAACGAAAAGAAAAAAATAAATTTTTATGTGAAACTGAAATTCATTCATAAACTGCTTTAATCCCGTGGTAAAAGGAGAAAATGATTAATTAATTAAAGAAAAGTTACAAATTATTTTTTAAAAGCAAATAATTGTTTAAAATGCTAAAATTAAAGAAAAATTGTTTCTAAACATTAAACGAAAACACAAAAAAAACTTTTTTTGTTGGTTGGTTTTGGGAGAAAGTCAAAGCGGAGTTTTATAAACGTGTTGTAGCTGGTTAAACCAGAAATTACAAGCTTAAATAATTTTTTATTACAAGCAAGAAATGGCTATGAATGCATGGAAACAAGTGTTCCATGCACTGTATTTCAAATCTAAGCAATACGTATAGACATGAAATTCTAATAGCTCTAACAGAGACAGAGGTTTGTAATTGAAAAAGAAAACGCCAAAATCATAAATTTTTATTAAAAACCACAAAAAAAAAAGTTTTTTCAATTTTCCTGTTGTTGTAATGTGAGTAAGTTTATAAAAAAATAATAAAAAATAATAACAGTAATAGCAGTAGCAATAAAAATCTCATAGCAAAGGAAAGTAAATTGATAAAAAGCCATAAAAAACCAAACATGCGCATAGTTTTACTTCTTTAAATTGTTTTTCCCCGTTTTGCGTTCATCTTTTATTATAAAATTTATTTTAAATTTGCATCTGTCGGTTAATTAGCATGAGTAACAACAGTACGTAGTATAAGTACAAAGGCACTTAGGCTTCCTTCATTAAAATCAACAACATTCAATGAAAGTTGTAGGGAAAATTGTAGGTTTGGCTGTTGAAAACAAATCATTTGTAAACAATTTGAAAAAGACACGAATGCATATGCAGATCGAGTTTATCTAATCGATTCTATTGTATTCGAATGTGTACAATCTATTTTATATTGATTGGTAAAATAGGAGTCTCAAAATGTATTCAAGTTCAAACACACAAATAACGTTCCTATAGTGATTGGGATTATAATGGAATAATGGATTCCTTTCAGCAAATTTAATATGGCACTTGAGAATACGTACATACGTCGTACGTCAAGATGTATACAATAAATCGTTTATTATTGAAAACTATTTTCATTAATTTGAATCTTTCGTCTACAAATAAACGTATTTGGGGCACTGTTGCGATTGCACCAACCATTCGAAACAATTTCTTTACCACTAATATCCTAAATTGTGGTACATTGAAATTTTAGCTTCCATATGCATTACACAGAATGTAATCAAAAAACCATAAAACCAGAAATTTTCATTTGCATGATTATAGTTACCACACCACACCACACCACACTACACCACAAAGCACTAATACTGCAAGCAGCATATCGTACAAAGGTGCATGCAACATTTAATGAAACCAAAAGGAAAGATGAGATGAGATCAACTGAAATCATATTCAAGTAATTAGTATGTTACACTTAAAAGACCAAAGAACCCAAATGGACTTTGAAATTGCTGTGCAACCATATTCTTGGAAGCGCGTAAATGTAAGCGAAAAATTGTAATGTATTGTTGCAGGATCGTTAAAATACAATTTACACAAAACCAATTTAATTCAAAAAAGTAATAAAAAACAATAAAAAAATAAAGCTGAATTAAATGAATGCCAGCTATTTCCACCTCTTCCTTCCAATGCCAAAGTCCAGGGTTCGTAGCCATTATAGGATTTTGCTTTAAATATAGGTTTCAGGCACACCGACTGCTTATTTGAAATTTATGTGGGAAGCTTTAGTTGAAATCATTTTAATGCTGGGATTATTCCTTGCTCGTTAATACCAATTCATTTCATAATTCTTTTTTGTTTTCTTCTCTTCTACTTGTTATTGCAGTGAATCAAACACATTAACAACAGCAGGAGCAACTGCAAGTAGGGAATCGTGTGCCACAAGAACAACAGCAGCAACAACAATTGGAATAGCAACATCAACGCAATTATTAGCGAAACCATCAGTTATAAGCAAAAAGGCTCATCACGAGTTGTTGGCCGAGGTCATTATGCAACAGCCAAGTGATTATTACACACAAACGGAAAGTGAACTTTTACAATTGGAGGCAGCTGGAGTGCATTTACCGGCCTATCAATTACAAGCCGACTCCTTAACCCAACTAGCCCAACACCAATCTTCATCACAGAATCAACCACAATATACTCATCATTTTAATCATCACCATCACCATCAGCATCCTCAATCTTTATTGAACAATAACGATCGTTCTACACCAACGTCATCGTCGAATGCAACACCTACACCCATTACCACCGGCCTCGTTGATCCAGCGTCAAGTAGCAGTAATGGTGGCAGCAGTCACACAGCCACATCAATACATTTTGTGGCCGCACCAGCGACTCAACGACGCCACTGTCAACCACCCACAAATCTGCCACTCAGTTCGATTACATCGCCCCATCGTGCCAATTACAAAACCACAGCGTATCTACACAGTCACCATCAACAATTAGAATTTCAGCGTAACTCTCAATCGGACGATGACAGCGGCTGTGCCCTAGAAGAGTATACCTGGGTGCCACCAGGCCTAAGACCTGATCAAGTAAGTCAAACAAACAGATTTCCAAAAATTTCTTTTTTCATATTTTAACAGATTTTATGGAGGTAATGCGTTCAATACATACATTTGATAAATATTGTGTGTTAAAACATGAAGCAATCAAAATATTATAAAATATATAGAGCCATTATCACCGTTAAAGTTCGGCTTAGTTAAAGTAAACTAGCTAAAGTCACCTTAAACTTATTTTCATTATTTCCACTTAAAGATAAAATAGTGTTACCTTTTTCAAAAATATGGCAGTGCCGGAGCAATGTCGATAACACTGCTCAATTAAACAAGTTCTTTTTAACGCAGTGGCAACGATGGGCTTCGTAAAGTTAATTTTGTTAACTTTAATAGTTACCGGCGAGATGATCCTCCCTTTAGTTTCACGTTCACTTCTATTTATTGTTATAATGAAAACTGCTTTATCTGCCCATTGGAATCCTCCCTTTGATTAACGGCAATTTGTAATAATGACCTTTACAAATATAATTATTGAAATGAAATTATTTTATTTGAATGTCATACTGAATCGATGATTTATATGCATCCTAATGAGCTAAGCATAATGGGGAATATCTTATTGCATAAACAAAGGATCAAATATCTAACTGTAAAAGCTACGCTGACTTTGTTGCTCTCTGAAAACAGACTATCCTAAACAATATGGAGATTCCCATATGAAAAGATTTAGTTAGTTTTGTGACTTTGAAAATTCACTCTTTAGCAATTGTATCCAAAAATCGAAATTTTACAACAGAAATAGACTTTGTATAAACTGCTTTACCAGCGGACGTTTAGATATTCGGTGAGTAAATTTAAATATCACACGCTACTGCATCGAGTGCTGTCTAGATTCTCTCCAGAGATGGACGATACTCTAAGCTCTAATGGTGTGATATCCAGAATTGTTTCATCAACACTTCGAAAATAATACTATCGGAAGAGTTGTAATTGGTATTTATAACTGAAGTGATCCGTTTAGTGATAGAGCTCTTATAGATACGAATATCTATAGATCTCTAACAACATTCAATTCGAAAATATTGCGGATAAAATTAAGTCTGCGTACAGTGTTTTTTTTTTCTTTTTTTACCTTGGGCCGGAGGTAGTAAATCTTCAAAAGATAAATTTGTTCCAACAAAAGCATGCACGATTTACCATCATTGGTGCCTGCGTACTAACCCATCCCCTACACTCCGACCATATTACTTCGTGGGGGGCTGGTTAGCTCAAAAGCTTTATCACATCATCTCAAATTTCGCCTTCGTTCCTCCAACCTTCGGAGTACTATCATTACTTCAGCCATTTTCTGGCTGTATTGGCTCCATAGCGTCCTAGAATTCAACAGCTCCTCCATAAGTCAGTTTGGTCCTAATCTAGTTTCTCCGGGCCATCTAAATCTGGGGCAGCATACTAGAATATGCTCCGCACCTTCCTCTTCATCTACACAGTTTGGAGATATAGGGGAAGTATCATGCCCAAATCTGTGCAGGTACTTCCTAAAACATCCATGACCAGTTAGGAACTGGGTCACGTAGTAATTCAACTCGCAATGTTTGTTCTCCATCCAAGGAGTTATAGAAGGGACAAGCTGAAATGTCCATCTTCCCTTTAAACTGCTCTCCCATCGTGACTGCCATTTGTGCATGGAAGTCCGTCTTTCCTCCGCTTTTATAGCCGCTGTCCGTCCTGGACTCTCGAGACGGCGAAAGTATATCCATCTCATCTCCTCCGCCAATATGTCTATTGGTATTGCCTTTGCCAATACCAATACTGCTTCATCAGACACTGTCCTGAAGCCACTCACAAGTCTAATCGCCTTGTCGACCCCACGGAGAGTGCCTCCGACCATATGGGGCAAGCATATAGCATTATCGACGTTACTACCGCTGAAATTATCCTCCTCTTGAATAGACCTGGTCCTCCAATATTTGGCATCATCCTCGCCAGTGCTCAATGCGTTACAGATTACTTTTCGCCGAAGTATTTTACGTGCTCCTTGAAATTCAATCTGTCATCGATAATCACTCCGAGGTACTTTATCGCCCTCTTTGATTCGGTCTCTGTGCCTCCAACGGCCACTTTCATCTTCTCCACTATCTTCCGGCCGCTTATTAAGACGGTTTCTGTCTTATGTGCAGCAAGTGTCAGACCTGCCTCATCCAGCCAAGCTTCAACATTTCGAATCGCTGTCTACGAACAGTGTAGCTGACAGTTAATGTACACGCGATTGTCTCCGATTTAAATTAGGGAAATATCCGGGTATTGTTCAAAAGCAGTGTTGGTTTATCTTGTCTTCACTGTTGATCCGTTTCGAATAGGACTAGTCTGGGCGGTATTACGCAAGTTGATGGGAAAGTTAAATAATTACGCAGTGGATTCTTCACTGAATCTTCTTGGGAATTTCATGACCCAGGGGACCATGTTAGGTTGGATTCTAACGCGATCATTACTAATGCTGCTTTCCAAATGCTTATCAGTACACTTTTATCGTTTTACATTAAATTGCAATTGGACACATAGCTGGCCAAGTTTTGTAAGTTAAGAGAATCTTCACAACATTTAAAGTCGTCGTCTGATGAAGAATACTGTGAGGAATATTTTAGTAAAACAGTACGAACCTAGAAGTATTCAAATATTTATTGGTATCAGACGACCATTGGCGAAATTAAAATTGTTAAACCAATTGGAGTTACTGGTTAAATAAATTTCTAGGAGTATTATGATTGAGTTTCAATAAATTTGCATTAAGTGGGATTTATCACCAGGCCTTTGAGAGTCACTCTATTAAGGATACGTGCATTCTTTTGTCTAAAATTCTCAAATATCGACAGACCGATGTAATGTAACAAATAATATAAGTCTGCAGGTCGTAATCGTATAGACTAATTTTGCAAAAAGGACCCTGAACGGAGCTATAAAGGAAATCCTTTTCGACATATAGTAGAGAAAAATGATTTTTAATATTTCTCATAGATATTGTCACGCCCATAATGGCTATGATTTCATTTTGATTCTAAAATCCTCTACGTTTAAAGTATTTTAATCGCAAACAACAATTAATTTTACAAAAATTTTACGAAATTTACATCAAAATTTGCAATCGTATGGCAAAGCATTGGATTTTTTTTATAAACTTCTTGCGAAATCTATGCCTGTCCAAGCCTAAATTTGTGCGTATTTAAAATTTACGACCTGGGAATGCTCTATTAACTCTAATGCCTATATTTTCTCTCATGCATTTCATTCATAAAATTGATACCAAAAGAAAATCATTTTAAATTTCCAACTGTTACGCATGACTACATCGCATTCATGCTCATATAAAATATTTGTACAACATACTTATGTTCAAGCACATTCCGTAAGTAATTTTGTCAATAGAAATCAAAACCAACTGCTGAAACTATGCGCAACAATCATCAAGTAAATGATGGCGTAATTAAATATAACAACGCCGCCACTGTCACAGTAACAGACCCCTCAAATGCCACCGTTATCATGGCAATTAACGATTTTTCCTTAACGATAACTTCCATCGTAATTTGACCATAAAATGAAAATTTTATTTCGTTAAACAAAATCTATTCAGTCCGTGGTTGGTATTGAGGTATAAAAATTCGTTGTCCGTCTTATTCATTGTTTGATTGGTTGTTACTAAAACGATTTTTGTTTTCTTTTACTTCGTTGAGAAATTTTTATGAAAATACGGTTTGAAATAACTTTTTATTGTTTATCGCTCCTGTGACCACACAAATGATATTCGGCCACTATAACCAATCAACCAAAAACCGCTACCGCTACCACAACCTCAATGACTACCTTTAACGCCACCATGATCACTGGTGCTGACACCTGTTTGTCTATCTGTATTTTTGTTGTTATTTTTGCGTTTCCTTAATGGAAATTCTGTCAATTTCAACAATTTTCTTGTGATGTTTTCTGTTACTGTTGCTATTATTATTGCTGTTGTTTGTTTATGGCTGATTTGTTTTGTTGGACGTGTAAAAATCTGTGTTCATTAGAGACAAATTAAAAATCGTAACTATTCAGAGCTGCTTTCGCTGTTTCGATTACTGTTCCTATTCATTGAATAAATATTTAATAACAGCGTTCAAAACAATATCGAATAACTGAGAGAGACAAAAATGTTTTCATTTCGTTACACATTTCCCAGATTTTTTAAATTTTCCAAACATGGCTTACCACACTAGATTATTGCAACTGCAATTGCAATTGCAATTGCAATTACTTATCGCAGTAGTCGTATTACGAGCACTGTCTTATTTGGCAAATGCATCGATAATTAACATTTTCGCCTAAAAATGGCCATTTTAAATCGATAATTGATCGATAATGTTTTTTTTTATTGGTGAAAGGCAAATTAAAAAACTTTATTACAACACAATAAACATTCGTAAGGCAACACCCAAAACATAAAACATGAAATAAAAAACGTGTTAGGGGCTCTTATACTCGTATAGTGATATTGAATAGAATTTGAAATGATCCCCATTAAATCGCATTTAAAGAAAGCTCTTCTTTGGCTCTTGATAAGAATTCCATTCATGTCGTTACGGAGATAAGTAATTGTCGGCTACTGTGTGGTTGAACGTGTGTATAAGAGTATGAGCAAAGCATTTTCAGTGTTAATGTCCTGCTGCAAGGGAAACGAACAAACAAACATGAAAGAAATTTATTAGAAGCACTAATTTGTTCTTAACCGTCGATCAAGCCCTGTATCAGAAATGATACGTACGACTTTCCTAGCGATACTTTGGTGTTGTGTATGTTATACTTTTAGGTTTTCAAAGATTTTGTGAACTTTTATCGTAAATAATAAATTTTTTTTATGGTATTTGAGAAGGAATTGAAAAAAAGCTGTTTGAGAAAAGTAAAAAGGTTGAATCGCCGTGGTCTAGTAGGTAGTGTGTTGGCTTATTAGATGAAAGGCCCGGGTTCGAATCGCAGACCAGACATCAAAACAAAAAGTATTTCTTCTGCGATTTTCTCTCAGCAGATTTCTGCCAAAAACTCTGAGATTAAATAAAATTGCCATGAAAAGTTTCTCAAAAATTTGTCGTTCGGAGTTGACTTTAAAGTGTAGGTCCTGCCACATATGTATACAATTAATGCACACAATAAAAGTGGTGTGAGAAACTAGGCCAATAATCCTGACTGAAGAGTTGTAATGACCAATTTTATATGTAAGTATGTATGTGAAAAGGTTGAATTTTCTGTTCATTATTATCCTTGATATTGACGGTAGTAATCGTAGTCTAGTATGTAGCGTGTTTGTTTTTTAAATGTCAGATCAAGGTTCAAACCTCAGGTCTGTTATGTCCAATTTACAACGAAAGGTAGTAATGACCGATTATATATGTACGTATGTAATATTCCTGCTGCTGAGACTCTAAAGAAGAAGAAAACAGAAGCACGTCTTATGAATTGGTGAAAATATTGGCAGCAACAATCATTACAATTAGAAGTTTACCGGGAAATATAGTTTCTTGAAATGTTATAGAGTCTTTCTTATTGCTTTTCTCATATTTATCTTACGCGACAGACAAACATTATAAAAATTCATTGATATTACAGAAGGATAATATTTCGGACAACTAAGAACGTATGCGATAACAGAATCATTCACTTTGATAATGTACTACCCAGAAATTATCATAATCTAACACGTATAATGGCTTTTCGAAAAAAGAGTTGAAAGTCTTTCAGCTTTTAATAATTTCAATAATTTTGTCACTCTAGATTAGTAACCAATGTAAAGTAAAGTTAATAATATATATAAGTTGCGCGGTTTACTTAAATCGAATTGACAGTTTTACATTCAAGTACATGCTAGGAGTGTAGTAACTACTTACAGCCGTATTTGTAGAAACCCGCATTCGAGAAAATAGAGAGGAACCGAAGAGAGAGCCTTGTTATTGATATAATCGACATTTTATTGAAAACAAATTTTTCTAACGAAATAATAATTAGTGTAAATAATTTAACGTTTTTCGAATGGCAAAACGTCAATTATGTACTGTATTCCTTTACCAGAACAACAATATTAAGAGTTGAGGGGATATTAAATGAGCCAGTTAGAAATGCTTGAGTGTTGTCTACTGTTTTAAGATTGTTTCAAATTTTGTTTGTTTTAAATTTGCTTTTTTTAAATTGATACATGAGAAATGAAAAAGAAGAGACAAATAACATCAATTATTTAGAAAAGGAAAAACTTTGAACTCAAGTCACTTAGAATACGCTAAGTGATTGGAGTGTCAACAATCGTTATATTGTGCCTGAAGATGATCAATATTTAATGGTTATAAGAACGTTATTATCAATTCATATAGAGTTTTGAAAATTTTAATACGGAGTATAATTTCCGGTAACTTTTTGAAAAAAAAGTTGTCCGGAATAAACAGAAAATAATATCCTGTGTTTAGCAACAACCATTGTCTTGTTATCCTTAAGATTCTTAAGATTAAATAAAATTGAATACTTCCCATAAACAATTCCCACTTTATTTTTTCCCCTCGCAATCCCCATGAGAAATAATATTTTCACTGTAAACTTCCATTTCTTTATTTCTATTCATTCGCTATAAACATGAAATTGGAAAGATTCGTTAATTTTTCATAGAAAATAATTGCTGTTCGTTTAGATTAGCGGGCGGATAAAATTTTCTTAAATACCCTTAAAATTTCAAATATTTATTGCCGTGTTTAATCACCCAGACCCACCCATATTCAACATTTACAATGCTTTTGTGGAACTTGAACAGAATAAGTGGAGTATTTTGTATGTGTGTGTGTCGTATGTATGTAAAAATGGTTGTACGATTATAAACTTGGACATGTTGTTCAAAATATTTTATTACAACAACAACATTTCATGTGAGTGTGTGTGTATAAATTTTCTATTTTATTTTATCAGCCACATGACCAAAAAATATACGAACAAAAACGACAAAAAAAAAATAACCGAAAAAACGATAGAAAAAAAATGTTGAAAAACATTTAACAGCAAGTGCAATTAATAATGTGAGACCAAACAAACGTTCGGCTGACCATCCGATTAACTCCCTCTACTACAATGGCCAAATATAACTAATGGCCCCTCTTACACTCTCTCACATTTGCCATTACAGCAATGTTGCTGTTTCTGTTTCTGTTGTTGTTTCTGTTGCTGTTATAGTTGACCAGACCACAAGTACTTGTAATAAATTTCCAATACAACACAATCTGGTATTTAGATGGGAAAAGATTTTTTCAAAAATTTATTTTTCTTTCCATTTTTTTCGTAAATAAATCTAAAACTATATGGATAAGTCACCATACACTCACTATACGAACGACAAATAACCGATTTAATAAACGGATTTAGAGAGTGTGTGAGAGTTTGCAAGTGAAGTGGTCTACTGCGAACTAATTGAACCCCACTCCATATGAAATTGATGCACACAGTATGGAAGCCACTCTTTTTTACAGGCACTAGAAATGGCTGACATGATGGTATTGTGTTGGCTGCATAATACAGGATGGATACGAAAAATAAATAAAAATTCGTCCAATAGCTTATACCGCAGGGCATCTAATAGTGTAACAATCTAACGGCTATTGTGCACAATACATACTTACGTGTGAGTGTATATGCTTGCGGTAATAGTGATGGCGTTCACGATAATTTTTGTGGAATGGTTGGTTGGTGCATCAATATGTAGTTTTTTTTGTTAAGATACAAATGATGCATGGCACGTCATTATTTTTAATCGAAATTGACCAAATTGTCATGATGATGGTGAGAGTGAAAGTATTTGTTGTGATTAATATCTCAGAAACGATTGCTGCTGCATAGTTTACTGTCACTAACACACACTCTCTTGCACACACATTTTAGTCACTGTATTATTTGGAATTTCCCAGCAAAAGTAATTGTCGTTTATGTTATATGTTTTCATCTAGATTATCCTCTCGAAATATACGAATAAATTTTGAAATTTTAAATAAAATTGTAAACGCAGTACTTCAACCATGTTTTCGCTGGGATATTTTACAATTCGTTCAACTGTCGTATTTGATATTTGTTTGGTAGCATACAGTGGTGGCTTTAGAATTAGAAACGACTTAACAACATGCCAGTTTGCTAATTTATTTGCAAAACTTTGTAACTCATTTTAAATTTTGTACCTGTTTACCTGGATCTAAGTTCTTTGTTTGGAGGACGTAACTGCTTTTAATATATTTATTTTTTTTTTGAAACATGCGATTTTTTCTGCCTTCTTATTG
This sequence comes from Sarcophaga peregrina, assembly GCA_014635995.1. NCBI lineage: Eukaryota > Metazoa > Arthropoda > Insecta > Diptera > Sarcophagidae > Sarcophaga > Sarcophaga peregrina. The sequence goes on along the minus strand of CM025793.1, from coordinate 58,135,850 downwards.
TCCGTGTGGATATTTCTGACCTTCAAATTATGTCTTACGCTTGAGTGGTTTTTCTGGCTCTAGGTTTCAGTTGGTGTAACAAAGCTAGCACAACAGATCAGTACAGACATGCCAACGTTTGATACAAAGTTTGCCGAAAAGACTTGCAGATGTTGTACAAAACATGGTCTATCCGAGAAAATATTAAAGAATCTGCCCATTAAATGTGAATTTATTAAGATATTTTTAAGCTGTTTGTAAGAATATTTTTTGTTTCTTATTATATGACCCACCTGAAATTGGTATACATATTTAGTTTTTAGCTAATTTTTTTAAAAATGATATTGATACTGTGAATTTTTTTTATTTTAAACTTAAAGCTAACATGTTAGTTTGTCTTTTAACTCTTGGTTTTAAAATGAGTAAAAAAGTTTTGAAAATAAATTATTTCTAATTATAAGGCCATCACTGTACATGTGTTTGTATGTTTGTATGTCTATTGTAATATGTTCATTTTTATATACCTTAACACGATAAATTATTTGATAAATTGCCAATTCATTTTGGTCAAGTTAGAAAACATAGAGAACGACAAAAATGGTCATTTTTGATTTAATATGATTGTATATCCGTTTTTAATAGACAACGGAAAAAAATCACAACAAAAAAACATTAAATAATTGAACGGAATTGAATTTAAATTAATAACGGTTATTTTCACTTTCAGGTACGTTTATATTTCTCTCAACTGCCCGATGATAAGGTGCCGTATATTAATAGTCCTGGTGAGAAATATCGTATCAAACAATTGCTCCACCAATTGCCGCCCCAAGATAATGAAGTAAGTTTTATCAACAATTTTACAACAAAAACAAAAATATAATTTTTTAATTAACTCACAAATATCATTTGCTTTTATTGAAAATAAATTTGAGTACAGTAAGACCCCGCTAAACGCGGAAGATACGTCCCAGCGCTAAACCAAACAGCGTTAAACGACCCAACTTAATATATTGCGACTTCGGTATCATTGTTTGTATCATTTTTCTAACAAAGAGATTTGAAAATGATATGTAAAAAGTACACACCGCCGCTATATAGAGAATCGCTTTTGGTTGGTGCCAGAGATCAGCAATAAGTATTCAAAACGATTAGTAGGTTCGAGTCATACTTATAATTTCATATACTTATACGCATTCATACTTATTTTGATATCATACTCATACTACTCATACTCAAAGTTGGAAGTAGTCGTCGTTTTCATTATGTTATTGACTTCAACTCGTCTTAACATGTACACGAAGCACAAAATAAGTTTGATTCGCGTACGAAAACTACTATACTCACAAGAAGATTCTGTGTATGCTTTGCTTGTTGTCTTTGTCTTTCCTTTTTACTTTGTTTGTATATGCAACAACAACAAAGGCTGTAAATTTTGATGAATGATTCGAGCCACTCGAATTACTTATAAGTGTAATAAGTATTTTTCTAAATTTATGAATCAGAATGAGTAGGCGTATGAATCAAACACATTTCGAATGTTGTGAGTTTGATGTCAACGTTGTACTCATACTCATTGCTACTTATGCTTTTAAATCAATGTTGTAGCGAGTACGAAAGAATCAGTGTAGTTTAATTTCATTTTTATTGATTCATTCATACTCAAAATTGTTTGAGTGCTTATGAGTAGCGGAAAAACGATTCATTGCTGATCTCTGGTTGGAGCATCACCGTTTCATTTGCACACATACACAACAAGTATCAATACAGTGTGCGATTTATGGGAATTCGAATACTACCCCGTTATACTGAAACAGCGTTAAGCGGGGTCTTACTGTACTGATTCAATTAAAAAAAAAATACATGACATTTTATTTAAAATGAATTTGTTTAAAGTGTGTACTGGACTTTAATTTGCAATCAAATCATTAAATTTTAATAGAACAAATTGCATGTGAGATATCATAGAATTTTTTATTTGCTTAAAAGATCTATTGTTGCCTTTATGTGTGAAATGTAAAATCGTTAAAATTTCCTAAAAACCTACATTGGGTGAAGGGTAAAATAGTTTATACCATGAGATTGCTTAGAGAATTCGCAGAAAGAAATATTTAATCCATAATTCATTTTGATGCAGATGTTACAGCTGGGTTTTGAATTACGGGCTCTTGTCAATTAGTTTTTTAACACAATTTTTATTTACTCACCTTTTATTCCCCCCAAATTACACGGTGCGACAATGAAAATACACACGAGTAACTACACAGTCCACGTTGTTAAGTTAGTTAAATAGAACTCAAAAATATCTTTTTTATATTTCTCGAACACGCCAAACTTGTTTTATTTGAAAAAAAAAAATGTGTTTTTTATATTTTACGCATAAATTTCTAGATAATTCAAACATTTCTGACCCGATTTCCAAATTTTGTTGGAAAGGAGCGAGATGGACCTTGAAAACGATATACATCTATCAAAAAAAATCAATTTTTTGGTAATATTCGTGCGGATAAACGCGAATTAAATATTTTACAGATACAGTCAAACCGAGTTATAATGAACTCCTTGGTACCAGAAAGAAAATAGTTCGTTATAAGCAAAGTTCGTAATAAACGGGGTGAAGTCATGGAAGAAAATATCAAATACAAATAATTTTTATTATTTATTAAAAACAAAAAGTTTTTTTTTTTTTATTAAAAACCAAAAATATGTTCTAATACTTTTTACCTATCAGCTGACGTAACAAACTGAATTATAATTTAATGCTGCCATATTAAATAAAAGTAAAGACTATTGCTACACTTCAAAGCTTTTTCTGAGGGTTCATTATAAAAAAAGGTAAAATGTATGAAATTTAATTACTAAGACCATTTAAAGTAGTTCCTTTTAACCAAGGATTCGTTATAAACGAGTTCGTAATAAACGAATTTTTTTGTATGAAAATTGTTATTAAAACGTTGGGACTTGAAAAAATGTACGTAATAACCGAGAATTCGTTATAACCGAGTTAGTTATAAACGGGTTTGACTGTATCTAGTTACAGCATTTGAGAGTGCTAATTCCCAGGCCGATATCGAACTTTACGCATCAAAAACCTTTAGAGAAGCGTTTGTAACTACTGGGTTAATAGACGAATCTTAGCATATTATCCTTAAATACTATATCATTAGCCTTGTTTAGAATCTAAATGAATTTATTTTAATTTTTTATTTTCAGGTACGCTATTGTCACTCCTTAAGTGACGAAGAACGTAAAGAATTGCGGATATTTTCCGCTCAACGAAAACGAGAAGCTTTGGGTCGTGGTGCAGTACGTCTTCTATCCGATGAACGTCCTTGTCAAAATGTAAGTGAAACATTTCTATTCACGTCTATTCAACAAAAAGGATTTCTTATTTTTTCTTCTTTAGTTCTTACACGATTTGCATATCGTAAATGTAGTTGTAATTTAATATTTTTATTTGTACAGTAACAACATGTTTTTTATTTTGTTTTTTTTGCGAAAAGAAAGAAAGAAAAACCAAAATAAATCACACACTTTGACAAGAGCCAGAACAGTAATCACAACTTTAAACTAAAAATTCATCCAGAGTGATCAAATACTTTTCATGTTTTTCTGTTTGTTCTGTTTGTATGAAACTATAAAAAGATTTTTGCCTCGTTTGTAACTGTAAATGCAAACACTGAAACTGTAACGTAATGCATAAATTATGTTCCTTCTTTCTTTTTGTCATATTTCATTTGCCATTTATGTTTTAAACTACTTTTTTAACATTGTTGTTGTTGCTGTTGTTGTCATTGTTAGTGTTTGGCAAATAAATATTCAAACTTGACTAAGGAGGAAATCATAAAATGCAACACTTTTGCCACTTGCCACTTTTGTGCCACAACTATGTGCAGCATCAACTTTTTTTTGTGAAAATGTGAGTGTGTGTGTACGAGTGTGTGCATGTTATTTTCGTCTACCACTTGCAATGATTATAAATTGTGAACTGTACTTGTGTGTACTGCAGCCAAACATTAGCAAGAAAATCAAAACTGTTTCAATGAATGGTGGACGATTGAGGAAGGGTATGGGGGGGGATCAGGATTGAGTTTGAAGATGGAAACTTTGTCGTTTATGAAACTAAACACTGCCACACATTTACCATTTACTGTTTACTGTTTGAAAAACTTTGTAACAGATGACAAAAAGATTTCATTAAGTCTACATAAAAACTAAACTGTGTAAAATACCCCCCCCCCCTGCGTATTAATAATAAAGAAAGAAACTGAAAAAAGGGAGAAAAAAAGGGGGAAAAACAAAAACAACCTTAAAATGGACCAAAACAATTGAAAAGACGTTGTTGGATGCCATTATTTTTTGCAAATAAATAAAAATTACACAAAAAAAGCAACAACAACAACAACAAAACAATTTAAAAAAAAAAAGTTGACAAAATGTGTCTTAAACAGTAATTTTGTATGAAATAGAAAAATAAAAATGAAAATGAAAACAATGAAGGAAAAATAAAAGACGGTATCACGTAGTGTATGGAGAAAATTTTTATATTTTATTGTAAAACGTTTCATTACCCCTACGCAAGAAAAAAAAGATTTTCGAATTGATTTTTTGATTTTTCAATTTAAAGTTAAATTTTTTGTCTACAACATATGGAATACGAATCAATTTTAATCTCTTGAACAGAGCCTTTTATCGAAATGATTGAAAAATTCTTTAAAAAACTAAAAAAAAAACTTGGAACAATTTTTTATATCTCAACACTAATTTACTTAAAGTCGGTTGAAAGAGAATTTTTTTGTTTAAAATTTTTTGAATAAGATTTCCTATTTCACACCTAATCCATAGACATAGCTGCCAGATCTGACGATTTTGTGCTCCAAAAATACCACATACGATACGATGATTTCTGCCCGTATTTTGACGTTTTTTTTAAATGAATAATTTACAACATTTTCTTTGCTTAAGTACATAAAAAGCCACTTCAGATTTGTATTTATTTTGCAATTGTAGGTGTTGTAAATTTAGATTAGAAATAACAAGGAATAAAGTATATTTTGAAATTATCTACAAATACCTGTGATGATTTTTCTGTATTTTATACCTTTTTAATCCCTCAAAAGCCAAAAAATTACCACTCCTAAATCGGACTATCCTCGTAGTTGAGCATAATTTAACGTTTGCTGTTGCAGACAATTTTAAAAATTCGATTGTAGCTTCTAATATAACCATCGGAAGGACAAAGGCAAGTGCCCTTATTTTTTATTTTCCGTACGACCAACACTCAGAGTATGGCCTCTACTCATGCAGTGTATTGTGTTGGAACTAGGAAAATATGTTATGAGAAGAAGGCAAACGGAAGCAATATTTATGGACACTAGGTTTTGAAATCTTTTATACAATAAGTAACAGGAAGAACCTCTGCAAGAAGGGAGTTTTACATACAAATAGCCCCACCAAAAAAAAGAATTTTGTCTGTAATGTAATATGCGATCTAATGGCCAATCGACCCCATACGGATGCTGCTGGCCGAGAAAGATGAGTGTTACGCAGGAATACATGATTTTCGTGAACAAGTCCCGAGGAAAATACGTTATAGTAGCGACAGAATAGTGAAACTTAAGCCAAATTGCAATGATGCTCTAATGAAGCAATGCAGTCATTAACGAGTTACTACTGTACACGGTCGAGAAACCTCAAAAAAGACGTTGAGCCACCGACCCATACCCAGATGAAGTGAAGTATTTATTACACCATCTTATGAAGAAAATACACTGAATAATGTGTCAGTATATAGCGAACATCACACTAAGTTTTCATGTCCATAGTGTCAAAATCTTCTGACTCCCTAATATTAACACCATACATGGGTATATATGTAAATGAAGCAATATTATTCCTTCTTGACATTGACTTTATATCTATTTGTTTTCAAAAAGAATAAATTTATTTATTTATTTTTTCTGACGATTTTTTACGATTTCAATGAACGTCTTTGACGATTTTTTCGCAAATATTTGACGATTTGATGCTTCGTTTATCTGGCAGCAATGTCCATTGTCCACATTTGGACATGAGTTCTTACTGTAATAATCAACCCGGTTAAAAGCGAGATTACCAAAGAACGGTGTCTTTGGCTACCGGCGTACATCAAAGGCCTTAGTATGATATACACTGTCAACGGATGCCAGCCTTACTTTTTATAGACAATCTAAATCTTGTAAAAAATCTATTAACTTGGTTCATATAATATTTTGTTACACAATATTTACACGACGTTTTCGCCCGCTTAATTTAAGTCACTGGTTTATCCAAGCCTGCAATGAACAGCAGGCTTACAATAGCGACAAACTATGTGGTCCTATTCGCCACAATATTCGCTTCCTCATTATAGCACACTGTTTCATGTGTTGGTTCCTATATCTGTAATGCTTGCCAATCTATTTCTAGATTAATTGTTAATCGCCTTTTAATAGTACATTTCTGGATGGTCCTTGATTACGTATGCCTAAATTTTGTTGCCTTAATTGTAGTAATTTGTCTATCAATAAAGAAAGTTACAAGTTCAGGCAGAATTACGATCTACTTTCGTACACCATCTCTCATAGTTTTTGTCAGAAATTTGGTTAGAGCTAAAAAAATATTTTCTTATGATTGATATGAATCCTTGTGATCCTAGCCACCGTATATCCAACTACTATTTGATGATACGATTTGTCTTTTTCGTTGATCTATCCCTCCACAGTCTGTAGACGATACGTTGCTAGGGCAGTCTGATATCGAACCCGCATCTTATTCGGTTGGATGAAGACTATTGTTTCCAACTTCCTTGAAGGTGGTGTCGTTAGCACACTACTTATCCCTAAACAACATATTCTTTGAACTGTACATACATATATTAAATTATGAATGGTAAATAAAAAATTTTAATTAAGAATTCAGAAAAATAAACTGCCCAGATAGTTGTGTTAATGGCCATTGTCGCTCATATTATTCAAGTAAGCAGATGCATCTAGAGTTAGCTATTAAATGTTTAGAAAATTACGCTAAGAATTCTACGTAAATACACTCAACCAATAAGACCGACAGTGGTGCGCAGAACTAATTTCGACCTGCTGTTGTTGCTATGCCTTAAATCGTTTCTTGCTAGCAATAACTTCTATTCGGTTAGGAAAACTAAATACATAATTGGTCAATAAATATTGCGACCTAGCTTCTCACACCACTTATGTTGTGTGTGCTAATTTTAGATATGATTTAGGGGGACATACAACCTAAAATTGACTCCGAAGGACAGATGTTTGGAGATACTTTTTATGGCAAATTATCTTTCTCTTACAGTTTTTACCAGAAATCTGCTGAGAGCAAGTCACTGAAGTTCGACCTGGGGTTTGAACGGGTGAATTCAAAACTGATATTTTTTTTATTGATAATGTGAATAAAATTGAGTTAATCCACGTAGGATGCAGTATTTTTATATCATGAAACCGAATTTTGAGTTCATTTTTGAAAATTCTCAAAATACTGGTAATCTGTAATAGACGTAAAAGAAAAGTGGAGCACTCTAAGAATTCAAAAAGATTTTCGTTTAAAAGAGCACAGAATAAAACATTCAGAAACATTTAGAAATTTAACATCAATATCTCGTAGAGAATACTACTAGGGAAGACCTTTCTATACCTATGGACTGTTGAAAGGAATATAATCATTCGACCACTATCAACTAAAATTGACTAAAGTGCGCTTTTCATTCAAATTATATAAAAATTCATAACAAAACCCCTATGAAAAGTGAATGGCGGGCAACTGCTAAACAAATAATACTCGTGGTGCTGGCAACAAGGAATTGAAACTGACAATGAGGGGACAAAAAAAAAAAAAAAAACAAAAAACCAAAAAAACTTCTTCAGTAGTGTCTTGTTGTTTCTTATTTCTTTTGCGTTTTTCTTAAGATTTTCAATGGAAATTGTTTTTTTCTCGTTTTTCTTTCTTATTGTTGTTGAAAATTTGCATCATCATTATTATTGGCTGCCAGACGATGACTGAAGAAACCCAGAGTAACTAGTCAGAAACACAAAAGCATTTTGGACAGACAATGTTACGTAAAGTTTTTAAACATTCTATGGCTTTGGCATTTCTTCTTCGGCCCGTAAACTTGGAGAGCGACGAAAAAAAAAAACAAAACAATTTTCGTAAATGCACTTTCTATCCCTTTCCCCCCTTTTAGTACGTATTGTATTTTTCAGTCTAGAGTACCGTTATATTATTCTTATTAAATATTGCATTAAAGTTCCGAAAATATCGTAAATGGTAGGGGAAAAGGAAAAAGTTTTTCACTACAACAAGTACGCAAGTAATCCACACAAAAAACTTAAACACTATCCTCCATAGAAATGTATGCATAGTCAATAATGGATATTCTTTTTATTTTTTATTTTCATTTTCATCTTTTTTTTCTTTCTCTTAAAAACTTTTTCTTGAATATTTGCTACCACCACCACCCCCCCTCGTCCTTCATTTGTAAATATTATGCAATATTTGTGGACTTCCCATTGAAAAGGAATTTATTTCGCACTAAAAAACGACAAGTCGGTGTAGTGTTGAGTTCATTTCTTATCCTTTATTTTCGTATCGTATTTTTGTCTGTTTCTGGGATTCTTTTGTTATTCGCTGTCCTTAAAAAAAAAAAAAAAAAATGGAAAAAATAAACGTTTTAATAAAATTGTAATAAAAACTGGGATTTATTAAAAGTGTTTGAAAAGAAAATCTTTTCTTTAACAAATATTCTCAAGTTTTTAATTGTATTTATGAAGCGTCAACAAAAAAGAGGTAGAGTTAAAGCTTAAAAGCTATTCCGTTTAATATTATTTCACGTTTAATTAAATTTAAAAAAATATTAAAAATTAAGAAACTATTTACTAAGGTGAGATTATGCTAAGGTCTCTTGCTAACGATTGATTGATTGATCATTTCACTGCTTTAACCGTAGATCAAACCTTAAAAAACCTCATAATTGTAACTTATGTATCACTTTTGATACATAATTTTCGCAATTATGGATAGATTTTGATACAAAATTTAAATATTTTTATTTATTTTAATTAATTTTAATAAAACTACTTCTAAATGATTACATTTTATTAACATCTTTATGAGATTTACGCCAAAATTTTTGACAGGATGTATATCGGAGCATGTTTTTTTACGTAAAAATCAAACACTTCATGTCAGCTTGGTTTTATTTTTTTCTAAACGATAATAGTTTGACAGCTGGCACCCATAGTTTGTGGTGGTTTATAAGTTACCAATTGTTTAGATAGGACAGCTTAACGCTTCGAATTGAGGACTGGCAGTAACCCGATAGTACAAACCATAGTTATATTTCGCTAGAAAAATTTATTGTCAACGTCATGTGACATTAAATAGTTTCCCGTTGCAATAGAACATCGATTATGTCAATAAAATATTCTCTCTTTGATTCCTCTCTGTAGTTGATACGCACGCAGCATGTACTTGGATCTATGATCTATTAGAAGTCTAACCATTTTTGATACAAAGCTCGGTCTACGGTTAAAGAATATATTACAATTATCTCTTATTTGTTTTCGGGCCATTATTACAACCTCCCGTTAAAATTGGGTTTAGTTAAAGGTAACTTTAACTAAAGTAAATTTTAAAGTCACATTTAATTTATTTTCGTTATTACAACCAAATGATAAAATAAAGTTAACTTTATTTAATAATATTGCGATAACACAGCTCAATTAAACAAGTTTTTTTTTAAACGCAATGGCAACGACGGGCTTCGTTTTTTTGTTCTGATTGCTCATTTTGTTTATATTTGAAGTTGCCATATTGAAAATAACATATAAAATGGAACTTAACTTTAAAAGTTACCGGTAGGATGATCTTCCCTTTAGCTTAACGCTATTATTATTATTGTTTTCTTATAATACCGAAAAACAATTTATCTGCCTATTAAAACGGGAAAATGTAATAACGGCCCTTAGTCTAGTACCAACGCCCCCTAAGAGTACTTATTGAATGTTGTTGTGAGCAACTCTTTTTTGAACTCCAATTTTTCCAGAAAAAAAAAGGAACAATGTGAGAAATAGAGATCAGCGAGTTTACCAGACAAAAAGGGGAACAATGTGAGGAACAGAGATCAGCGAACTGAATCCTCTTAATTAAGGATTTCAGTTACTGGGAACCATATTTCATTTTTGTCGTATCTGTTTTTATATATTTTATATGTACAGAAGACTTTCGAAGTTGCCTCTCATTCAGTCTGTTTAGTTAAGTTAATGGGCGGATATAGCATTTAAGAACACGATTAAATAAAAAAATTATCAGCGCACCGAGCGTTTCATTCATTCTACGATTGCCATAATCCATCTACCAAGCGAACCATAAATTTGTAAACAGTCGACCGAAAAGCAAAATGCAAGATTTGCCGAGAGTGAGAATAAGAGATAGCAACAGAATCGATTTCGCGTATCACCCTTTTGTGAATGGGCCCCAAAGACATAAGGCTTCGAAAGTGTCGCCCAAGTGCCACACAACTCTTGCCACATTGGATATTCGGTTCGAGGGATTTTAAAGTGATGTGAACTGATGTCGACTTAGTTGTGCGATTTGACTTTTTCTGGTAGCGTTTTCTTATGTTGCAGGTGTTTGAGAATACATTAAAAAAATAAATGCAATCGGTCAAATTAAGTCTGATTTAATATTGAAATCATGGGGAATTGGACATTTTAGATCAGTAGGCATTTCAAAAAGAATAATAATTTCGATGATATCTGACACACTTTTAAAATTAAAATTTTTCGTTGTGTATTCTAAGGGGCAAATTAGAAAAATTTTAAATCATCCAACAGGATAATAGTCTTTGTTACCCACGAGAATTACAAATACATTTTAATTTCAATTTTAATCCTATAATTTCTATGAGTATAAGTTGTTACGGCTTCAATGATATTTTCTGCGTTTTTTTAAACAACTTAATTGTCTCAACAATTCGAAGTTATTTAACAACAAAGGAAACCGCAGAGTACATATGAGTGTTATATACATACGTACATTTGTATGTGTTGAAATTCTTGCTGGAATTCAAAATGCAACATGAGAAAGGCCTCAAATGAAAATTTTTGATTAGATGGGATTCTAAAAATGTGCAATTGAAAGATATTTTTTTTTTTCAATTAAATATTTATTAATATTTGTTTATTGATGTCAAATATGTATCTACAATTCAAATTGCATTGGGTTTTTAAACATCCAAAGCACAGTTTGATTAAAAGACTTTGAATTTCGAGGGAATGTTTATTCTAAAAAAATTCTATAATGTCGTTAGAATGGTAACACGTAAATTATATGTTCAGATCTACTATAACATAGATTTATTCATATTTAAAAATGGAAAATATAATCGGGATGAAGCTAAAAAAGAAAAAAAAAATATATCAGAACAGAACAAAACATCCATCAACACTACGTCATTAGTTGACTCGATAAAGGCAGATACCAGCCATGCATCTGTTGTACTAGAAGAGATGAATTTTATTTTGATTGGCAAAATCGTTAATATGAAAAAGAAAATATTAAATATTGTCGCGTTTTTACCTTTTTAAAAACGTTTGAAATATGAGTTCGTTGATTACAAACAAAATAAAAATAAATTTGTGTTTAGTTTGAATTAAATTCTTTATTGTTCGCACAATTTTTGTATGCCACTGTGTCCAACTTGATGAATACAACAATAACCGCTTGTATGCTATTCTTCATTGCTTACGCCTTTTGCGCAAACAGCAACACTTGCTCTTTAGGTCTGCAGGGATCTTCAACTCACGACTGCTCTCTTTACATGCAACGCGTATTTTTTTTTATTTGGGAGTATTCATAATACTTTAAACATCTTTAAAAACAAAAAATCATTGTACTCAAGATTATTCATCTCATTATTTCTTACAAATTGAATAATATTTCTTTAGTATAAATTAAAATTTATTTCTGCCTTTCTGAATTCAGGTAGCCTATTGTAAAATATGAGTCCTTTGAGAAAAGTGACCTCTGCATGGATGTTGTTGTCGCCATTGGTAGACAAAAATCTTCAGTGTTTCGCAGGTGATACGGTTGACCATATCTTACAAATCCAAGTTGTTCGGTTAGATAGACAGGCGGGCGCATTTCCCATTTTGATTTTTTTTTAATAAATCGTAAGGTGTTAAGGACCAGCCTCTGTTATATAACCATTTTAGTGTGTCCAACATAAGTTGAATTGGAGTATATCTGTTGTATTTAAGTATTGATCTCATGGCCTTATTTTGCAATTTTTGCAGTCTTTCTATTTGTGTTGTTGTCTTCACACAATACTGACTGAATTCTAACCACTATTCGTTGCCTGCTTTATCTTGCCTTTTTCTATGCTTACGTAAACAGTCTGACGAATATTCTTGAAGTTGAGAAGTCTATTTCGTATTGTGTACTCGTCTACCCCCTTTTCTCAAATACTGATATTAATTTACTTGTAACAAGTTCGTTGTATTTCTTTATCGTTTTAATGTTAAATGATGGTAAATATTTTCCATTTTCGTGTAACAATATTTTGTTTTTATTAACAATAACTTGACACTCAATAAATATATAAAATGTCCTTTTCGACTATCAATTAAATTTCGAAAGTTTTCTAGAAGAAAAAAATATTATTTAATCCAATGCAGCAAGTATTTCTTAAACATTAAAAACTAATTGTTGATTACAATTTTTCCTATGAAGATACTGTTTTTCAGTCTGTTAACATACATACATACATAATTGGTTTTTACAACTCTTTAGTCAGGATTACAGCCTAGGGTCGCACATTACTTATATTGTGTGTGTTAATTTTATAAATGAGTAGCGAAAACCAACAGTTGAAAGTCGACTCTGAAGATTTTTGAGAATATTTTCATGGCAATTTTATTTACTTAGTAATCTACCGAGAAGCAGTCGTCGAAGAAGTATTTGTTCATATTTCGTTTAGTTGGTGATATCAGACCAGGGTTTTAATTTTGATTCAATCTCATGTTACACCAGCTACTAGACTACAGCGACTACAAATTTCAATGTTTAGCTAAATTCTGTACTTAATTAGATATCGAATTTCTGTTTTTATTTTCCTACCAAATGTCGAAACAAACAAAAGTTGTGAATAATTCTTTTCCGTCGTGAGAGATATAGTGTTTATACAGGCTACATCTGTGCCGACCACTAAAACAGTTTTGGTTAAATGATGGTTAGTAAACATCCACCAATTTTGACCATCTTTGGAACTTTACTTCATCTTCTTATTCGCAACACAAAATTCATATTTTGCTTCCCCAGTTATCTGAATAAAAGTTCTCATTTACTTTGTATACAACATATGAAAAATACGCCTTATTCTAGTAGGTAGTGTGTTGGCTTATTAGACTTAAAGCCCAGGTTCGTATCCGAGGTCAGGCATCATAAAAAATATATTTTTTCGGCGATTTCCTCTCAGATTTCTGACAAAAACTCAGAGAGTAAATAAATCTGCCATGAAAATGTTTCTCAAAAGTCTGTAGTTTGGAGTCGACGTTAAACTGTAGGTCCCCCACCACACACGTATAGAATTAATGCACATAACATGAGTCGTGTGAGAAGCTAGGCCGTAATCCTGACTGAAGGGTTGTAATGGCCAAATATGTATGCACGTTTGTCTATATGAAAACTAAAAGGAAAATCTGTTAAATTTCACTTACTTTGTTCGTTTAGACATTATTAAGCATGATTCCTAATCATGCAAAAATGTCGTTTAAGACCTTTTGCTTGAATACGAAAATAAATAAAACGTTTAAGGGAACCCATTCAGTTCCACGTAACTTCTGTTCGTAAGTAATTACTTTCAAGCTATTAACGACGGAGTTTTTGTTTTATTTTTCTTTAGTTTTTAATGGGCAGCCAGCCACAGCAGAAATCCTTAAAGAAAATTTGAAAATGTTTCTCTAGACATTGTTTATGTTGTTCTGTTGTCAAGGCTGTATTCGTATTTCAGTAATTGAAATACTAAAACGAAAAAGAAAAAAGTAAAGTTTTTGTGTGTAAATGACATTAATTAGGCAGCTTCATACAATTGTGGCTGATATCTAAAGGGTAAGGGAATATTGCCAAAGTTCTTGCCAGAACAAACTAAAAGTTTTACTCGTCCTGTCCTGTGAAAAATTACGCAAAGTAAAGATTTTATTTAAACGACCGGAAAAATACAAGTTATGGCTTTAGATGGAGAAACAGAATTCAAGAGTGTTTCAGAAACTGTGTTGAAATGCTTTCTCCATTTATGTATTCCAGAATTCTTAGAAGTTAATTAAGCTGTTTTTTTAACGCAATACAGGTACCGTCATTTAAAAGTTATCGTTTGACTTGTGTTTAATGCCCTGTACATAATTGTTGCCATCATTCTCCATTAATCTTATCAAACCAATTTATTCAGGTTACTTCAGTGTTACTTTGCTGGACTACTTCATTCTCAGCTAAGATTGTCTAAGAATTTTCATTGTTCGTGTCAACAAGTCTGTATGCTTTTCCTATCTGCTTTGAATTGTATTCATTTTCATGGCAAGTATTCGGCAAAATGATAATCCCTACCAGTAGAGTTCGAGTATCACTTTAATAGTATTGACAAATTATCACTCAACCCTTGTGAGTTTTTGTGTGTGTAGAAGTAATGTTAATGTCAAGAAAAGGTCATTGTCATATCTTTTTAAATATTAAAAGTATTTAACCAATGTCGTCAACTCAATTCTGTTTTAATAGAAGGAGACGAAAAATCTATTTTCGTTATGCATGTTTGCGACGCACGTACAGCAGCAAAGTTTGTCCGGAACCGGAATTATTAATGGGTCTTGTTATCATGCCTTTTTCACTACATAAACTTTTATTTTTCTTTTAATACGGATATCTTAAATAGAAGTCTGGGAAGGAGCGAAATTATGATTTTTCTTTTGTTCTCTTAACTATTTGTCTGCTCATTATGGATTAGATGGATAAAGAGTCGTTGAACATTTGGTTGACTTTGTCTTTTTTCAATAATTTTTGGAAATTTCCAAAAATGTACACTAACACAGTCGATACTTTTAGTGTATTTACCACGTTCGCGATGGTTAAAAGATAAATTGAATACAAAATTAATTTGATAGGATTTTTTTTTATTATCCTTTAGAGACCTAACCTTAAATTATTACGGCCACTAATTATGTTTCTTTTGTAAATTAATCTGAGCGTTCAATACAATATCTCTTTAGCAATTCATTTCGTTTTTAGTAGAGTGCATACCGATCATTTCTACCGACAGATATATTCAATTTTTCTCTTCTTTTCTTCATTTCTTCCACCATTATTAAATTTTTTTTTTCTTTTTGAGTTCACATCAATGATTTCTTTCATTATTCTTTGGAACATCCTTCTTGTTTTCATTTCTTTTTTGTATTGTCCTTTATTCGGCTGTCATATCCTTGTCTTCAACATTATTGTTTGCCTTTTAGTGAAAGATTTCCTTCAGTAATTCATTTTGTCTTCAATGCCAACATCAATATCGAGTTCACATTCAAAGAGACACGCGTTAATATTTTTGTTACTCTCCATTGTTCGTATGGTTGCATGGATTTGTTTTCATATTTCCATTTTTGTGTTTTTCTGGACCATTGAATATTTTCATAATCCCTTCGTTTATCAGATTTTGAGAAGTAAAAAAGAAAATCTTTGTTCATCGTTCGTGATTAACAGCTTTAAAAATATTTCCTGAAAGTTAATTTAAAACAGTGCGTTGGAAAAAAATAGAATCGTCGAGCATTAGATTTATCATCAGATAAATTCATTTAGAATTTTAATTTTACTATCTTTGGTGTCTGCAGCTTATCAATATTGTTTCGTTTTTACCTTTTTAAAAACGTTTAAAATATGGAGTGTGCACAAAAAAAAAAATGGGTCTACTTTTAAGCTTATAACTTTTATCATAAATGAAAAAAATTAATACCGTTACATTGTCATCTGTTTCAAAATCCACGTGCTAAATGTCATGGCAATAGCAAAAATAGTTTTTTGAAAATGGGCACCCAACAAGAATGTCGTACAAAAATAATTGAAATTTTCAATGAAAAACCGCACCGCTTACAAAAAACGATTGCTAGGATCACAGGTGTTAACCAAAAAACAATTTCTAAGGTAAGAATAAAACCTTATAAAGATTCTTTGAGTATTGAGAGAAAGCGTGGAAGTGAAAGAAGAAAGGATTTGCCGCCCAAAACGAAGCAAGTATAATAATACGTATTTTTCTAAAACACCCTAACATGTCTGGAAGACAAGTGGCCCAAAAAGTTGGATGTTCTGAGAAAAAAATTTTATACACAAAAGAATTCAAATATTATTTACTTTAATTGAAATATAAAACGAAAAAAGTCCGCCACTTAGTTTATTTCTATAACGAAAAGTGTAAGTCCAGTTTTTTTTTGTGCGCAGTCCTTATTAGTTCGTTGATTCCAATCAAAATAAAAGTAAATTGGTGTTTAGTTTCTTTGTTTATGTCCTTTGCGTAAACTACAACACTTGTTCGTTAGATCTGTGTAGCGGAGATCTTCAAATCACGACTGCCTTCTTCACACGAAACGCGTCTTTATACAAAACTGACTGAACTCTTACTACTACTCGTTATCTACTTTCTCTTGGCTTTTTATATGTCCTCGTAATCAGTCTGACGATCTTTAAGTTGTTTGCGTATTTTGTCCACATTGCTTGTTGCAGCGTTCGCCTACTTGTGTCCCTTTTCCTCTCATACGTGATATTGATGGTTTATTTGTAACAAGTTCCTGGTATCTGTTTGTGTAGCTTTTATTTATCGTTTTAATGTTAAACGATGGTACACTGTTTCCATTTTCGTAACAATATTTTCACTTTTGATCATATTCTCTTCGAACGTTGCATTATTTATGGAAAGCATTTATTTCGTAAATATGTGGCGAGTATCACTTAAGTTGTACTCAATTTTGAATTTATTTCAAATGCTCACTAAATTAGTTTTATTGTATTGTGTATTGTGTTATAAAATTAGCTCAAGTTCAGAAGTGTTGTCCGATCTAATTTTGTCCGCTGTATGGAGGTATCCGCTTAAGGATATCATTCTTTTAATTAGTACAACAGTTGCGAAATATTAAGCTCTTCAATGCTTGAAATAACAACTATTGATGAACTTTTATTGTTTTTTCAACTCACTTTTGTTATACATACATACAGTGTCGGTGAAAACATATTGAACAAAGTTTAGGTTATAATATTTTGTACGATTTAGAAGAAATTAGAAATGAGAAGATTCCAATGGAATGAAAAGAGTTCGAAGAACTGTCAGTAGCAGACTAACTTCGAAATACTGTTCCGGGACAGTTAGGCATGGAGGTGGCAATATTGTGGTGTCTAATTCTCATCTCAGAAGCATTCAAAGACCAGTCAGTAGCAGACTAAATCCGAAATACTGTTCTGGAACAGTTAAGCATGAAGGATGCAATGTTATGGTGTGAGGTTGCTTTTCTGGGGAAAGCTTATGACCTTTACACAAAATCGGCGGTATTATGGACAAACAAATATATAAAAATATATTAGAGGAGAAAATGTTGCTACCTGGCCGTGATAAAATACCACGCCGCGAAACACACATCCAAATTTGTGAAAGGGTTTTTGGAACAAGAAGGCGTTAATGTCATGCAGTGCCCTGCATAGTCACCCGACCTTAACCCCATAGAAAATTTATGGGAAATAGTTAAGTCGGGAATCGGCACAACGAGGCATGAGGCATGGACATCTATTCCCATTAAAACGATAGAGAATCTTATTAGTTCAATGCCGAAAAGATGTGCTGAAGTTTTGAAAAAGGCGGTTATGTAACAAATAATCCTGCTGCATAATCCAATATATTTTGTCGTATGAATTTTTTATTTTTATTTACCATCTTGCTTAATATTTAATAATATTATAATGAACACTGAGATTAAATTTTATTTTTAACTATACTGGGTTTGTATTTTTATTTTAGTACGTATTTGTTGTTTCTTAAATGTCTAATTTTTTTAAATTGTACAAAATATTATAACCTGAATTTTGTCAAATATGTTTTGACCGACACTGTATACATATATTTTGGTTATGTACATAAATTATGCCGAACTTAGTGCTATGTATTCAACACTTTAATCTGACAAGTTCCTTATACGCAATGTAGTTAAACATTATAACGTCATCTTCGTTGTATTTGGGGGTAGGAAATCCGTGCATTACTGAATGTCATTTGGTTCATATTTTAATTTTCTTCAAATTTTTGATCGTCTACTAAAGAAAACAAACGAAAAAAAGAAAAAATAATAGAAGTGCATAAGAGAGTCCATCTGACACAGGTTATTTTGTACTAAAATTGCCATCAACGTCTTGGGATAAGGAAGTTCATTATTTAAGGGGAGTGTCCGCTTATAGGAGATGTTCGTAAGAGGAGGTTTTACTGTGTAAAATTCGTTTACGGCAAATATAAAAATTAACATTAAAGCTTATCAGGAGAAATAGCTTTAAAGGAAATAAAATTTTCATTGTTTTATGATTTTTGAGAAAAACAAAATTGAAATTGGAAATAAGGTTATCGGGAACCTCTAATAACAATATAAATATAATAATTTGAAACTGGCAAAAATTGCATCAGTTTGATGCGTTCAAATCAGAGATGAGTATTCAAAACGATGAGTAGATTCAAATCATACTTATAATTTCTGATACTCATACTACTCATACTCAAAGTTGGAACTACTCGTTGTATTCATACTTAAAAATACGCATGACTGATCTCTACTTAACATTCGTGTACATGTTTCGCGTACAAACACTACTATGCACTACTATGCTATTTCCTTCATTCTTTGTCTTTCCTCTTTCTTTCTTTGTATATGTACTAACAACAAAGGCTGTAAATTTTGATGAATGATTCGAACCACTCGAATGACTTATAAATATTATAAGTATTTTTCTAAATTTATGACTCAGAATGAGTAGACGTATGAATCAAACATATTTCGAATGTTGTGAATTTGATGTCAAAGTTATATTCATACTTATTGCTTCTTATTCTTATAAATCAAATAAATCAATGTTGTAGCGAGTACGAATGAATCAACGTAGTTCAATTTCAATTCTGTTGTTTCACTCATACTCAAAATTGTCGAAATTTAATTTCACCATAAAAAAGCAGTGTTATGTGAGAACTTTATAATTTGATTTTATAATTCAGTTTTGATCTAATATAGAGAGAATAGTTTTTAAAATTATACCAAGTCAATTAACATGTTAATGTGAGACCACTGTTCACACCTCAGGTCAAGCATCTCCCACAAAACAAAATATGAAAAAAGGTCAATGATCCTTACTGTACAATTATATATGTACATGAAATAGTGTTTTAAAAGTAAACGCCAGAGATGCATTTATTGCGCCAACTAAATACTCTCTAACATTTGAATAATTTCTGTTTTTATTTTTAATTTAAAAAATCAAAAGGTTTAAAACTATTACTCATTATGTGCTCTATTTTAATATTAAGATATTAAATATCTTCATATGAATTTGTTTCAATATTCAATTCAGATATTGTACATATGTATGTACACTTTTTATTTCTGCAAATTTATCTGTGCTATGCGTAAAAGAGATTTTGGCTCACAATTACAACTTTTCGTTAACTAAAGGGAGGATTTTAAGGGGCAGATAAATTGTTTTTCATTATAATAAGTAGGCAATATGGTAGAAGTAAGCGTTAAGTTAAAGGGAGGATCATCCTATCGGTAACTTTTAAAGTTGAGTTTATGTTTGAACTTGGCATACACAAATTTCTTTTCAATATGGCAACTTCAAATATAAACAAAATGAAGCATATACAACAAAAAACGAAGAACATCGTTGCCACTACGTTTGAAAAAAGCCGAGCAGTTATCGACATTGCTCCTGCAATGTCATATTTTTGGTTGTAATAACGATAATGGTTCTAAAATTCCCTTTAGATAAAGGTGCCTTTAGTTAAGTGTACCGAAAATTTCTGGCATTTTCGGAAACTTGCTGACCATAATTTTACAGAATTTAAATGGCTTGGTATAATAATAAGAAGAGGAAAAAACTAAAAACAAATTATAGTTCAGTCCAAATGTATGTTAGTGTAGTTTCTTTATATTTTTTATTTCTTGCTGTAAGAAAAATCGTGATCCAGAATGAATTGGAGGAAAATGATAACGCTAAATAAGTTCAACAATTATTATAAGAATTAACAAAACATTAACTGTGGAAAAATTATTAAACTTTGAAATAAATTTCAAGTTAAAATTATCAAAGGTGTCTTTTGACACCTTTGGTAGAAATAGTGTTAAAGTCGCTTCCATACGACAGATTTTGGAGAAGTTCTTCATGGCAACTTTTTTGCTCTTAGAGTTTTTACCAGTATTCTGCTGAGAGGACGACACTGAAGAAATATTTATATTTTTAAACTTCGCTTCGATGTTTGACATACGGTTTGAATCGTGGCCAACACACTACCTACTAGACTAAAGTAATTTATATGCAATACAACGCAGTCAAAATAGGTGAATTCTATTTTCACCTTTACAAATCATTCATCCAAATACGAGTACGTTGTAAAATTATTTTTTTTTCTTAAACTTCTTAAATTATTATTTAACATTTTGTGGTGCTTATTGGATAATTGAATTTATTTTAAAACAAATTAAGAAACAAAACAAAAAAAAATAAATACAAAAACTCACAACAACAACAAAACCGTTTAGTATTTACGAAATGGAATTGTGCAGAAAGACTGAAATAACGAACTAATTTCACAAAATACGCCCTAATAAAGAAAAATTGTACCCTCGAGGGAACACTTTCACTAAATGGGAAAAATTCAAATAAAACAACAACTAAACAAACAAGCAGCCAAACAAATAACGCAAATAATGCCCAAAAATTTTAAATGAATGTGAAGCATTTAATGGCTTCAATTTAAATGATTGTGAACCCTTTCGGAGTTTTTCTTCTTCTTCTTCTTCTTTTTTAATTTTCAATATAAGGCCTAAATGGAGAAGAGTTTTTGGGGGTGTGCATGAATATCCATAGAAAACTTTAATTTCATAATGTGTCCTTAAGGCACAATTCAAATTTTATTATGCATTACGAACACAACTGACAATTCAGACAACATTTGTGACGACAACCATTCCAAAAAAAAATAAAAAAAATTTATTTAGTGTAGCAACAGAATACGCTCGCGATGATTTTTTCCATACAAACCGACAGTCGACAAATGATATCGGGAAATCGACATTTTATTCGTAGCGTTTTTCATAGTCAATCAAATTAAATTTATTTCACTTTTCCAATTTCATTGTAAACATGAGATTGAACAACAAGAGGCGATATTTGTTTCCAGCTATTGTTAGGCCATCTTCTCAGCAAGGGACTGTAAATCATTCAGAGACTAAATTTTATAAAATTTTCTCCTCAAATGTAAAACAAAGGAAGAAAAAGAGGAAGTAGTCGAATATAAAGCCAGCCTCGAAATAAAATTACAAACAAATAATAGACAAGACGGCTTAAAGAACTCCTGGAGTCACAATCAATTGGGCCTCTTACAAATATTTTTAAGGTCTTGATGTTACATTGGAAGAAATTATTTAGTGGGACTTGAAACTACATTAAAAAACCCTTAAATCATTGCACAGGAATCTCAAAATATCTGTCGTTTGGAGTCCCGTCAGTCATGTATAAAATAAACGCACATAACACGAGTGATGTGAGAAGCTAGGACGTTGTACAATGGGTTTATTCGACCTTCGGGTACTGTACTTGACACAGTTGACAAGTACACGTCATCTAACCTAACCTAACTTAACATACATCTTATTGCGGCTACATCTGTTAAACTCGTTGTCATATATTCGGTCTACTTTACCAAATCACCATGGGCCGATATAACACTCAACAACATGTGGAAAAAGGTGTTTTATGAAATGGACGTTCTTTTCGGGCAACGTATTAAAAACTTTGACTTTACGATCGCTATAATCGATTTACAATATAGAAAATATTTTCGGTAATAATTTTAAACGACCAGTAAACGATCGACCGATATCGGTATGTCGACGAAAAACAAGATTTACCGAAAATAATGATCTAAACACCAACGAAATGTGATTTTAACCACATGGCGCTACGTGGATATGCCCAAGTTAGATAGTTTGTGCTAACAGGCTGAGAGCATGGACATCTCAGGAGGAGATAATGAGGACGGTCACAGAGACCCTGTGGAATAGGTCACAAACCACAACGGCCTTCAAAACTAACTTAACTTCTGCCATCGATCACATACTTCAGATGGACTTCTTTAGTGAATCCGTGGCGGACATTTAAACGATGACATTTAAAGGTCTTTCAAACGACTAAACAATTTTGTTTAATTAAATTTAATGGTAGAAAGGTGTCGTAGGTTGTGCGTTGGTTTAGTAGACATGAGGCAGTTCAAACTTCAGACCAAGCATCTCTATCAAAACTAAAAATGAAGAAAACGGCGAATTCCTCCCAATAGAAACTGAGCAAAAGCTCTTAGAATGAATAAAAAATGACATGGAAAGTTCCTCAAAAAAAAATTCGTAATTTGGTTGTGATGACCAAATATGTATATATGTATGTACAACAGGAAGCTCTTAATGAAATACCTTTTATAAAATATGCATATATACATATGTACATATGTCTGCATTAGTTGAAAGTCGCAATGGTTGAGTGATGTCATACAGACCTTTAGGCTTCTTAACAAAATTTGCGGAATAAACATTGAAAAAATGCTAATTTCGAAACTGGTGCGAATTCTAAATATAACTCAAGTATCCCTGATAAGCAATTTTGATTCCGAACACAATAAATAAACTTGCAATAAATAAAAAAAGAGGAGCATTCGATACGGTTGATAGGAAGGCCTAATACTTTTATTAAAAATTAATTTATTAATACAGTCATTCGAAAGTGATGTAATTTTCAAAAGATTTATTGTTAAAGTCAGCGAACCTAAAAGTTCTTCAGGGTTGCATGCAGCGGTTGTGTCACAGAATATTTTTATATGAACTTTATACTACTGATGTACTAATAAGCAGTAGTAGTCACATTTCAGTACTTTTACCATGCAACATGAGGAACCACACGATACATATCTGTACCAGCAGCATTACATTCATAAATATACACATAATTGGTCATCACAACCCTTTAGTCAGAATTATGACCTAGTTTGTCACACCACTCATGTCGAGTGTGTTAATTGTATGCATGAGCGGCGGAAACCTACAGTTCAACGTCGACTCCAAATGACAGATTTTTGAGAAACTTTTCATGGCAATTTAATTTACTCTCAGAGTTTTTGCCAGAAATTTGCTAAGCCAACACACTACCTACTAGACTACGGCAACTCAGACTAGACCACGTCAGCCACAGAAAACAACATTCATGGTAGGGAGAGAAACGTTTTCCTCACTACGAATGAATAATTAAGGAGTGGATCTATAATCACATATAAAACATACGTATTCTAAAGATTCTTTAGTATTTCCTGTAAAATGCTTTAATTCTTGAACTTCCTTTAGAAATCTTTAAAAATTTCAACTTTTTCTACTTTAATTTGAACATTTTCTTGTTGTGTGCTTTCGTTTTTATTGAAACATCAAATAAAGATTTACGCAAATCCATTTTGTAAACATATTTCTGAAGAAAATTCTTCACAAATCTTTCATGTGAAAACAATTTTATTTTCATCATCGTATTACTAGTAAGACGCTGAAATCCTTTTTGATTTTTGTTTTTCTCTTCTTCTTTATTTGTTTATTTACAAATTATCTTTAATATTTTATTACTTTGAAATTTCAGTGCCAAGAACAACTTTCCTCCGGTGACATTGTGGTGTTTGCCCAGCGTCTTGGCTCTCAGGTTTGTTGGCATCCTGGCTGTTTTGTTTGTTGTGTTTGCAAGGAATTACTCGTGGATTTAATATATTTTCATCGTGATGGCAACCTTTATTGTGGACGTCATCATGCCGAAACCCAAAAGCCACGTTGTTCGGCCTGTGATGAGGTGAGTAGTAATAAGTTTTTCAGTCATAAATACAAACATTTTTGTTAAAGCCAAAAATAATATAAAAAAAAAACAACAACAACAAACAAATAAAATACAAACGACCAACAAGTAACGAACGATTTATGACTTTAACATCAAGTCTTTTGGGAGAGGAACAGATGAATAAACAAGCAACAAATGAATACAGTCATCCCTTCAAGATCAGGGTTGTAAACTCGAAGCGAAATCGAGTAAATTCCAAGTCCGATTTAGTTGAAGTTCATTACAAAATTTCGTTTTCTTTAAAATTTAAACAACAAAAAATATTTCTTTTTACAAAATTCTGCAATTACACGGTGCGACAGTGCAAATACACTCGAGTAACTCAGTCAGTTAGTTGAGTAGAATTAAAAAATACCTTTTTTAGATTTCTCGAACCCTCCAAACTTGTTTTATTTGACAAAAACTGTTTTTTTCTTTTTTTGACTTTACGCACAAATTTCTGGATTTCTCAAACATTTTTTACTCAATTTCAAAATTGAAGTTCTGTTGGAAAGGGGAGAGATGGACCTTTAAAACGGTATACGTATATCTATTTATCGACTTAATATGATATGAGATTTAATAAGGGAAACTTGGAAAATTCGAATTTTTTTCATAATTTTTCAAGTTTGTCTATTAACAGTAGCAAACTTTTATAAAAACAAAATATGGGATAAATGATAATATTCTTAAAGCCCGTTCTCTTGTGGAGAGATTGCGTCATCATTTGATCAAATAGAACAAAAATTAACGTTGTTATTATTTAAAGAGTCTAACAGTCGAGTGATATTTTTTATATATGTCATCTCATCAAATGAAATTTTAGTTCAAAAATTTTCAGAATTTATGATGGATTTTGATTGTTTATCAGAAACAAGATTAAAATTTTGAAAATCGGGTCAGAAATGTTTGAGTAATCCAGAAATTTGTGCGTAAGTTAAAAAAACAAACAGTTTTTGTCAAATAAAACAAGTTTGAAGGGTTCACAAAATACGAAAAAGGTATTTTTAAGTTCTTCTTAACTAAATGAAGAACATGGAGTAACTACATAACTCGGGTGTATTTTCACTATTTCACCGTGTTATTATACCTTAAGAGCCTATCATATAGTTATTAAGAGGAGAGAAAAGTATATCCTTGACTTTTTAAATTTCCCGCCTCTTAACTGAAAGGAAAAAAAATTTAAAATTCTCAGTTGCCTCTGAAAAAAATTTTATAAATTTTGTGCTAACAGTAACAGATCGCAAGTTATAGCGAGATTTAAAGAGAAAATAAAATAAAATTAATTTCAAATTATTTTCGCTTTAAATCATAGCACATAAATCAAACCTAAGGTTATCAAATATACAGAACTACCACCTACACAATCAATGTCAATGTTCAAGAAACTGTTTTTCTCTTAAATTTTACTGTAACTAACATGCATGGAAGATACAAATTGTTCACAAGAGATTTGTGAAGTCATAGGCCTTATACCATAAGGCCAACTTACGGATGTAAGGTCAAAGAAAAAAAATAACAGAATTTCATCCGCGTTCTATAAAGCAGGGTAAAACTATAACGAGAGTTAAATCTGTGTAATCTGATGGAGTGTGATTGCCTTTGAAAACATGTAGGACAACTGTCAAATTTCTATCAGTGTTTTGTCTCAATGTCGTGCGCTTTAATTACAATTTTCACGATCTCAACAATCGTAAATCCAATTAATTTTGAATCATTTTATTGATTTTGTTTCGCGTTGGCCTGATGATTCAGATGAACGGGCCTGAGTAGTAAGCATTCGATCAGTTTCTAATCTCACTTCTCGTTGTTCATATACTGGAAGATTTTCCAGTCACAGTACCCGTCTGATTCTGACGCTTGTCATTCAATTTGAATAATTTTCAATGACTCCATCCATCGGAAATTAGTCGCACCAATCTCCGTCGGCTCATACGTTACAACTTTGCTAAAGAATGCACAGCTTAAGATTTAATTCATTTTGAGTAATTTTCACTGGCACCACCTATTGGAAGTTGGTATACCAACTTAGAAATCTTCGTCGGCTTATGCGCAACAACTTTGCTAATGATCATAACATAATCAAATGCACAGTTTAAGATTTAATTCATTTCAATTAATTTTCAGTGGCGCCACCTATCGGATATTGGTCATAACATAATCAAATGCACAGTTTTGGATTTAGTTCATTTTAAGTAATTTTCAAAAAAAGGGGACGCAAAAATGGGCGGGGCAAAATTTTCTCTTGATGAAAACTTTAAATGGAAAAACATTTGAAAAAAAAATTAGTCAAATCAATGGAGCCGTTTTCTGATTATAGATAAATAGAAAATGTGGGCAGTAAAGTGGGAGTTGCATACTTCACATAAACCATCTAGTAAATACCCCGAACAAAGCCTAAACATTCGGCTTGGATAGGTGAGCCCGTTCTTGAGTTATAAAATGATAACGAAATTAATTTTTATATATTAGAGAAGATTTAAATTTTTAAAGGAAATATTTATAAGGTACAAAATAAGAAAAATTTCAAATCAAAACTTAAAACTAATTATATATATTCAAATAAGACATGCATTTTAATAATGCGTGTATCCTCCACGATTTTTAATTACTTCATTTAACCCAAGTGCCATAGAGTGTATTAAATTTTGTACCTTATCTTGGGGAATTGCGATCCATTTTTTTATTAACGATTCTTTCAGCTCTTTTAAGGAGTTATAAGTCACTCCACTTTTGTATATTTCACAACTTAATATTACCCAGAGATTTTCGACAGGATTTAAATCGGGACTAACTGCTGGCCAGTCCAAAACAGCAATATCTTTTTCTTTAAAAAATGCTTTGGTCCTTTTGGCTACATGTATAGCCATTGTCCAGCTGAATAATAAAATTATTGCCATAATTTTCTTGAGCAAATTAAACGTAAACATTGTCCAGTAATAGTAAGTAAGTAAAATCGTAGTGGTCTAGTGGGTAGTGTGCTGGCTTATTAGACGTAAAGCCAGGGTTCGAGTCCCAGGCCAGCCATCGAAATAAAATACAAAATATATTATTTCGGCGGTTTCTTCTCAGTAGATTTCTGGCAAAAACTGGCAGAGTAAAAAAAATTGCCATGGAAAGTTTCTCAAAAATTTGTCGTTCGGAGTCGACTTTAAACTGCAGGTCCCACCGCTCACGTATAAAATTAACACACACAACATAAGTAGAGTGAGAAACTAGGTCAATAATCCTGACTGAAGGGTTGTAATGACCAATTATGTATGTATTGTCCAGTAATTCCACATTGTTCTCCGCATTCATTTTACGAGAAACTAAACAGATTGGAGAATATGCTTCATATCCAAAATTAACCCATGTCAATAAAGTTCCTCCCTGAAAATAACGTGCTATTCTAGTCCGCGTATCACCTCCTTTTTCTCTCCAATAATATTTGTATCCATCTGGTCCATCAAGGTTGAATTTTTTTCATCACGGGATATAAAACTATACCAATCCTCTTTCCAATATTTCTATTTTTCAGCGAAAGCCAATTTGGCTGCCTTGTATCTAGTGGTCAATCGTGGTTTGAGTATAATTTTTTGTTTTTTCACATCTAGATCTTCATTTAAAATTTGATCAAACGTTTATTCCCATTCAGTATTGGCTTTCTACCACATCGTTTTTTAGTGCCGTATGATTTTGGATCCCCCAAATAATTTTGTACGGTCGTCTTAGATCTCAAAATTCTGTTTTCTATAGACCTTATTGAATGCCCATTTTCCCTCAACAATTCAATGTGGGTACGTTCTACTAACGAAAGTTGGATTCCACGGGGCACTAGAGGAACATTAGTGCTTAGAGTTCATGGCAAAAAGGCCTTCATTTCAATCTAAGACCCACTGTTTTGTTGATAAAGCTTCTAATTGTAAAAAAAAAATATGAAATTATTGAAGCTTTAATTTCCAATCTAAATTTAAAAAATTTATTTAACCGTACAGATTCTGTTTCATAATATTTTTAGTTCAACAAACTACTTTCGAAGAGAACGTGTATGTTAGATACCTGGATACTCGTACATAGTATGTGTACACGTTAACACTGCATTTGTAAAGGGAAATCTGTAGGTAAAACGGTTTGTTTGTCTGTCTATCTATCAGTCGTATTTAAGTGCAAAGTAGATTTTTATGAGATCCAACATTTAATACACATTATCAGTGTATATATTTAACATTAATTGTGTATAAACAGACTGCTCGTATTACAAATCCAAGAAATAAAAAAAGAGAAAAAGAAAACAAAAAAAATCGAATAAAAAAAGTGGTTCCATTATGTAACGCTATTTATTCGCTGTAATAAAAAGCTAAAAAGAATTACTTCAGTACGACAACATTACAACAATTTTGTTTAATGCAAGAGGCAGTATAGAAATTTGGGTAACAAAAACGAGAGAAAAAAATAATTTTCAATTCATTCAGAAATGTTCGGTTGTGCCAACCATATTTGAATGCTTTTGCATTAATTTAACTCAAGCCAATGTCAGTATTATAAAGTTTACATTTTGAGTTTCGTGTTTCTTAAATGGACTGGTAATTAAGTGAACCACAAATTAATTAATTTTCTAAAAAAAATTCATGATTTAATGGCCTGCCATATGATTTAATTTGATCAACAACCATTAAAAAACCGAACAAAAAAGAAAAAATAAATTTTTTAATTTCTTTCGAAATCTTTCATTTGTTTTTTCAGATTATATTCTCCGACGAATGTACAGAGGCTGAGGGACGTACCTGGCATATGAAACATTTTGCTTGCTTTGAATGTGATCTGCAGTTGGGTGGCCAGAGATACATAATGCGTGATGGCAAACCGTATTGCTTGAGCTGTTTCGATACTATGTTTGCCGAGTACTGTGACTATTGTGGCGATGTGATAGGCGTAGATCAGGGGCAAATGTCCCACGATGGCCAACATTGGCATGCCACCGATCAATGTTTCTCTTGTTGTACTTGCCGATGCTCACTGTTGGGCAGACCGTTCTTACCTCGTCGTGGCACTATTTACTGTTCGATTGCTTGTAGTAAAGGAGAGCCGCCTACACCATCTGACACCAGTTCTGGACCTCAACTGAGACCTACACATCGTGCCAGCACTACAAGTCAAATAGCCAGATCTCCTAGACCCAGTAGGGGCTCCAGCAATAAAGAGCGTCATGGGAATAAAAGTTCCGGCAGTGCAGGCGACTTATTGGAGAGACAGGAAAGACAAAGAAGAGAGGATTTAGGTCGCTTAATGTTGGTGCGAAACCTGGACAATGTTGTAGCACCCGGTATATCACGACCGGCGCATCCGCCTCCTATTGACTTGACTGAACTGGGAATAAGTTTGGATAATATTTGCTCTGGTGATAAAACAATATTTGGTGATCCAAATGTAACTGCTTCGTTGCCGGACATGCTTGTCTCAAAGGGTGATGATTCCCACAGTTATCAGTCAATTGATAAAATAAATATTAACTCGCCCAGCAATTCGGACATGACTGAAAGTACCCAGGAAATAACAAATGAATTGGAACTGGATCACGAAAATGATAATGATGGTCACGAAGATCTACCGCACGATAATTATGAACGCATTAGGAATGATGTTGGTAATGATGATGACGACGGCGATGATAACGATGATGAAGATGAGGAAAACAACCGTCATCCAACCAAAGAAGTGCGATTTCACAGTATCCACGATACCATGTCACGTTCCAAAAGTTATACAGACAATTCAAATGCACGCCGTCGCAGACGAAAACGCAATCAATCGCGCAGTAACTCTGAAATGCAAATCAATCAAACAAATCTTAAATTGCATAATGCTCAGACACAAGCCGGTTCAAGTGCGGTAAAGAATTTGGACAATTGCGATGCAGCGAGCATTTGCTCTACTTGTTCATCCAGCTCATCTAGTGACATGGACGATTACGTATATCGTTTGCCGGCACGCAAACATTATGGTGGAGTGCGTGTCTCTTACGTGCCCAACGATGCCATTGCCTACGAGAAGAAATTAAAAAAACAAGCCATGTTGGAACAAGCAAACAATGCAACAAACAACTGCCATGGCATTGGTGGCCATACAATGGTAAACAGCACACATTCAGCATCTACATCCACAGCTACGATGGGCACTATTGCAGCCACATCAACGGCGGCAATGGCAAGTGAGGGTAAGAATTGTACAATCTCATGACAACCTCCAATACTGCCACCTCCACCACTTAATCTCAGCAGTTATTACATCTTGGATACAATACTAGAAGAGGACAGATATGTGGCCATAGACAAGAAACCTGGTTGTTTTAGGCGATTTTGGAACCTTTTGAGTACGGGCAGCAGAAAGCAAACAAATAAATATTTACAAAATGTTTAAAAGCTGGTTTGATTTTCTTTTTTTTGTACATATTTCTTATACAATAAAATAAAATTTTAAAATAATTTTAGAATGAAATAATTTCGTTATAAAATTTTAAAAAATAATGTTAAAGTGATAAATATTTGAATATATTTACTTGGTGAAGATAAAATCTGTTTGTATTTTTTATGTTACTTTTATCACTTTATAGTAAATAAATTAAAACTTAATTTATTCTAAATTAAATTAACATTTAAACGCAATTAAATATTCTCAATTCCACTGAAATATTTGTGAAAACCAACTAAAAATCGTTCTCATCACGATCGATCGTAAATGTTTAACTCTTTTTGACAAGAAGTCTCTTTACATTTCCCAAAGTATAGGATTTAACATTTGAATACAATTTAGTCCTGCCAATGCATTTTAAAATAAAAACAAAAAAAAATAAATAGAAATAGAAAAAATAAAAATTAGTTTTTATCTGTAAATAACGATAAATAAAATAAAAAAAACGTAAAATTGTGAAAAAAAAGAAGACACATATGAAAAGAAACTTCCATATCGCATTTAAATTTTAAAATTTATTAATTATTAAATTTTTATGTAATTAAACTTAAAAAAAAAAAAACAAAAAATTATACACAAAAGTATGTAATGAAACTTGTACAAATATTTTCTTAAAGAATATCAAACTAATGACAGAATATTTATATTGAAATTGAGAAATTAATCAAGAATTTTACTTAAACAGTATAAATGATCGCGCATAACAACGTAACGTAACACAACATGAATTAACATAATTATACAATAATATTTAAATAATAAAACACAAAAATAAAAGACAATTTGACACAAAGAAATAGAATTTCTTATAAACCAACAACAACGAACAATAATAATAAAAAAAAAACTAGAAATTAAAATAGAAAACAAAAATAATTTAAATAAAAAAACTAAACTAAACACACTTAAATTAAAACAAATCTCCGTAAAATGTTTTGTAAATAAAATTCAATAGAAAGTATCCGTAGACAACGAAATGTTTTTTAGTTTTTCTATTTTGGCCATTTGGCAGCCAATAAAAAACGAAAGTTCTTTTATGTAGAGAAAGAAATTTTTAAAATAGAAACTCCCAAAGTAGAAAACTTAAAAACAATAGCCCAGTCATCCATCCAACTTCCAAATGGCTGGAATCATACAAAAATCAAAACACAATAAAAAAAAAATGGTTTCTTTATACAAAAACAAAAAAATTGGTTTCTTTTGTTTAACTTTAATTGTCTCGCGAGTTTTTATGTTTTTATAGATTTCAATCTAAGATTTTGCTTGGAATGTTTGTTTTTTTGTTTTTAACATGTTCGAACGAAACAATTTGTAAATTAATCTGCGTCGTGATGATGTGGGCAAATTCTTTTGTTGTACATGCAAGTGTGAAGGTTTTATGCAACTTTTTTTTTTTTTGTTTTATTGACATAGACTCACACTCACACACATATTAGCATAATAATGGTTTATATTTAGTTCTTCCATATCGAAATTGAATTGTGATTAAAAAAAGAATAAAAACTTTTCACAGATAAAAGTGAAATTATTTCTCATAACAAAACAAATACATGCACATGTCTGAACCTACCTACTTTCAGTTCAAATATACAAAAATACCATATTCAGCCATATTCAACTCTAAATAAACTCAACTTTAAATGAGACTGTAACCCCCTAAGGGTATATTTATTGAAGAGGTCAGTTTCAATGACAACAGCCATATGCATATGGTGTAATCAAACTCAAATTGAGTCTCTATCATGCAAGTGTGTTTATTATATCGTCATATTGTAATAATATGTATAGTTATTGTTGTATTCATAAAATAATTATTATTATTTTTTAATTATTAATCTTAACTATTAATTAGCAAGTATATCGTTACCTAAAATGCAAAATGTCCCAAACGAATATGAAATTGAATCCAATACGTTGGCAGAAGAATATTTAAAACGAAATTCGAAAACTTTTAAAAGCATTTTCAATTTTATATATATTTTGAATAATTTGCATTTTAATTAACGATATTTATACGAGCATGTACGTATTATTATTCTAAGTTTATCATTAATCACTAAAAACAAAATCTAAATAATTTTATTTACATACAAAATTCATGCATATTTGATGAATAATTAATTAATGATTTAAGAAAGAAACATACAAATAAAACACATTATTAATCCAATCAAATCAATCAATGATTAAAATTATAAAATAAACACCACGAGTATAATGTTATAAACTGTGAACCTTTTGAGTTTTATTTTGGAATATACGTAGAAACGAATTTTCAATGACAACGTTTTAGAGCGGCACAAAGATTCTTAAAAAAAAATTATTTTTGATGAAAATTGAAAATAAAAGGTTACAGATATTGTTGTGACATACATATAAACAAATGCGGAATAAATAGGACTGTATGATGATTTCCAATTTTTTTTCCGTTGACAAATGTTCACTAGAATTTATATTACACGTCAAAGATCATAAAAGGCATCAGCATTATAATCGCATTGTTTCTTTCCAAAAACTGCAAGAGCGAACCATTCAATATTCAGTTAATTGGGTACAATATTTTAAGTGTTCAGGCATAATAATATACGCAAGTCAACTTATTCAATATTCATATGGCAGATGGTAAGCAACAACATTGGTTGTGAAAATTAGTGTTGTTGGGTTGTTTATTAATGTTTGTTTGCCATTGTTGACATTTGAGTTGTCAAATATCAACAGAAAGTGTTCGGTAAATTGTAATATGATCACTAACACACTTATGACAGTGCTGAATTTTGAGTTTTACTCAATTTTATAAGAACTTGCGTAATTATTGCACGATAATAAATCGAAACTTTATACGAAATATTGAGCTCAATAATGACGTTGATTGAGATTTACACAATAAAGGTGCATATCTCAACACCGTTTAAGTCCGTGACCTTTGTAATTTACCGTCACTTAAATGAAAAAGCAACACTCTTCCTGTCAACAGGCATCTATCGAATGTCAAAGATTTTTATTTATTTTTATATCGGAACAAATAGTGATTTGAGAGGAAAATAAGGAAAAGTGAACCTCTTGAAGCTTTGATTTCGCGTTGTTTTTTTCTGCTGAAAAATAAACTATTGCTTGAGCTAATGCTAAGCTTGATAAATAGATAAAAATTGAAACCCTGCACCAGCATCCTCCATACTTCATACCATCCAATTCTAAATTTTTTTTTTTGATAACTCCTAAATAATTAATTCAATCGGTCATTTTCCTTTTGAATTTTTATTTATATTTTCATGCACTAAGACTATAATTATATGTAGTACTTATATACATATATAAATATATATTATATTAAATCTTTAAATCTTAATATATAAAAATGAATGCTACTTTTCGTTATCATTTTATAACTCAAGAACTCGCTCACCTATCCAAGGCTTTGTTCGGACTATTTAGTAAATGGTTTATGTGAAGTTTGTCCCACTTTTACGCCCACATTTTCTATTTATCTAAAGTCAGAAAACGGCTCCATCGATAAGATCAATTTTTTTTTCAAATGTTTGTATTTATCCATTTAAACTTTTCATCAAGAGAAAATTTTGCCCCGCCCACTTTTGCGTCTACTTTTTTTGAAAATTATGTTATGATCTTTAGCAAAGACGAAGATTTCTAAGTTGGTATGACCAATTTCCAATAGGTGGTGCCACTGAAAATTACTCAAAATAAATTAAATCTTAAACTGTGCATTCTGTAACAAAGTTGTAACGTATGAGCCGAGGGAGACTGGTGTGATTAAATGCCGATGGGTGGCATCACTGAAAATTAATCAAAATGAATAACAAGCAATTGGTCGACCTACACCCCAAGCACGGAAGAAAAGAGCATTACTAGCCTCAGAATCAGACAAGCACTGTGATTGGAAAATCTTCGAGTATATGCCGCTGAGGCCCGTTCGCGTAAACCACTTGAACAACGAGAAGTGATATTAGAATCGAATGCTTACTATTCAGGCCCGTTCATCTGAATCATCAGGATAACGCGAAACAAAATCAATAAAATGATTCAAAATGAATTGGACATTTGTGCAATGCCTTTCCTTCAAATTTATTTTAGTTAAGGGCCCAGCAATACGTACAGGGTACAACTAGTAGTATATATATTATTGACGATTTCACGTTTAAACGACTAACTGGATATTTGCATTTTTTCGTTTTCCATGGAAATGCTTCTCAATGGAAACGTTTTTTTGGTGGCATTCTCGCTTAAACGTGAAATTTACGAATTTTCCGATTCACTGCCAAAGTTCATCAAAGTCTTTTAAAATATTTAACATTCTTATTCATTTGATAAATCATTATGTAGGTAGTAGTCCAGTACTTAGCAACAGTACTTAGTACTTAGTCATGAGGCCACGCCAGGTCAGATATCAACAGCGAAAAAGGAATATGAAAATCAATATCCTTTCGGCAACTTAACCTCAACCGATTTCTGACAAAAAAAAATTATCATAGTTTCTCAAAAAAAAAAAAAAAAAAAAAAAATTGTCGTTCGAAGTCGACTATAAACAGTATGCTCCACCACACAATATAAATAATAACTTCGTTAATTTATATTCGATTTTATCTAAATGAAGTTGTAGTTTGTTTAAAAGAATTTTAAGAATGTTGACACTTATTCTGTATTTTTTAATTAAATTTGGCAATTCCAAATGGTGAGAATGCTTATGTAAAACTTCTTAAAGGGCTATCTACTACCCTTTCTAACAAATTTCGTGTTTACAAAAAAAAAAAAAAAACAAGTTTGAAGGGTTAGAAAAATACAAATAAAAAGTAAGTCATTTACTGTTGCACAGTGTAGTTAATTTGTAAATTTTTAACCAAATTTTTAACTAAATTGACACGGTGATTGTAATTGGTTCAGCGGATTTGACTTAGAAGCTGAAATAATTTTTTTAATTACGAGATTTCCTATTCCAGGCCTTTGAAAACATTGCTTACACCAACAAATTTGTTTGTTAATACGCAAGTAAAAGCAAAAACAAAACAAAATTGTTGTTGATGGAATATTTTTATATTTGCTGTGATCATAGTGATGATTGAATATTGACGATTGAATACTGCGCTTTTAATAAGGTGAAAAAATTTGTTGTCCTTTTATAGATTTAATTACACTCCTTCAGAGCACAATTATTAATCATACGCGAAATTTTCATCAGGGAAATAAAGTTGTCTTTTAGGAGTTATATTTCAGGAAGCCATTCGTTTCTATACTAACAGGAAAACAAAACTGCCCTACAGTACAGTGTGGATCAGAGAACAGACAGAGACCATTCATCCATACCATGGATGTTGCCCTTAGGATGACAAAGTTCAAATACAAATCGTATCCAATGCTTATTTTAGGGCATACATTTCTCCCTGAGGAGTACTTTATATTGTTACTTCTACATTATCGGTTCGATAAAAATTTTACAGCAATATTATGCACTTCAGGATATAATGGAAATGCCAACAATGTCTTTTGGTTTAAGGATTGTTGAAATGCTTTTTGAGCCATAAATTGGTCAGTTGATAACAAATTTCATTTATGTAATCGCAAAATATACTACCAAACTTAATCAAAATTAATTACAGAAACTAAACATCAGAAAAACTTGACAAAATAAACATGCCTGCGTAAGCATTCATTAAACTCAAATGCCAAACATGATTAATTAGTTGGAAAGACTTTTTATTGTTGATGTTGGCTCCGATAATTATTTGGGATGAAATATTCATTCTTCATATACATATGTATCTACATACATATGTACATATCTGAAGAAAGTAAAAATTATTTGCTTCAGTTTGAGATTTTGTAAAAACAAACAAAATTTATTTGTTTTTGGTTTTTTGGAAAGTTTAAGTTTATTTCATGACATAAGCCACAAGAAAGCATGAATTTTTTTTTTGTATTAACTTCTCCCAAAAGAATTTTTAATTCGTAGACTTTTAATAATACTGAACTAAAGTTGAACAATATTTACTAGCAGAATACCTTCTGGGTATTCAAAAAAAGATACTAAACAACAAAAGATACTAAAAGAAGAAGAAACAAAAACTTAATGAATTTAAACAAATAAATTAAAACTTTAATAATACGATACATCCATACATAAATACATATAGGTACGTACGTATGTACAATGTCGCCCATCAACCAATATCTTATAATTAATCCCGACAACATTGATGGTGATATTTTGAATTTTACCCATAAAATATATTCTTACTACATAAAATAATTATAATTATCTAATCTCTAAGAAATTTCTTGTTTTTGTTTTTATTTTATTAGTAAGTAACCTTTCGAACTGTAATCCTCCAGTTCCATTTTTAAAGAACAATTCCACACATTAGATACATACGTATTAGGGATGCCAAACGGGAAATCCCGAATATCGGAATCCTGGGATTTATAAAAACTTGTCCCGGCATTTTTAGGGATTTTCGAGATTATGAATTCATATGTATTTAGACCCTACAAAAGGTCCTAAAGAAAAATTCTATATCACTTGACTTCGATAATAGCTTCTCAGATGAAGAAAACCCCACTTCTATTGATAAAAAGTTATATGATGCCATCGAAGAATGCAAAAGCTCTATAAAACGAATTGATAGGGTAACTGACTTGCATCAGGTGGTTGTAGAGCCGTATATTTGCAAGTTTCACAGAGCTATCTTGGAACTATTTACCAACAAATGTTGATTGCGAGAAGTGCTTTTCAACGTCAGCGTATGTTGACAAAAAAATTCCTTCAAGCCTATCAGATCACATGTTAGATGCTTTCATCTTTTTGTTAGAATCCAAATAATTTTCTTACAACTACTGCATTTTCTGTTTTTTTGTTAATTTTTGTATTGCTTTTTTTATATTTTATTTTCAATGGCATATAATCCTGATATAATTGGAATATAAATGATTTTTTTAATAAAATATTTTTTTTATTAAGGAAAAATCGCGATTTTTCTCATGATTTTTCGGGATTTTTGGTTCCCGAATTATCCCGAAATCTCGGGATATTCCAAAATCCTGAATTTCGGGATTTTTAAAAATCGATCCCGTTTGGCATCCCTAATACGTATGTAAGTAAGACTTTATTTGTATAGCCATTTGGATTTTATAAATTTTCAAAATGAATATGCAGTACCGCACGTTTCGTGTTTTGTGTCACTGTCAAACATCTTCAGTTTGGTCTATAATTTAACCATGAAACGTCTTACAGACAAAAATCAAAATGCGTGCTCTGTTAAGAAAGTTCATCGCGCGCTTCTTCCATTTTATGCTCAGTTTAATCGACCCACTGAAGCGGCTATTGGGACTATTGTGACTAAATTTCGCACCAAATTTACATTGTTGGATATGATACCACCAACACGCTTACGGACTGAAAAAAAATATCGCAACCGTATCGCCCAGTGTTAAAGATGACCATCAATTATCGTTTCGTCGTCGTTCCCAGCAAATGGGCCTCTGTTACTCAAATTTTGCGAAAGGATTTATGTGTGAAGCCTTTCAAAAGACTTGCATGACATGCGATTTCAACAAGACGGTGCCACATGCCACACAGCACGCGTAACAATGGACTTATTGAGAGGCGAGTTCGGTGAACATTTTAATTCACGTTCGAGATTGGTCGCCTAGATCGTGCGATTTAACACCTTTAGACTATTTTTGTGGGACTATGTTAAAGCTCATGCCTATACAGACAAGCCCGCTTCAATTGACGCATTGGAAGACAACATTAAAGCATTTATTCGTGAGATACCAGTCGAAATGTTGGAAAGACTATGCCAAAATTAGACTAAGCGGATGGACCATTTGACCCGCAGTCAACATTTGCATGAAATAATCTTCAAACATTAAATCATATGGGCCGTACTATCGATTTAAATAAAGATTTCATGCATTTTTCTGAATTTTATGATTTTTTTTTTTTTTTTTTTGAAAAATTTTCCTATAGCTCTTAAAAAATCACCCTACAACGCTAAGCGGATTGATATTTATGTAAGCCTCTTTCAAAAAAACAGTACGGAAATCAAATACTTCTTTTTTACTGTTGGTACACTCAGACACAAAAGTATACATCCGTTTTCGTTGAAAATCTTTATAATTGTCTGGCAACTTTCCTCGATTTTAAGGCGGTCTTTTGCATTGGCTTAGAAATTCGTGAATTTGTTAATCGCATGTATACTTTTGTAAGCCTGTGTAGCTGCTATCTGGCAGAATATCTCTGCTTAAGGTGGTCTTCGAATATATTTGATACTTGGTCAAGTGAACAGTGTCGCCCACTATACTGTGGTGTAATGAGAGTAAATTTAATCTTTGTGATTCTGATGGGATCTAATATATATTCGCTGAGACCGCTTCACAAAATCAAGGCTCTTGATTTTATTGGCCTTAATTATTAACGGTTTCTTTGCGGGACGTCTGACAACTAAACCGGCATCATTCAATCTGTAGCGAACAATACGCACTCCAATGGAAATAACTATTTGGTCATTAGAAAATTTAGTAACATCTATTGTCGTTCTTGGATCAGCTTTACCCAGTCTAATTATTTGGCGATCTTTTCTTAGGCAACCACTGCTAGACTTTCTTTCTACTCTATTTGTTGTTAGTAATTTAGATACAATTCGGCACACCCCTGATTTGTTTACGCGCTGAATATTTGCCTAATTTTTACCCTCTTCCAGAGCATAAAGGTATATAAAAATTATTAACGAAAAATAAATAAATTTTATCTACTTACTTTCACTAATTAATTGTAATTTATTGACTGCGTTACAGTTTTTTTTGCTCGCTGAAATTTTTTTACTTATTTTTCTTAAATGTTAAATATTTACCTATTTGTTAAATAAACCAAATTAAAAACCATTCTATTTAATTTTCCTGCATTCAGCGAATGAACAAACAAAAAGAGAAACGAATGGGTTACCGTGATTTTGATACGCATGTAACGAAAGATCATACGATTAAGCGTTGCATTTTTTTAGTCGGTAGTGTAGCTCACTTATGATCTTCATTGAAATGAGTGAGTCGTAAACAAAGCATAAAATTATGCTGCGAATGCTACCAAATTGGAGTTGGAAAATCATATTTCCTTCAATGAATTTCCGTGTTATTTATGGATTCAGCTTTTCAGAATTCATGATTAACTTCCTCATTTCATTTAAACATTCAGCGATAAAAGCGATCTAAAACTTGAACAGTTAATGTAAATCAACAAGACCTAAACGGAATACAGAAACCAATCTAACACTTTTCAATTGGGTTGTATCTTTAAAACCAGCAGATACATTGCTGGTCCATTGATGGACGTAGCTTTAATCCAAATATTTAGATTGATTGTAGTAGTCTTCTTTGGTTTCTTTGGTAAATAAAAATGTTCTTCCGTATTGAAAGATTAAGATTTTATATTAAGTTCTAAGACGATATATGTAAGCCTCCAAACAGAGATATCCGACCATCTGACAAATTAGTTGTCATTTTTTCAACCTGTCCTGTCAAATCACAATGGCCGCATGTAAAATTTAACAAAGCAAGACCTACTAACCAAAAACTTTGCCGATATCCGTCAGGATTACAAGAGAATTTATAGCGGGCATTCACGCGTAACTGGCAAGAACTTCACCTTTCACAGACCCGTTGAAAATTTAATTTAAATAAATAATAGAGAGGATGTCGCCGTATAAATATTTTCATATTTTCGTTTGATGTCTGACCTGAGATTTGATCTGTATACGTACGTTTAAATATTGGAAGCGCTTTACAAAAGACCCTATATTATGCGTACTACATACATAATATCTAATTGGTCATTACAACCCTTTAGTCAGGATTAAGACCTAAAGTCTCACATCACTTATGTTTTTAGCGTTAATAATTTATAAATTTCAGAAATATTCCTGGAAAGCTAACATTTGAGAAAATATTTATTTTGTTCGGTTTTTGTTTCAGCAATCGTAAAAAATTTTACTTAAAGCATGGTAATGTGGGCAGAGGAATCCTTGAAATGTAGATAAAATCTTAAAAGTCAACATTAGTCGAAGGTTAACCTGCTATTTTGGAAAATGCTTGAAATGTAAATATTTGGAATACAAAAAATAAAAGTAAAGAAAGGATATAAAAGATATCGTAGTGATATTAGTGGTAATTACGAATAATATTTTCCATTAAACTCTTGCTGATTATATTCCAATACATACGAGTTTACGTAAGCATTGTAATATCTAAGAACAATGCCCTGAATATCATTAGCTATCGTATACATTTTTAGCACAACATAATTTTATGTTAGCCATTCAGGTTGAATGCACATTAAATAGTAATTTAAATAAAATTTAATACCGTTAATGTTTTATATGAGATACCATAAAGCATCTAATTTATGTTAATGCCCTTACTTTTTACGCACTGCTAACCACTTCGGCCTTGCTGATCTATTCTTGTTCTACGCCAGAAGGTCCAACGTACCGGACCGTACGAAGATATAGGTTCAAAATCCGCATCTCACGAGTGGCAGCAATCCAAGTCTTGCAACCGTACAGAAGAGATGATTTTACATTCGTGTTGAATATTGCAATTTACATACACCAGAGATAAAGAAGGTGATTTCCAAAAAAGGTTTCAGGCCTGTAACTATGGTATATGATGTTCCTTCTTCAAGGGATTGTTGACATCATCACCCGTAGATATACTGAAGCAATTTTAAATTTTTCCAAGAAAGCAGCATTTTCTCTCTCGAAAATGGACGCCAGATCAGTGTATCTGTGCGCAATTTAAGCGATTTTGAAATCCTCGTACTATTCATACATAATTGGCTATTACAACC
The DNA here is from genome assembly GCA_014635995.1 of Sarcophaga peregrina. Classification (NCBI taxonomy): domain Eukaryota; kingdom Metazoa; phylum Arthropoda; class Insecta; order Diptera; family Sarcophagidae; genus Sarcophaga; species Sarcophaga peregrina. Next base: position 58,094,368 of record CM025793.1, on the reverse strand, counting down.
CTGCAATTAGGATTATTGACCTAGTTTTTCACACTACTTATGTTGTGTGTGCTAATTTTATTCACAAGTGGCGGGACCTACAGTTTAAAGTCGACTCTGAACGACAGATTTTCAAGAAACATCTCATGGCAGGTTTATATAATCTCAGAGTTTTTGCCAGAAATCTGCTGAGAAGAAATCGTTGAAGAAATACTTTTTGTATTTTTGTTTTGATGTCTGGCCTGAGGCTCGACCCTGGCTTTACATCTTATAAGCCAACACACTACCTACTAGACTACATCGACTTCCTTTCTCGTACTATTCCCTTGTCATTATTGAAAACGCTTGCAAGTATCGTGTCCAGAACTATATTAAATAAAAGACCTGTCGAACAACTATCTCATCTCTTACTAATCCCCTTCAACAATTTGTGAAATGGAAGAGTTTCAGAGAGATTCCTATGCATTCCATTGTATTACAAATCACACGTCATGGCTTAATTTATTCAAGGACTCCTCAAAGTCTATAACGTCAATTGACGATTTACGGAGTCTAGATCTAGTTTGTTCCTGACTTAAGGTTGGTATTACTCTGTGCGACAATCATATGAGTAATGATGTCAAGTTAGTTATTAGGATCTATTGAATTCCTTTTTTTGGTATGTTTTTTTTTTGTTAAAATTTTCTATCTTTCAGAATGTCAGCATGATTGGGAGTATTAATATGGGATTCATAGGCTAATCGGACGCATACAAACTACCCATTTCTTTTATTGATACGTGATCAATTTGGTTTTACGTTCTTTGATACGGGGAAACACAAGTGGCTTTTTGTATTCTTTTGTGGAGACATCTGTGCACATATGCCCAAAATCAGTTCAACATTCTCGGCCTTGTTTCCAAGTACATCGGTCCAAAAGAGCTGTTATAGAGTGTTCTTTGCATGCAGGTTTGGAAGGGTTCATTGGGGAGCATAAATTAGATTATTTTCACTTCTTGTCATTCCTTGTCATAAGAAAGCCCTTTGCCACTTATTTGGGGACTGTATCTGGTTTGCGTGAATAGAACAGTGTGAGTTCATTCATCATGTCGCGCTTATCCCTTGAAACAGTGGTTCGTTAGCATTAAATATATTCCATGTATGAAATCGTATCCCATTTTGCAAGCTATATGTCGCCAACATATCGTTTTGCTCATTTATATTAAGATTCTATTTTCAGATAAACAAATGATTAGCCTACTATATCCAATTCTTAGGATGAGGCTGACAGACATCTAATTCAACATACTAACAGAGTTTAGTATATCACAGTTGTGTAACGAATTGCTTACTACAAGAACAGAAGGCGGGTAATCGCCCAGCGATCAGCCTCAAAATAGTTCTCAAAACTACATTTCGAAATGTATGGTATTACAGAGTCGGAGTTGATTGTTTCTAATTTATTGATATTCTTTATGACATCCAGTGTTATAAAATTCTATTCAGCCATGTGTATTTAATATTTTTACACCTAAATAAACTGTCAATAAAATGCATCTACGCCATGGCTAAAAGCAAATGTTGATGCTGATGATGAACAACCAGTTTCGTTTCGGTTTGGCAGCCAGCTTGAATGCCGAACAGAGACTTTACTGCATGTGTGTACGTTTAGGGTTCATTTATTTGGTATTTTATCCCCAAAAAAAGTTTATTCAACCGTCATAAAATAAAAGAAATAAAAGAAGAAGAAAGACTGGAGAACTGAAGAAAAAAAAGATATTTTTCAGTGCTTTTATCAGACTTTAGCCAGTTGACTTCATAAATACACTCTTACTCGTATACACTTGCATAAATTTATAATAAAAAGCTTATGTGTGTTTACACCTACTCCCAGTTATACATATACGTACGTATGTATGTATGTGTACATGTATTTGTAAACACATACACTTGCGCCAAATATCCTTTCATTCCCTGTAGGAAATCAAACTAATTTTAAAGTAATTTGAAACTGGTTTTTTAATAAGCACAACTAGTTGATTAAGTGACTTTTTTCCTTGTCGCCGACTCATTATTTTAACATGGGCATGTCCTAGGCGGTAGTCAATTGGTCATCTCTGCATGACTTTTAAATTGACTACAAATTACTTATTTTTCAACCAATTTGTAGTTAAATGAAATATAGTTAATTAAATATTAGTTTACACTAAATTATTTAAAAACCACTTTTTTTAAATTCAATTTTAAACAGTTTTATTTATATTATATTATATACATATATTTATATAAAGAAATAATTATTATAATACAAAAATAAAATGAATTAATTAAATTAAAAGAAAATTCATATACATTTTAGGACTTAAAATAAAAGTTGTAATAAAAAGTTGTAATGTAAAATGTAAAATAAAAGTTGTTATGAAAAGAATACTTATGTATATACATTTGAAAGTTTGTACTGAAGGAAAATTCAAAAGTTAAATATTATTAAGTTTTTTTTTCCACCACAAACGTGATGAAAATGCCGTTTTTTAATAACGGCTAAGGCGTTGCGTAATTCTTTGTCTGGGTCAACACAGAGAGGCCGAAGTGCATCCATCAATGCATCAAAAACTTTTTTGTCATCCTTCAAGCTCTATTTGCCATGAGTGCCATCAATATTTATAGCAGGATTCAATCGCAGAGATAAAATTGTCGTTAAAGGTTTTGGGCATTTCCCTTTCAGTGATAATTTCATGGCATTGTCTGCAAAAATGAACAAAAATATGGAAAATGATAAAAGTAGAGAAGAATAAAAACTCACGTAAATTTTCTGATTTTCATCAATTATGTTATCATCGTGGGCTTTCAGCTCCTCGAGGGTATTTATTGCAAAAGTAGTCTTAATAGCCACATTGCGTTTTTCCTGTCGAAAAAGGCTTTCGGTCACTACTTTTTGGGTAGACAATACTGCCATTATAATCTCATTTTGAGCTCTGTTGGAGCTCCTTAATTTCGCCTTGGAATATAAATATTTATCAGAAAATCGTGATATTTTGTTAGACAAAACATATTTTCATTTTACCTGTTATTTTTGATAATTTGGCATTCATTTCAGATAATTTGACATCAAATTGAGGAACATTGGTATCATTATCTTCTGTACCTTTATCTGTTAAAATACAACATAAATAATAAGGCACATTTTTACGATTGTACAAGATACTTACCAGCAGTGCTCAGATAAATGCGTATACATTTTTTTTATTTAGATTTTTAATGAACTATTTTATTTCACTATCATTTCAATATCACTTTTATAGATTTTATTATAAATTTGCAATATTTACTTGGGTTTTTCCCTTTTTTTAATAAAATTGAGCACCACCTAAAAACCATATTTGCTGTGACTGACATTTGATTTACCGACATGCTTCCTTTGTTTTATTATTGTTTTCTTACATTTTCTTATTTTGCTTTCCTTTTTTCATTCTTACTTTTGTTTCTATTCAATATGTTTGGTTGATATCTGCATGACATTTCAACCAATTTGTAGTCAATTGCAAAATAGTTAATTTATAATTAGCGTTTTTATCAACCGACTACTTTATTTACTACAGGGTTATTTTTCTCCATACTTAAACTCATTGACAGGGTTTCCCAATATTCTAAAATTTAAGGGCTTGATTTCCAATAGCAGAAGGCAGAAATATTCTTGGTATGAATTTCTTTAATTTTATGGCAATTATTTCTTAAACATTTTTCCCGTTAAATATCAGCCGCCTTTACGGATTTCATGTTCCTTTCGATCTGACCAATTTTTTTTTTACTAATTTTTCCAATAAATCCAGCGGTATGAATTAAATGGTTACTTGGGTAGCGACTTCTATTGTTTCAAAAGTTGCTGGCTAGGCGGTGTAATGCAGGGACACATAAAAGCAATCATTTAATCTCATGAATAAAGGGGCAAGTAAACAAGACAACTAGTGGAAAGAATTTAGGTGATAAACATTTTTCTTCATAAATGAGTAGCATGGCTTGAAAGCATTAGCTATTCTTGCCAACAGTAGTCCTTGTCCATTTCGAAGTTAATAAATATCGACCATGCCGCTAGAGGGGTTAAGGATATAACCGAAAGGATGAAATCGGAAACTTCGTTAGAGATTTCCAAGGGGTACTGAGGTTCTGAAGACAACAGTTACCTAAACCAATTCCGCCTCTAGACAGCAACTCTATCGCAACAAATCAATGATGATCGCCTGAAGCTTGTGCCGCCTAACCATGAAGAGTCGCGGTTATCTTACTTAAGAACAGTAAAGCTGTAGGTCGGAGGCCTATATACACTGAATTGTTTTGGATCGCAGGTAATGAGCTGGTAGGGTGCATGCACCAATTTATTTGCAAAATATATCCTCGAAATATGTCATCAAAGAAATATTTTTTCATATTTCGTTTATGATGTCTGACCAGGGTTATGAACTTTGGCTTTTCGTCTAATAAAACAACACACTATTTACTAGACTACGGCGACTTCGAATTTTGTTCCCAGATTACGGCCGATAAATATACTTTCGATGTTGTCAACGAATTTATTAATTTTGGCACCTCCTTAACCACCAAATATAATGTAAGTGTTGAAACGTAGCGTGGGATTACTGTTACCAAGAGGTGCTTTTATAGTATCGCGAGACAATTGAATAGAAGAGACCTCTCTCGTACAACGAGTCGTTCATCCTCCCTTTGTCTCTTTATGGAGCAGTAGTATGGGCACTATTAAGGTCCGGTGCTGAAAAAAGTTTTACGTAACTTCTTGGGTCCCATTTCTCCAGCACCATCGTGGAAACTGGAGGATATAAAAGTGGTTAAACTTTGGAGAATAAGGTTGAATAAGCAAAAAGATGTACATTACAGGAGGAAATATGATTACCAATTCGAAATAATAATGGATATAAAATATTAGGGTATACACAGTCAAGCAAGGTTAGCATAAATTATGTCGAAACTATTCGAAATATAGGCTTAAGGGTAAGAACTAGAAAGGAGAACTCTAATCTTTGGCGCTACAGTAACAATATTTACTTTAGTACGCACGTTTCTTTGCCTTTCTAACGATTCTAAATCGAGAAGAGTCGAATTAAATAAACATCTACCGATTATATTGACCGTAAAGAAGTGGTTTCTGATTATATTTGATTTTTTATGTGAATTTCCATATTCTAGAGTGTTATTCTGGCATTAATCTTTTCATGATGACTTGCCAATACTTACTGCACAAAAAAATATCAACACAGTTCAGGTTTCGCATGCAGCTAATGTATAAAATCACCCGATATATTTACGAGCCATACCGAAATGACTTCAGGTCTAGATCCAGAATGTGTTTTGCAATGGTAATGACATAGCTCTGGCCACAAGGTTAAAGGTCATTTCCAATTTTATAGATTCCGAAGAATTTACGACAGATGCATAAAAACGACATAATAATTATCTCCTTTCCGCATTCCAGATAAGGAATATAAATTCCCTCTGAAAATTTTTTTGATTCTATTTTTCTCTACAACTTTAGTTTGTCATGGCATTTGATAATATGGTTGACGTGGACCTCATAGTATTGGAAACTCTGTAAAGTATTTTTCTTGTTTTCTTTGTTTCTTTTTTTTGTTTTTTACTCGCATTGCATGCGTGTGTTTGGTAGTAAATTTTCCTCTTCGTTGAATCGTTTAAAGTCTTTTCGATTTTATTCGACTATTAAATCTTATTCCTGCAATCTTTGTGAAATACTTGTACTTTCACACGAGCAGCAAGTAAAAATTTATTTTATAGTCCGTAGTTTTTCCCTTTTTTTTTCTTTAGTTTTGTTGAGCCATTTATTTCCTTCTTTTTTTTTTGCTTTCTTCGACAATTTTTACGACATTTTAAGTAGACATAAACCGAAACACTTGATGAGACATTAATCGATGTTTATTAACACAAAAAATAAAAAACAAAAGAAACTCAAAATCTGTACCATTGAAATGGCTAAACGTGCTTATGTTGCCATAATATCACCAAGCGTTACTTGTTAAGTCTAAATCCGATGAGAACTATGTGGGCCTGTTCGACTTCTAAGTGAGATAATACCGACGAAAATTGAAATGGAGGGTTCAAGGAGACAGCACCTTAGGATAGAACAGATATGCTATAATTTATTTATTTTATTTGAAATTTAGCACAACAAGATAGACATCTTCATGCATCAATTTGCTGAATACAGCAATAACTAACTTTGTTCGCTAACAACCCAAGACGCTTTACAGCGGAGCCCTTTAAACCACGACTGTTCTCTGACTGAATTCTTACTACTGCTGGTTGCCTGCTTTGTCTTGTCTTTTTATGTGCCAACATAAGCAGTTTGACGAACATTTTTAAGTAGAGAAGTCCATTGCGACTTAATTTCTATTTGTGTATTATATTCACATTGCTTGTGATTGCGTTCGATTACTTATCCATCCCCTTTTCTCTCATACTGATCTTGTTGTTTTACTTATAACAAGTTCGTTGTATTTGTTTGTGTAGCTTTTGTTTATCGTTTTAATGTTAAACGATGGTATTCAATTGGCTTCATTAACTCTGCTCTGTAGAGAACCAATAGACTCTAATCTGGAAGGTGCTTACTCTTTCGAAAGGGCTACTATTTTGTAGAATTCAGTTGGGATCTTGGATCAATGGATCTTGGAACAGGAGCGAACATTTTGGTCCCAAACTTGTGATCAAGTTAACGTACAAAATGAGGGTACAGCCAAATTATCAAATTATTATATAGTATGGAATTGGACATGAAAGTTGAATTGGCTATGTAGGCAAATTAAGGTTATCCTCTGCTGTGATAAAGGATAAAGATATCTTTCGACTGGACACTGTAGAATCATGTTACATTTATTCAGAACGGGAAAGGCGCGGGGTCCCTCATAGATACTTGTTGTCTTTTGGAAACAAGGCAACACTTTTTTAAAACATCATGTCATCATCAAGTCTATAATTCTAACTACATATCGATGCCTCTGTTCAATAAAATTTGAAGTCGCAAAAGTGTGTTTTGAGTTATGAGCTCTCAAAGTATTTACGCGCTATACGACTATATGTATATTCTAAGTATATTTTTCCCTACAATTTCGGAATGGATGGGCGCGTTTTAACCAAATTTTGGTTAAGTTAGTTAAGAACGTAGAATTTAAAAATGCAAGAACATTAAAAACGTTCTAAATACACTTAGAACGTTATAGAATGCAGTATATAAAAGGACTGCAGAAAAGATTGTGGATTTCTATCAGTTTGACTTTCGAAAGGCAACGGACGATGATCGATTGATCTAATAAAATTTGTTATGTTTGTACCAAATAAAAGCGAAAATAATTTTGTGTTATTAACATGGACGTAAAAAATGCTTTTAACTCGGTTTAATATTTAACGTAAGTAGTCATGAAAAAGCATTGAAACAGAATCAAGTATTACGCATCGGACAATATTAATGTTTCATACATTATTGTAGTCGCAAGAATTCCATTTCATTCACACCTTCGGAATGTTATTTATGATGGTGTAATACAGACAAAAAATTAAACTAATCATAAACCGAAACTACAGAAAAATATATGAACATAATTAGTAACGGCCGTTAAACTTAAAGAGTGAATTTAGAAGCCTATGTACTCTAACTTAAATCTGAGTACTCAAAATCCCACCATAACCTCGAAAGAAAGATTCTAGCAGCTGTGATACACAGAACCCTTCAGTCAGGATTACGTCCTAGTTCCTCACACTACTTATGTTGTGTGCGTTAATTTTTATACACGTGTGGAGGGACCTACAGTTTATAATCGATTCCGAACTAGGGATGGAAACGATACGTCGATGTTATCGACGTTAATCGGAAATACAAATGTAACTACCATGTGACAAGCGAGCGTTTTTTTTTGGGATATTGGTGCAACAATAACACAAGAAAGAAATAAACTTTTGAGATCTAGACTTTCAAAGATTCTTTTCCTTAACTCGATCTCAAAATTACTCAATCTCAATCAATTAATTAATTATTTGTTCAACTAATCAATAACTGTAGAAATGTATGTAAACAATTTGTTTTTTAGCCTATATGCATGTTTTGTTTTACTTCTTATGATAAATTACTTAAATTAATATTTTTTTTCTATTATTTATTTATATGAAAACAGAACATCGAAAAACATCGATGCATCAATCCATCGATGTTTTATCACCGATATTTTTTTCTTTTTTTAATGCCATCATCGATGATTTTCTTAACAATGTTGTTGCACCCTTACTCCGAACGTCAGATTTTTGAGACACTTTTCATTGGAATTTTAGTTGCTCTGAGAGGAACTCGCCAAAGAAAAATTTTTATATTGCGATTAGTTGGTAATGTCTAATCTGGGGTTTGAATCAAGACCTCACGTCTAATAAGCCAACAAACTATCTACTTGACCACGGAAAATTCGAGACTCCATGATTTGGAGCACAGTGCTAGAGATAATGTCCTTTGAGCTAAATTAATAGATGTCCATCGAAATCATTACATCGAATCATTATTACCAATAAGGAAAGTATTTAACGTATAATCGATTAGAAGATCGATGTGAACAAAAAGTCACAAAAATTGGGCGAAATAATGATAAAATATTTAATTTCATGTATTTAAATGTTGTATTGAGTCACTCAATAGGGCCTGCCGAAATAAAATAGCTGATAGCAGCCAGCTTGTTGAAGTTAAATTCTTGAAATTAGTTATCATTTATTCACTATATTTTGCTAAATCCCCTCAACGGATACAACACTGAAAAACACTCGCAAATAATAAAACTGTTTTATTAAAATCGGAATTCTATTCGTGTTAATTTTTATCGAAAAATCATCTTAAGTAATGGAGTGTATTGCCGGGAGATTGAGTACGTGAAGCAATAAAATTGTCGAGTTTGGAAATATAATAATCCCCACAAGATTAAAAAGTGCCAAATGCATCACAAAAAAGTTTATATTTGAAGTACAGCTATCCCTCCTTCAACACGGTATCCTATTACACGGTTTCACTCTAACACGATTTAAAAATTTCCAAAAACCTCTTATAACACAGTACTTCTGCAACACTAGTTCTTTTTTTAAGACTTACTACATAAGCAGATCATTACAATCGATTTCAGACGTAACTAATTCAAAATCTATTGATGTAAAGAAAGCTTGGAAGTAATTATCGCTGAAAGAACTGAAAATTACGACATTAAATCGATGTTGGAAAAAGATATGGCCAGCAGTAGTTTAGATAGAAAACGTGCATAAATCAGAAGAAAATGAAATTGGTGGCATGTTAGAACTTGCTAAGTCGATCGGAGGAAAAAGGTTTGTGGATATGGCAAGACAGGTGAATGAAATCGATTCTAGTTCTGTTGAAGAAAATAAAGTTAATAATTTGATAAGATAAGATATTGTTCGAGCAAAAACACGTTAGTTTAATTTAACGATGAAGAAAGTTGCTAAACTAAATTCATAATATACATACATTCATTTTTTGTTTGTTTTTTATGTATTTACGTGGATTTATATTAATTTTTTTTCATACTTAACTGGATTTTCATTTATTTTGTTATTTTTAATAGGAATAAAATTTCTCATGCGGCGTTAAAATATTTTTTTGGAACTTAACAACTGGTTTTCTACCAGCTTCTAATCTCCTCTAGCAAGATTTCACATAACACGTCATATTATAAGAACCTATCTACCGTATTTGTAGGATACCTGTATATTTTGCAATGTAAACGAAGCTTTTTTTTGTCAAGGGCGAGTCATATAAGTCGATGGTAACCAACTTCTTTTTACCTGAAATGAATGATCTTTATATCAGCCGAATGCACTACGTGCAACACAACAAGCGATTTGATTTGCATAATCAGCCCATGTGGAGGTGATATGAACTGGCCACTGATATCGTGCGATTTTACGAAGTTATGCTTTCACTTATGAGGATTTTCTTAAGCCGTAGGTGTTTGTGAAACTATCATAATCATGCTTACGGTCAAATTCAAGATGCACTCTACTCAGAAAGTTGTGGTGGATATTTGCATTACGTTATTTGCCCCTCATAACAGCAACAACAGATCTTTCTATCGAATTAGTCAGGATTACGACCTAGTTTCTCATTAAAACACATCTAAACACATCTAAACACATCTAAACACATCTAAACACATCTAAATCTAGATCGAATGTATGATTAATGAATTTTAAATATGCCATTTGGAAGTAAAACATTAATTCAGTAATGAAAATACTAAGCCTAGTCAACTAATATCAAAGGGACACCTTTCTCGACTGTAAAGTTTAATTGTGTTAAATTTTTTTCAAGTTATTTTTGTTATTAAAATTTATTATTGGAGTTCATTCTTTTTCAAATTTAAGTTTTAGAAATATGTACTTAATAACACCTGTAAATATATATTTTTTATAATAATTCCCTTCTTAATACATACATACATAATTGGCCATTACAACCCTTCAGTCAGGATTACGACCTAGCTTCTCGCACCACTTATGTTGTGTGCGTTAATTTTATACATGAGTGGCGGGACCTACAATTTAAAGTCGACTCCGAACGACAGATTTTTGAGAAGCTTTTCATGGCAATTTTTACTCTCAGAGTCATTGCCAGAAATCTGCTGAGAGGAAATCGCCGAAGAAATATTTTTCGTTTTGGGATTCGAACCCGGGCCTTTTGTCTAATAAGCCAACATACTACCCACTAGACCACGGCGACTTCTTAATACTGATTAGAATTAAAATTTTTTAAATTTATATTCTTTATATTCATCAAATGCATAAACAATTTAACAAAAATAATTGAAATGAAAGTTGTTTTTGCCCAATTCTAGATAAATTGAAAACATATGTTTAACAAATTGAATCTGGGCAATCAAAATACAAAAAAAAAAAAGAAGAAAAAAATTCAACAAAATCTGCAAGTGTTTTTCAGTATTTTGAATGATATCACGTACACTTAAATAGCAAGAACAAGAACAACAATTATATTCTACTTGAAGGAATGAGCTCCATAAATAGTTTACTTTGGAAAATATACGGAAGTATTTCAAGCAAAAGGTTTCATCGTTTTCTTTTTCTCACTCTCTCTTGTTTCTCATCGAAAGGCGAAAGTCCCTAGAGAAGGTTCATCATTTTTATTGTTATGGACCATCATCAGCATCATCATTATTTCTATTGATGTTGTAGTCAACGTCAACACAATCATTCTTTTGAGTAAATATGAAGTACAGAGTAAGGAGTACGGAGTAGAGCAAATAGAGTTTCCTTATGTTTCCCACCTTTTCCTGTGAAAGGATATGTGTTGGTGCTCGCTCTTGTTTCCTTATCCTTAAGGATACTACTTTATGTTATGCTTGTAGAATCACAACCACAAACATTTCGTTTATTTTACTGCATTCTGCCTAATAAAATATTTAGTTGCTATCATTGACATGTTTAATATGCTTCTGCCCCTTCTACCTCTGCTACTGCCTCAACTGCTACTACTACTGCTGTTGCTGCTGCTGCTCCTGTGCCTGATACGGCAGTCTTCTACATACGTAAAGTATTTTTCGTTCGTTTTATTGTAGCATTATTAACGTGTCTAGTGAATTTATCATGGAGTAAAACATGTTTTTTTTTATTTCTATTTCTTCTTTGTTGTAGTGGTTTATTTGAAAGGAATCCTTTAACATCGTTTGTCCTACAGACATGTTGAGAAATGATGTTTGATGTGTTTCCTTGGCTTGGCAATAAAACATGTCAATATATGAACAAAAATATTTTCGTCTGTCTATTCTGTCACATCAACACTTTATGCTATTGGTAGCTACTGTGTTGACATTAATAATTTAAAGTTTTTGGTTGCATGGCAACGTAGTGTTCAACATTCATTTGTTTCGGCGATAAATTGCAAAAAAATTCCAAAGTTTATCGTGGTTTGATGGTTACATGCGATTAATAATGAATATATCAGACGAGAAAGTTTCAGAAAAACTTCATAAACACCAAACCCAAAAAGGATGAAAAGGAAAAAATCAAAAAATGAAAAATATTTGCTTTAATAAAATGCATATCTCAAAGCACATTTGAATATTTCGAACATGAAAGATGTACGGACTTAAATTTAAATTTGGTAAATCAATTATCTTGTATCACACATTTGACAGATCTATTTGACTAGTATATGATATAAAAGTCTAGTACTGAAATAAATTCTTATATTATTATGTTATACGTACATACATACAAACATACATACATACATGCATACATATGTATATGTGTATACTTCTAACAAAACCAATTTTTGTGCAATAAAATTTGAATTCCCTCTTCCAAGACTAATTTCTTAGACTTCAGCAAGGCTTCAGTGTAACAACTGGCTATGTTATTCCAATTTGTTTCTTCTACCTGGGAGAGGTGTTGCCGTCCATCTACCACTTGTTCCAGTGTCTCATTTCTCTTACCAGTGTATGGTTGTATTGTTCGCTTTCTGTCGTCGTCGATATTAACTGTCTCACCGTGTAATTTTATAGTCTCCCACACTCTCTTCCGCTCGCTAGATTGTAGACCTATAGGTATTACACCACTGATTACTAGTATGGCTGACTTAGATGCAGTTCTATACTCTGATGCCATTCTAAGTGCAGCGGTTCGTTGTACCGTTGATAAAATTTTTATTTACTCAATGCTTCTGCCCAGATCTCACTGCTTATACACGTGTATCCCATTACACGGTTCCACTCTAACAAGATTAAAAAATTTCCGAAAACCTCTTAAACACAGTACTGCTGCAACACTATTTTTTTTAAGACTTATTACAGAAGCAGATCATTACAATAGATTCTAGACATAACCGATTCAAAATCTATTGATGTAAAAGAAGCTTTGATGCAATTTTCAATTAAAGAGTGCTTCGACATTATATCCTTATCGCTAAAAGAACTAAATATTACAGCATTAAAACGATGTTGGAAAAAGATACGCCCAGCAATAGTTGAGATAGAAAACGTCGATTGCTAGATCGATAGGACGAAAAAGGTTTGTGGATATGGCTATTGAAGATGTGCAAGATTTATTAGTGGAACAGGAAATTTAGGAAGCAGATGTGGTAGAAATCGAATCCGAACACCAAGTGAATTAAAACGGTTCTAGTTCTGATGAAGAAAATAAAGTTAATAATTTGATATTAAAAAATTATAGGAAGGATTAGACTTGGCCAAAAAATTGGAATTATTATTCTTGGATGCAGACCCAAGATCTCACTGCTTAGAATGGAGTCCCTTATTGCCTCCATCAGTCTATACAGACCACCAATATTGGCATAGAAAATATGTAAAAATTGTTTTAATGTTACATTACCAATGTTGGTTGTTTGTTAAGGTGTTCGAAAAAGTTCAATTTTAAATTTAATTAAAGCAAATATGTGTTCTTTTGATAGAAAACATTTATTTTGAAGGTGCAAGATCAGAATCCTTTTGAGTTTTTACGGGGTCAGCAAAAGTGTGCATCGTATGCTCTTGTTGTTATGAAATATTTGATCAATTTTGCCGTTTTAATAGAATTGTTTTCCTTAATCTCCTTAATTGAACAGTAGAGTCACAATGAGTAAGATGATGTTAATCCTAGTTCAGTTCAAAAACCTAATCCTATACCTTCCATGACTTTTTTCTCATATTATTGCTGAATGTTATTTCGATTCAGATATGTTTCGATTTTATTCGGTTTTAACAGTGAATCGCAAATTTGGTTCTTTAAAAATTTCACTGACTTAGACGAACTGCAATTGTACCAGAAATTGTATGTAAACGATCATAGACCACGACATTTGGCAATTCAGTTACCAACTAAACCTAATTAGACAATGAGACCCATTTCTGGACAAATGGGCATGTGAACGAACAAAGACGATTTAAGACGATAAGATGCAAGAGCGTCAAATGCATTCCAAAAAATCTATGATCATTAACTTATTTTAGTCTGCTTTAGACGGTCTGGCCAACAGCAACCAGTTTACATGTACACAGCTATTATCACATAGAATATTCTTTGTTTAATGGCATGACCAATTTAATGGCATGGCCATTTCTCGTAGAGGTGATGTAAACTGGCCATTGAACTCATGCGATTTGACGTCATTTATCCTTTTTTTGTGAAGTTATTTGAAGATTATCATGCACAGAGGCAAGTCAAATGCACTACAAAAATATTAAAACTGAAATGTTAGACTTTTTCATTTGCAAGGGTGCGCGAAATATCCACATAATATGCCTACAAACTTCAACTTCATTTTTATGCCAGAGCCATAAAGAATCGAACATTTTGAATACCCTCCTTCCAGAAAAGACGTGTCATACATACATATATTTAAAGCATAACTTATTTCACATATAACGGCGTCAATAAGCTTATGAAACAAATTTTGATGATATCTAACACAAACTTATGTTTCATATAAATCTGAAGATTGGAAACGCTTATTAAAGGTACCGATAATATAATAATTTTATTGTAGAACCGCCAAAACTCAGAAATCGAATTGACGAGTAAACAATAGAGAATGCCTTTCGCATTTGATAGTATTTGTTAGCAATACATTTAGTAGATACCGTTACGAAAATGGAAACGGTGTACATCGTTTAACATAAAATGAGCAAAAGCTACCCAAACAAATACAACGAACTTGTTACAACTAAACCAACAACAACAACAACAGTATGAGATAACAGGGGATAGACAAGTAAGGGAATGCAACAACAAGGAATTTGAATAAATTACACAATCAAGAAAGAAGTCGCAATAGAGTTCTCGAGAAAGCGAAAACACGAACATTCTGCTTTAAGAATGTTCGTCAGACTGTTTACGTAGGCATATAAAAAGACAAAACAAAGTACGCATCGAGTAGTAAGTATTCTGTCAGTCTTGTGTAAAGGAAACAGTCGTAGTTGGAAGATCGCCGTTGTAAAGATCCACCGAACAGTTGTTAGCTAGTTGTAGTTGTATCGTCAAGGTGGCACATAAAATAGTGCGAACAATAAAGAATTGATCTAAAACTAAACACAAAGTTATTTTTATTATCAACGAACTCATATTTTAAACGAATGTTGAAATTACTAACTTGGTTTTTGAAAAGGTAAAGACGTAACAATGCAATTAATTTGAATATACAATAGGAGTTACATATGCAAAGGTCTTAAACCATTTCCCTGAATATTTTCTAAATGTTGCGTTATTGCTGACACATTAAGGTCTTTACATACGTTCATGTTTCTGATGATCTTTTGTTTTACAACTTCTTCCAAGGACTACAACATGGATATTTAATCGATCTTTAGCGCTTGTCTAAATTCTTTTTAGTTTACATCAATATGAGTTTGTTCATCCTTAATTCACTGTTATGCTGAAGGAACTAATTGAAATAAATTGAAAACATTATCGTTTCTAATAAATTATTTACAAACATTTATCATAAATTAGTATTTCAACAGGGTCTTATTTGATTTTAAATCGTATATTGTTTGTATCACGAAAACTTATTTAAAGTGGAAACATTTTTTTTAATGAAATTTTATAATTTATTAGGAAATAGGAAAAGCTAAACAATATTGTACGATTCAACTCAATGCTGGGAATTGTTTATCGAACGCAATTTAAATTCTATTTCGGATTCGTATTGTATTTGAATTAAGAATTTACAACGTCAACGAACTTTAGCTTTCACATACTTGTAATGGAATTTGAGATTCACATACAGAACGAACATGTTATTCCTAAAGTAGCAGCATCTAAGGACCAGCCTAAATTGAACTGTCAAACTTTGTCAATTTATTGGTTTTTCTTTAACACAAGCACTAGCAATCAAATAAAAACATTTACGGTCTACGTTTTCCAAGTTAAATTTTTATTTTTTTTTTTATTATTTTTTTAAGAAATTATTTTTTTTTTTTTCACTTTCCACGCATGGCGAAAGCATATTCAATGCTGGAAAAACTTTTGTTCCCAAAGTACTTTAATGTTGTTGTGTTTTGCCCTCCTGGAATGAGAGAGCGGAGCAGCAGAGTTTCAAACATGCCACGACAATTGCCTTTAGCGCAGATTAAGTGGTAACAATGAAGCAGACAATAAAAACCGCCAAAAACGAATAAATGGTAATACAAACAAAAACCAAAATAAAAATCCCCAAATAACATATCAGCAGGAGCAGTAACATAATAGTCGAAAACACATTAAGTTCTCGTTCATAGAATTCCGGAAAAGCGGATTTGAAAGTTTTTTTTCCTTCTTCTCTAGCGCTTAGCGCTTTTAAGAAATGCATTTATTTGCCTATGGCCTCCCGCTTTTAGGAAAGAAGAGTTAAGAGCGTACATTTGAATGCATAAAAACCCCAACCAGTTGGTACGGAAATACATGGAAGAAGATTTTAATGGTTTTCATGTAAGTGTTCATGGCTTTTTGTTTTCGATGGCAACGGAAATAGTTTTGAATTTAATGGCGCCAATTTAAGCTTAAAACAAGTGCTAATGTGTGAGATTTTTGTTGTTTTTGTTTTTTGAACAATTTAACATCCATAGCGTAACATAAATGGTGGCATTATTGCTATTGGAGGGAAAGAATTTTAATAGAAATGTTCCTGTGTTTGGAATGGAGAATGGAGTACAATGGTAGAGTGAAGTGCATAAAAATTTTATTGTTATTGACGTATGCCTGCATTCGAATGAATACGAAATTTAATTCAATTAAAACTAATTTTATAGCTGCGGAAAAAGGATAAAAATTTCACTATCAATTGGGTTTTCAACAGATTAAAGAAAATAAACTCAATGTGGTACAGTCACAGTGTAATTTAATCGATAAAATCGTAATTGAAAACGAAACTGAAATTAAAATTAAAATTGTAAACTTTTGTCTTTTGTTAATGCATCTTAAATTCAATACGATAAAGTTTTTTCATTGCAATCTCAATAATCTAGATCAAGTGCTTAAGCTTATGAAAATATGAGAAAATAATCCGAGAGTATGTATAACAAAATTTCCATGAATTATTTCTCAAGCTTGTCGATCGCAGCCGACTTAAAACTGCAAGTTCCGCCACTTATGTGTGGATAAAATTATCACACACAACATATGCAAGTGATGTAAGGTTAGTAATGATAAATAAGCAAGTCGCCTTAGACTAGTAGCTAGTGTGTTGGCCCGAGTTCAAACCTCCAGCTCAGACAACAAAAACGGAAAATATGAAAATATTTCGTCGGCGACTTTCTCTCAGCAGATTTCTGGAAAAACTGTGAGAGGAAATAAAATTACAATGAGAAGCTTATTAAATATCTGTCGTTCGGAGTCGACTTTAAACTGTAGGTCCCGCTGCTCATGTACAAAATTAATGCACACAACATGAGTGGTGCAAGAAGCTGAGTCGTAATCCTGACTGAAGCTATTATTATTTAAGCTATTAACATACATATACATATATACATCAGAAACTTCTGCAGAGATTCCTGAAAGTATATTAAATAATTTCGAAGTTGATACACAGAATGAACTAATTCTAGAACGGAAATGAGGTTTTGATGAATTTTTATTTGATACATCGTTTGTGCCTTTACTTTATTTATAAATTATATTTTAATGTGTTAGTAAATTATGTATTAAATATTTTTATGTCTTTTTGATACTTTTTGGAAAAAATGCCTTTTTTAAGGTAGGGGTATACTCGCTCCAAATTGTACAAATTTGGCAGAAGTGTTAAACATATTAAAACTGATAAATTTTATTAAGTACTAATTAACCCATTCTACAACGTCCTAACTTCTCACACCACTAGTTTTGTGTGCGTTAATTTTTATACATGCGTGGCGGGACCTACAGTTTAAAGTCGACTCCGAAGGATGATTTTTTTTCTGAGAAGCTTTTGATGGCAATTTTTTACTCTCAGAGTTTTTGCCAGAAATCTGCTGAGATGAAATCGCCGAAGAAATATTTCCATATTTACCTGGGATTCGAACTCGGGCCTTTCGTCTAATAAGCCGACACACTACCTACTAGACCACTGCGACTTCATGCCAACGTATTAACGGTTGAAAGAAGCGGAAGACATAATTATAAATATGGAATATGTAATAACAAAAAAGTACTGAAAGAGTCGAGGGGGTACTGCGGTATTTTTAAGATGGAAAAGTACTGAAAAAAATACCGAAGTACTGAATTTTTCAACACTGGTGAGGAGCAACTCTATGTACGTTTTGTTGCCCATTTTATCTACTGCAAGAACACCAGCGGATTAGTCGATAAATTGGGTACTGCAATCAAAAGTAATGGAGTAGACGCATCATTGTCCAAATATGTAGCGAATAGAGTTTTTGATGTTTCCTCAGCACTATTTCTTGCTCAACCATAGACGCAGTTTCGAAAAACAAGTCAGGTATAGAGGTCTTTTAAGATCACACTATGAAATGTTGGACAGATTCAGCAACATGAGGAGAGTAAATAGTCATACCCCAATAGTCAAAATCCCAAGTGCAGTCTGATTTCATATTAACTTTATAAATAGTATTTTTCAATCTACCACTGGTGACGTATCCTAAAGATTGAATAGACAGCCACATAGAAAATTTTGAACTTCCTCTGTTAAAATTGGAACTGATGTTAATGCTGATAAATACATACAAAATTAAATTCCTTAAGCTTGACGTTCGCTCTTTTGTTTTCAGTTTATCAGTTTTAGTTCTCTAGCTCGACTTACAACATCATCTCCTGATAATCACAATTCGAACTAACTCCAACAGACGAATTCTACAGGATGCTATACTGAGACCTATTCTATGTCTTTTTAACGATCTGTCCGATATTGCTATCAACGATAAAATTCAATAGTTTGCAGTTGTAAGCACTTCTATAGGATTAATTCTCAATTCATTTAAACCGTATTTATTTATTATCTTTTAAATAGGATAGTCTTTGGAATAATGATATCCTTCTCTGAAAATAACACAGGTGACCATCACTTTTTTAATTTTGATTTGCCTTGATAAGTAATATATTGAATTAAAGGCAAAACTTTATTATCAGTTACATATTTACATACATACATAATTGGCCATTACAACCCGTCAGTTACGATACGCTCTAGCTTCTCACACCACTCATGTTGTGTGCGTTAATTTTATAAGTGAGTGGCGGAGACCTACAGTTTAACGTCAGACTTTTGAGAAACTTTTTCATGACAGGTTTTATTTACTCTCAGAGTTTCCGCCAAATATCTTCTGAGAGCAAATCGTATTTGATGCCTGATCTGGGAAACGCCAACACACTACCTACTAGACTACGGCGACTTACATATCATATCATCCTATTGAATGAGAGGTTTTATTTGCTCCGTTTAAAAATGAAAATAGATAAAATGAAATAAAATAATCAATCATTTAAGTCTTTAAATATAAAATTTTTCAAAACTTTTTGTTCAAAACAAAGAAATTTCCACAAATTATGTAAGTTTTACGTTTTAATGTTCGTTTAAAATATTTTCTTTACTTTACTTTCTTGCCAAGATATCGAAAGTGGAGAAACAAATCAAGAAAAATAAAAATAAAATAAAACAATTCACCCTCTGGCAAGTGTACGCGTGTTAGACATCATTATCAAAAACATTGATTTGTTTTTATGTGGAGTTTTTATTCCCCTTCCTTTTTTTTGGGGGGCGGGGGAGTGGCGGAGACTAATTCACCAGAAATATAATCGTATTCCTTCCAAGACTACTCACCCCCATGCCCCTTATCATTTATTGTTTAAAACATTTTTGAAAAGTCATTGTAAATCCGGACAAAAAAATCTCTGCCAAAAATATAAAAGTTTTCAAACAAAAACAAAAAAAAAAAAGAATAAAAGATCCTTTCGTAAATCACTCCCTTAAAAACAAAAAGCACACGCATACATGCATACACGCATACACGCATAAACATTACAAAAACATACGATTATACTCAGGGCATGATGATGAATGAATTGTTGTGGGGATACAAGGAAAGAGAGATGTTTCAATCGATATGGAAAGAAAGATGAAGAAAAGAGCTTAGTTTTGTTTTTATTTTCTTTAAATTTGATGTTTTGTATGAAGGAAAAACAAATGCAAAAATGTATACAATATGCATGTACTCGTATGTGTGGATGTATGTATAGTGTCCTATACTTTGTTTTTCTTACAATTTCAGTTAAAAAATCTCATTTGTGTAGGCTTATTCTGTTTAGCCTATATGAAGTAGGAATAGTGGACAATTTAAACTACAAATAATTTGAAATTTCAGATAACTATCATACTCTACATGCACAACAAAGCTTTAATATACACCCGACTCTTTCTTTACACGGTAGAGGCGTTCCTCAGAAATCCGTGTAAAATAAAATCGTGTAAAAAAGAGGCGTTTCCTATAATAAAATGGGGGATTCGTTATGTCATATCGAATCCCGTGTAAGACGAAATAAAGAACTATATTTACTTCGAAGAACCTTGTAATAAATTTTGGAAACTATTAAATTTCAGAAATGCATACAAACTATATGTTCGTATGGCATTTTATTGAACATTAAAACTTAAAATACATAATTCATACAGCTGAAAAATTGGTAGAGCAACCAAAAAAAAAAATAAATAAATCTGTTAATCCAGAATTAAAAACAGAAAATTTAAAATACAAAAAATATTTAAACAGCTACATAATTATTCGTCGCTACTTGGTAACAAATGCAATTGTTTGCGACGAACTGGACTACAGTCGGTATCAAATTATCCAATGGTGACTTTTGTTCGGTAATAGAGTCTTATACCGTCTAACTACTTTCCGAAAGGTCTTGCTCCGTCAACTTTTTTTTATTAAAAATCTTTTTTAGTTTAGTTGAACTTTTGATTTCTTAAGTTCTTTATACAAATTCGTTATACCCAGCCATACAATTATTAATATATCGTTCGAATTTCAGGACACGTTCCATATTAGGATCATTTTTTAAGAAATGATTCACCATGATTATATCGTCATCAATTAAACTAGGAGTTAGTTGACATATTTCGGTCTCCTCGTCGTTATCGGGGATTTTGAAACCGTACTAAATTAAAAATTTTTATACAACAGATTTTTTTTTCAACCGTATAACTACAAATCCGTGTAAAAAAAGAGTTGAGTGTATTAAAAAAAATCCACCTTTCTTAAGAAATTTCGAACATATTTTCGAACTTTTTCGTTTTTATAATGTGTTGGAAATCATCAGTTGAAATGTCGTAAGAAAAATTATTTTTGATTTCTATAGCCAAATATTCAATTTAAAAGTTTTCGTCAAAGTTCACCAATTTGATGACATGCCTTCGCTAAAAAACATGATCAGTAGGACATAAAATATCGTATTTAATTCAGAAATTTAGCAAAAAAACCTTAATGAAAACATTTGTTTTGTTTCTTTAAAAATAAAATAAATAATCTGATCTTGTAATTATAACTAGTAGAATATCCCTTAAGATCAAGCTGCCAGCACTTGGTACTGGCATTCATCCCCACAGTATTGTACTATCATGCTTAACCGTTTCTTGAAAACGAGCATGAGTGTGGGTTAATTTTTTAAGTCTACTTCAAATGCAGATTTTTGAGAAACATTTCATAGTAATTTTATTTACTCTCGAAGTTTTTGCCTGAAGACTGCGGAGAGGAAGTCGCCGACGAAATATATTTTCATAACAGAGAACAGACAGAGACCATTCACATTTGCTGACCATTCATAAATTCATGGCTTTTGAATTGCTTTTACTCGACAATAATAAAAATGTGCATTGTCGTTTGTTTAATCACTCCTTATTACTGATTGCTATTTTACATTCCCTTTTTGTTATGACGTTATTCATCAAGCATCGAAATAACTAAAAACATTCACACCATTCGTCCAGTATTCGTTGCTTTGAGTGAATGAATCGATGTACAAAGTTACATTTCTACAACAATAAAACACATGTTCTTACCTTTCAATAAAACAAACGGTAATATTTTTTCCCACAGGCTATTTTGCGATAACAAGACATCTTTCAGTTTGTCTATTATTTTATTTGGCAATATACGTATACACACATGCACACACGTATACGAGCTAGTATGTATATGCGATCAGCATTGAAATCGTTAAGTATTCGTTGCTTTTAGGAGTATTCGTTTACATTTGTGGAAGGCATGCAATGCATGCACCATTTTTCGTTACACTCCCTTTTGTGAATCATGACATGTATTGCTTTACGGAATTGATTTGTACTCTCAACATTAGATTCGTTTTTTGTGATTGTATTCAAAATTCAAAATTAACCAATCAAATCGTTCTCTGTTTCATACTTCGTTTTGTTCGACATGTGTGACTTGACTTTAACACATATTAACACATATTATTATCATCATATCATATATATTATTTCTAAAGTACTTTTTTTGTCGGTTGCAAATATCTCCCATACCACCGCATCAAATTTAATGAATGATATCTCATTTGAAAGCTTATATCTAACACTAATCGAAGAAAATAATTAGTAATTGAAAAA
Organism: Sarcophaga peregrina; assembly: GCA_014635995.1. Classification (NCBI taxonomy): domain Eukaryota; kingdom Metazoa; phylum Arthropoda; class Insecta; order Diptera; family Sarcophagidae; genus Sarcophaga; species Sarcophaga peregrina. The sequence goes on along the minus strand of CM025793.1, from coordinate 58,071,808 downwards.
TTAATATTTTCATTGATAAAAATTATATTTTATATAGAACTGCATAATAATACTGCTGTCATTATGATTATATGTTTTTGTTCAAGTGTGGTAATACAGGGTCGCTTAATAGTAATGCAGTTCTACATTATATAGTTTGTATTAAAATTAATTCTGGCAATACCGCTATTTACTATAATGCCGTTTATTACTAAGTCACTTATATATAATATGCATATAAAGTGTAAAAAGGTATTTTGGCAATACTTTGCAATAGTTGTTAGATCAAGTGCGATAAACAGAGTCGCTTAATTGTAACGCTATTCCACATAATAATATATAAAGTTGTAAAAGCCATTTTGGTAATGTCGTTATTGTCATGGCATTGTTTGTTTTATGAAGTGTAGTAATACGGTCTCTTTTAATATATGCATATATATAGTGTCAACTGATATTTAACAGTTAAAAAGGTATTAAGAAAAATAAGAATAAAAATAACGTGCAACGTAAGAATATAAACAACGTGCATTTGAAAAGACAAATGCAATTATAATGTTAATAAGAAATCTTAATGCTAAACAGGGGTTAATAAATGGTATCAGGCTAATCGTAACAAGCTTGGGAGAGCACATCATATCAGCAAAAATTATTCATACCGATAAAACTGTACTCATACCCCGAATCAATTACACCTTCTGATCTAACTGTGTCTTTCCAAATGACATGAAAACAATTCCCTGTGAAAGTTGCTTTAGCTGTGACGATAAACAAAGCACAAGGTCAAACTCTTCAAAAGCTAGATTGTATTTACCAGAACCGGTCTTTTCATATACATATACGTGGCTTTTTCTCGAGTGCGTACGTTTAAAGATATTTTAGTTTGTATTAAGGATTCGTACGGGCAAAAAGTTAACGATGATCATGTCATTGTATTCAAAGAAATATTATTAAAGTATTTAAACATATCGCTCCTTTATTGCAACATAATCAGATCTCTAGAAATTAAAAATTTTTAGTTACTTAAGCAAAACTGCTCTTTTAGACCTTCTCAGTTTTATATCACAAGCTGAACCGAAGTTATAGCAAAAAGTGTTTGCGGTAATTAGATCATAGATCTTGAAAACTTAAATCGCATTTTGCCAAGTTCAAGTTTTTTTGAGATATGACTATGTTGCAATAAAGGAGTGAGATGTATTTATGTATGTAAATATGTATGATGATATTATGATTTCTAATATTTTTATACTTTTAATAAAATTTCTAATAATTATTTTCATTTTATGTTACAAAAATGATAACTAACGGTGCGAAATATTCGCACGGGCCATCTAGTATTATTAATTCCAAAAAGAAAAAGTTCTCTAATTCGTTCGAAACACAGGTGTCCCCTTTCATATACATAAATTTAAGGGTTGTGTTCCAATAAACTTTTTCCAAAATAAAATAGGTACTAAATTCTGGATGTATGTACGTTTACAACTCAAAATCAATATTCATACTTTATTAAAAAAAAAAAAAATTAAGAAACATAATAGCCCAATTCAATTTATGCAATTGTTTTCTATTAATTGTGAATAAATTTTACTGATTGCGTTTGCAACACTAATTGTAAAAGACAAATAAAAAATATTTGATTTTAATTTTATGATATTTGTTAACAATTCATAAAAATGTTTAATGGAAGTTTGAAGGAACATCCTCTTCGAACCATTTTTTGTCAGGTTTATCCCTTTTTATTCTTTTTTTATATTTTGGGTCTCCATTCGTCAACGAGATTTATTTTTTTTAATTTTTAATAAATAAATTGTCAGCCGTCCGTTTACTTAAGTGTTGCAAAATGTTGAGTAAATATGGTTTTGAGTATTGTTGTTGAAAAATACAAGTTTAAATTTTGTAACAAAGCAACCCAAATATCATGCAATCTGTTTTTATATTTTTCGTTATACTTTTTTGTTTTCCATAGCCTACCAATATACGTTTAATTTTTCACAGCCTACTAATATTCTTTCTGAATAAAATAAATTCATTTTTTCTCTTTCTGTAAAATAAAAATTGTAGTACAATAAAGAATTTCCTACCATTAAGACGTGTGTCGTTTTTATTATTTGAATTTTTTATTTATTCCGGCTAAAATATTCTAACAATTGTTAATTTTATAAACTGTAGCAAAAGCATTTCTGTATATTTTGCAATTGTAGGGTACGCAATCGGAAAACATAAATACATATTCACTAGTCTGTGTCACTTACTTCGAACATCAGATTAGGCCGAAATAATGAGCGTATAACTTCATCAGAAGAAATTTCATCGGAAAAATTTTCGTCATTTGATAGAAAAGAAACTTTTTTTTGGACGTTCTTCCAGTGATTGTGCGATTGTGAAATCAGTTACCAGCCTTTGTTTGGTTTTTATTCTGTTTTTTGATTTCGTAATAAGGAATAAGGCACGTTATACAAGTCGAATTTCGCTTTTTAATGAAACTGTTTTTTTTTTTTTTAAATCGCGTTATATCGAAAACGAAATTATTTTTAACATGTTAAAACCAGACATTGTGATTGTTCGAAACAAACAAAGATTACTATTCAAATACAGGAAAGTTGGCTTAGATGCGAAATTACATCTTTTGACCTATCTGATACACCTAAAATGATTTTTAAATCTTTCTGTCCATATTCTCTCAGAGAAGGAAAGCTCCACAGAAGAAGTTTTGTAGCTTACTTCTCTTTAGGTCGAAACCAACTCTAATCAACTGATTAACTGACTCGATCATTTTCGAATTCCCCAGTTATAATCCATATTTCCACCAAGATTGATTATTTTGTGTTTTCTTACTTGCAAGTTATAATCCCTCTTTGTGTTCAGTATCAGATTGTATGTCAGATACGCAGTGTTTTTCATTTCTTATGTTTTCGAAAGCCATTCGTTGAAGTCGCCGTAGTCTAGTAGATAGTATGTTGGCTTATTAGACATAAGTCCATGGTTTAAACCCCCGAGTCAGATATCAAAATGAAAATATGAAAAAATATTTCTTCAGTGACATCCCCTCAGCAGATTTCTGGCAAAAACTCTGTGAGCAAATAAAATTGCTATGTAAAGTTTCCCAAAAATCTGTCGTTCGGAATTGACGTTAAATTGCAGGTTCGCGCTGGCTCGTGCATAAAATTAACACGCACAACATAAGTGGTGTGAGGTCTATAATCCTGACTGAAGGGTTGGTATTAGGGATGCCAATCGGGAAATCCCGAAATCCCTATAAAACGTATTAATAGAGTAACTGATTTAGAACTATCCAAAGCAATAGATTTATTTACATGTAGAGGTGAACATTTACAAGCTGCATACAGCTATCTTGGAACTATTTTATCAACAAATGTTGATTGCGAGAAGTTTTTTTCGTTCAAGCCTATCCGATCACATGTTAGATGCTTTAATTTTTTTTGGAATCCAAATAATTTTCTTAAAACTAATGCATTTGCACACGTATGAATAATTTTTAATTTTGCTAATTTACGCTTTTTTGTTACTTTTTCTCTTGCTTTTTTATATTTTATTTTTAATGACGTATAATTCTGATATAATTGGAATATAAATGATTTCGTTAATAAAATATATTTTTTTCTTTTTTATTATTTAAAAAAATCGCAATTTTCCCGTTATTATTCGGGATTCTTGGATACCGAAATATCCCGGAATCGGGTTAACAAAGACGTGCTGGATTTCATATTCCTCAACTAATCTTCTACATACCAACTAAGGATGCCAAACGTGATCGATTTTTAAAAATTCCGGGATTCGGGATTTTGTAATTCCGATCCCTAAATCCCGGGATATGTCGGTATCCAAAAATTCCAGGATTTTAAAAAATCGATCCCGTTTGGCATCCCTAGTTGGTATGTAGAAGATTATTTGAGGAATGTGAAATCCAACATGCCTTCATACAGCGGATTACTGCATTTGTTTTCGAGCGACCTTAAACATTCGAATATGATTGAAACTATGAAAATCGACTGTAGATACCAAACGAAATTCCAAATTCTACCGCATTTTTTGAATACCCTTCTCACAATTATTTTGCGTATTTTAAAAGAATACAACTACCAATTACATATATATTGATATAAAAAAATAATTGAAAAGAAGATACTTATAAGACCCTACAATTCAATATTTTTTATGTACACTTTTTTTAGTTTGTCCAATTTACGAATAAATAGAATAGAATCGAAAATTTAATTAATTTTCATTTGCCTAAAATTGATTTTGACTACTGATTGCATATATTTTCACAGTAAATCAACTCTCCTATGTCTATCGGTGTATAATCTTTTATTCGGTGAGCACACCCAACGGTTAAGGCGGCCAATTATACTCGTATCATATAATGTGGGTGTAGTTGACCGAAATGTGTGGTTTGGCTCATTAGGTTAACACATTTAAGGCTATTTAAAGTTTGTTTGTTTTACGCTATTCTTCAAATTCGTCTTCCCATTCAACCATTCATACGGAAAGTTTAAATGTTCATGTCTAGGCCTCATTATGTTTTAATTAACTGACCACAACTGAGAAACACTCTCTTATTGTATTCATTATCATAATTTTCTTGCCTTTTTAATTTCTTTTATTTCTTTTATTTGTTTTTTTAATTTTTTTTTTTTTTTTTTTCAAATTAGAATTCAAAATGGAAACATCAGAACATCTAAAGAATTATAACCTTGTGATAGCCTTATAGGAATACACTTGGAGCAATTGAATAGTTTTCCAATTAACGAATGCATACATTTAGGATTCTGTTGCGTGTGTCTTAATATCAAATTAAGCGTTAAATAAAATTTTCATATGAATATGGAGTAGAGTATTATTAAATTTTGGTTAATTTGTGAAATAGAATGGAAGCCCGAAATGTACATAATGTGCGTATGTATGTATGCGTATATGTTTTTTTTTAAATAGCTTTTGATTAAATGGCCTTTTGGGGGCTTCTTCATCAATTAGACTCTCAGCGGCGCATAATTCTGGCATTATTTTTATCTTAATGTTTATTTTATTTTTATTCATAGACAGACTTTAAGTGCAAATTAAAGTCATTCAACTAAACTCGCAAGTTGAAAATAATGCTGGCTTAAGTATTGTTATTGTTATTTTGTTTTTCCACAAAAAAAGAAACAAACACTTTAAATATCGTTTTTTGTATTAAATTTTATTTTTTATTTTGATAAATTTTTTTCTTTTGATATGAGTTTTGATGAATAACAATACAAAACAATAAAAGATGAAAATGTAAAAAAAAACAGTACAAACAAAGAAACAAAATCAGTTCTTATGTTAAGAAGGTGTCTACAGGAAGAAATCAATTCCTTGCTTGAATCCAACACACTCCGTCCTATAGAAAAACATTTTTCTCAACGTTTCTTCCTTTTAAATCTATTCGTTGCCTTATTTTGTATGTGTTGGGACATAATTTAACCTTTATTTCTTATATACTCCTTTAGCAATACACACACACACACACACAAACAGACACGTAAGTGTTTATGTTAAAAGGCTTTTAAAAATCCATTAAAAAGTGTTTCTTTTGCCGCATTCAAATCCGTGCGAAGCCTACTTAAACTTCTTTTTCTCATAAAAGATTCGTTTTTATTTTTTGCGTTTGTATCTCAAGAAAAATTTCCATTTATATGCAGACCTTAAATCTGAATATAAAGGAAATAAATAAAAAATACATAAGCGCATATACATGCATACATATGTACATAAATATGGGCTCATACATATGTATGTAAGTATACTCTGTGGTGTCTGAAACTAAAAGCAATCAACACATTCATCTTCCGGAATCCTTGGGTACTTAGTGTTGGTGAAAGAAAATTTCGTTTAAAAAACTAATCGAAATTCTAGTTATTCTCGTCAGCAAACGTTTAAGGCAGACATACATTCGATTAATTTTCAGTTTTATGAAGACGTACCCATAAATCTTAATATAATACAAAATATCTTAATGATATGGTATAAATACAGTAAGACCCCGCTTAAAGCTGTCTCGATTAACGCTGTTTCAGTATTATGCTGTAGTATTAGCATTCTCCAAAATCGAGCACTGTATTGAAACTTGTTGTATATGTGCGCAAATGAAACGGCCATGCACCAACCAAAAGCGGTACACTATATAGTGGCGGTGTATTATTAGTCTGTCCAGAATAAAGATTCAAACTGTATTTTAATGGTATGTGTGGAGTTGCCTCGTTTAACGCTGTTTCGTTTAGCGCTGGAACTTATTGGAACGTATCGTGTTAAGCGGGGTCTTACTGTATATAAGTACATATCGCTTCTTTATTGCAACATAGTCATATCTTAAAAAATTAAAAATTTGTAGTCACTTAAGCAAAACTGTTCTTTTAGATCATAGGACTTATGTCTTGAAAACTTTAATCCCATTTTGCCAAGTTGAAATTGTTTTGAGATATGACTATGTTGCAATAAAGGAGCGATATGTTTGTATTAAATTTTAAAGCTATGTATGAACGCCAAGAACTAGAAGGCCTAGTAAATGAAGAAATTCTAAACTAAACGGAACGATGTTAATTACAGCTCTTTATAGAAAATTGGACAAGAGTGTCATTAAGAGCTTCCTATCTATAAATATAAATAAAATAGAGTGAATGTGAGATACCATTGAATTTCTGTATTCGTTTGAAGAATACAATATTTTTCAAGGGTGGAGTGCAATGCATCCGAAATATTTAATTTTCCATGACTATGACGCACAGAACAGGCTAAATTGTACCGATGTCTTCAGTTATGTCATCTTCGATAATCGCTGTGATCTGCTGCTTATTTGCATACAACTGTGTATATATCTAACGTCATGTTGAAATCACACTTCGTTGGTGACCAAATCACCCACCTAGTCGAAAGCCCACATCAAATACTGAATTTTTCAGAATTAATTAGATAATTTAAATCTCAAGTGGGTGGATACATACACACATACAACAACAATTACAACCTTTCAGTCGGGATTACGACTTAGCTTCTCGCACTACTTAGGTTGTGAGTGTTAATTTTATACATGAGTGGGGATACCCACACTTTAAAGTCGATTCCGAATGGAAGATTTTTTGATAAACATTTATTTTTATTTACTCTTAGAATTATTGCCATATCAAACTGGGAGGAAGCCGCCGAAAAATTCATATTTTTCTACATACTTTGTTTTTGTGGATATAACTGACCTGAGTTTTGACCATCTCCCTCCCCTTCCCTAATTTCCTGTATCCTCCTTTTCCTTCCTCCCCTAAGGACAATGTACAATGGGTCAATTTCGACCTCCGGGTACTGTGCTTGTCTTGACCGACAGGTGCACGTCCTCTAACCTAATCTAACCTAACCTTTGACCATCTACTAGGCAACGGTCGGTTGATAACGTTCCAAATTCGAAAATTTTGTTTTTTTACGTTCCCGTTTATCCAGAAATGGGTTTCATCACTGAAGATGATTTTCGCGAAAAACTACAATTATTTGCCAATTGCTTTAGAGTTCAAAAAGGAAATGAAAAGTAAGAAAAATTAGTAAAAAATTAAGGAGACTTAAGTAATAAACGAGTAAAACATCATTGTCTCGCCTGTGGTTAAAACCTCACCTTCAGATATTTCGAACAAAACAAAGTATGAAAAAAAAATATTTTTCGCAAACTTCCTTTCGTTTTTAAAAGTAAATATAATTGCCTTGATATGCCTCACAAATCTGTCACTCGGAGTCAACGTTAAACTGCAACTCCCGCCACCAATAGTTTAACATACACAACATGGGTGGCGTGAGAAGCTAGATTCTAATCTTGACTAAATGGTTGTAAGGGCCAAGTAAATAAGTGGCGGGATCTACAGTTTCGACTCCGAACGACAGATTTTTGAGAAACCTTTCATGAAAATTGTATATACTTTTACGAGTTTTTGCCAGCAATCTGTTAAGAGAAAGTTACCGAAAAAATATTTGTTCATATTTCGTTTTGGTGGACAAGTCTGACCTAAGATTTGAATAGACTACCAGACCATATCTACAGAACACTACTTGGATGCTTGTGAAATGAGAAAATATATTTGCTAATAGTTATATTCGTATGATTGAAGAGAGCGTACTCCCACTTATAACGACTAGGACACTTTTAAAACTGATAAGGCTATTTCAAGTAACCAAGACATAATATTGCCTTCTTGTATCCATGCAAGCCAAGTTGTTTTTCTAAATCCTACTGCAATAGTTTTCTTCTATAAGACAGCAGTAATAAAAATATTAAAACTTATGCTGTCGTTTACTTATCACCACACCACGATTTAAAATTGGCCAAGTTGTGGTCTGTGAAAGAGAGACATGAAATCGATTGCCTCTGATTCACATGCACATTTTCACGGACAACAGCGATGTATTCGGCAGATTTTATGTTTTCTCGACGTATGGGTGTTTAGTAGACCAGTGGAATTGAATTTATCTACCACATTTGCAATTATGGCGACCGTAAAATGGGAGCAGTGCGCGCGTTTCGTTCCCTAACAGAACACTTACTTTGATTAAACAATTTTATGACTTGCACGTATTATTATAGGGTATACATATATGTACGTGCATTGTGATTTGGAAAAATGAAAGTTTGACAGGTTGAAATCGGTGTAGTAGAGATAGTGTAGATAGTGTATCGGCTTATAACACTCGGGCCAATGGTTCAAAAACCAACTCAGACATCTCAAACAAAAACAAAACAAATTGTATGGCAAGAGCTGTGATAGTGAATAAAATTATAGGCGTTAATAAATGGAATTCTTTTTCAGAAATCTGAAAAATAATTCAGTTAATAATTCTAATTTTCCATTGAACACCACTTAAAATTTTGAAGAAATGCTTTAGTAAACTTTCAACTGTTTTTTAGTTTTCAACCATCTTCTTTTGCAAAAGTTGTGAGTTGTTATTTTAGTTATATTGATAGGGTCTGGAAGTTACATTTTCCTTTGACTTCTACCTTTCCTTCAATATTAAAATCATTTTTTTTTTTTTTGTTTTTTGCCCATTTTTGTTTGATTAAATAGTGCCAATTAGAAACATGAGAAAATATATTTGCCTTATGGTCACACTTAAAAAATATATTCCAGAGATATAAGCACTTTCAAAACGGAATAATGCTTATAGGCGGGGAAACCGTATAGCGAAATGCTGCACCTGAGATCAAATAGACAAGTGTCATGCAAGCTGATAGAATTCTATTTGTCTCATTGACAGCAGTAAATAAAATTCGCGACATATTTTCCATTGCATAAATATCTCTGCAACATGTTCGTCAATATTTCAATATTTTTTGGTAAAAACAAATTTGTTATGTAAGATCTGCAGCGGTATCTTGCTAAAAATTTTTTGTGGAGTTTTGAATTTGTCAAGATAATTTATAATATGGGCAGCATTTTGTGCTTATAATGTTAAATTGTGGCCCCATACATTCTTTTCTTTCATAGCACTGTCTTACCGACGTCTACTTTAAACGGAATTTTTCAAAATTTTCATTGCATACTTTTAGGATCAAAAATATAGTTTAACTTATAATTTAATGCAAGACGAACAGCTCTTTTTAAAGTCTCTAGTTTAGTTTATTGGGTCTCCATATCCTTTTCTTTTCAAATACAGTAGAATTCCATTAGACCGGTATCCTACAGTTCGGAATCCGCTATCGCTCCGAAAATTTTTAAAATTTTTGGTTTTCTCCGCAAGTGTGTGTGTTCGGAAGCAGTTAGCGGCCGGTTAATCTCAATTGTCACAACAGAATTACAGTACTAGTATTATATAACGCTTCAGAAATTATTGATTTTCATATCATTAGAAATAAATTTTTTACTAACCGCCAAAAGACATGAAAACAAAAAGACATTCGCGACATTTTTAAATCTAAGTGAAATATGTTTTACTGTACGTGTACATACTTTGTTATATGCCTTTGTAATTTAATTATTAACGTAAATCTTCAAATAATTACCGCCCGATAGACCGGAATTTTCGATAGTCCGCCACCGAGCCGGTCCCGCATCGTGCCGGATTATCGGAATTTTACTGTACAAATTTTAAAATGCCTTTCCTATGAATTTCAAGCTAAAAATTAAATAGGAGCTTGACAAATTCGTAGTTATTGTTGGCAAAATTTGAAACAAAACTTTATGTTTGCGGCGTCAAATTAAAATTTTAATTACTTAAATTGTGTTCTGAATTTAGAATGATTTCTTGGACATGTTATACTTTATAGGCTGTAACACCGTCGCAATTATTTTCTGGATTGGCATTACGTCATAGACGATAATAAAATTTGAATGTTTTGAAAAATTAAAATAATTTTATTCATACTGATACACATTATAGTTACAGCAGTTGTATTAGACAAATACATATCGCTCCTTAATTGCAACATAGTCATATCTTAAAAAATAAAAAATTTGTGGTTACTTAAGCAAAACTGCTCTATTAGAACTTCTGTACATGTTGAAAAAAAAAATTAGTTTTATATCCCAAGCTGAACCGAAGTAATAGCGAAAAGGGTTTGCGGCAATTAGACCGTAGGACTTATGTCTTGAAAACTTAAATCGCATTTTGCCAAGTTCAAGTTTTTTTGAGATACGACTATGTTGCAATAAAGGAGCGATATTTTCTGGACGTTACCAAGTCCTGGAAACATTCCATAAGCATTGTAATTGATCGATCATGAAAGGTCTCGGTTATGGAGTTAACGCGGTAATACTTTTGACGTTAAAAAAGACTTGTATTGCACGTACACTATTGTTTTTGAGAAATCCAGAAAACATTTCGAACTTAAAAATGACTTGCCCACCGTTTAGGCATAATTACAGCACACTCGCCGTGCTTAATGTGATAATTTTATTAGCGACTGGCGAGACTTTCCCTCAGACATTTGGTCGCAAGACAACTGAAGAGAGGTCAACAAAAAAAATTATTTTTAATGTCCTTTGTTTTAAGATGTTAGAGTTGGTTTTGTAACTTTCGTCTAGTAAGCTCTCACAAACCACTAAATAATAGTGAAATCAAACCGTAAATAATATTGATTGATTTAAAATTCTGAACGAAAGATTTCGATGAAAATATAAGATAAGGATATAATATAAGCCTCATTTTTCCATTTTTCGGCTTGGGTTTCTCATTTTCGTTATAACAGATTCAGTTACCGGCAATCAATCTTGCCATTGGTCCACTCTAGCGGGATCTAGCATAATGGCGTTGCGTACAATCGTTATCGTTAAATTGCTTAGTGGGCACGTTTTAAGACGCCAGAAAACTACTTCTCCTAATAAATGCATTCAAAACAATTATTTTTTTGATATCCTAAAGTCAGAACGTTACTTTAAATTCATAATTACTGGCGTTTGTAGAATATGGTAGATTTGTTAAAATATTTCATCTAGAAAATGTCATAGAAAATTAAATTGCGAGACAGAATGCGAAAGAGCAAGGGAAGAAAGCCATTTGAGCTATTTCTATGAGTTTCTATGAATCCGTTTATAAAAGGATCCATTAGTAAAACGGATGTCACGTTCCTTTTTCTTCCCTGTTGTGCTTTTTCTGCATTTTGCCATGCAATAAAATTAATTGTGCTTCACAATGAGCCATAAAAAAATATTAAAAAACAAAAAAATAAAAATACAATCAAAAGGAATAAAAATTGTACCACTTAAATGTTATTAAATTGAAAAATGAGAATGAATGAATGAATGAATTTGTTATACAAAAACAAAAAATAAAAAATATGAAAAATAAAAGAACAAAAATTAAAAATACTTTTGGTATAATTATTCATAAGCTTGTTGGTTGGTATGAACGTTTGAATGTACGTTTGAATGGATGGATGTACTGAGGTACTGAGAAGTACACTACGGGGCTACGACAAAGTAAAAGAATTTCTTGTACATTTCATTGTGGATACAGACGACATACATTAATACATGTACGTCTGTGTTGCTGCTTCAGTGTGTTTGTGTGTAAATAGGGTCAACGGAAGTTTCACATGCGTGTTTTTTTTTATTGTAGCGTGCACGTGAGATGCTTTAAAAAATGTCCATATTTATGGCATTTCATTTTGCCATTGTTTTATATTTTTTTCGTAAGTCTATGGCCATGTTTTTGTGTGACGAGTTGACTTTTTGTTTGTGCTCAGCTTTAAAATCGTATTTCCGTTTTCCGAAATCCACAGTACATATGATATCCGCCTGCGGTGTGTATGAATTGTATTTTTAGTCGCATTTTTTTGATATGCGAACATGCAAAACTGTAAACGGAAAAGATTTAAAATGTTGGCAAAACTTTAACAATTGTTCAGCCATTAAGGAAAACATGCGAGGAAAAAAATGTATATTTAAAAGTTGTTGTTTTTATGTATATAAAGATCCATTTTTTAAATATCTACCAGAATTTAATTTAACCGCAATGTTTTCGTAAATAGTCTTCGCTTTTAAATACAAAAAAAAAAAAATTTGAAAACTTGCCGTCGGATATAAAGTTATAATTTCTGCAAAATTAATTTATATATACTAGAGGATTGCACAAGACATTATACTAGCTTACCCTTCACCGAATGCAATATTGTAGTGTACCCTTTTCTGTTGATCTTCTGAAATGTGTATTTCTCATTTATTCAATCTATACAACAGCACTCGTTTGCCTGTGAAGTAACGGAACTATGCTTTGTTTTATAAGAGCATGTTTTACTACTGAAGCTACATTTTCAGTATTGCCATATGAATATCAGTAGTGTAAAAAAAGTAGTAGTTTAAAAAAGTTTTTTCCAAGAAATAAAAAGTATAAATGGCAATGCAGGCGAGCAAACAAAGAGCAAAACATTCGGACCTTTCCTATTCATTGTTGTGAGTAGGTTACGAGGAATGATAGATTATAAGGAATGATTAATAATTACAAAAATAGTCTGTTTTGAATGAATGTTTTAATTTTATTATTTTTATTACTTTTTTATAATTACACTACCATACTTTTGGAAAATGAAAATAAAATTGCGTTTAAAAACAAAAACATTTTAGTATACATCCTTTGCTTTCGCCAGAAACTGAAAAAAAAAATTTTCCCCAGAATTAATAAGTTTAAAAAAGTTACTGGCAATGCTGGCGTCGACGAAGATGTTCGAATTGCACGTTGTGACTCCATGAAGACTACAATATTTTTGTTGTGCTCTTCACACAACTCTCTTTTATACTTTCGTACAGTGGTTTACGAGTGCAATTGTTTTTTTATACACTATCATTCCTTCACACTTATATATATTTGCAGCTACAATCAGTATTCGTTCTTGAGAAAAATGCAATAGTGTGCAATTTTATATGTCCTGTGCACACCTCTAGTACATATATACTCTTACTCTAGGGAGCATAGGGCCTCAGCATAATTAATTTAAATTAAATTAAGTATAAAATTAAAGTGATGAATTTGCGTAAACAACATATTGTATATAAGAATTGAAAGTAAATTCATATTTCGAAGCATTTAACTCCCTTAGTTTAATAGGTTGTGAATAGATTTGATCAGAATTTGTAATTCAATTTGAAAAAGGTAAACAGAATCAACCGATGCATTATTGAATAACTTATTGATCATGATGGTTATAAATGTTTTGTCTGTCCATATACTTATATATTTTCGATTTCGAAAATTTAAATCTCGTTGGAAAGGGAAGAGATGGATCTTTAAAACGGTTTACATATATCTATTATTCGACTTAATATGCTATGAGATTTGATGGAAAAATCGAATTTTTTTCATATTTTCCAAGTTTCAACATTCATAGTAGCAAACTTTAATAAAAAATATGGGATAAGTGATAATATTTTTAAAATTGTTCTCTTGTGAAGAGATTGAGTCATTATTTGATAAAATCGGACAGAAATTACCGTAGTTATTATTTAAAGAGTCTAACAGTCGAGTGTTATTTTTTATATACATATCTCATCTCATCAAATAAACCTATAGTTCAAAAATTCTCAGAATTTTTGATGGATTTTGATTGTTTATCACAAAATGTTTCAATTTCACATTTGAGCGACCACCAAATATTGCAAATATTATTATTTACCTTTCCGCAAACAGTGACCAACTTCAGAAATGTATGAGTAAGACAGAAATTTGTAGGTAAAGTAAAAAAAAAAAAGTTTTTGTCAAATAAAACAAGTTTGGAGGGTTCGATAAATACAAAAAAAATATTTTTGAGATCTACTCAACAAAACTCGCAACCTTCACAATGTCATTAGCCGGGTGTATTCAATGTTTTTTTTATTTTGTCTTAGTTTTATTACACGTGGTTATATCTAAAGAAGCCACAAAAGAAAAATTTTACGAGGTAGCACTAACAAAATTTCAAAGAAAAATCAAAGAATTTAAGAAGCATTTTGTATAAATCATTTAAAGTGGTTGGAATCCCTAGTTATTCAGTATTTAATAAATTGTTGTGTTTTTAAAATATTGCAATCAAATTTGAAATTGTATATGGTGGCATAAGATTGATTAGGCAGAGAGGATGACATGGTACCTTAGTGGGTAGTGTGCTATACTATTAGCGCGAAAGTTGTGGGTTCTGTCCCCAGCAGAGACTATCTCTATTACCTAGCATAAGGTACGCCTATAATATAATTTGTAAATTAATAAATAAATAAAAAGCAAACAATTACGCTGCAAATTTACATAATTAGACATTACAACCCTTCAGATAGGATTACGGTCTAGTTTCCACCATCTATGTTGTATGATTTAAATGTATACAGACAGTAGGTCTTTTTAAAAACGTTTTTCATGACAATTTTAGTTACTCTCAGATTTTCTGTCACAAACCTGCTGAGAAGTAGCCGTCAAAGAAATTTTTTTTCATATTTCGGTTTGTTAGAGATGTCTGACTTGGAAATTTGTTTTCTTCAATAAATTTTGGAACAATTTATCTGAAACCGAAGTAACCATAGAAGTTTACTTACGTTTCTCCAACAATTATATTTACTTTCAAATTCTTCCTTTTTTACGGCTCCGTCTAATTGAAACAAATTCTGTTGACGTACGATATGACAAAAGAATTCCAGCTTGGATGCACGTCTTAGCATATGAAATAATGAAATATTATTCAAAACAGTGACAAATGATGTTCATATTCCGTAAGAACAATAAAAAATCGTCATACTAGCTCATCATTACTGGTAACACATGTGCATCCTAATAAAATGGAAGGCATTTGAAACAAATTCACCACTACGATGTGACAAAAATTAAGTTTATTTTCTACAATTCATAATAAGAAAAGTAAAAAAATTTTGTGAATTTCTTGCCGCGTGATAATTTCGAATTTATTACTAATCGATTTTTAATAACGAGGAACTTAATACTATGTTTAGACAGGCACTTTTATTGCGTAAATTGCAATAAGCGCCACTATTGAGATCAATATTTCATATAAAATTTCAATTAATTATTGGTCAATAAATACGCAAATTGTTATAACATTGAGAAAAATTCTAAAACAGCACAGTCTTAAGTACGTTCAGTGAGCATATTTCCGAAAACTTTCAATTGATATTTGACAATTCAAATGTCAACAACGACAAACAAATAAAACAAAAAAAGGCTGGCCACTTTGGAATCAAAAGTTGCTCCTACCAATCGCAACAGGTCGGCGTTCCTGTTACTCTCTAGTAAGACCTTTCCCACCGTTGAGTTGTTTTCTATTTTTTCAGAAACTTTTTTTGAACTAATTTTAGCGGCCAAAATAAAATCTTGTTGAAGCAATCAGATATTGTGTTTACCAGCTGTCAAAAAAAGAAATTGCGTATATTATTTGCATGAACACGTAAAATATTGCGCAGAAATAAACGAATATTAACCCGATAAAAGCGCCTGTCTGAACATAGTATAAATTTTTATAATAAAAAGGTGATGAGCGCCCTGGTAGTCTAGTGGGTAGTGTGCTAGACTATTAGCGTGAGGGTCGTGGGTTCGATTCCCACCTGAGGCTCTGGTCTGTGACACTACACCGGGCATATAGTCGAAGTTACTCAGCTCGTACATGAATATAATATAATTTGTAATTGTATTGTAATTCTTAAAATAAATAAAAATAAATAAATAAATAAAAAGGTGGATTTCATGAAACTCTAATATTACACTTAACATGAATGTGAGAACAATGGCCAACAAATTTGCTACTATAAATAATAAAAAACTTCTAATAAAACTGATCTATTTTCTATTTATTTATTTATAAATTATAATACAATTACAAATAATGTAACCTCGATTGTGTGCAATAGGCCTCTAACCCACTACCATCTCGCTGATAGTCTAAAATACTATCCACCAGACTATCGGCTAAGATTCAATTGAACAATGAAAACGAATACCGCAAAATAGTTGCTAGGTTTGAAAATGGTGAAATGAATTGCTATCAATTGCTATCAAAATGCTGAAGGCCTACAAATTGTTATTATCAAATATTGATGCCTATAAGTATATACTATGTCCAGAAGAAGAGAAGCTTTAACGAAAAAAGAGTTCTGATATGCAAAAAAAACTGAGATATGATTCCCCAACTTCTAAAATTTATGAAAGCGCATCAAAAATTTGATTGTCGCCGTAGCCTAGTAGATAGTGTGTTGACTTAGGTCAAACATCTCCGGCAAAGAGAAATATGAAAAAAATACTTCTTCGACGACTTCCTCTGAGCTTATTTCTGGCAAAACCTCTGAGATGAAATAAAATTGCCATGAAAACAGTTTCTCAAAAATCTGTAGTTCGGAATCGATTATATATATGTATATAATTATATGTATAAAATTAACACACGTAATATAAGTGACTACAGGGCTGTAATGACCTATAAAGAAAGCTACGTATGCTTTGAAAATATTCAATTGGAAATGCCAAATAAAGTGAATAATTTTATTCAGAATATTGGTGAAAACAGAAAGAATGCAGCACATTGTGCAACATTCACCTGCCTTGAAGTTGATTTTAATAGACTTTACTTTTTGTAAAAAGAAATACTCGAATACTTTGCAATATCAGCAAAGTTAATAACCCAAACAGAAAATTCTTAAGACAGTTTCGGAATCTAAATGGAATCTATTTCTAAAATATACGCTGTGGAATACCTGATACAGCTACTCAAATCTCATGACTCGCAGCATTCTTGACTAACGAAATTATATTCGTTTAAAGAGAGAGAGAGCTGCTGCAGACCTTATCTCCAAATAAGTTATATCGAATCTTCCAAGAATTGCTTCTGAACTTTGACAGTTTGATTTACCATTTTCAGTTTAATTCGTCAAATTACCGTGAAAGAGAATAGACAACGATGTTTGTTCTCTATATGGGCTTTAGAGCAATTAGCAACTGACCCAAATTTTTATCGAAAAATCATCTCAGCGATGAGATTCATTTCTTGATGTATGGGTACGTGAACAAATAAAATGATCGAATTTGAGACGATACCAATAAATATTAGATTAAAGGGCATCAAATGCATCTAAGATCCGTTACTATTTGCTAATTTTGGGCTGACGGTGAGATGAGTTCAGATATATTGAAAAGGATGTTGGCCATCATTACCAACGAGGAATACTATGAGTCGCTTATTACCCATTCTTTTGGGCTGAATTAGAATATCTGTACCCAAATTTGATTTCAACAGGACGGCACAACGTGCCACTTATTGCTAGTTCAACATGAAATTGAAGATTTTATAAAAAAAAAACTAACTGACCCGGCGAACTTCGTCCCGCCCAAAATTGATTTTTTTATTGTCCTAAACTGGTCACATTATATCTATATTTATTATAATATGCTGCATAGAGCGCTAACGAACATACATGTTATATATGAACATGTGTAGTTACAAATCATCGAATCAGTTGATGTCTCTTAATGGGGGAGGATTGCCACTATGTGCCTAAATATTAAATTTTATTGGTTTGCCACGCCTACTTTTTGTTATATTGAATTTTGGTTTTTTAATGGCCTGATAAGCTTTCGAACAAAAAAGAATGGTTAAAATCGGTTTTGTAGTTTAAGAGTTAATGTATCATTTGAAGGGAGAGGGTTGTCACGCCCATGGTGGGATTGTCGATATCGACTCCACGAACATACTCACCAAATTTTATTCGTCTACGATCAATATGTACCTAAATATTCAATTCTAACAATTTGCCACGTCCTCTTAACATTTAGGAATATCAAAAATAAATGTTGTAGAATTTTATATATTAGAAATAATAGAAAAATACAGAATTGTGTCTATAAATTGTTTGAAGTATCTGCTGTCACATTGTTTACACAGATGATGTTATTTACACGACTCAGACGTATGTAGACGCTGCTAATGATAATGATTGTGTACATACGTTCCATGTTGAATTATGCGTATCCAGAAATATGAATGGAATAAAACACAATTTACCCTTTAGTCCTTTAACCATACGTATGTACAATGTACATATGTGTACGTCTACATGGTATATGTATTTGTTTACATCCTTTTGTAGCAGAAGTGTCAAAGAATAAATGACAAATTGTTTCATCACATTTTAAGCATCATGCACGGCACGTATGGTTTTCTAGAGTAAATTTAAAATTTCTCTTTATCTCTACTTCAATAAGTTTTTCGTTTCAGTTGAACATTTTTTATTCCTTTTATATTTTCTTTCTCTTTATTTTACGTTATTCTTTTAATTTTTTATTGTTTCTTAGCCGGCGACATATTGCAAATGAAAGTGACAGCCGCTAAGCAATTTTATATTTGAGACGGCGTTTGAGTAGAATAAAAATAAAAAAAAAAAGTTTTAAGATGTCACACACGCTTCTTTCCACATACTGTCAACTTCACTTACAATAAGCACTGCAGCGTAATGTTATGATTCAAATTAAAACGTAAGAACTTCAGTAATTTTGTAGAAAATTCAATAAAAATCTGTTGGTGGCAATAGTATTTCTGTGTTTTTATTTTCTTTTCAACTCGCAAGTACTCAAAGTTAAGTTAATTTTGAAATCAACTGCAACTAAAATATACTGATTTAGACAATCGTACGTAAACCGTGCTATCGAAAAAAACAACCCATTGTACCCGATTCCTGTCCGATTACCGGGAACACCAAATATTTAAATATTGACTAGAAACCATATAAACAAGGTAAGAAATAGGCTTAACCAGTTATCCATAAATCTTTGATAGAGACAGATGTAACTCTCCCTAATATAACGCAAAGTCCAAGAATTTGACGATAATGATAGTAAATCGGTTTGATCGATACAAATAACGCACGTATCAAAATAAAAAAAATTGACATCAAAGGGTTTATTGTTAAGCTTCATAATGATAGCAAAGGTTACTGTAAATATTGGACCACAATCATGAGTTCAATATATGTTATATTATGTTCAGACATGCACTTATATTGAGAAAATCGCAATAAACGGCATTATTGATCTCAATATTACATATAAAATTTCAATTAATTATTGGTCAATAAATTCATAAATTGTTTAATATTGATTAAAATTTTAAATACAACACTCATAAGTACGTTCAGTGAGCGTGATATTACATTTTTGCGAACACTTTTTATTGATATTTCACAACTCAAATGTAAACAATGTATTCAAATATATATTATCAAATTTTTATTTCTCATCCTTCTGAGGAAAGTCACTTTAGAGTCACAACTAGTCCCTATTAAAAGCAACAGCTCGGTGTTTCGGTTGATCATTAGCAAATACATTTTCCGAAGTTAAATTGTTTTCCATTTTTTCTAAAAAATTTTTTTGGCACTAATCATCGCGATGAAATTAAAAGGAATGTTGTTGAAGCAATCAGTTGTTTTGTTTAACTGCTCTTAAATAAATTTTTGTATATTATACAGTAGCGAGCACAAAAAATGCAACGTTGGGTAAAATTATCTTTAAGTGCGATAATTTTAAAAAAATGGTGACCAGTGCAAAATATTTCTTTGGGTTATTAATCCCTACAGTTATAGATACCTATTATCAATAACATTATGTAAATACATATTTTTAATTAATGATATATTATTTTGTCATTTATTAAAAAGAGTGCGAATTTCATGGGAGTAATAAAAGCAAAAGCATAAATTTTAAAGTGTTTATTTAAATTAAATAGTAATTTTTACAAAAAAAAAAAATCTTAAAATTAATATTTAGTGGCGTAGCCCTTATTTTTTATGACTTCTTGCAACCTAGAAGGCATAGAGTCGACTAAAGCTATTAATGTGTTAATGGATATTTTCTCCCATTCACTTTTCAAAATTTCTTCTAATTGCCTCTTATTTGACGGATGTTTCCTCTTAACTTCCCGATCTAATAGCTCCCATAGATTTTCTATGGGGTTTAGATCGGGAGACTGTGATGGCCAATTCAAAACATTGACGTCATTGTCGCTTAAAAAGTTTCGAGCTAAGCGACTTGAGTGCTTTGGATCGTTATCCTGTTGGAATATGCTACCAGGAGGCATTTTTTCCCGCAGATGAGGAAGCATGTGTTCTCCAAGGATTTCACAGTACTTCTTGGCGTCCATTTTTCCTTCGATTTGAGTTAAGGGACCTACCCCATCACGGGAAAACGCACCTGTAAATACGTGACGTAAAATCAATAATTTTTTTTAAACATATCGTTCCTTACCCCACACCATTATTGATCCACCGCCATGTTTTACGGTTGGAAGTTGATATCTTGGAGAATATCTCTGTCCAGGCGGTCTTCGAATAAAATTTATCCCATCGGAGCCAAACAAATTAAATTTGCTTTCATCGCTTCACAAGACTTAAGCCCATTGTTCATTTGACCAATCCTTGTAACGTTTTGCAAATTCCAGGCGCTTCTTTTTATTGATTGCACTGATGAGAGGTTTCTTTGCGGGTCGTCTCGCATGCAAATTAGCCTCTTTCAATCTACGGCGAACAGTGTGAACGCCTATAGAGTCCCCCATTTGCTCATTTGCGAAATTAGCAACGTCCACTGCGGTCTTTCGTGGATCTTTTTTAACCAGTGCAATCATCTGGCGGCCTTGGCGAGAGGTAGTTTTTCGAGGATTACCACTACCTGGTTTCCTTTCCACACTATTTCTCAAGGAAAATCGAGATTTAATCGGACATACGGTTGATTGATTTACGCCAAAGAGGTGTCCAAATTCACGCATGGATTTTCCTTCTTCTAAGGCTTTAATGATTGCAGTTTTGCTGTCAGCTGAGAGCTGCTTCTATTACAAAACACATGTTGTATAACTTATTTAAGAAATTTTCAATTATAATTAAATAAATAACTTACTTTAACTATTTTTTTTATTATGTTGCATTTTTTTTGCTCGCTAAAAATTTGCACTTTTTTCACTAATTCAAAAATATTTAACTTTTTAAAGCAGAATTTGGAATAAACTGTGGTTACTTTGAAAACTTATAATTGAAGGAATTAACAGCAAAAGAAAATAGATAAATTAGTTACCGTTATTTTGAAACAGATCTTATTAAAGATCATATGGCACAGTGTTGCATTTTTTGTGCCCGCTACTGTATGTCTGAACGCTAAAAATATTGTTCTCAATAAACCGAATATTGATTTATTAAAAGTGCATGTCTGAACATAGTATTAGGAAGATAATCCAGTAGGTCGAGCAAAAATCAAAGATGCTTCCCTTGGGAAGAAATATCGAACGGATGGCTTGTTTAAGAAATTCACTTCAGTCAAATCATAAAAATAACTAATCGAATGATTAAGGATTTGTTTGACTTACCGAAAAACACAGCATAGTATATGGTAAGTCTTCGTGGTGTAGTAGATAGTGTGTTGGCTTATAAGACGTGAGGCGTCGTTTCGAAAAATATTTTTTCCTGCACTTTCTCATAGCAGATATCTGGTAAAAACTCTCAGACTAAATATAGTTGCCAAGTCGACTTTAAACTGTAGGTCGCGCCTACTATAATAAAACTATGAATTTTCTAACTTAATTACATTTAAATTAATTCTACAATTTGTCAATTTTAAAATTTTATGAACATAAAGTTACAGTTTTCTGTCAAACGGGCAAATGCTTTTCAAACTCAAAATATTTTTTTAAAAAGTGTTATACACAAAGCAATATTACAAAATCTTATGCTTATGCCAATATACAGTCGGGTCTCGTTTTATGCGGATTTATTTTATGTGATTTTAAATGAACTTTTTTTTTTGTATTTTTTTATAGATTTTAAAATGTTGTAATACTTTTTAAAGTTTCGCATCATTTTTAAGTTAAACTAAAATTGTACCACTGATATAATCATTATTGTTAACCCTAATTGAACGGTTATAATGACCAAAGCTGATGAATCAGAAAGCTACAGTGAATTCCCTGCGGTTTGGAAAGTTTTTCATATTGTAATCTCTTGTAGTTTGAGCCTGACACTTAATATTATCAGATCTCAATGCCGAATAGCTTGTGAAAATCAATCGTTCTAGTTTGTTTCGAATTGGAAAGGCGATTGATTAGCATTAAATTACTCTAACTATACCAATAAAAGCATTCAAAAGGGCTCCTTTTTATTCAGAAGAAACAATCATCCTTTTGAAAAATTCGTTGAGCTAGTCCCCTATAATCAATAATTTTTATATGAAGCTAGAGCATCATTTTATGCGAATTCAATTTATGCGATTTTTTTTCTTGGAACGCCTCTATCGCATAAAACGAGACCTGAGTGTATCATATACCAGAACACATACATATATCAGAATATATAGTTTTGTAGCGCAAGAAAGGCAAGTATTGTTATTTTTTAATGTATATTTTTGTGCTGTGTGAGGAATATTGTTAAATTTTTTATTTTAGCGAGCAGAGTGTACAGTCTTAATAAATCATTACCAAAACCCTAAATCCATCAGAGTTTTGAAATTTTATTGAACTAAATTCTAACGACCACAACTTTGTGCTTTAGTTTCGTCCGATACCGAACATTCGTCGTTTGCAAAAGAATACCTGTGAGTTGTCTTTGAAATTTGAAAATTTTCCCGTGTATGTATTGTGGGTTGTACATGTACACATACATTCATGCACCACGCCATTTTGCCTTCTGTTTATTTTGTAGTAGTGTCCATTCTAATGGGCCAGTAACTCGAAAGATAATCCATTGTTTATTGTGGATTACTCAGCAAAGTCAGTCAACTTTCATTTAAATCTGGCTGCTTGATCATTGCACTTTTTTACTTCACACAATTCGGGACCGCACGAAATTGTATGGGTTAACCAAGGCGTCTCGTCTTCTATTGATGGTATCATCTATTAATAGTTTAAAATTGACACCAAATTCCAAGGCAACAAATAAACTTAACTTAATACGGCATACAAACTTGTCAGGTGTTCTTGTGTGGTTGAATGCTGCGTAGCTGTCCGCTATGCAATCTTTCACAAATTAAATCGTTCAACCGTCAAATCTACAAACTGTACCAAATCGAAATCCCTCGAATTTGGCTTGTAATGATACTTCTTGCTGGCTTCATGACAGTCGTCTTTTTACTTCGAGTTACCAAATTTAACGCCATTAGTTTTCTAATAATGGCGAAAAATATTTCTTCGGCGACTTCCTCTCAGCAGATTTCTGGCAAAGACTCTGAGAGTTAAAATTGCCATGAAGAGCTTCTCAAATCTGTCGTTCGGAGTTGACATGAAACTGTAGGTCCCGCCACTCATGTATAAAATTAACGCACACAACATAAGTGGTGTGAGAAGCTAGGTCGTAATCCTGACAGAAGGATTGTAATGGCCAATTATGTATGTATGTAGTTTTCTATACGCCAGCCTCTCTACGGAAGAAAACTTCTTATTAACATTGGCTTCGAGTTTCGCTACCTTCTCTGTGACGTCGTCTATTTCAATGCCATAAACTTCGTTTGCAGGGTTTCAGTTCATTTTTAACTTTTTCAGTACACTCTGTGTTGACTTCAGTTTCTATCGCAATAACTTCAACATTTTTTGAATATCCTTCTCAACGGTTTTGACTTCCGTTTCTTTTGCCCCTACCACTTTATTTTTAATGCGTTCGAGCTTCGCTCCTGTGGATGTTTCTGCGACTCTTTCTGAGATAGTTCGATTCTCGTTTTGGGTTTTATTAATCTTCTCCTTTATATCTCCTGATAGTGTTTCCATAAAATCTTTATTATGCTTCATTGTGGTCTCTAATAACTGTTGTATAATGAAGCTATCATTTTGTGGCCTCTAACGACGTTGCAACATATTCGCAATTACCAATGAATGTATTAATATCAGGAATACAATACTAGTAGGTAGTGTGTTGGCTTATTAGACGAAAGGCCTGGATTCGGATCCCAGGTTAGACATCAAAATGATAATATTTCTTCGGTGACTTCCTCTCACCAGATTTCTGGCAAAAACTCTGAGAGTAAAAATTGTCATGGAAAGCTTCTCAAAAATCTGTCGTTCGGAATCGACATTGAACTGTAGGTCCCGCCACTCATGTATAAAATTAACGCACACAACATAAGTGGTGTAAGAAACAAGGGCATAATTCAGACTGAAAGGCTGTAAGGACCAATGTAACAGAATTCAACAGAATTGAAATTCAATTACTCTGATTTATAAGTATACACATCAGTGACTTCAAACTCACAACATTCGAAATATGTTTTATTTATGCGCCCACTCATTCAGATTCATTAATTTAGTCACTCGAATTATTTATCAAAATTTACGGTCTTAGTAGACAAAGGCTGCAGGCAAAGCAAACACACAACCTTCTTGTGAGTATTGTGATATTCGTACGCGAATCATACCTATTTTGTGCTTCGTGTAAATGCTGAGTAAAGGAGAGTCGAAGTCAACAACATCATGCGTATTGTTAAGTATGAGTAAGACGAGTACTTCAAGCTTTGAGTATGACTAGTATGAGTAACATAAATAAGTATGAATGCGTATGCGTATCAGAAATTTGAAGTATGATTCGAATCCACTCATGGTTTTGAATATATACTTATTGCGGATATCTGGCATGCATCATTGTGATCGAAATATCGGATGCAGTTTTTTCGGTGGTATTACGGTATAATATGTCAAAAATAAGTAGCATACAATTAGGCGCAGTTATGAAAATATATTTAAACTAAACCAAATTAAATCAAGAACACACAGTATTGCCGTAATAGTGCTGTCCTTCATCAACACACTGCGTTTGTTTAAATTTGTTTTCTGAACGCTGAATACGATTTTCCTTTATTTCCATTTTAAAATACCATCGCCCTGTATCCAATGTTAGTAAATATTTTAATACAAAATTTTTGAATTTAATTGTATGACTATTTTAAGATCCGGCTCAATGCATGAAATTTGTTTGAATTAAACTTCATTTGCTAATATCAAGTTTATGTACATCGGAGTAGCTTAGAGTGATGTGGGAGGAGATGATGAGCTTATTATGTTTTTTGAATAAATAATGTTTTGAAGCCAAAATGTGGATAGAAAAGCCACAAACTAAAGATAAAAGAAAACAACTTAAAATTTTATGATGAAATTCTCAATGGCATCCTAGACATTCTTAGCATCACTGTCATCGTCTCGATATTTTTATTTACGTTTCTGCATTCCTTCTCCTTGCGTTGCGGAATATTCCCTAAAGTGTAAATGAAAGAACTGAGTTGTGTCGTTATGATTCTTGACATGATATTCGAATGGAACATGTCGTTGTTTCATGGATTTTCCAGCATTTTCATATCAAACAATGAAAATTTAAAATGTGTGTGTACATATGAGAATGTGTGTGTAAAATTATTTGTTTAAATTCTTGTAGTGGAAAATTTATCTTGTTTTTCTTTCTCACTTTCTTTGCAAGAGTTTTCCCTAAAGTTCTATCAACATTCTCTCGTATTCATATTAACAATTTAAATTAAATTCATTCACTATTTAAATTTAAAATTATTTTTTAACCTTGAAATAGATGAGTATTAACTCATGCAATGATATATCAATTATATTTCTTGCTACTTGAAGGACTACCGATAACTGCATTTTAACAGCTGGAGACGTCAAACTGTCCTATTGTATGGCAAGTCACCATCAATTGTTTAAAGCCAGTACTACGCTTCTAAACTGGAGAAAACCCAATAAAAATGTTCGCGAGCAACATAATTGCCTCAGTGAGCAAGGAATTCGTGCATGTATTCATCGGTTTCGCACTAATTTTACTCTTCTCTATTCAAAAACTTTAATAAGAACGGAAAGATTTGGGTAGCAAAGAAAATATTATTGCTGTATAGTTATCGAAAAACTATAAAGGCCACTATGTGAGCATGTTCTAATGCTGTTGGAATTTATGAAACTTTTACGAAAATCTTGGTAAAGTATTTTCTATTAATGGTTCATTAAACCAAATATTTGCCTACAGATACAGATACCGCCAAAATCAAATGCCAAAGAAGAGTGTGGTTTTTATTAAAAATTTTACGGAGCTGGACTAGATTTTAATCGGAATCCCGTAAGGCCTAGCCTTTGGTGTCAAGTAAATGCAAATATTTCTCTTTTTAATAACATTATAATCGGGAATCCTGCTTCACTTAACCTCAGATATGCATTAAAAGTTATCAGTGTTCTTATACTATTTATACGACAACGTTTCTTTACTATCATTCATAATATGAGAGAATTTGAAAATAAATGTTTTGGTTAGTTTTGAAACATAATAAAATTATCTTTAAAATAAATGCTGTTTAATCCAATTCGGACAATTTTTGTGGGAGTTGGAGCGATTTAAAACTCAAATTTTGATATTTCAATACGTGGTACGAACCTTTAGTGGTTAGGGTAGTAATGAAATATCGCTGTTTTTAATTGTTTGAAAGGTCCATTGATGAGATTGTATGTGTAATATAACTGCGTTCAAATGTTCGCCATCCCTGCTGTGGGTGAAGTTCTATTTTCAACGATTATCGCAGTGCAAATTTGACCGACGGCGTTGGTAATGGTGTTTTTAAGAACCTCTACTGTTTGTAGCTAATTCGCATTCTTCAGCGATTTAAGAAAGCTCCACCAGAAAAAGCCTAGTTATTCAAATCACACAATATGAGACGACATACATAATTGGTCATTACAACCCTGCAGTTAAGATTACGAACTAGCTTCTCACACCACTTATGTTGTGTGCATTAATTTTATACATAAGTGGCGCGACCTACAGTTTGCAGTCGACTCTGAACGACAGATTTTTGAGAAGCTTTTCATGCCAATTTTATTTACTCGTAGAGTTTTTGCCAGAAATCTGCTGGGAGGAAGACACCGAAGAAATATGGTTTGAACTTGGGCCTTCAGTCTAATAAGACGAGACACTACCTACTAGACTACGGCCATGTGTATTCTGTATTCTAGAACATACTTTTTTGAAAATGCTGAGGTACAAACGACGCTTGTGAAGGGAGAGTGCTGCATAGAAATGCTCAACAACCTCAACTGGACGAACTGACACAAAGGTTTTCCTGATTTGCACTTTCATTTAATCGATTCATTCGATTATTTCAAACTGTAATTATCACATTTCGAATAACACTTGAAAAGAACCACGTTTAATATTTAAAGGAATAGAGGCAAAAATGTTCCTAGCATATCTTACGTAATAAAAGTAAAAACTTTAATCTGAATTTCTAATTTATAAACTCTGTATGTGCTAAAGTTTAAGAAAATTTAACAGAATTTATTTAAAAGAAAAAAAAAATTAAATAAAAAAAAAATACAAAACATATGACATGAATTGTAGTCAGAATTTTTAATGAAAGTAATTTTCAACGGAAAAAAAAAAACTAATTAATAAATTAAAAGAAGTAATTTTATTGTTATTACTATTCATTATTATTTAATATACGTTTTTATTACTATTAGTGGTGTCTGTTACATGCATTGTAATGATAACTGGCATGCCGACAATGCTAATTCGAAGGGAGCGGTGGAAAGATAATTTAAACCATTTTGTAGATCATAAAATCAAATTGGATTAGAGGCGTTTATTTAAATTCTATGTAAAATGAAATTGGGATTTTTTTCTTTTAGTTTCTAAATTATAATTTAACTGTTCAAAAAGTACCCCCACATACATAAAGGTAGTAGAATTTGAATGTGTGTACATTAGAAGAGTTCCAATTAAAAAAAAGAGTTTTTGTTCGCCCAAAATAGAATCTAAAGCACAAAGAAATCCATTATTTGCCAATACTTACTTAATTGGTCATTGTAACCATAGCTACCGCCAAATAAATGAAGTCTCAAACCGTCTAATATTAGAAAAAAAATTAGAAATATTAGTTAAAAAAAAATGTAGTGAAACATATAAAGTTAAGACAATGTACATAATTTAGTTAAAAAATAATTTTCAAAAATTAACAATAATCTTGTATGTATGTTAGTAACATATACAGTGGCTCACAGTTTATTTCAAACAGCACCTTTAAAAAAAATTAAGCTCGTATAATTTCGAAACGAAACAAGATATTAAAAAATTTAATAAGAGTTTACCGAATATGTCTAAAAATTATGAAATAAAAGTTTAATTCAGTCTCAAATGTAAACTCACAAACTAAAAATATGGGAACCCAATTCGTCACAGTTTATTTCAATGAAAAAAAACCCCTTTCTTCCCTCCATCCGCTTTTATTGTATAGATGTTTATCTTAAATTTGTAGATTTTCAGTTTAGGTAAATACTAGAGGTGTCCACAAGACATATAAAATTACACCCTATTGGATTTTTCTCAAGACGGAATATTGATTGTAGCTGCAAATATAAAAAAGTGTGAAGCAAAGATGGTGTACAAAAAAAAAAAAACTGCTGCACTCGTAAACCATTGTACAACAGTATAAAAGAGAGTTATGTGAAGTGCACAACAAAAATATTGTACTCTTCGTAGAGTCACAACGTGCATTTCTTATTTTGCTCTCAGCAACCGAACATCTTCGTTGACACCAGCATTGCAAAAAAAACTATTTTTGTAATTATTAATCTTTTCTTGTATTTGATTAAGAAATTGTTCATCAATATTTGAAACAATATTTGAAACATTATTTTTCCACTAAAATTTCGTTACCACTTAAAGTTAATCTCTTTTCAGATATTAATTGTTTTTAAATTATTATATTTAAATCACCCGCGCACGTAAAATCGTAAACTACTCACAACAATGAATAAGAAAGGTCCGAAAGTTTTGCTCTCGGGAATCGAATACCTTCGTCGACGGAAGCATTGTCATTTAAACTTTTTATTTCTTGGGAAAAACCTTTTTTTAAACTACTACTTTCTTTTACACTACTGATATTCAGATGGCAATACTGAAAATGTAGCTTCAGTAGTAAAATATGCTCTTACAACACAAAGCATAGTTCCGTTACTTCACAGGCAAACGAGTGCTGTTGTATATATTGAATAAATGAGAAATACATATTGCACTGCACTCGTTAAATCGAGAGCAACAGAAAAGAGTACACTACAGTATTGCATTCGGTGAAGGGTAAGTTAGCAGAATGTCTTGTGCACACCTCTAGTAAATACATTTATAATAGAAAAATAATAAATATTATAAATTAAGGAAATTTTAAAAATTTCAAAAAAATTAAAAAAAGAAAAATGAATTATACAGAATTGTATAAATAATTTTATTTTTAATTTTTTTTAAAGTTTTCGCATTTAATAAAATTAGCTTCTGAATGGAATATTATAGCTATTATATATAATAGCTCATGGCTTAATTTGTTCCTTTTATTCGTATGTACGTCAGTTATGATAGAAAAAATTATTTCAAACAAATTTAGTAACATTTTTATAATTTGGAAATTTTTTGATCTAATTTAGACGATGTTTATTTACTTTATATTACAGAGGTATTAATAGATTTACAAAATTACAATCATGCATTTAAAAAATATACACATTTCTTTAATTTTTATTGGAAGAAAAATTGTTTGTGATGATAAAAATTTTAAATTGAAAAAATCACCTACATTAAAAACAAAACACTAAGAAATCTTTTCCTTTTCCCACACATGTGAAATATATGAAAAAAAAAACCCCTACTTGGCATCACTGCTCCCGAGAATCATGTATGTCAGCAATACGTAATACATACTTTCTTGGACAGCACATTCGCATGTGGTCGATTGGCCTATGTATCGCACACTGCATTACAGACAACAGTCGTATTATTCGTATGTAGAACTCCCTTCATGCAAAGTATGTAGTTGCGTCTAATTCCTAAAATATATGAGAAAAAAAAATAAGCAAAATAAAGTAAAAAAATCAATTTTACAAATAACACATAACATTACAATTTTTTTCCTTGAATTTTTTTATGATATTCGACTTACTACTTACGACCAATGACCAGAAACCTATCTCGGTCGCAAGACTATAAATCGTCAAACTAAGACCATAAATCGTCATATCGTCAATATAATATTTTTGGGCCACGAAATGACGATAAATCGTCAAATCTGGCAGCTACGATTGTAACTTTTCAGTTAGAAATCCAATCTAGCTTGCAGATTAACATAGATTCTGAACGACAGAATTGAAAATCTTTTCATGACAATTTATTATTTATTTAGAGTAAAATGTATGCTTAGAGAAAAGCTCATAGGATTTTTTTTCGTTTTGTTCGAGATATTTAAGATTCTGATATAATTAAAAGCAGTTTTTTGTTTTTATTTTTTTGTCTGAATTTTCGTCTAGAGAATGGTAATAAAAATTAAAGCACTTAAGTAAACGTCACGTGAAAACAGTTGTGTTTTCAATTAAATGGAGTACGAAGTAAATAAGGCAGGATCGATTTGTTCCACGTTTGGTGGGATCTAAGGAGTATTCAACTTCAGTGAGCTTCTCTAAACATTTCATTTGGTTAGTTTACGCAAATAGTAAATTGAAAGTTAACGGTCTGTCACACACATCGACTATCTTTTCAACACATCGACAGTTCTTCAAAGATGACATAAATTTATTACAATATACAGGAAGCAGATTGCAGATAAACAGGCAACAACAAACTACACACGTTGTACGGTACACAGAATTACACAAACGAATACATAGAAAAAAAAGAATTCCATAGAAAGATCGTCAAGATGCCAGTCGTAAAAGGCAGTAGTAATAAAGTGAATAATATGTCAGGCAGCGATGTGTGTCTGTGATTAATAACCAAGAGTTATGCTAAAAACTATACGTTAAGCACAGTGGTATTATTCGCCGAAAGTTTCCTCTTTATTAATAAATATGTATACTGAATAAAATTGAAAGTCCAGTGTTATCAATTATACAAATCAATTAAAAATTGACGTAAGAATAAGCCAAGAATTTTCATAAGTAAAATATTTAAACGACAATAATTATTTCTGCAAAGGTGTCATAATCAAATGACTCATTTCTGAATATCTTAACCTAGATTACCGTATAAAAAATCAATTATTTTTGCTACTTCTTTAACACTACTATGTACCACCCTTATGAGTATCAGTTATGCGATGTTTGTTTAATTCTAACAAAAGTATCAATAAATATGACAATAAATGTAGTTTTACAACAATTTTTATTAATTTATGTCAGCAAGCAAATCGCTTTAAATGTAAATTGTAAACGTCATTTGATAAATACTAGTTAACCTTGTATCATTGCAACGATATTGCTGTTTGAACAACAACATTGATATTGTCGATAACGACAACAATAGCAATAACAGTTTTACAACCATTTCATTGGTTTTTCTTTTCATTTTTGTTTGGCTTTTTGGAAAATTTGCATTTCTACCTTTTGTCAATCTGATTTTCAATTCTCTACCTTCTTCAATGAAATTTATTTCAAATATTTTACAATGCAAATGACGTCCATTTCTTTCATTCATCCACTGAATTGTGAAATAAAATACTTTTTATTTTATTTTATTTTTTGTTATCGTTCCTTGCTGAATAAAAGTGAAGATGAAACTGAAAAACAAGTTTTAGTAGTTGCTTTGTATGTAAAGTTTGGATCAAAGATAGCCACAAGTTGGCACATGCTCTGTTTTGCTCCATCAAAGGAACACATAAAAGTGCAACAATGGATGCTTACCGTGGAGTCATATACTGCAATGAACAGAAGAAAATATATCGCTTCCTTAAATCCAATATTCTTTCAAATGTGGAGAATAGAATGGCTACTGTAGTATACGGAATGTAAAATGTAGCTCTGTAAGGGGCAACAGAATACGCGCGGCAAACATA
Source organism: Sarcophaga peregrina (assembly GCA_014635995.1). NCBI lineage: Eukaryota > Metazoa > Arthropoda > Insecta > Diptera > Sarcophagidae > Sarcophaga > Sarcophaga peregrina. The sequence continues at coordinate 58,039,549 of CM025793.1, read as the reverse complement.
AATTGTAGAGAGGGTTTTCCTTCTTTTCAATATCGTTACGAAAGTGGAAATGGTGTTGTTAAAATAATACACAAAGGTTTGAAAAACAACACAATGGACTTGACCATGCATAAAATGATAAACAAAAGCTCCAAAAGCAAAAACAATGGCTTTGTTCACGTGATCAACGAATAAGCAACAATATGACAACAAAAACAATGGACTTCTTTATATGATCAGAGAATAATCAAAACTATAGTAACAACATCAGCATAAAAAATATAAAAGATGTAAACAACTAACAACAAAGTGCAGCAAATAAAGAAGTAAACGAGCAAAAACAAAATGCATACAAGACACACAAACAACAGTAATGAAAACAAGTTGTTTACATTTTTTGATTGTTCCCGAAGGCCGTCATCCTCCTTCAAGAGCATTCATTACACTGTTGATCCAACGGTATAAAAAGCAATACAAAGCGAGAAATGAGAGTTCGAATTAAATACGTCGTGTGTGAAGACGTCACGTTATATTTAGTGAGAATTCAATCGGTTGTGAGTGAAAACACGAGATCGAGCTATAACCAAGTCATTCTTGTGTGAAGACAAGTTGCGTGTGAAGAAAACAGTTGTTAGTGTTGTGCTTGCAAAAATATTGTGAGCAAAGAAGAATAACGAACAAGTATTGTTGCTTACAAAAAGGTTGTAAAATATAACGAACAAGCAGATTTTGTGAAAGTTATCGTTGTATACGTGGTATAAGTTCGAACAGTGGCACAAAAGTTGTGCAGATAATAAAGATTTAATTTAAAATTAAACACATATTTATTTTTATTTTATTTGCAATCTACGAACTCATATTTATAACGTTTTTAAAAGGTAAAAACTTAACAATATGTTCAGCACTAAATATGTGAAATGTAAATAATTACTCGAATATGCGTTTATTGTAAAATTTGATATCAATTGCATTAGAAAATTCGCATAATATTCGAGCATTATTTCTTAAGGTCCGTTGGCAGCATTATAAGATAACTTTAATATTTTGTTTGTTTTTTTTCTTGCTACGCTACTTATTCGTAATGAGGTTCAGCTTTTACTACAACGACATATTTCTGTTCCAGGCCTTAAGGTTAAATTTAATTTTTTTTCTTATTTTTTCGTTTCAATTCCCAAACGATATTTTTTTGTTACAAATTTATGTTATGTTGTTCCATTCTAAATCTGTTGACGATATGTAGGCACTCTTATGCGACAAGTATGCAAATGCATCTGTCAATGGCAACATCAATCGATCGTTCGATCACAATGCCAATACAAACAATCAAATATGGTAACATATCGAATGCTTTGTTTTCCTCAATTTATTCTCGTTGAATTTTCTTTTTCACATACTTTCACAATATTCTTAACATTCGATCAATGAAAATCAATAAACAAATGTCAGTTGGCAAAAGAGTACATCTTTATTACGTAAAATCTTTAGTTTTAGTTTTGCTTTTATTTTGATTGACTGGTCGGTTTGCGTTTATAACAGTTGAAATAGTTTACTACTCCTTAAGAAAGTATTTACCGCTTACGTTTCAGTTATTTAACCCAATATACCGTATTCGTAATGCATATATTTATCGATGTATTGAATCGAATAACAATAATTGATTTTAATTAGTGTAAATTAAAAATGCTCTCGAAGTGAAATGTGGAAATCGACTGAATAAAGAAAATAAAATTTGGACTTTTTTGCCACCAACAATATTGGCGTTAACTGTAAAAGATATACTTGAATGCAGGGCCGATTTACACATTGTCCGTTTAGCATGCAATAATAATACGCAGAATATCTCATTCAAGCTTAAGTGAACTCACGTTGAGTCCAACAGCTACTCGAGATGAAATGTGAGTAAAGATAGCGATTTTAAATCCAGAAATGAAGGCTTCTACACTTGTAATTCAATTTAACTGTAGTATGTAGTTGTATTGAAGTCGCCATGAACAATGAATTTCGGCCAATATCCATTCTTCCTTTCTTATCTAAAGTTATTGAAAATATTAGAGTGAGCAGATCAATAAATATGTAAGGAATCATAATATTTAATGTGCTGTGCAATAGGGATTTACTAAAGGAAGGAGTTGTATGGCAGCCTTGACAGATGTAGTGGAGAATCTAAGAGCTGATCTTGATAATAATATGATTTGCATTTTAGTTTTACTTGATCATAGTAAAGCTTTCGATGCAGTTGATCACTCCATATTATTGAAAAAACTGGAAAAACTTTTCTGCTTCTCGGAAACAGTTTGTAGATTATTACGCTCATATCAGGTCGATCTCAGATTGTATCTTATAATGGAACATATTCTAAGCCTTGATGTTAATAGAGGTGTTCCACTGGGCACAGTGCTTGGACCCCTATCATTCTGCTGGAACATTGTAGAATACATACGTATGTATGCGGATGATGTCCAAATATTTAACAGCGGTTCGTTAAATGTAATTAACGTATGTGTCAACAATATAAACTCTGGTTTGCAGAAAATAGATATCTGGCCCAAAAACAATGGACTTTGCTTCAATCCCACTAAATCGAAGTGTATTTTAATAGACAGAAGTATCAGAAAGGGTGCTGACGATATTCAAATTAAAATAAATGGTAATTTAATAGAGTTTGTAAGTTGCTCAAAAAACTTGGAAGTAATTTTTATTAATAAACTGACCTGGTCGAATCACTTTGCTTTTACAGTAGGTAAAAATTATGGTATGCTGAGAAATCTTTGGGCTATAAAATGTTCAACACTTTTTAAAATACGAATGCTGCTTGCATTCGTCCTTTTATATGGAAGCAAAATTTATGCGAACTGTGATGCAAATGATTTGCGAAAATTGGAAATTGCTTATAATAATATTGCAAGATATATCTTCAATCGAGGAATACAGATTACAGATACATATAAGGAACAAAAACTTAAAAATAAAAATACTTCACTCTTTAAAAATTTAATAATTATGAGATCATTTGTTCCTTAGAAATGACTTATTTCTGATCTTGGTATTCCAAAAAATTTACAGTCAGACTATATTCCACATAAGAATGAAATATTACTAAATCAACTAAGTGAAAAAATACTTTAATGACTCAGTCATCATTCTGATGCTATAGTACTCCAGTATTTGGTCGCACAAGTCTACTTCTCCCATAAAAGCATTGTAATTGTGTATGACTGCTGGAACTTTTACAGGACAATGGCGTTTCAAGTTTTTATTCCATCTGTCAACTTCACTTACAGGATCTTTACCATAATTAGTTGACCCAACTATCACTGGCTTCGTGCCCTTCCACTTTATACAGCCTCTATTCATTTCTTTGGCCAAGGCAAAATTCAAAGTTTTGGGAATTCTGTTCGCCATAATTGTGCTAGTTGCATGTACTCCATTTCGTCTAATTCTTCTAACAATGGTATTGTTGTAAAAAATGGAACCATGTACATAAGGCTGCTTTTGGAATATTTGTTATTACTCTAATGACTATAGATCGCCCGTGGTCAAAACCACAATAAAAATTTTCAGCACATTCAAAATTTTCAAAGTCCACAACCACGCTATTGGAAGTAGCACAAACAAGATTTTTCAGGCCAATTGGTCGTGGTTTTGATCGAATTACCTGATGTTCGGCGCATCTACTCGAAAAATAGTTCGTGAAATCCGTGGCCAAATCATTTCATCGCTTTCCTACAATGTTTATAACTGGTTGAACTCTCCAAAACTTATTGCGTGACATGGTGTTATAAATAGCAAGAATTTTGGTTTTCCTTAACCAATACATTCTTATAGCAGGATAACTGAGGTAACCCATTATTATAGCACATCTATAAAATCTTTTTCTATCTGCTGTCACGTATTGCACTTCCTGACCACATTTATCTAAAACATATATTTTCGTAAATTTTACAATGTCCTCGTAGTGTTTTTCTAGGAAGTTGTTTTTAAAATATTCTAATGGAGTTTTAATCCTTATTTCATTTTGACACCCAGATGTTATTGGAAGTTCTTTTTTCGGAAATGATACACTTTTCCATATGACATGACTGTTTTATACTTTCGATCTTGTTACTGATGGTTGTTGTGCAGTATTTGACAGGATCGTGGATTTTAACTGCTCAACAGATGTATTAGTTTAATCTTATTTATTATAAAAATTGCTTTCATCACAAGAGCTCTCATCAATTTCTTCCTCATCTGCATTTACATTGAAATGGATATTCATCAGCGTCATCATCGTTATTAAAGTCAGTATCGGAATCGAGATCATAATTGTTGTTCAAATCATAAAAATTCCCCTATAAAATAATGAGATAGTACAAACGTGAGTGTAAAACAAAATGTCAAGTTATGCCTGACTGACACAACTGTGCCATCTGTATTTCTACGACCACTAATTATTGCTATTGCCAATTCCACCGTGAGATGAGTTGAATCGTTAAAAGAACTCTTTTTACACCTATTGCAACGAAGTTTAAAGAATATTTTCAAACTATTTTTACAAAAATCCTTACCTTTTGGACGAATGCCTATACTTGCTAAAAGACATACTCCAACTGAAGCTATTTTTTTTTATCTATTGCGTATTTGTTTTTAATTTTAATTTTTTGGCAACAAAAACAAGACAGTACGATCACTGTTTGTCCGTTTCTGGAAAAAAAATTATTTTTTAGTGCTATTTGAGGGCAAAAAAGGCAGATCTCACAATCGTCAGTTCATTTGTTATTGCACTGGACTTTGGAACCAATTACCGAAGATAATTCAAATAATTAGCAACGCAAAGAGATGTAAAATTGAACTTTCGAAATATTTTCCTTAATGACTAGTTGAAGTATTGTGTAGAACCAAATTAATGCATTAAATTTAAATTTTTAATTTTCTTTTCTTAATTTATTTTTTGTATTTATATTTATATTTAATTATTAAAGTTATGATAAAATTTATTTTTTGTATGTAATCATTAGCGCTTTAATTTATAAGATGACTATTTTGTTGTGTTAAATTTGAAAATAAAATAACTAAAATAAAAAAGCAATGGTCTAGAAGGTAGTGCGTGAGGCCTCGGTTGAAACCCCAGGTCAGGCATCTCCAACTAAGCGAAATATGACAAAATATTTCTTCACCGACTTCCTCTCAGCAGATTTCTCGTAAAAACTCTGAGAGTAAATAAAATTGCCATGAAAAGTTTGTTAAAATTCTGTCGTTCGAAGTCGACTTTAAACTGAAGTGGTGTGAGAAACTAGATCGTAATCTTGACTAAAAGGTTGTAATGACCAATTGTGTACGATTTTTAGTCTGTGCACAGAAATCTTAACGATTAACTGACGCTAATGGATCTCCATGAAGAGGTTAAAGTCGCGATTATGCGACTTAAAAACAACAAAGCGGCAGGTCCTGATGGCCTCCCCGCTGAATTGTTTAAGACCGGATGTAATGAGTTGGTAGGGCGCATGCACCAGCTCATCTACAAAATATGGCTAGAGGAAAGTATGCCCAACGATTGGAACCTCAGTGTCCTCTGTCCCGTCCTGAAAAAGGGAGACCCTACAATATGCGCCAACTACAGGGGTATAAGCCTTCTCCCTATCGCATATAAGGTTCTTACAGGCGTATTGTGTGAACGATTGAAGCCACTCGTCAAAACACTGATTGGACCTTATCAGTGCGGCTTCATACCTGGCAAATCCACCATAGACCAGATCTTCACACTGCGTCAAATCCTGGAAAAGGCCCACGAAAAAAAAGTCGACACACACCATCTTTTTGTCGACTATAAGGCTGCCTTCGATAGCCCCATAAGGGATCGTGTTTATGCCGCAATGTCTGAGCTCGGTATACCTGCGAAGCTGATAAGGCTATGCAGAATGACGTTGAGCAATTCCTGCAGCTCCGTCAAGGTAGGAATGGACCTCTCCGAACCTTTTGATACCGTGCGAGGTTTCAGACAAGGCGACCCCTTATCATGCGACCTCTTCAACTTCGTCATGGAGAGTGTTCTGCGAAAGGCAGGAGTGCATCGCAATGGCACTATCTTTCAAAAAAGTGTCCAATTGCTTGCGTACGCTGACGACATCGACATCATAGGGCGTACCAAGCGAGATGTTACTGCTGCCTTTAGCGCTATTGAACGGGAGTCTAAGAAGTTGGGTCTGGCAGTAAATGAGGGCAAAACAAAGTATATGCTGTCGACAAGTAGAGACGTGCGGCGTATTGATTCTCAGATTACGGCCGATAACTATACTTTTGATACAGTCAAGGAATTTATTTATCTTGGCTCCGCCGTTACCACCAAAAATGATGTCAGTCTGGAGATTAAACGCAGGATTACTCTTGCCAACAGGTGCTACTATGGTCTCAATAGGCAATTGAGTAGCAGAGACCTCTCTCGTGCGACAAAATTAATACTCTACAAGACGCTCATCTTACCCGTGCTTCTTTATGGCGCAGAGGCATGGACCCTATTAAGAACTGATGCAGCAACCTTGAGGGTATTCGAGAGGAAAGTCCTACGTAAGATCTTCGGTCCTGTGCGAGTTGGCGATGATTTCCGCATCCGATCTAACAGTGAGCTGTATGAGCTCCTCAACGACATAGACGTTGTACAGCGTATTAATATTCAGCGGCTGCGCTGGCTCGGCCATGTCGTTCGAATGGAGGAGGATGCTCCGGCGAAACGGGTATTTGATGCGGGGATCTGCGGAAGTCGGCGTAGAGGACGACCTTGTATCCATTGGAAGGACCAAGTCGAGGAAGCCCTGTCATCGATTGGTGTGACCAACTGGCGTAGGCGCGCAAGAAGCAGAGGCGCCTGGAAGGATGTATTGCGGCAGGCCGAAATCCGTTAATCGGGTTGTTATGGCCAATTAAGTAAGTAAGTAAGTAAGTAATGGATCTTCGTATATACTTATGTATGTACTTCTTGACTAACATCGTCCTTTTATTATTCTTCATCTTTTATAACGGTATGTACATTTACTCTATCTACTGTAGGGATACACGGTACTTCTACAACATAATTTTTTTTTCTATACATAAAAAGATCAATACAAGAAAAAGCTTGGAAACAATTTTCAATTAAAGAGTGAATCGATATCGTATCCTTTTCGCTGAAAGAACTGAAAATTACAATATTGAAGCGATGTTGGAAAAAGATATGTCCAGCAGTAGTGGAGATAGAAAATCTGCATGAATTATGAGAAAATGAAATTGGTGGCAAATAAGAACTTGCTATGTCGATCGGAGGAGAAGGGTTTGTGGATATGGCTATTGAAGATGTCCAAGGCTTATTAGTGGAACAAGAAGTTGGGGAAGCAGAAAATTTTTGAAATCAAAACCGAACCCCAAGTGAATGAAATCGATTCTAGCTCTGATGAAGATAATGAAGTTAATAATTTGACACTAAAAGAATTACAGGAAAAAAATTGGAATTATTGTTCTTGGATCCATACCCTTGCGCTGGAAGGAGCCGAAAATTCTAAAGGGAATTACAAAATTTCCTATCACCATATCAAGGAATTTACAACAATCTTGGATGGAAAAGGCAATAAAGCAAGATTACGGATTTTTTAAAGATATCAGCTAGTTAATTGAATTGAACAGCGATGATCAAGAAAATTACTAACCTAATTTATTATATACATTCATATATATTTATGCCGATACTTTTTTGTTTTTTATGTATTTACGCGGATTTATATTTATTTTTTAATATATTTAATTGGATTTTTATTTATTTTGTTATTTTTAACTGAAATAAAGTTTCTTCAGTGGCACTAAAATATTTGCTTTTGGAACTTAACTCTTGCTTTTGTACCAGCTTGTAGTCTCCTAAAGCACGGTTATACATAACACGTCATAATATAGGAACCTATCGACCGTGTTGTAGGAGGGATACCAATATGCAGCTTTTTTAACTTCTAATTTATCTATTCTTTTGAAGAAGACAGCAATATTTGCTATTCATATTCTTTTAATGTTAAGAGGAAGCCTTTGAAGACTAGGGCTAATAACCTCCGAAAGGTGTCGTATAAATAGTATTGATTTGAACGCGAGAAAAACCCAATTCTGTTTATTAACTGAAATAAAGTTTCTTCAGTGGCACTAAAATATTTGCTTTTGGAACTTAACTCTTGCTTTTGTACCAGCTTGTAGTCTCCTAAAGCACGGTTATACATAACACGTCATAATATAGGAACCTATCGACCGTGTTGTAGGAGGGATACCAATATGCAGCTTTTTTAACTTCTAATTTATCTATTCTTTTGAAGAAGACAGCAATATTTGCTATTCATATTCTTTTAATGTTAAGAGGAAGCCTTTGAAGACTAGGGCTAATAACCTCCGAAAGGTGTCGTATAAATAGTATTGATTTGAACGCGAGAAAAACCCAATTCTGTTTATTAACACACAATAACAGCAATAGCAGAAGCTTGACATTCCTGGTGTTCTGGGCATGGAAATTCGGTATGATGTTCGCTGGAACCAACACATTTTTGTGCTTCGGTTTTTTAAGACAATATATAAAATATTTCACTTTATCTGGGGTCTAATCACCGCTGTCGATATCGAGCTATTTTGATCGAATAATTTTTTTTTAGAATCACGGCATTCGATATCGAACAAAAGTAAACAAAATTTGAGATGATTGCTTTCGATATCGAGTCATCGATAGAGCGTTTTTTTTACGAAATCGTTCGATACCAAAATAACTATCGTAAACAAAATAAATTGATCGGCTGTCCGAAAATAGTTGAATATGTAAGTTTTAACATTTTTTAATTATGTCCATTAATAATTATTATATTTTCAGGACAAGTGTAAAAAGCATTAATTTAAAGCAAAAACAAGTGCTGGCTGAGTTTATGCCAGAGCACCCGAATTTGGCAAGAAATCTTTTACCAAATTGTGGCCAAGGAAGAATTACTTCAAATAAGCTATGGGAAACACTAACTGTGCGTTTAAATTCGTTTGGCCCACCAACTAAAAATGATAAATCGTGGCATAAGGTTTATTAAATGAACACACTTTGGTTTTACATTTTTCAAAAGTTTTATGAATTTTTCGTTTTTAAGGGTTTTATAGACCAAAAATTTAGCATTAAGAAGAAGTTATCAGGTGGACCATATAAAGAAATTCCTTTGACGTCCGCCGAGGAACAAATAATTGAGGCAGCCGGTATTGATGTTGCAGTGGAAGGGTTAACCAATGTAAAATCATTCGATTGCTGCAAGAATACCAATACAACTCCTCCTAATGACGCAAATCAGAATTGTCTTCATTTTCAGATTCCAATGAAGATAAATATTCCAGCATCAATATGTGTTCAATCATTTTAAATTATTTTCTTTTACTTTTTATATTTCTTTCACAGCTCTTATTATTGTTTTGTTTACAAAGATAAACAACATATGTTCTGAATCTATTACAAATTCAATAAAATCTTTTACAATTAGAAATGAAATTCGATTCGATAGCTATCGGAAGCTGTAATTTGTCAATTCGATAGGTATCGTATTTAAATTTTGTTCGATAGGCAGTTCGATATCGACAGCGGTGATTAGGCCCCTGATCTGCATATCCAACCGGGAATGGAATATAACTCTTACGTGTGGGCCGGCGGAAGTCTTTTTTGATGCTTTTCAACCGCTTAATGATGCTAGGATACCGAATTGTATTTATTCATTGTAACATTGTCGCTTGTGCTTTTCTGTTCTATCGCTACTACTACGGATTTTGCTCCGGCAAAATAAAAAAGTTTGTTCCCGAAAATTGTGTATACTTACATGGCACCCGCATTGTGTTACAGACATAATCCGTCCTTTAGTCTGATTATCCGTATCTGTAGAACTCCCCACCTGTAAAGGTCTTTCCTTTTTTTTTCAAATCTAATGTGCACAAGCTCTACTCCCTATGTGCTTCTTCCCATAACCTATTTTCCTATTTTCTACACAATGCACTGTATGAGTAGGGGTCGCGACGAAACGAAAGCAATTTTTTTTAATACACTTACGCACATATGTATGTACAAATCTTTAATATATTTGATTAGACAGAATTACACAAAAAAATAAATGCATTCAATGCGGCTTAACGCCAAATAAAATGTAAGATTTCTGAAAATATTTCAGTTGAAATGAATGAGATTTACTGAATGACTTTTAAAGATTTGCCAACTTCAGTGAAGGCGGCTACAGCATGTTGAATATCGTCTGTGCTGTGAGCAGCTGAAATTTGAACACGAATACGAGCCTTGCCCTTGGGTACCACAGGGAAGCTAAAACCGATTACATAAATGCCACGTTCTGAAATCAAGAGAATTTTTCAATTTTGGCACATCAGAGGAGAATTTGCTGTAAATACATACTTAACATTTCATCGGCGAATATCGAGGCTAAACGGGCATCACCCAACATTACCGGGCAAATTGGATGATTTTCGCCGCCAATGGTGAAGCCGGCCTTTGTCATTGACTCTCTAAATAGTTTGGTGTTCGATTGTACCTTTTCTGTTAGTTCATTGGTGGCCAACAATAGTTCGATAACCTTGGTTCCAGAGGCAACAACAGCTGGTGGCAGAGTATTCGAAAATAGATAAGGACGGGATTTCTGTCTCAAATATGTTACAAGTTCTTTTGGACCAGTGGTATAACCACCTGCTGCACCACCTAAGGCTTTACCCAAAGTTGAGTTAATGATATCAACACTGCCCATAATATCGTAATATTCCTCTGTACCCCGACCAGTTTTACCAAAGAAACCGGTTGCATGGCATTCATCGATGAAAGTCAAGGCATTATATTGCTTAGCCAATGCTACAATATCCTTAAGCGGCGCAATATTACCGTCCATGGAGAAGACACCGTCTGTGACAATGAGCTTCATACGGGCATTTGATGCCTTCAGCTGGCTTTCCAAATCTACGAAGGAAGTATTTTAAATTCAAATAAACTCAGCACTTTGGCAGTAACAAACCATTTAAATCACGATGCCTGTAACGATGTTTCTGGGCCTTGCACAATCTGATGCCGTCAATAATGGAGGCATGATTAAGTTCATCGGAGAAGACGGCATCTTCGGGCGTTAAAATAGCTTCGAATAAGCCAGCATTAGCATCAAAGCATGATGCATAAAGTATAGTGTCCTCACGGCCATGGAATTGTGAAAGTTTCCGTTCCAAATTCTTGTGAATATCTTGGGTACCACAAATAAAACGCACAGAACTCAAACCGGCACCATATTTTTGTGCAATTTCTCGCGTACAACTGACAACTTCTGGGTGATTCTTAAAAAAGAAAAAAAAAAAAAAAATAGGAAGAAAATCAAAATCAAGCCAGAAAAAAATATTTCAAATAATTTTATTCGATCCAGTTGGCGATACTCACAGCTAAACCCAAATAGTTGTTGGCACAAAAATTTAAAATCTGCTTATTGCTGCCCTCCACTGTAATTTGCGTACTTTGCGCCGATGTGATAATGCGTTCCGATTTGAATGTGCCCGCATCTTTAATCGCTTTGATTTCATTTGAGAGAATTTCACGGAAGTGGGCATTCGCAGACGTGGAGGAGTAGCGGCGTTCAATGCATTTAATGAGTTGAGTTTCAAAACCTATTGAAATGAAATCAATAACATTCCTTCACATTTATTTATTGACGGAAACATAAAATTCTAAGTGTTTTGTTATATAAAAACTAAACTCTTATAAGAAATATTTTTCATATTCGTCACCTCTAAGTTGAATAAATTTCGATAAATTTGGCATTTCGTTTTTTTTTTTTTTGCTTTTTCTTTACTGATCAGAAATATCTTTAGAACGACGCACCCTCGCGTATTTGCAGTCAAATGAAACTGAAATTAAGTTTTCAATGTGATGCCATAGAAACCCCATGTCGCGTTCAAATGACGCTCGCTGTGCTCCCATCTTCTAAACTATTCATTCAATTGAATGTGTGTGTGTGAGCGTTTAGAGACAACAGCTGATTTTCTTTTTTGTTTTTTGCTTTCTTTCTGTTCGTTTTAATTTCAAATAAATTCTGTAGATGTTTCATATGACGGCGGCACTCATTATTTGTGTAATGAACGGAGGTCCACAATACATTTGTTAATATCTTATATATGCTACATGTATATACATATGTATGTATACATGTATGCTCAGTTGTTGTTACTTTTATGTTTTCAATATGATTATTGTTGCTGTTGTGCGTAGAAAAGCACTATAAGCGTGTGTTGTTGAATGCCAGCGAAAATTTCTTTATGGAACAAAAATAATTTTATGTGTCCGTGACAACAAAATTGAAATTGATTTAATTTGTTGTCGAATGAAATTCTCTTTCATTTTGTATACCCACCATGGAAAACACTGAGAGAAAATACAAAAGTATTGTTGGAAATTTCTACACCCGCTTTATGAAAATTTATTGGAAGAAGTAATAAAAGATTGGACAGAGCAATACAATTTAATAGAATACCGAAGCAGAGGCTACTCATCGAAAACACGCAAGCAACTTAGACAACAAAATTTCAGGAAATTGATTCCTGAAAGAAAACTTACCAATGTTTTTCGGGAAATCAACGATATGACTCTCTCCATAGTTAATGCTACCATAGTACGGTTGACTATGCAGATGAAGTCTGCTCCGGAGCCACCTAATTCAGCAATTCGCAGTGATCTCGAAGTGACACGGGGCCCAGAAAATCACAAGTTTGTTTACCGAAGCGATCAAATCCCTATCCGTACTGAAAATGAGATAAGTAAAATTCTAGCTATTTGCTTTCAGTGCGTGATTTCGATACCAAATTACCCGCTTCTATGCACTGTCATGCAATTATTTTTTAAATTGCTTAAATCCGCGGAATACATTCATATATAATAGGGATGCCAAACGGGCTCGCTTTTTGAAAATCCCGGGATTCGGGGTGAAAAAAATCCCGAAAAATCACGATTTCCACTTAATAGTAAAAATGCAGCTTGTAAATATTAATCTCTGCCACCTTCTGATGTAAATAAATCTATTTCTTTGGACAGTTGAGTATCTAGATCAGTTCCCCTATTAATTCGTTTTATAGGATTGTTTTTGCATTCTTCGATGTCATCAAATAATTTTTTATCACTTTTTTTCTTCATCTGAGGTGCTATTATCGAAGTCAAGTGATATAGAATTTTTTTCAGGACCTTTCTGTAGGGTCAAAATACTTATGAATTCACAATCCCGACAAGTTTTAAAAAATTCCGGGATTCGAGATTTTGTGAATCCCGAAAATCCCGGGCTTTCAGGATTCATTACAACCATTCGTTCTGGATTAATGACAGATTTTTTTTTTTTTGAGTAACTTTTCATGGCAGGTTTTTTTTACTCCCAGAATTTGTGCTACAAATCTGCTAAGAGGAAATCGTCGAAGAAGCACTTTTTGCATTTTGTTCTGATGTCGGGCCTGGGGCTCGAATCCTGGCTTTACGTCTAATAAGCCAATATACTACCTACTAGACTACGGTGCCTTTAAAAGTTTACTGACATTAATATTTCGAAAATTGGCATAATTTTCATCATTCCACACCACTATATATGTTAAATATATTTAAAAACAAGACCAATGCAGAGGATAATACCACGTTGACTGCCAACTACGAGATAACTCATTGATTGCGTTCTCTTCTAGGGCGCCAACTACGAGTTATCTCCTACTCACTAATGTGAACAAATAAAATTGTCGTTTTTTGGCAAGTTTTCTGAAAATTTCCGCGGCAGTCAAAGTGTTAAAATTATTATTTATTCCTAAATATATTGTAAAGTGCAATTAGAAATTATTTGAAGTTAACAACATTAATGTTTTAGACTGGCACGCACTCTTTTTTGGTCTCAATTTGATTGAAAGCTTATAGAATTTACTAAAAATGACAAACAGAAAAAAGTGCACCATGAGTTGTAATAAACTTTACAAATTAATTCAGCAACTAGTATTCAAAACGATGAATAGATTCAAATTATACTTATAATTTCCGATACTTATACGCATTCATACTTATTTTTATATGATATTCATAGTTAGAACTACTCGTCGTATTCATACTTAACAATACGCATGATTTTATTGACTTCAACTGGTCTCTACTTAACATTTACACGAAGCACAAAATAAGTATGATTCGTGTACGAACACTACTATGCTCAAAAGAAGATTGTGTGTATGCTTTGCTTGTTGTCTTTGGCTTTCCTTTCTTCTTTGTTTGTATATGCAACAACAACAAAGGCTGTAAATTTTGGTGAATGATTCAAACCACTCTAATCACTTATAAGTATTTTCCTAAATTTATGAATCAGAATGAGTAGGCGTATGAATCAAACATAGTTTGAATGTTGTGAGTTTGATGTCAACGTTGTACTCATACTCATTGCCACTTATACTTATAAGTCAATGTTATACCGAGTACGAATGAATCAGAGTAATTGGACTTCAATTCTGTTGATTCGCTCATACTCAAAATTGCATGAGCGCTTATGAGTTGCGGAAAAACGGTTCATTGCTGATCTCCGGTATGTAGGCCTTTTCCCCGTGCTTCCTGGAATATCTTCGCCCTAAAAAGGATCTTTTGATTTAATTTCATGATACAAAGCAATCGCAATAGTATCAGCAGTTAATAGATTTGGGATTCGTTTTTGTGAAGACCCTACAAACCGCCAATGGAGTTATTTGTAAAACTTGTAAAGTTAACAAGGACCTTTTATGGACTAATTTAAAAAAGAATCTTTTCAATTATTGCATTGATTTCAATCATCATTTTAACCATCGATTGAATTAAATCGAATTGCAATATCTAAATCAAGACTTACAGTGAACTCGCGGTAATGTAAACATACAATATAATGAAATATCCACTAATGTGAGCACTAAGTTTTATATATGGGCGCTCTAAATAGTGAACAAAGTTTAATAGCTTTAAATAGTAAACAATTTTCTTTTTATAAAATTTGGAGGTTTTATAATTTATAAAGGCATTTATTTTGCGATTAGATTATAGGAACAGTCTTCTGTCAACAATTGTTGCAAAATAGGGGGATTTGCTTGAATTGATGAACACATCACACTTAAACGGGTTTCTATTCTAGAGGCATTCTGGAACCGAGTTCGTAAAGAAACTTTATCTAACTGTTGGAAAAATATTTTGAATATGATAAATGATGATGATCCTGAATATAAGCGTTTTAAAAGAAAGATGGCAGCAAATATTCTACAGACATTGTGCACTCAGGAAGTATTAAATGCTGTAAGCATTAGATATTCAAACAATAATCCTTGTGAGGACGTCATTTGACGTTTGATGAAAATGATGAACGTGAAGAGTCTGACAATGATGACGGCTATTTTATTGAATCGACTGAAAACAACATTAAAGCCAAGAAGCTGAGCAATGGGCTGAATGATCGATCAAACTGACAATAAAGTATGGAAAAATATCAGGGAATTGGCGATAAATAAGCTGATGAACTAAAGGAAACAACAGAAAATAATAACCCATCATTTTCATTATTTTCAAGTCGCCGTGGTCTAGTAGATAGTGTGCTGGCTTATTTGACGTAAAGCCAGGGTTCGAGTCCCAGGCCAGACATCAAAATAAAATACAAAAATTATTTTTTCGGCGATTTCTTCTCAGTAGATTTCTGGCAAAAACTCTGAGAGTAAATAAAATTGCCATGAAAAGTTTCCCAAGAAATCTTTCGTTTGGAGTCGACTATAAACTGTAGGTCCCGCCACTTATGTATAAAATTAACGCATACAACATAAGTAGTGTGAGAAACTAGTTCAATAATCCTGACTGAAGGGTTGTAATGACCAATTATGTATGTATGTATGTATTTTCATATTTTATTTTATACACATGTACCTATCTTTTTTCATTGTAAACTTTATTTATTTTTAGTCGTAATATTTTATTGCGTACGTGCTCTTTATAAAGTGAATTTTTTAAAATTTTTTATGTTTTAAATAAATTACAAGATGTTGTTTGCGCTTTCATTTCTTATAGAAATGATTTTTAGATTGTAGATTTTTAAAGAATAACTTAGTAATATACATATAAAAAAAAATTACAATCGAAAATATGAACAACCCCGACATTAACTACTTCATATTATCGAGAGTTCACTGTATTTGTGTTTTATGTGTTTTATTTTTTTTTTTTTTATAAAATACATCTACTACGGCTAAGTGTATCGGATGATTTAGACGGTAAAAACCTTTATAAAAAGTTTTCAAAACCATTCGCAATTGCAATCAATATGTTATCTGTCCTGAAATACGAACTTATATTCTTTTAACCTAGTTTTCATTAAAAATCTTAATTCAGCAGCTCCTCTTTTAATCAGCACTATTTTTATTATATTAAAAAATCCCGTGTTTCCTGTACAAATATACGGGATGGGAAGCACAGGAAAAAACCCTTGTTACAATTCATGTAATTAAGGTAAAATAGAATGTGTAGGAATAGAGCCACATATGCTGCAAACAGTTGGGGAGTGCTCTCAACATTGTTCATAATCTAAGCTTTTTCAATATTAATATTTTTTATAACTTATATATCACGCCTTAATGATAAAGTCTGTCGAAACACCGATAAAGGGAGTTGAGCACTTTATCATCGGCAAGTTTGCTCATTAGTACTGTGTTGCCTTCTGAAACTAAATATGTGATGAACCGAAATATTCTTGAAACCATTTAAAACTGCAAATTGTGAAGACATCAGTAATTATTCAACGAGTTTTTCCAGTGTTATATGATACTTGCAAGGCTTAGGTATAATTAGGTTTGATTACACAAGTTTACGGTCAGCACAGGCTTGTGGAAAACACTTTTCGTAGATAATATTTACAATTGCCCTTCAATCGGTAGCCAATTAATTTGGATATGAAATAGGAACGAATTTCATCCTTATTCAGATTATTAAGCAACAGAAGTCGCCGTTGTCTAGTAGGTAGTGTGTTGATTTATTAGACATTAGGCCACGGCTTAAACCCCAGGTCGGACATAATAATGAAATATTAGAAAATGTTCCTTTGGCGACTTCCTCTCAGCAAATTTTTGGCGAAAAGCCAGGCCGTGATCCTGACTGAAGTTTTGTAATGACCAATTATGTATCGGGTCCGCCATCTAACGTTTTTTTAACTAGTGCTTATTTTGTGAATGGTAACACTTAGCTCATGTCTGATTTGACAGATAAATAGTTTTATCCTTCCGCTGAACGAATATTGTTGTGTATACGCGTTTTCGCTTCGCTATGAGGGCCTGCGATCGACTTACAGCAGATACCGATGATTTTTTCAATCATCATTTCTTTCGAAAATGAGCAAGGAGTGGCCGTTACAGTCAATACCGATCGTTATCGGGCCATGTTGAACGATTTTTTTTTTCACAACAATTGAAGAGGAGGATATTGGCAACATTTGGTTCCAACAGGACGGCGCTACGTGCCATACACTCGATGTTTTCCGCCCTGTTTTTGAGGATCACATTATCACCCGCAAAACTGATGTCGTTTGGCCACCTCGGAGCTGCGATTTGACACCGTTGCACTATTATTTGTGGGGTGCCGTCAAAGATAAGTGTTACGCCGACAAGCCAGAGACAATAGATGCTTTAAAGGACAATAGTGATGAAGCCATTGGTGAAGTACAGGTGCACACAATCGATAATGTACTTAAAAATTGGACCGATGTAGGCTACTGCATGGCCAGCCGATTCAGCCATTTGAATGAAATTATTCTCCATTATTAATCGGAAGGATTGTACTTTCAAATAAAAAAAAGAAATTTGAGGAAATATTCAGTAGTTTTTTTTAAAACATTTAAAAAAAAAAAAGTTATTTGGCGGACCCCTTATGTACGTTGTTGTATTTATCAAACAACAATCGAGCGGTAGGTACAACACGTGGGAATCCTCTGAAATTATTTTTGGCGCTGCAGTAGTCGCTTTCCAGAAACGCTTTATAGAAACTACCATAATTATCTGCTGTAATCTAATAAGTAGACGATTTTAATGAGACACCAGACAGACATTTAACAAACTTATAAAACATTTCATCATTTGCAGATTCGAATTTGATTTATTTTGCTTTATAATCCAAAATTGGAAAGTCTGAATGGCTTCATTATTTCCATAGGGGCAGAAACAAATTCTCCTTAAGGATGAGGTTTTTTTTGGTTATTATTTAATTGGATTTCTTATGCGCTTTCCTTTCAAACTTCAATCAGTTTTCTCATGTTGAGACAAATTTTTATACCCAGGTATTATGCCTTATAATTAGGAAGAGGATATTTTAGAATATTTTTGGGATACATGCTAATTATCTAAGTGTCAAATTACCCCATTTCTGCCAAACTAGAAAGCATAAAATCAGAAACGAACATTCTAAGATGGCCAGACAGTCTTATAATCTGAGAAAAGAATAGGACTCGTACAGCAAAACGGTTATGTTTAGACTCTGCTAGAAAATACTTGATTCATGAAACTGAAGAAGCAATTATAACCCGGGGAAATGCTTCCTTAATGGATTTATTCGACAAAGGCAACATTAAAAAATTTAACATTAGTGAAGTGGTTTCAAATGGATATTAGTACTCCTTCCAAAGTAATCAATTCTCTATTAATTAAATAACAGGCACAAGTCATTATACTCACATAGATTGTCTTGTAAAGGCTGTTGAATGTATTGTCTGCCATAAAGTGTAGGAAGTCAGTGGGTTATTGAACTTTTTCCTTGAGGAGAAATGGATGGAATAAAAGACCTGTATTAACAGCAAACGATATTTTCTTTTTTAGAAAAATTTAAATTCCAATTGATCAGGAAACATGATAATTCAATAAGATAAACCAACAGTTGGTGGCTTCTGCTGCAACATATTACTGTTGCACAAGAGCGAAGCGTTTATCGAACTCATTATTTCAATAACACGTACTACAAATGAAAGCCCACATGAAATTCCATTTTATTCCTTATTTCGATTTGTAATTTTATTTAATTTTTTTTTTTTTATTTTATTTTGCTGTTCTTTAGGACCTGCTTGCGCTACAGTTGCAATATTGGAATGAGTTACACTAAGAAATCAAATGAAATCAAAGAAAATGATTTGGAAATGGTTAGTTTACAATTGAAAGAAGTAGAAGGTGATCTGTTAAAATGTTTTTATTTTTAAATGAAGTATTAATACAAATGTATGCAAAAATATAAAATTTGTTTTAGTTCAACTATGTTAGTATCAAGGCTATAAAAATTAAATATTTATTTTCTATTTCCACCACTTGAGTCTAGTAGAAGGTTTGTTGGTTCATTGGACGAAAGTACCAAGCTCAAACTCCATCCATGGCGATTAATATTTGGAGATTAATCATTTGAAAAACGTAAAATATTTCACCTTTAAGCCCGAAATCGTTATATGCTGAATTGCGATATAAGTATGTAGTTATGTATGTAGGGTAATAAATAGATAGTCCAACCTAACAATATCCAATATTCTTACGTCTATTTCCTTCTCTGTTTATTTTTTCTTTCCGTATGTGCTCAAAGAAGCCATGAACTTCTTCGAAAATGTTCATAAAAACCTTCAGTTTTATGTCTGTCTGTGTTCTCTTCTGTGTAGTATTAAGACAATAAGACGCCTGACTGTTTACTTTTCGCTTTAAAAGCATAATGATTATAATACTGATAAAAATTAATTCAATTAACCACACTGTTTTATCCAACATACAAAATATTAATTTATACACTTCATATGCCTTTATAGTTGTAGTCGCCGTGGTCTAGTGGGTAGTGTGTTGGCTTATTAGACAAAAGGCCCGGGTTCGTATCCCAGGTCAGACATCAAAACGAAAAAATATTTCTTCGGCGACTTCCTCTCAGCAGATTTCTGGCAAAGACTCGGAGAGCATAAATTGCCATGAAAAGCTTCTCAAAAATCTGTCATTCGGAGTCGACTTTAAACTGTGTAGGTCCCGCCACTCATGTATAAAATTAACGCACACAACATAAGTGGTGTGTAAAGCTAGGTCGTAATCCTGAGTGAAGGGTTGTAATGGTCAATTATGTATGTATGTATGTATATGCCTTTATAACACTAAATTATTATAATCTGTAAGCAGTATTGACTCCACAAAACAATGACATGTACTTTGAATTATTCATTTGTACACTCTTGTCTATTACAATGCTTTATTCAGAATTGTGTCTTAGCCTTTTGCACCACCAATGTCAGCTGGAGAGCATCCGATATGTTCAACTTTTCATGAATCTGCCGCATAAAGTAGGCTGAATTTGATCGATGGCATGGGTTATGTAAACGATATGGTTTGTGAATTATTCGCACATAAGTACTTGTAACTTAAAAATATCCCACAAGAAAAAGTTAAACGTGACCACATAGCTTGATCACGGTGGCCAATTCATACCACCTCCACATGTCCTGAAATCGTTTGTACATAATATCCAATGGGTGATGTTCATTTCATCGAAAGAAGTTGGTAAACATCAGCTACTTTTATTAACAAAACAAAATCTTATACACGTCATATATACTAAGTATGTAGAAAAACGTAAGTTATACAACAGAGAATAAATGTAAATAAAATCGAAAAAAGCTAAAAGGGCCCTTACATGTTGGACCTTCCATTCCTGCTCTGTATTTTCTCTTTACACGCATACTAATGAAAACAAATACGAGTTAAAAATACATGTCCACAGTGGAATACCGTATTTAATATACAATTACACTCAGAATTTATTTAAAAGTCGTCGTAGTCTAGTAGGCAGTGTGTTGGGTTATTAGATGAAAGGCCACGGTTCAAACCCCATGAAAAAAATATTTCTTTGGCGAATTCCTTTCAGCAGATTTCTCGTAAAAACTCTGAGAGTAAATAAAATTTACATGAAAAGTTTCTCAAAAATCTGTAGTTTGGAATCGACTTTAAACCGTCGGTCCCTCCACTCATGTATAAAATTAACGCACACAACGTAAGTGGTGTGAGAAACTAGGCCGTAATCCCAGGCTTGTAATGGCCAATTATGTATGTACGTATGTGTCCCCGTCTTCTCGAAACATCAGCATGTCCAGTGTTCAGTTTGGACTAAGATTTAACTGCATTGAGCATTAATACAACGGAGACACTTCAAGGTCAATTATACGGTTCCTTATAACTCTATGAATAAAAACATTAGAGTTGTGAATACCAACTGGCGGTCAACCGAAAGACAAAGGTGGCTAAAAGATGTTTGATAAGGTAGACTGTGGTGTTAAATTTATTTTATTTTATTTATTTATTGCTTAATTCCAGTACAACAAGCATATATGCATATAATCTTATTTAATAACACTGTTTTTAGAATGTTATTATTATAATATTTTTATTAAGTTAATTACAGTGCACGCGCGCTAATGTAAACACCGCAATATATGAACATCGCTTAATGTGAACATTTTTTTTTGCTTCATTGACCACTCTTAAAGATGAAAAAAAAGTAAAAAGCCCTATAATCTGAACAGATTTTCTTTGTAATTTGACACGTTAAAATTCTGTGTTTATTAGTTGGGGGAATCCCCGTTTTAGGTGTATATCTGCTTGCATATTTATTCCTCAATTGCTATTTAAATTCTGTAAAGAAAGTTTGAGAAGATTAAATTAGATAATGAAGATTAAATTAAATTAATTAAAAAATTCATAAATAATGATTTTTGTTTAAAAGATGGTATAATAATGTTTTAAAATTTTCGGTATTCGGAAATGTGAACAATTCGCCAAAGTGAACAACGCCAGTTTTAATTAGTTCACATTAGCGCGCGTGCACTGTATATATATATGTATATATATATCTATATATGTATTTCATAAAAAAACAAAATTATATTAACTAAATTTAAACTAGTTTTGCAATTGAAGTAATTTAAATAAAAGAAAAGTGTGTTGAAATTGCTGTGTTAATTGCATTACATTGTTTTTCAATTGAATTTCGGGGGAAGTTGTTTCCACGAACGAAACGAACGAATCGCATTAATAAAAAAGTGCCTTTTAGACACTTGTTTCCGATATCTTATGGCGTTCATCCTGTAGCCTCTGTTAGTTCTACACGTACATAGATAATAATGTGTAGGAAAATCAGTATACGATGTTTCAAAAGTTTTTCCAGTGTCATATTTTATATTTCGTACGAAAAATGTGATATACTACTGATATACTACTGCGTCCAAAAATAAATCTTGCTATTTTGTGACGTTAAGTTTGGTTTTGCTAACAGAGTCAAAACTCGCAAAGAGCTCACACACATTCAAGAGGGTAGGAATGAGATGTGTTTGCGCCAAGAGCATACGTAACGCTATAAACGGTGTAAAAGATTCAGTCAGACAGAGGTTTCTCAATATAGCATACGCTTTCCCACAAATAGTATTAACGTGGTTAGTCCAGGAAAGTTGACTATTAAAAATAATACCTAAGTTCTTGGCACTTTGTACCAATGCTAAGGACGAATTGCCAACAACTAATGGTGGCAGTAGGCCTAGCAAAAGGTCTACTTTATCAATTATGATTGCCTTAGATTTATTCACATTAAAGCAAAGATCATTAGCAGTAGCCCATTTAAATATATTGTCGAGGTCCTGGTTCAGTTTCAGTATACAATTGTCTATATCAGATTTAATACAGCTAATGAAGAGTTGGACGTCATCGGCATAATATGAGAAGGTAGGTCATTTGAGTATATTATGTATAGCAGTGGGCCGAGAATTGAACCCTGTGGTATACCTCTCCGCACCGAGGTGCTAAATGATTTTACATCCCCTGGTTTACTGTCTGACTTCTATTATTCAAGTATGTACGTAATAGTTTTACTGCTGATGTTTAAAATTTAAAGGTAGTTTCCAACTTGTGACGAAGAATGTCATGATCAACAGTATTGAGAGCTTTCGAGTGATCTAGAAATACCAGAAAAGACACCATGCTTTGATCCATTTTTGACCTCGACTGCTCTACAACATCCACTAAAGCCGTAACGTGCCGTGTTTAGGCCTGAAACCAGATTGTCTGTTAGTTAGTAGTGAGTTATCACATAAGTATTTACTGATCTGACCATCTGAAGTATCGCAATTAGGGTTTAACTTTCGTCAGGTTTTGTTGTAATCTTTGCATTCTTCCTCATTGAAGATAATTTTGATGTCGTCAAAATAATGTTGAACATATGTTATATAAATATATATTACACTGTAGTCAAGGATAATCTTTAGAAATTTTGGCGCATTTCATCATAGCCAGTTGCATTAGATCTGATGCTCTGAAATGATTCACGTAATGTCTAAAAGTTAATGTTCGAACATTCAACACCAATGTCATTGAGGTTGATTGAGAGATAGATTCATAGGGATACTAGAGAAATCAACGTACAATTGGTTCACATCCACATCAGGGTCAGTCATATTATCCTTAACCAAAACACCCATATTCGTAATTTCCCTCCTCAAGGTATTCGAACTACCGAATTCTCAAGAGATAGCAGCAATGTTCCTTAATATCGCGAAATGTTATTTTCCTTTCCTTTGTAGACGTCCTAAAGTCAGACATAAAAATTAGATAAGATAGATAAGAAGACATAAAAATTGATTAAGACATTAGATATTGTGTAGCATTTTCCAGGCGGTGTTATACCATCAAAGTTTTTTAAAGTTCATGCCTAATTTATCACAATATAAAGCCATACACGCATACTAATGAAAACAAATACGAGTTAAAAATACATATCTACAGAGGAATACTGCAATTTAATATACAATTACACTCAGACTTTATTTAGAAGTCACCGTAGTCTAGTAGGCAGTGTGTTGGTTATTAGATGAAAGGCCACGGTTCAAACCCCATGAAAAAAATATTCTTTGGCGAATTCCTTTCAGCAGATTTCTCGTAAAAACTCTGAGAGTAAATAAAATTTACATGAAAAGTTTCTCAAAAATCTGTAGCTTGGAATCGACTTAAACTGTCGGTCCCTCCACTCATGTATAAAATTAACGTAAGTGGTGTGAGAAACTAGGCTAAATCCCAGGTTTGAAATGGCCAATTATGTATGTACGTATGTGTCCCCGTCTTCTCGACACCATCAGCATGTCCAGTGTTCAGTTTGGACTAGATTTAAGTATTGAGCATTAAAACAACGGAGACACTTCAGGGTCAATTATACGGTTCCATATAACTCTATGAATAAAACATTAGAGTTGTGAATACAACTGGCTATTAACCGAAAAACAAAGGTGGCTCAAATATGCTTGATAAGGTAGACTGTGGTGTTAAATTTATTTTATTTATTTATTGCTTAATTCCAGTACAACAAGCATATAATCTTATTTAATAGCACTGTTTTTAGAATGTTATTATTATAATATTTTTATTAAGTTAATTACAGTGCACGCGCGCTAATGTAAACACCGCAATACATGAACATCGCTTAATGTGAACATTTTTTTTGCTTCATTGACCACTCTAAAAGATGAAAAAAAAGTAAAAAGCCCTATAATCTGAACAGATTTTCTTTGTAATTTGACACGTTAAAATTCTGTGTTTATTAGTTGGGGGAATCCCCGTTTTAGGTGTATATCTGCTTGCATATTTATTCCTCAATTGCTATTTAAATTCTGTAAAGAAAGTTTGAGGAGATTAAATTAGATAATGAAGATTAAATTAAATTAATTAAAAAATTCATAAATAATGATTTTTGTTTAAAATAATGTTTTAAAATTTTCGGTATTCGGAAATGTGAACAATTCGCCAAAGTGAACAACGCCAGTTTTAATTAGTTCACATTAGCGCGAGTGCAGTGTATACACATATATATCTATATATGTATTTCATAAAAAAACAAAATTATATTAACTAAATTTAAACTAGCCTTGCAATTGAAGTAATTTAAATAAAAGAAAAGTGTGTTGAAATTGCTGTCTTAATTGCATTACATTGTTTTTCAATTGAATTTCGGGGGAAGTTGTTTCCACGAACGAAACGAACGAATCGCATTAATAAAAAAGTGCCTTTTAGACACTTGTTTCCGATATCTTATGGCGTTCATCCTGTAGCCTCTGTTAGTTCTACACGTACATAGATAATAATGTGTAGGAAAATCAGTATACGATGTTTCAAAAGTTTTTCCAGTGTCATATTTTATATTTCGTACGAAAAATGTGATATACTACTGCGTCCAAAAATAAATCTTGCTATTTTGTGACGTTAAGTTTGGTTTTGCTAACAGAGTCAAAACTCGCAAAGAGCTCACACACATTCAAGAGGGTAGGAATGAGATGTGTTTGCGTCAAG
Source organism: Sarcophaga peregrina (assembly GCA_014635995.1). Classification (NCBI taxonomy): domain Eukaryota; kingdom Metazoa; phylum Arthropoda; class Insecta; order Diptera; family Sarcophagidae; genus Sarcophaga; species Sarcophaga peregrina. The sequence continues at coordinate 58,014,211 of CM025793.1, read as the reverse complement.
AGCATACGTAACGCTGTAAACGGTGTAAAAGATTCAGTCAGACAGAGGTTTCTCAATATAACATACGTCTTCCCACAAATAGTGTTAACGTGGTTAGTCCGGGAAAGTTGACTATTAAAAATAACACCTAAGTTTTTGGCACATTGTACCAATGCTGAGGGCGAATCTTCAACAACAAATGGTGGCAGTAGGCCTAGCAAAAGGTCTACTTTACCAGTTATGATTTCCTTAGCTTTATTCGTATTTAAGCAAGGACCATTAATAGTAGCCCATTTAAATATATTGTCGAGGTCCGGGTTCAGTTTCAGTATACAATTGTCTATGTCAGAGCTAATGCAGATAATGTAGAGTTGGACGTCATCGTTATAAATTGCAATGAATAATATGAGAAGGTAGGTCATTTGAGTACATTATGGATAATTAAACCCTGTGGTACACTTCTCCGCACCGAGCTGCTAAATGAGTTTACATCCCATGGTCTGCTGTTTGAATTCTATTATTCAGGTATGTCCGTAATAATTTTAGTATTGATGAAAATTTAAAAGTAGTTTTCAACTTGTATCGAGAGCTTTCGAGTGATCTAGAAGTACTAGAAAAGACACCATGCTTTGATCCATTTTTGATTTCAACTCTTTTACAACATCCACTAAAGCCGTAACGCATTATCTGTTAGTTAGTAGTGAGTTATCACATAAGTATTTACTGGTCTGACCATGGACTATACGTTCAAAAATCTTGGACAAGTATGGAAGCATCGCAATTGGTCTCTAACTTTCGTCAGGTTTTGTGGTAATCTTTGCATTCTTCCTCATTGAAGGTAATTTTGATGTCGTCAAAATAATGTTGAACATATGTTATATAAATATATATTACATTGTAGTCAAGGATAATCTTTAGAAATTTTGGCGCATTTCATCATAGCCAGTTGCATTAGATCTGATGCTCTGAAGTGATTCACGCAATTCCAAAAAGTTAATGTTCGAACATTCAACACCAATGTCATTGAGATTGATTGAGAGATAGATTCATAGGGATATTAGAGAAATCAACGTATAATTGGTTTACATCCACATCAGGGTCAGTCATGTTATCCTTATCCAAAACACCCATATTCGTAATTTCCCTCTATTTCACCTGCGATGATAAGGCGGTTAAAAATTTTTCCTCACAGAATTTGCGCTTGGCATGCCAGAAACCAGGTCCCAAGGTATTCGAACTACCTTTTTCTCAAGAGATAGAAGCATTGTTCCTTAAAATCGTGAAATGTTATTTTTCTTTCCTTTGTAGACGTTGAAAAATCAGACATAAAAATTAGATAAGACAGACAATAAGACATAAAAATTTATTAAGACATTAGATTTTGTGCAGCATTTTCCGGGCGGTGTTATACCATCAACGTTTTTTAAAGATTCAAGTTGCCGTAGTCTAATAGGTAGTGTCTTGGCTATTTGACGTGAGGCCACGGTTCAGGTCCCGACGAAACAAAATATGAAAATTTATTTCCTCTCAGCCGATTTCCTTTTGATTTTCTCTCAACTTTTTGCTGGCAAAAACTCCGAAAGTAAATAAAATCTTAAAATATGTCGTTCAGTATGTACTTTAAAATATAGGACCCGCCACTCATTTATAAAATTAACGCACATAACATAAATGGTCTTTGGAGCTAGGTTTATATCCTGACTGAAGGTTGGTAATGCAAGCGGCACAATGCTTGTTGAGTGGATCCTCTTCTGTCAATGAAGGTTTCGCAATAGCGAATTATAAGGGAATTATGATTACATTAATTTAACCTCTTATTTTCATTTCAGAATTGGAACTGTGTAGTGAACAAAGAATTCGAAAAAAATTTAAGGCTAACATAGAATCAAAAATTAAATCTCTAGTGCAAGTTCTGAACACAAACAAAATTTTTGAGAAGGATGTGACCGACCTATAATTAAACACTACGTTTGTTTTATTCCGACTCATACAACACAGAGGCGTAAGAGTACCAACAAGTCTTCAAAATGTTAAAAATTCATTTTAAATTGATTGGTGAATCGTGTTCTTCATTCTTCTGTTCAAAATTACTGCAAGAGAGAGAGAGAAAGAGAGAGAGGAGAATATGAAAGACCGACAAGTTTTCAATTAAATTTTTGTACATTTTATGACATGTTCTACTGTTTTTATGTATTATTTTCAAGTTAATTAGTTTTAAAAAGGCAGCAAAAGAAATGAAAAAAATAAAAATGAAATTAAAAGAAAAGAAAACGAGACACAGTTAAGAAAAAGCGTAAGAATAGAAGAAGGAAATAAGAAAATTAAATTAATATTCATTTCTAGTTAAGCAATCCCTTTTTTGCTTTCATTGTTGGCATATGTTACGACCATATATGGATTCTTATTCCATCTAGGATCTATGATCGACGATGCTGTGCTTAAATTTAAGATGAAAAATGTGATGAAGTAGACAAAGAAAAAGTAATCGGAATGCTTTATGTAGACTAAACGGCGGAACCGCAATAACAAGGAATGCATTGTCTTGATGTCGGCATATGTTGTTGTTCGCTTAAGATGTTGTATTATGTGGCGACATCTCTTAAGGCCGAATGATTTCAATCATCGGTTAAATTGATTTGGTGGAGCGACGACAAATGGATACTGCTGTCACTATTCATATTCAAAATGAAATATATTTTGCATGAAATTGCAAAAAAAAGAGAAAACAAAACGTATTTACGTATCACGTGGAAATTAAAATCAAACTCATGAATACGATAAAAAATTACTTTATTGTCAACTTGGTTTTTGTGGTATTTGGAGAGATTGTTCAAAGGCACTGTAATAATTCAACTTAGAGACATTTTCAGTGTTACACTATGATTAGGCCATGTTTTATGGGTTATCGTTACGCCGGCTTGACTAATGTGTCTCCAAGTACATACATAGATTGAATAAGTTCAGTTATTGTGTTCATTGTTTTCAACTTGTTTACACTTTTAAATGTATTTTCATTTATAATTCGAAATTTAATTCTGGATTAACTACACCGTGAGTGTAAGAAATCTAAATATCTTTACAATTTTCAATCGATGTAAGTGTAATAATTTTTCGCATTTATTTCCAGATGTATGATTGATTACTGCTGATCTAATTTGTAAAATCGAATATAGTATTTCCCTCTGTGTGAAGTAACAAGATTATAAGATTAAACTTTCTAAGTTCTGCGCAGATGCAAAGAATTTAGTAGTGGGAAAAGTTTTCTATGTAAATAACAGGAACCTAAATACAAACGGTTTTCGATTCTTAAGTTAGAAATAAAAATGAACAAATATTAGTTGGCTTATATATTCTATTCACGAAATCTATCTATTATTCACTGATGGTGTGACACTAAGTGATACACGCCACAACATTTTCATAAGCTGCCATTGTACGCCTTTGGGAACCATAGAAGAACAATTTTGAAGCACCCAATGGCGGAACATAACTAGCTCAAGGCGATTTGATTAGAATTTAAACGTCTAATAAGTCAACATACCACTTATTAGAATACAGCGACAACGGGACCTTATAGGACCTATGTAAGCATTACGACTTTAACTCATCTTATCTAACCTACCACAAGTTATTTGAATATAATACACACCGTCTCTGTAATAACAAACTGACAACTTTTCTACCCACAAATAAAGTAATACTCACAAGTAGAAAAACCTAGAAAATAATTGTCTTCGTACCAGAGATCAGCAATAAGTATTCAAAACGATGTATAGGTTCGAGTCATACTTATAATTTCAGATGCTTAGACGCATTCATACTCACTTTGATATCATACTCATACTACTCATATTCAAAGTTGGAAGTACCCGTCGTATACATACTTAACAATACGCATGGTGTTATTGACTTCGAGTCTATGTTTTGTGCTTTACACGAAGCACAAAATAAGTATGACGCTCACAAGAAGATTATGTGTAGTTTTTGCTTGTTGTCTTTGTCTTTCCTTTCTTCTTTGTTTGTATATGCAACAACAACAAAGACTGTAAATTTTAATGAAGGATCGAGCCACTCGAATGACTTATAAGTATTATAAGTATTTTTCTAAATTTATGACTCAGAATGAGTAGGTGTATGATTCAAACATATTTCGAATGTTGTGAGTTTGATGTCAACGTTATACTCATACTCATTGCTACTTATACTTATAAATCAATGTTATAGCGAGTAAGAATGAATCAAAGTAGTTGATTCACTCATACTCAAAATTGCACGAGTCCTTATGAGTAGGAGAAAAATGATTCATTGGTGATCTCTGCTTCGTACTATTGTATCTTGTAAATATTGCTTCTGCAGAACATGCCGGTCCATTTAAAACTTAAAACATAGAAGAAGGTGTACAATATACAATATGGTGTACCATAAATAAAACGTCGTAACACATCCTGCCTTAACTAAGTAAAGAAATGATAATTGAACTCTCACTCAAAGCAAAACAGTAATCTTGTTTAGTTAAGTTCAATCACAAAGCATCTACGAAACGAACAACCTGGCGTCATATCACTTCGCATCGTATTGCTACATCAATACGAAAACAGTCGATGCTTCTGGCAAGGCCTACGTCGGTCTCTAACAAATATGGCCCGCTGACGCCGAAATCCCATATTCCACACGGATAGCGTTTTCGGCAAATCCTTCCTTAATAGCTTACTGAACCAGTTGACTCATGGCATTCACGATCACCACTACAGGCCGATGCTATATCCGTCTATATCCAAGACGGTCGTTATCAACTCTGTTACTTAACGTTATGCATTGAACGACATGTTCAGAATGGGCTACTAAAAGATCTAGAAAATGCTGAAAAAATTAATCTACTAGTCTATAATTGAACCTCAGATATTGGTCGATGGCATAAATTCAAATAATTACGTAGATTCCACGAAAAACACAATAAACAACATGTAAAGTGCAATAAACGTCACCAGTAGCTACTTAAACCTTTGTTTTGTCAGATTGTTTTCTAGCTGTTATATACGCGAGGTCTAAAACTATCCTCGAGTCATAATCAGATATAAGACATAGCAATCAAAAATTGTGCGAAACAAATGATAAATTTCATACAGTAGAATCCCACCAATTAGAAGCTTCTTCCTTATGCGATTTCAATTTCTGAATGTCGTTATTGAGAGAAAATTATGAAATACTACAATTCCCAAACTAATTAAGCAATCTTTATTTTAACCAAATAAGAATTTTTATTTATCAAAATAGTAGTAGTGTCTTGGCTTATTGGACATGAGGCCACGGTTCAAACCTCAGGTCAGACATCTCCGAAAACGAAATATAAAAAATATTTCTTCGGCGACTGCCATTCAGCAGATTTGTGGTAAAAACTGTTAGAGTTAACAAAATTGACATGAAAAGTTTCGCAAAGAATCTGTCATTCATTTATAAAATTAACACACAAAACATAAGTGGTGTGAGAAGCTATGTCGTAATCCTGGCTGAAGGACTGTAATGATCAATTATGTATGGGCAGTATTTATTAATATTAACTTTAATTTAAAAGCTCAAAATGCTGCTGCTGGAGGAAAAAATTATGCATTCTCTCTCTGAAACCACTCAATTGGTCTAGCGACAATAAACTTAAGGACCTTAAACTAAAATATCTTTTATTAGTTATGAAATCAATAACACAAATTGAAGGTTATCAAATCCTTTGTCGTTTTAATCTTTCCAAAAGCAAACGACTTTAATTTATGTGAGCTATCCGAATTAGAGCCTAGTCAAATGTAAACGCATTCTTTTTAAAATATTGTCTTGTTTTTTGCCTTTTTAAAAACTTTTGAAATATGAATTCGTTGATTGAAAGCAAAATGAATCAGTGTTTAATTTCAATTAAATTCTTTATTATGCGCACAATTTCCGTGTGCCACTGTTTATAACTTGACATATACAACAATAATTGCTTGTTCGCTATTCTTCTTTGCTTACAACGGTAATTTTCAAACCACAACTGTTCTCTTCACACAAGACTGACTGAAGTTTTACTACTTGTTGCCCGCTTTGTCTTCCCTTTTGACATAGCCACGTAAACAGTCTAATGAAGAATGTTCGTATCTTCACCTTCTCGACAAGTCCATGATCACTCATTTGTTGTTTGTGCATTTTGGTTGCATATTTGGTTATTGTGTTCTCAATTACTTGCCTATCCCCTTTTCTTGTCCTGTTACAATTGACAAGTACACGTTCTCTAACGGTAAAATAATCTATTTTCATCAGCATTGCAATGCCGTTAATCCCATTTCTGTTTCTCTTGTAGGAAACTTGAAGGTTTGAAATGAAATAATTCAACACCACTTTCAATATCGTCTCTGGTTTTAAGTAAATTTACAGTTTTATCGTTATATCCTTTACTTGCCTCTGTTTAATATTTTAACAACGGTCCAGTTAGATTATTTTGCGTTTCATTTCAATTTAAAAGTCAGTTATAAAGGTGATTTTGAATTTCTGATTCTAATTATTTCTTGTTGTTTTACTCTTATGTAATGAAGACTTAGTATCCAAAGAACCCCATTCTTTTTACGTTAATTTTTTTTTACCTTTTAATCTGCACAATACTTTTCGAAATGCAGAAGTCTAAATCACACTTGTTTAAGAGTATTTAATAATTAGTTTTTCTTTTATTTATTAATTATTTTATTTAGTTTATTAATTATGCTATGCGACAAAATAAAGAAAATTAAATTATATATTATATTATATAAAATATTTTTTTATATTTCTCGAACTCTCCAAACTTGTTTTATTTGACAAAAAGTGTTTATCGAGAATTTTACGCATAAATTTCTGGATTTATCCGATTACTAAAATCTTATTCGGAAGGGAAGAGATGGACCTTTAAAACGATACACAAGTATCTATTATTTGATTTAATATGAATTTTAATGGGGTAAACTTGGAAACGTTGTGAACGTTTTTCATATTTTTTCAAGTTTCTCCAGTCATAGGAGCAAACTTTACTTAAAGGATATGAAATTGGTAATGATATTCTGCAAGATTGGCATTTAGTTTGATCAAATCGGCCAAAAATTACCGTATTTATTATGTAAATAGTATAACAGTCATGTTATATTTCTTATATATGTCATCTCATCAAATAAACTTTTAGTTCACAATTATTCAGAATTTTTGTTGGATCTTGATTGTTAATAACAAAATGTGTTAATTTAACGTTTGAGCGACCACCAGAAGTTTGTGCAAAGAGAAATAATAATATTTGCAAAAAGCACAAATGTAGAAGACGGCTAATACAAGTCGTACAAACGTGAAACTAACACATTTTTCCATAAATAATCAAGATCCATCTAAAATTCTGAACATTTTTGAACTAAAAGTTCATTTGATAAGATGATTATATTATAAGATATTATATTATATTATATAAAAAATATGCAGACTCTTTAAATAATAACTACGGTAATTTTTGTCCGATTTGATCAAATGATGATACAATCTCTTCACAGGAGAACAAACTTTAAAAATATTATCACTTATCCTACATTTTTTTTTTATTAAAGTTTGCTGCTCTGAATGGACAAACTTAAAAATATTGAAAAAATTAAATTTTTCTTAGTTTACCTCATCAAATCTCTACCGTTTTAAAAGTCCTCCTCTCCCCTTTCCAGCAAGATTTGGAAATTGGCTCAAAAATGTTTGTTAAAAAAAACGGTTTTTGTCAAATAAAAAAAGTTTGGAGGGTTCGAGAAATATAAAAAAATATTTTTCAGATCTTAACAACAAAACCCACAAGCTACACTGTCTCCATAGCCGTTAGTGTTATTTTCTAGTGGCTATGAAACCAAAAATTAAATTTTCTAAACTATACCATCCATATATTCCTTGTGGTTCAAATTTGTGAATGTTCAAATGTACACGTACAGTTCTTTTATACTTGCGAGTATGTTAGCAAGATAATCTGAACCGATTTTTACATTAAAATGTTCATGAATCAAATGAAACCGAAAACATTTTTTCCTTCTTCTAAAGACATTCCTTATCTATTGTCCATGCATACATTTGTATGCATGTAAAATGTACTTGTAGTAGACAGGGCAATTGTTGCATTTGTGTGGGTTTCATGTTTATTATTCCAACAGTTGAGATGAACACAAGCACAGTTTCATTCCTTTACGCTGTCACTTCACATCACGTAAACACTCATGTGCAAGTTGAAATAACGTGTGTTTTCAAAATGAAGAAGAGTGACTGCATTGTCTCACGATGGGTTCCAACAGGCATCTCATTCCATGCATCCATCCATCCATTCGTCCATTCGTCCAAGCATCCATCCATCCATCCAACCACTTATTTCATATTATTCAATATCGCTCTTCGGCTAGATGGGCGGCTGGTGGCTGCTTGATATTGTTAGACGGATGGCTGCTTAGATGGATGGATGGTATAATACCACACACACACACATACATACATACATACATACATTCGTACATATGTATGTACAATCCTTTTAATGCAATACAAGATCATACCAAAAGGTTGATATTGACTAAGGCCTAAACATTCTGTTGTTGTAGTTTTAATGTTTTTTTCATTGCCTTTAGATGGCGTTGCTGCAGTTTTAAGCGTAGTTTACGTTTCTTGAAATTAAAGGGCTCAACAACATCCAACAATACTTATGTGTATTGTATTGAGAAAACGTGCGTTTTTTTTTTCAATGTTTGTTATTGTTTTTGTTATCATAGCGCGTTATTTTTTAATTCTTTATGCTGCTCTTTTTTAAATGCATCTTTGTCGTTCAAAATAAAACGTTTCCTTACAAAAACTCTTGTTAAGGTGACCAGAATATACAATCTACATTATGGTATAGCACCTTTTTTATTGAATGATCTTTAGTGGCTTTTCATAAGAATCAATTTCGATGTAATATTTTGCTTGAAACTGTAGTAAGAAAAAATTATCTACCCTAACAAATTAAGCAAATAAAAATCAAAAAGGACCATTAAAATGTAAATTATGGCCTAGATTTATTGAATTTACAATTTAATTAAAAATGTAAATAAGAAATGTTAATAAAATTGTTTAAGTGAAATTAGGAATTCATGCTCTGAAACAAAACAACAAACCAGGAATTAGTTTGAAATTTCTAGCTCATTTTAACTCACACTTTAGGACTACATATTCAATTTGTATTCATATTAGGAACATTATGTTGGGCGATTGCTTGAATTTCTGTGGCATTTTATTTTTAGAAACATATGAACTACCCTGATGTTATTTGTTAAATAGATTTAGGGTCAAATCGCTGTAGTCTAGTTGGCTTATTAGACGTAACGCCCGAATTCAAATCCCAGTTCAGACATCAAAACGAGCATTAGCAGATTTCTGGCAAAAAAAAAAACTCTGAGAGGCCAAGAAAAGCTTCTCAAAAATATGTCCTACGTTGTCGATTTTAAACTGTAGGTCCCACCACTAGTGTATAAAATTAACAAACACGACATAAGTGGTGTTGAGAAGCTAGGCTGTAATTCTGACTGATGTAATGGCCAATTATGTATGTATGTAAGTTAAACGATGGCACAGCAGTTCCATTTTTGTAACAATATGTATGCCTACTGATGATAGCTGATAGAAAACTAAAGACATTTATTATCCGTGGTTTCTTTCCTATATGAGCCAAAAGACTTTTTTTTAAATCTTCAATTCAATCAAAACGCATTGGAAGGGTGCATGTAAAGTATTGTTACATTTTTCCTTTTAAAAACGTTAAAAATGTGAGTTCGTAGATTAAAAATAAAATAAAAATAAATATGAGTTTAAATTTAAATCGATACTGTATTATCTGCACAAATTTTATGCCGCTGTTCGAACTTATACCACGTATACAACGATAACTATCACAATATGTGCTTGTTCGTTATATTTCACTGCTTACAACCATTTTGTAAGCATCAACACTTTTTAGTTACTCTTCTATGCTCACAACCTTTTTGTAAGCACAATACTAAAAACTGTTTTCTTCACACACAGCTTATTAGCACACAAGCCTAACTGAATTATAGCTCAATCTCGTGTCTTCACAGACAACTGATTGGATTCTCACTGCAAACAACTTGACTTCGTTACACACGACTAACATAATTCGAACTCCCTCATTGCTCGCTTTGCTTTGCCTTTTATATCGTATTCAGTGTTATGAAAGCTCTCGAAGGAGGATGAACTTGGTTCGGGTTTTGTTGTATCTTGTTTACATTCGTCCAGGCAGAGTGGTTGTTGGTATTTTATTTTTGCTTGTTTACATATTCGTTCGCTGAATTTTGTTGTTTACATCTTTTATCTCATATATTTTTTTTATCCTGATGTTGTTCCTATATTTTTTTTTGTTATTCTTTAATCACGTGATCAATTGTTTTGTTTTTGGGTCTTTTGTTTATTATTTTAACAACACCATTTCCACTTTCGTAACAGTATAATATGCCCGATTATGGTCACTCTTTTAATAAAATGCACTTTTTTAAAGTGTAAGATCGTTCTCCAGAGGTTTTTTTATTCTATTTTCTTTTGGTACCTTTTTTAAACGAAAAGCGACAACAAGAACAACAAGACAGTGCACAACAAACTCGAGCTCCGATTATTTTTTTGTCTCTTTATTTTATTGTATTTGATGTGTGTTTCTATATGAAATTGTGGCTTTTAGTTTTGTTGTTGTTGTTATTGTTGTAGTGATTACACTTTTGTAAAATTTTTTTTAAACTCCAAAGAATGAATTTTAGAATTTAATTTTACTAATGATCGCCAAGGTACGTGATGCTAATGTAGGTACTTCATAAACCTTTTAATTAAACTCATCAACTTTGTACAGTTTATTGAATTAAAGTTATGCATGGTTGATAAAACAATTAAAATCAGCATTTTAAAATTTTACATAAAGTTTTGCAATGAAAATTAGGAGCAGTTGGCTAACTGGTCTAGAGCTCATTAAGCGAATATGCGTAGTTGCCTGTGGTAGTTTACTTTAAGTTCCTGGGTCAGTTTAATTATATATGAAAAACAGAGTTCTTGTGTCCTTTACGTAATCGACAGCCTCAGATCCTCCAGCACAATCTCAACGACAGTACACACAGAATTTTTGTAAAGGAAGCTCTGAAGAATCAAACAACACTTACCACTTACACTTAACATTTACTTCTCACCATGTTTTTAGCCATCAATTTTTTTTATTCCATTTCAGTTTTACACTTTTTGAAGTTCATATGTCTGCTGACCATTTCCTTTTTTAACTTTTCCCTCAAAAGTGAAGAGTAAAAGTAAAAGAATTTTATACTCGAATAACTTCAGTCCCTAAAATCTTTTTTCATATTTGAAATGCCTCTTCAGAAGTTTTTGGAAATTTCAAATTAATTTCAACAACACCTTTTTATTAAAGCGAAGGCACAACAATGGCATGCAAATTGTTAATAAATCAATATTTTTTTTACCCCAAAAATTTAATAGTCAGTCATTATATTTAATAATTCCCTTCCATCAAACGTTCGTTGCTTGTTGGCGATTTTTAATATTGCCGGTGTTCGCATTATTGTTAACCAAAGAAAGAAAACAAAAAAAAAAAAAAAATTTTAAATAAACAATATTGAGATATTGAGAAATTGTGGTTTTCTTAATAATATTGGTAGTAGTATCAGCACAGCGTATCATATCTTTTAATATCTTTCTTATTATCAAGCAGGCTAAACTTTGCTACAAGTATGGAGTATTTTTAAACGAAAGAAATGCTAAAAATATTTGAAGTTGTTCTTAATGAAAATAGCAACTGTTTTTCGTTTTCTAAATGATTTCTTTCAAGCTTTATCCAAATAAATTCTGATACAAATCAGTTTTCACATTTTTAGAACTCCCGACTGCTATTTGTGGAATCTTGCCAACAAATAAATTCAAATTGCTTTTAAAGTAATTGTTTTAAAAGAAATTAAATTTACATTCACAATTTTAAATGACTCGTAAAATGATCTCGGCCACAATAGGGATTATTAATAATTTTATAAATATATTATGGAAGTAACAAAAGAAAGTAAAGATTTTTCTTCTAATTTTCTGTGAACAAACAACTAATGGCTTGGTCAACAGATCCTGCTACGCCCGCGCGTTCTCTATTCTATAGTAATCTATAGTATACTATAGTATTCTATGGTATCCTATAGTATTCTATACTATTCTATAGTATTCTTTAGTATTTTATACTATTCTATAATAATCTATACTATTCAATAGTATTCTTTGCTATTTTGTAGTATTCTATACTATTCTATAGTATTCTTTACTATTTTGTAGTATTCTATACTATTCTATAGTATTCTTTACTATTCTGTATATTCTATATATGTATAGTATTCTATACTATTCTATAATATTCTTTGCTATTTTGCAGTATTCTATACTATTCTATAGTATTCTTTACTATTTTGTAGTATTCTATACTATTCTATAGTATTCTTTACTATTCTGTAGTATTCTATACTATTCTATAATATGCATATATTATGTTATAATAAGTGATAACATCATCTTTTAAAGCATGCTGAATATTAATTATCAAACTCCTTATCGACAGTAAAAGATCATTGATGTCATTTTCTTCCATCTCTTTAAATTCGGCTTCTATAGCTAAATTTAATCAAAGCAAGTTGAAGTTGCAACAACGCAACCTGGGTTTTGTCAATTTTTAAAAAGCGACGCAAATCGAAACAACGCAAATCTGACCGACGCAAGTCGGGGCAGTTGTGTTTTGAAATATTTATTTCATTATTAATTAAGAGTAATTAATGGCACAAGGAAATTTAATAGTCAATCATACAGGTTTACTCAGAAAACTAAGCACACATTTGCCAATGGCATTCTGCACTTTATTTTAATCGTATCTGAATAATATGTTATTTAGCATTAAATATGGTGCAAATATTCTCCATTACGGGCAGGAGCACCACAAGAAAGTATTTGGAGTCCATTTTTGTATGTTTAATACACTAGTGAAATACCTGAAGTTGCTGGAACGACTGTGGCCACATTTGCTAATGAAACGGCTGTTTTGTCAGTTTCCAGATAGGAAAATGAGACGCAATACATGTTACAAAATGCACTTACCTCGGTCTTAGAATGGACGAGAAAATGCTCCAAGACAACACATGTTGACTTTACAAATAAATCAGTTTTAAGTTGCCCTATATTTATAGACCGTATACCATATGCAAAAACAGCAAAATATTGGTATGACACTGGTTGCGAAGTTAGGTTAGAACGTGCATATTAATATTAAATTTGTGGAACTACAACTGAAATGGAAGAAACTAATCTGGTTAATTGGGTGAAAATTTAAACTGTCCATTGAAAATAAATTGTTGACATATAGTTAATGACTTAAGTTTAAATATACATCTGATATATTTAAGCTTATGTCCATTTAATGTTATTGAATCGTTAAAAATTTCCGTGATATTTTAAATTCAGTCCACACAGTTGATGTGTTAGTTACTTATTAAAAAAAAACTAATAAGACTGCATAGTAGATATTCATAAAGAAATTTAATTATCTTTGAACATTCTGTATTAAAACTTTTGTCTCTGACTGTATAATCAAATATTAAAGCTTATTTGGACTTATGGAATACAATTGTGGAGATACACAAGCGAGTAAAATATAATTATTATTCAGCGATTTAAAAAAAAAGTACTTAGATGCATCGTAAATACTCCAAGTGATTCACATCTTTTTAAATGGAATCGTCTATTGGAGATAATAATTAAACAATGCCTAGCTGCATCTGCATATAACATTGTAGAGTATTTTTCTGCTGTCCGAGATTTGGGAAATAATTTGTAATTAAATGGAATGAGTGCACTCAGGATATGGTTAAATTCATTCTATAATTATTCAGGATTCTCATCTACTCTTCAGAAAGAAAATGAAGAATATGTTAATAGACTGGGCTTGTAGTCTTGAGAACAAATGTCACGTACTCTCTGATAATATTCATTGTATTTCATTATAATATCACCTTCTGGAGTGTAATGTAACTTCATCGTTGTATTTTAAATATTATTACATACATACGTGCATTATCATTACAATCCTTCAGTTAGGATTACGATCTAAATTTAGCTCTTCACACCACATCACTAATTTTATGTACAGTGTTGGAAAAATAATACGGACACTTAAATATTTCAATGACAAGACAATGATCTGAAGCATTCCGCTAGAAGCGTCGAATTGTGGTTTCAACAAAAAAGGGTGCCTGTAATTGAACACCTCTAGGGAGTCCTAAAAATCAAATTCGGCAACTTTAAATCAAAAATAAATAAAAATTGTGGGAAAAAAAATCAGGCGGCATGATATTCAATTTCCCCTGACGTCTATGCGAATCTTGTGGGATCTATGAATTGTAGCTGCCAGGAGGTAATAAAAAATATTGACATAATATCCGGAAATGATGGTAATGTTTAGGATAACATAAAGTGTCTCTATTATTTAATTAAATAATGATATTGTTTTAAGAATTTTGCAGAAGTAGTCATATATTAGTTAAACTATTTGAATACCTTTATTATAATGTATCTGCTTTGTAGTATTTAGGGAAAAGTAATAAAAATAATACAAGAAAATATCGAAAAATTTAAGAGCTAATATTATTTTTTCCAACACTGTATATTTAAGTGGAGGGGCCTGCGGTTTAAAATATTTCTTTACTTTCAGAGTTTTTTTTCAGAAATATGCTGAGAGAAAGTCACCAATGAAATATTTGTTTAAGTACTTCATTTTGTTCGAGATATCTGCAATTTTATTTACTCTCAGAGTTCTTCCACGAAAATCTGCTGAGAGGAGGTCGCCGAAGAAATATTTTCATATTTTCGTTTTGATGTTTGGCCTAGGGCTTGAAGTCGGGCCCTACGGCTACTAAGCTAACGCACTACCTACTAGACTACGGCAACTTATTATTACTATTTTTGAACATATTAATCGAATTAAACATAATGGTTTTGATACGTGATTCTTCATCTTTAATCTCAATTTCAATTGAGAAATTGATTTGAATTGAATAGTTTCTGTTTAAAAATATTATTTCGCATTTATTTCGTTTGTCTAAGCTTCATTTATTTAAATCTAATATATAAAATTCTCATGTCACGGTGTTAGTGGTTAAACTCCTCCGAAATTGATCGACCGATTTTCATGTAATTTTTTGTGCGTATCGGGTAGATCTGAGAATCAGACAACATCTATTTTTCATATCCCTAAATGTTAAGAAGGCGTGGTAAATCATTAAAACTGAATATTTAGGAACATATTAATCCTAGACGAAAAAGTACGGCGGGTAAATTCGTAGAGTCAATATCAACAATCCCGCGAAATGGGCGCGAAAACCCTCCCCTTCCAAGTGATACATATAACTCTTATGGTGTTTTCTTTTCTACCAAGAAATGTGCATTTTATTAAGGCAAAATACAATTTTGCGTTTGTTTCATAAAAATTTTTCACCCTCTAAAAGGGTGGTATGTTTTATTCTAAATAATTCGCGCTTGCCAATGGTGGAAGGCATTGCATTTTTTGCCCTGTTTAAATCGAGTTTAGATGGCTTAAAAAAATACGATATAGCAAAATATTGGCGTGGCAAACCTTTAAAATTGAATATTTAGGGACATAGGGATCGTAGACGAATGCTGTTTGGTGGGTAAGTTCATAGAGTCGTAGATATCGACAAACTCACCAAAAATGGGCGTGCCAACCCCCCCTCGTTGAGAGATACCTATAAGTCGATTAATTCGATGGCTTACAACACCATATGTCCATATATAAAATGAATGTCTGTTAGTTTTTGTTTTAGGAAGATCTGCGTACCGTTGAACGCTTATAATTTACGTTGTTCTTTTTAAGAAGTACTCAGAAGGGGTGGTACAGGGGCTATTTTTTACAACGCTTTCGATTATAAGTTCATCCCCACACACTTATACGTAGTAAGTTAGTTATTTTTATAGAACTGTTTTATGCACCGTATTACAATAAATATATAATGTGACCTGTTTTGGGTAAGCAAAACAATTTTGGGCGGGACGAAGTTCGCCGGGTAAGCTAATATATCGTGCTATTATTCATATGAAAAATAAATCAGAAATAATGGAATTGCACTAAAAATGCAAAAGTGCATGTGTTTCAGTCATAAAACCCCGCATACATTTTTTTTATTTCGTGTACTATTGGCCTTCAATATGAAGAAGGGAATGAAAAAACAAATTATTTATCTGCCTAATCCTTCACTTATTGCACTTGTAATAATTTCCAGAATAACAGAGGAGTTCTTAAGTAAATTGCAAATTGGATTTGATCACTCAGCATTGCTGAAAACTGGCAAGTAAAGCTGGCGTAAGTAAATCAAATCCTTAAGATACTCGCACAAAAGTTAACACGAGTTAATACCGACACATTTTAAATTCTCTTTATTCTTTGAAAACTTTCTCTTGTAAACATTCTTTAAGAGTAGCTTGAACTTTCTCTTCCAAAGAGAAAATTTCAAGAATATTAAGTGAGAGTAGCATTCGCACTCGGGCAAATACAAGTCAATTTTACAAAAGAATTAACGTCGCGACGATGCAATGCAGATACGTTTTGAATTTTAAAAACCTGATGGCGTACCTTTGCCGTACTTTAATTCTTTCACTTAACGAATATGGTCAAGACAGTGGCTTTTAGCCACGTTCTGCTGATGACAGAGTGCCAGAGTAAATGGGCAAAATAAAATACAAAAAAGAAAACAAATACAAAAACAAGTATTTCTTTCAACGGATAAATGTAAACGTGCCTGTTGTAAGTTGATTACATTACTTGAGTGCAGGGCTCATTATTTATTTTCGATGTTCTTTGGGATTCTTTCGTTTCGCAATGTCATCGTCCATATTCCAGCACCACTCTGGTCATGGAGGTATAAATGGGAGTTGCCTTTGCAATTGTCGTCAGTTGTTAAGTGGGTTCTTTGTGGAACAGAACAGTAAAGGAAAAATTAAATAAGAAAACAACAGTCGTTCGAGTTTGTACTTTTTCTTCAGACGATTACAATGGATTGTTGGTTCTTTAGTGAGTGTGTCCCAAAAAATAATAATAAAAAAAAAATGGAATGGAATGGAAGTGAAGAAATATAATAAAATTAATATTTTACAGAAGTATTGTTTTTACTGATGCCATTATTCTATGGTCCTAATAATGCCAACACTATACAGGAAAGAAATTTGTTTGCCACGGAACTTTTTCAAACAGTAGCCACACAAAGTCAACATGAGAATGTGATTATTTCACCAGTGGCCATACAGACGGCTTTAGGTTTAGCCTACTATGGAGCTACGGGACAGACTGCCACTGAATTGCAAAGAAGTCTTCATGCCACGGCTCATGAAAGCAAGCATGGCTTGGCACAAGGCTACCACGATCTTTTGCATTCATTTATTAAATCGAAAACTGTACTTGAAATTGCCAATAAGATTGTTGTAAACGACAAATTAAAAATATCTCCTGAATTTAAAAAAACTGCCCAAGACTACTTTGACTCTGATGCTGAACAGTTGGATTTTGCCAATGAAACGTATTCGGTGAACAACATCAATCAATGGTTAAGTGAAAAGACCAACGGAAAGATTACCAATATTCTACAGAGACTGGATCCTGACACCAATATTGCTCTGATTAATGCAATTTACTTTAAAGCCAAATGGGCTCGTCCCTTCATGGATGATGCCACCAGTGATCGCCCATTTTGGATTACCAACGACCAGTCTATTGAAGTGCCCACAATGTATGCCGACAATTGGTATTATTATGCCGACTATCCCGATTTGGATGCTAAAGCCTTGGAGCTGTTTTTCGAAAATATCGATCTAACCATGTGGTTTATTTTACCCAATAAACGTGATGGCCTCTACGAATTAGAAAAAAAACTTAAGGGCGTCAACTTTAAGAATTTAGAGGCCTTGTGGGAATGGAAGAGCACTAGTGTATATTTGCCAAAATTCAAGTTTGAATTCGACACCGATCTTAAGCCATCTCTTCAAAAGGTAAATTTTATGATTGCAATTTGATTTGTTACGTGTCTCGCTCGTCTGAGAATTCTTGAATTTTGTATTCTTTTCTCTTTTAGTTGGGCATCAATACGATGTTCTCGAATGCAGCTGATTTCAGTAACATGTTTGTTAATCGTGGCACCAATATGCATATTTCCCAAGTGCAACACAAGGCCTTCATCGATGTCAATGAAATTGGGTGTGAGGCTGCTGCCGCCAGTGGTAAGAACTTTATTATTTTACACCTGCTCATACAAATAGCTTTCCAAAATATTCAAATAAATATTTCCAATGACGCCATTTTGTTTATTAAATTTATTACAGTTGCTGTTGGTGTGCCCATGTCATTGCCCTTGGATCCTAAAACATTTGTGGCCGATCATCCATTCGTTTTCATAATACGTGACAAGACGGCCGTCTACTTTGCTGGCCATATCGTTAAATTCTAACGTAATTCATATAGTTTGTCCAACTCAATGACTTTCTAAAGAAGTTCATACATTTTTATAAAATATTTAATGTACCACAAATACTTCTTAAATTAATTTGAAAATAAAAAAAAGAATTAAATTTAAATAAATAACAAATGAAAATAAAATCCAAGATTAAGAAAAAAATTATCATAGAAATGCATTTTTAATCGTAAATACTCATATAATTAAGAAAATGAACTCAACTTTGAAGCAGAAAGATGTTAATAAGGGGATAATAGCCCACATAGTGGGACACTACTGATGACTATATTTGATAGAATGAAAATTATTTTACGTTCAGATTCGATCGTCTTGCGGGCCAAGTGCGTAATATATATGAACGGACATTCTTGAATCTGTTGGACAATTTTTAACATCCTTGAATACATATAGTATCGTACAATTTCTTTAAAGCCGACTCTTTTGCTTTAATTGGTCACCGATCGGATACCTGCCTTTTGCTGTGTTATACCTTTCTTTATTGAATTATTTTATATGACCTGTTATTCTGCAAATACTTTTTCGGTTTTGTCCTTGGCTGGTTTAGTAGTTAGTAATGTTGGGTTATCAGACGTAAGGCCTCGGTTCAAACCCCTGGTCATTTCTTCTTGTCTGGACAGGGATTAAAAGTCGCCGCGGTCTAGTAGTTAGTGTGTTCGCTTATCAGAAGTAAGGCTTCGGTTCAAACCACTGGTCATTTGTCCACTGGAAAGTCGCCGCTGTCTAGTAGTTAGTGTGTTGGCTTATAGACGTAAGGCCTCGGTTCAAACTCCTGGTCATTCATCTCCAACTAAACGAAATATGAAAAAATATTTATTCAGTGACTTCATTTCAGCAGATTTCTGATAAAAACTCTGAGAGTCATGAAAATATCTCAAAAAATCTGTTCTTCGGAGTTGATTTTAAACTGTAATTCCCGTCATTCATGTATAAAAATTAACGAACACAACATAAGTGCTGTGAGAAACTAGCTCGTAATCCTGACTGAAGGTTGCAATGAACAATTATGTTCATACATATGTATCAGCCTTAAAATGTTATCCTTTGTCTTTATAACACGATCTGTTCTCTTTCGAAGCTATTGTGGTTTGAAGTATATTAATTCCCACTCAATGTCTAATCGTAGCTGGTAACTGCTATCCTTATGAGGTTGGTGAGGACAATATCGTTCTTTGAAAATAAGTCTCTTAAACTCACAATATTATTTTGTTAACTTTTCCAGTTTGCTCTCCATGACTTAAAACCCCCCAATCATAATTCCGTTGTGCTGAATGCATATTTATTTGCCTCGAGAATTTTTAATTATCAATGATTTTGTCTTGGAAACCATATGCAATTCGGTACGGTTTCAAAGCCTTTAGAACCTTTACTAGGGTTTAAGTTATCAGTCCTCAAAATTGGATTTTGAATGATTTTGATAAGAATACATTGCTCTGAAACTATTCTTATTCAAAGTTCGATTATCTCTGAAGTCTATCTAATTCTCCAAGTGTACAAAGCTAACTTGAGTAGTCATAGCAGCCATAGATGCCTTAGGTAATCGCAGTCCCTTTACTAACCGAATTTCCCTAAACTAATAAAAGAAGTTGCTCAGAGTAGGGTCTGCACATTAAACCACGGCGGGCCGCTATATGTGGTCAAATCCATTGCAATCTAACCTAACCCTATGCTGGAAACCAATGGGTGTAATAACTCCCTTAAACGGACAGAGAATGGATAGCCAATTACTGAAAGTATGCATAAGTATGCAGGGTACATAATTTTGTTGACGTTGTCTGCAACATATAGAAGTATCGGTGTATTTGACTTATAATTCTATTGCATTTCGGAGATGTCACAGTCTCTCTTGCCTCCTGATTTGTCTTGTCCCAAAGTTCGGCAAATAAGATGTGACGGTGGTGAAAATACAATTGAGCAGTTGGGAGTCAAGTCGCTGATTCGGAGTGGTTAGAAGAATATCCAATCAGTTTAGTATGGGATTGCTGATAGGAAACAAGTTTGTCACACGAGGTTCATATTTTCTCACAATTGCCTTACCTTTTAATGGTTCATGATAGCTTGTGCATCGCAGGTAAGTTCGTTATCACCCGGAGAACTGGTACTAATGAAGGCCATAAAGGCACATTATCCCTAATTTGATTTTACTGATCCGACTCAATGTGGTATACACAAACGCCGTATCATAATAGAGGATTTAACTGTGATTAGCTTTTCTAAAACAGCATCTGAACTCTATTTTTCACTTTTTTATTTTGAATTTAATTGAGTGCAACACAATTGGAAATTATATTTCAATTATTACAAGCAACAAAAACATTCTTCTCGGTGTAATGTAGCAGAAAAAGAGCCTCTGTATTGCCAATGGGATTGTTTGTAATTCTCTGTGAACAGAAATGGAATTTTACTGAATATGAAAAATAAAAAATAAAACCCAACTTTAAATGAAACCATAACTTTAAATCTAAGATCAGTTTGAATATTTTCTCCATTTTAAATTTGTTTGGCATTAATATTTGAAATAAAGATGAAAAGTTTATTTCTTTTATGGATGGACATTCGTGAGAATTATTATTCGTTTTTATTTAAAAAACAAGGCATACCAGGCGTTATACATAAGTACACTTATGTCCGAATACTTATGCACTTTTTGTTTCTAATTAAATGTGACTTATTGCCGCCGGACAGTACAATAGGCAAAGTCTGCAACAAATTTCCAATTGAGGGCAAAATTTACAACCTGTCAACATGTTGTACCAAACAACATCTCTACGTTTGCAACACCATAAACTAACAACTCATATCAAATACAGATGCCACAGTATAGTACTCGGCATTGTAATATTTATACTCGTCGTTTTTAATCGAAAAAGGCAAGTGAACAGTAAAATTACAAATACTCGTATGTTCTTGTTGTTGTTATTGTAGCATTTGCTATTGGTTTCGTTAGAGTTCGCTTTTTACGAGTTTGTTTTTGAATTGTTTGCACAATTTTGGTTCCCCAATTGATTTCATATTTTATGCTCATACACACATACACACATACATACAAACATAATAATTAATGTTTTTACAATTTTGTACTTCTTCTTCTTCTTCTGCTCGTTGCGATCAATCGATTTCTATTAAACAATATTAACTTGTCATTCATCATGATCATCGACATACAGTAGAACATCGATAGTCCGGACATGCCCCAGTCTGGACACTTCAATAATTCGGACGCTTGTACAATCTGGACAAATATTTTTTAGGCAAGAAAAATATTTAAATTCCCGTTTTTAACTCGCATGTTTTGTCATACCAAGCGTCATTCATGTCTTTAAATAATAAACGCAAACATAAAATACTATCTTTAAAGGAAAAGTTTGATATTCAACGATTTACATACATACATAATTGGCCATTACAACCCTTTAGTTAGGGTTATTGACCTAGTTTCTCACACCACTCATGTTGTGTGCGTTAATTTTATACATAAGTGGCGGGACCTATAGTTTAAAGTCGACACCGAACGACAGATTTTTGAGAAACTTTTCATGGCAATTTTATTTACTTCCAGTGTTTTTACCAGAAATCTGCTGAGAGGAAATCGCCGAAGAAATACTTTTTGTACTTTTATTTTGATGTCTGGCCTTGGGCTCGAACTCTGGCTTTACAACACGGCGACTCAAAAATCAACGATATGCGACATTAAAAAACAATAAAGAGAAGATAAAACAATTGATTTCGAATACCCATAATGGACGCGTTAGTGACATAACTTATGAACTGATATGATAGAGTGATTGGACTGGTGCAAATGAATTTTCATAAAAATTTTCCGATGATGAAATAATACAACACGCTAAGCGAAAAGTATCGCCAGTGTTGCTCACAGGCTCTGAAAGAGACTTTGTTGAAATGGATGCAAAAACAAAGATTTTTTTTCATTTTCAGTTTGTCACCGTAGTCTAGTAGAGTATTGTCTTATTAGACGGAAAGCCCGGTCACACATCAAAACCAAATATGAAGAAAAGAATATTTCCTCTCAGCAGACTTCTGACAAAAACTCTAAGAGTACATAAACCTTTCATGAAAAAGTTTCTAAAAAATCTGTCGTTTGGAGTCGACGTTAAACTGTATATGCCGCCACTCACGTATAAAATTAACGCATGCAATATGAGTGGGGTGAGAAGTTATGCCGTAATCCTGACATAAGTTGTGTAATGGCCAATTATGCAAGTATTCAGTGGGCTGTGGATAATAATATAGATATGCAGGATATTCTATTGTTGAAGAGGCTAGAGCAAAAAGCACAAAATAACTTTGTTTTTTAATAAATCATCGGACAATTCACCTGAATTGTTTTAATAATTTTCACTACATACTATAGTCCGGACAACTCGATAATCTGGACGTGTCTAAAACTATTGGTGTCCGTATTGTCGAAGTTCCACTGTACTACAGGCAATTGTTGCTACATTTTCATTTTTCTAATTTTTCTTTTGTTGATTTTTTTATTTTCAATTGCCATAAAAGTTGGCCACTCAACTGGATTGCTAGTTGGTTCGCTTGCTGTCAATATATATCTCCACGTCAGACTGTTAGTTCAATAGCGACCACTTAAGTTTACTAAAATTAAACGAATTTAAGATACACTATGCAAAATAATTATAGGACTACATGGGGTGATTGTTTACTACTCAATAACGTTCACCTACCGTATATGGGAAGAATTGTAATGCCACTTTGTTGCATTGCTGTTACACCTTCCTTACTTACTTTTCTTCATAATTGCACAAATTTCTAACTTTATATAGCTGGAATACTGAATCAATTTTGATTTTATAGCTTCATTATTGAACCATTCGGGTTTCTTCTAAGATACAAGTTATTTTGTATTAACAAGACCTTCAAAAATGCCATGATCGCCAAACACCATTTCGATTAAATCAAGTATTTAAATTCAACACAAAAAAAAAATAAAAAAAATAACGCATGGGTCACGTTTTATTGATCTATTAATCACTTGCAGTGGTTTCACTTATTATCACATAACTGATAGTTTACGACCTAGTTTCTTGCACCGCTTATGTTGTGTATGTTAATTTTGTAAATGATAAACGAGACCTACAGTTAAAAGTCGATCCCAAACGACAGATTTTTGAGAGACTTTTCCTGGCAATGATGAGAGGAAGTAGCCGAAGAAATATTTTTTCATATTTAGTTTAGTTTCTGATGTCTGACCTGTGCTTTGAACCGAGAGCTCACGTCTAATACTATCTACTAGACTACAGGGATTTCGAGGGAATATTTTTATTTTTAATGACTGGCTTTTGAATGTAAATTTTCACTAACTTAGTCAAGTGTATAAGCATTACCCGTTAACATCGCAATTGATGCTTTTTATCAGGCGATATACATAGGATAGCTATCTTAACTTACCGATCGTTAATGAGATTAAATTTTCTTCATCCAAGAGGGTTAACTATCTGGGTGTTATTCTAGATCCAAAACTCGAATGAAAGGAAACATTATCGAGAAATAGTTCATAGCGTTTTACACCCACAGAAGGACCGTGATTCGATTAGACTGTGGTAGAACCAACCTTGTTTTATGTGTAGAGGTTTGGTGGACGATGGTTTGGTATGAAAGCAAAGGATTTAGCTGTTGACAATGGGGTTAAAACTTTGCCCAAATTGGACAATGTATGTCCGCATTGATAATATGGATCTTTATAGTTATAAAGTTTTCAATTATTAATTTCATTAAACAAATCTAGTCTAAAGATCAGAGGGTTTCTAATTGAATCCTTGAGATTAAACCGATGAACAAAAGCTGCGAACCAAGACTAGTGTATTTAAGTGTTCAAATACTAAACTTTATTATAGCTAACCTGACCACTTTAGTGTTTACCAGGCACAGAACAGGGCTACATGCAAGGCCTATTGGGTTGCGAGATTATCCTTTAAAATTTCTTGATTTATTCGGACCATGCGATTAAGCCTTTAAATGAGCGTATGGTCCATGAATTCTAAGTATATTTCTTTAGGAAATTTTTAAATATTCAAACGTAACTTTCCTATGAGTTTCCTTTACAATTGTAATGAACTGCTTGCAATGCTTTATTTGTTGCGTATTCCGATTGTTTCAATTAAGTAACTTTTTTTTTGAAAATGCTTTAAAAAAAACTACTGAATATTTTCAAAAATTTCTTTCTTTATTTGAAAGAACAATCCTTCCAGTTAATAATGGAAAATAATTTCATTCAAATCGCTGCCTCAGCTGGCCATGCAGTAGCCTACACGATCGTTCCAATTTTTAAGCACATTATCGATTGTGTGCAGCTGTATTACACCAATGGCTTCACGAACATTGTCCTTTAAAGCGTCAATTGTCTCTGGCTCGTTGACGAAACACTTATCTTTGACGACACCCCACAAATAATAGTCCAACGGTTTTAAATCGGAGCTCCGAGGTGGCTAAACGACATCAGCTCAGCGGCTGATAATGCGATTTTCAAAAACAGGGCGGAAAACATTGAGTGTAGCTTCGGCTGTGTGGCACGTAGCACCGTCCTGTTGAAACCTCTTAAACTTTTGTGAACAAAAATTCGTTTAACATGGCCCGATAACGATCGCCAGTGACTATAACACCCACTCCTTGCTTATTGTCGAAGAAAAATGGTCCTATTATGCCACTGAACCAAAATCCGCACCAAACAGTGACTCGTTTTGGGGTGCGCCGGCTTTTCAATGTATGCGTGCGGGTTTTCTGTGCCCCAATACGACAAAATAGGCTTCATCAGAAAAGATGATTTTTTTTGCCAAAATCGGCATCTTCTGTAAGTCGATCGCAGGCCCACTTAGCAAAGCGAAAATTCATTGGATGGCCAAGTAGCTTCAACTTCTGAACCAATTGGGCTTTGTATGGCGTCATACCAAGGTATTTATGCAAAATTCGTCTCAATGATGTCTCCGAAATGCTCAACTGTTGAGAACGACTGTGAATTGATGTTGATGGCGCTTAATGCACACTTTTTGCCACTGCAGCAATATTCTCGGGTGTACGCACTATTTTTGACTTTTCACGATTTGGTTTAGCGATGAGGATGCTAGTTTCTTTCGCTTTTTTCACAAGATAATGAACATACGGAACTGACGGTTCTTCTCCTCTTCCGAAATCCATACGCAATTAGCAACATTACCATGATTTTCAAAGTAATGTTTCAATATTTCCCAGCGTTGTTCAAGCGTATACACTGCCACATTCGTTCAGTAGAAGTATAGAACAAATTATCTGTTAAATGTTACAATTCATGAAATAAGCACTAGTTGAAAAGAAAACGTTAGATGGCGGACCCGATATTAACTCGTTTTACAAGAAGGCTCCAATTCTCACGTCAATTTTTAATTACGTAAGCCTTGGCATTCTATCAAATGAGTTTTGTAGGACCTGTGTGTCTGATGAGTAAGAGGAGACTATCTTTCACAATCTGTATCACATTCTATGATATTTGACCGATCTCTAGAATATAATGGTTACTTCAGTAACAAGATTTAGTTTGAATTCTGGTACAGCATTCCCTCGATTTACGTTGTTTCGATTAACGTCGTAAAAAATTTTGTTTCCTTTAACTTCGATTTCCGTCGTCATACGATTTACGTTCGATTTATTCAATATATGAATAAAAATTTAATTAATTTAGTTTTTTTTTTTTTGTAAAGTGTATACAAATATTTGCATCTGATAGTATAAGTTATTAGAAATTCGATTTACGTCGTTTCGATTTACGTTTGCTTTTTTCGGATCATTCTACAACGTAAATCGAGGGAATACTGTATGTTAGATCCCCAGGTTCAAAATTGATTTCAGTATTACAATGGGTTGGCCCCTTTACTTCAAATAGAGTTCGCCGGGAATGGATGACACCTATCGAAAACCATTAGGAAAAATATTAAATTAAGCCCTTCTGTCTGAAATATTGCATGTGTAAGAAACGCGATCTATTCTTTAGTGTTTCACAGCAGGTTTCAAGACATGTTTAATAAGTACCCTTGTTAGTATTGGAATTGTATTCATACCTTCGATGAATCAAAATGTGTTTACTTGAAATTATTATCAGGAGTGTGCTTATAGATTTCAAATTCATTCGAGTATATATAGGAGCAATACACACTACTTACTATACAAGCACTGTTTGGATTCCATGTTTACTGCAATTATTGTTATTATTTTATATCGTTTATATGGTTATAACAACTAAATGCAATCATTTAGGCATGATCGTGTATAAATTTTTATTAAATAAATACACTCATGTGTATAATTCATGTATCTAGGTATTTAAGAGATATTCAGTCAGTCAGTCAGTCAGGCCAGTCATACATAAAATTTCATACGAAAAAATATTGTGTTTTTCTTTCTTTCTTTTTTTCTTTCTATCTGGTATTCTTTAATATTTCACGTATTAACACATCATTTTAATTTCATTTCTTTCTTTTTTTTTTATTTTTTTATTTCTTTATTTATTTATTTTATTTTATTTCTCTTCCTTTTTTTGTAAATTTAATTTAATTTTTTTTTTTATTTTTTTGTTTTTAGTCGCACATCTTGACCCAAAAAGGCAATCAGTCTGAATTCATACGCTAAGAAGTTATTGAATATGCAAGCACCCATTCAAATACAAAAGTTAAGTCCAAAAACTAAAAAAGAAACAACAAAAAAGAATAAACAACAACAATAAAAACAATAAAAAAATAAAAAAGAATTTTCCTCTTTTTGTTTTTTTGTTGTTTCATGCATTTACAAGTACTTGCACCTGCAATAAAAATGGGAGTCGTAAAATTCAAAATAAAACATCGAATGAAACTGAAAAACCAAAAGGAAAGAAAATAAATGAGATCATCGCCATTATCATCATCATTATCATCATCATCATCATTCACAAGATCGTTTAAGAAGCAAACAAATGTGAATGAAACAGTAAACAAATGTTAATCGGATGGAGTACACATTACACAGTACACAGTCGGAGACCCAATGATAGAGCGATAAACCCCTTTAAGATATTTTCACTTGAGCCATCACAAAATTTAATCTTGTTCTCTGCCGTTCGGTAGTTAAGAACATAATTTGGTAGCTAATGGCGAACAATTTTAATGGTAATCTGTGTGAAGGGTGTTGAAACTGCACTATTACGATTTGTTAATATCGTAATGACGTCAATTAAAGTTTCATAGACTAAATTAATTGTAATGCGTAGTACAGAGAAGCAAACAATTTTTTTCTTAAAATTGAAATAAAATCTTGATTTTAATACCATCGGCCTGTAATTGTTTAAAATATTAGTGGCGATTATTATCGCAATACCATAAAAGATGGCACCAGATAGATACCACCGATGTCCAAAAAATCATAAAAAAAATTTCCAATTTTAGTTAGAGTTGTAATTTATTTCATTCTTCCCATCTCTGCAAAAGGTATCCTATTTTACTCATCATTTTCTGCACGTTATTGGAATCAAGTTTCACTTTAAATTGAAACTATTTATATTTTAATTTAGGCTTAAATAAAATTATGTATAATAGCGACGTCTTAAATTTTACATAGGCCATATCTGAATTTTTTCAACGTTTGAATACATATTTAATTATATTGTTACGAAAATGGAAACAGTGTAATATCGTTTAACATTAAAACGATAAACAAAAGCTACACAAACAAATCCATCCAACTTGTTACAAGTAAACCAAAAACATCAGTATGAGAGAAAAGGGGATAGACAAGTAAGCGAACGCGACAACAGGCAACGTGAACAAAGTACACAAACAACAATGAAGTCGCGATAGAGTTCGCCAGAAAGCGTAAACTCGATCATTCTACTTCAAAAATGTTCGTCAGACTGTCTACCTAGTCATTTAAAAAGGCAACACAAAGCAGGCAAAGGTTTGTGTGACGATTAAGAAAGACTTGTAAAATAATATAATTTTTTAATATTTATCCTCACTTGTTTCATCTTCATTCATTGTTTTTCGATTGTAGCTTTTTTTCTAACTCTACTAAAACCTTTCTATAGGGAGTTAAGCAATTTCTTAACTCAATTAATCAATTAATTCCATAAGCTCTTCCTCACCTAAGGTTTCTCCCCCGAACACTAATTCACTTACGTCCTGATGGTTTACTACAAATTCTTTATCGCTTAAACGAGAACCAATGTTTACGATTTCTGTAATTGGTAGTGAAATTGTAGAATAATCTTGTATTGCTTGAACCACTTGAGGTAAAACAGATTTCCAACACGTATTAAGCGTTGATGGTTTAATTTCCGCGCAAGCTGATGACGCGGTTCTAATACAATCTAAAATTGAAAATTCTTACCGCACTTGATTAAGAGTTTTATTTTCATTATTCTCTAATCTGGCGAAAATAATTTGGAAATGCTAAAGTTTAAAGGATTCTTTGGTCTAAAGTTTGTATTAATGACGTGCAGTTAAGAGGAAGGAAGACAATTTTCGTTATTAAGAACTAATAAAACTTTGAAATACAAATTTTTTCCGTCGTATAAGTTTCCACTGCCGAGATAAAACAATTATAAAACTGATCCTTAAGTAAATCTTGAGTCATCCAAGCTTTTTTGTTAGATCGCCAGAAGAAGGCTTCATTGGAACAGTAAAATTTTTTTAAATTAAAAATCCAACTGCTATTGTTTTTCACGGTACTGTATCTCGGTTGAGCTTTTTTGTCGAAAAAAAAAACTAATTTAAACCGTGTTACAATATCTAGTTACTATTCATTCATAGGCTGTGCGGAAGGAACTTATGGGATGAGGTTGAACGCAAACCTCGATATAAGTGTACCACGTTATAGGAGGCCTGTAGCAATTTCAGTCCTACGTTTTACGGAAACCGCGTTCTGAAAGTACCGCGTTACAGGAGGCCTGTAGCAATTTCAACCCCGCGGTATATCGAAACTGCGTTCTGAAAGTACCACGTTATAGGAGGGGTGCCTGTAGTTGGTCAATGTTTGCACAAAGAGAAATAATAATATTTGCAAAAAAAAAAAAAAAAAAAATACACAAATATTAACCGACTTCTGGAAGTCGTGCAGACGTCAAATTCTATATTTTCCGATAAACAATCACGAAAATTCTGAAAAATGAAAATTTCTGAATTAATAGTTCATTTGATGACTTATATAAAAAATATCACTCGACTGTTAGATTCTTTAAATAATAACTACAGTAATTTTTGTCCGATTTGATCAAATGATGACTCAATCTCTTCACAAGAGAACAGACTATATTTTTTTTATTAAAGTTTCCTACTACGAATGGACAAATTTGAAAAATATAAAAAAAAATGAGAATTTTCCAAGATTACCTCACCAAATCTCATAGCATTTTAAGTCGAATAATAGATACGCCGTTTAAAGGGACCATCTCTCCCCTTTACAACAAGATCAAAATTTTGGAAATCCGGAATGTTTGAGTAATCCAGACATTTGTGCGTTAAGTCTAAAAACAGTTTTTGTCAAATAAAAAAGTTTGGAGCGTTCGAGAATTATAAAAAATTATTTTTAAGTTCTACTCAACAAAACTCACAACCTACACTATGTCATTAGCCGGGTGTATTTAATTTTTTTTTTTTTTGTCGCATAGTGTTATTAGTGTTTTCACCACTTTTATAGCTAATAAAATGAGATAAATTGAGACCCTAATACTATCGAATTTTAGTAAATTTATTTAACCATTTTCGTGTTAGTGGATTGTCTATATAGATACGTCTTGCCTCAAAGTGTAGTCTCAAATTGTATTGAATTTTAGTTGCACCACTATTCTGTAATTTTCTTTAAAATTTCTTCAGCAAAACTTGGGGTTTTCATAAGAATGCAAAACAAGAAAACGACTAAAGAAATCTCCATAATAGTACAAGCAATTATGTTTTCCATTTTCATTCCTTTTATTGTATATTGTAATGCAATAAATAATTGTACAAATAATTACAATTCGTGCTTAACTGATATCGAACTGTTAAATTAACTGTAAAGTTATTGCATTGCTGTTCATTTTAAATTTGCAAAATTGTTTACCGTTACGAACAAGTATGAAAATTATAATTTTTTTAAAAATTTTTTATGCTCTCGATTAAAATAATAAATAATGAAGGGCCAAGAGAGAGTGACAAATTTGTTATTCTGATTTCGAAATCTATGCAATCACAGATCCCACATCCTCTGTCAAATTAGGTGACATTAAGCATTTTATTTTTAAATTTTTGATGTTTATTTGGCGATTTCTTAATATTAACTTAATATTTAACTATACACAGATCTGTTAGGATCCTCGAGCAGCATACAATTTAGATATACAGTAGTGAGGAAAAAAAAGTGAACAAATTTAGGTAAAAGCAGATCAATTAGAGTAATTAAAATAAAAGTTCAATGAAAAATTTGCAAGTTGCGAATTTTAAATTGGAAACAGCAGATAGGAAATTTGCCATTATAAAGGCTTTGGAAGAAGGTAAATCAATGAAGGCAGTTGCTCATCAACAAAAAATCAACGGTTTGTCGGATTTCATCGCGATATCGTCAAACAACTAACGTTGAAAGAAAGCCAGGAAGTGGTTAATCTCGTAAATCTACTGCCCGCCAAGACCGGCAATGGTAAAAATACTAAAAGTTAGCCCTAGAAAAACGGGAGTAGATGTTAGTAATTATGCAAACGAGCAATTAGGGGTTTCTATACAGCCAGAAACCGATTAAACGAGGCAAATTTATTAGCTAGATGACCAACAAAGAAGTCACTTATAAGTAAGGGTAATAAGAAAAAACGGCTTGACTTTTCTAGATCTGCATTCGTCGAAAGAACAGTGGACCAAAGTTTTCTGGAGTGACGAATCAGAGTTTAACTTATTTGGCTTTTGGTTAAATTGCATTTATGGGCTCTTAAAACGAAAATGTTCATATCAATTCTGTAAATAATCAACATTCTATATGTAAGACAAACCATGGTATTGAACATAATATAGCATCAAGTTGCATTTTTTTCTCGCTACTGTACTTTTACAACGTCTACATCTCTTGGATATCAAACGGGATACTTACAGTAATCCAGAATATACTGGCAATCATATTGTTACGTTTTTACCTTTTAAAAACATTAAAAATATGAGTTCGTAGATTACAAATAAAATAAAAATAAATATGTGTTTAATTTTAAATTAAATCTTTATTATCTGCACAACTTTTGTGCCACTGTTCGAATTTACACCACGTATACAACGATAACTATCACAATAGGTGCTTGTTCGTTATATTTTTCTGCTTACAACCTTTTTGTAAACAACAACAATTGTTAGTTATTCTTCTTTGCTCACAATATTTTCATAAGCATAACACTAACAACTGTTTTCTTTACACGCAACTAACTGTATTATAGATCAATCTCCTGTCTTCACACAACTGATTGAATTATCACGGCAACCAACGTGACGTCGTCACAAATGACTAACTTATTTCGAACTCCATTATTGCTCGCTTTGTCTTACGTTTTATATCGCTGGATCCTTAGTGTGATGAATGCTCTCTGAAGAAGGATGACGGCCTTCGGGAAGAATCTAAATATGTAAACAACTTGTTTCCATTTTTGTTATTTATCTGCTTTATATACATTTTGTTTTTGCTTGTTTACTTCTTTATTCGCTGCACTTTGTTGTTGGCTTTTTACATCTATTATCTCTTATATATTTTAGGCTGATGTTGTTGCTATATTTTTGTTTATTCGTTGATCACGTGATCAAGTCCATTGATTTGTTTTTGGGGCGTTTTTTCAATATATTAACTTAAAGAAATAACTAAATTTATTGCTTTAAAAAAAAGATAATACAGAATCGATCACGACAAGCCTTTTGTCAAGATTACGATCTTGCTACTCTCACCACTTATGTTGTGTGTATTAATTTTATACATGAGTACATGAGTTATGAATAAAAATCGATAAAAAAACCGCAAAAGAAAATACTTTTAAATATGTACGTATACAGTAATTATATTTAATTTTTTTAGTGAAGTGAATAATTAAAGCATTTTAACATTTTTAGTCACTGTTAATACCACTGTACTCTGATACTAACAGCCTTATTAATGTGAATGCCCAGTATTTTAAAGAACCAGTATTTTTTCTCGGAAGACGGTATCGTTTTGTTAACATGAGAGAAACAATTTTATTTAAAAAAAATTCTCTTCTTTTGAAGAGGGGTTCGTTTGAAGAGAACTTCGTTTAATGGATCGTTGCAAGAGCTGAATTATTTACAACGTTTTGTTTATGCGAGAAGTAAAAAAGTAGGAGAAGAAGAAGAAGAAAAAATGTTTATGGTTCCACAGTTCGACCAGTTTTTTTTTTTTTTTGTTATTTTGTTAAACCATTAAAGCAACAGATAAATTTTGTTGTTATTTTTGCCTCTCATTTTTGTTGTTGTTGTATTTATTTGTGCTTTGAATTGAACAATTCGCTGTGTTGCTTTAGTCTTTAGTTCACTGTTTAAGATACAAAATCTTTTAAATATTTGAACGGGTGAATGCATAACACAACCTAACGTGAATTGTGATTCGAAAAGCGATTTGAAGTTTTTGTTTTTTTGTTTTTGCCAAATTAAGGAAAAACTTTTTAACAAGGCAAAGGAAAACGATACACGCGCGTTTCGTACGTACGTTACGGTTCGTTTTAATTTAAACTGCCTTTTAAATTACAAAAACAAAAAAAAATTTAAAAAGAAAAATTACCCAAAATTTTTATAATAAATTGCCGTTAATAAAAATAAAAAGAAAAAAAGAAAGAATAGAATTAATAGAAAAGAGGAAAATAAGCAATAAAAAAATTG
Source organism: Sarcophaga peregrina (assembly GCA_014635995.1). Classification (NCBI taxonomy): domain Eukaryota; kingdom Metazoa; phylum Arthropoda; class Insecta; order Diptera; family Sarcophagidae; genus Sarcophaga; species Sarcophaga peregrina. The sequence goes on along the minus strand of CM025793.1, from coordinate 57,980,781 downwards.
TAATTTTAAAGTCAATTTAAGTCAAAAAAAAAATTGGAAATAAATTTTAAATTGTTTTTTGTGATTACATTTCTACGGTGAAATGTACAAAAAATAAGAAAATAAGAAAATAATAAAAATAGAAAAATAAATAAATTTTCCTTAAAAGTTGCATTCTAAGTTTACGTGTGTTTCAGAATCCTATAAGAGAAGTTTGCGTGACGGTGCACTAACAACAACAAAAAATACGAAAATTTACAAAAAAAAAAAGTGAAAAAGTGTAAGAGTGTATGGGTAGTGAAAGAAAAACTAAATATAGATCGCAGTTTTCTAAGCCGATTGGCAGTTTGCCTAAAATAGCCAATGTCCCCGCGCGTCGTTTAACAACTGCTGGACTATCGTTACTGCTGTTTAATAAGCAGCGACCAGCTTCATTAAGCCGTCTTAACAAGAAATCTGCTTACAACAGCAACGTCAAGAAAATAATGGACAAAGAATTATTTGCTTCAAACACAGATCCCAATATAAGAGCAACAGCAACAGCAACATAAAAAATCAACAACAACAACAACAAATAAACTGTTTACAACACACAACGGTGGCAATTGCGGCGACATAAACCAAAACACTTTGATGACTTTTTCTTTTTTTTTTTTTGTTGTTAATTCTGCCATTATTATCTTGACTACTGCTTTGCTAGAAGATTTTTATGTCTTTTTGGATTTACGTAGTATAGAGTTGAGTTGGTTGTTGCAGATTTTTTAAGCCAGCTTCTTATTTTCGAGGGCAAAGGCAATGTGCGCCTTTCTATATTTTTTTTTTTACACTAAATTGAAATATTATTTTTTAATTAAAGCGCTATTATTAGAGAAATGTTATTAAAAAAAAAATAATTTTGAAAATATTTTTAAGTTTATAAACCAACAGAAAGCAACAGAATAAATTTAATCGTACAAAATAATAAAAAAGAAACCATCACCTGAAATCAACAGGAATTAATTAAAATTATACGGTAACATACACAACAAATTACAACAACACGGTGTTAAAAAACCGTCACAAGATTATAAAATTTGAGAAAGAGAAAAAAAAATGTCATAAAATCGGTTTCCATAATGTATTCTTGAAATTAAAATGAAAAAAAATATAACGAAACGAAACTGTTTTATTAATTTATTTTTTTTATTTTTTGTTGTTATGTTGTTGTGTTGTTTAATTTAATTACCAATAGGCCACAACAAATTGAATTGAATTGAATTGAAAAAGGCCATTAAAATTCATGTTCAGCTAAGAGCGCCCCAAAACAAGAAACAAAACAAAAGGAAAACTTGTTTCTTTCTTTTTATCCACAAAAATAATTGTTATTGTAATTAAACACATACACATACACACATACATACATGCCATATTGTGTACATATTTAAATAAAATAATAATAAAATGTTAATCAAATATTAATAAAATTAAATATTAAATTTCATTTGATTTCATTGCAAGGCATACGAGAAACAAAAAATAAAAAAGAAAAATATTTTGAATGAAATCGTTCAGTAAAATTTGCATTTCAAATGAATTCAAATTGAAATTCAAACGAAACTGTGAGTGAAGAAATGTGTTCATGAAGCATTTCAGATACTCGTGCATAACAGTGTGTTTGAGTGTTTATGATTCCTTCCTTATTTGTTTAAACTGAAAAATAAAATAAAAAAAAAATCGTCTATAACGCCGTTATTACAAACAATATGGATAAAAACTTGCATCATCCTCCAGAATTAGAAAGGTAAGTCTGTCTGGTTTTAAAATCTTGATTTCGGTTTGTCATGGCCTTTAGTTTTCATTTTTCCGCCCACTTTTCGCATATCATTGCAATTAAATTTGGTGGAGCAACAAAATTGTTGCTTTTATTTATAAGTTATAAGCACTGTTTCAAAAAAAATACATTCTTTGGATAAACCGCTTAAGTCTGCTTATGTGAAAAGTTCTAATCTGTATAACTGGTGGTATTTTATACGTTTAAATTTGAAAATTGAAATGAAATGAGACAACATATCGCTCCTTTATTGCAACATTGTCATATCTTAAAAAATTATAAATTTGTAGTTACTTAAGCAAAACTACTCTTTTAGACCTTCCGTACATGTTGAAAAAAAAAATCAGTTTTATATCACAAGCAGAACCGAAGTTATAGCAAAAAATGTTTGTGGCAATTAGATCATAGGACTTATGTCTTGAAAACTTTAATCGCATTCTGCCAAGTTCAAGTTCTTTTGAGATATGACTATATTGCAATAAAGGAGCTATGTGTATAATTACCCATTTTAACCCTTCTGCACTCCTTGGGTCAATTTGACCCAATTTTGATTTCCAAACGCAAAACTTTTTCCTTTTAATTATAAGATATGATCGTGAAACTTTAATTTATCCATCACAGGCACAAAAACTATGCTTTTAAATCAAAACAATAAAATTTAAATTTTTCCTTGCTCCTCCACATTTGAAAACACGATTTACACACATTTAATATCCTCTAGGTCAATATGACCCAACATATGATATTACAAGTTTACTATTCAGAATTATCGATCAATAATTTTTTCAGTCAATTATGAAAATGTTACTGTAGATGAACAATTGCTTTCATTTTGAGGCCGATGCAGTTTTAAACAATAGATTCAATCAAAGCCCACCAGATAAGTCATAAAAATTAGGGCACTTTGCGATTCCACCACTAAATATGCCTGGAATATCGAAGTGTACACAGGCAGAGCAAGATATATAAAATCAAAAAAAAAAAAAACAAGGCGGGAGTTTTGTTCATCGTACTATATTTGTCACATTTCGGTATTTTTAATTTAGGTGAGAGAGTGGTGCACAATTACATGTGATAATTTATTTGCTACATCCAATCTTGCCATTGAACTTCTTTCTCGGAATATTACATTAGTTGGCTCTGTCCGTTTTGTCATCAAAAATTCTGGATATGAAAAAGAAGTTTTCATCATTCAGCCGATGTAAGAGATGATGAAAAAAACCTGAACTAATGCTTCTTTACAACCAAACGAAAGCTGAAGTTGATGCGCTTGACCAACTAATTGCGAATTACACAAATAAGCGCATGTCTAAGCGATGGAAAAGCGAAGAAAAGTTTTACCACATGGACCATCCGCAAGAAATCTCTTCAAAAATATTCCAGAACAAAATGATCTCACAAGTGCCTCGCAATGTATACCTAAGCAAAATAATACAAATACACTATTGTCCAGAAATTTATCAAATAAACGACAGAGATATTGCTTTTGTCGACATGGAAGAAATTCAAATAAGCATTCCATTAAATGTGACTCTTGTAAAAAATTTATTTGCAAGGAGCACATGGTCACATTGTGTATAAATTGTCATAAAATTGCTAAATACGTTAGCATTAAAAATATAATTATAATTAAGAATTGCTCAGAAGTCGCTGTAGTCTAGTAGATAACGTGTTGGTTTATTAGACGTAAGGCCCGATTTCAAATCCCTGGTTAGACGTCAAAACAAAAATATGAAAATATTTGTTCGGCGACTTCCTCTCATTAGTTTTGTGGCAAAAACTCTGAGAATAAATACAATTGCTATGAAAAAGTTTCTCAAAAATATCTGTCGTTCGGATTCGACTTTAAACTGTAGGTTCAGACATTCATGTATAAAATTAATACACACAACATAAGTGGTGTGAGAAGCTAGGTCGTAATCCTGACTGATTTGCAACGACCAATTGTGTACGTATGAATTACTCAGGAAGAGCTTATTTATTTTAGTTATCATTATTTTTTATTATTCTAAATAAAAAAACAAAAAAAAAACAATTTAATTTCTTCTATTAAAGATGAAATTGTGTTTAAATTTTAATGTTTGGTCATATTGACCAAAGGATCATAGGAAGGGCACATATCGAATGGATGCAGAGGGGTTAAAGAGAAATTCCGAGAGTGGATAAAGCTAAGATATGGTTACATAGTTATCATGAAATTTTTATGATCAGGAATAAGGCAACGAATAGTTTAGCTAATTGAAACAAAGCTTGGATAACCCATATCTTTTACTTACATACATACATATATACTTAATTGGTTATAACAACCCTTCAGTCAACTTTACGACCTAGCATCTCACACCACTTATGTTTTCTGTGTTAATTTTATACATGAGTAACGCGAGCATACAGTTTAAAGTCTATTTCGAATGAAAATTTTTGTGAACATCAATGTTATTTACTCTCAGTGTGTTTGCCAGAAACCTGCTTGGAAGCAGTCACCAGAGAATAGGTGATACAGTGATACTGTGGAAATAATTACGATACTCCTACGTGATCCTGAACTAGATATGTACGATGTGTAACAATGCATACATGACATGCTAAATTTTTTATAACATTGCCCGGCTTTCTTAAGCGCTAAGCATTTTGTGAATGTTACTACATCAAACAAAACTGATCACAAAGAAGTTCCATCGTACTTACAGAGGATATACAAAAATTCAGACATTCTATTGGAAGTATGGTTGGTACACCTACTTGATAACTTAGTAATAATATGCTAATAGCCATGTGACCCTACCGGCCTGAGGTCTACATATGCATGTACTTATGTATATTTTGTTCTTATGTACTGTAGTATACAATATCTGTTTGATTCAAGTAAAACTAACTGTCTAGTACTTAATAAGCACTTAGGAGTTTGCTTCTGAAATAATATAAAGTCGAAAATGTTCCAAGTATAAGTGTCGGTAATTTGTTCCCTTTATCATCAGGTGCGGTTTCTATTCCTTAGAAATGTTCTTTAAAACTTCAACGCTCGAAGAGAAGGGTGGTGACAATTATCACATTATGCCTGCATTGCTTAACTTTAAGGTTGATTCCATATTGTTGTTAACATATTCAGCTAAAGTTTACATTGTTTAGCTAGAGAAAAGTGTACGTTTAACTCTATCTACGTATTCCCTTGGGCTTAGAATGTTCATTCAAATGTCTGACTTTATTTTCTTCTTAAAAATATAATCGCTTGACATATAGTAGCGTACATCATATTTCGTGTACTCCATTATTTATCGTAAATTTGATTCTAGTTCTTTAAAATAAATTTATAAGTGATTTCGACTGATAATATAAACCTTTATGAAATATTTTGTCGAATGCTCGACGAACATTGATAAAAAGAGAGAAATAGTATTTAACCTCTTCGAATGCTCTTTTTATGTAACAAAATTGTACAAAAATATTTTGGAGCGAAGAATGTGACAATCTATAGAATTAGACTACTTTCACAAAAGGCTAAAAAGTGATAAGTACTGAAGAACACTTTTTAAAGCTTCACTGATACTTTCAAATATTTTATTGTACGCAATTGAGTTTAAAAGAACATTGGTAACAAAGTATAAAAATCTTCAAGACCATGTTTTCCAATATAAGACCTGAATTTCGGAAACATATTTTCTACAACAGGCTACTGTATGATAAAGATTGTATTTATTTTAAATATTAGGTATCTACTAGAGGTGTGCACAAGACATATAAAATTGCATAGTATTGCATTTGTCTTAAGACCGAATATTGATTGTAGCTGCAAATATAAATAAGTGTGAAGCAAAGATAGAGTACAAAAAAACAACTGCACTCGTAAACCGTTCTACAAGAGTATAAAAGAGGGTTGTCTGAAGCGTGCAACAAAAATATTGTACTCTTCATAGAGTCACAACATGCATTTCTTTTTTTGCTCTTGGAAACCAAACATCTTCGTCGACGCCAGCATTGCCATTAACCTTTTTAAAGTCATTATTTCTGGGGAAAATTTTTTTTGAGTTTAAGGTTAGGATGTGTACTATAATGTTTTTGTTTTTTAACGCAATTTTATATTAATTTTTCAAAAATATTGTAGTGTAATTATTAATAAGCAATAAAAATAATAAAACCAAAAACATTCATACAAAACAGATTATTTTTGTAATTATTAATCTGTTCTTATAAATAACCCGCGCACGTAAAATCATAACCTACTCACAATAATGAATAAGAAAAATCCGAATGTTTTGCTCTTTGTTTGCTCGCTCGTATTGTCATTTAAACGTTTTATTTCTTGGGAAAAATTTTTTTTAAATTACTACTTTTTTATACACTACTGATATTCGTATGGCAATACTGAAAATGTTGCTTCAGTAGTAATATATGCTCTTACAACACAAAGCATAGTTCCGTTACTTCACAGCCAAACGAGTGCTGTTCTATACATTGAATAAATGAGAAATACACATTTGAGTGCACTCGTAAAATCAAGACCAACAGAAACGAATACACTACAGTATTGCATTCGGTGAAGGTTAAGCTAACAGATTGTCTTGTGCACACCTCTAGTATCTACATATCACAAAATCATTAGTTTTACTAAAATAGCATGAATAAATGTTACTGATGTGTACAACCTTTTTAATTTAGTATGCTATTTAGTTTTCTATTTTAGAGTTAAATTAGATAAATCAGCGATAAATACACTTTGAATATTATATAACAACAGTTTTTTTTATTACAAAAATTATTGCGGCTCGGTTTAGCTGGCACAGCCGATCAGCACTGGTGTCTGCTGTTTAAATATGACAAAATAATAAACAAAGAAGACGAAGATTTATATTGAAAGCAGCAACAATATTTTTGAACAATTTTAATATTTTAAAACATTATGGGAACAATAGAATTATTGAGAACGAGATAATAAAATGTAATCTTAGGGCCGTTATTCCAACTTACCGTTAAACTTGGATTTAGTTTAAGGTATCTTTAGCCTTTAATTTGTTTTCGTTATTATCACTTCCAGATAAAATAAAGTTAACTTTTTCCAAAAGTAAGGCAGTGCCGGAGCAATGTCGATAATACTGCTCAATTCAACAAGTTTTTCTTAAACGCAGTGACAATAGTGGGCTTCGTTTTTTTGTTGTACAGTAAGGGGGATACGTTCCTATAGGTTCCAGCGCTAAACGAATCAGCGTTAAACGAAGCAACTAAGAACGTACATATGTAAATACATTGGAAAATACAGTTGGAAACTTTGTTCTGAACAGACTAATAAAAGAGTCTTCAAAACAATACATAGGACACCGCTTTTGGTTGTTGCATGGCCTTTCATTTGCGCACATATACAACAAGTATCAATACATTGTGTGATTTAGGGAAATACTACCTAATACTACCGCGTAATACTGGAACAGCGGTCAGCGGAGCAGCGTTAAGCGGGGTCTTACTGTATATGCTCATTTTGTTGCATCATACTTGATGTTGCCATCTTGAAAATAATTTATAAGTATAAGTTCAAACATAAACTTAACTTTAAAAGTTACAATCCTATCGATCCTCGCTTGAGCTTAACGCTCGCTTCTACCATATTGTCTATTGTCAAGTTGTAAAAATGGGCCTTAGCTTTAAATTTAAACTGAAAAAGTGTAAATCCTAAAACATCAAAAAGGTTGAACAAAAGATGTTCTATTCTAACATCTGTGAAGTGGTGTAGGCATTGATTGTTGTGAATAAAATTTTGGAACCTACACCTTAAAACACCTTAACCAAATTGGAATTATATTGAGAAGCTCTAATTATAATATCCTTCTTGGTTTTGTACCGGATCCATAATTTACACAATTTTTCTCAACTAAAAATACTTTGGAAGCCAAACTTAGTCACAGTGGGTAAATATTTCGTTTAAAAAGCCACGTAATTCATTGGAAACAATTGCTTTTTTTTTAATCATTTTTATTCAAGAAAATAAATATAAACACGAATGACTCTGAAATCTATTTATCATTTTGCATAATCTTTATAAATAAATATTTCGAGAGAATCATAAAATTCTAAAAAATGTCCACCACATACTTGCATACAAATTAAAGTGTAAATGCAAATTTTATACAAATTCTGAGGTATCAGATTAGCCGAGGATTGCGAAAAGAAGAAAGTAATTTTAAGCTATTAAGGCACTGAAAAAGTTTCATTTTGCCTGTTGACATCGCTGTTATCGACCAAGCAGAACCCATCTTCTAGTCTCGCGTGTAAACATGGTAGAGGTAGCCTGCTGAGAAAAGGGATAAGAATTTAATATTTTATGGGACATTCATTCACTTGGTAGACATGAGATCATATTTTTTTGTTGTTTTATGTTCTATTGGTTTGGATTTCATTAAACTGACCTGTTCTGGTGCGTTTTAACAATTGGGCAAAAAAACAAGGGAGAATGTTTCTAACTTAGCAAAAATTTAATTTCTCGTGACAACAAGGCATGCAGACCAATTATTTATCCGTTGATTCATTTATTAAAGCAGTGGCAAGAAATTTGATCTCAAAATTAATAATAAATTAGGAATTAAAAGCATTTTACAAATGAAGTATTTTCCCTACAAATAAATCTTTTAGAAAAACCCAGCAAAACAAATATTCTTTCGGTTGAAAATTTGTGACACAAGCTTGTGACATAAGTGAGTCAGTCATTGGATAAAATTATGATTTTGTGCAGGAGTTACCACGACCTTAAAATAGCTTTTTGAAAAGCATTAAATTAAGGCTGATCCATAGAGTTTTGTTACTTTTAATTTTTTTGAAAGACCTATTGCCGCCATTTTGTGTGGAATATGACCGTACATCCAGAATGAATATAAATCACTCTTAATTTAGCCGATGGCTTCGGTTATGTTACATTTGAGGACCGCTTTGATTAAAAGACTTAAAAGAGTACCACAAAAAAAAATTTTGTTTGCGTCAAATCGCTTGTACAGAATATTCAATAAAGCATGAGTTGCGTGGCATGTAAATTCAGACGAAAAATATTTACAATCATTGTGCTATAGTGCGCTCCGTTGACAGTGACATGACTGGACAACGTTGTCTTTAAAGAGTTTTAAATCCATGACACAGTTAACCTAAAATCCTTACGAAAAAGTGTCTTTTTCTTTTGTTTATTGATGTCCTTCCCTATTCAATAATTTCATTTGTTCACTTAGAGGCGTATGAGAGGCGTTCTGCAAAGCATTTCTGCCATGTTTCTGTTTCTTTAATCTATTCTGTTCCAGCTAAGCTGCTGATTGGTCTGCAGCAGCAATTTCTTGGATAATAGTGCTGTCATCTATGTTGCCTTGAAACAACACCCTCCGTATATTCACGTATCTATTCATATAGAGATGGCACTTATCACTGATTACGATTTTTCAATAAAAAGTATGGTGCCAACATTTTTATTATTTGCACGTGCTGTTGAATACAAAATCCGTTTATGACGATTATTTAAAACAGAGAGAATAAATGTCAACTAATTTAATAAACGTAACTGCCACAAAATGGCCTTCACGAACTGTCAAAGTCTCTAGATCCTTGCTATAAGGACCTGACATTATTAGCGTCAGGGCCTTTGGTGAGGCATTTATCAGTTTTTTTTTTTGTTCGAAAGCTTATCAGGTTTAGATGGTTTGAAAAAATTCGATATAGCAAAAAGTAGGCGTGGCAAACCTTTAAAATTAAAATATTAGGGACATAGTGATCGTAGACGAATGGAATTTGGTGGGCAAGTTCGTAGAGTCGATACCGACAAACTCACCAAAAATGGGCGTGACAATCCTCCCCCTTTAAGAGATACCCATAAGCCAGCTAATTCGAGCATCAAGTATAGCGTTGATGTACTTTACCAAATGGCCCCAAAAAGTTAGCGTTAAAGCCAGTTAATACAACATTTTAGATTTAGCAGCTATAAATGCTTCGATTCTGTATAAAGAGACAACTCAAGTAAATATTTCACAGAGTAAATATAGAGGAGAAGTCGAGTACACTTGCATTCCAATGACAGCACGAAAGAATTGTCAAGTTCAATAATCATGCAAAAGAAATAGAACGATTACACTAAATGTAATAGAAATGTTTGTGGAAAAGGTATTTCAAAAAGAGAGTATACGTATCCATATGTATGTAAAAAATGTTTTCCATGAGTTTTTTGACAATAAAGATTTTTTTTGAATTAATTTCGAATTTGAAATTTTCTTATTAATAAACTTCAATTTTCTTGTATGAGTCAAATTGGCTCACTTCCATAAAAATTGGTATGTATAGGTATGTATGTAAAACAGTGTTGCCAAATTGAGAATTTGAAATGGTACTGAACTATAACTAAAAAAGTAAATTTTTGCATCGAATACATAAATAAAGTCGACTCCGAACGACAAATTTTTAAGAAACTTTATCATGGCAATTATCAGAGTTTTTGCCAGAAGAAGGTCGCCGAAGAAATATTTTTTATTTCATTTTGCATTTTATTGGAGATGTCTGACATGGGGTTTGAACCATGGATTAACGTCTACTAAGCCAGTACGCTAGAAAACTATTTATTTATAATTAATAGACGCACGGAATAAAACAGAAAAAATAACGACCTATACCTGTTTCTCATTTACAAAACAAAAACAGCTGATTCGAAACGTAACAAAACGTAGAAGGCCTATTTAGTAAAACATCGTCGGAACATAATAGAACATACGTTCGTTTTAAGCATATGAAGAACAATGTAAATGCTTTCCGAAATTACATTATTGTTCGGTAAACGTTCTCATTGTTTTTTATGTTTTCTAAAAACGAACATACGTTTCGTGAACATTTGGCTAACGAGGGCTAAAGACTAATTCTACCTTTAGCATTGCGTTGAACATGTTGCCAATGCATTAATACTTGAAAAGCGCAAGACATAATATTTGTATATAATAGACAGTATATAAACAACATCCGTAAGTCTAGTGTTGAAAGACTTTTTATTTACACTTGTAACCTCTTTAACGATTATATGATATGCTTTGTTTGTCTTATTTTTATTTATTTAAATATTAAAAAACAATTAAAAAATTAAATAAAATATCGAGTAAAATGTCATATCAATGGTGGTGTATTGTGGTATTTTCATTGATATCGTCATCATGGTTAAATAAATTTCAAAAATTAAAATACAAGAACATTATCTCGGAATAGATGTTTATTTAATTGTGACATTCAAAGGCAATATCACTAGACATAAGCATAATTGGCGATATGACCCATAAATATGACAGAATCCTTGTGTTTAATGCAGAATACAAACGGATGATCCGCATCGAATTTCTTTGTACGTGAGAATATGTTCTTAATGCCTGCAGTATTGAAGAGAGAGAAAGAGAGACAAAAAGGGAAAGAAAGAGAGAGAGAATAAAATAATTAAAATAAATAAGGAAAATATAAAAGACGACATGTTAAGTAATCATAAAATATGCATCTCTATTTACCACCAGTCTCCAGTGGTTGTTCACTGCCAGCCTCAGAGACCTCTACGTATGCCTTGTGATTCGCACTATTGATGTAGTGGCTGACGAACATACGATACATGTTGCCAAAGTCACCGTTGCGTGTAAACATGGTGCTGACTCCCAGCTGTGAAAGAGTTTTGGGAAAAATATTGCATTAAAAATAAAATGTTCATTTTCTCTTTTGCACACACGCTTGACAATTAAGTTTTCTTTTCAACTAAATGTATAGAATGCCTTTGGAATTGTATTTTTTTACCTTTTTAAATGGCTCTTCCAGATTTACGCCAAACGAAACACTGAATTTAGGCAAATAGATTTCAACCTTTTGTGTGCTGAAACCTTCATCCAAAACAGCTGCTAAATTCTTGCCCTTAAGATTTTGTAACAAATCACGCAAGCCATCCTTGCGGTTGGGCAAAATTAAAACCATGGAGAATTCAGAGTTTTGATAGGGCATTTCCACAGCTTTAGCATCCAAACTGTTAAATTCTCCATAGTTAAAGTTGTTCAATGTCCACATAGTGTCTACTTTAAAGGATTGACGACCAGTAGAGAAACTGCGCTTTGATGTCTTATCAAGACGGAAGGCCTTTTGCCAGGGGGCACTAAATGTGATGCCGTTGACGATAACTCCCTCGGTAAGATCATTCAACTGCTGGGGTGCCAAAATATCAGAGATTTTGCCATTTGTTTTCGTTTCCATGGCCTTGTTTATGCGTTCGGCGGTACGTTTATTATAGGGCGGATGGAAATCGGCTTTTTCAATGTTGGACTCAAAATTACGTTGAGCAATGTCTTTGAATTTCTGTTTAAACTCAAGGTTTTCATTGATGTAAATATTATTGGCCAAGCGAATATTGTTGTCACGACCAAAAGTTAATTGAAATTCGCCAAAACGGCGCACCACCTCCTCGGCGTCACTAGAACCTAAGCGTAGACCAGTTTGCATTTCAGTGGCTGTCTTACCCTTGGCCCCGTAAAAGGCCAAAGCCATTGATGTTTGCACTGCAGCCGGAGATATGACAACATTGTCACTTAATTTTTCACTGGCCACAGCATTATACAGTTCGGATGCAAATAAATTTCTTTCAATTGTCTGACCATAATTGCTGGTCAATTTGCCATTCGTTGAGTTAGTCGTCACACCAATGATGACAGCAATTAAAACTTAAATTAAATGGAAATATTATATAAGAAATCTGTATTATTGGTTTTTAGCAAAAAATAAATTCACTTGAATTATTTGTTATCTGTGTTTAGGGCCACACACACACACATACACACACTTACACAATTGCCACTTCATTTTTAGTTCGTTTCTATTAAAAATTTGATTTAATTTTTATTCGTTGTTCTCAAGTGAACTATAAATTCCGTCTTCTACACACTCGCTAATGTGTAAATCAATACTAAAAATTTTATTTGAATTTCTTGAAAGTAGTGCAAACGAAATCTGAAGATCTGTTTTAGATTTTGCTACTGACATACAACAGAGATTATATTGTGCGATGATAGTGACAGTGAGTCCCCTTTGTTGAGATAATCGTACACTGTAAAAAGTCTTTGCAAATTAATTGTTAAAAATGTTTACAAATTTATTAGATATCGTGGCATAAAGACCAGAAATTAGAAATTGTTATTGCTCCAGATAAAAACTTTAGATCGTGTACACCTGGATGTATGAGTGACAACTGTCAACATTTCAGATTTAACATTAACCCATGATTCCTGAACGATATTTAAGCTCCTAATTTCTAATTAAAATTTTGCAATTTTATAGTCGCCGTAAAGCCACATGTTTGTTCAAACACCAGGTCAATGATGTCTAACTAGACAAAATATGATAAAATTATTTTTTGGCAACTTCCTTTCAGAAGATTTCGGCCAAAAACTCTCAATGCAATTACATACACAATTCGCCATTACAACTCTTCAGTCAGGATTACGGCCTAGCAGCAGATATTGGAGAAACCTTTTCATGGCAGGTTTATTTACGCTCAGATTTCTTACCAGAAATCTACTGAGAGGAAAATGCCAAAGAAATATTTTACTTCATATTTCGTTTCGATTCATCATGACCTGGGCTATACGTCTCATAAGCCAACACACTACCTACTACACTACAACAACTGCTGTATGAAATTACGCAAGAAATTTCAGAGGGTAGTACATTTCTCATGTTCAAGTTGTATAAAACACTTGCTTAGTATACACATATTTCACTGATGTCAAGATTTTTCTCAACTTGTCTAACATTCATCTGATGATTTTCCATTAACATGTCACTTCTAATCATTTCACAATTCTGAAATTCATGGCTGAGTTATACACACGTTCAAATAAAGAAAATCGCTTGGAAACTTGAAGAGAAACGTATAAAGACCATCTGATTTGTTTCATACTCCTCACATTTATGAGGTCTAGAGAAAGTTTTCTCTAACATTAGTATTTACATTCTAGTTTTTGTACTGTAGTAGTTCACCAGTATATAAATTAGAGTTACAGGCTGAAGTTTCCTTGCCGAAATTCTCTGTAAGTTTTCAATAGCATGGAAAATTAAGTAAATCGAAATTTTTTATTTTATTACTCTATAAATATTTATTTTATTTTTTTATTTATTATAGATACGAGTATTAATCTCATAAATGAAAGTGCTATGGAAGTACAACAAAGCAGTTCTATGTTTAACATTTACGCCTATGTTAGGTTTCAAGTGCAACCTGAAGTTTTAAGGTTCTGCTTTCTACACCACAATTTCACTATGATCCTATAATACATGTCTGGCTCGGGTCAACTCAATGATAAATTAGAATTAAAATTTTTTGAAACTTTTGTTTCCATTCTTGCGTCCATACCTAAACAAACGGTGATAGTGCTGTTGCACATTTGGGCCAATTTCTATTCAGAACTTCGCGATGCATGAAATAGAGGTTTTGAAAACACAATACGTACAATATAACTATTCAAAATATCAATTATTATAATTATACGCTGCCAATGTGGAAATAATTGACATGTTGTTTGCCACAGGTATTTTACTGACAACTGGCCAAAAAACGACAATTTGATTTTTTCACATTACCGACTACAAGATAAGTTTGACACCCTTGAAGGGAGCGCAATGCCCCATGCTGTGTGACTAAGGTAGCAACTATGAAATTGATGCGGAGCACTTGGCGCGCCAAATGTGTTTATAGTGTTGGACTTTACTTTTTTACATTTAATCGACGCAGTATTATTGTTAACAAGGGCGGTAGTTCTCAAAGTAACTGGAAAATTAATTATTTTTTCTTTATTTCTCGACATGATTAACCTTTTTTTTAGCAGCCTCATGTCGGATCTTCCCTTTTTGTGGAATTTTCTTTTTGAATTTGCAATCGCTGAAACTGTAATTCCGACGTCCTGGTCTTTAGTTTAAGGCAATTTCTCAACTCTACTTCAAAACGCATCAATATTCCAGTAATTTTTCTACTAGAATATTAAATTACCGATTATGTTTCGTTTTAGTGTTTTTTTTTCGTGCAGTTTGTTTTAATTTTTCCTTAGTTTAATAGTTTTTATATAAAATCTTCCATTCAAACGAAAAAGTTTAGATAACACTTGTGTCAGAAATTAATGAAACTTTTAGCTACTGCGGTCATAGTTGCCAGATAAATGCTGCAGTAAATCGTCCAATATTTGAGAAAAAAAATCGTCAAAATCGTCAAAGACGATCACTGAAATCGTAAAAAAATCGTCAGAAAGAATAAATAAATTGAATGTTAAGCAACAATAATATTGCATCAAATATATCCATGTGTGGTGTTAATATTAGGGCGTCAGAAGATCTTGACGTTATGGGAATGTAAATTCTATGTGAACTGAAACTTTTTTCGGTGCCTTAGTTTCTTAAGACTGTACAATAAATACTGCACTTCATCTGAACTACTTACTATTTACAACATTTATAACTAACCGAGAATGGAATACAACTCTCATGTAAGGGCAGGCCTTTAACGTCTATTTTGATACTTCTCAACCATTTACCAGTTCAGATATTGCTCGAGCGAAATAAGAGGACTTGTTTATTACTCGTCTTTCTGACTGCACATCTGTATGCAGTCGACCGTAAGGCCAGCGCATTGCTCTCTGCCTTAGAGACAAAGTTCATTTGTTAGACAGACTATTCGTATGTGGAACTCCCTTCCTATAGAGATGTTCCCTGTTACTTATAACATAAAAATATTCAAACCTAGTGTCCATAAACACTGCTGCCTCTTTCCTTCTTCCTATAATATATTTTCACAGTTTTAAACACAATGTCATCCACTGAGTGTTGGTTGTATGAAAAAACTAATAGCACTTGACTTTGTTCTTCCGATGGTAATATTAGATGCTATAATCGAATTTTTAAAATTGTGGTCAGCAACTACAAAAGATAATTTATGCTCATGTTATCTAGAAGCTATAATTTTTCGGCTTTTAAGAGATTAAAACGGTATAAAATACAGAAACATAATCACAGGTATTCGAAAATAACTTAAAAATATAATTCTTTTCTACTTGTTATTACTAGCATAAATTGTAACAACTACAAAGCAAATACAAAACTTAAGGAGGCGTTTAATATACTAAAGTAAAGAAAATTATGTAAATTTTTAATTGCTAAAAATCGTCAAAATGAGGACATAAATCGTCATGTCGTGACGATAAATCGTTAAATTTGGCAGCTATGACTGCGGTCAAACGAATCTCCTGCTAAAATTAACAACAAGTTAACAAACATAATGCATGTAAATTTTATAATGACAATTATATAAAACAATAACAACACTAAACTAAACGAATTTAGAACTACAAATAAACTGCAATCAAAGAATTGCCTAAGACTGTAGAGTAAAAATATTAATTTTTTTATGAATGGAAAAACAATTAAAATTCGAATTTCTTATGGACTTTGGGCATCATGTGAATTGTGTTAGAACATGGGAAAAAACAAGTGGCGTTTGCTGATGTTTTTTAATTTAAACCGTTCTACCACTCAACTGGCCTTGGATAATTTGTTCTTCTGCTTGAGAATTTTAAAAAAAGTGTTTCATTTTTCTAATATTGCTGCCACACAATCTTCTCATATTTGCGGACATTGCGGACATTGAAAGAAAACTTTTTCATAATTTGACTTTGGATAAAAATTAGCATTTCCTCTTCTTAATTATTGTATAGTTTGGATAAATTTTAGTTTTATTTATTATTTGGTCTCGACTTATGCAAAAAAATGATTATCAAATCGTTAAGTATAATTTGTAATGATCAATAAATACAACGCCTGCATTACATCACTGCTCAACGTATAGTTTTTTTTTTTTGTGGCTCACACTGTATTTGTATTTCAAACATCGTCGTTGTGCAAGACTTTTAAATTAAAAATTTATAAGAATAAGAAAAATCGCAAAAAAACCAAAATAAAAATAAATTTGTATCGCAATTTAAGAATACTACTAAACTAACATATTTTCAATTATTGGGTTTTCTAGCGTTACTTTAAATATTTAATACGAATAAAAATGCTTTCAAAGAACCTCTACAATTATTTCTTTAAGTGCAGGAAATTAATTTGTTTAAAAAAAATTAAGTTTGCTTCTGTAAACAAACTAGAAAAGCAAATGATAGCAGAAGTTGAGAGATGCACAAAAAAAAAATCATTTTAAATGATTAATTAACACATTTTGAAATACGACGCTGCCGGTTTTTTCTTACAAGATCCAAACACTAATGATCACTTAATTAAAAGCATTTGAAATTAAATTAACTTTTTTTTACGTCGCGATGTAATGGAAATAAAAAGAAGAATAAAATAAAAACAAATCTTTAACTTTTTATTATTTCCGAATTTACTTTCTAAACAAACATACGCTGAGCGAGATAAGTGAGTCAACAACCATTATAACTTTAAATTATCTATTATAAAAAATATACCTTTAGCACAACAATAATTTTAATTATAAGTAATACATAAACGTTTTTATTTTTGGAAATTTATTTGATTATTCTCATTTATTTTTCTCACTATCCCAAAAAAATGAATTATTTATGTGGTGTTTCCTCACTTTTGGCGCTCAGTGTATGTACATACTAGAGGTGTGCACAAGACATATAAAATTGCGCACTATTGCATTTTTCTCAAGACCGAATATTGATTGTAGCTGCAAATATAACCAAGTGTGAAGCAAAGATCGTGTACAAAAAAACAACTGCACTCGTAAACCATTCTACAACAGTATAACAGAGAGTGCAACAAAAATATTGTACTCGTCATAGAGTCACAACATGCATTTCTTTTTTTGCTCTCGAGAACATCTTCGCCGACGTCAGCATTGTCAGTAACTTTTTTAAACGTTTTATTTCTGGGGAAAAACCTTTTTTACACTACTACTGATATTCAAATGGCAATACTGAAAATGTAGCTTCAGTAGTAAAATGTGCTCTTACAACACAAAGCTTCCGTTACTTCACAGGCAAACGAGTTCTGTTGTATGCATTGAACACATTTCAATGCACTCGTAAAATCAGTATTGCATTCGGTGAAGGGTAAGCTAGCATAATGTCCAGTGCACACCTCTAGTACATACATACTTACATAATTGCTCATTATAACCCTTCAGTCAGGAACGATCTAAATTTAGCTTCTCACACCATTTATGTTGAGTGTGTTGATTTTATACATGAGTGCTGGAGCTAACAATTTTAAAGTCGACACCGAACGACAGAGCTTTGAGAATTTGTTCATGGCAATTTTATTTACCCTCGTAGTTTTTGCCAGAAATCTGCTGAGAGGTAGTCAACGAATAACATATTTGATTGTGTTCACATTGTCTGACCTGGGATTTGAATCGTTGCCTTGTGTATAATGAGAAAACATCCAAACTTCTATTTTCTATAAACAATACCGAAAATAAAGACAAAAACAGGAACCTTATATCAGTTGATTCATTCAAAACATTATCGCTATAATTCCCCTTTTAAATAAATACAATTGCTCTATATATGGTAGTCAAGTGGGTAGTGTGCTAGACTATTAGCGTGAGGTTCGTGGATTTGATTCCCACCAGAAGATCTGGTGTGTGCCACTACACCAAGCACATGGTCGAATTTAAACAGCTTGTATATAATTAGAATACATGTAATTTCTAATTAAATTGTAATAAATAAATAAATAAATAAAATACATTGAATAAATGAGAAATATACATTTCAGTGCACTCGTAAAATCAAGAGCAACAGAAAAGAGTACACTACAGTATTGCATTCGGTGAAGAGTAAGCTAGCAGAATGCCTTGTGCACACCTCTAGTGCCAACTACGAATTATCTCGTACTCACTAAACCTAAACTAAATTAAATGGTCATTTTTGGTCAGTTTTCTGAAAATTGTCGTGGTAATTTTATTCTACAACCTTCTTCAGTTAGACAATCAACCGGAGTTATGATACTAAAAGAAGTAAAGAAACAAGTCGTTGGTGTGAAAGGGTTCTGGAATATCTATCATGTTCCAACAAATCGAAAAATGAAAAAACAAAGCAAATACAACCAATTCAGTCGTTGTTCAATTCAGTGTAGTGATGAAAACTATCCGAATAGTAATCACAAATCTGATAACACTCTTTCTCACTCTCTTCAAATTGTCACAGGCCTTATAAAATTGAGGTTATCGAGCATTTCCATTTCTCTTCAATCCTTCAGATGTTTAATACACAGAGATTGCTAGATGGGACGCAAAAGAAGCCAATCGAACATCAAATTCACGACGTGTTATCTCAGATTTTTTTCAAAAATTGTTCGCTTCTTTTTGGTTTATCTGATTAATATCGACAATATTAGCACACCACCTTCCATTACATCATAGTTATGTGCCACTATTTCGCTTACCATGCGAGTAATATCAAATAGCAGGAAATTATTTTATGGGCCACCAACAGCTATTTAAATTTTTATTTTCTTTTGAGTGGTGATTTTTGAGTTTGGAATTACTCTGGCTTATTTAAATATTTTTTGATTTTTTTTATGCAACTGACCTTAATTAATTCATTAATTAAAAAGATATTAATCCCATGTATTTTCCTTTTTTCTTTATTGTAAATATAAAATCAAAATTTAAAGTAAATATGTAAAGTGAATGAAAATATTTTTCTAAAATTCTACTACGTGCCCCATAAAAAGTGTTGTATTCGCGTTGCGTATGGCAAACACAAATGGATGATCGGCAGTAAAATATTTCATGTTGACTGGTATGGATAGCGGCACATATTTTGCAACTGAAATTTTAAATTTTATTATCGTCTTTAAATAATTCAATTACGTTTGGATATAAAAAACAAAACATTACCTGATACAGCTGCCGCTTCAGTGCCAGCTTCATTAACATTTATAAAGGCTTTGTGCCTGAACTGGTCAACATTTAAAGGCTTCTGTTGATTCTTAAAGAGCTTTATGACGCCAACTTTGTTGAATAAGGCATTCAAACCCATCTTAAAGCAGAAATAGAGAAATTAAGGCGATTTATTTTTGTTACAGAAACTAGATGCCAGTAAAATACATTTACCTTCTGCAAAGTCTCTATCATATCAGTTTCGTATTCAATTTTAAATTTGGGCAACTTTACCGTAACGGTTTCTCTTTTCAGTTTTCGGGATATTGTTTCGAGATCATAATATCTTAGTTTCCTTTCGAGTTGCATTAAACCTTCGACGTCATTTGGCAAAATTAGCAACATGGTTAAATCAGTGGCATTGTAAGGCAGCTCGACAACAGACGCCTGCAGATCTTCTGTGAAATCGCCAAAGCGAAATACATCCTCATTGTACATCATGTCAACGGAAACCTGGCGATCTCTGGCCACATAAAATGGCTGAACTTCAGTGTCGTAAATGCCAAATTTTATAAGCCACTCACTTTTGAAATAAATCGAATTTAATAACATTGCGCTGGTATCGCCCCTAATCGATGAGGGTGTGACAATGTTTTGTATCAGATTTCGCGTCCTCTCACTAACCCAAGAATTCATGTTACTGGCAGCTTTTAAAGGATCTGCAAAATCCATCTGTTCCAACTCGCTTGCAAATGAGTTTTTAGCCAAAAAGCGTACATTGGGATCAACCGTTCCGAAATGATAATCGTAGTACAATTTATTAGCCATAATAAGAGTTGTGGGCGGCGTGTTTAGTGTGGATTTTTGTAAAATATTTTTAAATATTTCGGATACCTCAACTCCATTATTTGGCAATTCTAATAACACATTTAGTTCCTCATACAGTTTTCCATCGGACATGGCAAAAATGAATCCTAAAAGTGATTGCAAGGAAATGGGTGAAAAAACTAGATTCTTAGATTGGGCTTCCAATGACATGATATCAAAGAGTTTCGCATTAAACGATGATCTCAATATCGGAAAATTTACATCAGAAGACGTCGTTTGCAAAGGTCCATTATTTTCTGATAAGGTGTTAACATTTCTAAACGGCTGTCTTGAATTTGCGTTAACATTTGAAACTGCTTTCAATACTGTAACGGGTCTATCATCACCTCGACTATTTGTAAAATAGCGAATATTTTGAGTATTTTGAGCATTTGTTGAGCACATCCACACTGTTAGGAACACATGACCTGGAAATAAAATGATTATTTTTATTATTAATTCCGACATCAAGTGAATTTTCCAATTAAAAAATAAAAACATTGTTATTCTTACATATTTTCCAAATTTCCATATTTGCGTCACATACACAAGAAAATAAAAACCCCGTAATTAAATAAAAATTTTTAAAGAAAACCGTACAACTGGCTGGTCATTCACGTTCGAATTCTTGAATCTCTCTAAAGCTTGAATTTAATACTGATTCTGGTTTTTAAAATATTTTTTTTATTGAATACTCGTTTGTATGGTAAGTACTATACGTGCATACATACTTACATTCAATGTCAATATTCTTCTTGCCTGTCTGTACTCTTCAAATTTCTGTTCTCTTAACCCATTGGCAAGCTAATGCTTTGTGTGTTTATAATTTCAATTTATTTTCATTTAGAATTTTAATATTGGCTCTGGAAAGATTAAGAACATGAGTTGGAATTAAGAGTTCTCCGGAGAGTCGCACATGCCAAACGATGTGATTTGTGTTCTCTTAAAAATATTTTTTTCTTCACAGCGTAAACAATTCAAGATTTTCAAGCTGGCAAAAATTAACACCAGATTTCCGACAGACTGCTGATAGCTGCCAGATTTAAGTAGATAAATATTCTCTAATTTTACTTTAACATTAGGGCGAGGCAATTTAATTTTTTTTTTAATTATATGGTGCAACAGTGAAAAAACACTTGAGTAACTAACACAGTCTAAGTTATTCACTAGGTTGAGTAGAACTCAAAAATACTTTCTTATATTTCTCGAACCCTCTAAACTTGTGTTATTTGATAAAAATGCTCTCTTTGATGTTTTCATATAAAATTATTGATAACCAAACTATGTTTGTACGTACTAGAGGTGTACACAAAACATATAAAATTGCGCACTATTGCATTTTCCTCAAGACCGAATATTGATTGGAGCTGCAAATATAAAAAAGTGTGAAGCAAAAATAGAGTACAAAAAAACAACTGCACTCGTAAACCATTGTGCAACAGTATAAACGAGAGTTGTATGAAGAGCCACAACATGCATTTCTTTTTTTGCTCTTGGCTACCGAACATCTTCGTCGACGCCAACATTGCCAGTAACTTTTTTAAAGTTTTTATTTCTGAGGAAAAACCTTTTTTTACGCTTTTTTTACATATGGCAATACATACTGAAAATGTAGCTTCAATAGTAAAATATGATCTTACAACACAAAGCATAGTTCCGTTACATCACAGGCAAATGAGTGCTGTTGCATACATGAAATAAATGAGAAATACACTTTGAAGTCGCCGCGATCTAGTAGGTAGTGTGATGGCTTATTAGACGTAAAGCCAGGGTTCGAGTCCCAGGCCAGATAAAGTTATTTGACCTCCAGAAATAACCACATTTGGTTCAAAGATTTTCTTTCTATGATTTTTAATCTTATATTCATCAACGTACGAAATTGTATCATAAAAGGAGCGGCAAAAAATTAAAATGAAATCCATTTTCAAGTGAAAGCAATAAATTTAGATTCATGGCATAAATTTGTGTGTAAATATAAAATTATTCGATGTTTGTTAACTACACATAAACATTTTACACTCTTGTCAATTCCCCGTAAAAATATATTTTCAAGTTTTTATTCAAATGAAAATTTATTCTTAATTGCCTGCTTATCAATGTTTTGCATTTTTAAAGTCTAACACTTTCATGTTCGAATTTTTTCGGACAGAACTAAAATATTTTTAAAGGCCATGTGTTTGTTAGTCATGGCATAACTATGAAGTGATATTAAATTCAGAGGCCTACGTATTCTAGTTTTACCGTTATAAAACGTTGCCTACAGGCACCATTGGGCAGTAGTGGAAAATTTTTAATGAAATACTTATTTTTATGTATTCGTAATTTTTAAATTATTTTCATTCCAAATTATTATGACAGAAAAGAAAACAGACTTGAAACTTGACTTAACTGTACATTACAGTTAATACATTTGGACCTTGGAATTCTAATATCTTTTGTCAGCATCATCCTCAGACTCAGACTCATTCCAGTCAAATTCCACAATTCTTTGTACGTCCTGACTGAAGGGTTGTAATGAACAATTATGTATGATTTCTATCAAGCTTGTTTGCAAAAAAGAAATCTTTTACGGAAATTTATGTATAATGTTGCCTACGCCAACAACGGGCACGAGAGAGTTAAGGAGGACTGACGATAGGCCGTTAGAATTGTACTTGGATTCGCTTTTGAGACACCCCAATATCTTAATCTAGCCGCATACTTCTCACTTGAAATTAATGAATTGTCATTCACAATGGATTTTATTCGCAGTTTTGTTTTTTCTCATACCGTATATGCAGTAATCTTGTACATGACATACGAGTATAATGAACCTCTTATTTGTCACCGAGACTTCAATTGCGGCAACTTGCATTGCAACTTCAATTGCGGCAACTTGGCGCAACTAACTTGTAATTTTTAGAGATTTGGTAAAAACGAAATAGGTATATGAATTTTTTATAGGTCTTAGGTCTTAGGTCGTAGTGGTAGCTCTGATATCACAAAGCTCACTTGAGCACGCATGGCGGCCCGTTGTGATGCCACGGGTGAAACGCAGTCCCTGTACTAACCAAGTTCCGCCAAATCGGGGAAAGGAAGAAGTTGGTCAGCGCAAGGGCTGCACAATAAAAGCACGACTACCCCACACTGGAAAACCAGCCAGAAAATTTGATGAACGAAGCTATATCCTTGATAGCAATAGATGATAGCTCCGTTAAGCTAGCAAGGAATGGGGAGCCAAATAACCTATATCTACTCCTAGCGAGAGACGGGCACTGGCAAAGAAAGTGAACGACGCTCTCCTCTTCCTCAGTGGACCTACATCCACGGCAGAAGTCGTTAAAAGGGAGCCTCATTCTCTCGGCGTGCCTACCCATGATGCAATGACCCGTAAGCACGGCCACTACAGTCGAGATGACATCACGACCGAGACTAAGTAGTTGGTTGGTACGCCTTCCATTCATCCTGGGCCAGGTAAGTCTAGCGGTGGAGCAGGACTCCTCATTTACCCAGGATAGGTTGGCGTCCCGAAGGAACCTCTGCGCAATGGTAAACTTGACCGAGGCAAGTGGCATACCCATCTCAATAGAAGAGGATTCCGGAAGGAGCGCACCAGCTCTGGCGAGCTCGTCGGCCCTACAGTTTCCCGGAATATCACTGTGCCCAGGGACCCACACCAGAGAGACCCTGGTGAAGCGCCCTGAGACTAGGTCGAGACAGCGACGACATTCCCTAACGATCCTAGAGTTGATCACGAACCCTGATAGAGATCTTATCGCAGCCTGACTGTCCGAAAAGATCGAGACACGACTGAAAGGAGCATCGTTAACGAGGATCCATTGCGCGGCCCGGTAAATTGCCATCACCTCCGCCTGAAACACACTGCAGTAGTCCGGCAGACGGAGTGAAATATTCAGGTCCAGTTTCCTAGAATAGACGCCGCTTCCGACCCCAACCTCGAGTTTAGAGCCGTCAGTATATATATCCAGGATATCCGGGGGGACGATCGTATCAGGATTCCAGTCATCCCTACTCGGAATCAGAAAGTGGAAACATCTATCAAGACAATGTTCAGCAGGGAAAAAGTCCATGTTACCAGGGACCACCGGGTCAATCTCCAGAATTGTGGAGTGACCAGAAGGTACAATGTGCCAACGAGAGAGAGCATTAAGTCTAGTCGCAGCAAACTTGGCCACCTGCTTTGCGAGAAGCACAGTAGGTAGCCAGTTTAGCATTGTGAACAAGGCTTTCGTGGGGGTGGTGCGTAGAGCACCAGTTATATGAATGGCGGCAGACCTTCTGACCTTGTCAAGAAGTCTGACGTTGTATTGTCTGTCCAGAGCAGTCCACCAGAACACAGCACCGTATAAGAGGTTGGGTTCGATGACCATGGAATATATCCAACGCATGATCCTTGGGCGAAGACCCCACCTGGTTCCGACCGCCCTATTGCAGCAGTAGGCTGCACATGCCGCCTTACGTGCTCTAGCAGCCAGATTCGCCCTCCAGTTCAGTTTGGGATCAAGGATCAGGCCCAGATATTTAACCTCGGGACTCAACGTGAGTCTGGTCCCACCTATGCTGGGAAGGGAGAAGGTCGGAATTTTATATTTCCTCGTAAAAAGAATCGTATCGGTCTTAGAGGGGTTAATAGACAGTCCAAAATCCTTACACCAGTCCAACACGATTGACAGCGCCAAGTTCAGCTTGTCCGACAGTGTCTGCGGACAAATTCCCGACGCTGCAATGGCAATGTCGTCAGCGTATGCTATGACCTCATTGCCAGATTGTTCCAGCCCCCTCAGGAGTGAGTTGACTGCAAGATTCCAGAGAAGAGGTGATAGAACACCGCCCTGCGGAGTACCCTTACAAACCATTCTCTGACAATTCGAGGCCCCCACTGTGGAGGTCACTATCCTCGATTTGAGGAGAAGCTCGATGAACCTGACCAGATCCTGTCCCAGGTTCAGAGAACTGAGAGCCCTAACTATGGCGTCCGGGTTGACGTTATTGAATGCACCCTCAATGTCCAAAAAAATGGACAAAGTGTATTCTTTAACGTGCAAGGACTTCTCCACCCGAGAGATAAGCGAGTGAAGTGCTGTTTCCACTGATTTACCTCTCGTATATGCATGTTGTGAAGTGGACAGAAGCGCTGAATCAATCGAGGCCCTAATATGAACATCGAGGACTCTTTCCAGTGTCTTCAGAAGAAAGGAACACAGACTTATGGGTCTATAATCATTTGCCCCAGTATGGGACGGTTTCCCAGCCTTGGGAATGAAAATCACCCTAGATATTCTCCAGCTCCAAGGGATGTAGAGGAGCCTGAGACTAGCGTTATAGATGGCAAGCAACCAGGGCAGGATTATCTCCTCCCCATGTTGAATGTCACCTGGAATAATACCATCCGGTCCTGGTGACTTGAATGGTTTGAAAGACCTAACAGCCCATTGCACTTGGCCAAGGGTAAGGGACAGGGGGGAATAGTTCCCAGACGGTGGTTCATTAACCTGATAAAAGGCCTGACCACCAAATGTGACACTTCCTGGAAAGTGAGTATCAAGGAGGAGTTCAAGTGTCTCCAAGCTGGACGTAGTCCAACGTCCGTCAAGTCGTCGGATACAGTCAAGTGATTTATGAGTGGAACTTAGAATTTTACGAAGACGGCCCGTTTCGGAAGAGGATTCTATGCTCGCGCAATAGTTCCTCCACGAGGCCCTCTTCGCTCGCCTCACAGCGTATTTAAGTTCCCTCTTTTTGGCCTTGTAGGTAGACCATTCACCTGTCGTCTTCGCCCTGTTAAAGAGCCTACCACAAGATCGGTGTAGATCAACGATCTCTTGGTTCCACCAGGGCGGTTTACGCTTGCCCCTATGGGCAGAGGGTCTGACGGAGGATGTGGCTGCCGCCCTAATAGCGGTTGACAGTGAGTCAGCAGCCCTATCCACGTCGAGACGGGTCGTTATAGTCGGGGGGGTAGAGGGAAGGCTGCAACGCAGTTTCTCTCTAAAAACGGTCCAATTCGTGTTCCTCCTGTTGACCGGAGGGGTCACGAAAGGAGGACACGCGTTCGTGTCAATAGTGAAGGTAATGTATCTATGGTCCGAAAAGGAGCATTCATGAGATACAAACCAGTTCTTAAGGTTAGTAGAGAAATCGGAGCTAACCAGAGTGATGTCCAGCACCTCCATCCTAATAGAAGTCAGGAAGGTTGGCTCATCACCCCGATTAGCTATAGCTAGGTTATTACTTATAATAAAATCAAGGAGGCACTCACCCCGTTCGTTGGTACCGGAACTACCCCACATCGTGTGGTGGGAGTTAGCATCTGCTCCGATTATGACCGGAACACCGCGCAGCCTAGCATCCGCTACCAGTCGACCAATGGGATCCTGAGGGGGAGAGAGCCCATAGTCATGAGCCATATAGGATGACGTGATCCAGAAGGTCATCGAGTTAATTTCGACGACCATGGTAACGGTGTCCTTATCACTGAACCTGTGGAGGAGAAGAGCGTTAATACTATTCTTAATCATAACACAAGCCCGAGGCTTACCTGAATTCTGGATATACGCTACGCGATATCCTTTGGTGTTGAGTCCACAGACCCTGCCGTCTACGACCCAGGGTTCTTGGATCAGAATGAGCTCTACATCCTCAGTTGCTAGTCGGAGGAGCAGAGCGGCGGAGGCGGTTTTAGAGTGTTGTAGGTTAATTTGGATGACTCTCAGCATTGACTCGAGAATCAACCATTGTCACATCAGCGTCCTCCTCGTCCGACAACGGGGAGGTAACGCCTGCGTCAATATCGATGCCGTCGAAGAATTCCCCCACCAGCTCAGAATTGGACTTCTTGCTGGAAGAGGAGCGTCGAGAAGAGTGGCTGCTCACACTCCTACATTCGACGTCTTCGGCGGATTCAATGGGTCCAGGGGTAGGGTCGGATGGGGTAGGGTCAGATGGGATAGGGTGCTGTAGGAGGGGTTGGGGTGGGTCAGTGTTTACTGGGTTGAGGTCTGTTGGTGGATGAGCAGCAGCGCGAGAATCCGACTTGTAGACCCTTAGTTCGATTGAACTAAAACCATATTTTATCACGCCCCCACGGGCAGTAATAAATGGAAGTGACTCCTCATTCAGGATGATCACCACCTCGCGGTAATCACCCCACTGATCAGACACTTTAGCTACCCTCCAGTTATGGGTAGGCAGGTCGGTGTTACTGGCCTTGAGGATCCTCAAAATGGTTTCTGGGTCCGATGGTCCAGTAGGAATTCTCGCCTTGGATCGGGGGCGGTTAGCAATCTGGTCTGGAGGGACAGCAGCAAGCTTAGCTCCCGGCCAGACTTCCCCAATCCTGCTGATGGCCTCCTTATAAAGCTCCATAGAACGGAGGTCGGAGCACGCCACCAGTTTAATGTGCCCCTGATACCACCCCGCATCAGTGCAGCCAGGTGAAGGGCCAGGGTTGGAGTCCATTACTCCAAGGAAGACGTCTAGGAGCGCGTGTTCCACCAGTCTCCACTTAGTGGGGGCAATGGAACCGTCGGGGTGGCTCCGGTCAACAATTGCCCAGGTCAGACCTTCCTTTAACACCTCACTAAGAGGCTTAGAAGGCTTGTTGGGGACAGGGCGTCTGGGTTGCGCCGAGCGCGGTCTTATAGGCGGGGGGATATTGGGATTGGCCACCTTGGAGCGCTTCGGAGGCTGGAGAGGAGCGTTTAGCTCGGTAGATCTTTGCCTCTTTGGACCCGTTTCTGCCGTGATCGGAGAAGCAGGGGGGCGATCATTACGATGGGCCTTAGCCCAGGCAAGCCGTTCCTTCTCATCCTCTGAGAGGAGAGCCGGGTCGGTCGAGCCAAATTTCGCAATGATGCGCATGGCTGATCTGCGAGTTCTGTAAGCCCTCACGCTAGCACTCACGGTATTCCTGACACCCGATGGATTGGTGCCAGGGGCATGCGCGCCAGACTTGTCAGTCAATGCCTTAGCGGCAACCGAAGAGTGCGAGGGCATATTCGCAGCCGCCTTAGAGGTAGACGGAGCCTCGGTGGAAGGTGTCCTAACAGGAGGTGTGGCGACACTGGGTGCCGGCTTCACAGCCGGAACCTTGTGTGCCAAGCGGGGTTTTACCGAAGTAATAATACGGGACTTAACTCTCGAAGGGGCAGCTGCATTTTTCACAGGTGCCTGCCTGGAGAGAATTGTGCGTCCACTGGTAGCAGTGGATGCTTTGCGCTCGCCTACTTGAGTTAGCGCTGGTCTATTTAGGTTTGATTTTTCAGGGTTCATTGTAAAAGGGTCCCCACTCAAAGCCGCTATCCTTGCCCGCAAGTGTAGTTACCCATTAGTGGTCCCGTGGTTATCTATGCAAGCAGGGAGGCCACGCGAGGGTTGGCACCAGCCCTTATGGGGACAGGTGCTCAGAGCCAGACCGGGTACTAATCGGGAGTCCTCTCAACCGAACCTACACCACCAACTTAACGGCGACGGACAAGGAACGTACTTTGAGGCCTGCCAGGGTTTTAACGGGACGGGGGCAGCTGTAACCCTAGCCTGGAGCCGTTCACACAGCGGGTTTCACCCCGGTGCTACCGTGCATACACAACTAGGTCCAGAAAGTTACAGCCACCAGCTCAGGGCAATCGAGTCAGAAACGAGTGGGCAGAGAGAAGTCCGAGAAGAAAACGAGTCGTGCCAAGAAAAAAGGGGGGGGGGGGTTGTCAGCCATAGTCACCCCGGCTGAGAGGGGGGTGTTTATTGACTCCCCAGTCTAGATCCGTAGTGTTCCGTTAAAGAGCAGGGCCACCTCTAGCAGGATGTGACGATATCACGCACTAACGGTCCTGATAGGGTAGAGGCTGGAGGCTCCAAGGGAGCTATAATCGCATATCCCTATCCTGCGGAAAAAAAACCGCTTGACCCCAATTTTTTTTTTTTTTTTTTATAAAGATTTTATAATTTTAATGATTACAATACTCTGCAATTAAATCATTTGTTCCTTATAATTCCGAAGTAATTGAATCATCATTCCATACAAGTAAGTCGTCTCAGAGGTTTAACCGATTTATGTTTTAAAGTCAATAACGAATGGTTAGAAAATGCAATCGTTCCAGATCTTTAACGTCAACACGACTGTATTATTTTGCAAACGAATACTAAGACGGACTTTTATATCAAAAGTGGAGACACCAGAGATAGGCTTACACTTTTGCTCGGTCGTGGACATGTTGCATGACATTTTATAATTTTGACTTTATAGTATAGAGATTTAAAACACCAAAGATTACAAAAAACGGTAAGAAAGACAAACTGGCTAACATTTAGATAGTGAAAAAAATTTTGGATTCATGGCGCACCATTTTTTGTAAAACAATTGCTTGCTTATAATAGATAATGTTTCGGTCCACATCGACAATTTTAACATTTAAAAATCAATATTTTTGAAAGCGATAATCGCAATACAATAGCTTTTATTCTATTCCATGGGTCAGAGTGTTTTTGTTGCATTAAAAAAATACACTTTCTTTTGACAAATTAGATGCACGCAGTAGGACTGTGGGGTACAATAGATTCTATCGCTGATAACTCAGAGCTCTTTGGATTGACCAATCTTTGAAATCGATATGATAAAAGCAACGAAAATTCAGATGCAAAGATAATTCAATGATAATTCAATGATATCTTTAACAAAATCCAGAATTTTGAAAACATTGATAACAATGCGAATGATTTATTCGAAAAAGACAAAAAATTATGCTTATCACAGAAAGCGAATTTATTTCATAATTTTTTTCTTAGTTTACTTGATATGGTTGGGGAAAGAGAGCTGGAAAGAAAACGTCTCTTTACTTATAATTATCGTGCCAGATTCTTCTTTTTGCTTTTATATTTAAATACGTTTAATAATGGCTTGAGAAACATATTCGATTTACGTCGGCATCTTTTCAGACCAATCGCAATGTAAATCGAGGGATTACTGTTACCTGTAGTGAGAGATTGTGATAGATTACATATCACCTGTAGCAATATGTCAAGTTTCTTCTTCTCAAAACACAATGTTATAGGACTTTAAGTTTTACTACAAGCAATTCTATGGCCTCGTCTAGTTCAATTATATTGTGGTAGATATTATAATTGTGGTAGATTTGCGTAACTTGTAAGTCATTATTACATACATAACAAAACTTCTTTATTTCCTTAATTAGAAATGAACTTGAATATTGATCTAATTGACGAAATATACAGAATTCACCGGATATAAATACTTTAAAATAAAATACTTTTAATAAGCTAACTACGGCGACTTCGAAACTGGTCTTATTAGTAGAATAATCTCGATTATCTGAGATTGCATTGACTCAGTTGGTTACGTCGTCTGAAAAAATGGCAGAGTGCAGCAACCTTTACTCCGAGAGGAATGAAACCATAAGAAACATTCTTTTGAATTGCATTTCGCTGAAGAATGTTTTGCCGTATGGCGTTAATAGTGAATATTGACTTCTAATTAACATAACCTAATGACC
Source organism: Sarcophaga peregrina (assembly GCA_014635995.1). Classification (NCBI taxonomy): domain Eukaryota; kingdom Metazoa; phylum Arthropoda; class Insecta; order Diptera; family Sarcophagidae; genus Sarcophaga; species Sarcophaga peregrina. Next base: position 57,949,763 of record CM025793.1, on the reverse strand, counting down.
TAAGCTATCTCTATAAAAAGGAATTTAAAAACATTTAATTGCTAAAACGAAGAAGCTAGTGAACAGGACCAGTTAAGAAAAAATTGATTTCATAAAGCGGATTTCTATAAACAAATAGTTTATATATAGAGTATCAAGTACAACTTATCGTTTTTTTTAAGCAGGGAATGCTTAAAAGCGGTATGCATTTATCAAAATACTCTCAAAATAGAAGCAAAAAACAAGACTGCATACATTTCAGTGCTGCTAAGTAAGGAACCATTATATCCGGGATGCTTATGTCCGGAAAATACTGTACGACGAAAATGTTCAAATAATCCTACAAACGGATGTATTAGTGTTAATTGCTTTATCTTCTTGCTTTAGCTCCGTGTTCGAATCAAGACCGCAGTTAATAACACAAAAAGATGAATTGATTTTAAGTTCTTCGTTTTAGAATGAAATTTAAAATGTGAATGGATTAGTAATTTTTACTACAAAACTTTTTACTAAAATTTACTGATAATAAATAAAAACTGATAATAAATATCCCCAATCCTGTAATCAAAAAAAAGTAATTCGTCTTATTGATTTTTGCGGTGAATTTTCTCTTTTTTTTTGCTCTCTACTCCAATGTTTCTCTGCTAGAATTGGGTTTTTGGTATTTTTTTTTTATTTATTTATTGATTTATTACACACTCTATAGTATAAAGAATCAAAAATATTTAAATGGAATGCAAAATGAACACTTTTTTTTTTTGTTTTTGTTTAAAATTAACGCCGCTCAAAAATAGAAATAAATTTCCAATAAGTTCAAAGACAAGAACAAAGACAAGATTTGTTCGTTCGGTTTGCACATGTTGCAACGTTTAATTAATTCTGATCTTCCGATTTGAAATGAGAATGTTAATGAAATTGTTCAAGTGGCAACTGTGAAAGAGGTTAAAAGTTAATCACATGCTGTGGATCTGTTTTCGTTTCAATCAAGTTCTTTTGCTTGAAATATAAAGAAACAAAAAATAAAAAAAAACAAGGGGCTGAATGAGGCATTTTAAATGGAATGGGTGGGTACACAAATGTCAGTTATTCTTGCTGTTTTTCGTTTTTTTCCTTCTTTCTTTCCTTGTTTCTTGTACATGTTGAAAGAACATGAAAATCGTAAACACTTGTTAAATCAACTTGTTTTTAGAATTAATTGCTAAAAGTAGACATGATTCTGTACAAAATTAGTTAAAAGAAATTGCCAGCAACTATGAGAACAAAAGAACAAAAAAATAAAAATACATTCACGTTAATAAGTTCAATTCGAAAGGAAACACTAGCAGTTAGGTTGTATTCAGTAAACGGTGCATTAAGACAGATTCAAACTGAAGGGAAATACAAAAATGTTGCAAACTGCATTTGAAAAACGGCATTTACCACATATCGGTCTCAATTATATCAAGAACCTCGTGTTATGTGTAGATATATTCAAAGAACATTCGTTAAAAATTTTCAACAAAGTTTGGTATTGACATCTGCTTCCTGGCATTTAGAATATAAAATGAAAAAAATTTACTCCGTGACGATGTCGAAGATTTTATTTTTGTCTGAGCACCTGTGGTGCAAAGAATCCAAATTTCTGGTTTTGAACCAGAGGCTATGCGTTATGTTTGTCGTCCTCGTGGCATTAAAGACGATAAAATTCGTTGGAGAAAATACGATGGTATTGGATATAGGCAAGGAGGAGGACAAATAGGCGTTAACCTCATAATTGATAAAATTTCGTGCAAATTTCGAAATCCCGGGATTTTCGGGATTCACAAGAGGTGAATATTTGCAAGCTGCATACAGCTATCTTGGAACTATTTTAGCAACAAATGTTGATTGCAAGAAGTTTTTTTCAACGGCAGAGTACGTTGACAAAAAAAATTCGTTCAAGCCTATCAGATCTTTTTGTTGGAATCCAAATTATTTTCTTAAAATTAATGCATTTGCATACGTATGAACAATTTTGTTAATTTACGCATTTTTGTTACTTTTTGTCTTTCTGTTTTTATATTTTATTTTTAATGACATATAATTCTGATATACATAATTGGAATACTAATGATTTTGCTAACGAAATATTTTTATTATTAAGAGAAAATCGTGATTTTTCGGGATTTTTGTATCCCGAAATATCCCGGGATTTCGGGATCGGGATTTACAAAATCCCGAATCGCGAGATTTTTAAAAATCGATCCCGTTTGGCATCCCAAGTGCAGCAGAAAATATGACACTTTGTAACAAAAGTATTCGCATTTCATTCTAACATTGATGAAAATTATACCGATATTAGAAGGTTAAAAATGAAGTCGATGTAGCCTTTACTAAGTGTGTGTTGGTTTATTAGACGTCAAGCCTCGTGTCGAACCCCAGGTCAGTCAACTCCAATAAAACGAAAAATATTTCTGTGGCGACTTCATCTCAGCAGTTTTCTGACATTAACTCTGTGACAAAATAAAATTGCCATTAACAAGTTTCTCTAGAAATCTATGGTTCGGAATCGATTTTAAAATTTAGATCTCGCCAGTTATGGACAAACTTAACACACACACATAAAAGTGGTAAAGGCAGCTATGTCGTAATCCTGACTGATGGATTTTGATGATCAATTATGTGTGCATCTGTTTGGTCAATCACCGAATTGCAATCCTACACAGAATTGCGTAGAGCAACACATTTTACTCAAAAACTTTATGTATGGCAATTCAGAAGGCATGGTACGATATGTGATCCTGGAAAACAATATGTCTTTGGACTGTTTGTGCATTTTTATGGAGAATTTTTTCGTTAATTCAACAACACAATATGCGAAGTTATTGCAATTAATAGGGCTAAGAAGCAAAATACTGTCTCTTGAACACAACATTATATATTTGGGATTAGCGATGATAAAGATTAAGTTCAAAATCATTTTTTTTTTTGTTTTGAAGAACTAATCTAATGTACATGACTTTTGTATTATGACCTTATTTCTAAAAATGTGAACGATTGACGGAAATAAGTCGCTGACGCCGATATACTGTCCTCAACAAGGTCATAATTAGTCATTCATATGACAGACAATGAATGTGTTATGAAATGTTGTGTTATATTGCGTTTAGAAAATTCAATTGATTTTTTTATTGATTAAAAACTTCTCTAAATTAAAAGAAATATTCTTTTAATTGAAATATTCCATTCGTTTTTATTAATAACATCTTAAAAAACCGTATGAAAATATTAAAAGCTAAGAGTATAGTTTTATCTTTAAATTTCCTTAAGTTTTTCAAACAAATACAGATCGTTTCTCTATCATTAATCATTAAGATTAATTAAAATCTGGTTTAATTAAATGAAAAGGTGTATCAAAATAAGACAAACAACAATAAATACTAATTATTAAGAGGGAAACGAAGTTCATCCGTCACTACACTATCTGTGTTCAGTGTTCATGCTATTGTTACTCGTATTCTTTATTTCTTATGCATTCCTTTGCTTTTTGGTTTTCCAAAGTATTTATTCAGACAAACCTGTCAACATGTTGCCAAGAACATTTACGTATGGGTGCATATGCCATTCGAAACAAAGAAGTGAAAAAATAAATTGCACTTGCCCCATCAAAGCGTACCCTCTCCCTCTGTTTCTCTTTCTCTCTCTCGTACGATGAAGACAGCCATCCAACATTCAGATCCGAAATCGTTTCTGTGTTCACAGCGTTGGTTAAGCGTTTAACACAACGAAACCAATATTTACGCATAATTAACGTAACAACAGTTTAGTTAAAGAATATTTATTTAAATTGTATTCGGTTGCAAACAGCAAAAGATATTTAAGCCACAACACTAATGACAGCGGCAACAACGATAAGAAAAAAAACAATAAAAAAAAAAAACAAAAACCATCGTGTTGCCGTATTCATGCTCTCACTCAACCAGTCACTCACTTGATGACTGACTCTGACTCTTTTTCACTTCGTATTGTAAGTCTTTGGCACTGTTCTTACCTTTCTGATGCAGCAGCAATGCAAACTTATTTAAAAGTTTATTTTTTTGTTTTTGTCTTTCCTGCAAACGAATAAATTTAAGCCATGTACACACATATTTTAGCTCAGAAACATATCCCCGTTAAAGAACCAACATGCAGTCGAATATGGTTAACGTGAATGACAATAAATAGAGAACAATTGCACTTAGCTGGTATGTTTCTCGTGATAGGATATTTAGTTTTTCGTTATCAACGGAATTGTTATTCAAAATTCGAGGCCATGTCTTTGTTGTTACAGTGGCGGACCAGCGTCTCTGCGGGAATTGGACCCATCATCTCAGAAAAGCACCTTACTTTTAAAATACTGCTAAGGCTGATGTGACTAAGGAGATATAAAGATAAAACAGAATCTTCGTTAAAACCATTGATATTGCTGCACTAAATTTTTGTGTGAACACACTTAGAAAATATGCCAGATTTAGTAATTCTCCTTTAATAAAAGCGAAATCAAAATAGACGCAAAAAAATTGAAATAGATTTTAGAGCTCTACAGTATCAGAGTCAAATCTGTTGTGAAAAAGCCTGCAGTCGCCAAGCTAAAGTCGGCTGTCAGAAAAGTTCTTAATAAATCGGATTTTTGTCTATAAATTCCATTGAATTCGCGCAATATCCACAAACTTTACAAGTGGCCACGAAAATCCAATAGCTTTTAAGCTGAAATTAGTGGACCGGAAAGTTTTGCTTTATGATTGCTGTGATTGGTAGTTGTTGCCCAAAAGTCAAACAGGATATGAGGATAAGAATTTTATTTAACCGGAGGGCCTTACAATTCCATGTACACCTTAAGCTCCAGGAGTTCTGTTCGGTACACCACTGACCTATTTGCAAAATATAATCAAAAATTAAATAATAATTAGAAGTCGCCGTAGTCTAGAAGGTAGTGCGTTGGATTATTAAACAGGATTCGAGCCCCAGGTCAGACAACAAAACAAAATACAAAAAGTATTTCTACAGCGATTTCCTCTCAGCAGATTTCTGGCAAAAACTCTGAGATTAAAAAAAACCCTGCCATGAAAAGTTTCTCAAAAAAAAAAAAAAATCTGTCGTTCGAAGTCGATTTGTAGTCGACACAACATAAGTGGTGTGAAAAACTAGGTCAATAATCCAGACTTGAAGGGTTGTATGTATGTATGTAATCAAAAATAAAAAAAATCAATTTTATTATGTCTGGTTTGACATATTCCAATAGAATGTTTTAAGAATTGTAATAAATTGAATAGAATGTTCGTTGTCCCTGTATTCTATTGTTATCGACATCACAGTGTGAGACAAATAAAGTTAAGTTAGCCTATCCCACTGAAAATAAGGACAATAATCAATTAATTTCAAAATTAAGAGAATAATTAATTTAATTTAGCAGTGGGGTGCGCGGCACCCTGTTGAACTTTTTACTCGACGTTGTAATCTTGGGGACTTGCAATTTGCAGACGATGTAATCATTTAATACATAAAAATTAATGCCAATTTTCGTTGTCATTTTATAACTCACCTATCCAAGCCAAATGTTTAGGCTTTGTTCAGACTATTTAGTAGATGGTTTTTGTGAAGTTTTCCACTCCCACTTTTACGCGCACGTTTTCTATTTATCTAAAATCGGATAACGGCTCCATCGATTTGACTAATTTTTCTATCAAATGTTTGTATTTATCCATTTAAAGTTTTCATCAAGAGTAAATTTCACCCCGCCCATTTTTGCGCCCACTTTTTTTTATTTACCTAAAATCAGAAAACCGCTCCATTGTAAACTATAAATTTGATCATGTTACGATCTTTAGAAAAGTTATTGCGCATGAGCCGGAATAGGTTTCTAAGTTGGTATGACCAATTTTCAATTAGTGGTGCCACTGAAAATTACTCAAAATGAATTAAATCTTAAACTGTGCATTCTTTAACAAAGTTGTTACGTATGAGTCGACAGAAATTGATGCGATTAATTTTCGTTGGATGGATTTGGTCAACCTACACCCCAAGGACGGAAGATAAGAGCACTACGAGTTCTCAGAAACGAGCACTGTGACTGAAAAATCTTCGAGTATATGTCGATGAATCCGTTCGCATGAACCACTTGAACAACGAGAAGTGAGATTAGAAACTGATCGAATGGGTACTACTTAGGCCCGTTCATCTGAATCATCAGGACGACGGGAACCAAAATCAATAAAATAATTCAAAATTAATTGGACTTTTGTGTAATGCCTTCCTTCAAATTTGTTTTAGTTGGGGGCGCAGCAACACGTGCAGGATACAGCTAGTATAATATATAAAAGCAAAATAAAACTAAGCTTTGTAACTAAAATGTAAAATCAATATTGTTGTATGTATACGGAAGGCTGAAGCCAGAATTATTAATTTATAATTTAGTCGACATGAAACCATAGGTCCCGCCACTCATTGATAAAATTAACATACACAACATGGTTGGTGAGGGATGCTAGAACGAATTAATTAAGTATGAAGTAGTAATTCATGATTTGTAGCTTAATTAATAGGAAATATTTGCTTTTGTTGGAAAACTTTTAAAGTATTATTCCACAGATGTAAATGAAACTTCAGGTATAGTACAGAAGTATGGTTTTGCGTCTTCAATAAAATGTTTTCAACTTAATGTTGGACGATATCGACGCCTTCGTTCTATAACATTCAAAGACGAAAAAGTGTGTTTTGAGTTATGAGCTCTCAAAGTTTTCACACTATGTGTACTCTAAGAAGATTTTTCCCTATAACTTCGGAACAGACCGGCACATCTTACACAAATTTTTACAATATTTAAGTTAGAGAACGTAGAATTTAAAAATTCAAAAACATTAATGGGGACGTCAATAAGTTGTTTGCCAAACTTATTTCGTGGAAGTAATGAAATACATTTCTGGCTTCTGTATAATCGGGTTCGTAATAACTGAATAAGAAACATCGCTTTAACTGATGATACTGCCTATTTAAAAGAATATGTTGTTACATCCTATAAATTCTGTTAATAAACTAATTTACCAAATGTTGTTAGTGGTCGCTAATGAGCATTGCTGTCATTAATCTCTGTTTTGGGCTTTCTTTGCTTTGATCCTTAGTTGACATTTTCGATGTTTTTAGACAGGACGTGAAGTACTTTTTTGAGTGAAAGGCAAAAATAAAATCTAAGTCATCTTTGTCGTACAACTTATGTTGCAGCGAGTGTCATATGATTATGCAACAGTGTTACACAAAGTCCAAAAGCTGTAAAAATTATGATTCCAATTTATTTATACTAACCTACTTAAAATTGTTGTGGACGTCACTCTCACAGTAAACGTTTGTTCTTTTTGTTCCAAAGTAAACATTTGTGGTCACCGTGGTCTAGTAGGTAGTGCGTTGGCTTATTAGACATAAAAGCCAGGGTTCGAGTCCCAGGCCAGACATCAAAACAAAATACAAAAAAGGATTTTTTCGGCGATTTCCTCTCAGCAGATTTCTGGCAAAAACTCTGCGAGTAAATAAAATTGCAATGTAAAGTTTCCCATAAAATCTGTCGTTCGGAGTCGAATTTAAACTGTGGGTCCCCCTACTTATGTATAAAATTAACACACACAACATAAGTGGTGTGAGAAACTAGGTCAATAATCCTGAATGATGGGTTCTAATGACCAATATATATGTATATGTATGTATGTATGTAAACATTTTTAACCAAAGTAGGGATTTATGTGAAGAGAATGGATTTTATTCCCCTTCAGTTACTAACCAATTGCTTCCAAAGTCGTAACACCCACAATTATGACTACTGATGGTCAAAACATTTTGACCGCGATTTAAAGCACAATCTCTCTTTTTTTTTGACGTTTCTAAAGATTTTGATATGAGGTACGTTAAGAAATCGATTAAAGTGCTTAAACATGATAATGGAGATGCCTGTAACCAGGAATTAATTCAGTTTTCATAATCATTCGCATATATTCGTATGAGATCTGTAGTATCGCTCTTTTTTTTTAACGAACATGGTCACGATAGTTAAGGATGTTGATATCAGACAGTTGCGTTATAAACAAGTGACGGCCGTTGAATGATTCGAAGTAATTTTCTATGTACGTGGAGTTATATTCGTCTTCAACTTACCATGCATGCACTTACCATTTGTGCACTTTTGCACTTAAATTTGGAAATATTTTTATTATTATTATCGAGAATCATAAAACTACAAACTATTCTATCCGCCACTGTATTCATTTTGTAAACTCGTTTCGTATTGTAAATGCGTTGAATGAAAAGGCGTAGCAGACAGCAAAAGTGCATTAAATTGCACGTTGTCGTGTGTGAGTATTTCTGTTTTTTTTCGATTTTATTTTGATTTTGTTTTCATCGTGTCTGTACTTGTTGAGTTTTTCTACAAATTTATTTTGTTTCAATTTAATCGCAGTATTTTTTTTCTGTTGTTGTTGTTGTTTTTGTATTTGTGTAATAATATATAAATTAATACCATTATGTGACTTGTTATTGTTGTTACATTTTATTGTGGTTTTTATTAAAAATTTCCTTCTTTTTTTCTTTTTGCTTCGGTAAAATTCAATAATTAATGCCAACAATTGTGGTAATAAATCAAAAATTAAACATTTTTATATCATAATATTTACACTTGTGCTTAATGTTTAACAATTTATTTTAATTAAATACATGCATTTATACATGGAATATACATATGTACACACATGTGTATGTATGTATTTTTCTTATCGGGGTTTATTACAAACACTATAGACCGTCCATACAACGAGACAGATAGAACAACAGCCAGGCAATCCGATACTTTGATACTCAGCGTACAGTGTTGTGACACGGGTATTGATTTTAAAAAACAAAATACAGGTTCTCCCAATCGCATGAACATTTTCCTTTTTTCGTTTTTTTGTTTTATTTTAAATTTTATTCTTAAATAATTAAAAATAACGCCATGTTTCAAAATAAAAACAAAGCTGCTACATGAGTTGTAGATTAACTACAGGGGAGGCACAATCTAAATTCATAATTTCATGGTCTCTGTGGGTATCAATACTGATAGGAATGGAAAATTATCAATTAATAATTAAATTCACAATTCATTTATTAACGGCATTTATTAATTAAAAGCACTTAAAACGTGACGGCATCAATTATAAAAATAATTGAGTATTCAAAGACCTTTTAACTTGTATGCATACTCTTCATTCTCCCTTAATTGAGTAGAATTGATTGAAAAGAATTGATTGAAATCATAAACACATTTGTATACAATTTAGGGATATAGGATATGGGAGTCCTTGAAGGCGCCGTAGTCTAATTGGTAGAGTGTTGGTTTATTAGACGTGAGACCACGGTTCCAACCCGAGATCAGATGTAGTGAAGGGGAGTGTAAGATGGTTAGTAATGTTAGACTACGGACAGCTACTGGAGACTCTGCCATCGTACATGGAAAAACAGAAGCGAGGTGACAATAGTCAACATCAGTGTAAAGCACGTCTTTATTGCCGCTGATATTGTGGACGAAGTCACCGTAGATTAGTAGGCAGTGTGTTGGCTTATTAAACGTAAGACCCGAGTTCAAATCCCAGGGCAGACATCAAAACGAAAATATGAAAATAGTTTTTCGGCGACTGCCTCTTAGCAGGTTTGTATCAAAAACGCTAAGAGTAAATAAAATTGCCATGAAAAGCTATTCAAAAATCTGTCGTTCGGAGACGACTTTAAACTGCAGGTCCCGCCGCTCGTGTATAAAGTTAATGCACGCAACTTAATTAGTGTGAGAAGATACGTTTGTAATGACCAATTATGTATGTATTGTGGACGAAGTTATCATTGATGCCGATTGTATGACAACCCAGGGCATAAATTTCATAAATTTCAGCAGATACTGATTTGGCGAAATGTGGACATACCTCTTGACGTGGGATACAATCACCAAGTGCACGCCAGAAGATTAGTTGCTTTCGGATAACAACAATTACCACTTTACTGTGTATCGTTGAAATGCGCGCATGTGGAGGAGGATTGTGAGATTGTAGATTGTTGGACCAGCAGAAATTCAGACGGATTTCTTATCAGCAATCCATCGATCAGATAATAGTCTCGGTGAGAGTACTAAATATATCAGGCCATGAAAAAGTCATCTGGAAACACTTTGAGGTGCGCCAATATGCTCCAGTAGAGTCGGTAATAAATAGCGAATAATTGATTGAACTTGTCGAAATGTCAGCTAACGATCAACAGGAATTTGGTACAAATGCGGAGAAATGGCTAGCGTGCCCAGCAGCTCCAGAGAGAAGTAAGTTAAAAAACCTGCTTTCGCTTTCGCCACAAACAATAAAGGACGAGGAAGAAAGACATGGTCAAACATGAAATTGATACTGGCGAATTGAGACCGATAAAACATGTACCCAGAAGCATACCGTTAGCAAAGCGTAATGAGGTTAAAGAGATGGTCGACGAAATGTAATTGAACCATCATCCGTCCGTGGAGTTTACTTGTAGTCTTAGTCAAAAAGAAAGATGGCTGTACAATATTCGGCGTATAAGCTGAATAATGTCACAAAAGAGGGCACCCGGAACGAATTGGTTTGCCACATTGGATCTACAAAGTGGGTATTGGCAGATGGAGATTACAGACAAGGACAAAGAGAAAACTATATAAAGTGCGAACGGCGGCTTATAGCAGTTTAAAGATATGCCGTTTGGGTTCGGTATACTCCGGCTACATTCGAGTGGCTTATGGAACGTGTACTAAAGGGGCTGCATTGGAACACTTGCCTTCTGTACCTCGATAACATAATATTGTTGGGCAGAACTTTCCACGAACACCTCAAGAATCTAACAGAAGTTTTGCAGCGAATATGAATGGCTGGACTAAAATTAAGCGTAGAGATATATACATTTAGCATATGCAACGAACATATGAAATAATATTTTTTCGTTGACTGTTTCCCAGCAGATTTCTGACAAAACCTCTAAGAATAAATAAAATTGTATGTAAAGTTTCTTGAAAATCTGTCGTTTGGAGTTGACTTTAAACTGCAGGTGTCACCACTTATCTATAAAATTAATACACTCATGTAACCAGATCGTAATCTCGAGTGAAGGGTTGTAATGCTCAATTCTCTGTGTATGCGTATATTCTCTCTAAAGATTATTATCATGATAAGACCAACACTTCGGGGATCGCTCCTACTCATGCAGTAAGTTATGTTGGAATAACAGAAATATGGTTACAGGAGAAACATTGTTTTTTTTTTCGTCCAGTGTAAAATTTTTCCTCGATAAATACTTTATAATTCTCACTTTCTTTTCCTATTGCGGGTAATCAAGTATAACACTAAGCGGCAAAATAAAAAAAAAATTAAATACACCCGGCTAATGACATAGTGTAGGTTGTGAGTTTTGTTGAGTAGATCTCAAAAATAGTTTTTTGTATTTCTCGAACCCTACAAACTTTGTTTATTTGACAAAAACAGTTTTTAGTGACTTCAAGCAGAAATTTCTGGATTGCTCAAACAATTCTCACCCTATTTCCAAAATGTAAATCTTGTTGGAAAGGGTAGAGATGGATCTTTTAAACGGTACAAGTGTCTACTATTCGACTTAATATGCTATAAGATTTGATGAGGTAAACTTGGAAATTTAATAAAAAAATAGGTCTGTTCTCATGTAATGATATTGAGTCATCGCTTGATAAAATTGGATAAAAATTGCCGAAGTTATTAATTAAAGAGTCCAACAGTCGGGTGATATTTTTCAAATGATCTTTTAGATCAAAAATTTTCAGATTTTTTGTTGGATCTTGATTGTTTACCATAAAATGTGTCAATATCGCGTTTGCACGACTTCCAGAAGTCGGCTAATATTTATGTTTTTTGCAAATACAGTAGTCGCTCACAAATTAGAATCGCTTTGTTTTTGAGGCAATTCTAATTTCTGGATGTTTTTTTTTTTTTTTTGTATACGCGTATTTTTGAGTTCTACTCAACTAACTGAACAACGTGGACTACGTAGTTACTCGGTTGTATTTTCACTGTCGCACCGTCTAATTAATATCAACGATCGGACAATCACAAAACAAACAGGGTCTCTGGCATTTAAAGCCTAGAAGGCGAATTATACAATAATAACCTACGCTTTAACTACGTTGAACTAGTCGTTATTCAAATAATTTTCAAATCCAATATGCAATATGTAAACCAATCGAATGGATCATTTAAATGATGATTAAAGTAAAGTAAATATTTGAATTGTTTTTTTTTTCTATATAATCTTTAGGTATCCATACAAACAACGTACGCTTTGGCGGTTTTTCAACAGTTACACCGTCATGCATGACCCAGGACGAAAACCAACAATGTTTCTTAAAAGATCGTTTATTTGTTTTCCTTTTTTGTTATCTTTGTTTGTTTTGGTTGTTTTTGTTTTTTTGTTTTTGTTTAAGAACAATTTGTATTTGTACAAAAAGGATACAAGCAAACTATTGAACAACAATGGATTTGAAAGTAAAACAATTCTTACAATCATTGAGGCGTGTATGTGGCTACATGATATTGAAATGTGTACTCTAAAGTCAATGCAAATGCCTTTGCTTATGGAGGATGCTCTGGTTATACCCAAATGCCGATTGGCTTTTGCCAATTTTACTTGCCTTGCATTTATTGTTAGGCAATCACTTTGTCTAAACATTCTACAGCAATGTACTCGTACTCGTCTACGTAAATGCATATGCATATGCATTCCAACTACCAATATCATACACATACACATGGACATGAACGTGAAATATTTGTAAATGAAAAAGTAATTTATCTCAATTATAATCCTACGATTTAAAAGCCTGTAGAAGAAAGTATTAAAAGCGATCGGTCGGTCGGTTGGTCGGACGGTCGGCCTGTAATAAATCGTTCATGTACTTTTCGAATTTAATGATAGAGATCTCTCCACCATGGTTGTGTCAAGAAAGAAGTCATGCAATGGGAATCTAAATCTGACCGCACATGAAAAAGCAATTGGGCACGCGTGTAAGATTAAGATTCAGAAATAAAATGACGTACTTGAAACAAGAAGAAGAAGAAGAAGAAAATTCAAGCCACACCAACAACAACAAGAAGAAGGAAAAATAAAATCAAATGAAGACAACTGCAATCCAGAACAATTGCAAAGACTCTACAATCAACTGGACAAAATAGAGAAGGAACCATGAAGGAGGAATGCAAGAAAATCTTAAGCAAGGATTTATTGTATCTGGATCTAATGCTGAAATGTTGCAGTCACTTCAACTTTAGTGTGCCCTTCACTATGAAAAGCTGACAGTTTTAAATGCAATTACACATTAGACTGAAAGTCAATATTGTAGAACGGATCACGAATTACATTTGATAGGCCTTCATTAAGCTAATTACGTTTGATGATTGTCTTCAGTAAAAATCAAAAAAAAAATTAAGTAGATGACTACACAACAATATCGTATATCATAATATTGCTAACATACATACATTCATACATACATACATATGTACATGCATACATACGTAAATGGTATGCAATATGAAATGTATGATAATGACAAAAATTGTTTTAAAGAATGTGAAAGTAAAATTCGATGTTTTGGAATTCCCACCGGAATAGATTTTTTTCCGCTTCGCCTTCGGTTTCTACTTTAAAATAAGGAATTCTCAAAAATAAGGTCCACATCGGTCTATAGATTCTTTATTACCAATCAATTGTAAATACTTTAGCAATATCCTAAACCTGTGCTACATATTCAACCTTTTTCTCATAAGAAATAAATCCAAATTCAAAGGATATTTTGCTATTCCAGGATTTCTTTTATTAGAGTGTTCAAAGAGAGATTGAGAATCTGTTTCTTTTTATGGTAAAAGGAACACTGGTACATGCGGTGAAAGACAGCCAGTCTTTTCTTCCTCCTCAGTACTACATAGGGATGCCAATCGGGAAATCCCGAAACCCGAAATTCCGGGATTTACAAAATCCCGAATCTTGGAATATTTAAAAACTTATCCCGGAATTTTCGGGATTGTGAATTCATATGTATTTTGAACCCACAACAGGTCCTGAAAAAAAATTCTCTATCACTTGACTTCGATAATAGCATCTCAGATAAGGAAAACTCTACTTCCATTGATAAAAAAAAATTATTTGATGGCAACGAAGAATGCAAAAGCCATATAAAATATGTATTTTGTATGGTATGTATTTTGACTCTACAAAAGGTCCTGAAAAAAATTCTACATCACTTGACTTTGATAATAGCATCTCAGATGAGCAAAACCCTACTTCCAGTGATAATGAATTATTTGTTGGCATCGAAGAATGCAAAAGCCCTATAAAACGAATTAATAGGGTAACTGATTTAGATATTCAATTGTCCAAAGAAATAGATACATTTGCATCAGGAGATGGTAGAGGTGAATATTTACAAGCTGCATATAGCTATATTGGAACTATGTAAACAACAAATTTTGATTGCGAAAAGTGTTTTTCAACGGCAGGATATGTTGGCAACAAAATTCGTTCAGGCCTATCAGATCACGTGTTAGATGTTTTAATCTTTTTGTTGGAATCCAAATAATTTTCTTAAAATTAATGCATTTGCATATGTATTAATAATTTTTATTTTTTTCATTTACGCTTTTTTTTATTACTTTTTGTCTTGCTGTTTTTATATTTTATTTTTAATGGCATATATGATTCTGATATAATTGGAATATAAATGATTTTGTTAACAAAATATTTTTATTATTGAGAGATTTTTACCGTGATTTTTCGGTATTTTTGGGTCCCGAATTATCCCAAAATATCCCGGGATTTCGGAATCGGGATTTACAAAATCCCGAATCCTGGGATTTTTAAAAATCGATCCCGTTTGGCGTCGCTAGTACTACAGCTTCAACAGAAGTCAAGCCTTTGCTCACGCCCACCAAAAGGCCAGTGGCCTGAGAGTCGCTATTACCTTCTTGCATAGGGAACGTTAACGAGATTTAATCACTCTGTAAAGCGATTGGAGAATATTTAACTAAGGCGATCGAAATATTTTTGGCCTGTATTAAGTCAGAGATTGCAAGGTCATACCGGCCCTGTCTAGTTCGTTAGCAAAACAATTTCCAACGACATCTCTACTTCGCGGAACTCATTGCAGCTACTCTATTCATCTGTACATCTATTTCGATTTCAACTTATTCTTCAGTATCTGTCCTCTTTTTATTTTGGGCGAGAGCGTTATAAGTTATAAGAATAAAACAGAGCTCCAAACTGTTATTCTACACTTTGCAACTTTGTTGACAATTTTTTTTGTTTCTTATTGAAGTTTAACGAGACGCACTTCATAAAGACGGAAGAAAAATGATTAGCATTGCTGTGAGTACAGTAATTGTACAATAATTTTTATCAGATTCGATATCTTTCTCTAAAACTGTAAATACAGAGCATGTGGAATAGGTGAAAAACATTTGAAGACGATACATTGGGGAAATTACTTGTATTTCTCTTTGATCACTGTTGGCAAAAAATAAATTCAATACGACTAAAATTTCCATTGCTCCTGGGTGATACTAGATATTTGGTGGGATTAGAAGGGGCTGCTAAAGCAGACAATAACAATTAATTTGTTTAAAGCAAGCATTGACGGAGAAACGCCCTGAAAATTCTACAAGACATGAGGTCAATATTTTCCATCATGACAACTCTCGTGCGCATAGTGTCAATCAGCTGCTTTTAAAAAGGTGGACGTTAAGTTTTACCACATCTGTTGTTAAGTCCAGACAATGCTCCGCAACAGGTTACTATTTTGAACTACACAGAATACTCTCACTGGATTAAGATTAAACAATCAAAATTCATTAAAAATTCTGAATATTTATGAACTAAAAGTTCATTTGATGAGATGTCTTATATAAAAAATATAACTCGACTGTTATACTATTTGTATAGTAACTGCAATATAATTTTATCAAATGATGATTCAATCTCTTCGTAAGAGATTTTTATTAACGTTTACAACTATTAACGGACGAACTTGAAAAATATAAAAAAAAATTCCAATTTTCCAAGTTTACCTGTTCATATCTCATAGCATATTAAGTCAAATAATAGATATACAGGGTGGCTGATATATAATGCAACATAGTAAAACACTATATTTTTTTTTAATTTTATTGTTCAAAAGCAAAAAATGTTGGAAATAACATCAAATTTTAGAATCAGTTTAGATTTGTTAGAATTGGCCACCTTTGGTACGAATTATGGCCTTCAAACGGCCGACAAAGCCATCACAGACTGCACGAAAGTGGATCTGCGGTATTTTGGCCCATTCGCAAAAGTCCAATAGATTGAAATCCGGAGATTTTGGTGGCCATTGTGCGGTAGAAAAGAAGCGAGAAAGCTCCTTTTTAAGCCATTTTTGGTTGGTTGGGTGCTGAGTGCGAAGGTGCTGAATCCTGTTGGAATGTCCATGGTCTGCGGCCGAAATGTTTGTCTGCCCAGGGCTTCAATACTGCCTTTAACACATTTTCCCGATAATATTCGGCATTTATTTCGACCCCACGGTCGATGAATACTAGCGGGGAGCAACCATCGGCCGTTACGGCGGCCCACATCATTACCATCGGCTGCGCTTGACTTCTGGTGGCCAATCGCAGGTGTAAATTTTCAGTTGGCCTCTGTGGTAGTAAACGCGAACATTTTGTTTGTTCACAAACTGCTCAATGGAACGGAGAAAATCAAATTCGGTAACTGGCCACTTTCGTGCAAGCGAAGTAACTCCTTGGCTCTTTCCAGTCTAACGTTTTCTTGTTCATCGGTGAGCTCTTGCACTTTATGGAATTTCAATGGCTTTAGTCCAAGCTCATTTTTCAATATGTGTTGCATCCGTTCTCGCGATATGTCCAGCTCACTGCGGCGTGGATTTCGATTAAATCTAGCCTTCACTTTTCGGATCATTTCGGGTGTTGTTACTGTTTTTTATAGTCCACTTTTTTTACGCGATGCAACGCTGCTAGTATCACGGCATCGAGCAATGGTACGAGAAACAAAAGATTTATTCACATTTAAATCCTGGAGGGCTCTAATGATAGCTACCTGTGATTTTCCAGCCAAATTTAAACAATCACACTATCACGCTTAAACTCCATCACGAATAACTTTTTTTCTGAATGCAATAAATCAAATTCCATTGGTAAGCTTGTAAATAATAAAATAAACTGTCACTGGAATAAATCTGTCAGTTGTCAGACGAGCGGTTTACAAATGATAACAACCTGAAGTTGGTTGCAATACATATGAGCCACCCAGTACATATGTAAACCGCTCTAAAGTTCTATCTCTCCACATTTCCACAAGACTTAAATTTTGAAAATCGGGTAAGAAATATTTGAGTAATTCAGAAATTTGTGCGTAAGCTTAGAAGAAACAGTTTTTGTCAAATAAAATTAGTTTGGAGGGCTCGAGAAATATAAAAAAATTATTTCTGAATTCTACTCAACTAACTGAATATAATGGACTATGTAGTTACTCGGGTGTATTTTCATTGTCGCTCCGTGCTATCTGACTGGCTGTATTTATTTATTTTTTTGCATCATAGGAATCTACGAATCCTAAATTTTCGAAGAATTTTCAAGTATGCAACCTTTATCTATACTGTCACCCCCTAATTAATTAATATTCAACATATTTTCGGTAGTAGTTGATAGGACTATGTATGTGAAAGTATACAATCACACGAATTGTAGACCTTGGAATTGCTTACTGATATGTTGGTAACCATACTGAATACTGACTGTGCATTAGCGAATTGAAAAGACATTTCAATTCAGTTCAGTTCATTCTAGTTACTATCTAGCACCTATTAAAACGTTTCAAACACACTTTGTGAATTCGAACAGTATCATCAAAAAGTAGTCGAACTTAATGAGTGTAATCAAATGCAAATCCAAAAAAAAAAGGAACTGATATTGATTACTCTCACAAATAAACGACCGTAGGCAGAATAATACGAAAGTTTGGATACAATTTAAGTACATTCAATATTATGATTTCATGTTGTTGTTATTATTATTTTATTATCATCATTACCATTATTATGTATGCACGTATGTGTTTGGCTAATTCTAATAGCAGCAACAGCAATACCACATAGGGAGAGAGAGAGAGAGGAGAAGGAATTATTATTTACAATTCTTATCCATCCTATCCACTGTAATAAATAAATTCTTCCGTATTGACCTCACCCAAATTGTAGCCACGTACTCTGTATGGAAGGAAAAAATAAACAAAAAAAAAAAAAGGCAAAAACAATCGAAACTATTGTAGAACAATAAAATTTATTTGGATTTACTTTTTAGAGAATATGAGGCAAATGATAATCTGGAATGGGAAATGTTGTTTACATACTAATGGCGCCTTCCAGGGAAATGCCCGTTTATGGTAAATATGCCGTTCAACTCATCAGATGGATGTATGTATGCATGTGATGTTGGTTCAATCCAAAGTTCTTCTTGCTTTCTCTGGCATCTTTATGCAAAAAAAAAAAAAGAGATTTGATGATAATGATGTTTGCTATTTTATTGTTGTTGTTGTTACTGTTACAGCTATTGTTGCATATACAATAGTAGAGACGATGGTGGCTGTAGTATAATCATCATCGTCTATTTAAATAAAATGATTGAAGCACGAAAATCAAATTTTCTAAAATACTTGATTTAAAGGAACACAAACTGATGTTTTCACATTCCTCCGTACAACAATGGAAAAAGTAAAAAGCCACAGAATTTTTTTTTTTTTAAGAATAATGTGTTCGTGAAGATTACGATAAGTTTGAGAAGTTTAAGACAAATATAGATCATAGGACATTATATATTTAAGACATAGCTTAAATACATCTATTATTTTTAATATAGATGGTCTTAAGAGTGGGCATCTCTTACTGCACAGATTTTTAAAGTTTATTGAGCACTTGATGTTTGTTTTAACAATGATGTTCGGTTAATTTGATTGTATCAAATGCACTACGCTTTAAAACCATAACGACCACTTGTGTCCAATCGTTTGGTTTATAAAATTGGTTAATACTGCATATCGTCGTCGAAAATCCAAAAGAACGCAAAAAAAAGAATTAAAATCGAGTTTTTGATTAATTCGCTAGGTTTTTAGACTTTTGTGACCTAAAAGAATGTTTTTATATCAATAATTCAAAATGTTTCTACATGTGAAGTACTTGTTGTTTTATAACTTTTTTTGCATCTCCTGTAAAATTAGAAAAATATTTGTTATGTACTTTTGAATTTTCAACGACGATATACTCCCAGAGTTACACAGTTCATACTAGAGGTGTGCACAAGGCATATAAAATTGCGTACTATTGCATTTTTCTCAAGACCGAATATTGAATGTAGCTGAAAATATAACCAAGTGTGAAGCAAAGATAGTGTACAAAAAAACAACTGCACTCGTAAACCATTCTACAACAGTATAACAGAGAGTGCAAAAAAAATATTGTACTCGTCATAGAGTCACAACATGCATTTCTTTTTTTGCTCTCGGCAACCGAACATCTTCGTTGACGCCAGTATTGCCAGTAACTTTTTTAAAATTTCTATTTCTGGGGAAAACCCTGTTTTTACACTACTATTTTTTTTTAACACTACTGATATTCATATGGGAATACTGAAAATGTAGCTTCAGCAGTAAAATATGCTCTTACAACACAAAGCAAACGAGTACTGTTGTATACATTGAATAAATGAGAAATACACACTTCAGTGTACTCGTAAAATCAAGAGCAAAAGAAAAGAGTACACAACAGTATTTCATTCGGTGAAGAGTAAGGTAGCAGAATGTCTTGTGCACTCCTTTAGTTCATACACAAACTGTCAGAAACACTTTGACAATCGACATACATATAGAGATGCCACGTAGGCGAAGTGCAATTATGCAGATGATCCTGTCCTCTGTCAATATAACAGCGACCAGTTATAAGCCCAATAACTTTATATATAGTCTCATACCTGATAAGAGCGAATAACACTTTGTGCTCGCACAGGTAGATTCACTGAATAATATGTATGTCTCAAGGTAACGAATCATGTGATCAGAGTAATACCGTTCTTCGCTAACATATCAATACTATATAGAGAGCGGTAAAATGTATTTGACCGGCATGTTCAAAAATCTTAAAACACGCTGAATATTTGGAAATATCTAAATGTGTCGTCCATATATTTGGAAATCGCAATTCGATTTGGATTTTGCCAGAAATCTGCTGAGAGGAAATCGCCGAAAAAATACTTACTGTACTTTATTTTGATGTCTGGCCTGGAAATCGAACCCAGGCTTTTACGTCTAATAAGCCAACATACCTATTAAGGTTAGGTTAGGTTAGAGGACGTGACAAGTAGTCAATTCTGACAAATACAGTACTCGGTGGTCGAATTGACCCATTGTACTACGTCCTAGCTTCTCACACCACTTATGTTGTGTCCGTTAATTTTATACATGAGTGGCGGGACCTACAGTTTAAAGTCGACTCCGAACGACACATTTTTTGAGAAGCATTCCATGGCAATTTTTTTACTCTCAGAGTACATACCTACTAAACCATGGCAACTTCAACTAACTAACTTTGTTGAACTAAAATCATAAATTAGGTTAGTTTAGGTTATGTTCCACTGGCATATCCAAATGTAAACGGTAATTATGTGATCGAAAAAATGACAAATCAAAAGAAAAACGGCGTTCATTCCTAGATGTGTTTGTTTTAGATATTCAGCTTTCTATTCCTAATTTTGTCTCTCTCTATCCTTTTTTCTTTTTGTACAATAAACACCACCTTTCTTCTGGAGCTGTGACTTTCACATGGCATTATCAATTATACGAATATAATGATCACTTACATCAGCAAAAACCAACAGTTTGTTTAAGTTTTCGCACGATTTTGATGTTAAAAAAAAATAACAAAAAAAGAAAAGAAGCCGAGAAAAAAACGTTAAACAATACGAAGAAAAAGATTTGCTTTGTACAGGTACATCATCTGTTACATGGACACCATTTGGACCACAAGTCTAAGATGCACCCGTTTTCTAGCAAAAAAAAAAAAGCTGTAAAAAGTTTTAAAACTTTTTTTATTTCTGAATTTTTTGTTTTGTTTTGTGCCTCCATTAACTTAACAACTCTTTCGTCTGTTGCACATCTTGTTTCTTTTTTTTACTCTTTATTTTGCTTTTTCTTCTCTTCTCTTCTTTTTCTATTTTTTTTTTTTTTTTGTTTTGTTTTATTTAACCAAAAACCTTTCATTACAGCTAAATTTACGTGCACTGCTGCCTGGTGCCTGCTGCCACATATATATAGACAGTATAACAATAATAATAATAATGATGAATTGCTAAGATTATTATAATTACATAACATTCGAATAATATAACCATGAAGATGAAATAGATTTTTATCGTGCACGATATAAGCAAAAACAAAAACAAAATGAAAAAAGTTCTATTTACAGTGAAGAACAAATTATATTCTCAATAACCAGATATGTTAGGGGAGCTTAAATCACTTCTTTCGAGTTGGTATTTGTATCCCCGACGATTACAATTATTTTTTTTATGCTACATAATTACATAGATTTTTTATTAACGAAAAATTATCGGAGATAAACGGTAATGCCCAATACGACAAATACTCCAGTCAGGATTAGGACCTAGCTTCACACGCCACTTATATTGACTCCGAACGGCAGATTTTTTGAGAAAACTTTTAATGGCAGGTTTATTTACTTTCAGAGTTTTTGAAGAAATATTGTTTGGATACATACATACATAATTGGTTATTAAAACCCATCAGTCAGGATTATTGACCCAGTTCATGAGTAGCGGGATCTACTGTTTAAAGTCGACTCCGAACGACAGATTTTATGAGAAACTCTTTTTGGCAATTTTATTTACCCTCAGATTTTTTTCCAGAAATCTGCTGAGAGGAAATCCCCAAAGAAATATTTTTTGTATTTTGTTTTGATGTCTGGCCTGGGACTCGAACCCTGGCTTTTATGTCTAATAAGCCAACACACTATATACTAGACGACAGCGATTGGACTCGCAGACTATATTGGCAAATTCAATTGATCCTGACCTTAGAGGTCGTGTACTGTTAGATATAATATCAAAGATAGGCTTTGATGTTGTTTCGCGTAAGCAACCAACCTATTGGCTTTATTTATTGTTTGGGTACTATACGATATATTGCGATACGAATCCCGGCTTTATGTCTAATAAGCCAACGCACTACCCACTAGACTACTGCGACTTCACAGCGGTGGACGTAGATTTATTTATTTAACCTTCCTATACACGCACCAAAAAGTGAAACACCAAGACCCGCGCGTTGGCCTATGAGACAATATTATTTTGAATCAAAAACGAAACTTATTACGACTAATGACTATGACACTATTTTTCTTTTTTTGCAAAAAAATCACAATAATAAAAAAATCGGTCCAACAGACCAAAGCGCGGGAATATTAAATCCCATTTTTTTTTTAATTTTAATTTATTGCAACAATCTGTAAGGCGTGTTATCTATTTTTATATGACCCTGTAGACGAAGCTTTTTTAATTTTCCGTTTAAAGTACATCTATACTAACGTATGATCGTGTTTGAAAAGGCATCATATTATTGGAATTTATGTAATTTAATTTGAACATACTTTAAAGCGAAAATGAAAGCGTAACATTTGAGAAAGTTTTTCAAAGGTAACGCGGCTTAAATACATTTACAATAACGGTGATCAATTTCAGTTTATGGCCTAAATCGGATCATATCATATCACGTAAGTTGTCACCGTATGCTACAATAATGCTACGAATAAAAATATGCAAACAATCGATTTCACTAAATATTACGAATTATAATGCATCCCAAGTTATGGAAGTACCCATATTAGGACAAAAACCAGCCTGCAGTGTAACTCTTAAAGACACTGTAATATGAACCGCACAAAGGCTACCTGGCATAGAAACAAAAACAGTACAACTTCGACAGTCCAGACACTCCAAAAATTCGGATGCTTCTACATTTCGGACAAATTTTTTTTATGCAAGAAAAATATATAAATTCCCGTTTTTAACTCGCATGTTTTGTTATTCATACTTTTATTTTCATTTTGCACTATCATTCTTCAGTTTCGGTACATTCTTTCGCAAACGTGTTTGTCTAACTTCATACCAAGCGTCCTTCATGTCTTTAAATAATAAACGCAAACAAAAAACACAAACTTTAAAGGAAAAATTGGATATTTTACAAAGACTTGATGAGGGAAAACATATTAGCGCAGATTGCCGAAATATTCCATGTTCATAAATCATCAATCATTAAAAAAAAACAATAAAAAGAAGATAAAACAATTTATTTCGAATACCCATAATGAACCCGGTCGCCGTGATCTAGTGGTCTAGTAGGTGCTGGCTTATTAGACGTAAAGCCAGGGTTCAAATCCCATGCTAGACATCAAAATAAAATATAAAAAGTATTTTTTCGGGGATTTCTTCTCAGCAGATTTCTGGCAAAAACTCTGAGAGGAAATAAATTTGCCATGAAAAGTTTCTCATAAAATCTGTCGTTCGGAGTCGACTTTATGTAGGTCCCACTACTTATGTAAAAAGTTAACACACACAACATAAGCAGTGTGAGAAACTAGGTCAATAATCCTTACTGACGGGTTGTAATGGACAATTATGTATGCATGTATAATGGAGCCGATAGTGGCATATCTGATGAACTGATATGATATGATAGAATGAATGGACAACTGGTGAAAATAAATTTTTATTAGAGTTTTCCAATGAAGAAATAATACAACATGCTAAACGAAAAGAATCGCCAGTGCTGCTCACAGGCTCTGAAGACGATTTGTAGAAATGGGTGCAAAAAAAAATCGTTTTCAGTTTGTATCCAGTAGGCTGAAATCACCGTAGTATAGTAGCTAGTGTGTTGGCTTATTAGACGGAAAGCCCGGTTCGTATCAAAACGAAATATGAAAAAAAAAATTCTTAGGCGATTTCTTCTTAGCAGACTTCTGGTAAAAACTCTGAGAGTAAATAAAATTGCCATGAAAAAGTTTTACAAAAATCTGTCGTTTGAAATCGGCGTTAGACTGTAGGTCCCGCCACTCACGTGTAAACGCAAATTTGCTCGAATTTAGAAAAAAGCGGATATCCGTATTTATTTAAATCGACTAAAGATTAAAATATGTTAATTTGGCATTTTTATTACAAACACCCACGAACAAAAAGTTGAAAACCAATTTTTTTTTACAGAATATCCTTAAAAATAGATGGATGATAGTCTTTGAACAAATTGTATACATTGGACGCGCCTTAAAAAAACCTTTTTTGTGATATAGATTTTGAATATGTTGATAAAGAAACAGATCCACAAATTAACAAAATATTCAAAAATAGACCCTTTTTCAAAATTGTCCAACTCACGAGAGGTCGAAGCTGGAGCCGAAATATTTTAAATGTTGTCATAAAAAAAACCAATGTTCATACTATAGTCCGGACAACTCGATAATCCAGACGTGTCTAAAACTATTTGTGCCCGGATTGTCGAAGTTCCATTGTATGTTACATGGAGCAGATTGAAGCCAGTTGAAGAATTTTTGTGGAGTCTATATAATTGAATGCGTGAATTATGTTTTTTGCCTACTGTACGAACCAGGCAAGATAAGACAGTACAAAACTAAATTTAAACGGAATACATATTTCATATTTCGGAATACAAATTAAATTCTTATTAAAGTACCGCCTAATTTATAGTCTAACGTAGTAATCTGCGTTATATTCGTAATAATTATTTTCCGTTGTTAGTTTCTTGTTTGTTGTTGTTAATAATTGAAGACCCATAATATTTATTCTTCCATTTATTCGACATAAAGGCTGGCTTTTACACTGCGCATATTTCTTAGGTTGAGGAATCAAAATGTGTTCATGGAACATTAACACTGGTAATCTGCCTCTCTTAGGAACATAATCCAACGCAAGCAGTTCTGATGATCTTAAGATCCATCCATCGTTGTAATTCTAACGGAAATGCCATCACTGTTCTAAGAAATTCATATTTTTTTTTATTATTTTTGTTATTGTTTCGCTTTTATTTTCATAAATTCTTTTTCGTTTTGCAAATTTATTTTTGGTTTTTTTTATTTATTTTCTTAAGTAATGAAACGTATCGACAGCATAAAATTGCATTCACTGGGAAATACGAGTTAAATTTTAACCTTCCATTGCAACTACACATACAACATGTTGAAGATGTTGATGTTGATTATTTATTTAAATTGCATGTTTGTTGGTTGCTTCATTGTATAAATTTTTTTTCTCCAGCGCATAAAATTCCAATCCTTCTCCACATCAACTCTTCGAGATGAAAAACGAAATTTTGAAACCCAATCTCATTAATAAGCAGATTCTGATTCACAGTCAGTCTGATGTAGACACACACACACATCCAAACTCATACATACATACATACACACATATTTACGTATAGTCGTATTCGAATATGTCTAGAACTCCGTCTCTAATCATGGCAAATCATGGGTTTAACACAACACAAACAGTTTCTTTTTTGTTGCAGTTGTTGTTGCAAATGTAAAACAAAAAAAGATCTGAATTTGTTGGCACCACCATGAAGAGTAAAATCAAAGCCGTAACAGACACAACCAATCCGATTTCATATAATTTGCCATGCCTTTCCCTTATGCCATCAGTTGATGTCTTTGAACTTGACTTTGTAAAATTTTAATTCAATTTTTTATAAGACTGCCGCGAATATTACGAAGCGATAGTTGCCTATGGTGTACTTATGTGTTGGATGGACTTGTTTGCTATTTCTGCTTCTGATGCACGTGCATTCATTCTATTTTAAGTTTTTTTATTTGATTTGATAGATCTTTGAAGTTCAATGAAAGTTTTTGTAGTTATTTTACATAACTTCTCTCCCGTTAATGGCGATCTTCTCTTTTCAGTTTTATACTCCCACAATGTTGCAACAGTTTATCGTCTCTATGAATAACATGAGTTTAGAATAACACATGTTGACAGTAACGTAAATGACTAGGAAAATAATTTCATAAAATGGGAACATAAAAAGTCATCAATAATAATCAAGGACACAAGGTAGTGTGTTGGCTTATTAAATGTGAGGCCTCGGTTCAAACCCTAGGTCAAATATCCTAAACTTCCTCTCAGCAGTCTTAAGGTAAAAATTCTGAGAGTAAATTAATATTGCCGTAAAAAGTCTCTCAAAAATGGAAAATTGCGCATAAATTAATCTAAATCTGACTGATGTTATGGGTTATATTGGCTTTGAGGATCGCTATGGTTTGTGGTTTATTCGCATATACCTAACACTTAAAAAACTTCACTAAGAGAAGTCTTAATTCACATCACCTCCAGTTTCAATATGACAAAAAGTGCATTCTTGTTGAAACCAAATGTCGTTGATGTCCGTGTCACGTAAATCAGGCCAAATGAAGCTAGTAATTAATGCTCGCCATTCATAGCCATGACGAGGTCGTTCTCAATAATGCAGTCACTCTTAAATTATGAGTAAAATTGAATACATACCGAATATCATTCGGCTCCTGGCTAAGCTTTATTATTATGTATGTATGGAGTACTCAGGGTGACTTCAAAAGCACCTAATAAACTGTGAAGTCAGAAAAGAAGATCGCAGGCGACAATTTAGTACTACTTGAACTGAACGTGCTGCTCAAAAGATCTGTGTATTTTGCCTAAAGTAACAGTCTTTGTCGAGGAAGCGAAGAGAGACTCATTGACATGCGACCAAGTCAATCTACTTTTGCCATCCTCTAACTAAAATGCGGTTAGCCTATCTCCGCGCCATAAAACCCCTTTGAATTGTATTAACGATGTCATAAGTGCTGATGGAGGGCCAATCCAAGGATAGAAGTTTGTCTTTTTTTTTTAAGTGTTAAATCGAACTATGTTCGAAGCGGCTATTAAAGTAGCAGATAACAGGGAGACCATGCGATATTTGGAAATAGTGTTGTACTCTGCCAACTTATTGGTAATATACAAGAAATTTTAGTTCAATGTCAGTATTTTAACAGGGTAGAACCATTTGTAGCTTAAAATAAAACCGCTTACATATCAGTTTTAGCTCCGGCATTATTAGTTCCAGTAGAATTTAACCACCAGCAGTCTGTGTATGAAGACGTCCACTCTATCTCCTACCTTACTGTTGCACTATTTTTACAAAACCTATTTATTATCATCAAATATATTATTTCTAAAGCAATTTTTTTCGTCGGTTGCAAATATCTCCCATACCACCGCATCAAATTTAATGAATGATATCTCATTTTAAAGCTTATATCTAACACTAATGACGAAAAATAATTAGTAATTGAAAAATTAATATTTTCATTGATAAAAATTATATTTTATATAGAACTGCATAATAATACGGTTGTCATTATGATTATATGTTTTTGTTCAAGTGTGGTAATACAGGGTCGTTTAATAGTAATGCAGTTCTACATTATATAGTTTGTATTAAAATTAATTCTGGCAATACCGTTATTTACTATAATGCCGTTTATTACTAAGTCAGTTATATATAATATGCAATAACAAACTTCGGAGAGCACATCATATCAGCAAAAATTATTCATACCGATAACACACAACCTTATACCTTCTGACCCAACTGTGCCTTTCCGAATGACACGAAACAATTCCCTGTGAAAGTTGCTTTTGCTGAGACGATAAACAAAGCACAAGGTCAAACTCTTCAAAAGCTAGGATTGTATTTACCAGAACCGGTCTTTTCATATGGGCAGTTATACGTGGCTTTTTATCGAGTGCGTACGTTTAAAGATATTTTTATTTGTTTTAACGATGATCATGTCATTACCTCTAACATTGTATTCAAAGAAGTATTATAAAAACATTTAAACATATGTATGTATATATGTCAGTAAATAAGTATGATGAAATTATGATTTCTAATATTTTTATACTTTAAATAAAATTTCTATTATTTTCATTTTATGTTACAAAAATCGTTAGTTGTCATTCGCACGGGTCATCTAGTTGAAAATAAAAAATTTTGCTTGCTTTTTTTATGCACAAAATTACAATCATTTTATTTTGAATAGAAAGTATTGTTTATTATTTTAGTAATTTTTCTCTACTACCAATAATAATTTTTGCTTTTGAAAATATATGTACATATATCTAGTTTTATCAAATACTTTTCAAATAATTCAATATTTCTTTTCCACAACTCTGTTATTAATTTTCAAAATAATTGTCCGCTTTACTTATTTATCCCTGCTTTACTATACATAAGTTTCAAAACGAAAAGTGTACAGAAAAGTAAGGCAACAAAATGGCTTAAATTGATTGCCTCTGAAATTGTTGTTCATTAAACATGCAACTGACTGACACCTTAAAGTCCGCTTTACAGCACGAGTGTCGCCAATTTATGCCTGCCTCAATCGAACAGAAATTTAAAAGAATTCATAAAATGACGGGAAAATTTTGTTTTCCACTTAGAAAATTAAATGTTTAAATAGGTATCGTAAAATTTATATACAGTCAAACCCGGCTATAAAGAACTCCTTGAGACCAGAAAAAATAGTTCGTTATAGGCAAAGTTCGTAATAAACGGGGTGAAGTCATGGAAGAAAATATCAAATACAAATAATTTTTTTCATTTATTAAAAACAAAAAGGATTTTTTTTACTAAAAACTAAAAATATGTGTTTATTATTTTTTATCTATCAGCTGATTAATTTAATGCTGCCATATTAAATAAAAGTAAAGACTATTGCCACACTTCAAAGTTTCTTCTGAGGTTTCGTTATAATAAAGATAAAATGTATGAAATTTAATTACTTGGACCATTTAAAGTAGTTCCTTTTAACCGAGAATTCGTTATAAACGAGTTCGTTATAAACGAGTTTGACTGTATTATTTTGAATATTTTTATCGATTGGTTTTGATGCATGGAATTATCAAGAAACGCGCACTTTAAATAATCTCGGTTCATAAGCGTTTACGATTTTATATTCCGCAAATAATATGGAGCCAGAAATTGAACTTACTGCGGTTAAATTTCTGACCCACAAACAACTAATGCTTAATCCTTTATATATTGTTAGCGTGTAATTTTCCCTTTGCTTTCAAGTTTGCATTCCTTCAATTGTAGATACGATCATACGGACCCCCATATTCATCATCGTTAGGGTAATTTAAACAATTTATAACAGGCGGTTAAGAAAAAATCGATCCGGAAAACTCTTATCCATCTGTACACAAATACATGCACTAACTCTCTGAGTATGGACATGTCCATGAAAAAAATTATTTGAAAATTGTACGTATATTTGCAATGGTAGTGGTAGGATACAATAAAAATTAGATTTTTTTTATTATCATTATAAACTATTGTTAAGTGTGTGTGTGTGTGTGTGTGTGAATGGACTACTACTATTACTACTACTACTGATACAAACGCAATACATTGTACGAGTATATTTATCAATATTTGTATGAAAAAAAAAGTAAAATTTATTCCAGGTTCTTTGGTGGCAGTAGAGGCGGCCTTTTATAGCCATTAAACCAGTTTTATTTATGCAACGCATTGCGCCTGATTACCACTCGTACTCCGCATATTTTTAGTTTTTCAAATGACTATTCGACAGTATTGTATACGTTGTTACGTATTGTTGTTGCTTATGGAAATGGTTCAAATGATTTAAAATATGAAAATCCAAAAATAAACAGCGAGTGTAGGAAATAAATTGCAACAAACCGAAATAATTTAGTGGATCGTTTTAAATTTGGCATTATTATTGTCGTTGTTTCCTCTTTTCAAATGTCCAATAATTTAATACATTTTTTTTTTTTTTTTTTGAATTTGAATTAATGTTTTTCAATGCAAAAAACTATATATCGGGGGATAAAATTTTAATCATTTCATTCAAAAATGCTTTAGTTTCAATTTTTTTTCCTTTCTTATAGAAATACGGGCGGAATCTGTTGAGTGTTGTTAACATAAATAAAATGGTTTCAAAACCAAATCCGGCATTTATTATGTAGAAATAGCGGAAGTCGTTTAAATACCTAACATTTCGAATGCGACTCAAATTTTTAGCAGTTATACTCTGTTTTATCATACTGTTACGAAAGTGGAAATGGTGTTGTTAAAATAATAAACAAAAGCTCCAAAAACAACACAATATACTGGATCATGCATGAAATGATAAACAAAAGCTCCAAAAACAAAACAGCGCACTGTTCACGTGATCAATGAATGAGTAGAAAAATATACGAACAAAAATAAAGCGCTTGTTTACATGATCGATGAATAAACAGGAATAAAGGATAAAAAGACGAAAATAACCAACAACAACATCATGGAAACAAAGAAGTAAACAAGAAACAACAATGTGCAGTATAAAATAGCGAACAGAGAAATAACCCAACAACAACTAATCTACCCGCTAGAATGTAAACAAGAAACAACAAAAATGTACATAAGTTGTTTACATTTTTAGATTGTTCCCGAAGGACGTCATTGTCCTTCAAGGGCATTCATCACACTAAAGATCCAGTGATATAAAAGGCAAGCCAAAGCGAGCATAGAGCATTGAGAGTTCAGGTTCGAATTGAATCGTGAAAGACGACGTCACCTTGGTTGAGAATTAAAATCTATCGTGGATTCAGAGTGCAGAGTTTGAATTTAATTGTAAGACGACGTCACGTTGGTTAAGAATTAAAATCTATCGAGCTTTAATTCGGTCAAACTTGTGTGCAGACTAGTTGTGTTTAAGAAAACAGTTGTTAGTGTTGTACTTACAAAAAGGTTGTGAGCAAGGAGAATAACTAACAAGTGTTGTTGCTTGCAAAAGGGTTGTAAGCAAAGTAGTATAACGAACAAGCACATATTGTGAAGTATCATTGTATACGTGAAACAAGTTCAAACAGTGGCACAAAAATTGTGCAGATGATAAAGAATTTATTAAAATCAAACAAATATTAATTTTTACTTTATTTGCAATCTACGAACTCATATTTTTTTAACGTTTTTAAAAGATAAAAACGTAACAATACGTAGCAGTAATAATTTCCTTTCGCAATTAACCATAGCTGTAATTGTTTTTTTTTAACTACACCCAACTCGTTTTTACACGTTTTTTTTACACGGATTTGAAAAAAAATTTTTGGTACGGTTTCAAAATCACTGTCTTGTAATTATGTTTGTTTTTACCACACTTGGAACCACTGCTGAAATGAACATACATAGTAGTAGGTGGAAAATCCCAAAAACCAAAAGTTCAACTTTCTATGAAAGATTTTTTAATAAAAAAGTCGACGGCGCAAGACCTTTCGGAGAGTAGTTCGACACTTCAAAACTCTATTACCGGCCGAAAGTCACCATTGAATAATTTGTTGGATATCTCCGCAGTTCGTCGCAAACAATTGCGCTTGTTATCAAATAGCGACGAATTTGCATGCATTTCTGAAATTTTATAGTTTTCAACATTTTTTACACGGAACTAGATATAGTTCTTTAGTTCATCTTACACGGTTTTCAGTTGACATGGAACGTATCCCCCATTTTACAATAGGAAGCGCCTCTTTTTTTACACGCATTTCTGAGGAACGTATCTACCGTGTAAAAACAGAGTTGCGTGACATCTGTGTTACATAAAAAACAATTTGAATTTAAAATTTCTTGCGCATAAGCTGACAAAATTTTGCTGCTTGGAAATTGCTTTTTGGTAAAACGAAAGATGAAGTGAATATAAAGGGTCCTCCAACGAAGTATTCCCGCCATTTATTGAAACTAAAAAGCTAAGCAAACTAGTAGTTCTTTATGCAGTCTGTTCTGTCACTCCTTGATAAATATCCATAGACAATAACGATTCGCGAAATGGGCCCTATAGTATTCTAAATACACACACACATATATATATATATACATAATTAGCCATTACAATCCTTTAGTAAGGATTACGACCTAGCCCCTTACACCACTAATATTAAAGGTGTTAATTCCATGCATGAGTGGCAGCACCTACAGTTTAAAGTCGACTACGAACGACGGATTTGTAAGAAACTTTTCATGGCAAATTTATTTAATTTACTCCCAGAGTTTATCGCAGAAATCTTGTGAGAGGCAGGCGGCGAAGAAATATGTATTACCTGGGGTTTGATCTGTGGTCTTACGTCTAATAACGTCACACAACCTACTAGTCTACGACGACTTCAAATTATTCAAAAAAAAAAGAAAAAATTGTCGAAGGCAGTACCATTTGATAGTGTCCAATGTATCCCGAAAAAGTCGCTGTTTTACGTGAATGTTTTAGAGCACCATTAGTGTCAACGGCAGGAACTATAGCTGCATTACAACCAAAGCCTCTACATACCACTCGTCTAATGCCGTATCGAATATTCCTTACGAGCGTGAAGGGAATGTGAACTGGTTGCGGTTATGCGATTTCACTTTGTTTGACTTGTTCCTGTAGGCTAACCTACAACTATATGCGAATAAACCACACAGGTTCCTAATGCTAATATAACCCATGATTGCCTTTCAGTATAAGCAGTTACATATCGATGGCTTAGTATAGAAAGGTCTTATCTTAATTTTTCAGAACTGTACAGGAGAAGGAAAAAAACTTAATAAAATCTGAAACAAAAATGTTATAAAAAAAGTTTAAAAGCAGTTTTGATTAAAAAAAATAAATCAGGAATTCAATTATAAAATAACGGTAGTATAAACTATAGTTGAAGTCAATTTTATATGAGTTAGGGCTTTTTCTTTTAATAACTGAAAGTCTATTCTATGAAACTATTCGTTAACATAGAAAGCTTAATTTTTCAGTGGATGTGTTTGTGGGTTTTGTCTACCAGAAAAAATGAGATACGACCTTTCTATATTAAGCCATCGATATCTAACATAGTCAGACAAAACAAATCGAAAACATTCTCCTGATGTCAATGAACTAATGGTGTTTTCTTTTCTACAAAGAAAATGTCACAGGCGACTTTTTTTAAATATCATCTGGTAGCCCTATGAATAGACAAAAGTCATCTGCTTTACAAGGCATTATCAGCACTCTCAATTTATACAGGACATAAAATGAAATGCCCTCAACTATTGGCAAGTGCGAATTATTTAGAATAAATCATACCACCCTTTAACGGGGCGTAACATTTTTAAGAAACAAACGCAATTGCATTTTGCCTTAATAAAATGCACATTTTTTTGGTAGAAAAGAAAACGCCATAACTGTGTGCCTCCTCTCTATTTTCCAAGTTATTTATTTTATAGCTTTACAAGGTTTATATAATGGTTAATGCTAATCATTACAGCCTCTATTTAACGAGACTTTTAAATCATACAAGTCCATTTTTACCTCAGTATTTGGAACAACACGTAGAAAATTAACAATTTTTACGCAGATTTAATTAAAAAAGCACACACACACATACACTTATGAATCAAAGTGATTACTGAAATTATGATGACGATGTTATTTTCGGTGTTATTTTCAATGTTTTCAAGTGGAGCCTATAACAGCAGCAACAACAACAACAACATCGACTTAAAATTATAAGTTTGTACAATACATGTACATATGTACATATGAATATAATAATAAAACAACAACAACTAAAAAAAATTGTAAATTAAATTTTTTTTCTTTTTGTAGATGGCCTAGAGGCTAGTTTTTGTGTTAATGTTGCTGTTGCTGTTGCTATTGCTGTATGCTTGGACATGTTTGTTACAATATTCACTGCTTTTGGTAGTTTATTTATGCTTCTAAACAACAGCAACATTCACTGAAATAGATTTTCAAAAGTAAGGCAATAACAGCAACAACAAAAGCAAAATTCAATACATGCGAATGGAGGACATTCACATGAACAATGTAATCAACAACCAGGTTTTGTTTTTGTTTTTCTTCAGCAACATTAAATAATTCACTTTTTACAAGTAAGTCTCCACGTACCTGTAGAACCGCCAATTCTCAAACATACTCGCTGAATTTACGAATGTATATACGGATTTGACTCACTCGATTAGTCAGTCAGGCCTAATAATAATTGATTTCATTTTCAAAATCTTATTAATCCTCTTCTAATTAAGATAATTTAAAATTTTCTGTTATACTGAAAAATCCACACATACATATATAATTGGTTATTACAATCCTTTAGGAAAGATTACAACCGAGTTTCTCACACCACTTATGTTGTGTGTCTTATTTTTTTAATTTATTTTTAATTTTAAGACACTTCTCATGGAAACTTTCTTTAACTTCGGAGCTTTTGATTGTTGTCTGAGAATTTAAACCGAGGCTTCATGTCTATAAGCCAACACACTAACTACTAGACTAAAGAGACTTTTATGCAGTACTACATGTAAACTATTTTCTGAAATATTTCTCTTTTTCTTATTACGCGAGTAATATCTCCTCTGGTGTTTAGAGTAACTGGCACACCTTTGGAAGCCCCTTAAGGGTGAAAATAAATTCCGAAAAATTCATTCACATACATTGTACAAAAGCTTTTGAAAGAAACTTTTTAGTTTAATGTGATGTTTTTGTAACACAGGCCACTTCATCACATGAGTATCAGTGTGTCACCAGAGATCAGCAATGAGTATTCAAAACGATGAGTGGATTCAAGTCATACTCATAATTTCTGATTCTTATACGCATTCATATTTACTGTTAATATTATACTCATACTACTCATATTCAAATTTTGAAGGACTCATCTTACTTATACTTAACAATACGCATGATGTTGTTGATTTCGACTCTCCCTTACTCTACATTTACAAGATTCGCGTACGAATACTACAATACTCACAAGAAGGTTGTGTGTTTGCTTTTCTTTCTTCTTTTTTTGTAAATCTAACAACAATTGTACAAACGTAAATCGTTATGAATGATTCAAATCACTCGATATGAATATGAATCAAACATATTTCGAATGTTATGAGTTTGATGTCACCGTTGCACTCATACTCATTGCAACCTGTACTTATAAAACAATGTTGCACTAAGTACGAATGAATCAGATTATGCAGATTATCAATACAGTTGACTCACTCATACTCAAAATTTCATGAGTACTTATGAGTAGCGAAAAAACGATTCAATGCTGATCTCTGGTAGTCACTTCTCCCGATTTATATGGAGTTGTCTCAGTGATCGCATTAGATAGCATTGGTGTCCAAAGCTGCTTTCAAGTGTAATATTGCCATGTACTTCATTTCACTACATAGCGACATCATTTATATAATGTTGTAGTCGTTGTAGTCGCTGTAGTCATCTCCATCAAAACCAAATATTAACGCATATTTCTTCGGCTAATTCCTCTTAATACATTTTTGGCAATAACTTTGGAAGCAAATCAATTTTTTAGAAACGTTCCTCAAAAATTTGTCGTCCGGATTCGGTTTTAAATTGTGAGTGGCGGGACTAAGCTCACGTATATAATTAACACACACACACACACTACATGATTGTGTGAAAAGCGTGGCCGTAACCCTGACTGAAGGAGTGTAATAGACGATTATGTATGTATGTAACTCAGTGATCGCATTAGATTAGGCTTTTCTGCTACCTTTAAGGTAGTATTACTGTCTTAATATAGTACAAAGTACTACTGATATCGTGTACATTTAACTAATGCCTCTATTATGGATCTTATTTTCTCCCTACAGAAGAGAATGAAAATGCTTACAAATAATTCATTACATCAGCGTCCCAAAGTGATTTCTGTTTGTGAACATGTATTATCATTACTGCTGTAGTATTAATAAAGAGACTTGATCGTGAAAAGTTTATATTTTTATATTGTACTTGCCTAGCTCGCAAAGAATTAGTTCTTTAGCTACATAATCGTTATGCAGAAAATATTCCTGTTACCAACAACGTAACAAAAATTAATGTTTAATTTCAAATTAGTTCGGGCGTTGTATTATGCTAACAAATTATGCTTTGCAAATAACAAGGACTAGTAATCCCATGTAATAATTGTATATCACAGTGTGTAATGCGGTTAATTTAAGGACTTAAAATAGATTCTTTTAGATCTCTGGAACCCTGTACGTCAATATAAGACAATATAAAATATAAATAGGTGCGGTAGTTGCAACATGTACTACTAACTAGTCGTTCATTCAACCGCCACACAATAGGCGAGATATGATTCCATGATCTTATTAAACTCCAGCAATACTTACGTACATACATACACTGATCAACCGACACACTGACGAACGGACAGTTGTGATATTGTAATATTTGCAATAGTTGTCGCAGGCAATTCAGCAACATTTTGTTGTTGCTGTTTAATGCAAAAACAATATCGGAATGAAAAAAACTAAAAAAAATCAGCAAGAAAATCTTTAACAAAAAAATACATTTTAATACAGTTATTCGGCTCTAATCCCTGCAGCTAGCTTTTGTAAAATGTTTTATTTTTATTTTTAATATTTACCTGTTACCGTTGTTGTTGTTGTTATTGTTGCTGTTTTTGTTCTTGTTCGTAACTAAATGTCAAAAGTAATTGTCTGACGTTAACTTTTTTCTCCTTGTTATTGTTGTTGTTATTTCAGCAGCTTTTTTGATTCTTTTTTTTTTTGCATTTGTTAGGTGCCTGGTGGTGGTGGTTGGTTGACTACTCCCAAAAGCCAAAGACTTGGGTGGATCTCAGCTAAACAAGAAGAGAGCACCACAACAACAACTGCAACTGCAACAACAACTGCAGCTACAACTATTTTACAATTTTTCTTGCATTGCCAACAATAGCAGACTCTGTTGCTATAATTTATGTGTGCCTATGTGTGTGTAATGTTTTCTTTTTTTTTCATTTATTTTCTCTTCATATTTTATAATTTGAAAGCAATTTTTCTGTTTAGTTTTTCTGTTAAATTTGTTGTTATTGCCGCCTTATACTGGCTTCGTTTATGTAAGCCCGTATGCGACTGAATGGCTGGCAGTGAGCTCAATTGTCAGATTTATTTCAAGGCGTTGTATTTAGACTTAATTGCCACCATGTCCAACAATCTCTTGGGATATTTCGTTATAATAAATTATTGTGTTGCATTTATTTAATCCCTGATCAACTCTTGCAAGAGCACCGGGTACCGCTTAATTGCTCAAGATTTGTATTTCTTTCCTCCGTTTTCAACTCTTTTTATTTCGTTCATTTTTTTTTTTTGAACATGTCTCTCCGTTTTGGCAAATTGAGTCTCCAACTAAAATTTATTACTTTCCACAACTGATGTTAAACTTTTAGATTCTTTTTTGCTTTTATAAAAATTCTTTTTTTTTTTATCGCATTGATAGATAAATTATTTGAATAATTTTATTTCAAGTCAATCATTGTTATTTATGGAGATTTATTTTGGAAAAAAACTATTTTGGATTGAAATTGCAACTCAATTTAAGGAATCTAATCTGGATAATCGGGTAATCGGGATAAAAAAAATCAATAACATTTAAACGTCGTATGCAAGAACATAACATTTGAAATGTAGGTCGTGTTATACTATGTTCAGACATGCACTTTTATTCAATCAATATTCGGTTTATTGAGAACAATATTTTAAGCGTTCAGACATATAATATACGAAAATTTATTTGACAGCTGGTAAACAAAACAGCTGATTGATTCAACAAAATTGCTTTTAATTTAATCGCGAAAATTAGGGCCTAAAATATTTTTTAGAAAAAATGGAAAACAGTTTAACATTGGAAAAGGAATTTCCTAATGATTAACCGAAACACCGAGCTGTTAAGGTTAATAGGGACTACTTGTGACTCCAAAGTGGTTTTTCTCAGAAGGATGAGAAATAAAAATTTGATAATATTGGATAGATAGTACAAACGAAATGAAATGCTTATAACTCTGTCGTTGTTTACATTTGAGTTGCCAAATATCAATAGAAAGTGTTCGGAAAAATTAAATATGCTTACTGAACGTACTTATGATAGTGTTGTATTTAAAGTTTTGCTCAATATTATGAAATTATGAAATTATTGACCAATAATTAATTGAAATTTTATATGAGATATTGAGATCAATATTGCCGTTTATTGCAATTTTCTCAATATAAGTGCATAGTATTAGGCGATAGAAACTTAAAATTGTCTCTCCCAAAACGTCTAGATTTTGATATACTGTACTCATTACAAAAAATTTTAATTTACTTATGTTTTATGGAATGCGTTTCAACAACTTGATGTGCCATAAATAATTAAAAGACATAAATTTTTGCCATCAATTTGTGTGATTGTACCACAGAATTGCATATTACATCGATAAGCATTCATGATCGCACTTCTATCCAGGTTGCTGCTATTAGAACACATATGAACCTCTACGAGCTGTTTCGACACCTACAAAGGCACTTATTTTAAACATCCATGTACTGCCTTAGCATTTAAAAATTAAATATCGAGACATTAACCGTGATTTCAAATTTCATGTGGAGGCAAAATTACAGCAAATTAAAGTAGTGCGTTATTTGAATTTTTTAAGATTTTATTGCATAATATATACTCCAACGCTGATTGGTTTTATGCTATGCAGTCATGGGAAACTGTCACTGCTTGTTTCATGGGTATAAAAACGCCAAGGAATTGCATTCAAATTGCCAAATTTTGGACTGCGAATCATATTCGAAGCAACTGCAATTCTTAATTCAAGACTTTTATAAATATTTCTAAGAAAATGAAATTGTTTCCTATTATTGATCGGGCACGTTCATTTTCCTTGTTTCCATATCAAAGCAAGACTTCGTTTGTAAAACTTTCAAGGTCTGGCGTTAACGTGTTAAACAAATATCATTTAAAGATTTAAAGCCTTGAGTATAATCGAGTATAAAAAGTTTATTTAAGCGATAATTGTTGCTTGCAATTTTCGGAAAAACCACTTAGAATATGACCTAATGCTTAATTATTCGAAGTATTGTGTCGAAAATTAGTACAACAAATGGTAACGTCTTCAGCTCCGTCGCTTATTATACCAGGTATAACGGTATTCGGCAAAACGGATACACTCAAATAATTTGCGCTCAGCATCACATAGACAATTGGTGACTAACGTTTTGCCATATTTTGTTAATATTTCTTATAGTTTCCTTGACCATGCCAAGTACAGTATTGGCCAAAACTAAAGCACCCCCTTAGTACATTTTTTTAAACGATACTTTTTTTAAGAAAACAAAACTATTTTTTATATTATTTTCATTTATTCACACTCAACTCTTTTTTACACGGTAGATACATTCCTCAGAAATCCATATAAAAAAACCGTGAAAAACGAGGCGTTTCCTATAGTAAAATAGGGGATACGTTCCATGTCATCTGAAAACCGTGTAAGATGAAATAAAGGACTATATCTACTTCGAAAAACCCTGTAAAAAATGTCTAGAACTTTAAAATTTTAGAAATGCATACAAATTATATGCTCATATGGCATTTTATTGAGTAGAGCAAGCCAAAAACAAAAGAATTCTGTTAATTCAGAATTAAGAACAGAAAAATTAGAATTGAAATAATAAAAAAATATTTTTATAGCCACATAATTATTCGTCGCTACTTGATAACAAGTGCAATTGTTTGCGACGAACTGGACTTAAGACGGTATCATCACTATAGATATCAATCAAATTATCCAATGATGACTTTCGTCCGGTAAAAGAGTTTTGAACTATCGGACTACTTTCCTACTACTACTACTTTTCCGTCGATTTTTTCTATTAAAAAATCGTTTACAGAAAGTTGAACTTTTAGTTTTTTAAGTTTTTTATACAACCGTGTAAAAAAAGAGTTGGGTGTATATCCTTATTATTGAAAAACACAAATTTAAGTAATTCAGAATTTAATAAAAATAAAGTTAAAATTCAAAAAACATTTTAAGTCGCAAATATAAGCGGACAAAACTAAAAAGCACCCCCAAATTAAGATGCACAAAAAGCTACTGAAATCAATATTTCGTTGCGAATTTTTTAATCTGAATGGTGCATATCTTTTAGGCATAGGCGATATTAAATTATTAATTATTTCAGGAGATATTGCTTCCCAGGCTATTTTTGTAGCTTTAACTAAGTCTTCTTCTGTTTTACAAGTTTGTGAGGTGATTTTTAAGTTAATGATAGGATCGAAGAACTGGCTTTCCAAGGCAACAATTAAGTTCAAGATATTCGATGAACAGATCCATTTTAGGCTAATTTAATAGTTTTTACAACTGCAGCATCTTCTAGTCACATACGAAACCGCTTTGATTCAAAAATTATCGAAAGAACGATACCCAGAAGGGCGGTCAATGACCAGCAAAAAGACAT
Source organism: Sarcophaga peregrina (assembly GCA_014635995.1). Taxonomy (NCBI): domain Eukaryota; kingdom Metazoa; phylum Arthropoda; class Insecta; order Diptera; family Sarcophagidae; genus Sarcophaga; species Sarcophaga peregrina. Next base: position 57,909,344 of record CM025793.1, on the reverse strand, counting down.
TTGATATCGTCAAAAAATGAAAAAGTCAAACTTGGTTGAATGTGCTGTTTTCTGACGCACCTAAATTTAATTTAAAGGATTCAGATTGCTGGTCGTCGACTGAATAATCCGGCCTCTACCTCCCTTCTGGAAATTGTTCTAGGGCTAACTCCTAATACGTATTGGGATGTCGTAGAATATTAATAATTTCAGTACCTAAGATAATTTATCGATTTTCTATCCATTTTCATTAAACTTCATTTCTTCACTGAAATTGAATTGTGAAATTCATAAGAGCAAAGTTTTCACGATCAAAGCCCAATAAAATCTATGTAAGCACGTTAATATTTTATAATTTTTATGAAATATTTTAAATTAAAATTCAAATGAAACTTTCAATCAAAAGTTCAAATAAAACTTCATAAACATGGCCAAGTGTTTGCAAACAATTTGATTTCATAAATTTTTCATTAAGTTTTTGATTTAATTGCACTTAAATTCGAGCACTCTACTCCACTGGACATTTCACCGAAATTGTGTAGGCTTCTGTTGCAGCAAAAGAAACAAAACGTCTGGATACACATTCATTTACCAAAATCTTAATGATGAAATACTACTCAAACTCGTTACATGAATATGAGTCAACATTCAGCATTTTCTATGATTTGAAGTTTAAATTGAAATGAAATCAAATCAAATCAAAAAAAAAAGAAAAAATTATGAATTTTCTTGGATTTGTTCAGGTTTTTTCTTGTACTTTTAACAGGAAATGTACCACCACCACCACCACCACAACCACTCAACATTTAAGCATGACTTATGATTTCTTTCATTTGGTTTCTAACGATTATCTTGTGGTCGCAATAATGTTCATTTCAGTTTCACGATAAAAAAAAACGAACGAATGAACCATTTCACGGTGGCAGCAGTAGACACTGACTGTCAAATCAGCAGCAGCACATAAAATGTACAAATTTGATCGTTGCAGTCATGAATACAATTTCTAATACATACAAGATGTGTATGTGCATGTGTATTCGTAAATTGTTAAATTTTTACAACTTCTCTTCGGAGATCAGTAAATTGAAGTGCTGTTAATCAGCACAAGTCCAACTTCTTTTAATCGTTATTGATTAACACAGATTTTGTTGCTTTTTTCTCTTCTTTTGTTTATTTTTTGATTTGATTTCGTCTATGCCTCGTGATTTGCAAAGTTTAAACAAAAAAACATTTTTTTTTTGAAAACAAAGCCAACAAAATTCAGAACCAAAAAAAAAAAATCGTAATTAAAAAATCGTAAATAAAAAATCCAACATAAAATAACCTTGGAAATGAACATTATTTCATACAGGGGTGATCATTTGTATTGTAGATTTTGTTTTGTTTTATTTTCTTTTTTTCATTTTCTACTTAATATTCACGGTTATTTCTTATTCTCTTTGCTCTTTACTTTACTTATTATTATGATTGAATTTTTGCTGTACAAAATAATTATTCGAGAGCATAAGAAAATATTGAAGCACGTTTAGTCTCAAGTACGTACAGCAAACTGATCATTAACGATGACTTAAACGGGGAAGTATACACTTTTGTTCAACATTCAGAATATACGTCATTATATATTTGAGAAAAGTAAATTAAACAATAAAGAATAGTATTATGGGCCATTATTAGAACTTGGCTTTAACTAAAAGCATGATTTCATTATTATAAGTGGACAATAAAATAGAAGGATCATCATACCTTTAACTTTTAAAGTAGAATTTGTCTTTGAACCTGCCATACACAATTTTTTTTCACATTCAAACTAATTTTCTTCAACAAAATAATAAAGTAATTGGGAATATTGCATTTATAAATTTTAAAGTATTGCAATATTTCTAAATAAAACGGAAAAAAGTGCGGCATTTTTTTTAATTGTTTTTTCAAAATCCTACGTTTTGAAACCTTATTCTTTTTTTGGCTCATTTGAAAAGGTTCAACGTCTTTTGTTCCAAAAAAAAAAACAACAATAAATAGTTTTTATGTAACTTTTTTATTTTTAAAGATTTTTTATAATGTTTCAATAAAGATATATTTGGGAGTATGGTGGTCACTCCAATAAATTGACGTTTTGGCTTCGAATCCATTCTTTTTCAACTCTTGTAGTGTATCTTATTGAAATGTCCATGGAATGGGTCCAAAGACTGTAGAAAAATTGGAAACGTTTTTTCAGGAACGGATTTATAATTATTCGCATTCATTCTAGATGAACGAAATTGGAGCTCACATGTCCCATAGTATGAAATTGCCCCCCACACCATCACACTACCCTCACAGCTATGCATATGGCCAAGATAAAGTTTTACTTTCCGCAAATCACGGAAATAATAATTATAACCATCTGTACCTTCCAAATTGAACTTCTTTTCATCCGAAAAAACAATGCGTTGCCATTCTTTGTTATAAGTCATGTGTTCACGACCAAATTGAAGTCGTTTTGCTTTACGAGTGGCATTTAGAGGTGGGTTTTTTTAAATTTTAATATTTTCAAACGCTTGACGCTACGTATAATATGTTTTACTGTAGCTGGACTTGCTGCAACACCCGTTTTTTGCTTAATTTTTGCAGCAGAATTACTGGAATTAGAGGCAGGTCTATGATAGCCCTTCTATTCGCTTTTCTTGTGACACTATGCGTATGTCCTTTCATGTTTTTTCTGTAACCTAATTAGTTTCTTAAAAAATCGCTTACAACATTTTGACTTCGACCAATTTATTTTGAAATGTTCCTCTGACTTAGCCACATACAATAAAACCCTTTTTCTTCTTCAGTTAACTGCTTTTTGAGTCCCATTTAAATTTATTTTTTATTTTAAATTTGTAAATATTGACAACCACTAATAAATTGAGAAATTTCATCTCTTGTCAAAGGTAAACTGATTTTATTTTAAATGAACCTAATCAAGTGATCTAAAATTTACATGCAAAAATGCAGTAAAATCAAAAAATAACAAGAACTCCTAATTAGCAGTGAATTTTTTCTAAATTATTATTATTATACCGTATAATTTCTACAAAAGGTCTCTCAAATGCAGTCTTAATAAATTGTTCTCTTAAAGTATAGTTTAAGAAAAACTGGAATAGAAATGAAAAAATGTGTGAACCTAATCAAGTGAGCAGCAGTGTACATAATATTTCCAATATGACAACTTCAAATATAAATATAATGGGAGTACACAATAAAAAAAAGAAACTCGTCGTTGCCGTTTTAAAAAAAACTTGTGTTATTTAGCTAATGTTATCGACATTGCTCCATCAGTGCCATATTTTAGAAAAAGTTAACATTATTTTATCATTAAGTTGTAATAATGAAAAGAAGTTAAATGCGACTTTAAATATCACTCTAGCTAAAGTTTGCTTTAACCAAATCTAACTTTAAGTTCTAATAGTCGTCATAAAAATGATAAAATAGATTTTTTTCATAAAGCACCTATCCTCCTCAAATTATTGTCGACATTTCTTTATACGTTTAAAATACCTATTATGTGGAATATAATAACATCGTTCCAATATATTCCACAGCTGGCCTAGGTGAAATGCATCCGAAATGTCGACATTATCATGAATTTCAACGACGAAATGGGTTATGTGCATAGGTATCGTTTTAAATTCGCCATAGTCTAGATAATATGTTTGTTGGCTTATTAGACGTCTCCAACTAAACGAAATATAAAAAATATTTTTTCGGCCACTTGCATTCAGCAGATTTTTGGAAAAAACTTTGAGATTAAATAAAAATTGCCATGTAAAGTTTCTTACAAACCTGTCATTTGGAATCAACTTTAAACTCTAAACCCCTAATGCATAAAATTAACACACACAGCATTAATGGTGTACGAGGTTAAGTGCTAATCCTGACGAAAGCGTTATAACGAACAATTAAGTATGTATGTAGAGTTCGTAATTGGTCATTACAGCGCGTCAGTCAGGATTATTGACCTCGTTTCTCGCACTAATTATGTAGTGTGTGTTAATTTTATACATAAGTGGCGGGACCTACAGTTTTAAGTCGACTGCGAACGACAAATTTCTGAGAAGCTTTTCATTGCAATTTTATTTACTCTCAGAGTTGTTGCCAGAAATCTGCTGAGAAGAAATCGACGAAAAAATACTTTTTGTATTTTTGTTTTGATGTCTGGCCTGGTACTCGAATCCTGGCTTTACATCTAATAATAAATGTATTTAGAGTATCGTTTCAAATTCGAACAACCTCGAGGTTGAAAATAATTATTCGTGCATTATTCGCACGTAGTGTTGAATGCATAGAGAGTTGACAAAACTGATTAAAAAAAATGGCAATTAATTTGGCACAAGTAGCTTCAACCAACTGGCTGCTATCAATTGTCAAAGATCGAAAGTTCCTGTTGGAAGACTTTGTATAACATTTGAAATGCGATTTGAATAGGACAAAACTCTTCATGCTTATAATTGCTTTAAGTGAGGAACAGCAGTTGAACCATAATTTTACAATTTTGATTGTAAAATCAATTATTTTTTTAAAACATTTCTGTTTGCTCAGCTTGAAAGCTCATTGACCCCCATATGACTCGTGTTTATGTTTGTTTAAAATTTTAAATAATTTTCAGATTATTTAAATAATATTGTCTATTGGGGATGGTTTTTAAATGAAACGTTCAGTTCGGTCTACTTTCAATTTAGAAAAATTTAGTACAAATACACCACATAATATAACAAACATTATCCCGAATGATTCATTTCCTCATTGTAATTGTAACAAAAATTATTTTTATTTTTAACTCTTATACGATCACAAATTTGTATCAATTGTTAATATGAAACAAATCTTAATAATTCAATAATTATGTACTATATTTGAAGCTCTAGTTGAAATTTACTTTTTTGCTTAATTGATTATTATAACCCTTTAAGTATTCATAATTACAACCTAACTTCTCACATCATGAGTGGCAAGTGTTTTTGCCAGAAGACTATTGAGATGAAGTCACCGAAAGAGAATTTTTTTTTGTAAAACACAGCAAGTTTCCTAAAAGTGAATGGAAGAAATATTTATTTCATCCTAAATAACCAAATTAGTTTTAAAATCTGACTGACTGACTTCTTACCAGAGACCTACGCCGATCGGCTGACAGCCGGCTAAGTCGAGCCGCCGATAAAATTTAAAAGCTGCCGCCGCCGAGGATTTATTCGGCTTAATTCGGCTTAAATTCAGCCGCCGTTTTTTGTATTTAAGAATATATGAAAATATGTTTTTAATATTGTATACAATAAATTTTTAATATATATAAAATATGATATTTATATATTTCGTTTTACTTGACTTAAATACATTATTGATTTTTTTTCTTCCTTTTTTTGATATGTTAATAGTAAAAATATTTAATTTCTTGATATGGTAATTTTGAATACCTTTTCTTGTTTTTTGGTGAATGTGATAACACTTTTAACTTAACGTTAAATTTTTTTAAAAGACATAAACAATTAAAATGGAGAACCAAAAAATTACAAATTTCTTTCAAAATTTAAATAATAATTTAAATGTGTTAGATTCATCTGATTCCGATGACGACCTTGCTGTTTTTAATGGTATTGACAATGATATAAACGAATACGAAAAATTACTAGCCACCAAAACAAAAATTAAAAAGCTCAAATCCATTTAAACAAAAAATCTTCAGTAGGGTCAATAGTTTGCACCATTTTTGTCAAATAGTTATTGGAAATAATCCCGTGCTTAAAAGTATCACATGTGTAAAGTTTGCTTTGATGAGCCCCCCAGTCTTTTGAAGGGGTACATACATATATTATTTCTATCCAGGAATTAAATTTAAAGAAAGTTGAGAGGAGATTTTCCCAAAACAATAATGAAACTCCTATTTCAATTAGCTGTTTGCCAAATTTTTTGGGAAATTTTATTTGGAATATTCATTTCTGAAAGTTGTTTTTTGTAAGTGTTATAAAATGCGAAATAATTTCAGGTTTGGAGTTTCTACATCCACATCAAACCTCTGTAACCATTTACGTGCTCATGGTATTGATGTAAAATCGAAAAATTTGAAAATTCGAATACCAAATCAAAATTCATATTGCCAAGAAATTCTAAAAATGCAGATTCCGAAAAATTTGCTAACGCGCGTCTGCTTGTGCAAATGTGCTGCAGAGATCTAAGGCCCTTTAAAATAGTGGATCAACCAAGATTTATGGGATATATGAAAGCCATTTTTCGGATCACAGCCGAAATAAAGGCGCCTCCGAAACTTTACCATATTTCGGCTGACAGCCGACTTAAAGCCGCCGCCGAAGCTTTTCAATTATAGCCGCCGCCGCCGACAAATTTGCTCGGCGCAGGTCTCTGCTTCTTACTATTCATCGTAGACATAAAAAATACTCTAGTGAAGTCAAATCGCATGATCTTGGCGACCAATTTACTGATACAAAACTTTAGATTAATTGTTTGACTAGCACGTCTCGTAACATATTCTTGGCAACACGAGTCGTGTGGTATGTGTTACCGTCAATTCTTCCATTTTGTACAAAAAAAAGTAATGTAAGTCCATTAACTGTAAAAATGTACTTTTCAGGCAGCGACCCAATGCCTTGGAATACCTCTGACTGTTCATCACACAAAATTCGGAATTCCTATAAGTTGTCATACCTAAAAGTAACTTCCCGCCGTAGTCTAGTAGGTAGTGTGCTGGCTTATTAGACGTAAAGCCATGGTTCGAGTCCCAGGCCAGGCATCAAAATAAAAAATACAAAAAAGTATTTTTTCGGCGATTTCTTCTCTCTTTCTCTTCTTGCTTCTCAAAAATCTGTCGTTCGGAGTCGACTTTAAACTGTAGGTCCCGCTACTTCTGTGTAAAATTAACACGCTCAACATAAGTGGTGTGAGAAACTGCGGGCTTCTTGGGGACGATTGCTGTAGACTGTTTAATGGGGAAGGCATAGCACCGGCCATTTTATAGTCACCAGCAGCAACTCGTTTCTTTACCGTTCGCATCTTCCCTCTTTCCACCTTTCCTAAAAAACCTGCACAATGCACTGCACATAGGGGCCATCTTCTGAGTGCTGGTTTTAAAAAGAAAAAAAATTTCTTATCGCTGTTGAACTATACTTCCATCCCATATATGTCCCATATACTCTCGATATCACTAGTGAAGTGGTTTATAGTGGCACCGCCGTTAGCTATCAAACTAATCCTGCGCTCGTCTAAACCAGTGTTATTATGCAATTGAGTAACTGAGAATACTACCACGTGACGATATTAGTGCTCTGCAAGTTGCTTACGCCGAGCTTAGCTACAACACACTAGCATGGACGTGGGAAACTCCCTACAGTTGAACTTAATTAAATTTCTAGACTAGGTACTACATTTTTTTTTAGAAGTCTTGAATTATGGATATACTTCCCCCAGTTAAAGTGCAAAAAAAATTTAAAACTTTTTGCTCTTTTGATCGTCCAATTATGCTGATGCCAATAATTTTTATATCTACGATTGACTAGACAATAGACACTGCTGATGACGACAACAACAAAAGCAATGAGGTTCTGAAATAATTTTCTAATAATTCATAGAAAAGAGCTGCAATTGTAACGGCATCGGTGTGCGCGTTCATAATGTTTGTAAATAAAGCTTTACTTCAGGGTACGTACCGAGTATATTTTACGCATGTGCGAATGCATTTTCAATTTCTAACGGCAATTTAATTTGAAAACAGATAGAGATAAGGAAAATGATTTCGAAATAATTTTCATTCCAGCCTACCAGTCTCACACTTAGCGGGAACATATTTATCTTCTCCCTGTCTGGTCTGTGATCTTTATTGATTTGTTTTTTCTTTTCAGTTTTTCAGTTTTTCTCTTGCAGAAAAATACAGTTTAAGACAACGGATGATGTAAAGAAAACAAAACGGCAGTATTTCTAACATTAATTGAAAGTCAAAATCCGTTGAGAATTCTTTTTCAATTTATTTTGTTCTGGACTTTGTCCATTCATGTTCATGGCTGGCCAAGTTGGTTGGTTTGGCTGCATTGTGCTTGTTAAGTAGTAATCAGTATACTTTCTTTGCGTATATGGAGCTCATCATTCTCTTTTTTGTTTCTCATCAAATTTATGCACCTGTCCGTTCAAACACCATGTCACTTTGGTCACTTGATTGGCGTCTGACGATCAATTAAGTGACGTGAAAATTATTCAATTTTTATGTAAATTTTGTTGTCACAACCAGTTAAAAATCAAATTTTAATTAAAATTAATTACTGCCAAAGCCATTGGTTTCTACATCTATTTGATGACAATAAATTTCAAAGAAAAAAGACAAAAAATAATACGAATAAATGCCATCGTTGAAATTATTAAAACTCAAGAATACTATTTACGAGATACTAATCATAGATGTTAGATTTCTAATTTGTGTTTTTTTTTCTCTTTTAATTTCAGGTATGTACGGGTTATAAAATGCAATTGCATATTTGATTTTACCAAAGGTAGAATATGGATGATTAAATTCTATGGATGGTATTTATAAACTTGTCCATCGTAAATTTCAAATGCAGGAGAAAAATATCTCTACCTAGTGTAAGCAAAAAGTAAATTGTTCATAAAAATGTTGAATAAAATTTATTATTGACAAAAAAAAAAAAAGAAGGCCAAGTCAACTGTTATTGTATTAAATAATGTTTTTTTAAGTTACTAGCGCGGCGTTTAAGTGATAGTATCCTCCCATACTAGCTATGTTACAAATGACATTGGCATCACAACCAGTTGTCGTTATCGAAAGAAAACTTTAGGTGGGTTAAGAGGCATACAATGAAATCGTCGTACAATGCAAAGCTGTTCAGGTATAATCCAACGGATTATGTCATTCCACTGTTCTCTCGAACAAGTACCTAGTTTCTTACCTTGCGGTTGCTCTCGTACTAAGCAAGAATGTTGTCGCAACAACATATTGTCATTAGGGGCTATTATCACCACGGTTTGTAACGGCTTATACAAACAAAGATACAAAATTGACCATTACAACCCTTCAGGGAGGGTTGCAACCTAGCTTCTCTTATCACTAATGTTGCACTAATGTTTATACATGAGTGGCGAGACATATCGTTTAAATTCTATTCCGATCGATAGATTTTTAAGCAACTTGTGATGACAATTTTATTTACTCCAAAAATTTATACAAAATGTCTTCTTTCCTTTTTATTCTTTGTTGGACATTTCTGACCTGTCGTTTGATCCGAGGCTCGCGTTTAAGAACCTATTAAGAGTCCTTAATGATCGAGCTTAACATTCAAACATTTCCTTCCAAAATAACGAGGGGAGTTAACTTTTTCTAAATAAACGTGTAAAATAAGAAAAAAAAAAACTTCTTTGAGTAAAATTAAAACTATACACCCTCAAAGCTGAAGTTAGAGTAAAACATGGTCATTTTGTTGACATATATACAGGCCTGTTGGGTTGTGTTTTAAATTTAAGCACAGTTTGGCTTAGTATTTTGTACACAACTTAAAATAATTTTGTTAAAAAATTTTTATGAAATCATTCATAAGCTGCAGACATTTTAGGTTATGCTAACGATTTTAAATCATTCCTTGCGCATTGGGCTTCGTCTGCTATATACTCTAGACATAAAAAGACTGTATACATCAATTTAACTGAATAATGTGGCATGAAATAGCGTCCATGGACATTAAGTCAGCCTAAAAAGTGGCATTATCTTCATGGGCATTATGACACCACGCTGAGTGACATTTATATTGTGTCGCAAAGTCCATGGACATTATGTCACATTTGGAGTGACACAATGCCCATAATATTCAAAAATCAATTTTATGTATTTGGTTTCACTACTGTCAAGCTGTAAGGCGAAAAAATAAAAAAATAAAGACCTTTGGGACAAATAAAGACTGTTCAGACTAGTATAGAAAAATGTTAATAATATTCCAATAGTCAATCCGGATCAAATACAAGAAATGTTCTTAAGCCTTAAAAGCAAAATTTGGGACGTATCAAAAAGAAAACAGGATTGCCCTAATACTTTTATGAATTACTTTGAAAAACAATGGATGGCAAAGGTAAGTAAAACCGTTTGTCTACATACATAATTGGCCATTACAACCCTTCAGTCGGGATTACGACCTAGCTTCTAACACCACTTATGTTGTGTGCGTTAATTTTATACATGAGTGGCGGGACCTACAGTTTAAAGTCGACTCCGAATGACAGACTTTTAAGAAGCTTTTCATGGCAATTTTTACTCTCAGAGTCTTTGCCAGAAATCTGCTGAGAGGAAGTCGCCGAAGAAATATTTTTTCGTTTTGATGTCTGACCTGGGATTCGAACCCGGGCCTTTTGTCTAATAAGCCAACACACTACCCACTACACCACGGCGACTTCAACTGTTAGACTGTTTGTCTAGCTTATGTGAAATATAAAGTGATTTAAATAAATTGCAGAGATTTAAAAGAAAAGATTTGATTTTTTATTGAAAAATATTTTGTGTCAAATCTCTGCAATTTATTTGAACTACTCTACAATTCACATATGCTGTCGTGTAATATTTCATTTAAATCAGAGGTCTTAAGGTGTATAATTTGCGTTGATAAACCAAGGAATGCATTATTGATGCCATGTACGGATTTTAAAATCTGTACTAGCTCCTTAACCCTGGACGGTTACTCTTCATCGAATCGACGAATCTCATTTACACTTTATCGTATAACTCCTTTACGTTTGACCAATTTTCGCTTTTGTGTTCAACAACGTTATTTGATAATAAAAGTTTGCAGTAAATAGGCGATTTACTTTTAATCCAGGATTAAAAAAATGGGTGTCTCGGTTACGTTTAATCACTGCAAGCTTTCGTAATTAATCAAGAGTGAAATTGGACCACATACATAAAAGAATTATATGATAAAGTGTAAATGAGCTTCGTCGATTCGACGAACAATAACCAATTAGATAAGAAGAGGCTTCAGTTACGCATACGGCTATTTAGAGGTATACTGATGATAATAATTGCCTTTTTAGCGGACATTGCAAACTAACATTGAGATAGGTTAGCGGGTAGTTTGCCGTACACGACCAAATTCACTCTATGACATAAGGCCCATTATGTTACTCAGGTTGAGGTAAGCCCACTTGTCAAGACCCATTAGTGGTGGGTTTGAATCGAAAACATGCCTAGATTTTCAAAGGCTCAGTCACCGAAAAACCGATGAAGGCTGTTTTGAACTGCAGGGCACGCATATAAAATGTGTTGTATAGACTCCGTTTCTTCAATACCATGAAAACACCTGCAGTAATCCTGGTGAGGCTGACGGAGAATTATAGTGCAAACACTTGATGTAGAATATGTGTTAAGCGTAATATGTAAACTCCATAATGGGAATAATGAACTACACGCGAGACACATATTTCGAATTAGAGCAGCGTTTATGCATATCAGAAGTAAACATTTGCATATTTATCAAATAATAGACAAGTTTGCCAGGGTATCAAGAATGTGGGAAAGACCCTACATGCAGTATATGTATGTATTGAGGGCAGTACAATAAATCGTGTGATTGGTCTATAATCTGGCAATTAGTTGCGCCATTTCTTACTACTACAAGTAAATCGATTTCTTTCTTTCTTTCGTTTTAATACATTAATTTAGCATTTAAACACAAATTTCTAAGCGATTTAAGATGATTGCAAAATGGTTGTAAAATGGTTATAAAACAAAACAATCACTCAAGCTCATGTCAATTGTTAAACTAAAAAGAATTTTATTTTTACAATGAAAATATTTTTGTTTTTTGAGGAAACGAATACAAACGCTTTATTGGAAGTGTTTGAATATTTTTTTTTTTTTAACAAAAATTATATCTTGAGGGTACATTGGGAAACAATAAAACAAAAAACAAGAAAGAGAAGAAAAAGAAAAAAGGCAGGCAACACGTCAAGAACGATTGATGGATAAATTGCGATGCCATCAAAAGTTGGTTAATTTAGATTTTTTTTTATTTTTTGTTTTTTTTTATTCCTTGGAATTGTTTGTCCAATTTTTAGCCCTGAAAAACTGTTTTTTTTTAAGTTTTTGCTAAATTCCTGCAAATTGCACGGAAACAACAAGAAAAGCAATGTAAAATGTTTTTGCTCTGCTGTTTCGAATGTGTGAGAAAATTTTAAATATTTTTTCTTAAATTTTCTTTTTAATTTTTTTTTTTTTGTTTTTATTTTTATTTTTAGTATTTAGCAATAAAATAAAATGTGAATAAAAACTTTCAAATTGTTTTTATTTCTTTTTGTTGTTGTTCGGTCTACTGCTATAATTTCACTTGAATTACTTACATGCGGAAAGAAGGCTGTAAAAACGAAAAATAAAAACACATTTGAGGAGTAAATAAAAAACGTTGTGAAGCAAAAAGCAAAAAGGCTCTCGAAAGCAAAAACTAGTTCTTAAAGAAGCAAAAAACTTCTGTTAATTCGAAAAAAAAGTTTCGATTTTTTTTTTATTTTTAATAAACTCGTTTCTTCAGTGGCAGCTCTTTTTTTCTTGCTTTGGTCATTCGTTCATTTATTTGTTTTAAACAAACAAAAAGTTGTTGTTGCAAAAAACAAAAAAAAAAAAATAAAAAAAAATTAAATTAAATAAAATAAAATAATTTTACACCATTTCCAATAACAATTATTATATTATACACTGTAATGTAATAAATTACATTTATTCCTTCAATTAATGTTTTCAAATACGAGTAATTTCCGAATGCTTAAACGTTGAAATTTCAAATAAAAAATTGTTTAAATCATGTGTCTATTAATGTGTCATTCATTGTTGGTCTGACTTTTTTATTTACTTTCTTTGATCCTTTCTTTTCGATCATTCGTGACACTTCTGTGGAGTTTTGTTGTTGTAAATTAAATTCCGTTTGTCACGACGTCGTATTGTCTTTTGTTGCTTTATGTTTCAAGCATAGTTAGAACAGTTAGTACAAATAATTCAGCTAATATTAAAGTAATAAACTGAAATTTTTCAACTGATCCCTAATAATTTCAGAATTACTTAACGTTCTAGAAACTACTTTTCATCCTAATCCTAACATCCTAATCCTACTATATATTATAAATGTTTCTGTAGGTCTGATTTTTTTTATTGTTTTTTATTGTTTGTTATCCAATTACGCCTGAACATCTAGACCGATTTTCTTAAAATTTGGGACATAGATCGAGCTTTTGTCGGTACAGGTTACAGGCAATAAATCTTATCAAAATTTTGACCAAAAGGGAAGAAAAAATGGGACAAAATTAGTAATTTTATGCATAAATGCTGTATTTTGTATGTTTTATAGGTAATTTTTTACAATTTAGTTTTGTTAAGTTTCCCAAATAGCTATTGGTGGTGTTCCGTTTCTAAAATTGAAAGGGGTCTAAAATTGAAAGGGGTCCAAAAAGGGAGAGAGGGGCAAAAAATGGGCAAATTGGGTGCATATTTTTAATATATATACTTAAGTTACTGATTTTTGTATCTTTTAAGTGATAATAATAAAAATTTTTAAATTTCTTTACCAACAACAAATAATCACTGTTTATTTTTAATTTAAAAACATTTTTTATTTTTTAAACTAATCCAAACTACATAACCCGTGTAACGTCGGGTACAATCTGCTAGTTCAAGATAAAAATTGGCTTCCGGCATCGGGAAATAGTTTCTTGTGATATAGTCAGTCCTTTGCTTTACCAATCCATTAACACAACTACAACTGTAGTGTCGTTACAAAAATTTTTCAATAAATAATCGATAAACTTTTTGTAAAAAACTTACTTAAGAACATCTTGTTTGCTAGTAAGAGAACATTTGAAAAATTTTATAAACAACCACTGAAATAACCCTCTATTAATGACTATTAGTCCAACAATAAATCCAGAGCCTTAATAGTTATGAAATTTGATTTATTTGCATTTGAAAATATTTATTGCAGTATGAAAAGTTTTGAAAGATAAGATTTGGAACTTTCTACTGCCACCTTCGGCAATAATTAAAACCTCCATATGGCAAGACATTCCGCCAAAAACTTTATTTCCATAAAATTTTTCCACTCATCTGACCAAATGACCTGCTTCCAGCTCATTAAGAATGTTTATTTGATTTGCTGATGCCTTTTGTTTAATTTTCCCATTTTCACTTAAGCATGTCCTTCCAAGTCAGCTCCTCACAATGTATTTCTTATTGTTTCAACAAAAACATGAATGTGTTGGCTTTCTGCAATTTGAATTGCAAATTTCAAATCTCTGCTTCGCAAGTCCTCTTAGAATTCGCAGTTCTATGGTATCGGGTAATAAATTTAATTAACAAATAATTAATTTCACTCGCATTACCCTTCCAATGGATAATTACTTACAGTGGCCTGCAAAACTCAAGGTACAAATAACACAGAGCGACAGTCAAAATACACCCCCCGTTAATGGCTTAGCGTAGGTTGTAAGATTTATTGAATTTAACACTATAAAGTAATTCTTTTTTAATATTTCTCGAGCCCTTCAAACTTGTTTTACTTGACAAAAACGGTATATTTTATCTTTTTACACAAAATTATTGATTACCAAAATCTTTTTCAACGTATATTTAAAATCCAAAGTTTTTTGAAAAGGAAACTGATGAGCCTTTAGAACTGTATACATAAACTTATTATTCAAACTTACATGTTATGAGTTTTGATCGGGTAAACTTAAACTTGAGGTCGCCGTGGTCTAGTAGGTAGTGTGTTGGCTTATTAGACGAAAGACCCGAGTTCGAATCCCAGGTCAGACATCAAAACGAAAATTTGAAAATAATTTTTCGGTGACTTCCTCTTAGCAGATTTCTGGCAAAAATTCTGAGAGTAAAAAATTGCCATGGAATGCTTCTCAAAAAAAATGTGTCGTTCGGAGTCGACTTTAAACTGTAGGTCCTGCCAGTCATGTATAAAATTAACGCACACAACATAAGTGGTGTGAGAAGCTAGGACGTAGTACAATGGGTCTATTCGACCACCGAGTACTGTACTTATCAGAATTGACAAGTACACGTCCTCTAACCTAACCTAACTTAAACTTGAAAAATATGAGTTAAGCTTTTCTTAATTGCAAAACTTAATTAAAAATTATAAAATAAATGATGACATTCTCAAAGTGCATTATCCTGTAAAGAAATTGATACTTAGTTTAATCAAATTGAACAAAAATTCTCGTATTGAAATAATATAACAGTCGTTTTATATTTTTTATAAATCTTGTCAAATGAACTTTCAGTTTAAAAATTTTTAAAAGTTTTGATGGATCTTCATTGTTTATCGCAAAATGTGTTAATTTTACGTTTGCACGACTGCCAGAAGTCGGTCAATATTTGGGTTCTTTTTTTTGCAAATATTATTATTTCTGTTTGAGCAAACTTTGTCCAACTAATAGTTAAATGTGAAATAATTAAGATTCACAAGATAATGCACTTTAAGAATGTCATCACTATTAACGAACAAACTTAAATATGAAATATGAAAAACAAATTCGCATTTGTAAAGTTTACCTCACCAAACCTCATAACTTATTAAACCAAATAATATACATATTGTATATCGTTTTACAGGGCCACACCTCACCTTTCTAATAAGATTTAAATTTTGGCTTTCGGTTTCAAAATGTTTGTGTAATCAATATATTTGTGCGTAAAGTCCAAAAAATAAAACAGTTTGGCCAAATAAAATCAGTTTGCAGGAAGAGAAATATAAAAAAAAATATTTTCGAGTTCTACTCAACAAAACTCACAACATACCCAATGTCATTAGCTGGGTGTATTACATTTTTTTTATTTTGTCGAATAGATTAATTTTTTCTTATTAATTTATTTGTATTTTATTATAAAACAACACAATTTTTAATATTTATCACAAACGAAAAGAAAAATAAAAAGTGTAGGTACTTCCAAGAAGTACTCGAGGTAAAATTCAAATGCCTAATATACAGGGTTACTGAAAGTAAAGCGATATATTTTTTTTAATTTTATTGTTCAAAAGCAAAAAATTTTGGAAATAACATCAAATTTTGGAATCAGTTTAGATTGGCAACCTTTGGTACGAACTATGGCCTTCAAACGGCCGACAAAGCCATCACAGGCTGCACGAAAGTGGCACTGTGGTATTTTAGCCCATTTCCGGTGAAGCGCCGTCTTGTGATGATCGACATTTTGGTATATTTTAATGAGAACCTTACTCCCCAAAATGACCCAGGCGCAAAAGTCCAATGAATTGAAATCCGGAGATTTTGGTGGCCATTGGTAGAAATGAAAGCGAGGAACCTCCTTTTTAAGCCATTCTAGGTTGATGCGTGCTGAGAGCGGTGGTGTTGAGTTCTGTTAGAATGTCTTCAATACTGTCTTTAAGATATTTTCCCGATAATATTCGACATTTATTTTGACCCCACTGTCGATGAATATGAAACTGTTCAATTTGAAATCGGAGAAAACCAAATTCGGTAACTGGCCACTTTCGTGCAAGCGAAGTAACTCCTTTGCTCTTTTCAGTCTAACTTTTTTTGTCCATCGGTGAGCTCTTGCACTTTTTGGAACTTCAATGGCTTTAGTCCAGGTATGTTCAGCTCACGAGCAATTCTTCTACCACTGCGGCGTGGATTTCGATCAAATCTGGCATTCACTTTTCGGATCATTTCTGGTGTTGTTACCGTTTTTTTTCGTTCACTTTTTGGACGCGATGCAACACTGTCAATAATACGGTAACGAGCAATGATACGAGAAACAGTAGATTTTTTTACATTTAAATGCTGGAGGGCTCTAACGATAGCCACCTGTGGTTTTCCAGCCAAATATAAAGCAATCGCACTATCACGCTTGAATTCCATCACGAATATCTTTTTTCTTAACGCAATAGATCACAATGCTTTTGTAAGCTTGTAAATAATAAAATGAACTGTCAGTGGAATAAATCTGTCAGCTGTCAGACGAGCGGTTTACAAATGATAACAACCAGAAGTTGGCTGCAATACATATCAGCCACCCTGTATTGAAATATTATTCCCAGTGCTTATCTCTTAATATTAAGCACTCCATTTCGGCATTAAATGTACCAGTTTTGTTTAACGTGTTCTGTTGGGCAAGTTTTTCAGTTGGCTTTTATTTAAGTTTAAAGAACTGCGTAACCAATGTTCCAAATGATATCCAAAATACTTTGTTGGAATCATACCGGAAATCTGTTGAAGAGCATTAAGCCCATGGGGACTTTGGTAGGCATATTACATCTTCACATTAGCATCAGCAGTATGTATGAATTCATTGACAGGTTGAAAGTAATAACCACAACCGAATTCTAAATTCTTCAGAACTTTTAATGAATTTGTTTTTTTTTTTAGAATATTTAAATAATTTCTCTTATTCATTATTTCCTCAATAAATTAAACTGCCAACGCCTAAAGCCGACTCATACTCCCCAATATCCTATTACCAAATTATGCTATTGTAGTTGTATTTACCTTAGACAGTTATTTGAGTCTGTATGTGTGCCACATTAGATTATTGTTTTGTTCAATAGTGTACAAAATAAACATATATGTATGTAAATTATCCATTCCAACTCTTCAGACAGGATTATGGACCTAGTTTCTGACACCACTTACATATGAGTGACGGGATCTACAGTTTAAAGTCGACTCCGATCGATAGATTTTTGAGAAACTATTTTTATTTACTCTGCAGAAAAATCTGCTGAGAGGAAGTCGTCGTATAAATATCTTTTTTATATTCTCATTTTGCTATCTGATCTGTGGTTTGAACCGTGGCTTTACGTCTAATAAGGCAATACACTTCCTGCTAGACTACGGCGTATGTATGTTAATAGTATTTGTTTAAAATAATCAGTTTCGGAATCTCGGAATTTCGGAAACAGTGTCAAATGGATTCTTTGAATTGAATTTGCGTTTGTTATACAACTCACAGCCTTAAGCAGTTTTTGTTTCTTTTTAATTACTGAATGACAAAAGTTTTTAAGAGCCTACACACTTACGTCGAAATGTTTTTTTGTTTTTTTTGTTACGAAATGAAAAAAAATTATTTTCAGTTTTAGAGAAATTAAAGCAATAAAGCCGAGAAACATTTTATTCCACCATTTTTTTTCTTTTTTTTTGTACATTTTATTCATAGCTTTGCCGTAACCAATTCAATTTTAAAAACTACAATTTTAATGGAGTTGGTGGTTGTTTTTTTTTCATTTTAATTATTTCAGGCGATTAACATTATTCTCGACATTAAGGTCGTTGTTACAAAATTCAAGTTCATTATTTATTTGTATTGTAGTTTAGCTGCTTATTTCAGTCTCGTATAAAAATTATATTTTTATGGTAGACTACCTCATATCTAATATCTCATACCTCATGTATGTATGTATCAGCAACATTTTCAATTTAAAGCATACACGGTTCAAAATACAGTTTTTTAAATAATAATTAATTGCGTACCGTTATGATAAACTTGTTTGAAATTTATTTTATAAATTATTAGAATCGATTATTTCGCCATCTGATTTGTTAATTATTTGCTACTATTTTACATTTATTTCTGAATTTTCCTCATTTATTTTGTTTCCTTCTTTTTTTTTTTGTCATTATTAATGATTATTTTTAAATGTTTATAATTTACATAGAACAACAAATTATTAACCATTAATATGTAATAATTTTAATCTTAAAATGCTAACAATAACATGGTAACTGAATATTGGTAAACAATAAATGATAAATACATTAAAGAGCAAGCCGACAGAACGAACTATTCTTACATTTTTAGTTGAAAAGTGCACCAAAGTGTTCACCAAAAGTAAACAATCCAAATATCTTCAATTACAGACAGTTTAAAAAAATTAGGTTAAATAATGAGTTTAAATTGTCAGCAATAAGCAAGACTTCATTGTAATAACAATTCCGTCATTCGCCTATAACTCCAGATTGGCAATTTCATTCATTCTGATTTCCAAAGAATTCATCGTCTTAGCTCCCGACGACCGAATAACGACAGTATTCAGTGTTCTTCTTCTTCATGATTTTATTTTGCATAATTCGTTGTGGGTATAGCCAGTTTCCGGACATTTGTAACCTAGCCTCTAACTAGTTGTGGACGATATGCATCGATGCTTTAAACACACTCGATATAACTTATTTTTACGTTTTTATATTTTTAAAAACGTTTAAAATATGAATTCGTTTTCTTTTTTTTTTTATTAAACCAGCATTCAGGGGATGACCCCTACTCATGCAGTGCATTGTGCAGGTTTAAGAAAGGTGGAAAGAGGGAAGATACGAACGGTAAGGAAACGAGTTGTTGCTGGTGACTACAAAATGGCCAGTTCTATACCTTCGCCATTAGACACTCTACAGCAATTGTCCCTAAGAAGCCCGCAGTTTCTCACACCACTTATGTTGTGTGTGCTAATTTTATACAGAAGTGGCGGGACCTACAGTTTAAAGTCGACTCCGAACGATATATTTTTTGAGAAACTTTTCAAGAAGAGAAAGAGAAGAAATCGCCGAAAAAATACTTTTTGTATTTTTATTTTGATGTCTGGCCTGGAACTCGAACCCTGGCTTTACGTCTAATAAGCCAGCACACTACCTACTAGACCACGCCGACCCCCAAAAACGTTTAAAATTCAAAATATGAATTTGTTGATTGCAAACAAATTAAAAACAAATATGTGTTTAGTTTCAATTAAACACTTTATTGTACGCACTACTTATGTGTACCACTGTTCCAACATATACAGCGTATACGACAATAACTACAACAATAATTGGTTGTTTGATATTCTTCTCTGCTTACACCCTTTGTGTTATTAAAAACACTTGTTCGTTAGATCTGTATAGCGGACATCTTCATACCAAGACTGTTGTCTTCACATGCAACGCGTCTTCACACAAGACTGACTGAATTGCTACTACTCGTGGCCTGCTTTGTCTTGCCTTTTTATATGCGCAATCAATCAGTCTTATGATTCTAAACAACTGTATAGCCACTTCATTGTTGTTTGCGTATTTTGTTCACATTGTTATTTACTTGTCTATCCCCTTTTCTTTCATACCGATGTTCTTGCTTTACTTGTAACATGTTCGTTTTATTATCAATGTGTACCGACACAAATCCATTAAATTTAAGAATTTCATATAATAGTGAGGATGAGAGCCATGCGGAATATGTTTAGTATAATGTGAGTCAAATCTAACGTGAGATTGATCGTAATTTAACAAATCGAACGGCCCAGGAATCAAATAATACACAGCGAGTATGAGTCAAAGGGAAAATTTGGTTTTACGGGAGAGACCGATCTGTAGTATACAGATATATAGCGAAACAGAAGATTGTGTGTTAGAATCTAGGAAGAAGTACTTATTAGCCCATGAGGAAACTAGCGAAATTATTTTGAGGGAAAATTTATGCCATAGAAAAATGTCCTCAATTTAACTTGCACAGGAGGTATGGATGAATTCTCTCCCTTTACAGGGAAACGCAATCTCAAGTCGCTATGTTTAGGAACCTACATGAGGGCAACTGTAATATTTCTTACAATCTCGTTTAGAGTAACCTGACTGTCCTAAATAATCTTCAAAATGGACCGAATTGTCGTTTTACAATCACATAGAAAAATTTCCATTCGATATACTCTGATAAATTATTCACATAACGGATGTATTGCAGTCAATAGGGAGGTCCATATCATGCACACCAAAGGTTTTGCTAAAAGTATAGTTTCTATGTTTCTATGATTTTGTCTTATTAATCTGGTCTTATCCAAGCCCATTAGCCAACCTGTTCTTGCACTGTTTATAGCCTGCTATATCACAACCCAGCATAGACGGATTCGGTCTGGTCCAAAATCCTTAACGACTCAATGCACTTGCATACGATCCATTATTTACACCAGACCGACGGTCCTTAAGACAGCATGACTGTCAACAAATATCATATAAGATTCCGAATCCGAATTAAGCCTACAAGCTGTGGTCTCAATAGCCTTCAAGGTTGCGAACACCTCTGCCTGGAGCATGCTACAGTAATATTTTAACCTGGAGTGAAGTTCTAGACCGACTTCCTTATAGAAAACCCCAGTATAACAACATAACTTCTCACTCCACATATACTTTGTGAGTTAACTTTAAAATTGAGAAGGGGAAACTCCGAACGACAGATTTTTTGAGTAACTTTTCATGGCAATTTTATTCACTCTCAGAGTTTTTGCAAGAAATCTGTTAAGAGGAAGCCGCCAAAGAAATATTTTTTCATATTTTCTTTTCGAAGTCTGGTCTGAGGTTGGAAATGTGACTTTACGTCTAATAAACCAACACACTACCTATTAGACTACGGCTACTTCAATATTATCACGCGTTATTGCAGAATATTTTTCTGTCTAAGATAAAAGAAATAATAAAAAAATTCTAATCGAATTTAGTCTCTAACACATAACTTTGATGCAGAGTCTTAAGACTGCTATTCACAATAAAATTGTTTAAGTTTTGGAAGATTTCGTGATAACTCGTGATATGAGATATAGAACTTGAAATTCAACGGATTACAATGGCACAAGGTTAGCAAAACCGTAATTGTGCACAACACAATTAATGTGTTGTGAAATACGACTCAACTGCTTCAAATTAAATATCAGCTATCATCCACTAAAGATTTTTATGCCCCCACTTTCATTCAAATTATTTTTTGTAAGATCTCCGACAATAACTTGACATTCATATGAATTTTATTTTTTGTTTTTTTCTTTCAAATAAAATGCTCGTCTTTTGTATAAAAATATTCGAATGTTTTTTTTTATATTTTTGATTCGATTTAAAGCAAATTATAGCCCCAGTTATTTCTAAGTGATTCAATCTGAAACATTTCCTTTATGTATTTGTGGGTAAATGAAGTTAATTCAACAATACAAAACACAAAACACATTCTCCTGCATTAAAATTTAAATCAAATTTTTAAGAATCAAATCAAACCAAATGAACCGAACTGAATAAACCGAATAAATTAAATAAAAATCATTGCACATCAACACAACACAACACAACAGCCCACTGGGATACAACAAAATGAGACTGCGAACAAGGAAAAGAAACCCCCAAAAATATTAAATCGGTTTTAAAATAATTCAATAAAAGCAATACGGAATGGGATATGCCGGCAATATTTCCATAGACAGATACCCTTCATATTCAACTACAATAGGAGGAAGTTGTTTTTTATTTTGTACTGTACGGCTGCTGATGAATTTAGGAAGAAACAAACAAACAAGCAAACAACAACTCTTTCGTCAGTCAAAAAGCAACAAACAAGGGTTGACTGACAGCCTGACTGAATAACTGTGTGACTATGTGTGTGTGTGTGTGTGCGTGAGTATGATGTTTGAACTTTTCTATTAAGCAATTGCATATTTATGAGTTTCAAAACAGATTTGAAAAGTTCTTTCTCTTGTATTTGAAAATCTAATTCGTTAAGCATCAGCATCAGAGACAAGGTAACGAAAGGCATCAAATATGCCCAAGAGAAAAAAGGATAACGGTACTGAATTAACAAATGGGTGATAATATTTTGTCGGAACAAGACGATGAACAACGAATTGCACACTGTACACCGTACACTGTTGTGTGTATAGCACTCGGATGAGTATAAAGTTTTACAATTGAACGCAACCATATTTTTAGGTTTGATTCATAATAAATACTTGCGTTTTTCTTGTTGTTGTTGGGATTTAAATTATGAATTATCCTTTTGCAAAATCCAGTTAAATACAAGAACAAATAAATGAATATTAAATGAATATTTTTCAAATTTTCTATACCCTTTAGGGGCAGGGGAAAAATTAAGGGTGCTATTCAGACCGTTGTATAGTATAGTAGACACCGACATACATATGTACATACATATTTATAGAAACTGTATTCTGCCTAACTTTGTTTAACATTTATTATAAAAAAAAAATACAAATTTTGTTGAAATATATTCAATTTTTAAAAAACTCTCTCAAATTTTAAGCACTTTTTTTCAAAGAAAAGAATGAAACTTCTTTACGTTCTTAAGAAGACTAAAAGTACAACCCAAATGGTGTTTTCTTTTCTACAAATAAAATGTCACCCTTTTACAAGGTGCATTAAAAATGCACCAACCAACCCTGTTGTAATGTCATTTTTTATTTGAGAAGAACATAACACAAATATTTAGAAAAGGGTATGCCATGTGAAATAATTTCAGTAATTTTTCTTCATCAGATGACGAAGATGAATCTAATAACTCAATTGCTTAAATTTTCGCAAATAAAATAGATGCAGCAATACCCATATTTATATTATTATTATTATTTTATTTAGCTAATAGACATACATATTTATTCATGATTATAATTATAGGTTTGACATTTCATAAAGATTAAAGGATATGTATAATATCTATATATGGTATAGCTTAAGAGTTGTGAGCCAGATTGGCAATAAGAAGTTATATTATTAATAATATTT
The DNA here is from genome assembly GCA_014635995.1 of Sarcophaga peregrina. NCBI lineage: Eukaryota > Metazoa > Arthropoda > Insecta > Diptera > Sarcophagidae > Sarcophaga > Sarcophaga peregrina. Next base: position 57,885,827 of record CM025793.1, on the reverse strand, counting down.
ATAAGCACACATAAATGCGATAACAATGTTTAAATAAAATCAATTAAATTCATTTAAAACCATTTTTTTAATCTTAAAGAAACTTCCAAATATTTATACAGAATATAAAAGTTCACTCTTCGACCATTCATCAAATTGATAACGTCATCTAAGCTTAGAACAGATTCTCCAAAATATTTTCTTCTAAGATCTTTATATAGAGGGCAAACACCGATGAAATACAGCACGTTCTCAGATGCGTCAAGATTGCAAAGTGTACATAGCCCAGATGATGATGAATATCTAAAGGGTCTGGAATACAAGTCTAGTAATCCAACACGAGCCCTGATTATGGTGCTTGTAATACGAGACGAATAATTAATATTAATATGGTAGCGGTGCTAAGCTGCAATCCAATTTAGAGTAGACATCATGAAACTGCGAAGCTCTAGCTTCTTGAATGCATTCGTTTTTTTTCCGACGCAATCACCAACCGCGCCATGTGCTTCCAATGTTTACATAAAGGTCTGTAGTTATCTGGGTTAACATTGATCATATTACAAAGTTTAGACCATTCATTCGACCAAGGCAGTCTATTTGCGGGTAAAAGTAGTGCTCTATTAATATACTTAAAGTGAAGTTTTAGGGTATCTGCAAATAGAGAGTTTAGACCAGTTTCTAAATGAAGCATATAGTTTGGAGTATTTTTGGGCAGCAGCAAAACTTTCTTGATGAAGAATCTGTAAAGAATCTTCACTTCATCATACTTTAAAAATCTCCAGATCTGGGCACCATAGAATAATATGGATCTAGCAGCAGCATTAAAAATTTTAAGCTTGTTAACATTTGATATCTTAGGATTGTTTATATACTTAGACCAGGTAGAGGCAATTGCCATTTTAGCAGTAACTAGTTTGTTTTTTAAATGCTTCCTGAATGATAAATTATAAGTAAGCTCTATTCCCAAGTATTTGTAGCTGTTAACAACATCTATACTATCCTCGTCGAAGTTCCACTTAAGGTTATGCGATATTCTAGGCCCATTACGAAAGACAAGAATTTTAGATTTATCCAGGTTAACTTTCATATATAAAATCACAATATAATCAGCATACAAAAGTACTTTAATGTGAATGTTATCAACAACCACTCCACCAGGAAGAACATCATTTAAATCATTTAAATACAGTGCAAATAAAATTGGACTTAGTATACAACCCTGTTTTACACCAAGATCAACATTAAATGATTCGCTGAATGTGTTCGCGTAAAATATTTTACTTTTAGTATTTTCATATGATAGTTGTAAAATGCGTAGAATTTTGGAAGATAAGCCCATACAGGATAATTTGTAAAAAAGTGAATTCCGAGGTATCAAGTCGAAAGCAGACGAAAAATCAACAAAAAACGCGTATGTATTTTTTCCACTTATTTTGTTCAGGTGAACTATATTAGTAAGGTTAAAAATATTACCTATTGTAGAGTAGTTTTTCCTAAAGCCAGCTTGATATTCATTAAGAATATTATATCTCTCAACCCAAGCTGTAAGACGATTCAAAATAATACTGTTAAAAATTTTACAAAAAGTATCCATAAGTGAAAGTCCACGATAATTAGTTAGACAATTAGGATCACCTTTCTTCAGAAGCGGGATAAGAACAGACTCTTTAAAACTTGAAGGAATTACCTCTCTTATGAATATGTGATTTAAAACAGTCAATAACTCATTTACAAAACAAGCAGGAGCATACTTATAAAATTCGTAGGGAATACCATCACCACCACATTTTTATCAAAAAAAAAAAAAATAGGTTTTAGATCTAAAAATATGTTGTATCTTTTGATTTGTTTTCAATAAAAAGTGTAAATATGAAAAAGGTGTTGGCAGATCGCTAATTTTTCAACAATATTTTTTGAGAGCTTTTTTTATAACAAAAATAAATATATTTTAAAACTGTTCTAACATTGAATGCAATTTTTTATATTACTGACCATGTAGCATTAATAATGTAATGTTACCTTAAGGCTACTGAACAAAACAATGAAAAAAATTAACTTCAAATTGGATAACAATACCTGGCGACTTTTTTTAAATATCATCTGGTAGTAAACAAATGTCACCCGCTTTACAGGGCATGATCAGCACTCTCAATTTATGCAGGCCATAAAATGGCGGCAAGGGCGAATTATTTGGAAACAATATGCACATTTTTTGGTAAAAAAGAAAATACCATAAGATACACACTTCTATACAAAATATATACATATACTTTTATATATACTTTTGTTTTTTAATTCGTTGATTTTAAAAATTTTATTAAAAAGCATCACTAATTTTAATTTACTTAATTTTTTTTTTTTTTTTTTGAATTTATAAAAAGAAATTTATCGAGAAAAAAATGCAATGCAATGTGTTAAAGGTAAAAGTAGACCAACTAGAGAAATTAAAATAAAAGTGTAATGAAAACTTTGCAAATTGTATTATATTATGTATTATAAGGGCTTTGGAAGAGGTCAAATCGATTAATGAACAGATCAATGGTTCGTCGGATTTCATCGGAAGATCGTTAAACAAATAACGTGGAAAGAAAACTAGGAAGTGGTTACGAGGTCGAGTCTACTGCCCGCCAAGACCGTCAAATGGTAAAAATAGGAAATGTTGACTCTCCGCAAACGACTGTAGATGTTACTAATTAGGCAAACGAGCAATTACGGGTTGCTATTGGCATCCACAGAGCCAGAAATATATTAAGAAAGGCAAATTTGTTTGCTAGAAGAACAACCAAGAAACCACGTAGAAGAAAGATTAATAAGGAAAAACTCTGCTGGACGGTATCTGCATTGGTGAAAAGACTAGTAATGGGCTAAAACTTAACTTATTTGGCCCTGATGGGTTAAATTACATTCGTCGGCTCCCAAAACAAAGATATTCACAAAAATTCTGTAAATAAACAACATTCTGTAAATAAGTCAGGCCATGGTGTTGAACATAATACGGCATCGAGTTGCTTTTTGTTTCCGCGCTATATTTCGTACATATGTCGTATGTATGTATACAACACTATAGTCACACTGTAGTTTGATTTGCATCGATTTTATATCCATAAAAACATAAAATTCCAATGGATCCATGCAAATGCACCGTTATGTTTGGCGCAAATCTTTTAATTATAAACTTTGCGAATAATTTTTCAATTTGCTTCAGCAGTAGCATAGAAGCAAAAAAACGTAAATTTATTTACGAGGAGAAGGTGTCAGGTTTAAATGATTTGATCGTAAATGAAAATCTTTTAAACAAAAGCTACCGGCAAAGTGCACATTAATGATTAATATTTCCACCACAATTACTAAATCCTCCATTGGAAGCTGATAAAGAGAGAAATATTTACAACAAAAAAAAAAAAAAACTAGAGAAACACACAACTTAACATTGTAGAGAGGCAAAGGAAAAACTACTGCATTAAAGCCCGTGCTAAACGTATTTTGTTTTGTTTTTTTTTTTTTGTTGCTTTCATTTCAACATAATGATACTTGACGATACGATTAAAAACATCTGCCACATAATTCCGCTACAATTTTCGCAACAGTACAACACGGAATATGGAAATGAAAACGAAAAAAAAAAATCACAAAATAGAGAGGAAAATGATTGTTGATTATTGCTGGGGCTAAAGGCACTTGAAAAAATTTTACTAATCGTTCAGTTATCAACAGAATAAAAAGAATCGCTTTTAAAGCCTTCTTATGTGTCAAATAATAAGTCTTAGTTAGAAAACAGACTTCGAATCATTATTAAGATTATCGAAATTTAAATACTCTTACAACATTGGAATTAAATTTACTGATTATAGTACGTTAGGTTAGGCAAGGAGGTCTTACTTAGTCTAGCATTTAGGATCATAGTGATAACACAATCTATAATTAATCTGGGGATCAAATATTCAGTAGAGGGAACTAAACGAGTCAAAATTAAAACAGAAGTCTTTATATTAAAGACCAGTAAAAACAAGACACTGGAACATGAGATAAAAGGCAGTTCTTTCCACTCTCTCAGCCCCAAAGCACCTACAGAAATCATTTGACATAATGCCAAATTTTTGGCATACCGACCAAAAGGACAGTGGCCCGAGAGAATCGATCGATGGATACACGCGTAACTACTCTTGTTACACGTACGTTTCCAGTAATGTTTAACAATATTGCACGTAACCGTCTGCTGTCAACTATATTGAGCCTCCCTGTAACACAAATAAAAAACATAATTTAACTGCGGTAATCGCAATATACATATATACCTAGTAACACGCCGGAGGTTGATCCACTTACCGGCCCTGGTCAACTCATAAGCTTTCCAATTTATATGACTGATACGAAATTTTCCTAAGAAATCTATTGCATTCATAAAAAAGGATGAACGTTGAAAACACTTTCATTAAAAACTTCATCGTAGAATGGCAATCCGACTGAATCTAGAGATTTTCAGGGAAATTCCTGCTTCCAACAAGCATTGCCTCGCTTTCAAAGCGTCCATGACCTCCGCTTAGAAAACATGCAGTCTGTACAAACAGACATGCATATATAATTTGCAATTACAACCCTTTAGCCATTATTGCGAGCTAGGTTTTCACACTACTTATTTTGTGTGTGTTAATTTTATATATGAGAAGCCACCGTAGGCTAGTGGGTAGTGTGTGGGCTTATTAGACGTAAAACCAGGGAGCCTCAGGCCAGATATAAAAACAAAATACAAAAAGTATTTCTTCGGCGATTTCCTCTCAGCAGATTTCTGGCAAAAACTCTGAGAGTAAATAGAATTGCAATAAAAAGTTTCTCAAAACAATCTGTCGTTCAGAGTCGACTTTGAACTGTAGGTCCCCGTATAAAATTAACACACACAACATAAGTCAATAATCCTGACTGAAGAGTTGTAATGACAAATTATGTATGTGTGTAGAGGGTAGGTTAACGAGATTTAATCACTCTGTAAAGGGATTGGAGAATATTTTACTAAGGCGATCGAAATACCTATGACCTGTACTAAGTCGGAGACCAATTGTATGTATGTATGTATGTAGCGGGACCTACAGTTCAAAGTCGACTCAGAACGAGTAACTTTTTCATGGTTACTCTAAGCGAAATTCTCCGAAGAAATTTCTTTATATTTCGTTTTATTGGAGATGACTAAGCTGCGGCGTGAACCGTTAAGTCACGTCTCATAAACCCACTACCAACTGACCAACTGACGTAGGCGCGCAAGAAGTAGATGCGCCTGGAAGGATGTGTTGCGGCAGGCCGAAATCCGTTAATCGGGTTGTTATGGTCAATTAAGTAAGTAAGCAAGTAAGTAAAAGGTGCCTAGAAATTAAAGTGGACTGGAACTTGTGAAAGTAATTCAGTATGTATACAAAACCAAATTCGGTTTGCTTTAGTAATGACCATCCGATCAGGCTTCTTTCGGTTCAAAAAGTATTCTAAAATTAAAAAACGCCGAATATACGATGGTTTGTGTAATTAGAGCCCGTAAACAGTGCTGTAATGTATGGGAGAACACATTACAACATTATGAGAAAATTTCATAAAATTTCTTTCAATGTAATCATACAGGAAAATAAAAACAACAAAACAAAACAACAAGAAAAGATGGAAATAAAATTTTATTCACAAATAATGCCGGTATTATTTCAATATAATTTCATTTCTTTTGTGTTATTTTTACATGATACTTGAACTCTGTTTAGCATCTGGTGCAACAGTGCAACTGCTATCGAGTGGAAGGCAAAAAAAACTTGGCCACAAAATAGGAAAACCAAATGCAGACGAACATTCGAAACAGAAAATATTTTTTATTTTTAGCTACCGACGACGATGTTGCTGATGCCGTTGAAATTGCTGCAATTGTGGCTGTTGATAACCGTGAAGTAGCGAAATAAAAACACAGCGTCCCATAAATGCCTCCCCATGAGTTTTAACATGTTCTCGCAACACACGAACATTGAAAATAAAAACAAAAATTCACTGTAAAAAGTCGAATAGAAGAACCCTTTTTCGAGGTGCACATATGTTTGCCGGAGAAACAAATTCGTTTTTTGTTGTTCCTTCAAACACAAGAAAATATTTCAGTGTTCGTTTGTTCTTCATTTCATTTCATTTTTATTTTTATTTTTTTTTTTTTTTTTTAAACTTTATTTCTTCAATTCGATGAAGTAAACAATTGTTGCTGTTACTTGAATTGTTGTTTACATTAGGCATGTATTGTTGTTGTTTGTTGTTGTTGTTAATTCGTTTCCTTTCAATATTATTGTTGTGGAATTTATTTACAGAACTTTGTTGGAGGGCCCAAAGAAAACAATTCTCAAAACGAATTCCTCTATGTTATCATTCTTTGGAAAAAAAAAGAGGAAAACATTTTCAACATAAGCAATAATTTCATAAATACATGTATAGGGTCTTCCAAGAAGAGCTTTTAAATTTTGGCCATCGAGTCGAAGCTACATCTGTCGGATTTATTATCATTTATTCAATCCGTTATGAAATATCACCCAAAAAATCATTTTTAGTCAAAAGGTCCATTTTTTAGTGATTAGGTGCGTGAATAGACAAGATTGTCGAATAACCATCCACATGAGATCCGAGCCCGTCCATTGCAAGTGTTTAATACGAAAGTTGGGCTGTATAGTGGACCAAATGCCCAATCTAAAGATCGAGAAATTTTATGTTTTAAACATAAAATTGTTGTCGCTTTTACAGTTGTCATGTTCATAGGGAACTTAACGGTAATTTTTATTTGTTTTTTTACTACCAAATTAACAACGCTGTATGCTATTAAACATAAGCAATAATTTGAAATAAAATCTTCTCCAAACTCCGACGAGACGTGTTGAAAGTTTCAAGTCTTTTTTTATAATTGTGAAAAGGTTATTAATAAATAAATTTATTAATTTTTAACTCTAAGGTATGCTTAAATAACGGTATATGTATATATGTAGTGATGTTTGTGACATGTTTCGACAGAAATCAAAGCCTCTTTTGAAGTTATCCTTGAAAAAATGTTGAATTTTATTAAAATATTTAATTACTACTCCCGCTTACTTCTGTCGATATTTTATATACACCCAACTCTTTTTTTACACGGTAGATACGTTCCTCAGAAATCCGTGTAAAAAAAAACCGTGTAAAAAAGAGGCGTTTCCTACAGTAAAATGGGGGATTCGTTCCGTGTCATCTGAAAACCGTGTAAGATGAAATATGGCATTTTATTGAGCATTAAAACTTAAAATACATAATTCATACAGGTGAAAAATTGGTAGAGCAGGCCAAAAACAAAAGAATTCTGTTAATTCAGAAATAAGAACAGAAAAATTAGAATTGAAATAATAAAAAATATTTTTATAGCCACATAATTATTCGTCGCTACTTGTTAACAAATGCAATTGTTTGCGACGAACCGGACTAAAGTCGGTATCATCACTGCACAAATCCATCAAATTATCCAATGATGACTTTCGTCCGGTAATAGAGTTTTGAACTGTCGTATTACTTTCCGAAAGATCTTGCCCCGTCGACGTTTGCTATTAAAAAATCTAAAAATAGAAAAATAGAAAGTTGAACTTTTGGTTTTTTAAGTTCTTTATACAAGTCTTTAGACCCAGCAATATAATTATTAATATCTCGTTCGAATTTCAGAGCACATTCCATATTAGCATCATTTTGATGATGATTCCACATACTTTTACCAAATGTTAGACCGTCGTCAATTAAACTAGCAGTTAGTTGACAACAAAAAAAAAAAAAAATATTTTTCAACCGTATAACTTCAAATGCATGTAAAATGAAACCGTGTAAAAAAAGAGTTGGGTGTACATTAGAATCTAAATATGTAAACTGATTAAATAGGGACATAGTTCTACTAATTCTGAAGTTAATGGAACAGCTGGACATAAAAAGGAAAATTCTAAAAAAGTAAGAGGGTGCGACTTTTAGATGTTCCTCCTCTTGGTTATTCTAAATCGTGTGATGAATTGGTTGTTGCAGCAAAATTCAATTTATAAAAATCTGGAAAAAGAGATGCTGCAAAAATTTTGCAGAAATTGGCTGCCTCTCCAACGAGAGTAAACAAAACAAAAAACAAATTTTTGACCCACCAAATATGCCTGTTGCGCATGAATGATAAACTAAGGGTTACGCCTTGGGTATGATTTCCCGTAAGATGACGTAGTTGGGCTATTTTAAAGGTTTCCAAGTTTTTTTCATACGTGCACTACGTGAAAGTAGTTGGCAGGCCTTCAATATAACTTACATTATCGACGTCATTGATTCAACATGCGCAGAAAGTTTTAATTTTGTGTGCGTGATGGCGAAATCTTTAGTTTATCATTCTTGCGTACACTCCTGAAGAGGCGTTAGCTTTATTTGTGTGTTATGCAATAAATATGACCTTTTCAGACGTTTTAGGGGAGTTTCCTTTACAGTATTTGGTTAATAAAACAGCTGAAAGATTAGTGTGCCTTCAAAGTGATGTATTGAAACAAAAAAAAATCATGTGAAATTTATCTGACATACAAGTGGGGATGTGATGGAAGTAGTGGTCACTCCAACTATAAACAGAAGTTTAATGATAATAATGCAAAATCCATGACCATCGTTTACGCGAATTTGTAGACCCCTATCAAACATATTTTTGAAAAGGAAACAAAATTTTTAATAATGCAAGAAATTACGATAACCAAGTATTCGCAATTCAGACATCAAATGGCAATGATTGATGGAAAGATTTTTAGTACAATTTCAGACTCGTCATTTGTGATGTATGTAGATCATTACCAAGTAAAATAAACAAGTTAAAAGAAATTGGATTATTCCATGCAATGAAAATCTAAGCAAGTTCGGAATTTCTGTTTTGCATGCCTGGATAAGGAGTTTGGAGAGCATTTTCCACATTTTATACAAAATTGGAATTAAAAAGTGGAGACCTTTTAATCCGGAAAAAAGGGAAATAGTTGAAACCCAAAAAAAGATTGTAAAAGAAAAGAATTTTCTTAATTTATTTATTTTAAGAATTACAATACAATTACAAATTATATTATATTCATGTATGAGGTGAGCAACTTCGACCATATGCCCGGTGTAGTGTCACAGATCAGAGCCTCTGATGGGAATCGAATCCACGACTCTCACGCTGATAGTCTAGCACACTACCCACTAGACTACCAGGGCGCTCAAAAGAAAAAATTAAATCAGAAATGCATTTATTGGTCGATACCCTAAAACCTGGAATGAGATCAGCGAAAGACGAAAATACGGCCAGACGATTCTTTAGTCAATCGTCCTTATCGCCAAGTGTAACTGGAGTAAGCGAGGTTCTATTAAAGAGACTGCAAATATTTTAGGTACAATATCCAGTGGATATACGATAAATATTGAAGCTTTTCGTCGGATGAAGGCATCATCGGTTAGTATTTTCTTAGCAACGACGTTGGCCATGTCATCACAGTGAATTAAAAATACTTTGAAATTTTGAACATACGATTTGAGGGCGTGGTATGCCCACGCAGATGTAATGTAAACTGACTAACGCGATTGTCCAATTTATCTCCGTTAAACTTCTTTTTTTCAATTTCAGTTAGATTAGTAAGCCTGAATCATGAAATATTGCATGTGTCAGAACCCCTTCTCCTAGAAGAGTCGTATCAGAGATCTCACTGATAACTTTTTTTTATTTAAAAAGGAAAGATAGGAAGCAATTATATTCTGAATTATACTCGAAACAATTACTTGTGAACTTCACATACCACCCCGGTCGGTATAAAGCACACTGTTTGGTAATAAGATCAAAATAAAAAATCAAATTTTACCTAAGTTCGCTACAACGCACCGAATTTGGCCTAGAAAATTTAAAAAGTTTATTGCAAGCAAAAGTTGGAGGCTTCAAAATGGCTGTCAGTTAGAATTTCTTATTCAAAATTTTAATTTCATAAAATCGATGAGTTGACATTTTGCAAACTTCACCAATTCGCTCATATTCGAATGCCTTGGAATCTACAAGATACACTACATCCATGTTCCCTGTTATAGATCTGATCTGAATCAGTATAAAAAACAAAAAAGAATAGAAATAATTTTGATTTTGTAAACAATAAAACAAAACTCTTAATACAGCAAACAAAAATGTAACAACAACATAAAGCCGCACATGTGCGGTTAATTTACGTTTTTTTTTTTATTTGCCTCTTTCGTTCACTCTTCATCTGTGCACTGTCGTATTTCAGTTTGTTAGGGGGCATTAGGCATATCTTTTGAATGCAGCAACATATCTCTGAAGGTCTGCCAATAAAAAGAAAAATGCAAGTGCAATTGGTATTTCCTACATTATAATGTAACGAATTGAATTAACCTTACAACTGAGAATTATTTTACTTTGAACTGAATTGAAAGAAATTACAAAATTTGAATCAAAATTCATTTGGTGTCACTCTCGATGTGTAAGAAGTTTGATCAAATCTTCAACTTGAATGAAATGAAATTTTCCATAAATGTAGGATTACGAATAACAAGAGAATTGTATGATATTTTGTAATGGCTACTGTGAATCACTTTGAAGGATAATCAATATACGAAAATACCACAGTCCTAATTGTGTAAAAAATTGTAAGCCAATGTTGAAATCAAAAAATTTCCCAAATATTTATAATAATCCTTAACCCATTAACATCTGACCCAAAATACAGAATAGTATTTGGAGTATTTGTATTGATATAAATATTTTTATTTTTTTTTAAAGTGCCCACCCACTACCCACTTCGGGGTAAGTGTGTTCTAAAATAAAATTTTTTTCTCTTTATTATATGACGGCTAAACAATATAGTTTACCTATTTTTGAGAGTGTTATTGAAAATATACACTTTGTGTCAATAATAATCTTGACAAGAATGATAAATTTACTCCATTAAACAATGCACTGAAAAAAAATTAAAGGAAATTTGCATATTTTCTCTGTGGATGAACAGATCGTCGAATATTATGGTCGTCATTCCCTAAAGCTACAAATAATTGGTGTTAGCTTCTATGAGAGGATATTGTTGTTTCTTTATCCCTTATACTGGCGTTTCTGCTAATAATAATGCTGATCTTGGAGAAAACGTTGTACTACGACTGCTAGAGAATATTTCAGATCCAAGTCGATATAATGTTACATTCGACAATCCATAATTTAATATGTACATACAAACATACATAATTAGTCATTAGAACCCATAAGTCAGGATTATTGACCTAGTTTCTCACACCACTTATATTGTGTGTGTTAATTGTATACATGAGTAGCGGGACCTACAGTTTAAAGTCGTCTCCGAACGACACATTTTATGAGAAACTTTTCATGGCAATTTTATTTACTCCCAGAATTTTTGCCAGAAATCTGCTGGGGGAAATCGCCGAAAAAATACTTTTTGTATTTTTGTTTTGATGTCTGGCCTGGGACTCGAACCCTGACTTTTACGTCTAATAAGCCTACACACTACCTACTAGACCACGGCGACTTCCTTCAATAATTTACTATGTACATTATCTTGTAAATGTTATTTTGCAACAGGTACTCTTCGAGATAATCGCAGCTTTGATTAGACAAAGTTAAAAATGTTATCGCAGTTCTCTGGAACGATAATTCCACACATATTTATTATTACGTTACACCTGTCGTTGAACAACCATACATAAGACATGCTTATAATCAGCGAGTGGAGAGAGTTGACTTATTCAATAATGGCGTCAACAATTATCGTATTTGAGCCCACTGAAAATAGTGGTATTTGCCATTGCCCGCTAACACTATTGACGCAGCTTTGATAAACGCATGCAAACTACACTGCTTGTGCAGGAGATGTGAAGGTTTGCCACCTATGAATCAACTCGATTTTCGTGAAAATCGACGCCGTGTTAGAAAAGTTGTCACAAATGTGCAGTAAATAGCAAAACGCACTGACAAATTTGACCATATGATTGATAAAATTGGAAAATGCGGTCTCTGTGCGCAATGTAGTGGGAAAACAGAGTACGGTTGTGCTGAATTCAGTTTGACGGTGCATCCAAGGGATTCTTTTGCCCAATTTCATGCTGGACTATGAACAATATAAAAAAAAAATAGAGAAAAAAAATTCATTTTAAATTTCTATTTGAAATTAATTTTTAAAAGTTTTGTGAAAAATACTTCATAACAATGCCTAAGTGGGTACTTTTATACCCATGTCATTTGATCGCACCTGAAGCTTAGATAAGTAGACCAACTCATGTGAAAGTTTTTTTATCGGGTAAAAGATATATTATATTACATAGCATCTCATCATCTTTTTCTGAAAATGTCATCCACCCATATTCGGTCGAAGTTCTTTCTAAAAAATTTTGATTTTGAAAAATTCGTGATCTTTGACCTTTTTTCTGTCATTCAAAATATGTGAATATCATGCCTTATTAATTTTTTTAAACCGTTCTATATGTTCTTTCTTCGTTCTTAAAGAAGTGTTCCACTAGAGTGGACGTAAGGTTAATTAACAGTACCTCGAACCGTCGTGTCGTATATTACACTAACTTTCTCAGGTAACATGCCACCCAAACCCAATTGTTCCACTTTGGTCCAAATAAGTCAGAAACCATTGCACAGTACCTTGATTCATAACGATTTAATTTTAGTGCCGACCCTCTATAGTGCTCTATAGCTACAGGCTACACTTCGAACAAATTCGACGATTCTGTTTATTGACGTACCCGTTTAACCCAAAATGAACTTTGTCTTTGTTTTTCATCGAATAAAATTTTTCGATAGAAAGCATTTCTTACACAAATCGAATAATGAAATTGAATTTCAATAATTTGTAAGAGTTTCGTTAAACTACTCTATTCTATGAAATGAATTTTTCTAGCCCTTGTCAGGTCAGAGATATCGTTGAATAAGAATTCAGATTAGGATGCAGCGCATCAAAAACTTTAAACAATTTTCCGGTTAAAAACCTCTTATCAACCTATGTTATGTCACAGAAAACATTCAAACTTTCTTCTTCAGAATATTTAGGCGCATATATTCATCTGTTACTATTTAAGTTGATGTATAATGATCCATAACGATTTCTTCACTGCCACAAATTGAACAAACTTTTCTACTCTATAGCAAAGTCTCACCCATCTCATGATCTACTATAGTACAGAGGACTATATTATATTGTTACGTCTTTATCTTTTCAAAAAACGTTTAAAATAAGAGTTCGTTGATTGCAAATAAAATAACAATAAATTTGTGTTTAGTTTCAATTAAACTTTTTATTATTCGTAAAATATTGGGTGTTACTATTTACAACTTGATGTATCCAACGATAATTTGATTGTTTGTAATTCTTCTTTTCCCATTGCGCAGACAACAACAACGCAGACCTTTACAACGAAGATTTTCAAACCACGACTGTTTTCTTTACACGCAACGCGTCTCCACACAAGACTGACTGAATTCTTACTACTTTGGTTGCCTGCTTTGTCTGGTCTTTTTATTTGCCTACGAAATCAGTCTGATGAAGGTATGTGAATGTTCGTGAATGGTCGCCTTCTCGAGAAGTCCATCGCGACTTCATTGTTTTGTGTGTATTTTGTTTACATTGCTTGCGTTTGCTAACTTGTGTATCCCTCATACTGATGTTGTTGGTTTACTAGTAACAAGTTCGTTATATTTGTTTGCGTAGTTTTTGTATGTTAAACGATGGTACACTGTTTCCAGTTTCGTAACAGAATATTTGTTACATTTTACTTTTTGTCTTATAAAACAGAAGCATTAAAAGTAGGGTATCGCCTTTAATAAGAACTGAAAAATCGTTATTTTTCTCATTCACTGCTCAATGAGTTCGTGTAAACATAACCTGAGCCATTATTACAACAAACTGGGGGAAAATATATGCTGACGACAATCATCTTGCACGCTAAGCAAGTCAAGTACAGCAGTTGGTGTAGTAGTGCAACTGTTGAGCTTCACTATTTATGTGCCCCAGTTGCAGTTGCAAATGCTTGACAAACATGTGCAGCTTGCAAGTGCTCATATTTGAAATAAATTGCTTATGGACTTATGTACTGTACAATATAAACGAAAACGAACAAAAAAATTAAAATGAAAATGCAAATGCAAAAATAAAAACAAAGAAAGATGAAGAAAACAATTCTTTTAAGAACGGAAATATTGGATGATCCATAATCGAAATGTTTTTTATGTTTCTTGTTTATTTCTTTAGAATGTCTGGAAGGGATAAAGAAAAGATACTTGAAGAAACATTTTTTTCTGTTGAAAGAGAAACAAAAAAAGCAGTACATAATTCAATTTGGGTCGAATTTTGTGATGCCCTTTTGTAATTGAATTGCAATAAGTTCACTAAAGGAGAATATTCTATTATTAAAGATGGTTTTGAATAAAATGTTTATTGTTTACATCTGAACATACATATGTATGTACAGTGGACGTTCGCTAGTACGAATTATATATTGTCAGGTCCTTTCGTAGAACCTCTTTTTTGAGTAATAAAAGTAAAAGTTATAATTTAGCAACGCAATGATAAAGTTAGAACTTTTTACATGAAGTGGAAGATTATATCCAGTGATAGGAAAGATGGGGAATGATGATGATGCATCAGACTTTTGAGAACAACAGCTTCCTAAAGTTTGTCAGGGTAACGGGATTGAGGAAGACATTAAAGGGATACCTCCTCTGGATGATGGCGGCAGTACAATAAATCTTCTGGTTACTGTACCCCAATACCTCTACGCATTAGCCTGTTGTTTTCTGTTTTTTTTTTCTTCAATTTTTTTACGAAAATCCATCGATGCACAGATAACATTGATGTATATTACAACAAATCGATATTACATTACGTAGAAAAATATTATTTCAAATGTCAATCACTAACCTGTTTTTATATTTAAAATCATAAGAAAGTGGTGCAGAGGAAAAATATTACTCACTATTAAGCGTAATGGATTGTAATAAAATTCGTAGGATGGTTCATTAACCAATGATCATTATCACTATGTCCAAAAGAAAAGGACACGTTTCACGTTTCCTAGTTTACTGTGTTTACTAGGTTCAAAATCGATCCCTGAATTTGAGGAAATGACGAGGTAGAGTAGTAGCTTAAAACAGACTACAATCTTACAAATTTGTATGTTTTACTTTGTCTAGTTGTTTTGCACTTTTTCGAAGTTAAATAATGGTCACCTCTTTTTATTTCAATCCCTTCCATCCTTGTTTTTCTAAAGTTAATAAAATATTAGATGGGGGTCTCAAGACGATCGTAGGATTTGACAAAAAAGACACCGAGAGACAAAAACTAAAAAAAAACAGATCATGAGACTTTAAGCTTGCCAACGATTTATTACCGATAAAGTGGTTGATTAAGTTGCTGACAACTGTTTTTGAAAGCTAGGCTGTTTTCACTATAAACTGGGTATAAAAGTTAAGGAATATCGCTAAAAACGTCCTGATTAGATTTTATTGGGACTCTAATTTAAAAACTTATCTCCGAAGGATCTTCATCAGCAGTTTTTGCTATTTTAAATAAGTTCTACAGCAAATAAGCAATATTGATTAAATATTCCGATGTTATCGGTCATATTGCTGCCAAACTACACGCCAAAAAATTTTCCGATTTCAGAACTATAAGCACCTGAAGTAAAATTTTACAAATACTCATGCAGCTTCAATACGTCAGTTTACTAATGCAAAACAGGGGCAATTTAAATGTTTCGATTATCATTTTTAATATGTATAGGCTCACACAGAACTATTCCTTCTCTGTTTAGTATTAGACTTAAAATATTTTAAACGTTTCTCCAGTGATATTGTATGAGCTCCTATATAAAGAAAAACTAAAAAATATACTCGTATGTTGCAAATGTAATTAGGAACTAAAATTCTCCATTATTGTTTAATTATAAAATCAAGAAGAAGAAAGTTTCAACTTTAAAGACACCAGTAAATAACTTTCCAAGGCGAATTTATATAAGGTGGGATAAGTATTACAATAAGTACAACAATACAAAAACAACAGGCATTTTTGTTGTTGCGATTTCATCATCTTGTCAAAAACAACTGACTTAAGAATGACGATGGGAAGAAAAAATTAAAAATAAATACTAAACTTACCTGGCAATTAGAAAACACGAAAATGATTTTAAAAGCAAAAGAAGAAAAATATACAAACTTCTGACATAATAAGAAGAAACGAAATTGATTATCAAAACAAGATACACAAAAAACATAAATTTTTTGACATTACTATTTGCATCAGCTGGTCTAACGAACTCACCTTATATAAATACGCCATGTAACTTTCTAAACAAAAAAGAAAGCCAACCGAACAAAGTCCACTTCAACGGATTTAATGCTGGCAACTCCATATAAATCAGTTACAGTGTGAGAAAAGAATTTTGTTAACGTTAAACGTTAACATTTCTGCAATTTATTATTGAAGATAGGAATTTTAATTGTAGAAAATTATTTTCTTGCAACATCTCTATACGCGGTTATAAAACGATGGTTGGTTGCATCAATTGTAAACATGACAGTAAAGATTTTCTCACTAACAAATTAAATTTTATGACAATTGCCGTCAACGAAGTTACGTATCTTTTCTTATTCTAATTTAAGTTACATTAACTGAAAGCAATGAATTAAATTTTAATTAAAATCGATAAGCCTAGTTTGCTTACACAGAAATCTTTTAAATCTTCAGCATTTTAAGTAAGCATTTACTGTACATTTGAGTGTGAAAAACACAAAAATGATTACAATTCCACGAGAAAATATTCAATTTTAAAATCATCGGCATTTGTGTAAATAAGTCTGAAAATCTGCCGTTCGGAAACGACATTAAACCGTAAGTGCCGCCATACATCGATAAAATTAATACACACAGCATGGTTGATGTGAGAAGCTAATTAATAATCCTAAAGGCTTGTAATCTCCAATTAAGTAAAATTAGTATGTCAAAGACTATAATAATGTACTCGTTTATACAGTGGGCAACAAAAGTCTTAGTACGGCAATATATTTTACTAATTTCATGAATTTTAGCCAAAAGTTTGTATATTTTTTTTTTATTATTATAAAACAAATAATTTTTTAATATCTTCCATAAGACATTAAGTCTGTGAGGACCTTTTTTGTCAAAGTATATTGGATTACAAAGACTTTTGCTGCCCACTGTATATATAAGTATATTCATATTATATATAAAAATATATATTACATCTGAAATGATCAGTTCAAACACATTCACTTTATTTGTATTTGACATTTGTGCCATTTTCTTTTTCTGGCAGAAACTATTTAAACATTTGCCGCTTCAATTTTTTTACGAGGCAAATATTTTATTATTTATTTTCGATATTTTCCATTTTTGACTCTGTAATAGCTTTTTTTCTTCTTCTTCTTTTATTTCACAAACATATTGGGCTTCCTGGATTTTTGTGCATTGTTTCGATTTGTTTTTATCACAAGAAGAACGAAAAATGCATAATTTCGGAAGGATAA
Source organism: Sarcophaga peregrina (assembly GCA_014635995.1). Classification (NCBI taxonomy): domain Eukaryota; kingdom Metazoa; phylum Arthropoda; class Insecta; order Diptera; family Sarcophagidae; genus Sarcophaga; species Sarcophaga peregrina. The sequence goes on along the minus strand of CM025793.1, from coordinate 57,868,297 downwards.
GGGCAAAACTTTTCAAGGGTTGCCTTTTTAATAGGCAACATATTATCTTGACTGAAGGGCTGTAATTACCAATAATGTATGTATGAATTATTATGTAACAAAGGTTGCCGTATTTGCTCTTCCCCTAAAGATGACAATTTCCTTAAATACATTCAATAATTTAAGTAAATGTAGTTGATGATCCTCTGTACAACTAGACTCTTTACTTTATTAGTCGACTTGTTAAAAGAATCAATTCTATTGAAATGAGTTTTTTGCATAATAAATGGTAAACAAAGTGACATGAAATGTTTATTTAGTAGGAAGCCCATAATGGGCATAGGTTAGGTTAGGTTGGAGTAGTAGGTTTAATACTAAAGCTTACTTGAATATTTACAGCAGACCATTCTGATTCTGATGCCATAGGTAAACACAGTTCCTGTGCTGAAAAAATTCTACAAGAATCAAAAGAAATTTGTTGGCGCAAGGACTGCACACTAAAAGCACGACTCCTTTAAGCTGTAAATGAGCCTGAAAGATGCTATATCCTTGATATCAATAGATGACAGGAAAGTCAAATAACTTAAAATCGCATCTCGCGAGATATGGACATTGGCAAAGAAAGCAGATAACACTTTTGCTCTGCTCAGTAGACCCACAACCCCGACAATAGTCGTCCAATGGGAACTGAAGTCTATCCGTGTGTCTTCCCATAACACACTGACCAGGGCGCATGAATACTATTATCGAGATGACTTTGCGATTAAGTTTTAATAGTTTGTTGGTACGTCTCCTATCCATTATAGGCCAAGTAAGTCTGACAATTGAGCACGATTTCCCATTTGTCCAGAATAGGTTGACACCCCGATAGAATTGTTGCCTGATGGCAAATTTAACCGAGCTGAGTGACATATCCAATTCGATTGGCTAGCGTTCCGAAATGAATAATGGCCACAACAATTTTCCAATTACTGAACAAAGTTTTACGAATATTTCAGAAACCGAACAAGTACTAACTATAAGCGGACAAATCTGTGATTACTGCAAATGTAGTTTTGGCGATACGAAAAATTGTTCAGTTTTTCTTTTCTTAATTTTTATAGTTTTCCCCCAATCATAAAAACTTTCCATTTCCAATTTGTACTTTGAAAATCGTTTTAATGAAAGAGAAAAAAACTGTTTTTCTGCAATCATTTAAAGAAAATTGATGAAAATAAAAACAAAATCTTGTATAAAATACATCCCCAAAAGGCATAAAATTTTCAACATTTTTCCATTCCATCAATAACTCTGCGAATGTAAGCGAAGTAAATCAACAACGATAAAATGCAAAACCTTAAAAGTACAGTAAAAAGAAAACTAAAACAAAAACGAAGAAAGAAGAAATTTCAAACAAATGGCAGTTTGAATATAATTACACAAACCATGTTTCTTAGATTTTTTAGTTGCCAGTGCCCCTTTAAGAGAATTTTTATTTTATAATCAAATAAACAACATCAGCATCAGCATCAACGTCAACATCATCATGCTTCGACACACAATTTTCATGTTTCCCATCTTTGGGAATCTTCAAATGAACCCTTGGATTTGGTACTCGTTTCTTTAGCAGGCACATTTCTCCAAAACTTCTATTTGCCTAACGAGTAAATGACAAATACTACTGAAAAATTTAGAACAACCACACACACACATATACACTTTTAAAATATTGATAAACAAAAAGTCCTTTCATACTGTTCCCATACTACCTTTTCCTGTTGTGGTTTTCAGTGCAAACGTCCTTTAAATCTGCCAAGACTCTATAAGCAGGAACGACTCCCATCTACTTGAATAAGTAAGAGAGAGAGAGAGAGAGTCTATTTAACTTGTTTTTGGCTTTTTTGTTTGTAAAACACAATTTCCTAATTCGATATTTGTTGTTTACAACAACCAACAATTCGAAATTCATCTTTCGAATTGGGGTTGAATATATTTGAATATCCCTGTAATCGGTGAAACGTGGAGATCATTTCATTGTTTTTTTTTTCGTTTTTGTTTTCCATTTTTTTCCTTTTAATTTGTTAGATTTGCTGTGTGACACGTTTAACCCTTTCGCTACAAGTTTTTACTGGGTTGCTAAAAAAATCCAATTTTTTGGACTATGGCTATAATTGGCCCTAACAACAACAATCAATGCTCGATTTATGAAAAAATCTATCCTAAATGTGTTTTTTGCACTGTATCCATATGGATACATATTTCAGTTATGGTAAAGAAAAATGCTAGTATATTATACTTTTTATATTTGAGATTTTATTAATTTCAGTTGTTTTAACACATAGAATACACTTTTTTACAACAAAAGCAAACACTGCAAATATTATAATAAACAAACTAAAAATTATAAACCTAAAATTCATGTAATTACAAAAAATAAAGACAAAAATAATATTTGTTTTACACAAAAATAATCAAAATGAAAAAATAAAATCTTACCAATAATTTATTCATTTGATTTATAATAAAACTCCTTGTAGCAATTTCTCGATTCATTAAGAATGGAAAACATTGCACTTTGAGAACTTGTAGCTAGTTTGACCCTTACATTCTCTGACTTTGCATCTTAATTTGTCTGTCGCATGTTCGGGCCAATGCTGATTTTTATCATATCGAACAGAAGTGTAGGGTGTAGTATTACGTTTCTAGTCAGAGGCCATTGGATTATTTGGAATGTCCTCATTTAGGAATGACGTTGGGCGTCCTCTTTTACGGGAACATGCCTGTTGCTTGCACCGAGCTAAAAGCCTATTCACAATATATTACGAAAGATCAATAAGTCCATATACTTATTTTTCGAATTATTGATTTTGTGATCCATTCGGTACTGTGACCAAAAATCTTAAGAGTCCACTTCCCATATCTTATAGAATTCTATATAAAGAGAGGAGGAAATCCATTTTATCTACTCCTCCCATATTGATTTATACTCTGATACAATGTTTGGTTGTGTTATTTTAAAGTTTTTCTTTTTTCTTTCAGAAGAAAATCGTGACACTTTATTTACGGGTTCATTGCCATGGATTGATGATAAGAGTTGCACAATTCCTCCATCAAGCCCTTTGAGAAGAAAAATATTGTCTGCTCTTTCTACACGGTAGTCAAAACTTCCACGATCTTCTTTTTTCAAATCTTCCTCAGATTTAAAATCAATTTTGCCGAATCTATTTCCTCTTATATATGTGTATATAATTTATAACCACAACTTGCGTTTGTATCCATATGGATGCATACAATGTTTAAAAAATCCAAACTGATTTATTTTTGTTTAAAACAAAAAACTATTAATGCAAAAAGTTAATATAAACATTTTTCTTCGTGTTGGATGTATTTTTTTTTTTTAAATTATGGTCACATATTTATGATAATTGCAAAATAAAAAAACCTTTTTTCCAAAAAAAAAAATTTGTTAAAAAACGTTTTTTTAAAAATGCTATATTTTTCTCAATTTTATAAAAATTCAAAAAGTTTTTATTGAAAACGATTCATAAGACCTTAAAAAACAATAACAAGTCGATATCTAAATCAATTCTTTGACTTGGATATTGTCAGATGCCTCCAAAGTTGAATGTATCCATATGGATACAATATAGCGAAAGGGTTAACTTTCAAATTCAATAGTCAAAGTGCGTATTTCCAAGTGATAACCTTAATGTGAGTAAAACGAAATTTTGAAATGACAACTTGGGGGAGGACAACAACAACAAACCTGAATCATATTTAAAGTGGGTGAGTATTTGAGGCTTTGTGCACGAGTATGTACGTGTTTAATTGTAAAGCTTCGATAGACATGTGGGTGCGACAATTAAATTAAATATTGGACCACACAAATTAAAATCGTATTTCTATGCGTAGTTACTTAAGTTCACTTACGTATCTATCTACGCATTATCTCTCTCATAATTTACGAACGATTATTTCTAAACGAAATCCAAAAATCCATTCTACGTATTCTTCGAAATATACTTCCATATGTACATTGAGATTGCTTGCCAACTGTAATTTGTAGGCAACTACTCTCCTATTTAAATGAATGTAAAAATTTTTAAAATTTATTAAATAAAAATATGAAATAAAAAAATTATTTCTCTTTGAAAAACAAAGAAATTTTTTTGTTTTCTTTAAATGAAGCTGGAATGAGTACTTGTCAGTATTAACTCTACCAATTTAAACAAATAAACTAAAACGTTTCTTTGCTGTACAAAATTTGTATCAAAAGCTGGAATACTTCAGAATAGGGCAACCGAAATAACACAGAAGAACCCAAGATTTACAATTAAAATGGGTAGTCAAGCGACCCTGAGTGCTTTCAGTGAAGATGTTTCCATACCAAATCTGGTCGGGGGATGTAAACAGCTGCTAAGCAACCTAAGTATCAAATTGCAGGCAACTTTGGAAACTACAACAGAAGAAAAATAAACTTGCTTTTGGGAATTCTTAATGAAAAGTTTCATTTAATTGCTTGAGTTTTAAATTAAATTATAAATTAATTTATTTATTTATTAATTACAATACAATTACAAATTATATTCTAATTCTATACGAGCTGAGTAACTTCGACCATATGCTCGGTGTAGTGTCACAGACCAGAGCCTCTGGTGGGAATCGAACCCACGACCCTCACGCTAATAGTCTAGCACACTACCCACTAGACTACCAGGGCGCTCAATTATAAATTAAATTTAAAAAAATAACAATTCAATATATAGTGGTTGCCAGTGATTAGCAATGAATCGTTTTTCTTACTTACTTACTTAATTGGCCATAACAACCCGATTAATGGATTTCGGCCTGCCGCAACACATCCTTCCAGGCGCCTCTGCTTCTTGCGCATCTACTCCAATTGGTCACACCAATCGATGACAGGGCTTCTTCGATTTGGTCCTTCCAACGGATACAAGGTCGTCCTCTTCGCCGACTTCCGCAGATCCTCGCATCAAACACTCGTCTCGCCGGAGCATCCTCCTCCATTCGAACGCCGAGCCAGCGCAGCCGCTGGATATTAATACGCTGTACAACGTCCATGTCGTTGAGGAGCTCATACAGCTCACTGTTAAATCGAATGCGAAAATCATCGCCAACTCGCACTGGACCGAAGATCTTACGTAGGACTTTTCTCTCAAATACTCTCAAGGCAGCTGCATCAGTTCTTAATTGGGTCCATGCTTCTGCGCCTTAGAGAAGCACGGGTAGGATGAGCGTCTTGTAGAGTATTAGTTTCGTCTTGCGAGAGAGGTCTCTGCTACTCAATTGCCTATTGAGACCATAATAGCACCTGTTGGCAAGAGTAATCCTGCGCTTTATCTCTCCTTGACGGAGCTGCAGGAATTGCTCAACGTCATTCTGCATAGCCTTATCAGCTTAGCAGGTATACCGAGCTCAGACATTGCGGCAAAAACACGATCCCTTATGGGGCTATCGAAAGCAGCTTTATAATCGACAAAAAGATGGTGTGTGTCGACTTGATTTTCGTGGGACTTTTCCAGGATTTGGCGTAGTGTGAAGATCTGGTCGATGGTGGACTTGCCAGGTCTGAAGCCGCACTGATAAGGTCCAATCAGTGTTTTGACGAGTGGCTTCAGTCGTTCATACAATACGCCTGTAAGAACCTTATATGCGATAGGGAGAAGGCTTATACCCCTGTAGTTGGCGCATATCGTAGGGTCTCCCTTTTTCAGGACGGGACAGAGGACACTGAGGTTCCAATCGTTGGGCATACTTTCCTCTAGCCATATTTTGTAGATGAGCTGGTGCATGCGCCCTACCAACTCATTACATCCGGTCTTAAACAATTCAGCGGGGAGGCCATCAGGACCTGAATTGTTTTTCGCTACTCATAAATACTCATGAAATTTTGATTATGAGTGAGTCATCAGCATTGAAATTCAACTACTCTGGTTCATGCGTACTCAGTACAACATTGATTTATAAGTACAGGTTGCAATGAACAACATACATAATTGGTCATTAGAACCCATCAGTCAGGATTATTGACCTAGTTTCTCACACCACTTATGTTGTGTGTGTTAATTTTATACATGAGTAGCGTGACCTACAGTTTAAAGTCGCCTCCGAACGACAGATTTGATGAGAAACTTTTCATGGCAATTTTATTTACTCTCAGAATTTTTGCCAGAAATCTGCTGAGGGGAAATCGCTGAAAAAATACCTTTTGTATTTTGTTTTGATGTCTGGCCTGGGACGCGAACTCTGTCATTTACGTCTAATAAGCCAACACTCTACCTACTAGACCACGGCGACTTCTATGAGTATAACGTTTACATCAAACTCATACCATTCATAAATTCATGAATGAATACTTATAATCAGCAGGAGAAGATGATCTTTGGCTTTTTGCACACATCGGGCACGAACATCAAGAACGTTCGTTAAAAAGAGCGCAAAAATGTATTCAGTTGCTTCTCAGCTTTCAATTAATTATAAACCCAAAGAAAAATTACAGTACACTTTCCATTTTCCACTACATAAACATATTATTAGGTTACACTTGAAAATATTACTAACAATTTTACTCTGGGTTAAACATATGTTTCTCACAAATACACTAACATATTTGTAGTGTTCTGATTTGTGCCAATTCTGTGTTTCTTATAGCACTGTTTCCATGCAATGCGGTAGACGGTTTCCAAAGAACGCGCTACGAATTAGCCTGATTTGTACTCGAAATCCGAGTTTATTATAAAGCTGTACGCTCTCACCGCTTTATAGGAGGGTTGACTGTATCTCGAAAAAAAATCTTTCTTTATGCATATTTTTGTAAACTTTATTTAACATTTATGAATTTTTTTTTAATTTAAAGACAAATTTACACACAAAACAGAAATCTAACAATTTACTGTCATTACATTTAAAATAAATGAACAACAACATATTGTTTTAATTACAAAAATAAAACCAAATTGTATTATTGCAGCACTATAATAATTTTTCATTGCTTTAATTTTTATTTCATTTTTCATGTGACGGTTACGAAATTTTGTAAACATTTTGAATTCTATTCTACCTAACTGACGTGTTTTTACTTCATCAAGATGTAGGGGCTAAATAAAATTGCATCAACATGTTGCCAAGAACATTTTACGTACAATATGGTTTTTACACATCCACAAAATGGATCTCATTGGACTCAGTATAGTTCAGTCTCTTTACCCAGATTTGATTTATAAGATGTGCTCACATTAGTCTTGTGGTAAAGTCGTGCTTTATTTAGGTTTAAGGATTCTTTTCGTTCAGAAAATTCTACAACACTGCGAAGGTCAGTAAAAAGTTATTTCTGAAAAGCAGTGGCATACGGTAGATTTTTTTTGATAAAAAGCCTGGGTGGGCCAATGATTCAAACTATAACTGTATTTTAAAATAAAATTAACAAGAAAATATTCATACGGTCAATATATAAATCATGACTTTCTAAACGCGCGCTTTATTATCACTGCCTATGGAGAACAATTTTTTTTTTTATCGAAAATTTAACCCTCTATGATGTAGGAATAAATAATGATTGCTGTAGTTAAAATAAATTTGTAATACAATTTGAAATTCTTTTATAAACTCTCAACTCTAGAAGCTTATATAATATGCAGTGTAGTATTGAATGAGCCTCAATTTTTAGAAAACTTTTAGTTCTTTCAGCATCTTATGAATCTTCGGTTAAAATTCTGGAATTAAGATGCATGCCCATCAGCTACACACACAATAGTGTCACAGAACTTATTCCCTCATCGATTATTTTACCTGTTCTATTATATTTTCGAATCGTCTATACATCATTTATTTTCAGTCTGGCAATTTCTAGAAACATATTTTTTTTGTTTTGATTTGATTGTTCCTTTTATTTTCTATCATTCGTTTTATATAGTTTTGTTATTGTAATTTTAGTTTAAATTATTACTATTCTTGAGTCAGCGTAGTTTAAAAGGCAGTCTGTTGGTTTATTAGACGTAAGGCCAGGGTTCAAACCTCAGGTTAGACATAAAAACGAAAATGTGGAAATATTTCTTTGGCGAAATTTCTAGCAAAAACTACGAAAGAAAAAAATCTGCCGTTCGGAGTCGACACCACTAAAACACTACCCACTAGACTACCAGTACACCCAGTAGGCTAATTAATTCTGGTAAAATGAATGACTAAGTTTTAGCACATACATATGTATCGAAGCGAGGTTTAATTGAGCTTTGAGCAACTTTTACCGTAAAATATTCTTATAAAGCTACACATGCCTATGTACATCCTGGCGAAGGGCGAGGGTGAGTTAATTCCAAAAGAAGAAATCAATACAGACACAAAATCCTTTAGACTAACTAGTCTTTCTTGTCCTTAAATGGGAACGACGTAACCACATATGGATTCCTTGAAACACCATTTGATAACTCTCCTCACGAGCCAACACACGAGTCATTAGGTAGTAGAGTTATACAATCAATAATTGCAATTTGGATACTAGAGTTCCTAAACACAAAATGTACCGAAACATATGCAGGAACAAACTATCTGATGCAGGAATTTTAAAAGACTTTCTGCGTTATTAGTTAAGGAGGTCTTGAGGTTGTATCATTTAGAAGAAGGAGAAAACTTCCTAAATGTAAGAATATGTATGGCAAAGTCACAGAAAATAAAGGCAAAATATCCACTAATATCACTGGACAGTGTTCTCTAATTTTTGAACGTGCTTTGGAACAGGACTTACTGATAAAAATGAATTGACTAACCTGGAAATTGCATTCTTTTTTAAATCAGGGATTTGATTTTCTATTATACAGATAGATCAAGAAAGCATCATGAAACAGGAATGGAAGCATTTTGCTCCAGATTAAAATACTCTGAAACACGCGAATGTCTTTCAAGAGGAGGTTTATGTCACCGAAATGTTTGCTTTATTAAATCTGGATAGAACATATCCATCTGACTGTCAGGCTGCCCTCCGAGCACTCGGCTCTATGTGGTCTAGGGAAGCTGAATCAGCTAAATAGATTAAAAAAATTTCAAACAATTAATTCCTGTAGAAATATTCTTTCAAAATATTTATTTAACGCATATTTATTACGAAATTGAAAAGACGGTATTTTTCGTATTAGCCGTATGCCCTTAAAGAGTTGAATACGTATGCAATGCAACATTGTATCAAAACTTGTTTGCATTATCTTCTGATAGAATTCATGCCAATGCTCCCCTTTCCACAGCTGATTAAGGTATTGGAATTGAACAATAAAAATGTAATCTTATGCGATCTGTCGTTAGAAATAGCGAGTATATGAGTGCAAGTGGCAAAGTTACGAATCGATATCCATTAGAGAAACAACAGTGGAGTGCTTGGATGCCTTTCTCTTTAATCGCAAATAAATGAAAATTTATTTAATGTTTTACATACGAAAACGATTAAAAACAGCATCCAACCACAATCAAGATTTCCGGCTTTTTCTAACAACGAATCCAACAATATTTAACTGCAACAGCAATTACAGCAATAGCAGCATACGACTATGACAATACCACAGAATAGTATCAACTTATTTATGCCCTGATGAAGGCCATTAATGGATTCCTTTTCATTGTTGTTGTTGTTGTTATTGTTGCCATTTAGAATATTTGTTACAGCAGTCGCATCGAAAGAAAACAAAATGGTTGGAGGACTGAATGAATGAATAGATGGTTGGATGAACGTTTTACCAGATGACTGTCGTTTGGTTGGTTTCTTCTGTTTTAAATTTTGTTTGTTTGTTTGTTTACTGCTCTTCTGGTTGCGGTGTTGGTTTGTTATTGTTATTGTTTCCATTTTATGCAACAAGGGGTGACTTTATTTCGTTTTATTTTTTATTCCCGTCAAAACAATCCTTACAGAAACAAGGCAATATTTGTATTCAGTGTTTTGGCAGCTTTTGTACTTTTTAATCAACGGAAAACCACGTGGTTTTAGCCACATAAAAACTTCAAGTGTTAATGGCTTAAAAGAGAATGGGACGTATACGATAGGGGAGGAGTGTGTGCTTTATCGAAAGAAGCAAAAAGTAAAAAAGTGGTTATAAATGGAATACAAGTTAACGGGCATCATGTGGCGCCATTTAACTCAAAAACAAATTTCACTTTTCTAACACTCTCACACACACACACATATGTATATACTTACATACATAAAAAGAAATACAAAAGAAAACATTTCAAATGTTGCATACAATTTGGCGCCTAAGGGTTGTTTGCTGTTTGGATTTTCTACTATTATTTGGCCTTATCACCAATTTTCTTTTTCTTTAATAATTACTTTCAAATGTTTTACATTGTTTTTGTTATTTGTATTTGTGTTAAAACACGTTAACGAAATAAAAATTTTAAGTAAAAATTTCACTGATTCTGCATACGTATTTATTTTCAAGTTGCATGCAGAGCGTATGTCAACATTGTTAACACAAATGTTTATAAACATAAGCCTTCTTAAAGCAACATGTTGACGATCATTTAACAAAGAATTCAAGATGGTTGGAAAATATTTCTATTTTAAATGAATTTAAGTGTAGTAGTTTTTTTAAGACAAATAATCAAAATACACGATAAAATTCATAGTTTATAAATTTTTTTAATGAAAAAAAAGCAAATCTAAGACCCAGAACATTTTAGGAAAGAAAACCTACAGATTTTCAAACGTTTTTGCCGTTTAAAAAAAGTTTGTTTCTAGCGTATAATAAAACAGTGTTTGCAATATTTTATCACATTAATTTTCGTTCCGTCAACTTCTAGAATATACTTTCGCTATGTAGTTCTGTTATTGTAATTTGATGATGATTTTTATACTAGTGCTCAAAATTTCTTTGTTGTTTTGTTATTAAGTGCTTATGCTTTTACGCATAGCATATTAAAATGCGTAATCTGAATTGAATTTTATTTTAATTTATTCATAATTAACAAATTCAATTTTCGGTCAAACATCAAAAACGAAATCTGAAAAAAATTATTTCTTCGGCGACTTCCTCTTAGCAGATTTCTGGCAAAAACTTTGAGTAACTAAAATTCCCATGAAGTTTCTCAAAAATCTGTCGTTCATATTCGACTTTAAACTGTAAGTCCCGCCACTCTTGTATAAAATTAACATACACAACCTGAATAGTGTTTAGAAGCTAGGTAGTAATACTGACTGAAGGGTTATAATGGCCCATTATGTATGTATTCTAAAACTTATAACACGGGACAAGAGTGTAGAAAAATAAATCCACTGTTTGTGTATGACGTGAAATTCCTAATTAATTATGGCTAGAATGATCCAATGCAAATCAAATCAGCAAGATTATTTTTTCCATTACGTTTCCCTAACCTTTTCAGGAAAATGCTGAGATTGAGGAGTATTTGCCACCAAAAAAAATTAATTGCTTTGGGCAGAGCCTAATAGTAATTATATTGTATTATTATTGACGGGTGTTGCCGGATGTATTTCAGGCACACCAATTATTGAAACTATAGTAGAGAAACGGTTGTTAGTCAAACTTTGCGTTGCCTCACTGTAAATGATTTTGTTTAAGGCTTATGTAAGTAATGTTTAGACTTTACTTCAATTCGAACATAGTAACTCATTAGAACAGAATAAAGATTTATTGCTACGTTGTGGTTCTTTATGGAACAATTTGAATAATTTCTTTTAATATGTTTAAAATGTTTATCTGTCATTATTTATATTGACAGATTGATGCCTTGCAACAGATAATTCCGATACATGTTGGTGGCAACGCTTTGTTGTGATTAAATCTAAAGCAGAGAAGGATATTGTTGTTATAAGGAAAATGTAATCCTAATGGATACTTATTTAATTGGTCATTACAATCCTTTAGTCAGGTTTTCAACCTATCTTCTCACACCATACATGTTGTACAGGGAAGTTCTCTCAAGAGTGGAGACACTTACAATTTAACGTCGATCGAAATAGAATTTTTTTATGCCAAGATGATATACTCCATCGACGAAAGAAATATTCTTTTCGAATTTTGAATTGTTCGAGACGTATTGGCAGTGGTTTGAATAATGCGGTGTTGAAATACTCTATACTGATACTCCATACCTTTGTAGATAATTTCTATTATTTAACCAATTTTGAGATCGTCCTTGAGAAAGAGATTTTTCTAAACGAATTTAAAAGTAATCGAAAACCAAATTAATATCATAAAAAATATTTTTTTACTTGATTTCCTATAACGTTTTAAAATTGTGATTTAGATTCCAAAACCAGTTCAATATAAAACCATAATAAATCGTTGAATAATCTTTGCCTTTGGATTTGTGCTTGAAATGTTGTTCGGGCATGAAATCTAAAATTCTTTCCCCATTTAAGTGTAATTAATTCTTTAACAGTTTCTGCTTCCGAATAATACTGCTCTGGAATAAATTACACTTTTATTGTGATTTTATCGTACTCCTTCAATGCAAACACATGTTCTAGTCCACAGCTAGACGTGTTAAATACTAATAAATATTCAAACGAATCCCATTAAAATTTATGATCACTCTGCTAGCAATGCACGCAGACACTCACTCACTCACTCCCTCTCTCTCTCTTTGGTGGCTCTAAGATTTGCTTATTGTAAGCGCTGGAAACAAATTAATGTTTTAAGCCACCTTTATCTGTCCAGTGACTCATTCGTTCACCACCACCAAAGCAAAACGTATTCCAATCAGACACCCCTGTTAGACTTTATCCGAACTTAGACCGCTACTGTAGCGAGTATTTAATCTATTGAGATTGTGTGTGTGTGTGTGTGTAAGTGAGTACGAACGGTCATGTTGGATGAAATATTTGGAAAGCAAACGACTACAGAAGTACAATTGCCTGTATGGAATTGAAGAGCCCATAAAGACACTCAAAATAAAATGAAGCACGTGTCTAAATTACCGTGAATACGCTTAAGGGGTGAATTTATTTTTAGATGTATGTATGTATGTGTGTGTGTGACAAAATGTTTATATTTTCATTGTATTTGTATTCGTTTTGTTAATGCGAGAATCGTAAGTAAATTAAAAATCGCGTTCACCAATGCATACTACTATAGAATAAATTACAAATACATTTACATACAATACACGCATACATAGATTTATTTTTGTTGAAAAGAAAACAAAAATCATCTCTTCAAAGCAGTGCTGAGCAAATTGAGAGATTTCAAATACTTGAATATTCCTACTGTTCTGCTAGTAATGACACTAAAACTCAAATGACAGTGGGTCAAAATCACGACGGAAACGTAAAATTTGCCAATAAGAGATTTTCTGTCGTTCGGCGTCGACTTTAAACTGTAGGTCCCGCTACTCATGTATAAAATTAACACACACAACATAAGTGGTGTCAGAAACTAGGTCAATAATCCTGACTGATGGGTTCTAATGACCAATTATGTATGTATGTATGTTTTAGTAAAACATTTTCTAATTGAAACATATTTTGATGCTTCGAAAACTTTCACAAAACATCAGAAAAATATTATTAAATTATTCGTACGTAACAGAGATTCGTAAAATGTAGAAATAAACACACATTTTAAAAACTCTTAACTTTTAAAAAATTTACAATTCTTTGATCTAAAATCTGTCAATGCTCGTTTCGCTACTCGAAAGTGTAATGGCTGGATTAGTTGAACGTAGACATCGTAAACGTATCGTAAATGTAAATGTAACGTAAATGTAAACGTATTAGCGATTATAGAACACTTAAAAGCGTGTCATGTGTTTTTGACATAAGGGAAAAAAGCAAAATAATTAATTTCATGTATTGCTTACTGTTTACATTAAATACAAAAAATGTTGATGGCATTTAAATGTATGTACGTACATTTCTTAAAATTATGTGCAAAATGTACGAAATGCTATTTAAATAGTACCAAAACAGTTTTATATGTAAATTTTAATAATTTTTAAAGCTAAAGGTTTTTTTAAATAAAAAGTTTTATTTTTATGTTAATAATTATATGCATACGTGTATAATTTATTATAACTGAATGTAATTCATTACATATTTTCTGCCGAAGCTATATTAAGGAGAAGCTAAATATAGATACAAAAGAAAGATTTTTTAAAGATGTTTTTATTAAAAACTTAATTAGTTTTCAGTAGTTATAAATATTTAATTAATAAAGGTCGAAAAATCAAAATAAAAGAACAACTCTTATATGCGATAAGATTATAATTCTTATTATTTTTTATTCTTATTGTTATAATATTATCTATTATAACTTTGTGTTACTTGACTTTATAAAAAAGAACAATTTAAATACTAAACTTAAAATGTTATGTATGTACCAAAAATTTGAAGTACCAAAAATAAAAGACTAAAATTAGCCTCATAATACTCCACATACAAACAGCCCGTCACTGCTTGACAAATGTCACTTAACGTAGCCGTAGAATTCTATTTTCAACAGATTCCTACGTTACGGTTAAGTGGCATTACACTCAAGTAAGCATTTCTACAGCTTTTCATATAACAAAAGCGATCAGTTAACACGACTACATTTACGGCTTCTACGTTTACGTTCGGCTAATCCAGCCATAAAAGTCATCAAACTGCAGAAAAATCTTCAATCCTGTTAGTGGATATATACAGTTAAAGCAAAAAGTCTACATACACCGGTGTATGTTGACTTTTTTCCCGATAATTTTTATCAAATTGAAAAAGATGTTATATGGTGTTTTCTTTTCTACAAAGAAAATGTTACCCTTGATTATGTATGTAATAAATTCAGTAATTCTTCTTTATCAGATGACGAAGATGAATCAAATAACTAATTTATTTAAATTTTTGCAAATAAAATAGATTAAGATTAAATAGATTAGAATGTATTTATATTTTTTTTCATAAAAAAGATTTTAGATCTAAAAATATGTTGTATTTTTTGATTATGAAAAAGGTGTTGCCAGATCGCTAATATCTCAACTTTATTTTTTGAGAGCTTTTTTATAACAAAAAAGTTTTTAACACTGTTCTAACATTGAATGCAATTTTTTATATTATGAACTATGCAGCTTTAATAATGTGATGTTACTTTAAGGTTACTTAACAAAACAATGAAAAAATTAACTTCAAATTGGATAACAATACCAGGCGAATTTTTTTTAATATCATCTGGTAGCCCTATGAATAAACGAAAGTCATATTCTTTACAGCACTGCTATTCTGTGATCAGCACTCTCGATTTATACAGCGCCATTGGCAAGTGCGAATTATTTACAATAAAGCATACCACCCTTTTAAAGGGCGAAACATTTTTTAAAAAACAAACGCAAAATTGCATTTTGCCTTAATAAAATGCACATTTTTTGGTAGAAAAGAAAACACCAATAGAGTTGTTTATGGCAACAATATATAATGAATAATCATAACAAAAAATTAGAAACAAATCTTACCACCCTAGTTGAATATCAAAAAGAAAAAAAACGTATTGTCCCACTGTAAACAGATTTCCAACTTTTTAATTGTATCAAATGCTTAACAAAGAAAACGAAATTTTATAGTTTATTTGCCACATAAGGTACCAACAGCAACAACGACCACATCGTGTACGTAATTTAAACAATATGCACAAATGCGAATCTATTCTCCATCATCCCTATCCCTATCCATATACATACATACATACTCACAATGTTTGCCAGCAACATAAAAAAATCAGACACAAAAACATTCAAGTGCAAAAAACCCAACTACAACAACAATAATAACGAAAATAAAAAGTAATAAACTTGAACCCTTATTTTGTTTAATAAAAAACCCATAATTTAAGCATGAGAATGAATGTGTATTTCACGTAGAACAACACACAAATACACCCTCCGAAATCGGTTTACCGGTAGAAAGAAAAACATACATTCGTAAGCTGGTGTTAGTTTGTTTGTGTGCAAAAGAGAGCAAAAACAACAACAAACAAAGAAAAACCAAAGCAAAACAGTAACTAAAATTCAGAAGAGACAAAATCGCACACACACACATACATACATACATCCATTCAGGACAACACGTGAACGCATAACGAAAAGACTCACCACGGTCATGGACAAACATAAAATAACAACAATAGCAATAGCAATAACGGTAACGACGACATTGAACTGTACAAGGGATGCAAAAAAAAAAAATAATAATAAAGGAAAACACTAAAACGGCAACAACAATAAAAAGCACAAAATTTACCCCCATGTGTATTCGAAAATGCAACAAAAAGCAAAACACAACATGAGGAAGAGCAAACGGAAAGCTAACTCGTGAGAGAGAGAGAGAGAGAGAGAGGAAAATTATATACGAAAACATTAAATAGTAAAAACAGCAACAACAGGAACAACACGAAGTACAAGCAAACGAAATGAGCGAACAAAAACGTGGAAGATTTTCTGTTTTTGTGTTTTGTTTTTCTACCATGTGACGACGACCGACGGACAGACTTGACTGACACAAAGTTTGAGCCAAAACAAAAATGTTGGAAAATTTCAACGATTAGATTAAATTCGATTGCAACGTGAGCGGTACCATTTCAGATGGTTGTTCGTTGTTATTGTTGAAACCAAACGAAAGTGGTTGATTTGAGTGACGTCTGTTTTTGGTCGTGATTATGTTTCTTGTCTTGTCTATTTTTGTTTGTTCGTTTGTTTTGCAAACATCGCCAACAAAAAGTAACTGTGAATTTGAAAAACAATAACATGATTTTGTTCGTTGTTGTAATTTAATTTTAAAAGATTATAAAATAAATAATTAAATGAAATTGTTTACAATACGAAAAAGGCAACAAAAAAAAAAAGAAAAAAGAAATGAAATATTTTGTAATTGTGTAAGAAAGAAAATTCTTCTGAAACCAAAGAGAAGAAAGTGCAATTAGAAGAGTAAATTCACCTTGAAAATAAAAAAAAAGAAATTCAATAATAAGAAGTGATAACAAAGAAGTAATACAAAGAAAGCAAAAAAATAAAATAAGAAAAAAAAAAATAACAAACAAATAAACAACGACAATGTTGCAAGAAAATGTTGCAACATTATTATCCCAAGCATTTCTTTTTGTACGCATATAAAGCATCAATGTTGCTGCGAGTATTAGTTATACTATCTACTCGAATACTGTAAACATACTTTACGTGCGTGTGTGTGTGTGTGTGTGAGTCGTTTCATTTCCTATGCGTGCGCATTAGCATCCGTTATTTTCATTTTCTTGTTTTGATTCGGCGATTTTGTTTTGATTCCCCATCTTCATCTTTTCCCATGTTGTGATGTTGCGAAAAATCAACCATGAATTCAGATGATAATTTCAGTTTGGCCGGCAACAATGATGAATCCGATGAAGAAGTCATCGAAAGCATGGAATTGCTGGAGGGCAATTACCAGATGATAAGACAATGGGTGCCACCAGCACCCAACTATTGGGATGCACCCCCAAAGGCAGTCATCAAATCAGCTGAAGTGAGGTAAATATGAACTTGGAACAAAGACAACAGAAAACGAAAGACACTCAAACAAACTTATGACATATCGATTTTCTCGCTGTCAATGTCAACTGGTATGGTTTGTTTTCCTCTTTGTTTGTTTTGAATGTCTGCCAACGTGAAACAAAAACAAACCAAACTTATTTAAATAAATTAAATTACAAGAACAACAAAGGTACCCTACAGAAACCTTGATAGTGGAA
This sequence comes from Sarcophaga peregrina, assembly GCA_014635995.1. Taxonomy (NCBI): domain Eukaryota; kingdom Metazoa; phylum Arthropoda; class Insecta; order Diptera; family Sarcophagidae; genus Sarcophaga; species Sarcophaga peregrina. Next base: position 57,850,631 of record CM025793.1, on the reverse strand, counting down.
TGATACATATTTGCTATAAATCTTAATTGTTTTCGAATTGGAGTTCTATCGTTCCGACGATTTAAAGTGAAATAAAAATTTAAGTTGAAGTAAAACTTTTAATCCAGATTACCTTAGATTGCAAACGACATGATCATATCATTTAGTTTATTACTCTACGGATATAATTTTATAGGAACTGTAATCGAAAGGACTATTAAAAAAAGCGATAAAGTCTAATGACTGTACAGAAAATTTTTATTTTATTCATACCTGGCGACTGCATTAATCGAAATTTCGAATACCCTCTACTGGAGGATACAAACAATAGCTTTCTGTTGCGAAAGTTTAATAAATAAAGTTTAATAATCCTGTTTGATAATCAGCCAACTGATATGGTACGTAAACCTATTAGAAGGCTTTTCCAACTCTCGTGTATTAGGCATGTTAATTTTCAGTTGTATAATGGCAAGTTAAAGTTAGCTTAACTGTTATTAATTATCTTCTATATGCATGTATCTCCACAATGTATCTACTAGAGGTGTGCACAAGACATTCTGCTAGCTTACACTTCACCGAATGCAATACTGTTGTGTACTCTTTTCTATTGCTCTTGATGTTACAAGTGCACTGAAATGTGTATTTCTATTTGTAAGAACATATTTTACTTCTGAACCTACATTTTCAGTATTGCCATATGAATATCAGTAGTAGTGTAAAAAAATGTTTTTCCCCAGAAATAAAAAGTTTAAAAAAGTGACTGGCAATGCTGGCGTCGACGAAGATATTCAGTTGCCGAGAGCAAAAAAGAAATGCTTGTTGTGACACTATGAAGAGTACAATATTTTTGTTGCACTCTTCACACAATTCTCTTTTATACTGTTGTACAATGGTTTACGAGTGCAGATGTTCTTTTGTACTCTATCTTTGCTTCACACTTATTTATATTTGGAGCTACAATCAATATTCGGTCTTGAGAAAAATGCGTAATTTTATATGTCTTGTGCACACCTCTAGTATCTACAATAAATATGAGTTCGTTAATTGTAAACCAAGTAAAAACAAATATGCGTTTATTTCAAATTAAATTCTCTTTATTGTCCGCACTATGTTATGTGCCATGGTTCCAACTTATACCACGTATACAACAATAACTATAACAATATGTGCTTGTTCATTATATTTTTCTGATAACAACTGCTGTTGCTGCTTATAACACTTGTTCGTTATTCTATGCTCACAACCTTTTTGTAAGTACAACACTTCTGCTCGCGTAGACACTCTTCGGTAGACTTTACTACGCACGCAAATTGTCTTCACACCGCGACTGATTTGTTCAAACGCAACTTCACGCAAGGCAGACTGAATTTACATTGACTGATTGCCTGCCTTGTCTTGTAGTGAAGTGTTAGGGGTTTTGCATTCTCGAGAATTCTTTAGTGACTACATTGTTTGTTGTTGTGTTTGCTTACTTGTCTATCCCACATGCTTGTTATTGCTGGTTTATTTAGAAGATGTTCGATGTATTTGTTAACGTGTATTTGTGTATTGTGTACACATTGCCTCTTTCGCTTTCAGTGTGCTTACGATTTCTATCTCTTTCATACTGATCATACTGTTGTTATTGTTGGCTTATGTATGGTTCGATGTACATATGTGTTAGTGTAGCTGGTAGCTTTTGTTACGCGTTTTTATTGTTAAACGATATTAGGTCGTTTCGATTGTTTTTGTGTAACTGTATGTCCTCTTGCACTCACGAACGACCATGGCATGCCCGCTAGGCAATATCACCCAATTCCGTTTGAGTGTGCGAACAATTCATTTCCAGTTTCATTCTTTTGCATAGTGCGTGGATTGGTATTAGCAGCGTTTCAAGTTTCACAACCATAAAAACGGTTTGATTCCACATTCGAGTCAAAATATTTCAGTATTGTTCGTAGGGAATGTGCTGAAGATTTTCATACTTCCTTAAACATACTTAGCGCACGCACTGCTCTCTTTATGCTCAGTTTTATGTCGGCCCCAAACAAAAGCAGTCTCTAAAATGGTATGTACTTTCGAAAAAAAATAAACTTTTAAATAAATGTAAAAGTAGCTTTTAATGGTGTTTTCTTTTCTACAAAGAAAATGTCGCCCTCTTACAAGGTGCATTAAAAAATTTTTGACCAACCCTGTTGTAATGTCATTTTTTATTTGAGAAGGACATAACACAAATATTAAAAAAGGGTATGCCCCGTGTTTACCACGGCGGCTGTTGATTATGTATGTAAAAAATTCAGTAATTCTTCTTCACCAGATGACGAAAATGAATCTAATAACTGATATATTTAAATTTTCGCAAATAAAATAGATGCAGCAATATTCATATTTATATTTTTGTCAAAAAAAAAAAGGTTTTAGATCTAAAAATATGTTATATCTTTTGATTTGCTTTCAATAAAAAATGTAAATATGAAAAAGGTGTTGCCGGATCCCTAATTTTTCAACTTTATTTTTTGAGAGCTTTTTTATAACAAAAAAAAAATATTTTAAACCTGTTCTGACATTGAATGCAATTTTTTATATTACTGACCATGTAGTTTTAATAATGTAATGTAATGTTTTCTTAAGGTTACTTAACAAAACAATGAAAAAATTAACTTCAAATTGGATAACAAACCAAGCGACTTTTTTAAATTTAATCTGGTAGCCCTATACATAAATAAAAGTGATCTGCTTTACAGGGCATTATCAGCACTCTCGATTTATAAAAAAAATTTAAAAAATATTTTTAGAAAAATAAAGATTTGACTACAATATAAAGTTTTGTTACATAGTACAATATGTTATCATATATAACTCAAATTGGAGTTAGTCGACTTAGGCTATTATTGCTTAGGGCTACAGAAAGAAAGTCTGTCTGGGAGCCCCTAAGCGATTAAGTTACTTTATAGCTTGTACTTTTTAATAATCATGTCACGTGCGAACACCTCTAAAATAATTTTCTTCAAAACATTATTATCATATTGAATTCTACATGGCAACATTGCCATTCAATAATTTTTCAAATGTGGCCAGTTTTTTTCAGATAGCTGTATAGGTTAGCATGTCAAATGCTACCTCGAAACTAATAAAGACTGTGTATAGAGGGAATCAAATCAACTGATGTCACGCCTTTAATCCTCAAGCCGTGATCATTTCAACAGCCAAACTCTCAATCCTCTTTGGCAAATGCTCATCTGCACTTTTCTGAAATCAAATGAAGCAACGTGTCATATTTAACAGCATAATTCTCCTGTAATTTCCTAAGTTCAATAAGTTACATAGAAAAAATTTACTTAAAACTGAATTCACATTTTCTGTTAGTTGTTATATCTTAACTAAAAATTGATTCTAAGTTTCTTGCCAGGGTTCGGAGTTCCATATCAGACATCAAAATAAAATTCAGAAAGTATTTTTTCGGCGATTTCTTCTCATCAGATTTCTGACAAAAACTCTGAGAGTAAATAAAATTGCCATGAGAATTTTCTCAAAAGAAAAATCCTGACTGATGATGTTATAATGACCAATTATGTATGTATGGTTACTTATTTATTTCAACTGTAATTACAGTACAACAAGTACAAATACGGAACGGTACACAAATATTTTTTTACTAAATTACTAAACACACTGATTAAAATCCTCGTTACGATTTCAAACCAACTGTTTGATGTCAATTTGGAGGCGTTTGTTACGGATATTATAAATTAGTTTTAATTTTTACTTTGACAGAATAATTAAATTTTCTAATCGACAGAATAATTAAATTTTCTAATCGTTTGAAATGGAAAAACAAAACTTTTATTTAAAATATAATGTTTTTAAATACAATAAAACATACGTAAATCTGGTAGAGGCATAAGAACAACTTGGCAGGCGTATGGAGTACATAGTGGACTGATATGGCTTCCTTTCCAATAATAATTTAAAATTTTTCCTCGTCATTGTTAAACAACTCATCTTTTAAATGTTCGACTGCAAAAAAACATTAAACAAAATTAAAAAGTAAACGAAATATTTTTAAAACAGTTTGAGTTTTGCTTATCAACATGTTTAAAATTTGGAGGAACATGTTGCTATTTAAGGAACACACCATTAGCAACAAATTAAATGTTTAATTAAATCAATCCCTTAGAGCCGTTTGGGACATTAAAAATTGAATAGAATGGAACAAGAGAACAGTTTCGCATATTAATTGATGGCAACTTAAAATCTTAGGTAAAAACTAATAATTTCATGTGTTTTTCATTATGGCAGTTCACGTATTCTCTGCCACGTATAACAAGCTACTTTTGTTTTTGGAAATCGAAAATATTCCACAAATACTATACCGCTAATACGCACCCCTATTTTTTTTTTAATCATATTTAGCATGATTGCGAGGAACTCAATAGATCAACCACCAAGAAAACTCGATAGAATATTTCCATATTTTTCTCTTTCGATTTTTTCTTTAACTTTAGTTGATTGTTGGTCACACGTCAAGGCAATAAATCAATTCTAACAAAAATGCTAATGGTTTAATCCAAGCAATTTTCCAATGGGGATTTAAAATTAATGCATGAGGAGGAGATGAAAAAAAAACTCCATTGGAAAGGCAAGCACATTAATCATGAAACTATTTTGCAGCGAAGAAATGAAACCACCAGAGGACTCATGGTTAAAGTTTGTAATCAAAGATGAAACGGAAATTTCCACTTGAATTGCAACAAACAATTAAAGAAGTAAACTTATACGTCGCAACATAACGAAGGCATTGTTCTCAAGATTAAATACTCAAATTTGCTATTCAGACAACAGAAGAAAAAAAAGAAGTGAATTCCGATATACTGATACACTGTCGTACAGTGTATCTTGATTACAAAACAATTAAAGTGGCACAATAATGAAGACTGACAAGCAATAGTGTGATGCGCTGTGCTGTGCTGTGAAGTGAATGTGATGACAAAAACAATGAAAGATTAAATGACACGGTTGTCATGTGGTATGGAAAAAAGGAACATAAATACTGCAACAAAAGCTACAAAATAACAAAAAAAAGAAAAAGGAAAATAATAATAAAAAAGAAAACCAACAACAATAACAAAGTGACAAAGCCAATAAAAGAAATCAAGTCATCATAAACCAACCACAAGTACAATTGTTGCAATTGTTTTGTCATTTTAATTGTAATTATTTTGTAAATGCAAAATACATGTGTATGTACTTGTCAATTCAAACATTTATTTGACAGCAAAAGCATTCTAATAGCATCCATAACGCCCTACAATTTGTAAAAATGTTTGGGCACAAGAATAACGCATATAATGAATACAGTCGAACCGAAACTTCAACTTATAGGAACTTCAACTTTGGTAAATTTACAAATGACCTACATGCTGATGCCTCGATATGTGGTTCAACTTCAAATAATAGAATTTCGACTGTAATTATAACGAATAAGTTCATCATTGTCCTAGAATACAAGAATTGAATTCCCGATAATAACAGGTAAAATATTGTTGCGTTTTTACCTTTTTAAAAACGATTAAAATATGAGTTCGTGACTGCAAAAAAAAAAAATAAAAATAAATATGTGTTTAGTTTTGAATCAATTCTTTATTGTTTGCACTACTTTTGTGTACCACTGTTTACAATTTTCAACAACAATTTATTTAGTTCGCTATTCTTCTTTACACTTCTGTTCACATAAGCAGTAACAGCTGTTCGGTAGATCTTTACAATGGTGATCTTCAAAACATGACTATCTTCTTCACACGCAATGGGTCTTCACACAAGACTGACTGAACTCTTACTACTGGTTGCCTGCTTTGTCTTACCTTTCTATATGCCTACGTAAACAGTATGATGGACATTCTTGATGAAGAAGAATGTTGCGTTCTCGCTTACCTGTCTATCCCCTTCTCTTTCATACTCATGGTTTATTGGTTTAGTTGTAACAAGTTCGTTGTATTTGTTTGAGTAGGTTTTACTCATTTTAATGTTAAACGATGTACACTGTTTCCATTTTCGTAACAATATTAAATTTTACATTACATTATAATTGGTCATTATAGCTCTTTAATCATGATTACAACCTGATTTCTGACAGCGCCTATGTTGTGTGTGTTTAGTTTATGCATGAGTAGCGTAGACCTAGAGTGTAACATTGACTCCAAACGAGAGATTTGAGATATTTACTAGACTAGACTACTACTTTTATTAACGACTTCTAACCACTTAAAAAATCTTCCAACATGCCTAGTTAATTCCAAGACAGCTTGTATTCAGTATGGAAACATTTTAGGAAAGGTCAAATTTACATAGCTTACTTGAGGCCAATCTAGTTCTGCTGTAATTGAGCCGAGAATTCAGGTTCACCCGTTATACTATTTTAGGAGAAGTACTGGCTTTCCATACACTCAGAAATCATACTTATTAGGAGACACTCTGAACGTTCTGCCCCGAAAATGTGTAGAAGCCGAAAGATCAATCTTCTCAGCGGATCTAGCGAAGAGAAAGTCTCTAATTCTCTTAAATATTCATGATCAAAATAGTATCGTTTCTTACACTTTTAATGGATTACCAAAAACAGTTGTTGTCAACGCAATTATCGAATGTCACTTCCATGGCTTTTAATTTATTTTTATTTTTTGGTTTTGTTTAAACCTTTAAAGCCTGATAAAATTTATTTTTTTTTTTTCAAAACAGTGACAATATCATGCAGTTGTTCTCTAAAAGTCACTCCAAAAAATTATTAAATATGTCTGTGTCTGGTGTCGCCTTTCGCGTTGATTTCGGTATAATCTGTCGCCCTAAAAGCGATTTAGGGTAATAGACAGTGGAGCAACGTACTAAATTTAATTTATACGTAGATTGGTGTGTACTAGGGATCCCAAACGAGATCGATTTTTAAAAATCCCTGGATTCAGGATCTGGTAGGCTTGAATGAATTTTGTTGTCAACATACGCTGCTGTTGAAAAACACTTCTCGCAATCAACATTTGTTGGTAAAATAGTTCCAAGATAGGTGTATGCAGCTTGTAAATATTCACCTCTACCACCTCCTGGTGTATATCAATCTATTCCTTTGGACAGTAGAGTCTCTAAATCACTTACGTTATTAATTCGTTTTATAGGGCTTTTGCATTCTTGGATGGCATTAAGTAACTTTTTTGCAATAAAAGTAGTAGTAGTAGCAAAAGCTCATCTGAGATGCTATTATCGAAGTCGAGTGATGTAGAATCTTTTTCAGGACTTTTTGCATGATCAAAATACATATGAATTCAAAGTCCCAAAAATCCCGAGATAAGTTTTTAAAAATCCCGAGATTCAGGATTTGTGAATCCCGAAAATTCTGGGATTTGGGATTTCCCGATTGGCATCCCTAGGGTCTACGTTGCTGTCCACAGCTACGAAAATAAATTCTAGTTGACAGTGGATATTTCATACTTTCTCAATGCTATTAGCTTGGCCCTAATATATTTCCACTCTCGAATGACGATTAGTTGACCGCACATTCGCGAATAACGGTAAGAGTAAAGGAAGTTTTAAAAACATTTGAGCCATTATTTGTCGATGGTTACAGGATATTATAGTTTTTAAATATTCATTCATTCCTGCACTTATTTCAGTTATTTCGATAGTCTGTAATTATCACCTAATAGCCTCTTTTCATAACATAACATAATTCTGATAGTGTTAAATTAACTGTAGGGTATTCCTTCGGCATAACTGCTGCTCTAACCGCTCTAAAGATCTCCGTGTAGCTTCTGCTAGTAGTAGAGTTGACTTCGTACTTCCTTTTTGCATTCTTGAAGTTGTTGCTGGAGTTGAGGCTTCCTTTGTGGTTTTCTGAGTTTTACATGCATGCATACATAATTGGTTATTACAACCCTTCAGTCAGAATTAGGACCCAGCATCTCAAACCACTTATGTTGTGTGCGTTAGTATTATAAATGAGTGGAGGGACCTACAGCTTAAAGACGAATATGAACGACAGATTTTGGAGGAACTTTCCATGGCAATTATATTTATTGCTTCATTTATTGATTTTTGCCAGAAATCTTCTGTGAGGAAGCCGCCCTGGGGTTTGAACCACGGCCTTATGTCCAATAAGCCAACACATTACCTACTAGACCACGTCGACTAGTATTTTACTTTCATTTATTTTGGCATTGCCACTGTTTTCTTTCTATTATTAGAAGCTTGGCCCTTGGTCGCAGAGCTCTTGCTCTATTCGATCTACGAGTATAGTGGCGGAATGTGTGTTCAGGTTAATATTAATTATTCCATCTTAATTTTCCTTTTCTCTATAAATTTTTAATTTAAGCGAGACGGAGTGGTCATCCTTGTTCGCTCATTTTTTTTTATAAATCCAGTACTGAGGGGATGGCCCCTACTCATGCAGTGCATTGTGCAGGTCTTTAGGAAAGGTGGAAAGAGGGAAGATGCGAACGGTAATGAAACGAGTAGCTGCTGGTGACTATAAAATGACCAGTGCTAGACCTTAACCATTAGACAGTCTACAGCAATCGTCTCCAAGAAGCCCGCAGTTTCTCACACCACTTATGTTGTGTCTGTTAATTTTATACAGAAGTGGCGGGACCTACAGCTTAAAGTCGACTTCGAGCGATAGGTTTTTGAGGAACAAGGAGAGAAAGAGAAGAAATAGCCGAAAAAAGAGGTCTTTCTGCTCGTAAAACTGATCTAGTTTTCAAGCGACTCCGTGATTGGCAATGTTATTTGGGACAGATTCTCATAATGAGTCACTAATCACATTAATTCGGCAGCTGGAATAACTCTTCGTTACTACTGTTCAACTGTCATTCTGAAAAGGAAGATCACCCCAGAGATCGAATTTTTCTCCATCAAACAACCAGTGGAAGCCTTCACACAACGACATTTCTTATGTTCATTGTATTTTTAACTGCAGATTTTGTGAAATGTGCGTAAAAATAGAATATTGCTCGATATACCATAAGATTTATAAAATGAACAAATCCGATGTAAAATACATATATGCCCGATAGATAGGTTGTCATTTAGGGTTAATTAATCAAAACTCAAAATAATAGAGTCAAAACGATCCTAAGTGCTCCTCCGTTGGTAAAAGTTATTCAATTGATGACGTGATATGTTCGCCGTACTCAAGTATGTTGGCTTATTAGACGAGAATCCATGGTTTAATCCACAGCGTAGACATCCTGAACAAAAAGAAAAATGAAAGAAATATTTCTTTCGGCGACTTCCTGTCAGCTAAATTGCAATTCTTATGAAGAGTTTTTCAATAAATATCATCGTTTGAGTTGACCTTAAGCCACTCGCGATTAAAATTGACACACTAAGCGCCATTATTTCAACTTGTCGTTAAACTTGGGTTTAGTTAAAGGTACCTTTAGCTAATGGGAACTGTTAAGCTACCTTTAACTTATTTTCGTCATTACAACTTACAGATAAAACTTTTTCAAAAATATGGCAGTGCCGGAGCAATGTTGGTAATACTGCTCAATTAAACGAGCTTTTTTAAACGCAGTGGTAACAACAGCTTTGTTTTTTTGTTGTAGATGCTCATTTTGTTTATATTTGAAGTTGCCATATTGAAAATAATATGTGCGAATGCCAACTTCAAACATAAACTTAACTTTAAAAGTTACCGGTTGGATAAACCTCCCCTAGGTTAACGCTCTCTTGTACTATATTGTCCAAACTATTTTTCTGCCGGTTAAAATCCTCCCTTTAGTTGACCGCAAGTTGTTATAATGGCGCTAAGGGTGGTTTGAGAAGCTAGATCGTTAACCTGACTAAAAGGTTACATTGGACAATTGAATTGGTATGGAAAGTAATTCAATTAAAAAGTTATTCCAATGCATAAATTTCAATCTTGTCGGTTGTAAAAACTTAATTGGAGATGTCAAACATATTTTGTTTCAATGTTTTTAACACAAGATTTAGTCTGCGTTCTACTTATAATTAAAAAAAAAATTATCTTTAAGTCCTCTTTGTATATCATAAAACAAGGATGTAAACCTTGCCCTGTAAGCGGACTGTTAATGTGTTTTGAAAACATTTAAGATTCACAAAATGTTACAATGTTGCTGCCGGTTTCTTAGTATCCACTGATAAGAACTACATATATGTACATATGTATGTATGTATGAAAGCCCCGTAAATAATATACGAAAGGAAATGTCAGTGTTTCCAAAACAAACGTTGAATTGTTTCATACAAAATACGATCCCAGATTTAAAATCTTTAACATCTTTAATCTATTACCCCATCATAAATCTGAACGAAATTTTGATCTTATAAAGAATAAAATATAGGAACGTTGGGAAACACTGTACATTGAATTGAAACTATTATTGGCAAATGTATATACAAAAAGCACACTTGTAGTATTAAAAATAGTTAAGTACAGTGCAGTAGAGTATAAATAGTATTGGTTGTCAGCATGTAGGTTGTCATAAATGACAAGAAGAACTGTCACTGGCATAAATGTTGTCATACGTGTTGTCCATTCTATGTCGTTTTGTATTATCAATTGTATGCGATTTTGTTATTCTGTATTGCTTTTGTTTTTTAATTTCCAACAGAAAAACGCATTTTTTTTTTTATTTTGCAGGCTTTTCAATGTATCATAGTTTCTTTAGATAGTGTATTAAATTCAATTCGAATAATACTCGCAAAAAAGAACACACACCTTTAAATCTCTGTTTTCTGCATCAAAGCAGACAATGTTGCTTTTCTGGTGACAATAATAATTTATTATTAATTTTTTTTTTGTTTTTTGTCAAGTCATTTTATGTTGAATTCACTCTTCAATTTTTTGCACAAACAAATCGGGTTGACATTTCTGTATTATGCCCTATGGCTCTAGGAAAAAATTTAGTTTTCACATTGAGGACATTCTAGTAAAATTATTAGAATAAGAAGTCAATATTTTTTAATTTTAAACGATATTTATAGAATATAAATTTAACTATCAGCAGTGAGAAATGCGATAAAAACGTATCAAACTTGAAATTTAAAAACTTGCTTGAGAAAAAACTGCCTTTTCTTCTGATATTCTAATTGTGTCTACGGAGTATTACGCCTTTTGTACTATGTTCAGATATGCACTCATATTGAGTCAATATTCGGTTTATTGAGTACAATATTTTAAGTGTTCAGGCATAATAGTATACGCCATTCATCTTACTCAATATTCATTTGACAGCTGGTAAACAACAACATTGTTTTTATTTTGGCCGCGAAAGTTTGTGTTGTTTGTTGTTTATTTGTGTTTGTTAGTCATTGTTGAAAACTTAATTGTCAAATATCAACAGATTGTGTTCGGTAAATTGTAATATGCTCTCTAAACAAACTTATAACAGTTTTACTCAATATCATAACAATTTGCGCATTTATTGCGTAATAATTAATTGAAGCTTTATATGAAATATTGAGCTCAATAATGGCGATTTACGCAATAAAGATGTAAATCTGAACACCGTATTAGGGATTACCAAAAAGCAATTTAATTAAAAATATACCAAAAGAAATTATTGTCGCGTCGGCTGTTGTATACTCAATTGTCTAGTAGGTAAGATGTTGGTTTACTTGACGAAGAACGTATTTAATTTCCATCATTCACGTTGTACGTAAAACTAGGCTATAATCTAGACTTAAAGTTTGCAATATTTCATTGCATTTTAAAAAATTTTCTAAAATGAACTCCGATTTGTTTTTAGCTCTAAACTCACATTTGCGATATTTATGTTTGAAGAAAATATTTTTGTGTTTGATGTTACGTCACAATAGGATTCGAAGTATATAAATGCGAGGAGGCGGATGCTCCTGATGTTCTGGGCATGAAAATTAGATGTGATACTCGTTGGAACGATCACATTTTTCGAGTGTCGAAGGAAGCTTTCAAGTGCCTTGGTTTTTTGAAACGGTGCAGAAAATACTTCACTCCATCCGACCTTCTTACTATTTACAGGACCTTTATCCGACCCCGGATAGAGTACTACTCTCATGTATAGTCCGGTGCTTCAAAGTCTATTTTGAAGCTTCTCCACCGCGTACAGGAGAGGGCGAAGGTGCTTACTAATGACAGTAGGGTATCCAACTCTATTGATTCGTTGGAGCATCGTCGCAATGTGGCGTGTGTTTCATTGTTCTATCGGTACTATAATGGGAGGTGTTCTCGTAAGATAGGGGGCTTGGTTCCCGATAATCACATATTTTTACGTGGTACTCGAGCTTCTCGCAGAGCACATCCTTTTGTGGTCCAGTGAACCGCACAATGTATTACAGGGCAAATTCATTTTTTGCCCGCACTGCTCGCTTGTGGAATGATCTTCCTGCTAAGGTTTTTCCCGTCCTAAACCTACACAATGTACTGCATGAGTAGGGGCCATCCTCTGAGTATTGGTTTTTACAACAAAAACAAAAATTTGTGTACGTTGAAAATAATAAGAGCGCAGTTCAATTGTCGAAAAGTTTATGAGTTTCCTTGGACTTTTCAGTGTTTAATTAACTGCAGTTAACATAAAAAGCAAAATTCGCCGTAGTCTGGAAACTAGTGTGATGACTTACTAGACTTGAGGTCATGGCTCAAACCCCAAGTTAGACGAAATATGAAAAAATATTTATTCGACGACTTCCTCTCAGCAGATTTCTAGCAAAAACTCGGAGAGTAATTCAAATTTCAATAGAAAGTTTCCACAAAATCCATCGTTCACAGTCGACTTTAAACGGCCCTCATTTGTAAAATTATTACACGTAGTACGGTTGGTGTGAGAAGCTTGGTTGTAGGCCTAACTGAAGGATTGTAATGACAAAAAGCGAGTTAGTTTGGTAGATTTTAAAATTTTTACACATTAAATTACACACGCAAGGCTATTTAGGCCACTTTCATCACCACTGAATGTCATCAGTAGATGCAAGTACCTGCATCGGCGATGGTGGATAGACTTCAGTAAATGGACAGAATGTGTATTACTGCAATTGAGTTGTTGCAGCACAATAATAAGATTCTATTCTATTGACTGACTGTAGAGTATTCAATTTTATTCAATACTGTGTGATCCTCTAGAGAAATTTTTCAATTTCATAACTTTTGTATTTGCAGTTGTAGTTGTAGTTGTAATCTCTACTTTTCCATCTACTGCCGAAAAAAATGCAATTTTAAATTCATACAAAAAATAAATTTTAAATTTTATTTCTTTCTTATTTTTATTTGTCGCCTTACCGTCTTGTAGTTTTCTTATTCCGTAAAATAAAACCAAAAGATTTCATTTCCATTTTCTTTTTTATTGTCGGCTACAGAGTTTCGGTAGAAGAACGTTTTGTTGATTCTTTTGCTGTCATCATCATTTGGTGTTCAATAACGATGTTATGAAATTTGTCAACAATACAATAACACCAACAGCAACAACAACAACAAAAAATGTCTGTTCCATTGTGTATTTGCATTGTGTTAACAAAAATTCAATTTGAATTGAACAAACATTTTGCACCTGATCCTGAAAATTTTAGAATTTTTTTGTATTGTCCTGTGATTCAATCGTACAAATCTTGTTAAACATGTTTCCTGAATAGCACAAAAAACAACAATCAAGAGATGCAAATAGTTGACTCTGTTCGACAAGTGTCATAAACACTAAAATGTGCAACAACAGTTTGCGACAATGTGACAGTGTTTCTCTGTTTGCTATTCAGAGACTCCTGGTTCACTACGTTCGAAATTATTTATAAATTCTGAAATTGAAATTGGAAAAGAAAGATTCATATTCGTTCCATAAAAAGCAGATGTGATGATAGAAGTCATACGTACTTTATATGCATACGTAGTAAAGATAGTAAGAAATGTAATGTAACAGGTTTGAGTGATTACCATACCATTCGAATACATCTGAGATAAGATGATGCGTATGGGTTTTAAAGATATTTAAAATGAAAATGTTTTATATGTAATCATCTTTTATCACAAATTCCATACATTATTACTCAATTAAATAATCAAACGTAATAATAAAAAGAGAAATTGGAAAATTCTGTAAGGCTTATTAAGGGGATATGAAGGTTCAGATAATATTTGAAAGAGTCAGGCAAGAGAAAACCAATAAAATCGTCAAAGATGTTCAGTGAAACCGTAAAAAATATCAGAAAATTTTTTCATATACACATCTCTACATAGTTTAGTTCAAAAATAAAACATAAATAATTTATTTCACTTCGGCTTCATCCATTAACGCCACTTATATCCAAATACATCTCTCATGTCTGGGCCGGTGCCTCACCGTCTATTCTGAAACTTCTCGACCGAGTACAGGAGAGAGCGAAAGTTAATGACGGTAGGGTATCCATTTCCATTGATTCATTAGAGCATCGAAGCAATGTGGCTTGTGTTAAACTTGTCTATCGCTACTACAACGTATTTTACTAATGCTAAATAAGGGCTTGTAGCCATATTATATTGACGACATGACTGTTTATGTCCCCATTTTGACGATTTTTAGCAATTAAGTATATGCACTCAAGCCTCCTATAACGCGGTACTCTCAGAACGCGATTTCAATATAACGCGGAGCTGAAATTGCGACGCGGTACTCTTATAGCGCGGTTTGTGTTCAACTTCATCCCATAAGTTCCTTCCGCACAGCCAATGAATGAATAGTAACTGGATATTGTAAGAGGGTTTAATATAAGTTTTATTTTCGATGCAAAAGCTCAGCCGAGATACAGTACCGTGCAAAACAATAGCAGTTGGTTTTTCTATTAAAAAAACAATGAATGAAGATGAACCAAGTGAGGATAAATATTAAAAATTTCATTACATTACTTTACAAGTCTTTCTTAATTTTGTTGGAAACCAGACTTTTAGTTAAGTTTTAATTTCATTTTTTTAACAATCCTTATATGAATCCTCTTGAATTCAATAAAAATAATTTATAATTTATCTTGCCTTTTGTATTTCTTGGTCACCATATAACGCGGTACGAATGATGTAATTTGTGCTAATATCTTATAGCGTGGTTTCCATACAACGCGGTAGACGGTTTCCAAAGAACGCGCTACGAATTAGCCTGGTTTGTACCTGAAATCCGAGTTTCTTATAACGCGGTTTCCATATAACGCTGTACGCGCTCACTTCGTTATAGGAAGGTTGACTGTACGTTATTTTCCTTACTTTAGTACATTAAAAGCCTCCTAAAGCTTTGTATTCGCTTTGCATAAATTATGATAGCCGTTGCCGACAATTTTAATAATTCAATTATTGCTTCTAATACTACCATCGGAAGGACAAAGCCAAGTCAGATTATTTTTTCATACGACCAACACTCATTTGATGGCATTGTGTTTGGAACTAGGAAAATATATAATACGAAGGAGGAAAGAGGGAGCGCTGTTTATGAACACTGGGTGTGAATATTTTTAACCCATAAGTGCAACGATTCTCCAACGAATCAATTTAGTTAAATACACGAGCTACTACGACATCTTCTGTAAACGGTCGAGAAGCCTTTAAATAGTCGATTCGAGATGGTGTTAATGGAAAGTAGATCAGATGAATTGAGGTATTTATTGCACCGTCTTAAGAAACCAAGTCGCTGAAAAATGTGTCACTTCTAGTGAATATCATATTTACTCTCTAATATTTACACCACACATGGGTACAGATGATGCAATATTATTACTGCTTAAAACTGACTCTATATGTTCTTGTTTTTAAAAACCTTTCAATTTATTTCGTTTTTTTTCGGATGACGATTTTGACGATTATTTTTTCTCAAATATTTGACGATTTAATGTTTCACTTATCTGGCAGCTATGATTGTAGCGTATCAAATTTATACTTGTAATTAAATTTTATTTCATTTTATTCTATTACCATTAACTACCGATTACCACTAAATTGTACGTCACTGGCATGTGTGACTTACTTACATTTCGTTGAGTTTGAAAGTTAATTTCAATTAGCAGCACTTGCTTTATTTAATATGAAGCCCACATTTGAAAGGGTATAAAAGCAGTGCTCTCAACGGAATCAGTCTTTTTTCTATTGCAGCAGGATAGTAAGAGATGCGCGACCTCCTAATTTCAAGTGCATTGTAAGCTTCATGACAGCGATGGTTGTGGTTGCTTACATCGTAGATGCAACTGGTTGATAAAATCCAATGTAGACATTGGCCTCAAAGACTTGGAATTTTAGAGACTCTTTCTTTCCTATTGTTGAAGATTTATATTTTTTTTACGTAATAAAAATAATAAAAAGTCGTTACCGGAGAATATCACCCTTTGTGGTCGATTGACCATTGCATCACACACTGTATTGCAGCCAAAATTCTTTCTTTAGTAAGACTATTAGTATGTGGAACTCCCTGTCCTGCAGAAGTGTTTCCTGTCATTTGTTACGTGGTATAAGAGGTTTCAAATCTAGTGTCCACAAACACTAATCCCTCTTTCCTCCACATAAAATATGTTCCTAGTTTCTATACAATGCACTGGAAGAGTAGGAGGAATACTATGAGTGTTGGTCGTACAAGAAAAAAGTATTGGCACTTGCCTTTGGTTTTCCTAGGGTAATATTAGAAGTTATAATCGAATTTTTAAAATTGTCTGCAACGGCATATGATAATTTATGCTCAATTACGATGTTATTTTCGAGTTTTAATTGTTTGGCTTTTAAGGGAATACAATTATTAAAGTAAAGAAAATTTGTGAATTTTCAACTGCTAAAAATTGTCAAAATAAGGGCACAAATCGTCATGTCGTCAAAATGGCATTTTTGGAACTCAAAATCGTCAAAATGACGGCTAATCGTCAAATCTGTCAGCTATACTCGTAACTACTAAGCCATGGCAACTATTAATTCATTTTCATTTCATAATCTCGATTTTAGATTAATCTGACTTTTTTCAAGCATAGCTGAAAACCATAACTTAATTACTAAAACCTAGAAATTTTCCCGCTTGCAAATTAATAAAAATCTAACGTTATTCTATTCATTAAAATTTTCATAATGTAAGCAAAATAATTAAAAAAAGTAGGGAGATTTTTGTATTTTGTTTTCTAAACACGACTTCATTAACACCTCATAACTTTAATGGCAAGAGAAGAATTTTCATTAAAGAACGGGATAAAGGAAATAAATCTTTCCCATCACCGAATCCAATGATGAAGCAAATCTGACATTTCCGATGACATTCATTTTATACTTCATCAAACAAAAAATAAAAAAAAATAAATAAGTTTTGCATCAAGAATTGACAATCAGCAATTGTTCCTTTCACTTGATGAAAACGTCTTATGGTTGATTGACGTCAAATTCATTACAAATAATTTGACAAATTGTCGTAAAACACTTAAAGTGGCGATGCAAGACCCGCTTTTACAATGTTGCAAGTTGTCTGATTGCATACCCTTAAGAATGATTGAATCTATGTATGCTTGTGTATTTGTTGTTGTTACTGTGCATTATGGATGCCACCATATAAAATTATTGTTCTCATGAAAATAGCGTCTGTCTGCTTCAACTCAAATTCAAAGAAATTGTCTGCAATAATTTTGTAAATTTTATTTTCATTTCTGGTTTTATGATTGCTAAACAAATTGGAATGAAGAAAAACAAATTTCAACCGTTACGAGAATCAATCAATAGAAGTTTTTAATTGACAATAAAAGAAATTTCTTTGGACATCAAACAAAAAATCTCTGGACTAAGATATTCTACAAAATAAATTTAAGAAATATGACGAGAAAGAAAGATTTTTGAGATATTTTGGGAGCAAAATAATGAAGGGGTCGCAATCGATTTTTAAATAGCATGTGAGTTTAAAATAGCAAATTGTTATTGCATTTTGGTTATATTCATGAAATTAAAGTCAGTGTTTAAAAGTAAGGTGTGCGCACAAAGAACTCTGGACTTACACTTTTTGTTATAGAAATAAAACTAAGTGGCGGATTTTTTTCGCTTCATATTTCAATAAAAGTAAATAATATTTGAATTCTTTTGTGTACAAAATTTTTTTCTGGCAAAGATCTCAGAGCATCCAACTTTTTGAGCCACTTTTCTTCCGGACATGTTAGGGTGTTTTAGAAAAATACGTAATATTTTACGGCAAATCCTTTTTTTCTTCCACTTCCAAGCTTTCTCTCAATCTCAAAGACTCCTTATATTGCTCAGAAACTGTTTTTTGTTTAACACCTGCGAATCTAACAATCATTTTTGTAAGCGGCGCGGTTTTTCATTGAAAATTTCAATTATTTTTTTACGACATTCTTTTTGGGTGCCCATTTTCAAAAAACTAATTTTGCTATTGCAATGACATTTAGCACGTGGATTTTGCAACAGATGACTAACAAAAACAATGTAACGGTATTAATTTTTTTCAATTATGATAAAAGTCATAAGCTTAAAAGTAGGCCCATTTTTTTTGTGCGCACTCCTTAGTTGTCGCAGCCTATGAAGTAGTGTGTTGGTTTATTAGATGTAAGGCCGCTGTTCAAAACTCGTGTCAGACATCTCAAGCAAAACGTAATATAAAAATATATTTCCTGGGCGTGTTCCTCTCACTACATTTTTGTCACTAACCCGGGAAGTAAATAAATTTGCCATGAAAAAAATTGTCGTTCGGAATCGGCTTTAAATACTCTGCTCTAATGATCAGGGCTTATGTGGTCAGTTGTTATGTGTTAATTTTTAAACATGGGAATAAAACCAAACTGCAATAATAAAAAAAAGTATTACACTGCATTCCGTTAGTTTAAGAGGAAACTCAATAAATAAATGTAAAGACAATAGATTAAATAAGTAACGCTTTCACTTTTTGAGAGTTTCATTATTTTTGTATCAACTTCAACGTGCCTATATCACATTCCATGCCAAAATAAAAATTAAACAAATCATATGCAATACCATCAACGAAGTAAGACCCTGTAGTCGAGACTTTTCATCAAACGTTATTTTCTTTTATGAATTCGGTAGAATAAGAAATCGGTCGTCTTGATACATTTTTGCCACAACTATTTCGGTTAATTATAATTTAAATAATCTTTTGTTTTTGTGGTTGCTTGTTTAATTTATTTTATTTTTTAACAAATTGACGCGATTTTATAATTACATACCTTTAAATAATACAGTCAATAACATAAGTAAATCACATATAATAATTCGAACAATCAATTTATGTAAGCTTCTATTGTCAAACAAAAAATTATTGCCTCTTGAGGAGACCAGTTTACGAATTTCTTGGTGTCGTACACGATCATGCCTGTTTACTTGATATTTATGTAAGACGCCCATTTCTAATTATTTTTTTGATTTCGTTGCCCTCAACCAACATAAATCATATATCCGGTACCTTTTTGCATCCAGTGATTGAAATGATTTCAAACAGTTTTTGTTTAACTCATTGACAATCATAACTTTGCTTAGGACCGAAGATCTTTAAACATTTGGGTCTTGAAAATTATTCGGCGAATGCCTGTCACTTACATTTTAAAAATTATTTCATGTTAATGTTGCCCGCTGCTATGCCGTTTATGGTCCATCTTACTTACGGACATTGCAACCATTTAGACAGAATTGTAACTCATCCTTTTACACCCATATTGTGTGCATTAATTTATCAATGAGTGCGGCGGTACCTACAGCGTAACGTCCACACCGTTAATGAGAATTTTATTTATGTTACCTTCAGAGTTTTGACAGAAAACAGCTGTTAGGTTCATGGCACTATGCACTGTGTGATGTGCGATACCATATTTTTGAATCCATATACCAACCAACAATTCCGCAATAGATCGCAGAGTACTTTGCTGCTTTGATGCTACAGCCCTTTAATCGTGTCAAACAGTGCTTATTTTAGAGCGAAGAGCATGCTAAAAATAAACTTTAAATTTCTAGATCAGCTTTGGCTAAAAGATTAGAGGGACCGAAGTCGACGAAACCAAAGTTCCATATGAGCACTCTTCATATTTTCCGGCAGCGAAAATCGTTTTCAGATTTATCGATGAAATCTCTGACCTGTGGTGTGTTTTGTCTTCACTTCTTTTTGTATTATTGACTTGTACTATAAATTACCTTGAACCTTGAACCCTTCAAATTTGTTTTATTTGATGAAAACTGTTTTTTAGGCTTTACGCACAAATTTATAGATTACACAAACATTACAGCACCAATGTGCAAAATTTAAACCTTATTCAAAAGGAGAGGGATGGGCCTTTATAACAATTTACATATATATGATATTTGACTTATTATGCTATGTGGTTTGATGAGGTAAACTTAACAAACAAACTTTAATTAAAAACTGAAGAGATTGACACTTCGTTTGGTCAAATCGAATAAAAATTACTGTAGATATTATTTAAATAGTATAACAGTGGTGTTGTATTTTTTATATAGTAAGTCAAATTGAAAATTTTCAAACATTTTGATGGATCTTGATTGTTTATCACGAATTGTGTCATTTAAAGTTTGAGCGACCACCAGAAGTTGACCAATAATATTTGCAAAAAACACAAATTGACACATCTTGCGATAAATAATTAAGATCCATCAAAAATTCTGAACATTTTCGAACAAGGAGAGATGATGATATGAGATGACATATATAAACAATATAACACGATTGTTATACTATTTATATAATAACTATGATAATTTTTGTCTAATTTGATCAAACTAAGTGTCAATCTCTTTACAAGATAATGCACTTTCAGAATGCCGTCATTTATTTTATATTTTTTAAATAAATTTTTCTGTTAAGAATAGCTAAACTTGAAAAAATACGAAGACAATCATATTTTCAATCATAACATGTAATTTTGAATTGGATGTTTATTTATATCAAATAAATAAATTCAAAGATATTTCGGAAATCAATAATTTTGATTGAAAAGATCAAAAAAAAAACTGTTTTTGTCAAATAAAACATGTATGGAGGGTTCAAAAAATATAAAAAAAATATTTTAAGTTCTGCTTAACAAAACTTACATCCTACACTCTGTCATTTGCTGGGTGTATTTTGACTATCGCACCGTGTTATCATCCCAAATTTTTACTCTTGATTTAATTTAATAATAATTTGCTTGATTAGATGTAATGAAACTCAATTTTATTTTTAAATTAAAATTAAGAGAAAATAAGAGAAATGAAAAATTTAATAATTTTTCTGTTCCTTATGACTTGTGATCATACCCACCTATGTATGTGGTGTGTATTTAAGTTTCCTTTTAATCCGTGGCTTATTGTTGATTGACTTTTAAATTTGACTGTCTGTTACGAATATGATTTACTTTCAAACTTGTACAAAGGCAAACTTACAAGGCATGCAACATCCAACGATCATAACAAATATTGTTTAGATAGCAATTCAACGTACGTACATACTTACATACACACACACACAGACTCTAAATCATGAAAATTACCATGTAACGTGCCACAAGGTGGTAAATTAATTTTCATATTTGCATAATCAACAACGGTAACAAAAAAAAAAAAAAAAACAAAAATAACAACAAAAAAAAAACAATAACAACAACATTAAAATATTATCAACAACACCCCAGTACCAACAGAATCGACACAACGGTTCGGTTCGCTAGTTGTTTAGGCTATGGGTCGCTTGGCTCATATACCTATTCTTGTTGTTGTTGTTGTTGGTCGTCATTAATAGAATTTATTGCAAACACAATGAGTTACAAATATTATGTGCGCTAATTTGTTAATAATCCACACAATATTTGTTGCTGTTGTCGTTATACTTGTACGCTGTTGTATTTCATTTCGTTTCAGTCGTCGTTTTTTCTTTTTTTTGTTTTCTTCTTTTTTGTCTGTCTTATGCTTAAGCCAGTTCAAGGCTTTATTGTTTCGTCAGACGACGGGGCTTAAATCCATGACATGAGGTCTAACTGTGATGGTGGAATTATGAAAAGCGATTCATTTATTTAAACGAATCATAAAACAAAAACAAAACGAACATTTATACGATTGCCACTGTATTTTAAAAAAATTTCGAGTCAGCAGTTACGTTAGACATTTAATCCCAAAATGGTTACATTAACATGGGGACACTTTAAAAGGGTTTTTCGATAGGTGCTATGACTAAAAAAATTGTTACAACTTGAAAATCACATTATAAATCAGGTAACGATGTACAGTACAATTTACAAAATGTATAATTGTCGCCTGTCGCCAAGATTGTGTTTTCACATTGTATGAGTGTGTGACAAGTCATCGTAATTTTAACCAATAAATATTTGTTTTTCTCTCTGTTTGAAGTAAATAAAACATTCCTTAGGTTTCAATTTAATAATTCAAAATGTAGTTCCTCGGCATTTGTTTGATGTGCGTATGAGTAAAGAAATTGACGTGCCAAAACCACACAATTCATTTGAGTTTTTATTTGTATGTTCCAAAACTAAAACTAATACAACAAAAAAATTTAATAAAAATTTGATTTCTGAAAAACGAATTTCAAAAACAATAACAGAAAAACGTATTTATGTACTATGTATGTATGTCAATATGGGTTGGGCTCAAAGTTTTCCCCCAAACATACTCGTATTTGCCTATGAAATAAGAAAATTTCTTAACGTTTCTTAATCAATCAATATGAAATGGAAATTCAAAAAAAAATTCCAAAAAATAATTCAGAATAATATTTTAAGGCGCTCTTATTTAAACCTAATATATATTATAAATCTGTCTGTAAGTTTGGTTTTTTGTTTGTTTGTTAGCCAATCACGCCTGAACGCATGGACCGATTTTCTTGAAATTTGGCATATAGATCGGGCTTTTGTCCGTGGTGGTTATAGGCTATAAATCTTTTCAAAATTTTGACCAGACGGGGAGGAAAAATGAGAAAAATGGGGAAAAATGGGGAAAAATGGTAATAGGTTTCCCAAATAGCTATTAGAGGTGTTGTTTAAAAAGTTGGACCAAAAGGGGTCGACAAAGGGGAAAAGGGGCGAAAAACGCGCAAATTGCATGCACTTATATTTAGGACTTAGTAGTATTCAAAAAACTGAGTTGTTTGATAAACCGGTTGCCGATTAATTTGAAAAATTGCCTTTTTTAAGAAGCCGGTTTCGAAACAGGATTTTTATTTATTGATATTTTTATAACCCGCGCAACGCTGGGTACAATCTGCTAGTTATCTATAATTTTTTGCTTAAATAATCACAAAAATTATAGAATTTATAGGAATAATTTGTTTCGCCTTCTTCGTCTTTCTACTTCCATAGCCATTCCTAGCTGTAGAGTACACAGTACAGCCAAGGAAAAAAATCTATTTATTTTACATGTTTTGATTGTCATAACAAGAACTTTAATTTTTAACGCCAGTTATTACAACGCTGCATGAATACTCTTACCAAAAATAATAACTTCTCTGATACACATCGACATCATGAACTGACTGATATTTTTTATATTCTGTTTTGATAACGTTGCTTTCATATGGAATAATTATCAAATGATACAAGTTAAATTCTTAACAGATTTATCTAATAAATTCCAACTGAAATAAAATTTTAAGTGCAAAATATATTATTTGGCGTAAGTATAAGCCAATATTACTATAAACAGTTAAAAAAAATTTTACTGAAGAAAATTATGGAAATAATTTACTCTTCAGCAAGACAACTCCCCTATACATGGAGCCAAAAGGACCTAAGCATTTTTTGAAAAAAAAGATATAGCCGTTTTGGAATGGGCAGCACTTAGCCCCGGTCTGAATCCTGTCGAAAACCTATGGGGAATTTTAAGTGTCGAAATATACAAAAGTCGAATGACTTATAACCCCTTAAAAGAGCTGAATGAAGCTTTAATAAAGAAATTGGTCGAAATTCCCCAAGATAAATTAAAAAATTTATAAATTCTATGCCACTTCGGTTATTTGAAGTTTTAAGTTTTTTGTACCTTATACCTTATTTTGTACCTTATAAATATTTCTGTTAAGAATTTGAATCTAATATATAAAAATTAACGCCACTTTTCGTTATCATTTTATAACTCAAGAACGGGCTCACCTATCCAAGCCAAATGTTTAGGCTTTGTTCGGGCTACTTAGTAGTAGATGGTTTATGTGAAGTTTGCCACTCCCACTTTTGCGCCCACATTTTCTATTTATCTAAAATCAGAAAACGACTCCATCGATTTGACTAATTTATCTTTCAAATGTTTGTATTTATCCATTTAAAATTTTCATCAAGAGAAAATTTTGCCCCGCCCACTTTTTTTGAAAATTCCTTAAAATGAGTTAAATCTTAAACTGTGCATTTGATTATGTTATGATCTTGAGCAAAGTTGTTACGCATGAGCCGGCAACACGGGCAGGGTACAGCTAGTTGACTATAAAAAATATTAAATAAAAATAAACAAATTTTGAAAATTTTTTACTTTAATTTTTAAATTACAAATTAGCTTTAAAACCGAAGAGATTTTTAGAAAAAAAACAGATTTACCATATAATTTTTATCTTGACTGTATATTGGCCAACGGGCATGCAATAACGGTAGCCAGTTTTTGTCATACAATCCAACTGTTTACGGTACTTTCTTCTATGGACATCATGAATTATTTCTTTGTGTGTGTGTGTGTGTGTGTTTTTTTTTTTTTGTTTTTGTTCTTCTTCTATTTAAAATGAAAAATTAATTATAATTTTATCTTTATCGTCTTCGTTTAAGCTGCGTATTTGATTACAGGTTTTCAAATATAATTTTCCTTCTTAATGATCACCAAAGTTGCTCAAGTTTATGACGTTGTCCACGTAATCAGACATCGAACAAATTTCAAACATTTCTGTAAACTTGCGAGACAGGTGCTAAATCTTGTTGCAGAAAGGCTTACAATTTTTTTTTTTTTTGTTTTCTTTTCTTTTCATTTCATTTTAAAATTATTTCTTTATTAATTGGCTTTCTGCATTATCTCAAAGACCAACGCAATTACAGTTTAGCGTGAGTTTAACAAATAGTTTCTGGCGTAAATGGAAATTTGCGTAGAGAATAATTGAAGTGCGGAATACTCGTACTATTGCCATGTCGACAGTTACACAACAAGAAGATGTAGAAGTCGATTGTGGCCGATGATGTTCAGATTAAAAAATAACAAACATTGTTGTTGTCCCTTGTCTAGCTTGGATTAGTAAAAGTAAAACAAAATGAAACATTTTAAAAATTCGCTCTTCCAAACGAAATTTCAAATAGCCTAAGTC
Organism: Sarcophaga peregrina; assembly: GCA_014635995.1. Taxonomy (NCBI): domain Eukaryota; kingdom Metazoa; phylum Arthropoda; class Insecta; order Diptera; family Sarcophagidae; genus Sarcophaga; species Sarcophaga peregrina. The sequence continues at coordinate 57,825,438 of CM025793.1, read as the reverse complement.
CACCCCAGCCCCTGCGCTAACTGCATTCGATGGAATTTGATCGAACATCGCAACAAGTGGCTATTCGTGCTCAAGTGAGCTACCGCTCCAACCTATCTACCTACCTGATGAATAAAAAACTTAAACTTGAATTACAATTACGATAGCAATGTATCTGTTTGCCTATATTAATGTCAGCCTCACGAATTCGTTGGATGCCGCGTTTTCAAATTGACTAATTGATAATTGTGTAACACAACAAAGTTTTTTATCCTAATTAAAAAGTCGCTTTCGAATCAATAAGCTATTGAAGTATTTTTGTTTTTAAATGTACTAGGTTTGCATTAAAATAAGACCATCAAGTTAGAAGACAATCTATATGGATTTCCAGTATTTTGGGTAATCTTTTAGTTGAATAATCTTCTGTTCCTTCAGAGATTACTTGGCGCTTATTTTCTATTTTTGGTACACTAGTTTTTAGCTTACTGACATGTATCTCTCGTTAATTGAATGAAATGTATGCTAAATCTTGATGTACTCTGGTTTAAGCTACAGCGTCCTTTGTTAATGTTAATCTTTGTATTGATACAGTGCCAGACTTTATTAATACTCATTACAACTTTAAACGAGTTAATACCCTTTGACTAGCAACTATTTTCTAGACATACAAGTGATCAATGTGTAGTCGGTCTTCTTATTTTTCGTACTGCCCGTTAGACATTAACCCTTATTATGTACAGTAACGATAAAAACAAAAGTCAACACTAAGCCGATTGACCTAATGAGAGTATCTCTGCTTATGTACTCCAGTGGAAATACCCATTTGCTCATTAGAAAATTTAGTAAAGTTCACAACAGTCATTGTTGGATCAGCTTTAACTAGTCTAATCATTTGGTGATCTTCGTGCTGAGTAGATTTTCTTGGGCGACCACTGCCAGACTTTCTTTTCACGCAATTTGTTGCTCAATATTTAGATGCAATTCGCCACACCTTTGATTTGTTTACGCCGAATGTTTGCCCATTATCTCGCATGTGTTTACCCTATTCCAGAGCCTTATTAATGGCTATCAGTAGATAACTGGTTAATAAATATTGTAAAAAATATTAACAAAAATTTTGTATAAATAAGTTTTATCTACTTACTTTAACTAATAATTCAATGCGTTGCATTTTCAAACGATCAACATACAACGATTTTGCTCGCTGAAATTTGTTACTTTTTCTCTCAAATGTTAAGTGCAGTGAAATGTCCCAAAGGACAACGATCTTCACAGCAGATTTAATCGTTAACGGGAGGTATACGTTCACGGGATAGACAGAACTTTGTGCTTTTATTTATTTGCTACCCATTTGATGTAGAAACCTATGAAAATCTATTTCTTTAGCATTTGCCTTCCTAATAATGGCAAATCAAATTTTAGAACAGATTACTCTCTTCTAGACGCTCCAATGGCCGAACGCGGACACTTTTTTCCATAAAATACCTCCAGTAGACGTACAAAATTCGAAAATGTTACATGTATACCCCACAGGAATATATTTTTGTACATATATACGTGTGTATCACAGGTCAGACATCAAAACGAAAAAATATTTCTTCGACGACTTCCTCTCAGCAGATTTCTGGCAAAGACTCTGAGAGTAAAAATTGCCATGAGAAGCTTCTCAAAAATCTGTCGTTTGGAGTCGACTTTAAACTGAAGGTCCCGCCACTCATGTATAAAATTAATGCACACAACATAAGTGGTGTGAGAAGCTAGGTCGTAATCCTGATTGAAGGGTTGTAATGGCCAATTATGTATATATGTATGTATGTTATATTTGAGATTTTTATTTTTAATAAAAATAATTTTTTTTTTTTTTTTGGTTTTCATTTAATTTGTTTACCGTTAAAATAATTTAATTCGAATCATTTAAAATTTTTTATGCATCAAAAATATAATCAACGTACACTTTAAAACGCCTAGAAAAATTCCATGAGTCTACCAATAATAGTCAACTGTTATCGATATCTTCTTTATCATTTTCTCTCTGATTATATTTCCGCAGTTCTTACACTATGCTGGAGATTTTCATGCTTGTAGATGGGATTCGCCTGAGTGGCGCATACCATTCAAGCTGATAGAATTCTATTTGTCCTATTGGCAGCACTGCCTTCGTATACAATGGAATGGTCGAAGAGGATGCCGTCTGGCCTTCTTCTACAACTTGGCTTGGGAATAAAGTTCTAATTTGCGAAAAAAAATTGCTGAAGGAGACGAATCCGCATCAAGCACTCTATAGGCATAGTCAAGAGCGTTATTGTAGAGTTTACTTGAGAGTTAAGTCATTGACAGTTTGGTAGAAGAAGAATTTTTACGAAAGGAGAACATTAGTTGGGTTTCTATCAGGAATCGATTACCTGAGATACGTAACATTTTATGGAATTGTATTACGCCGTCCAATTTTTTACTACTTTTTCCAAAAAGAAATTCAGAAACGTTTAATCGGAACCAATTTTGGAAAGATATAGGGGAATACTAAAAGGCTGCATTCATAAATCAAAATATAATTTGTACGTTTAGAAGCCAACATGAAGGCTGCATAAGTGGAGAATTATTATATGGAATGCTTATATCGGGGGAATACTGTATTTAACTTTTATAAATATTGATGTAAAAAGAACTATTATTCATCATAATTTACATTTACCTGTACATGAGACAATGATCTTTTACCGTTAATCATTTCAAAAATGTTATAACCATAGATTTTAAAAAATAATACAAAATTACAGTTTTTCATTACTAATAACTGTTCTAGACTGTCCTGTGGTAAGAGTAAATTCAAAATGATTTATCCGTCGTCTAAATTAATTTATTAAAATCGGTAAATAACATAATAATTTTGATTTTTATCCGATTTATTTTATTTTTGTCATAAGTCATAATATAATACAATTTATTGATTATTTGATGCAATTTTTAATATAAAATTTAAACCATTCAGTTAAATTTTTGAAAATTTTAATCGACATGAAATTTTGAAAATGGTAATAAATTAAAGATCTGGCAATAGGGCTTTATTCCTCTTATTGGAGATCATGATTAAATATATTTCCTGTTTTAAATAACTTCTTTTATCAATTTCACAAACCGCATAAATAACATCCACATTCTATTACAAAAAATCCAAATTGAATGGTTTTTTTTCATTGTTCAATCGCAGTTATGCGCATGAACAATAGTTTCCACACAAGTTTGAGTCAAACACATTGAGAGTATCAAACATCATCCAACATTTTTTATTGAATGTTTTAAAAGTATATCTTAAGGCAGCAGTTAAAATAAGAAATTTCCTTTGTCAAGTTGAAATTCTGAAGAGCGCTTAACGATTTAACGGTAATTATTTCCAACTCATTGTGAATGATTTAAAATGAATTTCAGCCTAAACCCACTATAATGGACTGCAAATGAATAATTAATGGAATGCCAAATACAAAAAGCATGAATGAATGATGGTTTGTTTAGCTGTCATTAGTTTTTCTATGATAATGATAATTTGCTGGACTTTTTCCACGAGAACACATTAAACGGTAACTTATAGGACCTATTTATATATTGATAAGAGTACATACATATACAAGAGCATACATACGTACGTACATAATATTCATTTAAGTTTTTTCTATTTGTTTAAAAAAGAAAAGTATTGTGAGATACAAATTTATTTCCCCACATTAGTTTTAAGGAAAACTTTTTTTTTGAACGTTAGGAAAAGAGACACACCTGTGACTTGCCTTCTGGTATTTATTTTTTGCTTTTTCCCAACGGTAAGAATCCTTAAACATGCAAAAATTGAAACAACCCCAAAGCATTATTTTTATTAGTTTTGGCACAGTTTAAGAAATAAAATTGGCCATTCATATGGAAATAAACAACAAAAAAAAAAAAACTGCTGAAACTAAAAACTTTTCAAAATTGTTTTTGGTATCATTCTGTGTTTTTTCTGTTCGCATTCTCTTTATTTTTTACTGTTTTGGTTTATTTATCATGAAATTCCCATAAACTTTGTTTTAATGGCTCACAACCCAATTTACTTCGGCACTGATTTTATTTTTATCCAGGAAAGCAAAAAGGAAAAATAAAAAAATTAAAAAAGGGTTGAATTGCTAAAGAAATGTGCCTCTAATGGAAATATTATCGGCAGTAAAAGAGACAATTTTATTTGTGGTTCTTACTTCTTTTGACATGTGAACCTATGGGAAGCAATCGTCAGCTAAAAAAAATATTAAATACTTCGTGATATTTCAAATTTAAAAACTGATTTTCATAATAAAATAAAAATAATTTAATGGAAAAAGACTCTAAAATGTTTGAAATTTTCTTTATTTTAATAAGATTTACTGTACGTCAGTATGTGCCAAATGACCCTAATTAGATAGTAATTGCGTGCCATTGCCGCCTATCAGATATCAATCAGTATTCCATTAAAATTTGCTAATAATTACGCTTATACATATGTATTATTGTTCACTATTGTTGTTTCTAAACTTATACGATTCCAATTCCAATATTCCAATTTCATTTTAGACATTATTTAAGACTTTACCTATCCTTTTAAGTGTAGTCAAGTACCTATTCAAACAATTTCTCTCTCCTGATATGCTCTACTTATTGGAAAAATGAGAAATAAAAACAGATTATCTGAATAAAAAGAAGTGGTTTTGATCTTGGGTTAAGCAACGCCAATTTCTTTTGAAGCTGAGGTTCACAGCAAAGATCAGCATGATTTGTTTTTTCGCTACTCATAAGTACTTATGACTTTTTTGTATGAGTGAGTCGACAGTACTGTAATTAAACTAATCTGATTCATTTGTACTCAGTACTATGTTTTGTGCTCAGTACAACATTGATTTATAAGTACAGGTCAGTATTGAGAAATTCAGTACTTTAGTCCTTTTCTCAGTACTTTTCCATTTCAAAAATACCAGAGAACACCCATGATGCTTTCAAGACTGTTTTATTATAACATAATATATGGTTTGAGCTTTTCAACCATTAATGATTTAGCAACATGTTCAGCATGTAGAATTAGTCTTTAGTCCCGGTTAGCCCAACGTCCATGCAAAGTATGTTCGTTTTTAGAACACGAAAAGTAATCAGAAGGCTTGCCCAACCGTAATGTAATTCCGGTAAGTATTTAATTTGCTGTGCAAATGCTAAAATGAACGTACATGCCGTCGACAATTTACTAAACAGGCTTCTAAGTTTCGAATCAACTGTTTTGGTTGTGTGTATGAGAAATCTGTGTACGTCCACTGTTTCCTTATTCCATTCCCTATAAATAAATATATTTTTATAAAAGTACCATTTGCTTTTGCAAAACAGTACTCTTTCAAATAAAGTTCAGTACCATTTAAAAATTTCTATTTTGCAACACTGCTAATAAAAAAAAAATTGACCAGCAAAAACGTCAACAAATATTAAATTTGCGCAGGCATTAAAATTACAAATAAATTAATTTAAAAAAAAAGTACATAAAAATATAAATTTTAAAAAATATTTAAAATATAAAGATAACAAGTTTAAAAAATTAAAAAAATAACATTTGAACACAAATTGGATCACACAAAACCTTAAACTCATGCAAAATGTTCTGAAATCTCTAACTTGATTGTATGCAATCAAATAACATTGAAATCACAATAACATTACTGGAGTATTACTGTTCAAATATGCATAAGTGTTAGTGTTTTTCTTATCAGAAAAAAAAACTCAACACTCTCTATCTTTTTCTTTCTTACAAACCACGATGGTATACACCATTAGTTTTGCAAGCTTAGTAAAAAATTAATATCAAATTGTGTTTGGTGAACAAATAATGAAACTCACCTTTTCTCACATTCTCTTAATTGTTGCGATGCAATTGATTTCTAAACACATACACACACACATTTGGAAATAAACCCTATACATCATCTACGCAAAAAAGAAGGCCATGCAGTAACAACACATTATTTTTTTTTTTTGGTATTAACCGGTTACTCTGCTTTTGTACTCCTACAAGGGATTGTTCTAATTTTATTACATACCTATTAAAATCTTTTGTTGTTGTTGTTTTAATTTTTACTTACAAGGCCTTGCACTAACACCACAACATTTCACTTCACTTATTTTTTAGGTACACCACTTACTGGTGTACTCCATTTCGAAAAGAGTCCAATGACTTTAATTTAAACTACAAACGAAGAGAAAAATTTAATTAAAATCGTTGTTATCTGTTAATAAACAATTACGCGCGTTTATTACAATTTTTAATTTCTTTTCTTTTAAATAAACTTTAATTTATTTTACATTCATTTTCAAACCGGAACCGGACAAATTTTTTCTTACACCTTACTTATTAACACAAAAACTACTACTACCGGCTGCCGGTTTTGTAGTCCTTTTTAAAGAAATTAAATCAAATAACATATCAATCAATAACATGGCGATTACAAGCCAATAACGATAACAATCAGAACAAACATCATCTTTAAATGAAATTGAGTGCATAAGTATGCTTTCTTTTACTTTTAAAAAGTACAAACAAACAATGTCTCCCACAATAAAATTCATAAAATTTTATCAAATTACAACAAAAAACTTAGCATTAATAACCACCAATAGACACTATGACAATTAAAAAACAACAACAACAGGAACAAACACAACAGGTTGGTTACCTGTTTCCTTTGCTCTCTTTATTTTAAAAAACAAGATTAAGGGGAGAGTAGAACGTTTCATAAAAACTTTACGAAAAATAAACCAAATTACAGCACAGGTCAACAAACGCATTCATCAATCAATGTTATTTTTTGTGGTCAAATATTTTACATTCTACACACTCTACAGCTAACAACTCTCTTGTTTGTTCTCATGCAATGTAGAATGCATCTTCTTAACATTGTTTGGCGACAAACAAAAATAACATTGATTTGATATTACTCTTCACATTGTTATTGTAAACAATGTCTTTAGAAATTAGCAGGCATGTTTAATTTGGCTGTAATCGGGTTAACATTTCCTGAAGTTTTTATGAAATGTTCGGCTCTTCTCTTAAATTCGCTTTTTGTAGTACATAATTTGATAAGATTTTATGAATTCTTTTATGGGAGACATTGTTTGTACATACTTTTGAAAAAGTAAAGGTGAGCACACAATTTCATTTAAAGATGATGTTTGTTTTCATTGTTATTGCTATTGTCTTGTAATCGTCATGTTATTGATTGATATGTTATTTGATTTAATTACTTTAATAAGAACTAAAAAACCGACAGCCGGTAGTAGTAGTTTTTGTGTTAATGTGTAAGGTGTAAGGTGTAAGGTTCCGGTTTAAAATTAAATGTAAAAAAATTATTTAAAAAACAAAAAAATAAAAGTTGTGTTAATAAAACGAATGTGATTAATAAACATTAACGGATCACAACGGTTTTAATTAAATTTTTTTCGTTCGTGATTTCAGTAACAATAATTAAAAAATTTCAAAATGAAGGATATCTGTGAGGGTGAATGTAAAAAAATAGCAAAAAAAAAAAATAAATGAAGTGTTGTGTTGCTAGTGCAAGGCTTTGCATGTAAAAATTAAAATTACAACAACAACTCCCTTGCTGGAGTACAAATGCAGAGTAATGGTTTGGGGCTACATGTCAGTGCAGGGGTGGGCAATTTGTATTTCATTGATGGTAAAATGGACAAATTTGGCTACCTTAAAATTTTGAAGGCAAATGTAAACCAAAATGCCGAGAAATTAGGCATAGCGAACGATTTTGCTTTTTCCCAGGATAATCATTTCAAGCATACTTCGTGTGTGGCAAAGCTTTGGTTGATACATAATTGCCCCAAACTTATAGAAACCCCTGCACAGAGCCCAGATCTCAACGTAATTGAACATCTTTGGGAAGAATTAGCTAGAAGAGTAAACCGACAGTAATTTAATACTTTGAATCAGCTTAAGACGGTTTTACTGGAAGTCTGAAGCTCCATAGAACCTGTGGTACGCTACAATTTGGCAAAATCAATTCCAAAACGTTTACAGGCCGTTCTTGAGAACAAAGGATATGCCATAAAGTATTAATTGCTGTCTTTTGAAATTTTTAGCAATGGTGCTCTTATTTGTCCGATTATGCATTGAGCGCAAAAAATTGAGTTAATTTCTTTTTTCTTTATAAAAATACCGTTATCATAAAAAATGTTGCTATTTTTTTTTATTAATTTGAAAGTCTGTAATATAGAGCGTCAATAAAAGCCAAAAAAACATATTTAATATATTCTTTTTAACTTTTAAGCCCATACATATCAGACTAATGCTTGTCCGATTGTGTGATGGAGCCATAGAATACTTTTACTCTTCTTTATTAATGTGATGTTTTTGAAACATAGGCTATTTCAATTGCCTGCCCGCTTGAGTGATCTTTTTTTTTGTTTTCCATGCAAACAGGCAGGCAAGTGATGTAGCCTATGTTACAAAACCATCACGTTAATTTTGTTTATCTTTCCCATATAAACAGAAAAGTTAGTGAAATAGTCTGTGCTACAGAAACGTCACATAATTCTTCCACATATAGCACTCTGTTACAATGTATCACAACACAAATAAAATCATAGGAGTTCTGTTTAGAATTGGGGGTATGTTAGCAAAACAAAACACACACATACACCGAAGATCAGCAATGGGTAGAATCGAATCATTCTCAAAATTTCTCTCATACTTGTACGCATTCATACTTTTTTTTAAAAGAAGTTTGAAGTACTCATTGCATTTATGTATGCATACAGGAATCACTCGATTTACGTCGCAGTTAGTTCCGAAATAACGTGAATCGAATTTCATATTGCTCATACTAAAAGATAGTAAGTTTTTAATAAGTAATTTAAAAAAGTTACAGTAATCACTCGATTTACGTCGCAGATGCTTCCAGAAAAAGGCAACGTAAATCGAATGAAGACACAAATTGAAGTTAGAGCGAACAAAAAATTTGACAACGTAAATCAAAACAACATTAGTCGGAGGATTACTGTACTTAACAACACGTATAACATTGTTGTTGATTTTGACTCTTCTTAACTCAATTTTTTGTTTGTTTTGCATATAACGTTAGTTTTTCTTTTCCGTTTCGTTCGTGTATTAAATGTATAAAAATATTATTTTACAAAAGTACCATTTGATACGAAAAAGTACTATTTCAGTTATACTTCAGTACCATTTAAAAATTTCAATTTTGCAACAATGATCATGCGTATTGTGAAGTATTAGTACAATGAGTATTTCAAACTTTGAGTATGAGTAGTATGAGTATGGTATTAAAATAAGTATGAATGTGTAAAAGTATCAGAAATTATGAGTATGACTCGAATCTACTTATCGTTTTAAGTACTTATTACTGATCTCTAGTTCACAGATTAACCCTAGGTCGAGCCATAAAAATACTAAACAATTCTAGCTAATGTATCATTTTTGATAAATACTTGTACTACATATAATTGTCAAGTTTATTGATAGGTTTTGTTAAAAAATATGAACATTTTTATTTATATTAATATATTTTAATAAAACTATTTTATATTCTACTATTATATTATCGCTTTTATGAAACACATACCAAAAATTTTTACGTGGTGTAAATTGCAGCATGTTTTTTACTTAAAAATCAAACACGTGATGTCAGTTAATTTGATATCAAGATGGGACAGCTTACTGTCACTCGCATCATTAATACTCTCAATTGAGGGTTGGCTGAAACCTGATGGTACAAACCATTGTAATATTTCGTTAGCATAAATTTGTTAGCAACGTCATTTGAGGTAAAAAAGTTTCTCGTTTCAATAGAACATCGACTATGCCAACAACAATGCTCTTTCTTTGATTCCTGTTTGGTTTCCCGGATACAGGATTTTCCAAATACGGCTGTCAAGTAGTTGCTACGCATGTAGTATGTGTTGGAATCTAAAACTGTTAATTCGATTTCGGTAGACCACGAAATTTATAACGACTATAAAATTCAATTGCTTACAAATCTACAGCGTCAAAATTACTAACGTTATTAAAAGCTGTAGTACTTTCAGCCCATTTTTATTATCATTTCCGAGTAGCACATTATCAAATCGAATGATTCCGTTATCTCATACGTGCATATGATAAATATGAAAAGAGCAGTAAGAAAGACTCCACAACATTGCAAGGAACATCTACTACCAATCTGTTCGTAAATTGATAATATTTTCTCTTCCCAAACTACTAAAGGTATACGGTTCTCTGTTACAAGTAGTACCATCTTTGGTGACAAACATATTCTCGTCATGTTTGCTACTGCCAATGCTTTCGTAAGTTCATAAGATGAACTGTTTTCCGAGTCATCAGTAGCAGAAATATTACGTTCATAAATAGATGTATAATCGGTCATTAAAACCTTTCGTTGTAATTCGAAAATGTCTGGCCTGAGGTTTGAACTTTGATTTGGCGTCTAGTAAGCAAACGCGCCACATACTAGACTACGATTACTTCAATCAATAGCAAGAACAGATAATTCAACACTTTCACTTTCATCCAGCAATTAACTTTTTATTCTTTCCCAAATACCAGAAATAATTGTATTATTTACGATAAAACTTCACAAAATCTTTGAAAATCACAAATTAGAACTTTGCCCAATACACGGAGTTGTAGAAGATGATCAAAGCGTTCTTCGACTAGACGGCATTGCATTGAACACGGAGTCAGTGCTGTTAAAAAGACAAATTCTGTGTAATTCCTCCGTTTCCCATTCTCCCTCCCCTTACCTACATTCCTATACCCTCTATTTCATTCCTCCCCTAAGGACAATGTACAATGGGTCAATTTCGACCTCCGGGTACTGTGCTTGTCCTGACCGACAGGTGCACGTCCTCTAACCTAACCTAACCTAACCTATTTAACACAATCCGCTTAAATAATAAAATTAATAAATAAATTTATTCTGTTTTTATTTCTTTACAGGTAAGGAATAGGCAAAAATTCAATACAAAAAAATATTTTTTTAAATGCAATTAGAGAAATGTCGGTAAGTAGTTAACAAATACTATGTGATTTAAATTTTAATTGAATAGAATGTTATTTCAGTAAACAATTTAGTATTACATATCACACTGTAATTGTTTTTTTAAATTGTACATCAACTATTGGTTGCAACAACAATACAATACAATACTGCAACTACTGGCAAATGGAAGAGTAAAAACCTACATTTTAATGACCCAAAACTTGTTGATGAGATTTTAAATTTACGATAATTACTCTTTAGAGGGAAAAAATTTTTCGAAATTTTCACACAAGTGCATACATAAATATCTAAATACATTTGCACTAGCACTTGCACTTGCACTTGCACTTGTACCATGAGAAAGTGTTTAAGATTTTCAAACGTTAGTCTTCTTTTTATTTTTTTTTTTTTTGTTGTTGTTGTTTTGTACTCATACTATACAGACAGCAAAGAGGCATGAAAGAAGATAGAAACATTAATTAACCTGGCCTTTTATAGTTTGTATGTATGTTTGTATGTAGCAAGTAAATTCATTTAACGATTCATATGTTGCACATGGCAGTTATGTATGTGAATATTAATTTACTATTGGAGTTTTTGTAACATTGACCTTGAACTTGTTTATCTTTAACTTGCAACATGTTGCACAGTCTATACAACAGTTGTGAATATGGCATATACACTACACTTGCTTGCTTGGCTTAAACTGATAAAAAAAAAAACAGTCACTAAAACAAAACTACAGTGAACTCGCAATAACGTGAACTAATTTTTATCAAAGCAGTTCACATTTTCGACTTTGTTCACGTTATCGAGTACCCAAAATTAAAACAAAATATTACCATTTAATATGAAAATAATTCACTTTACATATCATTCATGCTGGCTTCGAGAATTTATATTTCATTGGACTAGTAAAGTTTTTGAAACTTCGTAGATTTTAATATTTTCCATTTACCAGTAAATTAAGTTTAAATTCCCTCACAAACAGTGAGAGTTAATCGCTGTTTCTCCATCTTTGCGCCTAAAGCAATTTTCTCCAATAGTGGCACATATGTTTTATCTTTCAACTGCTGTTAATATAACCCGGATTCATCATCGTTATAAAACTGATCTTCACAAAGAGCGAGTTCTTCCATATTTGCTTTTAACTCTTCCTTAAATGGGTCATCAACCGATTGCAACTGTGCAGAAAGCTTTTCTCTGGAAATTTTAAGAAGGCTTGCACTAAAGCTTTATTTAAAATTTTTTTAATCTATCCGTTATTAGTTTTAAAACCACGATCAGTTTCTTTAATTTGATCGAGAATTTCTAAACCATTGGCTTTTAAGACCAGTCCACTTATCGGCTATAAAAAGTGTTCAGTTTCTGAGACGTTCACACTTTCGAGTGTTCAAGTTTTCGCGAGTTCACTGTATACATGAACAAAAATTACAAAAAAATAGAAAAAAACAAAACTTCTCGTACATAAAAATGAATTAACAACGATTTATTTTTATTTTATTTTTCTTTATTTGTTAAAATAGTTTTTTTTTATCGTTTCCATTGTGGTGTAAATTGTTAATGATGCATACAATAAAATTCTATGCTTGTAGAATGGACTTGCCATTCTCGAGTACTCACTAGACAGATTCCCATTAAAAAGAAGCTCTTTTGGATCATTTTATTCTCTGTCTTGTTTTATTTCATATTTCTTTGATGGTTGTGTTTGCTTGTGAGGGGAAATACATTGTTTAAGTAGCAAAATGCAATGAAATAGTCAAAAGATAATTTACATAGACATTCAAATGATTAATGGCACAGATTTTTTTGTTTTTAAATGATCCGAACAAGAAAAAAATTGTCTACCATCATGCCAGTGATGTACAAGAAAAAGTTTCGATTTTCATTTAATGGGAATTCAGTTTTTGAGTTGCCATAAAAGTTTTCTTATTTTTTTTTTTTTTAATTTTTTCGTTATTCGGTTATTCGTTGCCTACTCAGTCATTAACATGCCTATGGCAAACATCTTTATGAGTTCAAGAAGCATTGATGTAACCGTTGCTGTTACTGTGTAGAATACGAGCATAACATGAGTGAATGAAATCGAAAAGAATATCGTTTAGTTTTATGGCTTGTTAAACAGTTGAAATGATTTGTTTTCTCATTAAGAAAAATTTATAAAAGAGACGCTGGTTAATGTGGAATTGAATTTAAATATGTAAGCATTCATGTATTTAAATTGTTTTATTGTGTAACAATTACAAGGAATTTCAAAAATGTTTGGTATTTTAAAGTTAATAAGTACACGTGACTTTGTAGAATTCATGTACCTTTCGATACATTTCAATGAAAATATCACAAACTAAAGACGACTTGAACTTGATCTTTATCGGTAGTTGATTGTATATTTCATTTAAAAGTGGAATGAGGAACATTACTGTCGCATTTTGCTTTTCTACCATAGGTACAGGGTAAGGAATACGAAAGGATTCATTATTTTGGAGCATTTATTTTTCTGTTCTGAAGTGCAATTGTTCCGGTCAGAACAGGAATATTATTTCATTAATATATCTGCTGCGACTCACCTCAGCCTCACTCGATCGGACCAATATTCGAGCACTCTTTCGAGTATATTGGCAATGGCATCAAGAAAAATGGCCTTCAAATGCTCAATTGTCTCTGGTTTGACGGTATAACTTTCTTTTTGGCACCATCCTGTTAAAGATAACTGGATGCACAGAAGGAACTCAACGCTTAGATGCAGCATGAGTTAATAGTAAATAATTTTACAATTTCGGTTCACTGCTAAAACGAAACGGATTTGAATGATTTCTAAAGTGAATGATTATGGACAATGAAAAGAGAAATCTCATACAACAAAAATGTATGATAAAGATAACAGAGAAAGCAAGGTAAAGCTTCTCAGATGGTATTGAGTGAGGAAGGCAGGTAACTATTATACTATTGTGCGCTTTGTGTATTGATTATGATTTTTACTGTCAATAATTACTAAGCTTAAAACAATAATTTTAGTTAAAACGACTAGAATTGTTTAGCAGAATAGCTATTGTGATTCGTCATAAGAATGCCAGACCCCACTTCACTGGGAAGTTTTGTTGCATCTCCACATTTCTCTGCAGAAATGTCTGAATGTTATACATTTGAATACTGTAGAGGCTAGCAGACAGCAATTGGATCAGCTTTTCGTTAAGAAGATTCAAATCTTTTACAAAATGTATCGATCAAAACGTAATGTATTCGATCTAATCGAATCTAAGCACGTTTCAAATATAAGAACAAAGTGAATGAAGATTAAGTTAAAAAGTTCTATACAAGTTGAATAAAGCCAATAGCTTGTATAATAGCCAATGTGTTCCTCGTTTGGTTACTCAAAACGCTGTGAAATACTCATTTTGATTTGAATAAAGTTGTGTTTCTAGACATTTCCAAGTTTTTTACAGATTCCGGCTTGGTGAGCGATGTTCAATTATTGGAGCGGTTTTTTGAAGTTTTTGCCGAAGCTTGATCTGGTTCATCAGACTCATTACTGGCAAAAGGATATTTAAATTCAATCAATTTTTTAAATATTATTATTATTTTGTTTTTATATTTTTATCAAGATACACCAATGAAATATGATGATGAAAGTTCGAGACTAATGTCGCTTCCGGAGCACATTGATTCGTAGACAGATATGCTGTTTTTACAAAACCCGTATGTGAGGATTTAGTCTCGGTGTAAAATTTCTTGTATAATATAAGCTGTTCGAAAATAATCGTAATTTAAAGTATTTATTTATTTATCAATAACTATCTTGCCCCTTTCAAAGGACCCCCCTCAGATATAATACACTTATGCAAGCGTTTTTTCCAATCCTCGAAATACTTCTGAAACGTTGTTTTTTGGTATCACCAACACCTTCTGTTTCGATTTCTCCTTTATCTCCTCAATCGTAGCAAAATGCTTTCCTTTCATCGGTGTCTGGAGTTTTGGGAGAGGAAAAAGTCAGTGGGGGGCCAAGTCCGGTGAAAACTGTGATGGTGCGTTATCATGGTGAAAACTCCATCATTGTTTTTTCAACAATTCTATGCTTCGCGCTGTCGGGAACATAACTTCAAAGTAGTATTCCTTATTGACCGTCCGACCTTTTGAGTCTTTGCTCTTCTAGACGCTTTCATTGGGATGGTAGGGTTTTGGTTTCGATGTCATAGCCATACACCCATGATTCGTCACCAGTTACGACCTTTTTGAGCAAATCTGGATCGTCGTTGAACGTCGTCAATATCTCCTGAGCGAAAGAAATGTGACGTCTTTGTTTGCTCAAAATTTAGCAATTTTGGAACAATCTTTGCTGCCGCTCGTTTTATGCATAAAATATCCATAAGAGTTGCTTGGCATGAGGCGAACGATACATCAACATCATCAGCAACCTTTCTAATAGTGATTCGACGATTATCCATAATTATTTTCTGCACTGCTTCAATGTTTTCATAGGTTGTTGAACGACTATCGCCATTTAAATACCACAATTGAACTTGTGTTGTGCTCATAGTAGACTCGCCAAACGCCACAGTCATCATTTAAAATGTCCTTGCACACTTAATTTAATTTTTGTTCACAAAACTTAATACAGTTGCTTTGATCCATTTTTACGAATAGTAAAAAATCGAAGTGGAGTCGCCGAGGTCTAGTAGGTAGCCAGCGTTCGAGCCCCAGGCCATACATCAAAATAAAATACATACAAAAAGTATTTTTTCGGCTGATTTCTGCAAATACTCTGAGAGTAAATAAAATTGCCGTGAAAAGTTTCTCGTTCGGAGTCGACTTTTGACTGTAGGTCCCGCCATTTATGTTTAAAATTAACACACACAACATAAGTGGTTGGAGAAACTAGGTTAATAATCCTGACTGAAGGATTGTAATGGCCAATGATGTAAAAAATCGAAGAACACTCTAAAACACGATTAAACTTTTTAAAAACAAACTGACAATCTAAAATGGCTGATATGGTCAACATATATAACAGACATGTGTGTGTGTGTGTGTGTTTGTACAATAGGTCAATTCGACCTCCGGGTACTGTACTTGTCACAGTTGACAAGTACACGTTCTCTAACCTAACAGACATGTGTACGAACATAACATAACGTAAATCACGAAATTTGAAAATAACGATTATTTTTTGATCACACCGCATATAGCGTTCCTCCGTAAGACTATTTGTGAAATATCTTACGATAAGAGTATAATTGTTATAATTTCTCAGTTTCAAAAACGATTATTTCCTGTGTAATTTAATAACATTACCGCGTAATCACAGTGTGTAACACAAAAGTATTTGTAAAACGTGGATTTTACTTTAGCTCAGCGTTTCTGGTCCATTTGTACTCCATTCATTTCCGATGTGGCATCTTACAGAACTTATTGAAGATTTATTATTCGCTGTAACACTATTTTTCGTTTTTTGTTACGCTATTTAGTTTTTTGTTATTATAATTTGATCTTTCTTTATAAATATTTTTCAAATTTTCTTGTTATTCATGAAATACTGGTACTCAGCATAGCTGCCAGATAGATAATGAAAAAGAAAATTCGTCAAAATCGTCAAGAGCTTTCATGGAAATCGCAAAAAATCGTCATAAAAAACAAATCGATAAATTAAAAGTTAAAAAAGAAATTTATAGTGAAACATTCAATCAAATAAGATTCAATATTAAAGTCGAATCAGTTACGAGTGCTCAGTTTGAAATAATATTTATTTTATTATATTGCTTCTAAGGACTTTAATTTAAATTAACTTAAACACTCGCTCTACATTAGCTGAAGACTGTGATAATACAAATATTCTTTAATAAATTTAATCAAGCCTAGAAATTAAAAGCTATCATTTCTTATTTTCCTTTCTGATTTTTGTTTAAGTTTTAAACTATTGTTTATTGACATATAACCGCAGCAATAATATTTAATTTAATCTATGAGTGGCATAAATATTAAGATATCAGAAGCCCTTAAAGTCCTGAGCATGAAAATATAAAGTGATGTTTGCTGAAATCGACACATTTTTCAGTGCCTTAGCTTCTTAAAACGGTGCAAGATCTTCTGATCTTCCTACTCTTTATACCACTTACATCCACAGAGTATACAACTCTCATGTGCAGGCTGGTGCCTAAACGTCTATTTTGAGACTTCTCGACCGCGTACAGGAGAGGGCGATGTTGCGCATTAATGACGGTGTAATGTAGCTTGTGTTTCATTGTTATTACAACGAAATTTGCTGGAGCTAAATAAGGATCTTATTCCCTAGAATCATATATTTCTACGTAACGCTTGTCTTTCTCGGCGAGCACATCCGTATATGGTCGATTGGCCAGTTGATCGCACAATGCCTGACAGACAAAATTCGTTCTTTAGTCGAACTATTCTTGGCTTTTAAGGGTTGAAAGCGGTATAAAGTACAGAAAAATCATCACAGGTGTTTACAACTAACTTAAACGTATAATAATACTTCCCTCTTCGTAATTACTAACCTAAATTTACGATAGTAACAATTACAAAGTGAATACGAAGCTTAAAGTGGCTTTTATTGTACTAAAGTAAAGATTACGATGTAAGTTTTTAATTTTCAAAAATCATCAAAATAAGGGCATAAATCGTCATATCGGCAATAAGATACGTTTGTCAAATCTGACAGCTATGGTACTCTGTGTATAGACAAAGTAATTCAATTTATTGTAAATCAACTAAGAAAGCAATATTTTTTACAATTTCCATAAATATGAAAAAATAAAAAAATTTAAACTAAAAAGACTTGTAAAACTAAAACGATTTTAAAGTAAAACATTTTTCAAAAAAATTTCAATTTCTTTTGTTTAATGATTATTGATTGCAAATAGAACACAATACTTATTTGTAATTATTCCTAAAGGCCATTCATTGCTTGCTTTCAAACATGTTGCAAACAAACATGTTCAATGTAATTCAGTTTAAACTTTAAAGTGTAGAAGAAAAACAAAAGAGCAGGTAAGGAAAGGAATACATAACGTCAGACAAGAACGAAATTGAAACGGAAATTGTAAAAGAAGTAAACAAAAAGAAAATAAACGTTAAAACGAAACCAACCGCAACCAACATTTCAATGAAAGAGTCAACAATTTTTAGATTTTTTCAAACAGTTGCGGGCTGATACGATCAGTTTGAGAGTGAACGCATACTCGAGTGGTTGTAACACCTGTCGGAAGCGGTTAAACTTTAACGAAAAATATTCGCAAAACGCGCGTTACTTTGTTGATTTATTGAACATGTGCAAAAATTATTGGATGTCTCTCACATTAGAACACCATGTGAAATATTAAAGAAAATAAAAAAAAAAGAAAGAAAATTTTTTAATTTTGTTTTCTTTTTAAATTTCAAAATAATTATAAAAGTTCAGAAATTATTGTATATTTAAAAAGCCAGCATACAATTGCAAAATATCGTACATAAAAGAAGCGAAATGCGTATTTTAATCAAATCAATTGCAAAAATGTGAATTTCGAAAAAAGAAAAAACAAAAAAATAAAAAACATCAATCAACATCGTTCAAAAAAAAAAAAAAAAAGTTGAATTTATGAGATTGTAAAATAAAACAAAACGTAACAAAAAAAGAAAAAAACCAAAAATATCAGATTTATAAGTGGATAAGCCAAATCGTCATTGAAAGAATAATAATAAAATCGGATTATTGTGTGTTCCTGATTGTAAAAGAAAAATAAAAAAAAAAACAAAAGACAATAAATGTGATTGCCCCCTCAAAAATAAATAAAAAAAAAAAAAAAGAAAAAATGTATCCAATCAGAAGTAAAACCTTTCAAGGTGCGTTTTTAGTCCAATCATTTTTGGATGGAACTCAATCCCAAATTCAAAATCAAAAAAAAAGAAAAAAAAAAAAATTGAAATCAAAAAGAATCAAGAGAGTTAAACATTTTCCTCCTTTTTTCTTTACAAAATAAAAGAATTTCTTGTCACATTGTCACCATGAGAAGCTTGTATAACAAAAAAAAGAACAAAATAAAAAAAAAAATAAAATAAATAAACAAACCTACGATTTAATGTTGTTGTTATTTGATGGGTTTTGTAAAGTCAGAAAAGAAATCCAACCAAAAGAAAATGAAAAAAAAAATTGAAAGAAATTCCTTAATTTGGTATTCTGTGGGTTTAGCTTATGCGATTTTGATAGGCATCAAAATGCAAGTAATATCGTTATTTAACGCTTTATATACGTATGTACGTTACAAAAAATACAATAACAAAATATTGTAATAGTAAACATTTATTCTTTGTAAATATTTTTGCTGGTATTCACCTTGGTACCTTGGTTTTTTCAGTACCCATAGGTATACACCATACAACATAACACTACCATATGTATGTCTGTATGTCTGTATGTATGTATGTTATATGGGTACTGAAACCCATTGTTTTCCAAGTACTCATATTTCTGTTACTGTAGCTGTTGTTATTAAAGCTGATCGTACGATTATAGTAATAATCATCATAATCATCATCATCATCATCATCACCATCATCATACGCCATATACAATATGAAACTAAATTCGAATGAAATTGTTTAACTTGAACGAATGGGTTGACAAAACAGCTCAGTAAAGAGAAAAAAAAAATTAAAAAATAATATTTGAAATAAAAAGCGAATTGAATTGAAAATTATTTATTTATTGTATAAATTATGTATGTAGACAAGCATACAGACAATCAAACGTGCATATTTATTTATAATGAGAACTCAAAATAAAAAAGGGCGTGTTTGTACACGTAAAGATGATATTGACATCGCTTTTTACGTTCTTTCTCTATTAAGGGATTTTCCAAAAAAAAAAAAAAAAGTTTCTGTCTTAAGTCTTTTGTTTCAGCCCACATGTGCAATAATTTGAAAGGTATTTTCGTTCTATAAAATCCAAATTACATACATACATACATACATAATTGGCCATTACAACCCTTCAGTCAGGATTACGACCTAGCTTCTTACACCACTTAGGTTGTGTGCGTTAATTTTATACATGAGTGGCGGGACCTACAGTTTAAAGTCGACTCCGAACGACAGATTTTTGAGAAGCTTTTCATGGCAATTTTTACTCTCAGAGTCTTTGCCAGAAATCTGCTGAGAGGAAGTCGTCGAATAAATATTTTTCGTTTTGATGTCTGACCTGGGATACGAACCCGGGCCTTTCGTCTAATAAGCCAACACACTACCCACTAGACCACGGCGACTTCAAACAAAATTACAACAGGATTATTCATAATACTTTACATATTATGTCACCAAATGCCTAAAACTGCAAACATCTAACTCCACTTGCATTTCTTACACAACATTTGCCGTTAGCTACGAAAATAAAGGGCAATTTTTAAATTTTCAATTTCAAACAAAACAATATGTGTGTGTGTGTGAGAGATATTCAAAATTATTTATTTGCTTCAAACACCTACTGAAGTCATGAAGTATGGAATATAACGTTGTTTTAATTTCCGCCACGGCTAATCAAATGGAGTACATACTAAACGTTCGAATTTCCATGGTGCAGAAATCACTCTGAATTTGATCGGTGCCATCGACTATGTTGGCTTTAAGGACCGTTGTGATTACAGATTATGCGACTTAAGAATACCCCTCAAGAAAAAGTCTTATGAGGTCAAATCACTTTCATGTGATAATCGCTCATGCGGTTGCTCAATGCAACGAGAGCTGGGCGGCACATTACGCTGTCCAGTTGAAAACACAGATTGTTGGTGTCCAGATCGTTCAGTGCAAAAATAATTTGGTAACATTAATCAGTACAGTGTATACTACTGATAATAATAATTAGGATCTTGTCCACGTCATTTTAAAGAAATTACCAAACAGTGACTCTATTAGGATGATCTGGACGCTCTTGGATATTATAGGGATTAGTATCGTCCCAAAGTTGCCAATTTCGTTTATTAACATATCTCACCGTCCACAAATCGTATTCATAACTGAAGATAATCTTTTTTTGAAATTTAAAGTAACTGACTTTTTTTTGCTTCGATGCCTATGGTCGTCTATGGTGATTTGGCCAAACAGAATGAATAAATAGAAACTAATTTGACTTAATAGCTTAAACAAGTCACCTGCATTAGGTACATTAATTCAGGTACGCGTGCACGAGATCGTCCATGGTTCTCCACCGTTAAAAGTGGTAATACTAAAAGAAAATTTTTTTCGGGAGATTTTCCAACGACACTTGTAGCTTATCATTGTGTTTCTTTTTATTTTACTTTTAACGTCGTCCGTGAATAGTGAGTACCTACCTACTCGAGCATAATCTAATATTGTATTGTTTGAATAAATTAGAAAACTAAAATTATGAATAAAAAGAAGAAACCCAGTAATGCGATTAAATGCAAATAATATCAAGATAGAGAGAAGATAATAAACAAAATATGCCCAAAATTAAAAAGTTTTTTTAGTCAGCCAACAATGCAAGTACATCTGGCCACAATATTTCTATTGATAGTGACTCAAGTAGGTGGTAACTGCAGTATTGGTTTATAAGTCCACTGAAGAAGATTCGGCAATTATTGCCATTGGAGATAACTTCAGCGCCAATTATGTGAAAGACGATCATATTACGTTTAGTGTTCTCAAAATACTAGATGCTGCCTATTGCCAAACCTCCTGGTTATTTGCTTCACAAAAGAATAATGTTCGGTCTACGGGAATTCGGGATTGGAAGCGTTTATCAGAGAGAATTAAACAACACAGTTGTTCGATTGGCCATTTGGAAGCATGCGCTGTGTATGAATTTGAAAAAAAAACTGTACTAACACTGTTGACAAGGAACTTGAAAATGAAATTTGCAAAAATGACATTCATCGCTAATAGCAATTAAAAACAAAACCCCGTCAAGCCTGGATTTAAACAAAGTCATTGGTTTTAACTATAATTGTTATTTAGTCAGTTGGTAGGCACGACCTTTCTATAATAAACCCTTAGACCATCTCTATTTCGTTTTATTAGCCAAACCTAAATACATACACACATAATTGGCTATTAAAACCCTTCAGGGAGGGTTACAGTCTAGCTTCTTGTCCACTCATGTTGTGTGCGTTAATTTTATTCGTCAGTGGCGGGACCTACAATTTAAAGTTGACTCCGAACGACAGATTTTTGAGAAAGTTTTTCATGGCAGGTTTATGTACTCATACTGTCAGAGTTTTTGTCAGAAGTCAGCTATGAAGAAATAGCCGAAAAAATATTTTCTTTTTTATATTTCGTTTTGATGTCTGATCTGTGATTCGAACCCGGGCTTTACGTCTAATAAGCCAACACACTACCTACTAGACTGCGGCGACTTCAAAACCAAACCTGCACCAAGTATTAATTGTAATTTATGTTGTTACTGTTTAATATTTTTTCAGCCAGCGCGGGACGAAATATTATTGGTTCACGAAATTAATTTCACATTATTTCCACTCTTATTCTATGAGGTCCGCGTTGTCTCTTCTTCTCAATCGGATGACTAGGATCATTCACGATTACACGGGCTAATGGGTTCGGGTGGACCCAAAATACCTCAAATACGTCTCAGCATACCTCGATATTTCGTTTTTAACCTATGACACAATCAGGTCTTTATGAATGTTCGAATTTCTTATAAACCGTGGGACATTTCTTGTCAATCGCAATATTTTATTTTGTCGCCTTTGAATACGTTCAATGGTAGAAGCTGAGGCAGTGCCCCATAACTGCACTCCGTAGCACTAGATTGGCTTCAAAATTGCATTATAGAGAAGGAGCAATCCAAACTAAGAACCGAATTTCTATTAATAAGTCAATTTATTTGTATCGCCTTCAATTTCATTTGCGGCAACTTAGCATCTATGGGGCCTTTTCATGTTAGCCGGGGGCCAAGATGTATACCCAAATATTGAACCACAGAACTCTGGGGGATAATTTTGTTGTTTATTCGAACAGGCGGGTAGGATTCCTAATCAGTTTACATAGCAGTGGGTCCCATTTATTTTATTATGGAATTCTTAATTTTTTTTCTTTCTTGCAATTACCGCATATAAAACTTAAATGGCGTGACTTGTTTATATCGCGTTAATGAATTGTAATGAACACTTATTGGATTCCATTTCATCTGTTTCTTCCTCTTCTCGCGATATAAATATCTATGCATACATACATATGCCTCATAGCTATGCTAATATAGGTCTTTAGTGATTTAAATTCGATGTATTTTTCTCTTAAAAAACAAACAAAAACAGTTAAATTAAACTGGATTTGAATTGACAGATGTGTGTCAATTTTACAACAATTTCCACTTGCTTTAGCTTTGTTCAGCATGACATCACTTCAATTCTTATAAAAATTATATGATATGATGACGAGCGCGCATACTTTTTGAACGTACGTACGTAATTCAGTATCTTGTTAACAGGATGTAAATAATTACCACATGTTCGAATATTACGGTTAGAAGTGAATATCTGTCATCATTTTCAAATGAGCCTAGTTTACTGGGCCTAGTTTTAAAGTTGGCTCTACAAAGAAACAAAAATGCTGCACATATGCAACTCTGTGTTCCTCTGGAAAGCAATTACATTTGAAACACTTTTTCATTCTCATAACAATGATTAACTTGTGGAAATGTTCAAACGACAAAATAGTTATTTTGTTTGCCGTGCAAAATTAAAAGTTTTCAATTGAAATTCTGAGTTACAAAGCATAAGGATAGAAAAGATAGCAATTCCTCAATTCCTATGCATACTCTATAATTGGCAATTATTATTTAAACTTAATTAAGTTATTATAAAATTGCCAGCAAACAGTGGTAAAAACAAAAAAAAAAAATTTTAAAATTCAGCTTTTTTTGTGACCCTGTACAGGTCTTATAATTTACTGGAGTCTAGGTTAGGTTAGGTTAGAGGACGTGTACATTGTACAAAGTCCTAGCTTCTCATACCACTCCTATTATGTGCGTTAATTTTACAGATTAGTGGCGGGACCTTCAGTTTACAGTCGACTCCGAACGACAGATATTTTTGAAAAGCTTTTCATGGCAATTTTTACTCTCAGAGTTGCCAGAAATCTGCTTAGTTTACTTTCACTTTAGAATTAAAGCAACTTATAAGAAAATTATATCGACCTAAGCTATGTTAGCCTCCGAGATCAAATCTGTCAACTTTTCCCAAACGGGTAGCGGAAGATATTTTGTCATATTACTTAGGTACTTATTTAATTAACTGATCATCACAACCCCTTAATACGGATTACAATTAGGCTTCTCATATCGCAGACATACAGTTTAAAGGCGTTTTCGAATGACAAATCTTTGACAAACTTGTCATGACAATTTCATTTTCTCTTGGAGTCTCGAGAGAAATATTTTTTCATATTTCTTTTCGCTGGAAATGTCTGACATAGGTTTGAACCATTGCGTCACGTCTAATAAGTCAACACACTAGTGTGTACTATAAGCTACCAAACATACATAATTGGTCATTACAACCCTTCAGTCAGGATTACGACCTAGCTTCTCGCATTTCTTATGTTGTGCGGAATCTTCAGTTTAAATTGACTCCGAAAGACAGTTTTTGACCAACTTGTCATGACAATTCTATTTACTCTCAGAGTTTTTGCCAGAAATCTACTGAGAGGAAGTCGTCGAAGAAGTCGTTTTGATGTCCGACCTGGGGTTTAAACTCGGGCCTACAGTTTAATAAGCCAACACCCTATCTACTAGACTATTTATTATTACTTATTTATTCCGGTTGCTTTTTGACTACTGATTTGTATTGAACAGCATGCTATTTGGACCAAACTTCGAGGCCCAATGACAAATGTGCCCATTTAAAGATAAAGGCATAACACAACTAAGTTGGAATTTTCAATAAAAACCTATGATATGTAATATTTCAATAAAAATTGTTCAGCCGTTTAGCTGTTTTTAAATTCCAAGCATACAACCTCATTTTTATACATTCTTCAATGAGAACGATTTCAGTGAGATTTCAACTTTGATTTCAACGTGCGTAGTTGAATAATTCACTTAAAAATATTTTAATAAACTTCTAATATATCATCCCATCACTATCAATGTAAATGGAAAATATTTTTAATCAGAAAATATTATGATATTCCCATAATTATGTATGTCCTAAAACATTCGCTAATATAGAATATGTATCTACATAAGATTACAATCTCTATTATCGTATTAAAAAAGAAATTTGAATACAAAAGATTCAAACAACAAACTTGATTTTCATGAATATGCATGAAATCACTTACAAATCAAACAAATTTTTTTCTTTGTTTTTTTTTATTATTTCAGTAGATAGGATGAAATATAAAAAAAAAAAATATTACAAGAGCAGATAAGAAAAGAAATTTTCTGTTCATTGAATGCCAACCATACGGTAAACACTTACTGTAGATGAGGATAAGCGAAAGAGCCAGCAAAAATTCTGCTTAAATAATACACACACACACATACACACGTCGCCCTTGTATGAAGAACATACATAGACTGGTTAGACTGACATGCTATGCAATTATGTGAGCGCTATCATATCTTTAAACTTGAATGACTTGCAGCTATTTTTATATTTTTTGTTGTTGTTGTTTTGTTTGCCTGTTCCTTTTTGCATTTCTTATATTTTTTTCCTTTTTTTCCTTTTTTTTTTTGCAGTTATTATTATGATTTCTTGAATAATTCTTGTAGTTGTTGTTGTTGTTGTTTATATCGGCAAAGATAACGATAAACAATCATGAAAACTGAGTGGTAGTAGTAGTAGCAGCAGCAGTAGTCGTAGTAGTAGTAGCAAGTGGAATTGGTAAGTGGTTTTTGGGGAAGTGATCAGCAATGGGCAACAAACAACATCATGGATGGAGGACGACGGTAAAGATAGCGAGAGTGCGAAATTGCTTATGGAAAATCTTAATTCGATGCAACAACAGTTCGTACCCAATCGCAACTGCCAACATTGAAAGCAAATTTTCAATCAGCATAAATATCAATATCAATATCAATTTCTGTTTCACTTATTCTTTCATTCTCTTTTGTGTTCATGTTCATGTCCGTGTTCATGTTCCTGTAATGCTAAGCGAATATTGAGCAGGGAATACCATGATTACCACGCTTTAAAACAGTTGCATCGCCTATTCGTCATGTACGAGAGGCGCGACATTGGCCGTTTGCATCTTCACCAGGCACTAGTCGATTTGGCGTTTTTAATTAAAATTAAAGATTTGTTTGAGCTGCACTTATTAAGTAATAGATGAGAAGCAGCAGCATGATCTGCAGTAGCTGGAATAAATTATCATTTATTTTATGATTCAAAAGCTATTTTTGGCGTATTCAGGATCACTTCTAACCGACGCATAGCAGAGCAGCAATTTCAAAGACACGGGCATCGTGTCTGCCATAATAATAATTCGAAAACTGCCTGTTGTTTTATGTAAGCGGAATGTTCAACACAATTAGTGCTGCAACAAATAGGCAATTTTCCGCCATCACTTTTGGCTTATTTCGATTTTCCTCTTCGTCATTTGTATGTTCACAAAACGGAGCCTACTGAGCGAATACGAATCAATATTGTATTACGTTACGATTATAATGAAACAATTTCATAAGAATTGTTTGGTTTCTCCGACATACATACATACGTTCGAGTACATATTTTTTATTTTTTCCTATTTGTCTATCGTTTGCAAATTTAATAACACTTTTTGTAATGTGGCACTGTGTTATAACCAACCATAGAAGGAGAAACGTAAAATGCATCCATTAAGTGAAATGGTTTTCATCTTTATTTTCCATCATTATTTATTGTTATTGGTTGCAATTGTAGCTGTTGTGGTTACTCTTGCTCTTGCTTTTTAATGTTGCAAGTTTATTTTCGGTATTAATTATGTTGTATTTTAATGCCTGCAGAGTTTATTTGCTCTACTCTACTTCACTCTACTGTACTCCACTCTACTCTACTCTACAGCATCATATTTTCAGTTTTGTTTACAACTTTTGCCACTATTTGGCTGCAGTTATTATGATCGTCGGTGGTAGTGTTAAACTATAAATGACGTTTATTTTATTTTTTTTTTATTTCCTTTTTCAACACAAAATAAGTAACAAAAAAAAGAAAAAACAGAAAACAGCAGCCTATGAATTGACATAATTGGTAGGCAGGTTTGTTTTGCCGCGCTAGGCTATAAATTAAAAACGAAAACTTTCTCTTCAAAGATTTGCTCAGTTTAGTTGCTCTTACTATTCGAATTTTTGTTTTGATTAATGCTTTAATTAATTTTTCACAACTGTAGCAACTGTAGAAAAATGCAATCTTTTACTTTTAAAGACAATTTAATTAAAAACAAAAAAATTGTTTTGATTTTTTTATTCCGTTTCGACTTCATTAGGTCTTGCAGCCAGTGATTGTGATTATTTGAAATCGTTTCAATGTGAAATGAAAAGAAAAGCGATTTCAGTTTATTTCCCCAAATAAAAATTGAATGGGTTGTAATAGAAAGTTGAAAAGTCGCCCTTACGATAGAAATTTTCACGACGCCATTATGTGGGGAAGAAACGTATTGCTAGTAGTAATAAGTCTAGTCAGTGGCGTGGTGACTTTTTAAACATGAGGGCTCGGTTAAAACCTCAGGTCAGACATTTCAACATGCTGAAATACGAAAAATATTTCTTCGGCAACTCCATCTCAGCAGATTTTCTAAAAAATTGCCATGAAAAGTATCTCGAAAATCTGTTACCCGGAGGTGACTTTCACGAATAAAATTATATCGCAATCCATACTAAAATATTGTAATGACCAATTATATGTGTTATGTATTTATACAGTCATAAATTTTGTAGAAATAAATATCTTTAAGACCTAGAATGACGCAGCGTCAACATATGGAAAGATATCTCTGGACACAGTGACACCACATTGTCTTTACTCAGATTTTCATTCAAATGAAAAATTTTCCTGTTTTCTTTCAAAGGTTATGTAATTTCAATTGTTTTTATTAAACGAACATTGTGAGTGTGAAATCTTGGTCCTTATAGCCAGAGCCTCAAACAGGTTTTGCAATACATCTAAAACTACTCACCAGATTCGAATAAAATAAAATTGTTTTTAAAAAGTTTAATTTTAGTTACTAATTAAACAGATTTCTGTGCCAATTTGGGATGCCAATCTGGAAATCTCGAATCCTGAAAACCTGGGATTTTCGGAATTCACAAAAACCCGAATCACGGGATTTTTAAAAACTTATCCCTGGATTTTTCGGAATTTTCGGGATTGTGAATTCATATGTAATTTTACCCTAAGGTCCTGAGAAAAAATTCTATATCATTTGATTTCGATAATACCATCTCAGATGAGGAAAGTCCTATTTCCAGTGATAAAAAATTATTTGATGGCATCGAAGAATGCAAAAGCCCTACAAAACGAATTAATAGGGTAACTGATTTAGATACTCAACTGTCCAAGGAAATAGATTTATTTACATCAGGAGGTGGTAGAGGTGCATATAGCATATAGCTATCTTGCAATTATTTTATCAACAAATGTTGATTGCGAGAAGTGTTTTTCAACGGCAGCGTATGTTGACAACAAAATTCATTCTTATCAGATCACATGTTAGATGCTTTAATCTTTTTGTTGAAATCCAATAATTTTCTTACAAGTACTGCATTTACTGCTTTTTTGTTACTTTTTGTATTGCTTTTAGATTAATGGCATATAATTCTGATATAATTGGAATATAAATGACTTTTTTTTTTCGACAAAATATTTTTATAATTAAGAGAAAATCGCAATTTTTCCCTTGATTTTTCGATATTTTTGGATACCGAATTATCCGGAAATATCCCAAGATTTAGGAATCGGGATTTACAAAATCCCGAATCCCGGGTTTTTTAAAAATCATTCCCGTTTAGCCTCCTTGATTACTAGTTGTTCTGTACTGTCAGAGTTTTCATTTTTAAAATTCCCCATAAATGTTTTAAAATGTTTAAGACTACCTAACTATTCTATTTTTAACATTGTGTACGAAGCATTCTTTAACAATCTTAGATCAAAAATGGTATTTTATGTATATCCGCAATGAATGGATTTTATTTAAAAATTTTCTTCTAAATATGATTTTTGCTCAACATTTTTTCCGTAAGACTTGTATTAGATTAGGCATTGCATTCAAAGTTTGCTCTTAGGTTCTGTAACTGTAACGCAATGTGTTCACTACACCTCACAAAATTTAATCTGGTCCGTAAATATAACTTTAAACATTAGAAGTCAATGGACCTATTAATATATTTTGTGTCATAATCTAAACGTAGCCTGATATGTTGAAGACATGCTTTACATTCGCGGTTTTTGCAATTTAATAAAATGTTTTCAAAAATTTGATTAATTTTTTTTTTTATTTTGTAAAACAATGGGTTTTTTCTTTTGGTATTCTTCACCAGTTCTTCTTCTTCCTAAGGATATTAAAAGTGAATGCCTACACTTTGAGCGAATCAAATAAGAATAAATGACATAGGCTTCTTAGAGAGTGCGAAAATAATTAATTTTTAAAAAAAATTCTTATTTATCTAAGCTGTACGGGCATTTGTTTGCAATTATTTCAGATTATTTTAGCAGAGTAAAATATGTAGGCAATATGTTAGCGTTGTATGTTGATTTTCGAATATATATACAGTCAAACCCGGTTATAACGTACTCCGTGGGACCAGAAAAAATAGTTCGTTTTAGGCAAAGTTCGTAATAAACGTGGTGAAATCATAGTAGAAAATATAAAATACAAAGAATTTTTATCATTTATTAAAAACAAAAAGGATTTTTTTTTTTAATTAAAAACCAAAAATATATGTTAATTCTTTTTATCTATCAGCTGATTAAAGATGCTAAGTTACAATTTAATGCTGCCATATTAATTAGAAGTAACGACTATTGCCACACTGCAAAGTTATTTCTGAGGGTTCATTATAAAAATGGTAAAATGTATGAAATTTAATTACTGGGACCATTTAAAGTAGTTCCTTTTAACCGAGAATTCGTTATAAACGAGTTCGTAATAAACAAAGTTTTTTGTATGAAAATTGTTATTAAAATTCACGAATTCGTTATAACCGAGTTCGTTATAAGCGAGTTCTTTATAAACGAGTTTGACTGTATACATATTTTCATAAATATAAATTTTTAGTTATAATTTTTATCAAATTTATATTTGGTAACGGTACTCTTCCAGACATTGTTGCTTTAGGTTAAAATACGCAATTAGCCAAACTAAGAAATGTTCCACAATCTAAATTTTTCAGTCGACCTCTCTCAGGGAAAAAATTCTAGTAGATTCGTTGTATAATAATACGAATGCAATATTTTGTTACGTTATGCGAAAAATTTTCCTTCCACTCTGACGAGCATAATTGACATAAACAGTTTACGGGCCATTATTACAAATTGCCGTTAAATCGGGGTGTAGTTAAAGGTACCTTTAACTAAAGGGAACTGTAAAGTTACCTTTAACTTTGTAGTGACTTAAATAGAAATGAAACATTAATACCGTTTCAAGAAATGTCAACTACTGACATTTATTTCGCTTAAAGTTCTGGAATGATATTCTTACTCTTACAAACATACAACCATACAACCATACAATATATATTACATAAATTCGATATTCGAATGTAAAGAAGGAATGAAAAAATGAAGTGTAAAAATGAATAAAATGAATAATACAGTCGTTATTACAACTTACAGATAAAATAAAGTTAAAGATATGGCAGTGTCGGAACTATGTCGATAACACTGCTCAATTAAACAAATTTTTTTAAACGCAGTGGCAACGACGGGTTTCGTTTTTCTGTTGTATATGTATGCTTATATTTACAGTTGCCATATTGAAAATAATATATAATAATGACAAGTTCAAACATAAACTTAACTTTAAAAGTTACTGGTAGGATGATCCTCCCTTTAGCTTAACGATCACTTCTACCATATAATGAAAAACCATTTATTTAAAATTCTCCTTTTAGTTAACGGCAAGTTGTAATAATGACCCTAAGAGTTAAAGGCAATTTTATTTTAATTTCTTATATAATTCATATTTATTTTAGTTTTGAACATAAAAAAAAATAAAAACTAATAACTAATAAATAAAAAAAAAAAATACTTTTTAATAACTAAAATGTTAAAATAAGCGATTGTTTATTGTTATAGTGGGTGTAAACTGTGTCAGAGGAAAGTCCTTTAGTATGGATATCCATAATTTAAATTCCTTTCATGAAAATTCACAACATTTTTAACAATTTCATTTGAGTTAACTAATGGGATTATTATTACACATTCTACTTAAAGGATGAGGAGGATATACATTGTTTTGTAATAAATATTTGCAACATTTTACAAAACAAAATTTATTACATTCAATATAAGGGCCAGTAACTACTTATCATCGAAATTAATTCGACAAATTTCAAAATTTTAACTATAAATAGTGCATTTACATAAAATTCTGTTCTTTATATTAGGGCCTTAGATCTTCTATATCTAGTTTGGTAAAACTGCTAAAGAATTAAGAACTCAAATGTATTGGGTGATAAAATGATTGGATTTTAGAAAATTTATACAAAATTAGGTCAGAGGTTATGATCTTTATTCGTTTGTATTTTTATTCCATACACGTACATACATATTTAATTAATTTTGGTTTCTTTTTTCCTAATAATAACGACAACAATAATAATAAATTTTCTAATCATTTGAACAAAATCTAAACAGAAAATAATTTGAAAATTTCAAATTTTTTATTCATAAGTACAACGGACAGTTGGCGTACAACCAGTACTGATATCTTGTGTGTTTCTTTTGGGATTTGAACTTTATAAAGATTTTATTGTTATTTTTATTTATTTTTGGTTTTTTTTTTGTAGAATTTCGTGTTAAATATGCAGTTTTCTTTATTGAAATTACTTCTTCGAATAACATATTGCGTGTTAAATACGAATTTGTTTTAAATGTTTTACAGCATATAATACGAGTGTAAAAATTTTTATTTAAAAGAATATTTTTTTTTCAATAGAAAAACGCACATCACAGCACATCTCTTAGAAGCTTAGAAGCTATTAACGAATATTTACTACAATAACATCAGAGTTAAAAAAGTAAAAAATAAATCTCTTTTCTAGCCTTAGAACATAAAAAAGAAAAAATACATTTCAAAAATATACGATGTTTAGCATATCAATAGTAGAGTTTAAGGGGGGGTTTTTACTCTCTCATCTCCCAGTCGTTTGAAGAGGCCTCATGATTTCTGGCAAAATTTAATGAATAACGTTGTGTGGGTCAATAACCAAGCTGTTTGACTGACCACTATTTTGTATTTTCGTGGTTTTATGGATTATTTAATGCCATCATAGAATGGAGAAAAAAGAAGTAGGAAAAATAAATAAATTTAAAGATGAAATATATGAGAACTAAAATGCTTAACGGAAGAAGTTTATAAAAAAAAAAATTAAATATGAAAAATAATTTAAAGAAGAATTAACAGAAAAGATGAATGTTTAAGCCATTAGACTGACTAAAATAATTCGAATATTATTACATGGGAATTCAAGAATTCTTTTCATTATTGCTGCTAAGAAACTAGCTTTATGAAACTAGATTACAATTAAAGCTTGAAACATTTAAAGTATC
Organism: Sarcophaga peregrina; assembly: GCA_014635995.1. Lineage (NCBI taxonomy): Eukaryota > Metazoa > Arthropoda > Insecta > Diptera > Sarcophagidae > Sarcophaga > Sarcophaga peregrina. Next base: position 57,792,713 of record CM025793.1, on the reverse strand, counting down.
AGAAAAATTATTAAAAACAAAAAAAAAAATCTGATTTGCTATTTATGCCAAACGGAAAGACTTAGGAACCAAACCTGTTTTATTATTACCATGATAGTAACAGTGATTGTTTTGTTATTTTTTAGACACTAAATCCATAACAACATATAAATCTAATACAAGAGATTTTGTTTAATTAATTGATTCGATTTCCTAACACTTCTTCCACAAAAAAAGATGCGTTAAAAGCAATGACAGAAAAGTTGTGAATCTTTATGACTTTGTTACTAATGAGGCTTTTGTTTAAACTATCAAATTTATGAGTCAAATATTAATTTTATTCTTTATTTCTATTGTTAAGCAAATTACGTTCTCTGTATTAGTAGTGTCAGACACTAAATCGAGACTATTCTATACCGGCCACCATAGAATTGTAAATCTTAACTTAAAAGCTGCTTGAAAAGAATTTCCTTTTTTTGTGTTTCAAAAAAATATTCAAGGTAACTAAAGAATATTTGTCAACAGAAAACATAAAAAAATATTTGGGATGTTAAATTAAATACACAACAAAAATCTGGCATATGATAAATTGAAAATCTTTAGTTTACGATTTATATTTTTGTATCTATTACGTGTTAGAAAATGAAAAATATTAAACGAATTTCTACTACTTCTACTGCTACTGTCATGTTCTGTAGTCATTGGAAATTTGTAAAAACAATTTTTACAAGTGTTAATTTTGAATTTTGAAAAGAAAAATCTATAAATATCAGTTTTTATCGTATTTTTGTTAAAATTTCATTTATAAATTTTATAAACTGCAGCAAATTTTCAAATAATAGAAAATATTTTCAAACTCTCTACTTGACGAACATTAAATACACCTCCGTAAACGTACATTTGTTGCAGACAATTGTTATTAGGTTTGCTTAAACATTAATGGAAAGTGACAAAAAAAAAAAAAAAGGTAAAAAATCCCATTTGGTTAGGTTAGGTAAAGTTACATGAAGTTAAGTAAGATGGAAGACATCAAAAGTCAAGTTTCCAGACTCCAGTCATGCAAGAATATTTTTACCCCCACTGAATCGTTTTTTTGCTACTCATAAGTACTCATGTAATTTTGTGTATGAGTGAATCAACAGAATTGAAATTCAACTACTCTGATTCATTTGTACTCAGTACAACATTGATTTATAAGTACATGTTGCAATAAGTAAGAATACAATGTTGACTTCAAACTCATAACATTCTTTCGGCTACTCATTCAGATTAATAAATAAAAACTAATTATAATACTCATAAATAATTCGAGTGACTCGAATCATTCATCAAAATTTACAGTCTTAGTTGTTGTTGCATTTACGAACAAAGAAGAAAGAAAAGACAAAGGCAAAAAGCAAAGCATTCACACAACTTTCTTGTGAGTAATGTAGTGTTCGTACGCGAATCATACTTACTTTGTGCTTCGTGTCAATGCTGAGTCAAGGAGAGTTGAAATCAAAAGGTCACCCTATAATTAAATAATTACCCACAATTTTTGCCCTGAAATTAATGATCTGGATCTATGCTCGAGCGATTTAAGGCTGTGGTCATCTCACATAAAGGTGATATAACTGTGTATGCAAATAAGCCACAAGACGCGTTGGTCCTTAAAGTCAATATAACCCTTGTCATCAGTCAAATTCAGCTTGATTTATGCACCAAAGTCGTCGGAAATTCAACATTTCGAATACTTTCCACTTAGAAAAGATGTGCCGGTCATTTAAACGACGTTATATGCTATCAACAGGTATTCCAAAATAATGAAATATTTCGTTAATATTTCACACATACTTTGTTTTATTTAAATTTTAAAATAAGAATCACTACTTTAAAGGCCTAATATTTATACATGTTGTTTACCTTGGCCTAGGTTGTCGCCTTAATTTAGTAGTAACGCCAGGGTTCGAACCACAGGCCAGACACTAAAACAAAATTATGAAAATATTTCTTCGGCGCTTTCCTCTCAGCCGAATTCTGGTAAATAAAATTGCCATGAAAAGTTTCTCAATAAATTTGTCATTCGGAGTCGACTTTAAACTGTAGGTCCCTCCACTCATGTATAAAATTAACGCACTCGACATAAGCACTGTGAGAAACTAGGTCCATAACTCTGACTGAAGAGTTATAATGGCCAATTATGTATGTATGTTTACTTTGGCCTTTTAAAAATTAAATTTAAAGTTTTATCAACGGACTTTAACAAAAAACTTTAAAAAAGTATGAATTTCTCCCCATTATTAAGTGAACAAATTTTTTGTTTTGCTTTTGTTTTTCATTTTCAAATAAAAAATAAAATAAAAATTCGAAACTTTATTAAAATATTTTTTTTTCTTCTTTTCTTTGTAATTCATTTCGGAATAAAACTGTTAAAACATGATCTGAACACACTTAATGGTTGTAATGGAAACCGGTTAAATGAAAACTAATTATTAATATGCAGGCAATAAATTGAATTTAATTCAGGCCGAATGTGGGTTTCAAACCAATTTCAGTTGTAACTGTAAGAGGGAGTCATTGTAATTTTATTAGAATTTATGAAAGTCGGAAATACACAAATAACCCAGCAATAGTTTTTACAAGAATTTTGTTACACATAATGTGTTTTAAATGCTCATTTTTATCTTTTTGAAAACGTTTAAAAACGTTTGAAACTTCACTGTTTTCAACTTGATGATACAACAATAATTTTTTAGCTCATTATTCTTCTTTGTTTACAACCTTTTTACACTTGTTCGTTATATTTGTATTGCAGCGATCTTCAAACCACAACCATTCTCTGCTACGAACTTGTCTTCGCACTTTACTTTAATTTGATTGATATTTTAACAATTTTGTAGTGAATATATACATTAAAACCTTCCCATGTAGAAAGCATTTTAGGAAATTGCAGGATTTCATTTTATTTCTACTAAAATGTTAAAACCTTTCATAATGTAAAGGCTATAATCGATTATTAAGCAATTGAAAATTTACAAAAATTAAAAAAGAAAGGAACTAAAAACTAATAAAAATCAGAATCAGGTCAAAATAAGAAATGAGGAATAGTTTTAAATGCAAATGCCTTACGAAATTCCAAATCCCAAATCATCAGAAATAACTGGAAAAAGTGACTGATAAACGGCATTCAAACAGACATGAGAATATAATCGGTTACCTGTGCACGGAAGAGAATGAAATAAAAATTAGAAAATTAAATGCAAAAAAAAAAGATCTTTAGATATGCATTCATGAAAAACTGAAATAAAATTAAAGAATTATTATGTATATGCATAGCACACCATTAAGTACACATTCGATATTCACACTCTACAAAAAAATATTAAAAGTTTGCATTCTAGCTAGCAAAGCAGATGTGAAAAACACAATCTGACACAATTTTTGTATTCTTTTTTTTCATGTTTGAAGTTATTTTCTTCGTATTTATCTTTCTGTTTTCCATTTATTCGGATCTGTTAGTTTAAAGTGTTAATATTAAACAAACAACAATACTATCAACCAATAAGCTATTATGAAAACTTGAATGCATAATCGTGGTTTCACAAAAACATTAGGTATCGTAAAAAGAGTTCCATTGTATTTGTTCGAAATCTGGAATCTGGAAATCTGTATCAATAATTCTATTGTGACACATTCACTCTATATATTTTTGTCTAAAAACTATCCAAAGTACCTTATTTCCTCTGCTTACCGCTCCCCAACTCTTCTTTCCTACATACCTTCCTTTCATCCTTTGCCCTCCTTCCCTCCTTTAGGAGGTTATACAACGGGTCAGTTCGACCTCCGGGTACTGTACTTGTGAAGTTCGAGAGGTACACGTCCTCTAACCTTACCTAACCTAACCCCATGAGACAAGTAACCAGTCCTTTGGTAATGCACTGTAGGTGTACTTGATCGTGGTGATGTATATCCTGTAATGATGAAAATAAATCATCATCAGACCACATTATTTGAACCTATAAGGTAAGAACGCATCCAGTGGGAATGTTATTGGGCAGAGAATAGATTGTGTTGACATGAAGCAGCATTTGAGGGGAGGACAACATGGACGTAGTACTATAGCTCTTTACTGACTATTATGATAGTAATTACTTATTATTATTAAATAATATTGTCTGCAACCAACCACTTGTCTAAAGGATTCATCTGTTAAGATGGTAAAATTGTTCAGTTTCAAGATCTTAATAAAGGCCCGTAGCGCCTAGGAGAGCTTATGCTGGATTATATGAAATTAGTCATCTATCTGTTTAAATTTGAAAAATTTAATTCAGAAAAATCAGAAAATGACAATACTTATGTCATTGTATCCTCTCACAATTCTCCACGCCACGCTTGACCAACGTTGGGATTTAGTGGAGATTTATTTCCAATAATTGGATGACGATATTCCCAAAAAAAAAAAAAATATAAAAATTAAGATGAAGCTTCTTTTCATCTTGGTGGGTATGTTTATGTGCAAAATTTCCGTATTTTGGATTCAGAAAATTCACACGTGGTCTTACTGAAGACAATGCTGCCAAAACCATTGGCAGTGTGGCTTGTGGAGCGGAGACATGATTGGCTCATATGTCATTAAAAATGAGAACAGCGCAACCCTTAGGGTCAATGAAGCTACCTATCGCACCAACTTTTCGGTGCCCGCTCTTCATTATATTAATGTGAACGACGTTTGGTTTAACTGAATTGTGCCACTTGCCACATATCTTAAGCCACAATCGATTTATTGCGCTAAATATTTGTTGGCCGCTTAATTAGCCGAAATTGTAATGTCACCGTTCGACTATTTTCTGTGGGACACCATTAAAGAAATGTCTTATGCCAACAAACCAGAGACAACCGAGCGCTAGAGGACAAATCTTTGTGATGCCATTGCCGAGATACAACCCCGTACTCTTAGAAGAATGCATGAAAATTGATTCGATCAAAAGCCACGGCTACCATATGAATGAAATAATATTCCACTTCTAACTCGTATGTCACAACAAAAAAATAAATTTTGCAAAATTTCAAACCGATTTTGATTTGTTGCATTTTTAAATTTAAACTTTTAAATCACCCACCCCATATTACGTCTATTTACAAACATTAATCGGGCAGTTTATTTTGATGTTGTTTGTGTGTGACTCATTCTTTAATGGTATTTAAACGTTAACTTTGAATTTATTGAGCTCAGCTTTAGGATTTTATCGCCTACGTAATGATGGCAATTATTACTATTGCAGTTTACCAAAAACTATCTGCTAGAAAAGTAAAGGAATCATTTTTACAACACCCTATATAACTGAGAATAATAAAAATCATTGCAATATTTATTTCATTAGTCTTTCTGCCAACACATTTTTTGCACGATTTTTTACAATTCAATGTCTAAAAATTATTGTGCCTACAGGAAGACATAAATATAATTCAATGGCTATGATATTAATATTCTTAGTAACAACGAATGTTATAGAGAAATCAATTAATAAATAATTTAAAATTATCATATCCAGATTATAAAAATAATAGTAGAAATTCTTTATGATAATTTAATTGCAGATAAATCAGTTTCAAATCAGCCCTACCCTCACTACCGGTTTAAGTGCGCATTATTGAAAAATAGATTTTCGATAATATTCTTTGCGTTTTTATTTTTTTTGTTTTTGAAATCAATTCAATGTTATTACAATAAAATGCAATGAAAATGCAACTTTGATGTTTGATGCTGCTGTTTGGAGTCGACTTTAAACTTTAGTTCGCACTACTCACGTATAAAATTAACGCACACAACATTAGTAGCGTGAAAAGCCAAGTCGCCAATTAATTTATGTATGTAATGATCAGTATAATTTTCATTACAAATCCCGCTAAATTTCATTTCAAAATTCTTTCATTCATAACATACCATATACGGTATCTTTGTACCCATGATTACTATTTCCATTCTATTCTCCCAAAACCATTCCAACAGTTTTATTAAATGACTTGTGTGTATCCGGTAGAATTAAATTTCCATCATTGATATTCATAATGCGCTGATTAATAAGTTTTTTTGTGACTGACTTGAATATATTACTCTTCGAATTGAAATGGAACTCTGCTTGCTGGATTTTTTCCCAGAAACCTTTTTAGTAATTATTTCAAATCCATTTTTTTTTAACTGGAATTTTCAATTTAATTACGATTACTTAACTGATAATTTGAAGGAGGAAATATGAATTTTTGAAGGCAAATAAGATTCTTCAAAATATTTAAAAAAAATTCTAAAGTATTTCATTCCTTTATGATAAGATCTTAATAATATTCACAGGGAATCAATTCACTTGATTTGAGATTTCCTGATCATTTTAACGACAAATTCAAATTAGTGACATATTCAAAGTACAGAATAATAAATCGGCGATGTACATACGAAAGTGGTCGAATTTCTGAAAAATCACTTAAACTCCAAATATATATATTACAACCAATTAAAACCAAAATATTTTTGGAAAAAAATCTTATTGTAAAGTGGTAATACGAGGGCGGATTAATAAGTTCGTACCATTTACATTTCGAGTACTTAAATCAACTTTAACTTACACTGCATCAGTCATTTGACTCCTGCCACAATCTGTTAAAACGTTAGTTGCTCTATGTTTGAGGAGGAAATGGCAAAAAAAAGTGGATTTCGTGTGGTCATTGATCATTATTTTGTACAGAAAAATAAACGATCACTCAAACCGATGCTAAATTCGACTCTGCTCTGTAAGATTGAATGGTAAAAAGTGGTTATAGATGCCCAGTTGAGGTGTCTTGTTATCTATTTAATTGATCACTAGAATCCTTCAACCCATGCCTTCAGTAGCATACATGTTATGTGTGTTAATTTTATTCATGAGTAGCGGAACTTACAGTCTAACGTCGAACCCCAAACAACAGATTTAAGAAGCCCTTCATGGCATATTTATTTAATTTGTTAAGGAATAGTCACCGAAAGAAAAATTGTTTCAGATTTCATTTTGTTCGGGATCTAAAATGGGGACGAGATCTAAAATGGCGAACCATCATCTAGTATGTTGAATACGTTAACAGACAACCTACCAGCTAACATGACATCCCCAGTTGAGGTATCAATACTGGAAAACATTAAAAATATTAACAATGTAGTCTTGACTGATCGAAAATTGAAAGTTCATAAGATTGTAAAGGTAAACATTACACATAGCCTAATGAATAAATTTGTCGCAAGTTAGTTGCAGCTCTTACTCACAATCGACCACAAATGAAATCGTGTTTCAACTTTGTAAGAATGTAATGACGTTGTTCAAATGCATTATGGAAGAGTTTAAAGTTTACGCTGTTTCGTAACCATCGATGAAATGTAGATCCAATATAGACAGAATGACAGTCAAAAAAAGTCCACAGAATCTCTCAATAGGTTTTTCAAATAGATGTGGCCTTAGCGAGATTGTTTTGGGATACAGTTCGTTAAAAGGTTAGAAAAAATGCAAACGCCCGTGAATTTAACTAAGAACTCCTACCTTATCTGGCCTGTTCACCGATTTTATACTTGAGTGACTATTGTTTTGCTTCAAATTGGATGAACCTTGAAAAATCAAAACAATGTTAGGCACTCCGTGATGCGCTCTCTCTCGCTCTTTCTCTTATACTAAATGCAAAAGAAATGAAAAAAATTTAATGATAAAACTGTATTATTTGAATAAATATGTACATAAACGTTTACTACATTGCATGCATATGTCATGGATATCCATAACTCATCATAATTGCCACAAATTTTAAAGTAACAGTAACCACAACTTTTCAAATATTTTTTTTTTGTTTTGTTCTGTTTTTTTGAAGAAAAATTCGAAACAATTTTACACTTTAATTGGCTGCCAAACTATTTATGACTCTGTAAAGAGTTCCAAGGATTTCATAAATAAAAGCGATTTTTGTAGTTTGAAAAATTGAATATCACCGTTTCATATTTTACATTTTCAAAATTAATACTTTACACGCTCCAAACTGAGCAGCTCTTTAAAGCTTATGTGGTGCCAGTGCATCAGTTTCAATATTCATTCACACCTCTTCACATGACAGCATAGAGAACGAAATAAGCGAGAAATATTTGTATGAAGAAATGAACACAGATTGGCTTTTCAATTTAGTTAATGTCATAACAAATGACTGCGCGATTTATTACCATTTAAATTGTAATTGCACAAGTTATTCTAATCTTTTTCTCTTTTTCTCCCTCTCTCTCTCACTCTCTCTCTCTTTGTAAATAATTGAAAACTGTAAAGAAAAACGAAACGAAAACATACCGATAACCGATAGAATGACTAACTGATTCTCTCTACATGATGAAGAAGATGATCGACCCAATTTTCCATTTGTTTTCCTTGTTTGAAGGCATTTAAAGTTGCCGTGAACGGCGTAAGTAAACAAATAAAAACACTTCAACCAATTCAAATTATGAAAGCATTTTGGAATGGCGTTGCAGCAGCAACGTTGCATTCGAATTGTGTAAATACAGTTGTTGGCTAAATTTTATGACAAATCTGGCCTGGCCTAAGCACATTTGTAGAATCGAAAAAAAATTACAACAACAATAAGTAAAGTTGTGTTGTAAATATTGCAAAAGTAAAGCTGAAAATGATTAATTTAATCCCTTCGGCTAGTTTGGTTAGTTTGGAAAGAAGGAACTGCATTAATATACACTTTAGCCCTGGGGGTTGGCTAATGAAATGAAATAAATTTTAATCTAGAAAAACGAATACAAAAACCCGAAAAAAAAAAAATCCAATGAAATCCCATGGTATTGTAAAGAAATTAAAGAATTTTGTCTTCTGCTAATGGAATCGAAAAACCATAAAAAAATGGCAAATGGAAAATGAAAATCAAATAAAATAATTGGAAAAGCAACAGTTTGAATTGAGATTCAGAAAAAGTAGAAACAGTTGCACGAACACAAGCATGTGGTAGTATTTGCTTGAGGTGTTTCATGCTTTAAATTGTATCTCCAGCAAATTCGTTTATTGTAGGAAGCAAATTCCTCGACATTTGCCAATCATACTCGTAACAGTCAATCATCAGTTGATTTTTACTTGAATCGAAATGCATTGCAGCATAATGAAGCAATTAAACGATCATTTCTTATATAAGCGCTGCAGACACAAAATGATAAAAGGGGGCGAGGGCACGCTATTTGAGGCAGTTGAATGTATTGTAACATGCAGATCCATTCTCTATGTGTTGCGGGCTTAAACAATTTTTAATTGTTTTAAAGTTTCATTCTTTGAAATTGTATCGAGATCATAACAAAAAACATGTCTAATGCTGTGATAAATTTAATATTGTTGGGCGTAGCGAACTTAATAGCGAATAAATGCATGAATGCCGTGACGTATTTTTAAGTTAAAAATGTATCTTTCAGTGAAAAAATCTATTGGGATGGTGTCGTGTGGTAAACACCAATTGCTTCTTACAAATTAATTACATGGCCACGATAAAGCATCGCCTATGTGTACAGCGCTCCAACATCACACTAGCGCAGATGTTTGTTATCACTAAGACTGTCCATTCGTCGATAGCGATGATTATAAAAAGTGATCGAAAACACACAAGTTTTTAATTTTTTCTGAAAGTCAAAATTTTTATGATTTGGCTTGTGGGGGGTGCCCTTTTTCTACAGAAATCACTTGATAACTCGGAGGCAGTTAAATACAAAAAATTCTATAAATTTTATAAAAATGGGCACAGGTCATAAGATCGCGAACTCATTTAGAAGAGAGGATAGATCCATCGTAATGCCGTTGGGTAATATTCAAACCGGGTTTCAATTAGTTCCTATAGTAAGTCATTTTGATTCAATCTGGGTATCGTCTGTGAGATACACTATTGTGCGATGAAAGTCTTGCAATTCAAGGATAGAACACGCCTGTTATTATTTTGATTAGTTTAGCAGAACTTAACAATACCGCATGTCTCAGGATACCCAGTAGCGTGTCGTAAACTAAGCTCTGTGATCCCCTGCCCAGGTCACCAGCATTGCACGACGATGCTCCTTTTATATATTTAGACAATATCTCTAAGAAATTCCCAGCAGTCATGAATCATATCCAATTGGCAGCGTTCGCATGGGACTTGTTGCAGCCTAAGTGCCCGAGTAAATTCGGATTTTTAAGGCCATTATGTCTACTCTGTTCAATTTTTTTGATTAGTCTGTGAGTAATTGGAAAGAGTAGTTGGTAACTTTTGGATTACCCGACAAAAGGTTTCTGATTGGAAGCATAAAATCAAATTTTCTATCGAAAACAATTCTAAGGAACCATTGATGCGAATATGTATGTAACTATGCCAGTGGTGAACTTTAATAAGATCCACTGACACCAGGCCTTAGTTGGAGCATAACGGAGTGCTCAAAAAGTCAGAACGGAGTTCTTCACAAGATAACTCTAGGGTTTCGAAGTCTTCGATGGGGATGAAACGCACCACCTCCACACACGCATATTAGCGCACTACTCAATAGACTACTGTGGCATCCATCTGTACTCAATGAAGCGTATTCTCTGCCTTGCCAACGCAACTCAGAGAATACATTACATTTCGTATTTAACGTGTATTTGTTTAAAGCCTCTGAATTGAATGCAGCAGTAGATTGTTGTAAGTTAGTGTTTGACCACTTTTCACATTGCCGGCTCTATTGGGGCTATTACTTTACGAATGTTGGTTTTTAAGTTGTCAAATGTTGAGCTGCAAGCCAAAAACATCAGTTACCATAAGGCCATAGCGACGGTTCTTTGTGGCCACGGTAACGGTTCTTTGTATATAATTTTCTAAGAAATTGGAAACAATGAGACCTCCAGACAATAATGCTTGTAAAACAGTTATCTTTTCCAGATACAAGGCTTTTATTATGTAAATTCTTCTGAATGACAACAGAATTATAGTCAAACAAGAGATCTATTCCTAGACTGTGAACAATGTTTTTTAAAATCTCAATACGTGATATGAGATTTTTAGGTGTATTCGATTATTAACCCCGTGTTAGTGTTTGCCCAATAAGAATAATCTAATGTTGCCTGAACTGTGTTTTTGTTCATCATATTGTGACAACATTTTTAAGATTGATGGGTACATGCTTTCAGCGATTAGCAGCATTGCTAGTGAGATAATTAAGTTTTTACAAAATCGTTAACACACCAATAAAAAGTTCAAACACAATAAATATTGAATTGTAAAATAAAATGCGATCATTTAGATCTTGGAATGAATTTAGATCGCCACATCAGTAGAGTGTAAACCTGAAATAACACAAAATAACAATAAAGTGAGAATAATATGTACGACAAGAGAATACCGCAGCACCGCATTCATTAATTATAAAATTCTGTAAATTTAATTGTAATTCATTAATCATGGCATAAACAGTGAAACGAACAAAATGCTTTTAAGCAATAAAAAGTTGAAAACAGTTTATCGGTCTTTCCAGATTCATTAGAGTTTAGTAGGTGAATCAACCAAGTTAAGATCTTTTCGAATCAAAGTTTTAACAAAATATTCGTCTTGTATTCTTGCCGCCATACATTCTTGCTGTTCTGTTGTTGATTTCACAAATATGCGAGTATCATATGGCTAAGAACAATGGCAATGACAATGGCAACTCCAATTGCAACTGCAACTGTTACAATTGTAATAACAATAATAATGCAAACACAACAATAAAATAATCATTATCGCAGTCATCTCTCAAACAGCAATAGTAGGAACATAACAACAAACAACAAAGTATTGTTAAGATCGCGTGTTGAAAAATGATGCACGTACTTTTATTGTATCGTATTTGACTCTTTTTTCGTATTTTTCTTATCAGAAATCTTGGCATGCCACTGAATGTGGCAGCATTCAAACAAGACAGTATTTACACACAGGCAGATAGAATAAAGAGAGATGCATACATTGATTACATACATACGTACATACAGTTGTGTTTAAAATAATAGGAGTGCCCTTCATTTAAAAGCAAGGTTTAAAATTAAGGAAAATAAAAAAGTAATAAATTTAAATTTATTTCTAATTCATTTTTCTAATTTTTTAATGTTTAATTATTTTGTAAAAACTACGAAAACAAAAAATATTTCATGTAAATAAAATTAATTGTTCAAAAAAAATGAGGAGTCTTAGTGCACAACCTAATAATTTTTAAACAACAGACACAAAAGTTTGATATTATCTTAAAATAGTAAAGCTTTTTAGTATTTGGTTGAATAACCTTTCTTTTTAATGACTTCACGTACATCTACGAAGGCATTGAATCAATAAGATCTTGGCATCTGTTTAAAGCAATCTGATGCTATGCATTCGCGCACTGTAATCTATAGTTCTTCTGCATTTGAAGGTTGTTACTCTGCAGCATAATTTTTAGCATCTCCACATAGATGTTCTATGAGATTAAGGTCAGAAGACTGGACTGGCCACCCTATAATCTTTACCCCATTAACCCGAAACCACTCATTTGCCAATTTACTGGTGTGTTTCGAGTCATTATCTTATTGGAATATCCATTTTAGAGGCGTGGAATATGGTAAGCATCACTTCTCTCAAATTGCCAACATAGACGTTCCTATCCATTAGGTCTCTAATTTGATGTATTGGGCCTACACCAACTGTCTAAACCCAGTGCCACCAAATAAAACAATTTTGCTTTCGTCAGGTCCTACAGTATGTTTCTCCATTTTTCTTTCGGATATTTGATATATTCTTGGGCAAATTGTAAGCGTGCTGCTACCTGCCTTTTTTTTTGTCAGCAATGGCAGTTTTTGTGGACTTCTTGCGAATAAATTATTGTTCATCTGACGCCAACGTATAGTAGAGCCACCTACGGCAAACTTCAGGTCCTTTTGAATTTTTTTGAAAACGCCGAAGGATTTATTTCGCTGTATCGCACAATTCGGCGGTGAACGACAGTTGATGTTTTGCTTTTGTTTTTGTTTCAAGCTTTTTTTTTATATTTTAATGCATTTGTGATCATTTGATCGGACTAACCTAAGATTTCCTTAATTTCTTTGTAAGTTTTGCCTTTTATTCGAAGATTTTTAATTAGTTCCGTCTTTTCTTCAGTAAAGTGCTTTCGTCGTCCCATGTGAATCACTGTGGAAAAAGTTTTAATTACATTTTCCTGTACCTACTGTTCACTTTTTTTAGATTTAATTTTTATGCGGTTATATTTTTATTTTTAAAAGAACACTTACACTCCTATTTTTTTGATTAACTGAAGTCAAGGGCAAACCTTATTATGAGATTCTTTTTTATATTTTATTTCTTACAATAGCGTTGTTAGTACCATTAGAATACAATAAAAATTTTTAACTTTGAAAATACCACATGGATAGCACTCCTATTTTTTTGAACACAGCTGTACATTCGTACATTTTTATTAGTTTAAATGAAAATCAACATTTATTTTCTCTCTATGTTGTTACAACGTATTTAGAATAAAATGGTCTGTTTTGTTGTTGTTTTCTATTTTCCAACTTCTTTTTTTTTATTCGTTTGTAATTTCAGATTTCCAAGTAATAAGCCGGAAGTTAAAAGAGAAATAAAAGATGATTTTGTTATTGTCTTTATGCTCTCGTCTATTTGCAGACAAATAACATGACGAGCCTTGGATTTGTTACAAAAAACAAAAAAAAAAATAAAAATTATTCTCTGAAGTAAACATTTTCTTTATTGTTATGGTTAAAGTTCAATTAGAAAAAAAAGAAATTAAAGTTCTTCTGTTGTCTTTATAAAAACGGGGTTCTTTCTCGCCACGACACGCCACTTTTGAGTGAAGTAAAGTTGAACAAAAATGAATACAAAAGCAAGAGACAATTAATATTTTTTGCATAATCAAAGACATTGATGGATAATATACGGAGAAAGTCTGAAACACATTTGGTTTACTTTTATATGATTTCATTGAATAGGATTTGTGTGTAAATATAACATCCAAATATTCTTTGCCACTTTTCATCAACGATAAAACTCAGTAACAAGTCTATTCGAAAACCAATATTCAGTTTACAACTTCTGTTCAAAATGTGGTGCTTAAAAATCTTAATCAATGTGTCAACCCACCGCATAAAACCATCATAGTTACTAAACAGCGAAATTTAAAAAATTTAATGTTGGCAACGTTAAAGCAAAGGAAACCGTTGTTCTATTAGTTTCATTAGTCTTAACAGAATGTTGAAAGAATGAAATGTTAAGATGGTAACATTGAAATTAAGTTTTGTTCATTGCTAATTTGCTAATCATTAATCATGGCATTTAAAAGGGGTTTATAATGAATATTGTTATGCCAATTATATACGTAAATATGTGAGTATATACACTCGTACATACTGAACAACATACAAATCGATTTAGCAATTTGTCTAATTTTGTTAGGGAATTTATACAATAACGTTAATACGATATTACTAATGACAAAAAGTCTTTGAACTAAGTTTTTAACTTCTGTTATAATCAATATTCTGTTTTTTTTAAACAGAAGATCTCTATTACACTATATTACGAGCCCAGAAATTTGCTTTACAAATATTTTTCACAATATTTCTTAGTAAATTTGTGTTTAGTTTCAATTAAATTCTTTGTTGTGTGTACAACTTGATGATACAAAAACAATTTGTTGAGCTCCCTATTGCACTTCTGTTTACGTAAGCACTAACCACTGTCCTTCACACGCAACGTGTCTTCACACAAGACTGACTGAATTTTTACTAATGGCCCTCTGCTTTGTCTTGTGTTTTTTTTTTAAAGGCCTACGTTAACAGTCTGACCAACATTCTTGAAATTTGTCGTGTTTTCGCCTTCTCGAGAACTCTCGTGGTTTCATTGTTCTTTGTGTATTTTGGTTGCATTCTTTGTTGTTGCATATTCTTTCAAAATTTTGTGTCTTTTCCCTATAACTGTATTGCATAACCCAGAATGGTTTAAAGGGTTAGATTGAAATAGAAGTCTGCCGTCCAACTTCTAGCATGAATTTTTAACAATTTTATTGTCAATCTCAAGGAGTTCCAATTTGGTTTGAGCTAATTTTGCTTTTGCTTCTATCTTTAAATTTAAAGAAAAATAAAGTGTTTATGAGTATGAGATATCATCGAAATTGTTTATTCGTTTGGAAAATCTAATCCTGTATAGAGGATGACATCGTTCAAACATCTGCCACCGGTTTCTCTCAGAGGAGTTCATTCGAAATGTCTAATTTCCTAGCCACTGGCGCATAAATCAGGATGAATTAGACAGATGATAAAGCTATTTATTGTGTCTTATTGGCACAAGAATAGTTCAACATGGGACAACCATGCCCTCAAACCGGTCGTTCTGAATATTCTGTCATGAGCTAAGTGGCTCGTAGCACTGACCAGTTTGAAGGTGTCCTAGTGATCCAATTCAGCTCAAAAAAGGTGATAACTATCAATATATAGCGTTCACCATTGTCAGTCATTTGTTTGGCTATCGTCATTCTCCATGAAATATGAATCAATTACACTGCCGGTCCAAAATCCACACCAAACTGTGACTGTCCAATACGGTAATTTTGGCTGTTCACATGATTTTTCGTTGAAATTAAGTTCAGTTGACAAATGCTCCAAAACCCATTCAGCGAACACACGTCGTTGGCAATTATCGTCTATGGTGATTTGGCCAAACAGACTGAATAAATGACAACTAATTTGACATTTATGGCTTCATTCAGGGCAGATATTAACTGTTAAAATACAGTCTTCCTATTCAAAGATCATATGCCGAGGTGTCTTAGTAATGTGAATGTTTCGTAAGCAAATTTAAGGTTTCGAACGCTGACTTTGCGTCCAATAAGCCAACACACTACCTACTAAACTACGGTGACTTCGACATTGATTTATAAGGTCAGGTTGCAGTGAGTATGAGTACAATGTTGAAATCAAACCCATAACATGATTCATATGCCGCCTACTCATTCAGCTTCATAAATTTAGAAAAATACTTATAATACTCATAAATGATTCCAGTGATTCGAATCATTCATAACAATTTACAGTCTTAATTGTTGTTGCATTTATAAAAATAGAAGAAAAAAAGACAAAGACAGCAACCAAAGTAAACACACAACCTTCTACCGAATATTACAGTGTTCGTACTTGAATTATACTTATTTTGTGCTTGATGTATACGTTGAATCATGGAGAGTCGAAATCAACAACATCGTAAGTATTGTTAAGTATGAGTATGACGAGTACTTCATACTTTGAATATGAGTAGTGTGACTATGATATTAAAATAAGTCTGAAGGCGTATAAATATCTGAATTTATAAATATGACTCGAATCTACTCATCGTTGTTATTCCAATGAATGTTAGGGAAACGGAAAACGTACGGAAAACTTAAAAAATGGCTATTCTACCCATCAGAGATGCTAATAGAACTTATGATTACAGCTGATTTACAATGACTTCAGACAACATTTAAAGATTCTAGCCTCTAACTCGTCTGCAGTCCGGAATATAAGTTCGCCTCAATGGTTATTAATTATTTAGTTTATCACCTGCTTACCCAGAACATCCAAGACTACATTTAATGTATCGTACACATAAGTACTAACTAACTACTAGTGTACATGTGCATATTTTTATCCTGTCCAATTCAATATGTTTTGTTTTTGTAATGACAGTGTGACATTTTTTCTCATTCTACTACGACAATAACTGCTTCAACTACTACTATGACTACTACTACGACTATTACTACTGCTGGTGCTGTCAGTGTTAGAAATATTTTTAATAACGCCAAACAACATGTCGTTCATGTTGTTCATGTGCTGTTGTGGCTGAATTCAAAGTCAACTTTATTGTTCAATTGTTCACGTCTTTGCATGCATGCATGCAGCCGGCAATGGGACAAAAATTAACATCATGCAGCAGAGAGAAGGAACCACAACAGATCGACGAAGCGACTTAAATGAACAATAAATTAAACAATTTCATTTGATTTTTCTTTTTATAGGAAATTTCTGTGAATCTAATATTTCTTAAAATTTTTATTTCTTGTTGTCACTTCGAATACAAGTTTTCACCGAGATGTTGGTCTCGATTAAAGAAAAATAGAAGAAATTATAATGAAAAGAGAAAAAGTTAAAAAGAAATGAAACTTTCCAGTTCATAAAGTGTTTGACAATCTAATAGTGACTGGCTGGCTGGCTTGCTGGCTGCATGAGATTTTCTTCTTTTTATTTCATGACTGCAAATAAATTTTAGATTTCACACTCTTGCAGTCTCCTCTACACCACAATACAATAAGAGTTAATAATTATCTTGTTTTCATTAGAAACGTACATTGAGCGTAAATTATGTGGTAGTTTGTGGATTAATATGCATACGATGGCAATAAATTAAATATGTAATGCGATTGTACAATATTAAGGCATGTGTACGAAAAAATTTGGACATACGCGTTTCTTTATCTTCATAAAAACTAAACATAATGCATAAATTAATACAATTAATTCAACATTTTTGCATTTAAATTCTTTATACATTTTTCTAAGTAATTTTGGATCATTAAAAGCTTAAAGAATAAATTAATGTTAAAGTACAGTGGACCCTTGGTTAACGAATTTAATTCGTTCCATTTATACGGAAATGGTCATTCTGTTTATAAAATTTGTGTGTTGAAGTTTTAGCTTTTTTATTTTTATGTTCTTAGGTTAGGTTAGAGGACGTGCACCTGTCGGTCGAGACAAGCACAGTACCCGGAGGTCGAAATTGACCCATTGTACAAAAATTTATGTTCTTTGTTTTACAATAAATATACTGAATATGCCAACATCGATTTTAATTTGCAAAGCTTTTAATATCTTAACGTTTATTTTTCATATTGAAAATAATATATACAATATGGCAAGTTCAAAGATAAAGTGAGCTTTAAAAGTTATAGGTAGGATGATCTTCCCTTTAGCTTAACGCTTCCATTTATCTTATTGTGGACTCACAATAATGTAAATCAAGTTGTCTTCCCGTTGAAATCCTGCCTTTGGGTAACGGCAAGTTGTAATAATGGCCCTTTCTGGCACTTCAAACAAGGGAAGTAGATTATATATCGTAATTGATGTTATTGTTGCCCGCGTTGCTTCATCGGATATTATGATGAAAGCAATGCAACCAATATAATTTTATCCCCGAGAGCACTATATGGCTTATTATATTATATGGCACAAATGTCCCTCAAGGGAAGATCATCTTCAGCTTTTTACACACATAGGGCACGAACGTCAACAATGTTCTTTAAAAAGAGAATAAAAATGCATTCAGTTGTTTTGTCAGCTTTCAGTAAAGCAGGTTCTCGTCGATTCTTTTTGAAATTTTTTTATGTATCAATTATACACTCAAAGAAAAACTTAATTAAAATGTGAAGTAAAATTGGGAAACAGAATTTTTTTTGCTTTAAATATATTGAATTTCAGGTACCTGCAATATGTAATGATGACTCTTGCTACAAATCCAGAAAAAAATTGTCCGAAAAATATTAATGGCATCAAAAAGCACAATATTTGTTCGAAGGATGCTTGAAACAGTAATTACTATAAATTTTCCTCGGGGTTATACACATGCTTCTCACAAATAGAATCACATTTTTATCATGTTCTCTTTGTGCCGACGTCTGCTTATTAGATGTGAGACTACGGTTCAAACCCCAGGTCAGATATTTTCAACAAAAGGAAATCGCCAAAATATTTCTTCTGCTGTGAGATTTTTGGACAAAATTGTCATGAAAAGTTTCTCACAAATCTGTTGTTCAGAGTCGACTTTAAACTGTGGGCCCGTTTATAAAATTAAAACACGCAACATAAGTGACTAGGTGGTAATTCTAACGAAAGGGTTATAATGAAATGTTTACTGAAACAGATGATTAACAAAAGTAAAGTAATGTCAAAAGTAAAAAATGTCAGTCTAGAAATAACGTAATTTTTTATTGCGCATTCCTTAATAATTCAAGTTGATATTTGACAAAGTTACCAACTCAACGAACAATAGCAGATGATTTCTTTTTTTCTTGTTTTTTTTCGTTTGCTTATATTGTATTACACCACAAACAATAATTATCGGATTAATGCTGTGGCGTATGCACAGCATGATATGGAATTTAATGCGTATTTTTAAGAGCTTTAATAATTTATGCAATTAAGCCCGAATAATATATATAAAAAGGCACATTATTTTTCAATGCAATTAGTTGATTTGGACGTTTTTAATTTGCATCTTATGTTAACGAAATTTTAAAGTATTTCTCCAACAAATATCGTATATACGTGATCAGTATGTGTTAAAAATTCTTCCCAAATTCTTGTGGAATTTTCAATCGTTCGATGCTTTAAAATTTATTACAACTTAAATGTATTTAAACTCACAAAGAAAAAACAAGAAAAGAAAGAAGATGAAATAGAAAACAATAAAAATATCAAGTTTCCTAGATTTTCATTTGATTTCAATAGAAGACGAACTACAATAAAAATTTTCAATTGAAAAACGTTGAAATTTTCGTCTTCATTTGAAATTATCGCTTTCGATTCAGAATCAATTGAAATTAATTCGTAACAATGCGAATTTACGTTGATTTTATTGTCAATCTAGACCTTATTTGGTATTTGCCAACAAACTTCAATTTAAATATGACTGTTGATTGTAATCACAGCCCTAATTAAGATTTATTACCAATATTAACTAATTTCTTTTCACCTATAAAGTGATTTTGAACAGATGCTAGAATGATTTTGTTGGTATATCCTCTATCGTTACGGAGATTAAAAGGTCTCTGCAAACATAAGTTGAAGGGAGCGGTTAGAATTGTGCTACTCTTTCACCAGAGCTGACGCTATCCAATCATTGTCTCTCTGTGTTGGTGGAACTTCAGAGGCTTTTCTGCATATTTCATTTAGAGGGGATGGAAATTTCTTAATTTTGTGAACTGCAGAAACGACGATTTAAAATTTTTTCGCCTACTCCGTGATTGGAGGCTTTGGTTTGGTCGACATGCATATATAATGGGCCTTTACTACCCTTCAATCAGGATTACGACCTAGCTTCTCACACCACTCATGCTGTGTGCGTTAATTTTAGACGTGAGTGGTGGTATCTTCAGTCTCAGATTTTTTGCTAGAAATCTGCTGAGAGCAAATCGTTGAAGATATTGATACGAACCCTAGTTTTACGTCTATTAAGCCAACACACTATCTACTAGACTACGGCGACTTCATAGGCACATAAGGCACTTCAAATTAAGAAAAAGTTAATAATGTGGTCAATACTGGTATTCCAATATTTACTTTTGAATTTGGACCCATGATAATGATAATAGTGGCAATCTTGCTGAAACCAAATCTGTCAAAATAATTGTCATTTATTCAGCCCATGAACAAACAAAATTGTCGATAACAATTCACATTAGATTCAAGAGCATTGAATGTATTTCAGAAAAGTAACTTATTTATGGATTTTGGGCTGGTGGCATTATCGGTTCAGATTTGTTTCAACGGCGAAAATTAAAGGACGATGATAAATAAATTTATTTTGTCATGAATTGAATGAACTGGACACAAAACGGCACGATGTGTCACACAACTCATGCTGTAAAGTCTCTAGCGCTACAAACCACAGTGGTGCCTGAAGCCTACATAATAATAAAAAAATTGGTCATTTCGAATACTCTCTACACAAAGAAGACGTGCCGGATATTTTAACGATGTTCCACACAAAATTGTATTAAATAGGTGCTTCAAATGATTTAAAACTTGCAATGTTATTTCACAAACAATTCGCTAGTCGCCCTAGTCTACTAGATAGTGTGTCGACTTATTAAACGTAAAGCCCAGGTTCAAACCCCAAGTCTGGCAAAACCTCTGAGAGTAAATAAATAAAATTCTCCAAAAATCTGTCGTTCGGAATCGACTTTAAACTATAAAACTAACGTACACAACATAAGTGGTGTGAGAAGTTAGGTCGTAATCATGAATGCAGGGTTGTAATGAAATCTACTGAGAGGAAATCGCCGAAGAAATACTTTTTGTATTTTGTTTTGATGTCTCGTCCTGGTGCTCGAAAAACTCATACTCTTGTAATAGTTTAAAATTAAATTTTCAAAATTTTTTTATTTCAAATTAAATAAATTGTTGTTTGAAGTCAGCCGAAGAAGCAAATATTTTATTTGAAATTAAACAGTTAAAGTTTTTATAGGCGTTTCGAACACTGTGTTGTTAGTGTTGTCAAAATTTTAGATAGCACCGTTCTTAAACTAGTACGTACGTACGTATTACAATAGAAATTTCAAGAAAAACTAAATGTTGACTTTTCCATTAAGCTTCGGGAATAATGCTTAACTAAACTGTTATAAAAGTCATGTGAAAGTGGCACACCTTAACCAGACAATCAGCAAGCAAAAAAAGAAAGGAAAAGAATTACGGTTTAATAAGTACAGTAGCCACTAAAAAAAAATTTGCAAAAAGCCGCTTAAGCCCCTCTCAATTTGAAGTGTTAAGAAAATGTTGCAAAATTTATTGTTCAAGTCTTAAGTGGGTTGCAATGTTGCATTCACGGAATGATTTATTTCGACAGTCCGATATGGCAAATAGTTGTTTAATTTTGTTTTACACTGTAATTGAAATGTGTTAAAATATTTTAAAACAGTTTGAACGAACACAAAATTATCTTTTTACGCATTGTTGTTGTTTCTTATTTTTAACGTTTTTTCCTTTAGTTTCGTTTGTTTCTTTGGTTTTTTTTTTTGGTGTGTTAAAAGAAGGTGGAAAAACAGTACAAATGCTCGTGTTTAAAAACTATTAGTGATGATTTATGAAGTTGTGCTAAAATAGCTTCTCGCTCTCTCTATCTCTCTCTTTGTCACTGTTTAAGTTAATAATACCTGAGCTGTTTGCGTTACTTAAAGACAAAAGAAATAAAAATAAAAAAAAAAATGAAAAACTTTAACCAAATAACAATGCCAAGAGCAATGTTTTTCTCTATTTATTTTTTTAATTTCTAAAAATGAACTTTCAAACAATTGTGGCTCAAACGATAACTAACAGCAACAATAACAATAACAACAACAACAACAGTAGTAATGAACACTAAAGAAATATTAGTGTTTTAATACGTTGTTATCTGTAGACAAAATTTTAATTGAAATTCACAAAATTGTGAACAATTATTGAAAAAGAACAAAAAAAAAAAAAAAAGAAAGAAATTTTAAACAAAGTTTCCATAATAAGAAAAAAAAAAAAAACAAAATATGATTAAAAAAAATATTATTTTTGCTGAAAAATCCATTACCGGCCGTGACTTAATCAAAATTGACTTTGCGCCTTTTTATTCGTGCCACTTTTGCAACATGGATGGACATACGGATTTACATTTTTTTGTTGAACTTCTAAATAAACACGATTAATGTCATACGTATTGGAAGTTCTAGATTTATTCGTAAAGGACACAAACAATTTTTTTAAGCTTCCAAACTTATTTTACTTAAAAGCAAAATGAGTTTTACGCACAAATTTATTGACTATTTAGACATTTTCGGCTCAATTTTCAAAATTTAACTTCTTGTACTTTTAAAAAATAAAAAAACTCTTCCTAAATAGAGCGAGACATCGAAAACAAAAAAGGTATTCCACATACTATCTTTAGCATTACATGTCAAATGGTTTAAATGCACTTTAGGAATATTTTTTGGGTCACAAATTCGTAAAATTATGAGCGAAGAAAATTTCATGGAAAAACTTGATGGTTAAGTTTAGTTTTTCTATGCTACAGATTTCCAGGCAAACAGAAAATTAACACCTACGTTGACGTTTTAAATCAGTTTTTTGGAGAATTGTTATGGATAATGTTGAGCATAATCAACTTTTTGCATTCACATTTCAACTTTTATATAGAGAACTTTAATGACATCATCAATAGACAAAATACTTTAAAATATTATTAATAACTAACAGATTGCACCCGGCGTTGCGCAGGTTATAAAAATAACAATAAATAAAAATTCGGTTTTGAAACCGGCTTCTTAAAAAATGCAATTTTTCAAATTATTCGGAAACCGGTTTAATAAACAACCCAGTTTTTTGAATACTCTAAGTCCTAAATATAAATGCATACAATTTTCCCGCTTTTCGCCCCTATTCCCCCTTTTTAAATCCCTTTTGGTCCAACTTTATAAACGGAACACCTCTAGCTATTTGGGAATCTTAAAAAGCTAAATTGTATAAAAATACCTTTAAAACAGCATTTATGCATAAAAGTATTAATTTTGCAAATTTTTTCTCCTTTGTCACATTTTTTCTCCCGTTTTGGTCAAAATTTTGAAAACATTTATAGCCTATAACTTGCACCGACAAAAGCTCGATCAATATCCCAAATTTCAATCAAATTGGTCCAAGCGTTCAGGCGTGATTGACTATGCACTCAATTTATCCGTTTTTGGCTCCCTTCTCCCTTTTTGGAAACGGAATACCTCCAATAGCTATTTGGGAAACTTAAACTAAATCCCCGTTGTCCCATTTTTTCACCCCTTTTGATATAACCTGTACCGACAAAAGCTCGATCTATATCCCAAATCTCAAGATATATATATATATATATATATATATATATATAGGATTAGGATTATTCAATATGTTAAAATTCTATATGTAATTGGTCACTACAATCCTTCAGTCGGCATCACTACTTAGCTTCTGGTTTTTTTTATACATGAGTGGAGAGGCATATAGTTTACGCCGTCTCTTACACACTACCTACCGGACTACGGTGACTTCTTCTCTTGTTTTACAAGTTTATTATTCACAATATTGAATGGAAGTCGTCATTGTCTAGTAGGTTGAGTGTTATTTTATTAGATGTAATGCGACGGTTCGTGCCCCAGCCCAGACTACTTCAGTCAAACGAAATATGAGAAAATATTTTTTGGGCAACTGCTACTCACCATATTTCTGGCAAAAACTCTGATAGTAAATGAAATGCTCAAGAAAAGTTTATCAGAGCCGGCTTTGAACTGTAGGTCCCGCCGCTCATGTATAAAATGAACACTCACATCATGAGTGTTGTGAAAAACAAGGTCGTAATCTTGGTTGAAGGGTTGTAAGGATGTATGTATCCATTCAATACGTAAGGTATGTCCTATCCATAGTTTATAAACAAACTAAAAATTATTGTTTTCTTCTACTTTATCAAGTCTAATTGAAAAATATGGTTTTAACTTTTAAAATTAAAAAATACTTGTTAAAAAGTGCCAACATACTATAATTTCCATCTCTGGCCTTTAGTAAATTGCTTTTATTTTTATTTAAGGTACATGCATACACAATATATTTCCACAATTCCTATTGATTATTGTTGATTGCAAAGCGAACTAAACGCTGCCACAAATAATAGTTGCTGCACAGTTGCGGCATATTCATGTTGCAGACAAATAGTAGATGGCCAGTAGTTTTCTTCCACTGTTGCATTTCTATATACGAAGCCGAATTGAAGCGGTTCTTGCAAAGAAATACTAAAATTAGTTAAAACTTTTGAGAAGACCAAAAGGGGAACAAAAAAATTAAAATTTTCAGGCTCACGATTCAATATCGATCGATTACTTCCGTATTTAATGCTTTTGGCGATTTTCCTACTGTTTTTCCAACAATTCTTAGTTTTTAATTTTTTTCATTTCTTTTCTCTCTCTTTATTTAGAACAGATTATCTTGAGTTCTTTTTTTGTTTTTAAAGTGAAGAAAAAAATAACATTTTAAGCTACATTTGTTCAAAACAGAAGTAAGACAATCGTCTTAAGGAAACATTAAATGCATATGCTATGCTTACAAGAGCACCCTACTCTTGAAATACTTTCCACTTTAACTTTCATTCTTTACGGATTAAATGACTGGGACCAATCGTCGTCGCCCTATCGAACTAATAACATCTGAAGGAAGTATTTTTGCTTCTTCGATCCTTTCTGTGATATTCGTTATAGACAGAAAGTTTTCTTAATGATTTGAACGGGATTGATGCCACTAATTTTTATAATTTTTCTCATTATTTACGAGATTTAACAAGTAAGTTTACTGGGTTTTGCAATGAAGCGCTTCAAGCGCTACGTTATGCCACCAATTTTTTCATTCAATAGTAGCAATATTGATTACAAAGAAATTGTGCACAATTAATATTTAATCGTTCCGAGAATATTGCCATAGAAGGATTAATAACTGTGAGAAAAGTCTAATGTTTACAATGCAACATCATTCTTATTTTTATTTTTATATTTAAAGGTACTCACTCGTGCATTCCATACACATCATAAAACGAGGTTAAAGTACACTTTTAAAGTTTTTATAATTTTTCATTAAAATTTCATTAAAAAAAAAAAAATTTCTATTCATATTGTACGTACACATTTATTATCAAGAATTGCATTCTTTATTTCCTTTGGAATCCTCTCTTTCGATGATGGCTTCTTTGAAGCTGATTTAGTCATTAACACTTATATGGTCATGGGTTTAGAGGCCAATAAAATACAAGAACAATTTTATGGCACTTTTCGCAGAAATCATTTCAAAAAAAAAAAATTGTACACGCATGTTGTACTATAATCTGTTCTTGACTTTTATTGACACTCAACAATTTGAATTCCTTGGAGATTATAGAAGACCAAATGGTTCGTAACCCTTGGTTTAGATACGCTTGCACCAATTTTCTATGCAACTTTTTTCAAAAGACTTAGGACTGACCAAAGCATTAACAGTAGAAATTATGAAAGCAATAACGTTCGTTGCGAAATTAGGCCAAACTAATTTTCAATGGAATTGGTGATGCAATGGGATTAAAGAATTTTATTTAACGACTTATTACTTTAACTTACCAAGAACACTATTCTGCCGGTAATAACCTTTAAAGCTCATTTGAAAAAAAAAACATTTTTTTCCTATAATCTATGGTGTCTGTTAAGAATTCAATGTTAAACATTTTTTATGAATGAAAAGCATGAATTTTATGTACACGATGTAATACGTCGTTTGCCAAAATTGAAAGCTGATCAAAGCAGTAAATTATTATACGGTTCAGTTTAATTTTTTCAGTTGACTTATCCAGAAACTAGAAATCGGTACTTAAATTTAAACGTCTTTAAACTAACGCATAATGGTTCTACAAACTTTCCCTTATAACGTTTGCTTTACAAGCTTTTATAGAAAAGTATGTTAGTATGATCCTGAAGAAAAGATATTAAAATTAACACTATTTCTACCTAAGGTGTCAAAACACACCTTTTAAAATTTTAACTTGAAATTTTTTTAAAAGTTTAATCATTTTTTTCTCAGTTAATGTTTTGACAATTCATTAAATTTATTTAGCGTAATCATATTCCTTCAACTCATTCTGGATCAGTATAGGCATTTTCTTACAGCAAGAAAAATAAAAAATATAAAGAAACTACTCTATCATACATTTGGACTGAACTAGGGATGCCAATCGGGAAATCCCGAAACCCGAAATCCCGGGATTTTCGGGATTCGCAAAATCCTGAATCCCGGGATTTTTGAAAACTTGTCCCGGGATTTTTCGGGATTTTCGGGATTGTAAATTCATATGTATTTTGACCCTACAAAAGGTCTTGAAAAAAATTCAATATCACTTAACTTCGATAATAGCATTTCAGATGCGGAATACCCTCCTTCCAGTCATAAAAATCATTTGAGGGCATCAAAGAATGCAAAAGCCATATAAAACGAATTAATAGGGTACTGATTTAGTTACTCAACTGTCCAAAGAAAAAGATTTATTTATATCAGGAGGTGGTAGAGGTAAATATTTACAAGCTACATAGGGCTATGTTGGAACTATTTTACCAGCAAATGCTGATTGCGAGAAGTGTTTTTCAAAGGTAGGGTATTTTGACAACAAAATTCATTCAAGCCGATCAGATTACATGTTAGATGCTTTAATCTTTTTGTTGGAATCGATATAATTTTGTCAAAACTAATACATTTACATTTGTTTGAATAATTTTTATATTTGTTAATTTACACTTTTCTGTAACTTTTTGTAATTTTTGTTATCCCAGGATTTCGGGATCGGGCTTTACAAAATCCCGAATCCCGGGATTTTTAAAAATCGATCCCGTTTGGCATCCCTAGACTGAACTATAATTTGTTTTAAGTTTTTTCCCATGGAAATTCTGTGCAATTGGAAAATGCAAAATGCTGTGCCATAAAAATTCTGTGAAATTGTGATTAGGAAGTTTTCGAAAATGCCAGAAATTTTCGATGCACTCTAAATTCTCCGTTATAATTTTTATATTCGATTGTTTTTTGAAAAGAATAGGAATATAAATAGGATATGTTTTAATAATTATGTCCATAATTATTTGCATTTAAACGCAAAGGTGTCAAAAGACACCTTTTGGTCGAAATAGGCATACAAAAAATCGTAGTAGAAATAGTGTTAATAATGCTGATATTAAGCTAAAAATGCAATTGGGCAATTCACAGAAGCCCTTGTATCGTTGTATTGAGTGTATTGTTGGACAAATAAACAGCCCATGCTTGGTGTACATAATTATCATATAAAAATCCGATACACTTTACACATTTCTTTTCATATTGTTACGCAAAAGTTGTATTGGTTTTGTGCTATCAGTTTATGTAAATGCCAGTACTCAAGCAGAAGAATAAAAATACGATTATTTTCTATGTAAGTTGAGTTATATCAAATTATAAATACACTCGGGTATCGTTTTATGCGGATTTTTTTTATGCGAATTCGAATTTATGAGATTTTGAAGAAAAAAATAATTTTTTTTAGATTTTTTATAGATTTTAAAATGTTGTGAGATTTTTAAACTTTTCCACCATTTTCAAATTAAACCAAGTTTGCACCACTGATATTGTTGAGGTTGTATTGACTGTTGTTTCAGAAAGCGGCAATGATTCATCTGAGGTTTGAAAAGCGTTTTTATAAGTGAGTCTCTTTTGAATGTACACTGTAGTTTGAACCTCTATGCCGAATAGCTGTTGAAAATCGATCGTTCTAGTTTGCATCAGATTGCGCTAACTATGCCAATAAAAGTCTTCAAATGTTAATCCTTACTTAGGATTTAAAGAATATTTTATTTAAAAGAGCCGCTCCTTTTTAATAACTGGCAGTTTAATACTCCTGTTAAAAATTCGTTGACCTAATCCCTTACCTATCAGTAATAAAAGTGCCTTTGAAACAATTCCTAAATGCTGCAGAATGATTGATCTTACATTTATAATAAATTATAAACTTCAGTTTATTATTTATTTATTATTTTTTGGATGATTTTATTTATTTTTTTTTTTTCTGTAAATAATGAATTAATGTTTTATTTTTGTTAATTTTTTTATTTTAAGTTTTTGTTTTTATTGTTTAAGAAAATGAAATAAATATACTTACATACATATATAATTGGTCATTACAACCCTTATTACAACCCAGTCAGGATTATTAACTTATGTAGTGTGTGTTAATTTTATACGTGAGCGGACGGACCTACAGTCGACTCCGAACGACACATTTTTGAGAAACTTTTCATGGCAATTTGATTTTCTCTCGGAGTTTTTGGCATAAATCTGCTAAGAAGAAATCGCCGTAAAAATACTTTTTGTATTTTATTTTGATGTCTGGCCTGGGACTCGAACCCTGGCACACTACCTTCTACACCACGGCGACTTCCATGAAATAAATATACTTTTATTAATTTTTTATGCGATTTTGCTTTGATTTTTCAATTAAAATTTGAATTTATGCGGTTTTAGGGGATTTTGGAACGAATCATTAATTTTTATATGAAGCTAAAGTATCGCTTTATGCGAATTCAATTTCTGTGATTTTTTTTTTTTTGGAACGCATCAATCGCATAAAACGAGACTTGAGTGTACTGGTAGTCTTCCTCTTATCGCTTTTTGACGTTTGGAATATGAAATACACGATACAGCATTCCATTGAGCGTTTACAAACATACACGATTTAAAGTGTCGTGTGAATTGGCCAAATATATTTTGTGTATAATAGGGTTACATACTTAATTGGTCATAATAACGCTTTAATCAAGATTACAATTACACCAATTTTACCGATAAGTAGTGGAACCGACATCGAACGATCGATTTCAGAAAATTTTCATGGCAAATTTCTTACTGTTCGACTTTTTGCCAAAAGACTGTTGAGGAAAAGTAACCGGCAGAAATATTTTCTTATTATTTCAATATGTCCGAGCTGCGGTAAATCCAAAATTTGTATCTGAAAAACTATTCTGTTATAGTCCCGTGTGCATTTTTTCGTGTTCTCTTTTCGTGTCTAACACGTAAATATTAACACGTTGATACCCGACTACGAGGTAACTCATAGATTGCGTTCTCTTCTCGTACTCAGTTAAGTGCAAAAATCATATTGTCGTTTTTGGCCAGTTTTCTGAAAATTGCCGCAGCAATCAACTTGTTGAAATCATAAATAAGGCTGCAAGCGAGTGCATCAGTTTTAGGAGTCTTCCACAAATGATTAGCTGCTATATTTATTTATTTATTTATTTTAAGAATTACAATACAATTACAAATTATATTATATTCATGTACGAGCTGAATAACTTCGACCATATGCCCGGTGTAGTGTCACAGACCAGAGCCTCTGGTGGGAATCGAACCCACGACCCTCACGCTAATAGTCTAGCACACTACCCACTAGACTACCAGGGCGCTCAGCTGCTATATTTATATTAACATACTTTTATGGTAATCCCCTCGATTTACGTCCAGTTGGTTTTTTATATATTGAATCTTTCCTAATGAAATTTACAATAGTTTTCAAATTTTAAAACTAGTTTTGAAAGTTAATAGTTATCACCAGTGAGTTAACGATAATACTATACTACATTAGAAATTATGGTCAGTGCAGCCGTCGAGCGAGGCTCAACGTATCACTTCTTTTTAACCTCTAATGGCCATCGAATCGAAGAAGCTCCTTTGCCAATGTGTTGAGATGAATCTTTAGTTTTTTAATTTCTTCATGTATTGTAGGAATGTATTGAGGTCTCTATGGATATTGTCATTACGAATATACAATGGAGCGCAGATAATTCTTCGTAAAAGCTTGGACTGTCTTCTTCGTAATTTTAAAACTTTAGACGCGCAAACACTGCCCCAAAGCTGAATGCCGAAGGTCCGTATTGGCTTTACAATGCATTTGTATAATAGAACCTTATATTCAAGGTCTAATGTTGAATTAGGGCCAATAATCCAGTGCATTTGAGCGGATTTCAACTTAATGGCCGCTAATTTAATCTCGATGTGGCGGGATCATGTTAGGTACCGGTCTACAGGGACATCAATATTATTTATTTTTATCTCTAGGCAATCTTGTCCTTTGAGTGTGTGAAGGTTACATGAGAACATTTGGATGGATTCACCTTTATTCTCCACTTTTCAAACCATTTTTCCAAATCGTATATTGCCCGACTGCAGTTGTGTTGATGCTACTTTCGGATCCTTGTTGATGCTTATAAATGCGGTGTCGTCTGCATAAGTTGATGTGTGTATGTGTTAGGATTTGTGGGTATGTCCGAAGTAGAAATTAAGTATAGAATGGGGACAAAAAAAGCGGGACGTAAATCGAATGACGGTGCAAATTGAATTAGGAGGGTACAAACAATTTGACGACGTCAATCGAAACAACGTTAATCGAAGCGACGTAAATCGAAGGATTACTGTGCTATCTAAAGTTCTGTGTGTTAAAGACGGCAATTTTAGTTCTTTAATAACCTGTCCCTAGGTATACAACTCATACAAAAACGCTGCTATTACAGCAAAATGCAATTTTCTTTCGGTGACACAAAAAAGAAGAAGAAGAAGTAGAAACAAATAAATTTTAGTTTATTTGTATACGATGTAATCGAATTATACCATAAACAATAAAAGAATCCATAATGTAGAGTGTCTCACCTTAACGGTTCACGTCGTTAAGGTGAAGATATTAAATTTTTCTTCTCTCTATTCAATCTTATCGGTTGCTGTGGTGTTCGATTCAGTTTACTCAACAGAACATGTAATAGACGTCAGAATCTCGACTCAAGTTTATCAATTTTTTTGTTTTTTTGTTTTGTTTTGAAATGGATTGTTTTTAGTTAAGCCGTGTGTGCATTTGTTGTTGGTTTTTTCTTAAACTACTATTTTGTGGTTTTGTAAGTTGCCTTTTATGTACTGATTGACTGAGTTGTGTGATGTTGTTTCAGTCAATGACGATGTTGCTGTTGTTTATATGGCTGTGATGATGTCTTTGGCGCATGGCTAGAAGGTTCCTTTAGCACATTCAAAATACATGCAATATGTTCCACATGCTTGATTTTTCTTTTCTTCTTTTACTTTTTTAAAAATGTAAATTGCCTTCAAACTAAAAAAATACAAAGCAAATGTATTCTATTCACTATTTGTCTGTCTGCTTACTTGCCTGCCTTGCTGGCTTTTGTCTATGAATCTGTCTGATATGTCTGATGTATTAAGTGTCTGTTTATCTTTCCATCCGTCGTCCTGTACGTCTTTCTGTCTATCGACTTTTATTCTAAAATAATCACTACAATGTGATGCAATCATAATGGAGAGATCAGCTTAAAAATATCCATTAAGATCAGCAGCCTTCTACTTTTCTGATAACTTTTGTAAGCAGCAGCTTAGCAGCAAGTACTGAGCGTTCAATTGGAATTATTTTTTAATGTAAAAACGATTGCAATTTATGGTTAAAATGAAAGAAAATAAAAAATTACGCACAAATATTTGGGTTTAACCATATATTCGTCTACTACGTGAAAAGTTTGAAACTAAACGAGGTTATAATCAAGTGTTAAAGTAGCATGTACCCCGGCTATATAATCTTTATCGCCATCGTCATTATGAGCATCTCAAGACCGTGTCAATACAATACTTACTCTTCCATTTTTACTTTCTGCACTGAATCTGGTTTGTTTGAACTCTTTAGAAATGGATGCCGATATTGATGAAATTGGTAATGAATTTCTAGTTTAGTTCGATTTTAATATTCTCTTTTGGTTTCCTTTTTTCTTTTCTTTTTTTGAAAGATAATACTGAAAACATTGCTGCATAATCTCTATCATCTTTTTCGATATTCAATGGGAACTACTTAATGCAGTTTGAAGTTCTTTTCTTTTCATTCGTTTCTTGATGATCAGATCAGATTCTATTGTTTAAAAGAAGAGAACAACAAAAAAAAAAACCGAAAAAAATGAAAGCTGCATGCAACTGTGTTGCCAGTTGCATCGATATTGTTAGTTTGTTGGATTTGGAATACATAATGTGGTATGAACAACAATGTAATCTTTTCAATTTTTTGGAGCCGTTCTATCATATTCGAATTTTCGATTTTCTGTACACCGTTAGACGTTGTTTATGCTTTCTTTGCTTTTGTTTTATGTGAATAGAAATCAGTTCTTATCACTTTCCGTTGAGAGAAATTTAAGTTTTATTTTCATTTAATGATAATGATGACGACGATGACGACGATTGAATAGAACTAAAAACTCATTGTTATTGCATTCATCAATATCCTATTAAAATTCTTGGAATATTTTTCTGTAATAAAAAACATTTTTTATTTGAAAATAATTTCTCTGAATGGGAATCTGAAATGTTCATGACAATATGTAAAGCGATTGTATTCAATTAAGGCACTTATTGCTTTAAGTTTTATCATCATTATTATCATAATTTTGATATTTAGAATCGGAGTTAAAAATTCTTGAGTTACGTTTTTGTAAAACTCCAATTAGGAGTGATCTTTTTTTTGAATCAACGATCGTATTTTATTATTTTGTATTTTAAAAAGACAGTGAATTAAACGAATTAAATTCTGTATTAAGCTTTTAATCCATTGCTAAGGTATAAACAGATTAAGCAGAATGACAGAGTTTTAAAAATTCGAAAATACCGAAACGGATTTCTCCCTTAAGTCTAGACCGTGTGTTTTGGAACTTGTTTTTAGTGCTAACATTTGAAGAAAAACGTTGAATGCAGTACATTATGACCGCGCCTGGATACATATTTTACGATAACGGACTTCTATTTTATTAAGATTACATTTTGAGAACACGGCTGAAGAGAATGATAAACTTCCTTTCTATAGACAGACCGCTTTAATGTAGAGCTTTAACAATTTAAACGAATGTAAATAAAATTTACATCGAAAAATATACAAATTAGCCAAATTTTATTTTCTTTAACTTTAGAATCGCACATAATTTGTAATTCAGTTTTTAAAAATTTTAAACACAGTTGCAGATACTTTCAAAGTTATTAGCAAACAGAGAGATTTCGAACACAGCCCATGATTTAATAAAACGTATAATCTTGCACAGAGTTCAGATAGGCACCTCAATATTTCATATAGTGTTTCAATTAACAATTGCATAATAAATGCGCACATTGATATTGAATATTGAGTAAAATTTGTAATCCATCACCGTCATAAGTATGTTTAGTGAGCATATTACAATTAACCGATGACAAATTTTCGCGACCAAAATAAAAACAATGTTATACTATGTTCAGACATGCACTATTATTAAATTAATATTCGTTTTATTGAGAACAATATTTCTAGCGTTCAGACATATAATATACGAAAATTTATTTGACAGCTGTTAAACAAAACAGACGATTGCTTCAACAACACTGCTTTTAATTTAATCGCGAAAATTAGTGCCAAAAAATTTTTTTTAGAAAAAATGGAAAATAATTTAAGCTTGGAAAAGGTATTTGCTAATGATTAACCAAACTGTTGCGGTTAATAGGGACTACTTGTGACTCCAAAGTGGCTTTCCTCGGAAGGATGAGAAATAAAAATTTGATAATATTGGATAGCTAGCAGAAAAGAAACCTTTTGCTTATGGCACTGTCGTTGTTTACATTTGAGTTGTCAAATATCCATTGAAAGTGTTTTGAAAAATGTAATATGCTCACTGAACGTACTTTATGACAGTGTTGTATTTATTTATGAATTTATTGACCAATAATTAATAGAAATTTTATATGAAATATTGAGCACAATAATGTCATTTATTGCGATTTTCTCAATATAAGTGCATGTTTGAACATAGTATTATTGTTAACCAGCTGTCCAATGAATATTGACTAAGCACAATTGCTTGAAATACTGTGCTCAAATAACCGCATATTGAATCCATATTAGTGCATATTCTTTAACGCAGTTTATTTTGCTAAAGGCGTATTGAACTTTGTTACTTCTGAGGTCTCCAAAAAAAAAAAAAAAATAAAATAAATATAAAAGCGCTCCTCATTTCCGGCCAAGGAAAATTCGCATCAATTTTTCAACACCTGTTTTGAAGTAAACCGTATCCATATGAAAGCATTTTACATAGATCGAAACCAATAGCAAACAGAAGGAGCCCAAAATTGTTGGGGCCGAAAAACATAAGTAAACCGTTAATAGAAGAAACATTCACCATACGAAAGTATTATTTAACTGATGTTGACAAAATTTCTCACAAAGAAAAGGCAAAAACTACGCGAATGGTAGACTGTTACCACGGTGCGACAGTGAAAAAACACTCGTGTAACTACATAGTCTACGTTGTTCAGTTAGTTGAGTAGAATTCAAAAATATTCTTCTTACAAAAACTGTTCCTTGCTTACTTTACGGATAAATTTCTAGATTGCTCAACATTTCTGACCTGATTTGAAAAACGTGAAATTGACACATTTTGCAATAAACAATCAAGATCCAACAAAAATTCTGAAAATTTTTGAACTAAAAGTTCATTTAAAAACATATATCGACGTCTCCCTTCCAATAACGTTCTAAGTGCACTTAGAACGTTTTTAATGTTTACTAACTTAAATACTGTCAACATTTATGGTGATTTCTTTTCTATCAACAAATGTGCATTTTATTAACGCAAAATGCAACTTTGCGTTTGTTTCTTACAAATGTTTTGCCCTCTAAAAGGGTGGTATGTTTTATTCTAAATTTGGCAAGGTGGAGGGCATTGCATTTTATACCCTGTGTAAAGCGAGAGCGCTGATAATTCCCTGTAAAGCAGATAACTTTTGTTTATTTATAGGACTACCAGATGAAATTTAAAAAAAGCAATTTGAAGTTAATTTTTTCGTTGTTTTGTTGAGTAACCTTAAGGAAACATTACATTGTAAAAGTTACATGGTCAGTAATATAAAAAATTGCATTCAATGTTAGAACACTGTTGTGTTATGGTCTTCACAATACTTGGTGAATTCGTTAACTTGTTTTGCAATGACACCGAATTATGATGATGATAAATGAAAATATACGAATAATATTCGATATCAACTGAGATGATTGTATGAATTAGCGACAAAAAAAAAGTTATTCAAAAAGACTATTCCGTGTATATGTGGGGTAAAACATTTACATTTATTTTAAACATTAAAATATAATACGAGTGTACTTATGCAAAATATTGTTCGTATATGGACGACATCTTGTCTTTCTTGATATAGGAAAACTTTTCTTGTTTCTAATTATCGTACATGTCGATTTCATAAATCAATCCAAGTAAAAACAGAAAAAATTTCTTTACAACGAATGGCAAACAACACAAGCCTAGCTCTCTATGGTGCACAAAGTGACAACGGAACCACAGCAATTTTTTGTCAACGAAGAAAAACCTCTAAAATATAGTGTTTTTTTACTTACCTAGAGACCACATATGATGATAATAATGATGATCATTAAGATCATAATAATGATAACGACGGAGCCAATAGTGCAAATAAGAGAGTGCAGTGCTAACAAATTAAATACACTCTCCCGATGAGGAGACGACGTCCTCTGCCATTACATATGCTAAATACCAAATTTAATTATGGTCGAGAATCTTGTTTCAATTACCGTCTACTACTACAAGACAATTTTATAGAAAAACAAGATTTCATTTACCAAACCATCACTTACAGCAGGAACAGAAGCAGAAGCATCAAGCAGCAGCAGCAATAGCATCAGTAACTGCAAGAGCAGAAGAAAAAAGGAAAATATTACAAAAATAATTGCCAAAAGTACTCCACAACAATAAATAGTTACATGACCAGCAATTTTTATTTTTTTGGTATTCTTTTTTTATCCAGTTTTTGTGGTCAATTTTGCAGAAAATCCTTAAAGGTATTGTAAAACACAGCTTTCTTGGCAGGTAAAACATCAACAACACCAACAAAAAAAAAGGGAAAATTATAATAATACAATAACAATATAAACAACAATAACAATAATAATAGGAAAAAATAAAAATACAACAACAACAATAACAGCAACAGCAACAACAATACTATCAAGTACAACATGGAACGGATGTCATCATCAGTTGATCCCGTAGTACCACGTACCGCCAATTTGCTGGCATGCAAACAATGGTGGCGTGTTT
This sequence comes from Sarcophaga peregrina, assembly GCA_014635995.1. Classification (NCBI taxonomy): domain Eukaryota; kingdom Metazoa; phylum Arthropoda; class Insecta; order Diptera; family Sarcophagidae; genus Sarcophaga; species Sarcophaga peregrina. The sequence goes on along the minus strand of CM025793.1, from coordinate 57,756,250 downwards.
GTTTCTTATACGGTGATCAACAGAAATATTATCGACAAGTTTATAGTAAAGCTGCAGCCCAACGATTGGCATTATCAACGGCAACAACCACATTTACATCTACATCGACATCTACATCCACAGCAGCAACAGCAACAACAACGACAACAAACTTCACAAGTGACTTAAATAATGAAAATGACAATAACGCGAGTCGAACAGAGTCGACAGACTATGATACGGTTGCCATAGATTTTATCGAAACACAATTAGACGAAGATGCTCAAGATGTGTCAGACGATAAGCATGCAACTACAACCGAGATAACGAACAATATTAATTTAACAACAACTGCAACAACATTAAAAACCAAAGAACAACAGCAACAAGAAGCGCCAGTGGCTTTATTTCCCTTAAAATGTGATACAAACACAAGTAGTTCAGGTGTGAGAGGAGCAGAAGATACCAGCAGTACCTTAAGGAAAAGTAAACGTCTTTTGCGTTCTTTACGAGGACATCGAAAGGGCGGTGGCGATACAAATGAACCATGTTCTACGTCTGCAACGACAACAACAACAACTCCTCCTGCAACAAACAAGAAACCAACAAAACACTTACGCGACACTTTGGAAACCTTAAAAAGTTTAAGCCTTCATCATCACCAACAACAGCATCATCGTCATACGCTGACCAAACCCCAATTACAGCAACAGAATACCAGCAGCCATAATCAATTGATTAACGAACCCACAAAACAAAATGCCAAACACACCCTGCTCGATGATCCATTTCTCATGGGCATCGGTATAGACGAAGATCATTTGGGCGATTTAATACGCGGCAAGAAGCCCTCGTATACCCCACCATCAGCATTGGAAAATGTCACGAAATACTTTAATCTTCATACAGAAACTATGCAAGAAGCTGAGCCAAATTCAATTGTAAACGATGAGCCGCTGGAAGAAAGTAAACCCGTCTTGCCACCAAAACGTAACAATACTGTGCAACAACAAAAACATATCGAAAGCGATCTGAAGTTAAGCGAAAGTGACTTGGAATTCCTAAACTTGAATTTACGGAATCGTAGTTTACCACGTAACATGAAACCCTTCACAGATCCTCACGACATAAGTTTCACTTTCAAGGAAGAAGACGAAGAAAGCCTAAGAATGAAGGATAATACCTCGGCGATGACAACTGACAACGATATCGAGTAAGTATTTATTTTGACGAATTGTTTGAAAAATCGTAATTTATTGGATTCACAACATAAAAAAAGAATCAAAAATAATGAGAACATGGCGGGACAGTGAATATGTGTATACACCCGATTAACTACATAGTCCACGTTATTCAGTTAGTTGAGTGGAACTTTAAAATCCTCTTTTTATATTTCTTGAACCCTACAAACTTGTTTTATTTCACTTTTTTACATATATGAATTTTTTTTTCTTAGTTTTTCAAGTTTATAGATTCTTAATACCAAATTTCATTAAACAAGTGGCGATAATCTTAAATTGCATTCTCCTGTGGACAGATTGACAGTTTGTTTGATCAAATCGAACAAAAAATAAACGTAGTTATTATTTAAATAGTATAACAGTCGTGTTGTATTGTTTATATTAACAGTCATAACCTAGCCCAATCTGGAGTATGGATATCCTACTATAATTCCTTATAATTTTTTTAATAGAATATTCGGACTGAAGGTTCCCAATGGGATCCTTGAAGTTTATATCGTTTTTTTAAGTGTCCGGGTAGTAAACTTTGTTTAAGGCTGCCTGACAATTTTAAGTAAGAATTTTCCCTAAAAATTTCCGGATTTTCTCGAATAGCCAGGCTACGATTAACGGATATAGTTTCAACCTCAACCCCTGTCCATGAATGCCGAGGGTTTCTTCGAGAATTTTCGGATCATTTAAAGTTAAATTTTGTATTGTTCGGGAATACTGGAATATTGTTGGAAATTGCATTGCTGATGAGCTGATTGGGGCTTCTGTTAATTTGGATATTGTCCACTCTTTCTACGAGATAACTCAATTTCGTTGGCAGCAGGAGAGTACGCGCAACATTACCAGACTGACCATGACCATGAGTAACACTGGATTAGAAATGACTTTCTTTTGTCCTTCAACCGTATGGCCATCCATCACACAATGGCGATCCTTACGGCCCACTGTACTTTTGATAAGCACAGTTAACCCTACTTCAACGCGGGTTCTTATAACGCGTTTTGCTACAACGCTGTATGCCAAAAGACTCCGAATTCCAACTAATGATTTCTGCAGGAGGTGGAGGAGGAAGAGACTGTCTTCTTACGCCAGTGCCCAGCTGTTGCCATAAAGAAGCGCCAATTTTTGGGCACCATTGCCCCATAAGATTGCTGCAATAGAATTATTTATTTTTGACTCAGAGTACTTTTGTTCATCATGTATATCAATGAAATATATGAAGTCGCCGTAATCTAGTAGGCAGTGTGTTGGCTCATTAGACTTAAAGCCAGGCTTCCAGCTGCAGGCCAGATATCAAAAACAAAATACAAACAGTATTTCTTCGGCGATTTCTGGCAAAAAATCTGAGAGTAAATAAAATAGCCATGAAAAGTTTCTGTCGTTTGGAGTCGACTTTAAACCGTAGGTATAAAATTAACACACACAACATAAGTGGTGTGAGAAACTAGGTCAATAATACCAATTATGTATGTATGTATGTATTTTTGATTCGGAATGGTATTCTCTAGGTAATGGTTGACCCCGGTTAGAAATAATTGTGGTATTACAACACACATAACCCAACAAGGAAAGTTGTTATACAAAATTCACATTTTAGACTATTTGCAATCACGTCTTATTTAATTTGCATTCAAAACCTTGATTACAAAACATTAATGTTACGCTCTTAAAATAGCCGAGAATAATATACTAATATATGTATCGTTGGTCTCATGTAAAAAGGCCCTAACTCGCATATTTTTTTTTTTAATAAACTTTTGTGTGGAGGTGTACGTATTTTTGTTAAATGTATTGGAATCACAAAAAAAAAAAAATCAACTTTGAAAAAAGTGTGAGTTAGGGTCTTTCTACATGAGACCGACGTTATGTACATAAATATGTTCCGTATTACGAATAAATAGTTATATTCTGTATATATATATAGAATGTATCCATACCAAATACATACTTATGTTCATTATTATACGTAAACCCTGTTTTTTCCACGAAACGTTTTTTTTTGAAAGACAAAAAAAAAAACGAAGGAAAAAACAGTTTGGTAAGCTGAAATTGAAATATAATCTGCTGGTAATGTTATCCAATGATATTCGAATACATTGTTTAATAAATATAAAAAAGAAAAAACAGAAACCAAAACAATAATAAAAACAAAAACCACTTACAGGATGTGGACACTAAAGTCATTACATATCACTGAGCATGCGTAACTTTCAATGAACAATTTTTTACCCGCATTCGTTTTTTTTTACTGTTTTTTATACTCTTTTTTTTAATGTTGATTCAATTTTTTCCTTCTATGCTCCATAAGCATACGTTACAAGATCCAATACAAAAACTCAGATTCAATTTCAGTTTTGAAGGGAAAATGAAAAAAAACGTCAAAATTATTTTTTGTCTTCTTTTTTCCTTTTTTTTTCTTACTGGGTATACCATGGAAATGTGTTTGCGGTTATTTAATGTTTCTTTTTGTAAATCAAAGCAATTCCATTTTTTGTTCAATTTATTTTAGAAATAATGGACAAACATTTGAGATGAATGGCACCCATACTGTTCTTCATTTAACTTTAAGAGAGCGATCATCAGGTTATTTTAGTAATTTTGGTTTGGTAAGCGTGTCTACTAAGTACACAAAACAAAAAAAAAATTAAACCTTTTTTTATGCCCTACACTTTATTTTGTAGTATTGTTGTAGATGGCATATAGTTTTTTTCAAAGTTTTATTACCGTCAAAAAATAGGTTACTTTATACCATACTAGCTAATACTCGGCGATGCTTCGCTGTCCCCCCATCGAAATTAAAATACATAATAATTAAAAAATTTATTTATTCTAATTTCATTTAAATTCTAAACGCTATTTATTTTCTACATGCTTAAATTTAAGATAAAGTTTTTTTCTTAAATGAATAATTCCTGTTTTAATGCCTTGGGATACACAATATCTTTTGTTTTTTCCCTCTGGTGCTGATACTTGTAAATCTGCCAGTTTTCCTGCTCGTGATCAAGCGACGTAAAGCTGTCCGTGTGAGAAAAATTGATTTTCTAGATTAAGTCCACAAACTTGCAGGAACTGCCCTTGAGTTTTATTAATCGTCATTGCAAATGCTAGGTGAATAGTAAGTGGCAGCCGTTTGAAATCGAATGGCATCTCCGATGTAAGCCATTGGAATACGTGGCAGTAATATACACATACATAATTGACCATTACAAGCCTTCAGTCAGGATTACGACCTAGCTTTTCACACCACTTATGTTGTGTGCGTTAGTTTTATACATGAGTGGCGGGACCTACAGTTTAAAGTCGACTCCGAACGACAGATTTTTGAGAAGCTTTTCATGGCAATTTTTAATCTCAGAGTCTTTGTCAGAAATCTGCTGAGAGGAAGTCGCCGAAGAAATATTTTTCGTTTTGATGAGTGACCTAGGATTCGAACCCGGCCCTTTCGTCTAATAAGCCTAACACACTACCCACTAGACCACGGCGACTTCTATCAGTAATATATCAGTTTCCAGTTATAATGGTCGCCTCGATAAGATTGTTAAGTCGAGTGCCATTACAAATAATGTAAGTAAAATCGATCTTGTTGAGAACTTTGTTGTTGATGGAATTAACGCCATTATTTTTGGATGCCATTAACGTATGTTCGCATAACAATTTTTAAAAGTTTGATGGAAATTTTATATACTTACTTATTAGAATTCTAAAATTACTAAAATCAAGCAATTGTTTCGAAAAAAGTTGAAGCTGAAGCAACTGAACACACATATTAGTAGTTAATTTTAGAGCGTCCATATGTCGCTATTGGAATGGTCATCACCTGGCGTTGATCCCAAAAAATTACGACTCTAACAGATATACGGAGTTTCGTATTTTGTTTATATGGGAGGTGCCACACCCACTATTGCTAGATCGTCCTATTTTTTTGGGACGTGACACCTCACTTATTTGAAATTTCAACATAAAGAGTAGCCTATAACTCCATTGCAGACATAAAGGAAGACACTACGAAAATTTCAAGAATATCGGTTCAGTCCGATTAGTCGTCTATAAAGTTAAATCATACAAACAAACACACATCCATTTTTATATATAGTAGATAAAGTAACCACATGATCACTATTTTCTTGCCTTTCATTGTGTTCTGTTCTGTTTGGTTTTGTTATTTTCAATGATTTTTCAGTTGTGATTTTAAATTGCTTTTGACAACACCAAATTTCAAAAGTTGACTATGTTATGATTAACTCCATCATCAAGAACAACTTCATCGTCATCATCTCACTGTTGTTGTCGTCATTATGATGAATTTATCTGTAAAGTTGGAGTTTTAGTAGCAACATGTACTCTTTAATGTTTAACTGGCAGTTTTTCCTTAATTATGAAGCTTTGAACAGCAACTGTTGATGGCTGGTCATTAAGAGAAGTAGGGAATAGGGTCGTAATTAGTAGCAAGCAAAAGTTTCTTTCATTTTCTTCTCTTTTGTTTTTTGGTTTTTGTTTTTGCTTTAAAAAAAACGCAATTAAATTTAACAAGGAATAGAGACATAAAGGTTTCGCAACAATTTTTTAAAATATATTTCTGTTCGTATTATTACAGTAATTTTGCTTGTCTTTTTGTGTTTTTTTTTTTTTTGTTTAATTAAATAAACTAGGCTTGGCCTAAAAACAGGGCACAAACAGGGGAACAACAAATTATAAAATAATTGTCTACAGAATATTGTAGAATATCATTTATGTGGTGCTCTCTCTACGTTATGACAAAACTATTTCAATAATTATTGTACACTTTAATGATGATGATAACAAACGACAACTATTATATCGAAATTATTATAATCAAGAGTAGAGTACAAGGATAAAAAAGATTCATGATTTAATAATAAAGCAAAGGAAAAATAACATTTTGAATTATTTTCAGACAGGCAAATAGGGCTGTATTAAAAAGCAACATCTTCTCTATATGAAGAGGGAACTCAATGCAAACTGTTTGCCTTCACATCTTTCAAGGCTGGAATTGTAACTGACTGACTGACTGTCATTGTACAGCAGACATTAGACACTATATGTATCCCCACCTTATGTGTGTGTTAACAGTACCTATGAGCTTAAACGACAGACTAACACTCTTTTCATAGAAATCGCCGTAGTCTAGTAGGTAGTGTGTTGGGTTATTAGAATTAAGGCCCGAATTCAAATGCCAGATCAGACATCAAAACGAAAATATGTTTATCGACTTCGGCCTCTCATCAGACTTCTGGCAAAACCTCTGAGAGTAAATAAAATTGCCATAAAAAGCTTCTCAAAAATTTGTCGTTCGGAGTCGACTATAAAACTGTGAAATCCCGCCACTCATGTATACAAATTAACGCACAGAACGTAAGCGGTATGAGAAGCTATGTCGTAATTCTGACTGGAGCGTTGTAATTGACCAATTATGTACGTCATGGTAATTTTATTTACTCTCAGAGTTTCTGCCACAACACTTCTGAAAGGCAGTTGCCGACAGAAATATTTTTTTTTTTTTTTTCATTTTCATTTTGTTCGAGATATTAAACCCACAGTTTGAACCACGAGTCCTTTTCCAAAAAGGCAACATACTCCATTGTCGACTTCAGCATAACAAATTCACCTCTCATTAGTTTTATGATATCATGTTTCGAGTAGATGGCAAGTCCTATTGTTATAACTACTTATCGACCATTGATCCATTTTACACAAAAAACGCTGCTAATCGACAGTCGACAACTTTATCGCATTGGCTATAATGTTTCGATATGATCGTTCTAGAGGAACTAGAATCTACGCATCTGAGCAAATAACACTTCTTTTAGAGTACATTGGTAGCTCGATAATTATCACAACAAATTTGATAGCACTTAGCTCAATATCTTAGCTTCGTCGTTGAAGTTATTGTTACGAATATGGAAATGGTGTTATCGTTTAACATAAAAATCATAAACAAAAATATAGCAACAACATCAGTATAAAAAAGAGATTAACAAATAAACAGACAACCATAACACTGCAAGGACAAACGTAAACAATAATACACAAACAATAATAACGTAAACAGCATGCTTACATTTATAGAGATTTCGCGAAGGCAAAGTCATTCTCCTTCTGGAAGCCGCCGTAGTCTACTAGGTAGTGTGCTGGCTTATTAGACGTAAAGGGTTCAAGCCATAGGCCCAAAATAAAATACAAAAAGAATTTCTTCTTTCTCAAAAATCTGTCGTTCGAAGTCGACTTTAAATTGTGGGAAACTTTAAGTGATGTAAGAAACTAGGTCAATAATCCTGACTGAAGGGTTTAATGACCAATTATGTATGTAAAGTCATTCTCCTTCAAGTGTATTCATTGGACTGTTTACGTCGCCGTCTAAAAGGCAAGATAAAACAAGCAACAGGTTTCGAAAGAATTCGTGTGACGAGAATAATCGTGGTTTGAAGATCCATAGAACAGTTGATAGCGTGTACGCGGAAGAGTGTAAAGAAGAATAACAAACAAAGCGAATTGTTGTCGTGTACATCAAGTTGCGAACAGTGCCACACGAAATTGTGGGAACAATAAGATATTTACATGAAACAAACAAAAATTTATTTTCATTTTGTTTCCAATCAACGAACTCACGTTAAACGTTAACAATAGTTTGAATTTAAATTCTGTTACTATAACGCAATAATTTGCAAATGATATTCGTTTGCTTGTTTGCTTTACACTGAAAACATTCACACTTAAAGCCAAATTGTAAATACAAAATGTAAACCATTATGACACAAGTTGTAAAACATTACTTGCAACATATTCGTTGAGTGATTTATGAATGTTTCACGCTCATTAATATCAACGTTTGATTTGTTGTCTTACAAAAGACTTAAGCAAGACACTTTTTTTTATTGTTACCACCCATTCGTTACAATAGATTTCAGCTAAAAGAGGTTTCGTATTTACCCTTTCTAAAAGCAAAATCAAAAAAAGATAAAAATTACAACAAACATAACTGAAGCATACATAAATTATTTTTTTTGTATATTTTTGTGAACCGATTTGAATACGTGCTCATAGGATTTGTTAAATCATTTGATATGATTTTGTTGTTGTTGTTCATGTTTCCGTGTGGTCGAGTGTTGAGGCTGTCACTCATCTATCAGCTTCAGCGAATAAGTATGACATATCATAGCATTTTTAAACTGACAAAATATCAAATCAGTTGACACATATTATTCGGATTACAAAATACTTGTGACAACGATACGGTTTCGATTTGTAATAAATTTTTTTTTTATATTCAACGACAGAGGTGATGAATATTCAAACAAATTGTTTTGCAGTTTGCGGTGCCTAAAGATGTAAAACAAACATAAAACCAAAATACCAAAAGATTATTTTCGTTTTTAAAAAATGAGGACCGAATAGATAAAATTAAGAATGAACTGGGAATTTTAAATAACTAGATGACCCGTGCGAATATTTCGCACCGTTAGTTATCATTTTTGTAACATAAAATTAAAATAATTAATAGAAATTTTATTAAAAGTATAAAAATATTAGAAATCATAATATATCATATATATTTACATACAAGCATACATAATACTTCTTTGAATACAATGTTAGAGGTAATGACATGATCATCGTTAACTTTTTGCCCGTACGAATCCGTAATACAAACAAAAATATCTTTAAACCGTACGCACTCGAGAAAAAGTCACGTTAACTGCCAATATGAAAAACCGGGAACCTTTTTAAGGGTTCGACCTTGTGCTTTGTTTATCGTCATAGCAAAAGCAACTTTCACAGGGAATTGTTTTCGTGCTATTCGGAAAGGCAAAATTGAATCAGAAGGTGTAGGGTGATTCGGGGTATGAGTACAGTTTTATCGGTATGAATAATTTTTGCTGATATGATGTGCTCTCCCAAGTTTGTTACGATTAGCCTGGTACCATTTATTAACCCGTATTACTACACTTAAGAGAACAAATAATGCCATTACAATAACGACATTACCAAGATGGCTTTTACAATTTTATATATTATTACGTGGAATAGCATTACAATAAGCGACCCTGTCTATCGCACTTGATCTAACAACTACTGCAAAGTATTGCCAAAACAGCTTTTTACAACTTAATATGCATATTATATATACATAACTGACTTAGTAATAAACGCCATTATAGTAAATAGCTGTATTGCCATACATAATAATACATACTATATTATGTAGAACTGTATTACCTAACTTGAACAAAAACATATAATCATAATGACAATAGTATTATTATGCAGTTCTATATAAAGTATAATTTTTATCAATGAAAATATGAATTTTTCAATTACTAATTATTTTTCGTCATTAATGTTAGATATAAGCTTTAAAATGAGATATCATTCCATAAATTTGATGCGGTGGTATGGGAGATATTTGCAACCGACAAAAAATTGCTTTAGAAATAATAAATATGATTAGGCTTGAAATAGTATTAGAAAGCATTATATTGTGCCTATAAAATGAGTCACCAATTTATTTTATTTATAAATATTTTGTAAGAAATTCACACAATTTGCTAGTCTGGTTAGAGAAGCTCTCTAGTTTATTTTTCTACACAAATTGCAAATACAATCACATGTGGTTTTCACTTTTGACAAATTGACATTTTGTTACACTTCGCTTTTGCTTTTTTAGTTTCTTTTTATTGCACATGCTTTCCATTTCTACATTTTCATCTCACATTACACACATACCTCACTTTGCGGGTGGTTCCATTCCTAAAAATTTCGACGCAAATTGAAACAATGTAAAGTGAATTATGATTCTCTATTACAAACCATGGAAAGATCAAAGATAGGTTTCAGCGTTATGAAAATACTACTTTTTAGAAAGAAATTCGAACAAAGAAAATATAAAATTTTATTACATTCACACAAAAAATAAATTCAATTAAAATAAATTAAAAAAACTGAACTTTAAAATTAGAAACACAAGGTTAAAGAAAAAATGACAGCAAGTTTTGACAGAATGGTGCAATTAAAAGCAAAAGTTGTGCTTTCTTTTAGAAAAAAAAGGGAATTAAAAAAAAAAAATTAAAAACTCGAACCCAAAACAATGCAGCTTCAAAAATCTAAAGAGTTAAAATTAGTACTAATCCATCAGCAACGCAACATCAAAAAAACGCAAAACGAAACGACGCAAAGCGAGGTATGGTTGTATTTGCAATACAAACCGGACCATTGAACTACAATCGTATTTGCAACATTGTGTACGAGCCCTTTTTGAGACGAGTTTAGTCTTCTTTAAGATGCTACACAACCTGGAATAATAAAAAAGAAAAGAATTTTTTTTGCAACACCTGAAACTGGCATTCTTTATAGATAAGACATCAAAGAAGATTTTATTACAATTTAAAGCCATTAAAAGGCAAACCATTTTCGATACAGCAAATGAACACTTTGTGTTAAATTGTTGTTGTTTGTGTAAAATGCCAATGCATCGTATTGATTTAAGATTTCCGTTTATAGATTTACAGTCACTTTAATCGCAATATTTTCAGTTAACAAATCTCAATTTCAACCAAACAGTTGGTAATAAATTGTGATTTTTATCAATGATACGCGTATGCCATTTTTATTTTTTGTAGCAGGTTACTTACCATGACTATGGAAATGAAATATTTATTCAAACCCTTACATTAAAAAGAAATTTAAAAATAAATTCTAATTCGGCTTTAATTTTTTTACGATATTCATTCTCTGTTGTACACACACAATTCCCGAGTCTAAGGACCACCACTTTTGCAACACACAGTATATGTATCTGAATAAATATGAAGTTTTTATAAGGAAAGAATTTATTCCTTCTGTTCTTTGAAGAAATTTATGAACAATGGTAACTGGACCACCATCAGTATAATTTTATCACATGGTAGCCGTTGTTATATTTAAAGACAATCAAACAACAAGAAAATTTACTCACGCAATTTAAATAAAACACGCAACACACTTGCAACATAAAGTTGAAGGAAAAAAGACAGAAATTAAAACGAACAAGAGGACAATTATCAAGAAGTTGCAAAACTAATCACATTCATAATTGCTTATTTACATACGTATGTACATATCTGCATACATTCATACATACAGAGTTGGCAGACATTTAAAGAAATTTTTTTTTATTGAGCTTTTCGCCGTAAATATTGAATTTCTATTATAGATCGAAGCTAATGAATCTCCACCTCATATCTTTAGATTTAAATAAAACACAGAGTGTGTGATATATCATCGGAATATTTTATTCGCTTGAAAGAGACCTGTTAATACCATTATGTGTGGAGTATAACACAACGTTCAAATATCCGCAATGACTTCTCTGAGTTGAGCTCATCCAAAATGTTCTATTTGCCACCACTGACTGTCTGAATTTTATGTTATGTTATGTTGGCTTTGGGAACCGCTGTTGTTGCGACCTAAGAAAACCCAACCAGAAACTGGTCTAACGGGGTAACCATTTTAAATCACCTACACATGACATATCCATGCTCATAAATGCACATCCTGTTGAAACCGCAAGTCTTTTTTTTGTCCAGATCAACCAATTCAGGCCAAAAGTAGTTGGTAGTCATAGAACTATAGTGCTCGCCGTCGGCTATTATGGCGTGAACAACGTCGTTCTTAAGGAAATATGCACCGAAGAGTGACTTTTTGGAACGCATTGCGCGCACATGGATCAAATGTGAATTGGTTAGGATCAGATAGATCATCCATTTATTTTATTCGTTGGATTTCGATTTTTCAAAACCAACTGAATGAAAGCAGACTATTTTGACAAATGTAGGTTCAAGACGATGGCCGTTGTCGACTGTCAAAATTAGCATTCTTTTTCGTTTTCTTCTTATTAAATTTTGTATGATCACTGTTGAAACAAATTCCGAGAGGGTGCCCATTGACATTGTTGGTATTGGAGGTAAATACCAAACGACTGGTCTTTGTCACCAAGCTGCCAACAATTTGAGTAAAATTAGCATGTAATTGTTTTATAATCTATAGACTTCTACAGTCCTCTTAGCATCTAGAACAAATATTCCAAATAGTTTTTTTTTTCATATTTTTATCCTTGAAATTAATTCAGTATTCCATACTGTGTTACAAATTTTGTATGATTTCTGTAAAGCTTTTATCGTCGCAAGTAATCGTTTTAGGCCCTGCAAATTTATATGACATTTTCTGTCCTCATAAGTAAGCCATAGTTGTTGTTTCTTACCGTTTAACTTGTGTTATATTTTCAACTAAACGTTTACAAATACAACTAACTTGTTACAAGTATACCAACAATATCAGTATGAGAGAAAAGAGGACAGACAAGGAAGCGAACACAACAACAAGAAATGTAAACAAAATACAAAAGCAACAATGAAGTCACGATAGAATTCACGAAAAAGAGAGAACACGAACATTCCACTTTAAGGCAAGACAAACCAAGGAAAGAGCAGTAAGAATTCAGTCAGTTTTGTTTGAAGAGAACAGTCGTGGTTTGAAGACGACCGTTGAAAAGATCTGCATAGTAAGCACAGTAGAATAGCGAACAAGGGATTATTGTTGTATTCGTCAAGTTATAAACAGTGGCAAACGAACAATAAAAAGTCTAACTGAATTGTTTTTATTTTGTTTGCAATTAATTTTTATATTTATATTTATATTTTAAACGTTTTTAGAAATCTCGTGGTTACAGAATTTTTAAAACCTTATTATCAATCTAGATAAGAGAATGTCATTAATTTCTGTGGCCTACCTACTTCCCTACTTTTTTAATGAAAGAATTCCTTAACAACTCTGTCATTTCACAATTGTTAGAATGGATTTCTTTAACATTTCACTACAATTTGCCGCTGCAAAACTGTTGAACAAACAAGAGGGAGCCAAACTATTATTTTAGTAAACAACACGGCTATATTGGCGGAAATCAATCACACTGTTCTTTGGCTGTTTAAAATATCAAAACTATACCAGCATTATTGATGAATTTGTGTCTTGTGAACGAGACGGCAGCATTATTTAATCGTGGATTTTTATTATGCATCCCACAAACACAAGCACCAATACTAACACTAACACCAACGACTATACCTATAATTATTGTTTATTAATGTAGTTCTCTTAAGAATATCTGAAAATAATTGCAATAAGGCAACAACAAAAAGAAGAAAAAAAACACAATATTTTAAACCATAGACATTACCCACTACATACATACATAAATGCATACATACATTCAAACATACACATGTATACAGTGAATAAACATCAAATGCTGTGAATTTCTGCATAAAAATTGTTTCAATAAATTATAAGGGAGTTGGCTTAGATTATGAAAACAAAAACAGAAAAAAAAATAAAAACAACAAATAATTATTGGCATAAATAATCATACAGAGCCCCGGCATTTGTATGCTACTCCAACAGTGCCCGAGGCAAATTCCACAAACAGAAGTAACTTTAGACAGACAGACAGACAGACAGATTTTTATTCTTTCCTTTTCTAAGCATCAAACTTGGTTATAAAGAAAAAGGCATTCTTACTAGCTATTCACGAACATTATTTAACTTGTTTTCAACATTCATTTCAGTTGCAATTTAGTTGTAATAAAAAACTTTAACGAGAATATTTTATTATGAATCTTCTTAAGTAAGCATTTGCATTATAGGTCAGGAGACTAGATTTTTCATTCAAACAAATAAAATTCAAATACGTGCAGTATTCACATAGAATACTGCATTGTGGCACCTTTTTTGTTTTGGTTAAAAAGCAGTTTTATTTCATAGAAATTCATATTTTGTTTTAATAAAAAGTAATATTTTGTCTTGGGTGGAATCAGGGATGCAAGAAAACAAGAACGGTTCTCGTTTTGCTGTGTTTAAAGTTGACACTCAACTTCCACTAGACATATAAGCGTTCATAAGACTGTGTGCGTCCCGCTCTTAAAAATTGGGTTGAACCAACCACATAAATACTCTATCTAATTAAAATCAAAGCACAAGGCTCTAGCATCATCCCCTCAAAAGTTAACGACTACACTGAACATTTAAGTTAAATGCTGTTCAAGCCAAAAAGAAATTCACCGAAGTGTATGGAGATGGTGTGTTGATAGTACAGCAGTGCCAGAACTGCTCCGATAAATTTCGAACCGGAAGATGTACCACGTTCGAGAAGGCCGGTTGAAGCTAATAGAGACCCGATAAAGGCATTAGTTGATGAGAACTTGAAAGGACTGGGATTATCCTCCAAGCTCGATGTATGGGTTCCCTATGTTCTCTTACAGAGAGAATTATGTGTCGCCGCATTGACATCTGAGATTCGCTTCTCAAACATCACGAAAATTATCCGTTTTTGAAGCGCATCATCACTGGAGACGAATATTGGATTGTACACAACATGGACCAAAGAAGATTAAAAGCCTCAAACCACTTCCAAAGTCGTCGATATTCACTAAAAACAGGTGATGCTTTATGTTTAGTGAGATTTTAAAGGAATCATTTTTAAGCTTTTACCGGATAACACAACGATTAATTCGGAAGTCTAATGTCATAAGCTGGACAAACAGAATAATTTAGTTCAACAGAAAATACCATAAGTAATCAATGGGAAAGATGTAGTGTAGTGTTTCACAAAGATAACCCGAGATCTCACACAAGTTTGGTCCCTTGCTAAAGCCTTTTAGAGCTTTAATGGAATGCAATGCCACTTCCACCATATTCTCTCGACTTGTCATGATCGGATTCTTATTTGTTCAGGTCACTCGAAAATTTTTTAGATGGTAAAACCTTCGCCTCAAATGAGGAAGTACTACCAAAAAGATGGCAATAGGAGTTAGAGCAGAACGGCCAATATAGAATTTGATAAAGTATTCGTTAACATACGTACATAATTGATGTTTACAACCCTTCAGTCAGGATTATTGACCTAGTTTCTCACATCCCTTATGTTGTGTGTGTTAATTTTATACGTAAGTGGCGGGACTTGCAGTTTGCAGTCAACTCCGACGGATTTTTGAGAAACTTTTCATGGCAATTTTATTTACTCTCAGAGTTTTTGCCAGAAATCTGAAATACTTTCTGTATTTTGTTTTGACGTCTGACCTGGGGCTCGAATCCTGGCCTAACTACGCTACGGCCATTTTCAAAAAAAAAAAACAAAAAAATAAAAAGAAAAAAATAATAAAATTACTCTCAATATAATACACAATATGACGTAGTATTTTCACATTTGTATGATTGCCTTTCCTTAATAGAATCTTGCCGATTATACGAATGAGATCATTAGTCCAAAAAGGCATCTCGAGGGTAGTAAAACTAATAAGAGAAAATATATCAGAAGAATTTAAGATTAATCCATGCTCGTATAAATATCTTTGGCTTTATAATTAATCGTGTCTTCGGCTTAAATTAAATTACACAGAACGGAACAGAACAGAACACAAAATAATAAAATGTTAACAACTCAACTCATTTCGAGTTGTTTGAAAAATTTCACAAGAACGTGATATTTCACCGGGGATAGAAACAGGCCGAAAGAAACGTGCAAATCGAATAAAAAAAAATTGGAAAATGGAAAATGGTAAACGACAGAAGTAAACTAATTAAACCAGAAATGTTCTCTTGCAAGTGGACTGAACTGCTCTATTCAATTCAATTCAACTCGACTCGGGCTGCACTTTATTCAACTTAAATGCCATCTCTCACTCTCTCACTCTCTCTCTCTCTCTATATACTAAACTCTTACAAATAAAGTTATTAAAAAATATTTCCTTTTAGACATTAAAAGCAGTTATAGCAACAACAACAACAATACTAGCAAGAACAACATCAAGTAGAACAACATAATTATCCTCTTGTATTACAAGATTTCGCTTCAAATGGTCTAATGTTTCAGTGCCAGGAATGAAAAGTGCTTACGTTGAAAACAGGGAGGAGCTGTCAAAGAACTACAGCTGTATACAACATGTTGCAACATACAACTTGTTGTTGTTGTTGTTGTTTTGGTTTTTTTTTTTTAATGCATTGCATAACTTTGTTTTAATTGCTTTTGACTATTTTTAATAGAAGTTTTGATATTTTTTTATTCTCTTTCTCTCTCTCTCTCTCTCCCTCTCTTGGGCATTCAGTCGTTTTTATGTTTTCTTGTGTATTCCTTCCATAAAGTGAGTTTGTTATTCACTTTGACTAAAACTGGAAGCTCGTTCAGCATCTTTCATTTGTTGCTTACAGTTATGTGGGATATACATACGTGAGTAGTGAAGTCATCACTTTTCTGCTTTAATTAAAGTGAAAGCATTTATAGTGAGTAATCGTAAGTAAATAATCATGAGATGAGATGAGTTATGAACCATGAAATACAGGGAAAATGTTTCTGATGATGAAATAAATGAATCCTGGGAAAATCGTTCACATTATGGTAAATGAGATTGTAAGCTGGTGCCACTAATTTCTTTTGATCTCAAAACATTGGGGTATTAAAGATAAATCCGACCCCTTAAGACATAACTGTATAACATATAAAATCGAGTTTACTCTTGTTTGTGTTGATTTTAATCGCCAATACTATTATTCGACCATTTTTTGAAGGCTTTTGCAGCTTAATTGTCGCTTTGCTAACGCATCGTTTAACCAAAAAATTGTATGCTACTAAGCATGAGAAACAAAAATTTATAGAAATTTGTGTTATTTAGAGCGATAAATAAATTAATGCAGGTCGTTAACGTCTGAGAAATGATTTCATGTAAATGTGTCTCGCATCCACACCACGGTAGTGATAATAGTTGTCTTACTATCATTAAAATATTAACCAAATAATTTGCCAAATGAATTCTTCTTAGACGATTAGATAGTGCGTTCGCTTGTTAGACGTGAGACCAAGGTTCAAATCCCAAGTCAGACATCTCCAACAAAACGGAAAGTGAAAAGAAATATTTCCTCGGTAAATCTGGAAGTCAATAAAATTACAAGTCCCTCCACTCATGTATAAAATTAAAACACACAACAGTTGTGTGAGAATCTAAGTCGTAATCCTGACTGGAGGTGTGTAATGACCAATTATGTATGTATGATACGTATATAGTTGAGAAAATAGGTTATTAGAGAGCGGACACAGTTCCTCATACGGTTCGTGTGGGTGAAGAAGGAATTGTCTTGTCGAATCCAATGGCGAATTGACTACCTACGGATGTGCTCTATTCGGCAGACGTTTACTACTTAAAAATATACGATTTTCGGGTAAAAGTTCCCTTATTTCTCTCCCTCAAGCACATTCCATCCATAGTTACAGATGGCGTAATTTTACTGCCGCGTTTATGAGTTAACAAACAATAACACGTTTTCACGCTGCCATTTGGAGGTTGAGTGTAGATCGGTTGTCAGCAAGTCATTCGTGAAAATAAAATATTTCCTCGGGAGTCAATAATAGTGACATGAAAATTTTCTCAAAAATTTTGTAAGTCCCTCCACTCATGTATAAAAATAAAACACTTCACTTTTCGCTTATATTTCTAAACGACTAGGACTCTGTATGCAAGAAGTAGAACAGAATCTGAATAAGTCTGAACTGAACCGATGAAATTCAATCTATAATAACCCGTATAGTTTGATCCTTTATAAAGCTTGATATAAATCGAGATAAATAGCAATCAACGCGGAAAGGAATATTTTTATTTGTCTATTTTAGAACTATCAAGCTCGCATCAAATCGTCGTATTGACATCTGACATTCTATCTGAGAATAATGCTAACATTAATAAACTTCCATCAGAATTTAAAAATACCGGCAAAATTCGTCCAAGAGCACTGCTTTAAAGCCAGTTCAGGAATATCACATGGCACGAAAGTCTTGTTAACGTTGAGATTCGTGAGCACGTTTAACTCTTTATCAGTGTGTGATAAAAAACCTATAATGTTCATAACATTCTAATACCCCTTTACAGTATTCCCTCGACTTACGTCGTAAAATGTTCCGGAAAAAGGCGACGTAAATCGAAACGACGTAAATCGAATTTCAAAGAACTCATACTATCAGATGTACTTTTCATGGCATTTTATTCACTCTAGTTTTTGCCAGAAATCTGCTGAGAAGAAATCGCCGCAGAAATACTTTTTTGTAATTTATTTTGATGTCTAGCCTTGGAGTCGAACCCTGGCTTTACGTCTAATAAGCCAGCACACTACCTACTGTTTTGTTCATAAACAACAGAGGCGACGTAAATCGAATGACGACTCAAATCGAAGTTGAAGGGAACAAAATTTTTGAGGACGTTAATCGTGACGACCTAAATCGGGGGAATACTGTACTTAATTGATATCACTTTTTATATTTTCAGCGGAACGAGTACAGTAAAAAATTTCATTATAAATGTAAATGAAAATTACATAACATTTCAATATTTTATGTTCAAATTTAAATTTTTAATATTTTTTTTTTTTTCAAATGTTTTAATCGAATAAGATTTGCATTTTAATGGATTTGCTACAGCCCGATTTTGTATAAATTTTCGTAAAAAATTTAACATTTTTATGAGAAAGAAGACCTCACAAAAACGTGAACACTCGAAAGTGTGAACGTCTCAGAAACGTGTTCAAATTTATTTTTCCAAAGAGTACGTGAAGACTTTTTATATTTCATTCTTTAATCTGTTTTTAAATTGTGAAATCTTTAGAAATTCACAATTAAATTAAAGAAAATTTTCGCGGTTTTAACACCGGATGGCATCAAAAATTTAAATACAGATTTGGGGTTTGTTTTCTCAAAATTTCCGGAGAAAAGCTTTCTGCGCAACCGTAACATGTTGAAAAGGAAAACTTAAAAACAAAAATGGAAGAAATAGCTTATGAAGACCAGCATTTTAATGCCGATGAATACGGTTTATATTGGAAGAAGTTGCCATATAAAGTACACTTGGCATCACTGAAGATAAGCGATCCTGGCGCAAAGATGGAGGGACAACGATTAACTTTAACGGACTGTTCAAATGCACCGGGGAGGCGGAAACTAAACTTAATTTAATGGTGACTGGGAAATCTAAAAGTCCAAGAAGTTTCAAAAACTTTACTTGTCATGTGAATTACAAATTCTTCACGTCAGCGTGGACGACATGTAAAATCTTTTATGAATGGTATCATCAATGTTTTGTTAAAGAGGTAGATTTCAACTGACAAATTTAAAACTGAAAACTTTATTATAGTTTTTGGCCTTAGGTTACTGAGTTCTTGACTAAAAAGGGGCTATCGGTAAACGCCTTTCTGTTAGTAGACAATGCGCCTTCACATCCGAATGAATCCCAATTGATTTCTGATGACAGATTCATTTGTGCAATGTTTTTGCCACCGTATTGCACATCGTTAATTCAGAATGTTTTTAAAATAACAAAACTGGCATTAGTGGCTGGAAAACAAATATAATTGCTAAATTCCATTAAGATGGTACCTATAAAAGATGACATTAATCTTTTGGACTCAGCATTGTTTTACTTAATAAAACATCATTTTTTATATTAAATAGGGTAATTTTTTGTTTTAAATTTATTTACTCGAAAAGTGAAGAAACTCGAAAATGTGAACTGCTTTGATAAAAATTGGTTCACGTTATCGCGAGTT
This sequence comes from Sarcophaga peregrina, assembly GCA_014635995.1. Lineage (NCBI taxonomy): Eukaryota > Metazoa > Arthropoda > Insecta > Diptera > Sarcophagidae > Sarcophaga > Sarcophaga peregrina. The sequence continues at coordinate 57,736,409 of CM025793.1, read as the reverse complement.
CACTGTATATTAAAATCACAATATAGGCTTTATTGAGGATTATAAAATTTTTAAAGATATTAAGATAAGCATATTGAATGAATGATATTGTACGTGTATGTGTATGTAGCAATATAAGTTTAGATCTTTTGTTTTTTTTTTTCATTATTAATTGCCTGCTACTTTTATTATTAAGACATTAAGATCGTATACGTAGTATATCTTGGCTCTTGATTAACAATTCATTAAAAATATCATAATCGAAGAGAACTGGTTGGTTGGTTACATTTTAACATAAATTGGCAAATAGTTTCGAATTTATTTGTATTGCTCTCTTTAGTTGTAATATTTTAAAATATGTCGAAAGCACAACAACAACAGCAACAATTTTCTTTGTAAAGAAGAATGAAAATTTCTTCCGAATTATAACTGTCGGTGAACATAAGCAATGGAGTGAGCAAAAGCGTTAAAACGTGTGTGTATGTCCAGTCAATTTAATAGAAGGCATTAAATCATACTAAAATCCAACAGGCAACATCTACTTAAAGATGCATTAAGTGAAACATGTGAAAATCTTGTACACTTAACGCCTTTTGACGTTCAGTTTAATGTGTGAATACGATCCGATGCCATGCAACAAACAATCCACCAAACAAACTTTCAAACGTTTAAATAAATAGACGGAAAGAATAAAAATGTTTTTCTTTTTCTGATTTTTTTTTTTCATTTTCCATTTTGTTTTTTTTTATAAGCCGTATTATAAAAAGCAAAAATAAAAGAAAAAACAGAAAAATTAAAACACAGTGAAGAGAAATAATGTAAGAATTTCATTTGGTTTTTAGTTTTATTTGACTACACGATCAACAACCATAATGCTAAGCATCGGCATCGTCATCAGCATCACCATTATCAGGATAGTAATATTGGGATTGAAGTTGTATTGAATTTATGGGTTGCAATAACAACTTCTCTAGTTGTGCGACTTTGACTTTGGCTATGACTCAGCCATTGGTTGCAGCTGCGGCTTTTAGTTTTGCTGTTTGAAATATTTCCCTGCAAGTGGTTTGTAAATTTAAGAAACATTTTAATTCTGGTTTCCACATTTCTGCCGCATTCGATATGATTTTGTTAAAGCGATAAAATACAACCGATTTCCATATGAGATTGAAACTACTAAATGTGTTGAATGTGTTTGTGAGCATTAAAGTGAGCCAGGTAATGTCTGCCAGCCACCATACTTTACCCATACAATAATGGGTATAAATGTTTAGGCCCGATTTGTGTTTATTAACTAACGACTGCTTATCTCTTTACCATTTACAATAAAATGTCCGAATGTCTGAATGTATGAATGTATGAATGTGTGAATGTGTGAATGCATAATTTATAATTTATTTTAGTTTTTAATTTTAGTCTCTTAAATAAATATTCCATTCGACAAATATTGATTTTAATTATTTCCTATTCTTGTCTTTTCTTTTTCTTTTTTTTCTTACAGGTAAGTCAACAATTAAAATCAATTCGTAACGATTGCAAAGCAAACAACAACTTATGGTGGAAGGTATTGTTGCAGAAGAATTTCAAAGATCAGAAATCAGTAGGTAGAGCTTAAACTAATAAATTTCTCACATTACCGCCATGTCACAAACTATGCGCAATGCGCATAGGAATAACAATTCATGGTATCCTGATATAAAAAAAAACAACAACAACAACAACAAATCGTATAAAAACATCAACAGCATTTTGGCATTCAACATGTAAGAAAAGGAGCACAATGTGCGCAAATATTTCATGTTCAGCTGCACAGTGAAATGCAAAATGCACACATGAGCTCATGCGCATATGCTGCATTTGCATTGTGCGAAATAAAACTGCTAAAAATCCTACTCAGGTCTGGGGTTGGGGCTTGCTTGCCATTTGCAGCGTTCAATGTGTGCATAGAAAGAAATAAAATTAAAAACGAGTCTATGGCGGCGTGTAATCGGAAACCTTTTATTTGTCTTTGCTTTAGCATTATATGTGACTGTGAGTGTGATTGTGTGTGTGTATGTCGTTGTGTCTAATCAGTTTTACGGACATAAATTACAATTTTTGTTTTGTATTTCGCGATTTTGCGTCATATTTACATCACTGTTATGTATGTATGTGTGTGTGTGTGTGTTTGTGAGAATAAGAACACCATTTCCATCATTCATTTACAAAATGCCATTTCTGTGACAGTAAAAATACTTAAATTATGTGCTTATTTCTTTCTATTGTTTTAGTTTTGTATCAAATTAACCTGGAGTAATTATGGTACTAAGACGGCCCATACATAGTTTTGGCTACTCTGAAAGGCAATTGTCTTTGTATGTCGATATTTATGTGTCATCGTGGTCTTGTTAGAAGTGTGTTGACTTATTAGACGTAAGGCCTCAGTTTAAACCCCAGGTCTGACATCTCCAACTAAACGAAATATAATACAATATTTAGTCGGCAACTTCCTCTCAGCCGATTTCTGGCAAAAACTCTGCGAGTAAATAAAATAGCCGTGAAAAGTTTCTCAAAAATCTGTCGTGTGAGAAACTAGATCGTAGTCCTGGCTAAAAGGGTTGTAATGACCAATTATGTATGTATGTAATATATACTTTTGGATAATAACCTTTTCATTTAATTGAATTGAACCTGATCCAAAAAATGGCTCGACATCGTAAACAACTTCAAAGCACAAGTTATAAGAATTATTCATAATCGTTGGTTACAACAATAAAATTTTTTTTCGTTTTATTGAAAATGTTTATAATTACAAAAGACACCTTGTTTTAGACGCCTTTTGCACATTTCAACGTTTGGGATTTGAACACTTAAATGAGATACAAAAAATGTACAAACATTTAAAAAATATTTATTTGTCACGATGAAGCAATATCCGTTATTTAGTACCATATTTTACGAAATTCTTACCTGTAACTAAACCATCGAAGTTCCCGTAGTCTAGTGCTTTACATGGTATCTTTGAACACGATCCCCGGGTCTTTGAAACTAGTACTGCTCTCAATCTTATCGGAAACATACTATCTGGTCTGATGAGTTCTAATTTAACCACTTTCAGTAAGATGGAAAGCAGTACTGCTATCGCAGACCCGGGGAACGTGCTCAAAGATATCATATGAAGCAAACTGTTAAACATGGCAGCGAAAATATAATGGTTTGGGGATGCTTAAGACGGTGGCATGTTGGCCCTTTATATTTAGTAGATGGTAAGATGGCGAAAAAAGACTATCTACAGATTCTGCAAACCCATCTTCCAAATTTTATGGGCAAATGTGCTTATCCCGAATAAGAAATTGTTTTCCAACAGGATGGTGACCCGAAGCACACAGCAAAAATTGTAAAAATATGAAATGGGAAACAAAATTTTCAATTGAATTCAATCCGATTGAAAATCTTTGGTCATTCGTGAAAAGCCATCTCGGATAGTACGATCATATAAGATCGTAGAAAGCATGTCAAACTGCTTAATTAAAACTATTTCTAATAAGGGTCTATGGACCAAATATTAAAATTGGGTTGTTTTCTTGAATTTCCTTGAAACGTGCAGAATTGAGTTTATGTGGGTTATTTTCGTTTCCATTTCCATTCAAACTCATTGAATTCATTTCATTAATTATTGTTTTTTTACTGCTATTGGTTAAGAACAAAATAAAAAATTAAAAGCATTTTTTTTTTATTTCCCACGCAAGGTTTTGTTTTTGCGGATTACGAAACTCAGTATCGTGAACATGCACTCACTTCTGCTCGCCACTGTATATATTTAATTACGATGAAGTGGCCGTGGTCCAACAGGTAGGGTTTTGACTTATTAGACGTAAAACCGCGGTTCACAGCACAAGTCAGACGTCTCGAATTAAACGAAGTGTGCAGAAATATTTTTTCGGTTACTCTTTCGCTGCATATTTCTGGTAACTTTTTTTTCCAAAGTGGAACAATGGTCGACAAGTAGTTAAAGGATGAAGACTTACAAGCCACCCGAAACACCATATCATGAAACTATTGTGATGTGAGTTTGGCATGCTCAAGTCTAGTATGCAGTGGATAGGATTTGTAGACGTGAGTTTCTTGCTTAAACTCCTTATTAGACATCTCGAACAAAACGGAAATTAAAAGAAAAAATACAGTGAAATTACTCAGAATTGTGCTAGCAGAAAGTCTGAAAATAAATAAAATTTCCCATGAAAGCCTTCACAAAAATTGAAACTGAGATACCGCCACTCATACATAAAATTAACACACGCAAGGTCAGACATCAAAACGAAATATATTTCTTCGGCGACTTCCTCTCAGCAGATTTCTGGCAAAGACTCTGAGAATAAAAATAAAAATTGCCATGAAAAGCTTCTAAAAATCTGTCGTTCGGAGTCGACTTTAAACTGTAAGTCCCGCCACTCTCATATAAAAATTTACGCACACAACATAAGTGGTGTGAGAAACTAGATCGTAATCCTGACTGAAGGGTTGTAATGGCCAATTATGTATGTAACATAAGTGTTGTTAGAAGGTCCGTCGGATTTCTGACTGTGGTATTGACCTATGACCATCTATGTATGTACGTAGGTTAGGTTAGGTTAGGTTAGAGGACGTGCACCTGTCGGTCAAGACAAGCACAGTACCCGGAGGTCCAAATTGACCCATTGTACATTGTCCTTAGGGGAGGAAGGAAAAGGAGGATATAGGAAAATAGGGAAGGAGAGGGAGAATAGGAAACAGAGGAACGAAAAACAACAGACACAAAACAACAGAGGTTGAGAGTGCGACTACACTTATGAAGCCCTAGCACCTCTCAACCAGCCCAAGCCGCTAATGAATCTGTGGAGAGCCTTGATGTCGGCTCTCGACACAGAACTCAAGTTCTCAAAGAAGGCCCTGCCAAGGGTCCTCAGCCTCAACCTACCAAGGGCTGGGCAGTTGCAGAGGAGATGTTCGACAGTCTCCAACTCCTCCTCATCGCAACATACCCTGCAATAGTCCGGCTGGGATCTGTTCCAGATCCCCGTCAGCGACCTAATCTCGCAGTGCCCTGTGATAAAACCGACAACCAACCTTAAGCTGGCCTTAACCAAGCCCAGCAGCCACTCTGTCCTCTTGCTGTCCACAACAGGCCACAGATGCCTAGAAACAGAACAACCCAATCCGTTCCCCCAACGTCTCTGCTCTTCCCTCCTGACCCATCCATCGATGAGGCCATAGAGGTGACAGACTGGGGGGTCAGGACCAACCGTCAAATCGCCACTCGAAAGCGAACCTAACCTAGCGAAGGCATCCGCCGTCTCATTGCCCAGTATTCCGCTGTGACCCGGAACCCAGCATAGACGGATACGGTCCGGTCCAAAACTCCGCAACGCCCGTTTGCACTCGCGAACGAGCCGTGATTTGCACCAGACCGACGCAATGGCCCTAAGGGCAGCCTGACTGTCAACGAAGATCGTGTAAGATTCCGAATCCGAAGATGGGCCACCAGCTATGGCCTCAATAGCCTTCAGTATTGCGAAAATCTCCGCCTGAAAAACGCTGCAGTCATCATTCAACCTGAAGTGGAGTTCAAAACCGAGTTCCTTACAGAAAACCCCAGCACCTGTACATCCACCTAACTTAGACCCATCTGTGAAGATGGGTATACCACTCTGCCCCTGGAGTACCCCACCACTCCATTGTGCCCTATCCGGTATGAGTATTCTCAAACCAGGTAGGAACATAGCCTCAGGCACAATATAATCAGTGGCTTTTTCCGAAAGTCCGTACCTTCCGTCAGGAAAGATGGTATTCAGAACTCTGGAGTGACCTATCGAGCGCTGTTTCCAACAGCCCGATTCCCTCAGGCGTATGGCACTACGCGCTGCACACCGCTTGACATATAAGTCAAGCGGGGTCAGACAGAGCATAGTATCAAGAGCAGCCTGAGGGCAACTTTTCCTCACTCCAGTGATACTCAAAGAGGCAATCCGCTGAACCTTATCCAAGATTTTCCGTTGAAAACTCTTATCTAAGGCACACCACCAGACAACACAGCCATAAGTAATAACCGGTCTAACAATCGCCAGATATATCCAGCGAATGGCTCTCGGCGGAAGACCCCAGTTCTTACCTATGGAGTTCCTACACTGGTAGAAAGCATTTAGTCCCTTCTTCATTCTTTCCTCGGTGTTTCGTTTCCAGTTCAGCTTACTGTCCAGGATAACACCCAAGTACTTGACCTCAGAAGACAACGGAAGCTCCCTACCAGCTAATCTTGGCAACCTGAAGGTTTCAATCTTGTACCTACGCGAGAACAAAACGAGGTCCGTCTTATTTGGATTTATCCCCAGACCACACTTTGTCGCCCAAGAGGATAAAATTCCAAGAGCAGACTCCATCAGTTCCCCCAGCGTTGGCAAAAATTTACCACCCACAAGAATAGCCACATCGTCGGCATATGCCACAACCTTAAAGCCCCTACTTTCGAGGAGCCTGAGACCAACATTTGCAACCAAGAGCCACAAGAGAGGGGATAGGACACCCCCCTGTGGTGTACCCCTGGTCGCACGCTTGACGACAGAACATCCACCCAGATTTGATCGGATTAGTCTATTACCCAACATGTGGGTGATAAACCGCACCAGAAAATCTGGGGCATGTATATCCCTTAGTGAATTTTCAATAGAAGAAGTGGTAACGTTATTGAAGGCCCCCTCTATATCAAGGAAGGCCGACAGTGTGTACTCACCCCTAGCCATATTCGCCTCAACAAAACCAGTCACTTCATGAAGAGCGCTCTCAACAGACTTACCCTTAATGTAAGCATGTTGCGACCCACTCAACAGAGACCAGTCAATGTTTGACCTTAAATATAGATCGATAAGTCTCTCCAAAGCTTTCAAGAGAAAGGATGAGAGTGATATCGGTCTATAATCCTTAGGGCCGATGTGACTGGGTTTACCAGCTTTCGGTATAAACACCACGAGCACATCTTTCCAAATTTCAGGTATATCACACCACCGGAGACAGTCTTTATACACGTCCACCAGATATTCGTGTAATATATCACCAGCATGCTGAAGCAGAGCCGGAAAGACACCATCCGGACCAGGCGACTTGAACGGCTCAAAGCTACTAATAGCCCATTTGACCTTATCTCTGGTAATGATGTCTTCCAAAACCGGCGTAGTTCCAGCATCACAGAAGGGATCAGCTACACCCAACGGATAGCTTCCTGGATCCTCACAATCGGGAAAATGTGTACTCAATAGAACCTCTAGGGTTTCTTTTCTCGAGGATGTCCACATGCCATCGTTCTTTTGGACGAAGCCTAGGACTTTGGGGTCCTTCGACAACATCCTACGGAAACGAGCCACATCAGAAACATCCTCGATACTACTGCAGAAACTCATCCAGGTGGTTCTCTTTGAGCGCTTTATTGCTCCCTTATATTCATTAAAACTGGATCTATATGCAGACCAGTCCACATCCCTGCCCGACCTCTTAGCCTTATTAAAGAGTCTCCTGGTACAACGGCGGAGCCTCTGGAGTTCCGCATTCCACCAGGCAGGCTGGCTCCTCTTACCCGGGTAAGTGAGAGGACAAGCATCTCTATAACAAGACAACAAAATATCCGTCAAAGATCCAACTCGATCATTGATGCCAGGAGTGGAGCGTCCCCTAAGGGCTCTAAGCTCCCCCTCCACAGCCCTTTCATACCTGATCCAGTCGGTTCTTCTTGGATTTCTAAAAGGCCTGTTAAGGCCCCCAGATAGATTAATACTGAATGATATCAGTTGGTGATCAGAAAAAGAACACTCATCTGAAACCCTCCAGTCCCTAATCATAGACCTATCCATGTTAGTGAGCGTAATGTCAATTACCGTCTCTCTAACACGGTTTCTAAACGTTGGCGTGTTACCAGCGTTACAAATGCTGAGCCTATTAAGAATAATAAAATTCAAAATAGACTCACCTCTAGTATTTATGTCAGCACTGCCCCATTGGGTGTGATGAGCATTGGCATCACAACCCAAGACAAGCTGACATCTTTTCCTCTTTGCATGCTCCACCAGTAGTTCAATTAAGCCACCAGGAGGGGATGCAGCCTCATACGGCATGTACACAGATGCCAGCATCAAATCGATCCCATGGTCATCTCTGTAGGCCACAGTTGTTACGTCACCTGTACAAAAGGAAGGAGTGATTAACAAGTCCAAACCACTTCTAGCTAAAATACAGGTCCGTACCTTATCACTTGTTCCAGGAACAAGTAACCTATAGTCAGGATCGCTCAAACCCAGGATCCTATCCCTAAGGATCCAGGGTTCCTGGATAAGAGCGATATCAGCTTCAAGGCGGCGCAGGGTGGTTAATAGGTTGTGTGAGGCGGCTTCGCAGTGATGCAAATTAATCTGCACCACTTTTAGCCTCCTCTGGGTCATCTGACACCGACTATGTCCGGATAACGGAATTTCAGACGTGCCAACCCACATAACACTACACCACCCCTTGCCCTTAGCCACTGAAGGGAATCCTGATCAATAGCAATCCTAAGATCGCAGCCTTTCCTACCATTACCAGTCCGGGAGTTGACAACTACCCATGAGCTGGTGTTCAATCCATCATTCTGCTTTCCAATAAGTTTTGGTATGACATTTACCCGCCTAAAGGTAGGCGGGACCCATACCTTCGCTATTGGACGTAGAGGGAGGTCGGATTGAGGGACCACCTCCAACCGAGCACCAGGCCAGAGTTCACCAAGGCGCTTCACTGATTCCACAAGGAACTTTACAGTTCCCCCGTTTTCACAGTTCACTACCTTGATGCCCTTGGACCAACCTATAGAAGATATGCGGGCATTCATGCCATCGCAACTCTCCTCCAAAATGAATTCAATTAACCTTTCTTCAACTAGATTCCACCTTTCAGGAGAGATTTTGCCATCCAAATCCGACCTGTCGATGAAAGCCAGCTGAAGGGAAGGGTTAGTTCCCAGGTCATCCTGTTTCTTAGGACGCTTGGAGCTGGAGGAAGGCTCATCATCAGATCTGCCTCTCTTCATGCGATTCCTCTTGCGAGAAACCTGCAAAGAAGACATATCTACTGAAAAGTGCCCCTCCACCTCCTTCGCCCCCAACCTTACATCCTTCTTCTGTGATAAAGGATTAGCGATATTTACTACCCCCTTTCCTTTATCCATTGTAGAAGGAACACCATCACCCTTTCTCTTCTCCGGAGGTTTGAAAACCCTGGTGTTTTCCTTTGCTCCAGTTGGGAGTAAGGGTGTAGAACCTTCATGCCCCTTGCTTGCTGCTTGAGAGGTAGATGCAATTGGCATCACGCTCCCATCGGCACTCAAGGGACCATCCTCCTTTCCAGAGTCAGCGCCTCGTGAGAGGTCACTGCCCGGGTATTTGGACTCATACCGCGAAACAGTGCCTCTGTGACGAGTCAGCATCCTCTGCTCCTTGACAGAGAGGGAATCAACACCGCAGCTTGCGAATCTCCTCAAGACCGTGCAAGCCCTGCGATACGACTTCCTCTCAGTGTACATAGCGGAACGTTTCCGCCCCGTCCTTCCCCCCTTGTGAGACGAATCACCTCCTCCCACGCAATGCAAAACCGATGCATTGGTGGGATCCGAAGCATCCCGTCCCACAAGAGGGTTCCTTAATGGGAAAAACCCCACCTCATTGCTCCCAGTAGCAAATTGGACCCGAGTGAAGGGGAGCCTTTCGATGACTGTATTGTCACCGTCTTCATCCGATAGTGGGGAGACAGGGTCTGACTCCACGCACATATCTTCCGTCGAAGTGGGGATTGCCAAAGCATTCGCCTCACTAAAGATCTCCTCTACAGTCATTATCCTCATGCCAGCTGGGGCGAAATTCCTGACGATTTCGTTGTTGTTATCAACGATACTCGCCTGGATTTGCGCAATGAGCTGGGTCACATCCAATCCGTAGTCAAAAGACAAATTGGGAAATCCATAATTCATATAGGACCCACGAGTAAGGGGGAAAGGAGGTCAATCATGCCATAGCCCCCGCTAGCATGACAAGGACTTGGTAGAAAACCTAATACTCACTGAGGCGCCCAGGTATCAGTGAGGCTCCGTTATAATACAGTCAGATTAGACCCCCGACTGCAAACCATCCGATAAGCACGGGTCGCTTAACACTTCGGATTAGGGGTATAAGAAATATACGTGATCCGACGGTCCGAAAAGAGAGAATACGACGTCAATCCGGAGCAAAGTCTTCCCACGATATTAGGGTAACCTTTAGTCATGCACTCCAATCCACTCTGGGTCACAGAGTGGATCGAAGTACACTTAAGCCCCCACATCGCGACAAGATTGTTACCCAGGTGGAGGATGTATGTACGTAACGAGCAAAAATGATTGCAATTCAGAATATTTTTAATTCGTTTGATAAAATGATAAATAATAAAGGAAATTTCATTAAATTTTTAGCAGTATTCACTCTCGTCTCAGGACTAGCTATTAAGTATTAGCTTTTGTGCATCAAATATACCCTCGTGTTTTGATTGATTTTTGTCACATGCCAGCGTACATTTTAAACCAGTTTCTACTGAAATTATTCTGTGTTAGTAGATCACAAATTTTCGATTTGATTGAGATCAACCCAAATTTGACAACTTTAACTGAGTGTTCTCTCCATTTTATTTTTTTGTCATTAAATTTTAAAATATTGTAAAATTAAATTAATTAAAAACGAAAATATTCACTATTTAAACGTGATATGTACGTACATTGCAATAAAAAGTTAAAACTGATTTTCAAATGTAAGTGGAATACGGTGTAATAGAAATATTCGTCTTTTATAGGTTTATTAGCGTTTTTCTTTTTCTTATTGTGTTTCACAACATTTCGGACAGAGTCATAAATTTAAACTTTCCATTTTTATTTTGCGTACATTTATTTATTACACAACACGCGTAATTTTTTCCTTCATATTCTTCTCTTATTTCCTTCTATGCAAAGGAAAATACGCACAAATTACAGGCAACCATCCAGTCAAAAAATATCCAGCTAGGCAGGCATCATTTTACAATGGCCACTTGAAGTCCGTTTCAAGTCACCACTGGACTTGGTGGTGTTGTAAAGCTAAAGAAAAATGCATCAATAAAATTTTGTTGGACAATTATCATGGAGAGAATAAGAAAAATAATATCTCTTATATGTTAGCCACAACATGTAACGCTCTTTTAAAAGAATTGAAAGAAACACTAGGGCATAAATTCTTATGCATTATTGCAGCGATGAGCCTATGGCAGGACAACAATGACAGGACAAGTCATCATAAATCATGTTTTCATTCAACCGATATCTTTCGGCATGGAATTTGGGAATCGATATGGAATCAGCATGATTTAAAGATTTTTAATATTTTCTATTCGGGCACTAATTGTTCCCTCCTGAGTCTGAGCGACTGCAAATAATTCAAGCAACTTTCCATTTCTGTTACGCTTTAAGTTTAAATCTTTGTAATATTCTTTTGCGAACTGATCAACTACATAGAATTGTTATATTTTACTGGCAGCTGGATTATATACTAGAAAGTAGTTTGTAGAACAGTGTTACGAAATTTCAACTAAAAAATTCTACAGGAACTGATAATAAAAATTGCAAGCATATCCAGTCTAATGAAATCAAACAAATATTGAAATTTTCATTCATTTTATTTGTCGTAATTTATTTGATTGCAAACAAAATAAAAATTTAAATTCTTTATTAGTCGCGCAGTTATTTCTGTGTCCCACTGTTTTCAACTTGATGATACAACAATAATTTGTTTTTCTCGTTATTGTTTATTTGCTTACAACCTTTTTGTAAACAACAACAATTATTCGTTAGATCTGTATAGCAGCGATTTTCAAACAACGAATGTTCCTTCACACATTACCGAATGAATTCTTACTACTCGTTGCCTACCTTGTCTTGCCTTTTTACGAACGTTCGGGATTTCACCTACTCGAGAACTCTATCGCAACTTCGTTGTTATTTGTGTATTCGGCATAATACATCGTTTGTTGTTGCGTTCGCTTACTTGTCTATTCCCTTCTTGTAACAAGCTTGCCACATTTGTCTGTGTGGCTTTTGTTTATCGTTTTAATGTTAAACTATGGTACACCGTTTCCATTTTTGTAACAATATGTTTTAAGCGATTTTAAAATGAATTTTGTATTCATCGACGCTCGTTCGTCTAATATCTAATCTTTTCACTTAGCGCCCACATTTTTACATCTTACTGGAAAGATGGCAACGTAATACTAATCCCCAAAAAAGATTGAGGCTAATAATCTTAAATATTACCGCCCAAGAGTAATAAATTTCGTGTGGAACCCAATCATACGTTCAAGTTAAACACGGGAGTACCGCAGAGTTCTGCTCTACCTCCAGCTCATTTTATTATTTCCATTAACGCTCTTCTTTTTTTAATTTCTAATCCTATCTGCTATTTTGCAGATGATAACAATATTTGCCATTCATATGATTTTAATAGAAGGTCGAGCGCTTTGTAGATTGATACAAAAAGGCTCAATATGAACGACACTATCCCATCCGATCCACAGTCAGTCTCCGAATGTGGTTGTTTTTAGCGCACGGAGAACGCAATGCTTTTTCATTAGTTTACAAGAGCAGCAATATCATTAGCTTATCTGTAGTTATCGCCATGGGTGTAGCAGGTAGTGATTTGGCCAGGTCAGCCATTAAAACGAAAATATGAAAAAAAATATTTGTTCGGTGACTTCCTCTCAGTAGATTTCTGACAAAATGTCTGGGAGGGCAAATAAAATTTCAATGAAAAGCCTCTCAAAAGGCTTTCGTTCGGAGTCGACTTTAAAACTGTTGGTCCCGCTATTCATGTACAAAAATTAATGCACACAATATAAGTGGTGTGAGAAACTATGTCGTAATCCTGATTGAAGTGTTATAATGACCAATTACGTACGTATTATGGAGTTATGGGTACTAAAAATATTAACGATTCAGACGCTTTTGATGTCCTGGGCATGAAAATTCAGTGTCATGTTCCGTGTAATCTACACATTTTTCAAATGTCGTATTAAGCCTTAAGACGATGCAAGAAATACATTTACTTCACATCTTTACTATTTACGCCACTTATATCCGACCGAGGATGAAATACAACTTTCATGTATGGGCTGGTGCCTCAAAGTCTATTTTGAGGCTTCTTGACCACGTACAGGGGAGGGAGATGATGCTCATTAATGATTGTAGGGTATCCAACTCTATTGATTTATTGGAGCATCATTGCATGTGGCTTGTGTTTTATTGTATTAGACCAGTGGATCCGCGCGCTGGATTATAGGCAGAATTTTTTCTTTAGCCGGATATGGAACTCCCTACTTGCAGAGATCTTTCCTGCCACTTATAATATAAAAATCATATAAAATAATATAAAAATTCAAATCTAATGTTTGCAAACATTATTGCCTCTTTGCATTATTTTCTATGTGCTCAATGTGATGAGACTTTAAACTAATCGAAGGCTAAATACACTTGAAACCACGGTTCAAACTCCAAGTCAGACAACTCGAACAAAACGGAATATTAAAAAATATTTCTTCGGTTATTTACTTTGAGAGTAAATAAACTCGCCATGAAAAAGTTTCTCAAAAAATTTTTATTAATAAAAAAACACAACATGTGTAGTGTGAGAAGCTAGGTTGCAATCATGTTCAAAGAATTGTAATGACAAATTAATTATATAGGCATGTATGCAATTTCATATTTTGTTATGTTCAATTTTGTGATGAAATAATATACTGTCTGTCCCCTTGGTTTGTGACAAATAGAATGAGTCAAGCAGTGCAAAAGCTTGAGACAGTTACATTCCGCAAGCATTCGTCCATCGAAAAATCATTATTATTGAAAGAGTCTAAATTAATGACAATTAATTTGACGGATGTAGCTTCAACAAGTTGGATGTTATCGGCTGTCAAATTTCGAAAATCAATGATGGAGGAAGCATTTTACATTTAATAACTTTTTTATTTTGCCGATATTTATTACCAAGTTCGTTAATAATACATCTTCCTAGGTTATTGCCAATTTGGTTTACATATCCGAGAAGCTAGTACTGAAGCAGAGGCTGGCATAGTCTATGCCTGGAAAAACCTGGTGATTAATTTTCAGAAGGATATTGTTTTCATCATCATTATTAAAAGCAAGAGGATTGTTTTACCATTATCCTTAGCCTGCTGGATCATGCTCGAATTGTTTCCATTTAAGTGTAGTGCATGAGGATGATTGACAGTCTCTTGTTTAGGATGGCACACCAAACGGTTTGGTTTTATGTTTTAATATAAAATTTGTTTTTTAGCTTGCTTTTGAATTACAATAACAATTTTAAAATCTGGTCACACTACTTGTTATACTGATGATATTGTGTGTTTTATACGACATCGAACTTTAGTAGCGAACCACAACATCAAACCTTAAGTTTCTTTAAACTTTCAAACAGCGTTGCTGTTTTCGTTAATTTTAACCAAATTTGGTTTTTTTCTAATCTAATCTAGTAGGTAGTGTGGTGGCCAGAGGAGACCTGCGCACGATCGTGCTGACAGCCGCTAAGCCGAGGCCGGCGACCAAATTTAAAAGCCGCCGCCGCCGAAAATTTATTCGGCTCTTGATTCGGGCTTAAATTTAGCCGCCGTTGGTATGTATGTAAGAAAATTAGAATATCTGAAATATGTTTTTAAAATTGTTATCCAGTACCTTTATATATTATATGCATATTTATATATTTGTTTTACTTGACTTAAATACAGTTTTTCCATTGATAGATTTTTTGTTCATTTTGTGAAATAATATGGAAATTTTGAACACCTTTCTTGTTTTTGGTGAATGTGGTAACACTTTTAACTTTACGTTAAATTTTTTAAAAGACAAAAAATTGAAATGGAGAACCAAAGAACTACAAATTTCAATAATTTAAATGAGTTAAATTCATCTGATTCCGATGACGACCATGCTATTTTTAATGGTATTGATTTCCCAAAACAATAATTGAGACTCTAATTTCAATTAGCTTTTAGCCAAATTTTTTTGGAAAATTTTATTTTGAATACTTATTTCTGATAATTGTTTTGTAGGTGTTATAATATGCGAAATAATTTCAGGTTTGGAGTTTCTGCGTCGACATCATCTGTAACCATTTACGTGCTCATGGTATTGATGTAAAATCGAAAAAATTTCAAAATTCGAATGCCAAACCTAAAACCATATTGCCAGGAAGTTCTGAAAATGCAGATTCCGAAAAATTTGCTAACGCATGTCTGCTTGTGCAAATGTGCTGCAGAGATCTAAGGCCCTTTAACATGGTGGAGCAACCAGGGCCATTATATTTATGTCATTTCGGATCACAGCAGACCAGTGTTGCCACCTTGTGTGTAATTTTACTTTTTGTTCTAATTTTTTCTTTAGTCGCTTATTTTTAATAATCGATTTGCTAACAATGATTATTTAGTAAATTTACTGCAATTTTTGGCAAAACCTCTGAGAGTAAATAAAATTGCCATGAAAAGATTCTCTAAAATCTATCATTTGGAGTCCATTTGAAAACTATAGGCCCCAACACTCATATATAAAATTAACGCACACTCATAAGTGGTGTGAGAAGCTAGGTCGTAATCCTGACTGAAAAGTTGTAATGACCAATTATGTGAGACTAATGTTTCATACATGGATTTACACGTCTTTTTTGTTCTTTACATACATAAATGTTGGAAATGTATGCATATTATTTAAATAAATAAAAGAGCCGCCGAAACTTTACCATATTTCGGCTGACAGCCGGCTTAAAGCCGCCGCCGAAGCTTTTCAACTTTAGCCGCCGCCGCCGACAAATTTGCTCGGCGCAGGTCTCTGGTGGTGGCTTATTAGACGTAAAGCCAGGGTTCGAGCCCCAGGCCAGATATCAAAACAAACTTCAAAAAGTATTTCTTCGGTGATTTCCTCTCAGCAGATTTCTGACAAAAACTCTGAGAGTAAATAAAATTGCCATGAAAAGTTTCTCAAAAATCTGTCATTCGCAGTCGACTATAAACTGTAGGTCCTGCCTCTTATGTATAAAATTAACACATAAGTAGTGTGAGAAACTAGTATGTACGTATTGTTTCTTCATGTTGGATATTTTTTTGTTATCGTTAATACAGTAATCACTTCTTTAATTTTATTTGAAAATTTTAATTACAAGCTTTGCAATCGTTCTTCTTTAATTCGGGTTTCGTTATTCGGATATAAAGCGATCATACAGTATTAAATGTTTTGAATCTTATTGTATTTTATGATAATTGTGAAAACTTTCGATATTTAGGAGTATGTTTGTTTCATCCTTGCATCCTGTCCAATTCTGATTGTTTTTAAGCCAGTATATCTCTCTTCTGCCTCTGCTTCGACGTCCTACAATTGTACTTTTTGTTATGGATTGTATAAATTTGTATTTGTCTTTCCCCATCAGATATCCTTCTTTTCACCATTTTCAGTAGTTGTCTGCCGATATTCATTCGTCATAAAACTTCCTGGTTTGTAATATGCGAAGTATATGGTACCTTTAAAATTCGTCGATATATTCACATTTCAAATGCCTCAATTTTTTTCTCGCCTGCACTTTTGATGGTCCAGGTCCCTACGGCATATAATAATATAGACCATATATAGCATTTGATAAATCTTATTTTCGTTGCGAGACTTAGTTCGTGGGTTGTAAGTGTGTTTTTGCATTTAACAAATTTGTCACTAGCAATCTCCACACGACGCTTAATTTCTTTAGATGTGTTCCATTAGTCGTTTATTAAAACGACAAGGTATTTAAAGCTTTCCACTCATTGGACTATTTCATTTTTAATTTTTAATGTTGTTTCATTTATACCATGTTTTCGATCTACAACCATGTATTTTGTCTTGTTTATATTTATTTTGAGGCCATATAATTCACTTGTGTACCTGAATTTGTCTAGAAGTTGTTGTAGTCCCGATATACAACTAGCATCCGCATAACGTATATTATTTATATTTTGCCTTGTACCCTTACGCCAATTTGTTGGGAGTATATGTTAAAGAGGAGCAGTGATAGTATACATCTTTGCCTGGATACCTTTCGATCGTTAGCAAATCGTTTTATTTCTTTAAGGGTTTTTATTATGTTCAATTAAAATTAAAAAAAAAATTACATTAAATTAAACATTGAATTTGTTAAAAATAAATAAAAATTTGTTTATTTTTGATTTTAATTTTGGTTATAAATTTTTTTTGGTCATGGCAACGCTGCTTACGAGTGCATTCAGTATTTCAATGAACTTCAAAACAGAAAAATTAAAGGAAGTTAGTGCTGCCAACATTATCAGGTTTTTATTTACCATCAGCGGGGACCACATGCATGCTTTCGATTATAAAGAGAAGTAGAAGAATAAAATAAATATGCTTGTACGGGTATAACCATATAAAAAAAACATCTCAAATACAAATATTGACAAAGGCCTTGAGGATAGAAAAAATATCAATAACTACAATATCAACAACAACAACCATACCAACTTCACCTTTCCTAGCTTCTAAATTATTATTATTGTTGCTGTTGTTGTTGTGGTCAACGTTTAAGCCATGAATTTGCAAAGTGCATTTCAAAAACAAATATTGTCTGCAAATATATGTAATGCGATTACATACATACATACAAATGGATGTAAATATAAATATTAAATGGGCATACGAGCATTATTCAACTGGCCTAATGCCAACGATTACATGAGACTTACAAACGAAAATCGTATAAAATATTGGATGGATGGCACAAGTGCTTTTGCGCAGTCGCAAACATGTCCAGGCATTAAAATTTTATTTTGACAGTTTCAAGTTTGAATACACTTATAAATATGACAGAATGACAGACTCTCTTTCGGTGCACGTAGAGAAGCATGTAAGAGTCTTTGATAGATAACCGCCAGGAGGCTTTCGAAATGTTTATTTCTACATAAGCGAAGTAAATTTCAAATAATTTTAAATAAAAAGGCACTTACGAGAGAATATTAACAACACACACCGTACGTGATACCGACAACACTTGACGACAATTATGAAAGGCAACAATACGGAATTGTTGCCATGGTAACTAAATCTCTTGTCTCTTCAAGAAAATATGGAAAATAGTTTAAGACGGAAATCGGTTTTAATAGCAATGAACTAGAAAACAAATGCTTGCTTGGCAATACTATTCTAATAATACTAATACCGCTGCTTGATCTATTCCATTTGCTACAAATGTTTATCAAGGAAACAGTGCATCATTACATCACAAAATTCAACACCAAAGTGTGAAATTACTTTTTAAAGAAATCAAACGATTTACCTATTTTATAAAATTATAGGATGGCAAATTTTAAAGTTTCATTTTAAGAATACAATAAAACAAAAACGGTTTGAAATTTTGGCAAATAATTTTGTGGTGACGTATTTACACTTAAACGTTTAGAAATGAAATATTCATATTTCATTGATATCGCTGCCGCGGATGGCCTTACGATACCATATTTGATCGGAATAATTTTCCTACATTATTTCGTGTGATGGAGTCTTATCACGAATGTTGGCCTTCAAATGCTTTACTATCTCTGGTTTGTCAATATAATACTTTGTTCAGACAAGCATATTTATTGAGTCAATATCCGTTTATTTTATTTTAAGTGTTTAGACACATAATATACGCAATATTTATATTTGACAGTGGGTAATAAAACAACTGGTTGTTTCAACAACATTATTTTTATTTCGTTTTTTATTATGATTTTTTGTAGTTCTTGACATTTGAGTTATTAAATATCAATTGAAAGTTTTCGGGAAATTGTAATATACTCACAAAACGTACTTTATAATAGTGTTGTATTTTAAGTTTTACTCAATATTGTAACAATTTGCGTATTTATTGCTCAATAATTAATTGAAACTTTATATGAAATATTGAACTCAATAATGGCATTTCTGCGGTTTACTCAATAAAAGTGCCTGCCTGAACTTAGTATAAAACTTTTCTTAAACGGCGCCTCACAGGAAATAGTCCAACTGTGTCAAATCGCAGCATCTTTGCGGCCTATTGATATCTTCATTTCGGCCAATTAAACGGTCATCAAACATTTGGTACGTTAAATCGAATGTGGCAAGTTGCACTTTCCTGTTGAAACCAAATATCGGTCACATCAATGCAAAAAAATAGGCTGCCATAGAGCGATAGGCGTCTTCATTGACCGTAATGGTTGCGCCGTCCTCATTTTCAAACAAGCTGCACCAAATAGTTACTCAAAATGGGACTGCCTCATGACACCTCATTCGATCGGAATAATTTTCGTAAATTATTTCGAGTGATGGAGTCTTATCTCCGCAATGATATCACGAGTGTTGGCATTCAAATGCTCAATTGTCTCTCGTCTGTCGACATAAAACTTTTCCTTAACGGCATCTCACAGAGAGTGGGCAAAAATTGTCTTTGCGGCCTATTGATATCTTCATTTCGGCCTAATTAATCGGCCATCAAATGAGATATGTGGGAATTTGCACTTTGCGGCAAATATCGGTCAATAAATCAATACAAAAAAATAGGCTGTCATAGTGCGATAGGTGTATCCATTGCTGTAATGGTTGTGCCGTCCTCATTTTCAAAGAACTATGGGCCAATGGTGACTCCGCTCCACAAGCCTCATTCGATCGAAATAATTTTCGTAAATTATTTCGAGTGATGGAGTCTTATCTCCGCAATGATATCACGAGTGTTGGCCTTCAAATGCTCAATTGTCTCTCATCTGTCGACATAACACTTTTCCTTAACGGCATCTTACAGAATATGGTCCAAAATTGTCCAACCGCAGAAATTGACGATCGACATCATCATGAAGTTTCTCATTGACCCAAATTTGCACTAAATCTCGACGTTGTTCAACCGTAAATTGGTTCATTATACTCGTAGATTAGGATAACATAAGTGTTGCCAACTTCGAAATAACCGATAGTTCAAATTTAAACCAAAAGATGACCCACCCAACTTATAATTTTCTTGAAAAAATTAAATCAGAAATTTTAAGTGTAAAAATAAAAACTGCAAATGAAAGTGATGTCACACCAATTGATTTTATTGAAGCTAAATATCACGAAGAAGACAAAAACTGCCACGGCTGACTCCTAGGAATTAGTATTTGGTAAAAGTATGCATAACGTAAGGTGCACATACATATGTATGTATGTATATACCATTTGTCCAAGGACGATCATCCACGTCCTTTTTTAAGGATATTCTGTAGAAAAATATGGTTTTTAAATTTTTTGTTCGAGGTTGTTTGTAATATAAATGCCAAATTAACACATTTTAATCTTTAGTCGGTGCGCCCTGGTAGTCTAGTGGGTAGTGTGCTAGACTATTAGCGTGAGGGTCGTGGGTTCGATTCCCACCAGAGGCTCTGGTCTGTGACACTACACCGGGCATATGGTCGAAGTTACTCAGCTCGTACATGATTATAATATAATTTGTAATTGTATTGTAATTCTTAAATAAATAAATAAATAATAAAAATAATCTTTAGTCGATTTAATTATATACGGGTCCCAGCTTTTTTTGAAATTCGCGCAAGTTCATGTTTTGAAAAAAATGCAATCGGATGGTAGCCCTTCGTTGTAAATAGATCAAAAATTCTGTCCTTCAGTAATAATTTTTCTTTCAGCATTAAACATATAATTTTTCACTAAATTGTACGTGAACCATTTAAAAAAATTATTCTTTATTAAAAAATTAATTTAAAATTCAAAGTTGCAAAAATATACTTTTACTTAGAATAGAACCCTAGCAAGTTTGCCTGAAATTTAATTAAAAAGTAATAAATAACGTTGAAATAATTTCATGCTATTAAAATAGAGGACGTCTATAGATGTCTCCTGCATCATCAGTCACACGCAATGGACCAGAGATCAGCAATGAATCGTTTTTCCGCTACTCATAAGCACTCATGCAATATTGAGTATGAATAAACCAACAGAATTGAAATTCAACTTCTCTGATTCATTCGTACTCGCTAAGACATTGATTTATAAGTATAAGTTGCAATGAGTATGAGTACAACGTTGACATTAAACTCACAACATTCGAAATATGTTTGAATCATACACCTACTCATTCTGATTCATAAATTTAGAAAAATACTTATAATACTTATCAGTAATTCGAGTGGCTCGAATCATTCATCAAAATTTACAGTCTTTGTTGTTGTTGCATATGCAAACGAAGAAGAAAGGAGAGCCAAAGACAACAAGCAAAGCATACACACCATCCTCTTGTGAGTATAGTAGTGTTCGTACACGAATCATACTTACTTTGTGCTTCGTGTAAATGTTAAGTAGAGACGAGTCGAAGTCAATAACATCATGTGTATTGTTAAGTATAACACGACGACTACTTTCAACTTTGAGTATGAGTTGTATGAGTATGATATCAAAATAAGTATGAATGCATCTAAGTATCTGAAATTATAAGAATGACTCGAACCTACTCATCGTTTTGAATACTTATTGTTGAGCTCTGCAAAGGATGTCTATTGACGTTATTTACGTCAACATGTTAAACAATTAGAACGAATTTCTCTCGTTTTCCATAGATCCATTAGTTATTTCCATTTCATTCAATTGTTTTTATACGATTCTTGAATGAGCATTTACAAAAACCACAAAAAGGACGTTACAGCACTTGATGAATCCTATTCGTTTAACCCACAGTGTAAAATGTTAACAAAATTTTTGCCCAGTCATACATGCACACATGTTTTGTTATACGTTTGCGAAACATGCATGCATGCATGCATGGTTGGCATTTGCAATGAATATTGAAGGCTGCTAATATGTATGAACAGCACAATATGTGTATGACAACTTATTACTGTTGATGGAATTTGCATGAAGAACTTTGCAACTTGCATTGAAGTAAAACGAAAATAAAGGGGTAACCATTAACTGTGAAAATAAAAAATAAAAAATTAAAAATAAAAATGAAAAAATAACCTGTTGGCTTCTCAAAGAAAAAAAAAACGCATGTTTTTTGTTTTGTTTCTTGGAAAACAAATTCACATGTTTTGTTTTGCAGCGATCCTTGACTGGGACTTAATGACTTAAGGGGAGGTTTTTTGTTGTTGTTTTTTTTTACTGTTGTTTACAAAATAATTTCTTATAAAGTTTTTCTTATTATGGACGCGAGTAAGACCTAAACATCACAGAAATTATTGTTTTGAAGGCTGGTAAATATTAGTCGAAAACGTAAAAACTCACAAGTGCCTTCAAAACGACACGTTTTTACCCAACAAATGTTTTCAATGCCAAAGAGAAAAAATTTGAATAAAAAGCAAAGACGCTCAGTTTTTGAAGTCATATTTTAAATATTCTAAATTAATTATTTTCGGCTGTCAGAGTAAATAAAGTTTCTGATCCTATTAAGTTTTGCTGTTTTTCTTTATTTTCTTTATTTTTATTATAAAAATCACAAAAACATTTAAAACAAGAAAATTATATCTCGTGAAGTCCCGATAATTGTAATACTATTGGAATACGAATGTATTCACCATAGTCTAGAAGGTTTTATTAGGTGTGCCCAGGTCAGACATCGCAATCAGAACGAAATATAAAACAATATTTCTTTAGCCGATTTCTAACAAAAACTCTAAGGGCCATTATTACAACTTGCCGTTAAATTTGGTTTTAGTTTAAATTATCTTTAGCTAATGAAAACTGTAAAGTTACCTTTAACTTATTTTCGTTATTACAACTCACAGAAAAATAAAATTAACACACACAACATGGGTAGTGTTAGAAGCTAGGTCGTAATCCTCTAATGACAATTTATGTGTATATACAGTCAAAATCGTTTATAATGAACTCGGTTATAACGAATTCTTGGTTACATTCGATGTACATATTTTCAAGTCCCAACGTTTTAATAGAAATTTTCATACAAAAATCTTCGTTTATTACGAACTCGTTTATAAAGAATTCTCGGTTAAAAGGAACTACTTTAAATGATCCCAGTAATTAAATTTCATACATTTTACCTTCTTTATAACGAACCCTCGGAAATAACTTTGAAGTGTGGCAATAGTCTTTACTTTTATTTAATATGGCAGCGTTAAATTATAACTCAGCATCTTTAATCAGCTGACAGGCAAAAAGAATTAACACATATTTTTGGTTTTTAATAAAAAAATAATTTTTGTTTTTAATAAATGAAAAATTCTTTGTATTTTATATTTTCTTCGGGGTGACTTATTATGAACTTTGTCTATAACGAACTATTTTTACTGGTTCTATGGAGGTCGTTATAACCGGGTTTGACTGTATGTTAAAGTAAGAGAGTTCATCAATAAGTTTAAGACGACTGAACCGGTAAAATACATGAAAATTTAAAGACGATAAAACAATTTTCAATTGGACGTGTTCTTCAGCATTTGGGTGGATCTACACCCAATTCTGATAAAATTTGTTTAAGAATATACTTCCTTAATCTTAAAACGCACAGTTGGTGAAAAGAGTGGAATTAAACAATCGATAACAGACTCGACAATACATTATTTCTATTAAAGAGCAATCGATTTCCTTGAAACAATAACTTCACGACACGAACATCATATACATTCAATTGTATACAAAATGTTCGTAGAAATTCCTGCCAATAAGCTAAAATCTCACCGTGAACTGTTTGTTCTATTTGTGACGTTGACAATAAAATTATCTTCAGATTTAATGAGAATACACCGCATTAACTGTCTCTAAGACCACAACCAATTGGAGCATTGATGACGCCATAATTGCTATGTTGTGATGTAGGCAAATTTCATGTAAAGTATTGAAATACCGAAGGTAATATAAGTTCGACAGTTTTTTAACTGAAAAGTTGATTTTTAGATACACTACAATTCTTAATTTGCTCTTAAGACTGCCCAGAGACTGTCGATTAGAGCTTAAAGACTGAGCTCGTGTTAATTTTGAACGGCCTCTACTTACAGATGCCTATTGAAGGGAGCAATGCTGCCCTTTGAGTTGAGAGTCAAGAAATTAAAGAAGTGACTGACGGCACCGTGGTCTAGTAGATAATGCGTTGGCTTATTAGACGTGGCTTATTAGATTGGCTTATTAGACGTTCAAACCCCAGAACAAACATCTTCGACAAAACGAAGTACGGAAAAATATTTCTTCGCTGATTTCTGGCGAAAACACTGTGACTAAAATAAAATTGCCATGAAAAGTTTCTCAAAAGTCCAGTTACTTAGGAATAAAATTAACACACACAACATAAGTAGTGTAAGAAGGTATCGTTGACATCGATAACTTCTACGTTCATAGTTATGCGTGATCAATTTTCATTTAAAATTAATAAAATTCTTGGGTGCCCTGTTAGTCTAGTGGGGAGTGTTCTAGACTATTAGCGAGAGGGTCATGGTCGATTTCCACCAGAGACATTACACCGATCATACAATCAAAGTTACTCAGCCCGTATGTAATTAAAATATAATTTGTAATTGTATTGGAATTAATAAATAAGAAGAAGACTTTAACAATACTTACTCAAATGACCGCCATCATCTGAATGATGTTAGTAGTCTACGAATATCAATAACACGCTGTATTAAGTGAGTGTTTTCCAGCATAAGAAATAAGTTAAAACATTTGTATACACTTTTAATTTTTGTTTTCTAAGTTTATAATTAAAACATCAGGCGAAAAATATTTTGAATTTTTTTTGACAATAATTCTCCCGGCGTTTCTTATTTGTAAACTCCAATAACAATAAGAAAAAAAATTTGTAAAGAAGATACAACAAATTCCATGCAAATTTCAATAATTTTTAAGAGAATTTCTTTTAAGAATTTCGCATAAAATGTCAAATTGTCAACGAGTAATGTTGACATATTACCACGTACAACATTTAACACTTTAGCAACAACAACAAAACAACAAAAAAGTTTATTTTTCTTTTAAAATCAATAGACAACGGTTATTCGTTTGGTACATGATACAGACTATCTTTGGAATTCATTCCATTCACACACTCATACACTGATACACGTGTTTTGAAAACCACTTAAAAGCTTAAAACAGGCGGCTCTTAAAATGTGGCACCGTCGTCATGTGAAGCAGCCACATAGTAAAGTGTAGTCAATAAAAATATTATGCAGGAAAAATAAAAATAAATGTGAAAACGCTTGAAACTTAGATTAAGGACCTGTTTCTGTAGGACAAATGGTTTGATACGAACATCTATTTGCATGGCAAAGACAAACAAAATTGAGTATTTTTCCATACAACTGTCTCATACAAATAGACGTGCATCTGAAGTCATTTGTCTTACAGAAATATAATATAAAATAATGCACGTATGTATGAATGTACGCATGCGTATGGAGAGTGTTTTGCAAAAATAAACCGTAAAGGAATGCAAATTAACAATTGTACGGGTCTAGAACTGTGTTTTAAAAACTCCTTTTGTTTTTACAGACTTAAAGGTTATCCCCTATGAATTAGGAAAATAGTCCATGAGAGGGAAGTATTTGATATTTGAGCATATTAGGTTTGAATCTATACAGGAAATATGTCTGCGGGAAGATAGTGGTAGTAATCCGGATAGTGCGACGGGTCTATCAACTATAAATGGCTGTGATTTATATGAAAGACGTACATATATTATGTAAAAATATGCAATTTTTAAGAACAGAGTACAGTGAAATCGCGAAAACGTAAACACTCGAATGTGGGAACGTCTCGGAAACAAATTTCAACGGAATATTCTAAAACGTAAGCAAAATCCGAAGGTTCTAAAACGCGAACTCTTTTTTAAATTCTGAAATCTTTCGAAATTTTCGATCAAATTAAAGAAAACGATCGTGGTTTGAACACCAGTGACGGAAGGCTTCAAAAATTTAAATAGAAACTTGGTGTTCGCCTTCTTAAAATTTCCGGAGAAATGCTTTCTGTGCAGCCGCAACATGTTGACCCACTTAAGGAAGAGTTAAAAGCTGAAATGGAATAAAATCTCTCTTTGTGATGGTCAGCCTTATAATGCCAATGAATCCGGTTTATATTGGAGGCAGTTGCCATATAAAACATATTTGTCATCACTTTCGAAATGTGCTCCGAGCACAAATTGGAGAAACCACGATTAACTTTCATGCGTTGTTCAAATACGTCGTGAACTCACAAATTTAACTTAATTTATATAATTGGGAAATCTAAAAATCCACAAAGTTTCAAAAACTTTTCTTGTTCATTGGATTACAAAATTCTCTAAGTCTGCATGGATGACATGTAAAATTTTTTATGACTGGTTTCATCAATGTTTTGTCAAAGAGGTAGACTTCATAATTTAAAACAGAAAACTTTGTTATACTGTTTGGCCTTAGGTTACTGAGTTCTTGACTGAAAAGGGGCTACCTACCGGTAAACGTCCCATGACAAGTTCATTTGCGTAATGTTTTTGCCACCTTAGGTCACCCCATGGACCAGAATGTTTTTAAAACAACAAAACTGTATTAAAGACACAGTATCTTGGTATTAGTGGCTTTAAAACAAATATAATTGCTAAATCCCATTAAGATGGTACCTGTAAAAGATGCTATTAATCTTTTGGACTCAGCATGGAGTAGAATTTTGCAACAAATTTTAAAGAATTGCTAGAAAAGTATTTTAAATTTAGTTTTGGATAAAGATGACACCGATGATTGTTTTACTTAATAAAACATCATTTTATAGAGTCATTTTTTATTTTAAAATGGGGTACTCGATAACGTGAACAAACTCGAAAATGTGAACTGCCTCACGCTATCGTGAGTTCACTGTATTAACACACACAACATGAGTGGTGTAGAGAAACGAGGCGGTAATCCTGATTGAAAGGTTGTAACGGCCAATTATGTATGTATGGTTGCTTCTTTTACTCACTTGAAGAATGTTCTGCTACCAGCGAACATTTTCTTCTAAAATTTCTAATATTTACACCGCCATGGTTAATACGTTCAATGCCTTTGGCACATTGTTCACATGATCCCAATCGGAAATTGACTGCAAACGGGATGTGAAATAGTAACTCATATGGAGCCTTTTTCAGTTAGTCGTCAAAGAATACGATTGGCAAATATTATTCCGCTGCATTTATAGCTAAGTGTGGTAGAGTTAGTAGGAATATAATCTAAATTAGTGAGCATTACAACCTACAAGTATGTATATGCAACTAAAAATTATAATGAAATTTTATTTTCTTACTTATACAGTATTTTAAGGATCTTTTTCCGATTGCAATCATTAAGTCTTCTGTCAAAAGAAGAATTTTACTTCTACAGTAGTTTTATTTTGAAAAGTGCACGCTGTTTACTAGAGGACTCTTATTGTTACGTATTCAGCTCTTTCTTTTTTTTTTGTTGTAATGCATTCACACACACACACATACACACGTATGTATCCGCATTTATGGATGCTTGGAAACAAAGCCAATACTATACAAACATCCGTGTCCGTCTTGTCATTTTTCCCGTTCACACATACGTATGTACGTACGTACGTAAGATGAAGATTACAAGGAATTTCTCTCTGAAAGTGTTAAATTATAATGAAGATCATCAGATGAATAAACAACAACAATCTTAAACAATTCAAAAACTATTGTAAATAAAGAGTCAATAGAGGCTTTAGAAATTGTAAGATATTGTGGAAATGAAAACACTTGTTCTACAGTAAAACCACACTTGAGTTGAATGTACAACAAATGTATGTTTTACCATCTATATAGCGAAATGTTGCACGTTGCATATGCATGTTGACAATTTTCTGCTTCATTGTTTTATTTTTCAAAATTCATTTTATTGTTCGATGCTCCATTCTATTCTAGTTTTTTTTTTTTCTGT
The DNA here is from genome assembly GCA_014635995.1 of Sarcophaga peregrina. NCBI lineage: Eukaryota > Metazoa > Arthropoda > Insecta > Diptera > Sarcophagidae > Sarcophaga > Sarcophaga peregrina. Next base: position 57,708,473 of record CM025793.1, on the reverse strand, counting down.
GTGGGCACTAAACATTCCATATTGTTTTGCTGTACACATGTGCTGTATGTTGTCATACATTGTTGAACGCTCATATTTTTTTTTAATTCTGTTGTTTCTTATTTAAACAATTTCCTTCTTTAGCCACTTTTGAGGTGTGAAGATTCAATTTTCAAGCAAATTGTTTAAAATTGTTATTGTAGCGACAATTTTTTTTTTTTTCAATTCATGCAAATTACGGGTTTTATACAATGGCTTGTAAATTGTGGACATGACTATGCATATGCATTTCATGGTTTTCAAAATAAAATCTATGTGGGGCTTTTCATACTCTAGCATTAACGTGGTAGTATCGATTTGTATGCAATAGTTTTACGAACTTAAATAAATTCTGAAATAAATTCACAAGACAGAATTGAAGTGAAAAACAAGGTTTCAAGGCAGAATTTTTTTTTAGTTTTTCTAGTTGGGCAGGACTATCGAGTTGTAGTCAACGTTAAGGTCTCTATATATGTATTGTTTTGAGTATTTAACATACTCCACCATATTCAATTTTATTTTTCTTTTAGTTGTTTGGAATCTTACAAAAGATTTTTACATTAAGGGTCCGCCAAATCACTTTTTTTTCGAAAATGCTTTAAAAAACTTCTGATATTTTCTCAAATTTCTTTTTTTATTTGAAAGTACAATCCTTTCGGTTAATACAAACACACATACATAATTGGTGATTACAACCCTTCAGCCAGGATCATTGACCTAGTTTCTCACACTACTTGTGTTGTTTGTGTTAATTTTATACATAAGTGGCGCGACCTACAGTTTAAAGTCGACTCCGAACGACAGATTTTTGAGAAACTTTTCATGGCAATTTTTTATTTACTCTCAGAGTTTTCGCCAAAAAGCTGCAGAGGGGAAATCGCCGAAAAAATATTTTTTGTAATTTTTTATTTTTGATGTCTGGCCTGGGATTCGAACCCTGGCTTTACGTCTAATAAGCCAGTACACTACCTATTAGACCACTTCCGGTTAATAACGGAAAATAATTTCATTCAAATGGCTGCCTCAGCTGGCCATGAAATAGCCTACACGATCGGTCCAATGTTTAAGCACATTATAGATTTACCAATGGCTTCACGAATATTTTTCTTTAAAGAGTCAATTGATTCTGTCTTGTCGGCGTAACACTTATCTTTGACGACACCCCACAAATAATAGTCCAACGGTGTCAAATCGCACCTTCGAGGTGGCCAAATGACTTCAGCTCTGCGGCTAATAATGCGTTCTTAAAAAACAGGGCGCAAAACATCGAGTGTACCTTCGGCTGTGTGGCACGTAGCGCCGCCCTGTTGAAACCAAATGTTGCCAATATCCTCCTCTTCAATTTTTGGGAACAAAAATTCTTTGAGCATTGCCATTGACTGTAACGGCGACTCCTTGCTCATTTTCGAAGAAAAATGCACCAAAATTTTCAATCTTTTCAGTCTACCAGAAAACCTGAACTTCTGTGCCCCAAATACAAATTTGCTTGTTTACATACCCGCCAAGATTAAAATGAGCTTCATCTGAAAAGACAAATTTTTTTTAGATAAAACTAATTACCTGTCAAATCAGACGTGAGCTAAGTGTACCATTCACGAAATAAGCACTAATTGAAAAAAAAAACGTAAGCGGACTCGATAGATTCTGAATTCACTTGACGGTTACTAATTTTTATCCTATTTGATCCTTGGAAAACGTTATTATATTTTAATTTTTAGGGGCGAAGTGCGTGATTTTCCGTTGATGAATCGTTGTCTTACGTCTAATAAGTCAACACACTACCTACTAACCTACGGCGACTTCTTTAATGGGGAGATTTGTAACTAAAAAAGATGGATGCCAGTTCGTTCTTTGCTGAACTAAAACTTTGAGAATTTCGATCCATCATGAATGAATATCAAACTTATAGGAATGGGTGGAAACCTTATAGGAAATTTGCAACTGTACATAGACAATAAACAATATCAATTCAATTGTACTTTCAATTTAAAAGGCTGAAGTCTTTCAGTGCAATGCAGGGTTATAGTCTTAATCACAAGACAACATCTTAAATTCCCATCGTCTTTAATAACGTTTGTAAGCAAGTTAAACGAGTAGTGATATGAGTTAAAGCTCTTTAAACTATGATATTTGGAGCTCTAGATCAGTAGAAGTATTAATAAATAAAAAATGGTAATTTTCTTTTACCTCTATTCAATATACATACTTATGGATGTATGTATCAGAGTATTCAAAACGATGAGTAGATTCGAGTCATACTTATAATTTCTAATATTTGTACTCATTCATACTTATTTTATTATCACACTCACACTATTCATCTTCGAAGTTTGAAATACTCATCGCACTCATACTTAACAATACGCATGATTTTGTTGATTTCGACTCACCTCTACTTAACATTTACACGAAGCACAAAATAAGTATGATTCGCGTACGAACACTACAATGCTCACAAGTAGGTTGTGTGTTTACTTTGCATGTTGTCCTTGTCTTTCCTTTCTTCTTTGTTTGTACATGCAACAACAGCTAAGACTGTAAGTTTTGATGAATGGTTCGTATCACTCGAATCATTTACAAGTATTATAAGTAATTTTCTAAATATATGAGTCTAAATGAGTAGGCATATGAATCAAACATATTTCGAATGTGGTGAGTTTGATGTCAACGTTGTGCTCATATTCATTGCAACATAGACTTATAAATCAATGCTGTAGCGCGTACGAATGAAACAGAGTACTGGCTTGTTAATTCTGGTGATTCACTCATACTCAAAATTTCATGAGTACTTGTGAGTAGCGAAAAACAATTCATTACTGATCTCTGGTGTGGTTTAATACATATCAATGTGGAATTACCCATATGTATAGTTTGTGAAAAAAAAAAGAAACAAAGAAGAAAATTAAATTTGAACGTGTTATTATTGTTGAAAATATTTAAATCTTAAAACTTGCTCTCGTACGAGTATGGCAGAGTATAACGTAATATTTAATTTCCCTTTGTGCCGTTACCAAGTTGTTAACAACAACGGCAACTAATATTGGGTTAGACAATTGCCACACACATGCAAGAACATATACCGACCAACATACATACACATTACAATCCAATACAATCTGTGTGTGTGTGTGTGTCTATAGCTATTCTATAGAATACGTAAGTATTTAAGAGCATTTATGGTACGCTGTATATGATTTTAATGTTTTTTAGTTGTAGTTTACGCGCACATTCCTTCACAATTTCTATGAACGCTTTTCTTTTTTGTTTCGTTTTTTTTTTTTTTTGTCCATTACACCGCGATACCATAACAATTGCCTTTACACACACGCTCCGTAATATTCGCATTGGGCAGATCTTTTTGGAATATTTTTAAAAAATACGTAAATTTTGTTCATAGCGAGTGAATGAATATAAAAACACACTAAAAAAAACAAAAAAAAAAATAAAAATAGAAGGAAACATGGAATAAATTGGAGTTGTGTTACATTTGTTAATGGTTTTGTTACTCATTCTTGGTTGCTGCTGCTATTGTTGGTTATGCTGTGAAGCATAAATAGGCAACAACTACAATAAACATACAATCATTAATTGGTCAACTCTGTTAGGTCGAGTGTGCTTTTGTGTGATCTTATATCTACAAACGTACATATCTGCACAACAGTGTTGCAAAACTGAAATTTTAAAATGGTAACTGAAAGAGTACTTTTTTACATTAAATGGTACTTTTGTAAAAAAGATACATCCATACGCACGTAATTTGCCATTATAAACCTTCAGTCAGGATGACGGCCTAGCTTCTCACACCACTCATGTTGTGTGTATTAATTTTATACATAAGTGGTGGAACGTTCAGTTTAAAGTCGACTCCGAGCGACAGATTTTTGAGAATCTTTTCATGGCAATTGTATTTACTCTCGCAATTTTTGCCAGAAATCTGCTAACAGGAAGTCGCCCAAGAAATATTTTTATATTTTCTTTTGATGTCTGACATATTGGTAATTATAACCCTACAATCATGATTATGTCCTAATTTCTCACACAGCTTTTGTTGTGTGTGTCACTTTTATAAATGAGTGACAGGACTTGCCGTTTACAGTCGACAAGTCATGGTAATCTTGTTTATTCTCAGAGTTTTTGCCAGAAGGAAGCCACCTGAGAAATATTCTTTCATATGTCTGACAAGGGGTTTGAACCGTAGGCTCACATCTAGAAGACCGCACACTGGCTATTAATTTATTTGCATTTAATACACATACGGAACAGAAAAACTAAGGACTTATTCGTGTTCCTTACATGCCATACAAAGACAGATCATTCGGAACGAATGTGCTGTGGACGTTTGGCTAACCGGGACTAAAGCCTCATTCTACCTTTAGCATTACTTTGAACATTAACGCTAATGCGTTAACAGTTGTAAAAAGCAAGACATAAAATATCTAATAATAAAAAAGTACTGCAAGCGTTTGCAGAGTACTGCAGTATTTTTGAAATAAAAAAGTACTGAAAAAAGTACCAAAGTACTGAGTTTTTCAACACTGCTGTGCAATAACAGTAATGCCAGTTGTGTTGGACCATTATCAAGATGTTCAAATGAAGATTTTTCATAAAAATTATTTTTTGTTTATGTTTTTATTGTTGCTGTTGGTTTTATTTATTTTTTTTTCTTTCCTTTGTAAGTGAACGAGAAGATATATTGCTTTCTTTAGTCTCATGCTTTCACAAATAAATTAGTGTTTAAAACAATAAAATTTTAATAATTTTTTAATTGTTTTGTCGAAGGCAAAGATCTAAAACCGCACAACGAAATAAAATATAACAAAAGAAAGTCGTCCTAGTACACTAAATTCCTAACCTAAAATTCGAATTTTGAATAGAGTGGAGCAGGTAACAGTACGAAACAAGGTATGGCTTTAGTTCCAATGCCCAAAGCAAATTTTTATCGGAGATTAAAAGAGTTGCAGATACTGATGCAACTTTTACATGAAGTAACTCTTCTTAAATTGTTTTTTTTTTCACAAAATAAATTTTTAGGTTACGTTGCAGGTAAACGTGATTAAAGGTTTAGTATATTTTGATACAATTTAAATGTTTATAAAATAAAGCGAGATAGTCATTACGAATCTTTCAGTTCAAGATGTATCACCCAAATTTAAGAATACCTTTCGAATATAAAATGAGGTGGTCAAGATAATCGATTACTGCCAATGACTTTGATCTGGTATACTAGTAGGCCTGCAATAATAGTATTATAATCGCATAGAATCAAACATTGGGTTTCTGATTAAGCACTTTCCAACAATAAATTTAAATAAAACGAAAGACATCACTGAAATTTTCATTCACTTGGAAGGCCTATTAGGGAAGTGTCAAACCCATTTTTGGTCAGTTTGTGGATATCGACTGTAGTGATAGCAGTCGATATCCACATAAATATATAAATAAATAAATATTAAATTTTAAACGTTCAATTTTAGGAGTGACTCCTTTTTGCTATATTGAATTTTAAGTTTTTAAAGCACCTAACCTTTCGAACAAAAAAATAATGGTTAAAATCGGATCAGTAGTATAAGAGGTGTAGGTATCACTTGAACCCATTTTTGGTTGAATTGTCGATATCGGCTCTATGAACTTACCCACTAAATTGAATTCGTCTACGATCACTATGTCCCTAAATATTCAATTTTAAAGGTTTGACACGCCCTCTTAATATTTAAGGATATAACAAATAGATGTTGTTCGATTCTCCGATCTACCCTACATGCACACAAAATTTCATGAAAATCGATGCTAATACTAAATGCATTGATACTAATTGAATTGATTGATACTAATTGAACAATTATAACGACCAAAAACATTTACAATTTCGCTTTTTGAAATTAATCGAATACATAAACATTTCTGAACCGATGTCCAACATTTAAACTTTGTTAGGAAGGAGTGATATGGAGCTTTAAAACGATATACGTACATAAGGAGACAACTGGACTTACTCTTTTCGTTATAGAAATAAAACTAAGTTTCGGATTTTTTTCGTTTTATATTTCAATAAAAGTAAATAATATTTGAATTCTTTTGTGTATAAAATTTTTTTCTGACCAGGGTCTCAGAGCATTCAACTTTTTGAGCTACTTTTCTTCCAGACATTTTAGGGTGTTTTAAAAAAATACGTATTATTTTACTTGCTTTATTTTGGTCGGTAAATCCTTCTTTTCTTCCACTTCCTCGCTTACTCTCAATACTCAAAGACTTCTTATATTGTTTTATTCTTACCTTAGAAACTGTTTTTTTTTTTGGTTAACACCAGAGAGCCTAGCAATGGTTTTTTGTAAGGGGCGCGGTTTTTCATTGAAAATTTCAATTATTTTTTTTCGACATTCTTGTTGGGTTCCCATTTTCAAAAATATATTTTTGCTATTGCAATGACATTCAGCACGTGGATATTGAAGCAGATGACTAACAAAAACAATGTAACGGTATTAATTTTTTTCAATTATTATAAAATTTATAAGTTTGAAAGTAGGCCCATTTTTTTTGTGCGCACTCCTTATAAATACTATTCGATTTAATATTCTATTAGGTTTGATGAAGTAAATTTGGCAAGTGCGAATATTTTTAAAATTTTTTCAAGTTTGTCCGTTCATAGTAGCAAACTTTAATTAAAAAATATGAAATAAGTGATGACATTCCGAAAGTCAAGAAGAAATTAACCCTTTTTTTAATTAAATTGGACAAAAATTACCCTTGTTATTTTTTAAAGAGTCTAACAGTCGAGTTATATTTTTTCAAATGAACTCTTTTGCAGTTTTAAGTTTGAGCAGCTACCGGTAGCAGACAATCAAGGTCTATCAAAAATTTTGAAATTGTTAGGACTGATAAGATTACATATATAAATTAATATAACACGACTGTTACACTATTTAAATAATAACTACTACTACAATTTTTGCAGATAGGAATAGTGAAACAAAACTCGTGATATGTAAGTTTGGATCATATTGTTACGTTTTTACCTTTTAAAAACGTTAAAAATATGAGTTCATAGATTGCAAATAAAGTAAAAATAAATATGTGTTTAGTTTCAGTGATGCCAACTCTTCGGACACCAAACGCGTGAAAAAAAATGAAAAACGGGCTAAAAAGGGCTAAATTGAAAAAATTACGTTTTTAGTACAATACAATTTCATTTTTTTCGAAAAAGCGCTAAAATTAAAAAAGTCTTTTCAGATAAAACCACCATAATTTTTAAACAAAACAATTATTAATAGATTGCTCTTGAGATCATTTTACATTCAATAGAATTAAGATACTAGATTAGTTTCAAATAGAATTTACATTACAGTCTTTCAAAGTTGGTCATTGTTACATACAATTTGGACTTCTTGGTCATCCTCTCCTTCATTCATAAATCACTTTATTATGGTATTGAGACTTGTCTCTTTCAAGTGTTCTATGGAAGCAAATGATAAATGAATTGCAGTATATACCGATAGCGCTGCCTGACATTTCTTTTCCACCTAATTATTATGTAAACACAATTTTAAACTTTCAGCAAAGCTTGTGTTTCCCGGTACTTTTGGCAATTCTATGTAAATGTCAAAGAAGAGATCAAGAAATAGAAGAAAAAAATTCTGCCACATTGGCTTACAATTCGACATTGCCAGAGAAACATAAGATAATATTGCCCTACAGAGTTAAGGAAAAACGGGCTAAAAGGGCTAAACAAAAATACTGAAAGCGCTGAAATTGCGCGTTTTTTAGTTTAGGGCTAAAAAAATTTTTTCGCGTTACAGACATTCCAAAAAGGGCTAAATCTAGCCCGAAAAGGGCTAAGTTGGCATCACTGTTTAGTTTTAATAAATTCTTTATTATCTGCACAATTTTCGTGCCACTGTTCGAACTTGTTTCACGTATACAATGATACTTCACAATATGTGTTTGTTCGTTATACTACTTTGCTTACAACCCTTTTGTAAGCAACAACACTTGTTAGTTATTCTTCTTGCTCACAAACTTTTTGTAAGTACAACACTAACAACTGTTTTCTCAAACGCAACTTGTCTGCACACAAGTCTGACCGACTTAAAGCTCGATAGATTTTAATTCTCAACCAACGTGACGTCGTCTTACAAATTCAAACTCGGCCCTGCTCGCTTTAACCTGCCTTTTATATTACTGGATCATCAGTGTGATAAATGCTCTTGAAGGACGATGACGTCCTTCGGGAACAATCTAAAAATGTATACAACTTATGTTCATTTTTGTTGTTTCTTGTTTACATTCAAGCAGGTAGATTAGTTGTTGTTGGGTTATTTCTCTGCACATTGTTGTTTCTTGTTTACTTCTTTGTTCCCTTCATGTTGTTGTTGGTTATTTACGTCTTTTTATCCTTTATTCTTGTTGGCATATTTTTCTACTCATTCATTGATCACGTGAACAGTGCGCTGTTTTGTTTTTGGAGCTTTTGTTTATTATTTTAACAACACCATTTCCACTTTCGTAACAATACCTTTACCATTTTAAAGCTCATCTGTTGCCAATTCAAAAATACAGTGAACCCACGATAACGTGAACTAATTTTTATCAAGGCAGTTCGCATTTTCGAGTTTCTTCACGTTATCGAATATTCAAATTTAAAACAAAAAATGATATTTTAATAAGTAAAATAATCATCTGTGTCATCTTTTTCCGAAGCTAAATTTAACATACTTTTCCAGCAATTGTTTAAAATTTGTTGCGAAATTCCACTTCATGCTGAGTCCAAAATATTAATGTCATCTTTATAGGTACCATCTTAATAGAACTTAACAGTTCTGTTTGTTTTCCAGCGACTAATGCCAAGAGACCGTTCTTTTGATACAGTTTTGGTATTTTAAAAACATTCTGGTCCATGGGCTGAATTAACGATGTGACTTTGGGTGGCAAAAACATAGCGCAAATGAATCCGCCATCAGAAAATAATTGGGATTCAGTCGGATGCACATTGTCTACTAACAGAAAGGTGTTTACTGGTAGCCCCTTTTTATTCACGAACTCAATAACCTAAGGCCAAAAATTATAACAAAGTTTCGGTTTTAAATTTGTCAGTTGGTCTACTTCTTTAACACTTTAACAAAACATTGATGAAACCAGTCATAAAAGATTTTACATGTCGTCCATGCTGACTTCAACGATTTGTAATTCACTGAACAAGTAAAGTTTTTGAAACTTCCTGGACTTTTAGATTTCCCAATTACCAATAAATTTAGTTAAGTTTGTGAGTTCACGACGCATTTGAACAAACCGTGAAAATTAATCGTTGTTAAGCCATCTTTGCGCCTGAAGCCCTTTTCTCCAGGTCAACATGTTGCGGCTTTTCTCCGAATATTTTAAAAAAATGAACACCAAGTCTTTATTCGAATTTTTGAAGCCATCCGTTAGTGGTGTTAAAACTACGATCATCTTCTTTAATCTGATCGAGAATTTCAAAAGATTTCACAATTTAAAAATAGATTAAAAAACAAAAAAAGTGTTCACGTATTAGAGCTGGCATTAGCTTTGTGTGTTTTGACCGTCGCAGGGTGCAATTTATTTAATTTACTAATTTCACTTAATAAATTAATTTTATTATCGGAACAAAAGTTCTCTTCAAGGTTATGTGATAAATATAATTTAACCTTGAAAATGTTGTGATCAATTGTAAAATTTAAATTTCATTCATTAGCACGAGTACACAAATCTCACTTGTGATGGAGTTAACAATGTTGTTGTCTCTCTGGTTTAATTTTATTGTTTTACTATCAATTCAAGAATCCTTTATGACAATCAAATTCGATGTTCAAACATGGTCTCTATTAGAGATGCCAAACGGGAATTCCCAATTCCCGAAATTCCCGGGATTTTCGGGATTTAAAAACCCGAAACCCGAGATTTTTAATTTTAAATCCCGGGATTTTCGGGATTTGATAATCCCGTTTTCGTTCTATTTATTTTGTCATACTAATATTTTTTATGTACTTTTCTAATGTAGACTAACAAATATTAATATAATGTTACGTTTTTACATTTTAAAAACGTTAAAATAATGAGTTCGTAGATTGCAAATAAAATATAAATAAATTTGTGTTTAATTTTAATTAATTCTTTTGTGCCACTGTTCGAACTTATTCTACGTATACAACGATAATTGTCGCAATATGTGTATGTTCATGATAATTCTCAGCTTACAACCTTCTTGTAAGCAATAACGCTTTTTAGTTATTCTTCGCTCACAATATTTTCGTAAGCACAACACTAACAACTGTTCCTTCAGACGAAACTTGTTTCCACACAAGCCTAACCGAATTATAGCTCGATCTCCTGTCTTCACACAATCGATTGATTTATAACTTCAACCAACTTAACGTCGTTATACACGACTAGCTTAATTCAAACTCCGAATACAACGTGCTGTCTGCACACACGACTGATTCAACTCAAACTCTGAATTCTGAATCCTCCTTGCTCGCTTGTCTTGGCTTTTATATCACTGGATCACTAATGTGATGAATGCCCTCGAAGGATGATGACGGCCTTCGGGAACATTCTAAAATATAAACAACTTCTTTCATTTTTGTTGTTTCTTTTTTTACATTCGTCCAGGCAGATTATTTGTTGTTGGTTATTTGTCTATCCGCTATTTTATACTGCACATTGTTGTTGCTTGTTTACTTCTTTGTTTTCTTCATTTTGTTGTTGGTTATTTACGACTCTTTATCCCTTATTCTTGTTTATTCATCGATCTTGTAACAAGCGCTTTATTTTTGTTGCTATATTTTTTTTACTTATGCATTGATCAAGTATATAATGTTGTTTTTGGAGCTTTTGTTTATATTTTAACAACACCATTTCCACTTTCGTAACAATATGTATTTGCTTTATATTTTACATTATATGTAATTATGAATTTTTAATTTTAATTGAAAAATTAATTTTGTTAATTCTATTGTACACTGATAAATATTGTTAATATTACATTATTTGTCTTTATTTTTTACATAATATGTTATGTAGGTCCCCAAATATAATTTATGAAATTACTTATAAATAACTAATTTTTGTTAATAAAATTGAAATATGTTATTTGTTTTAAGATTTTTCACTTAAAAAACTTTAAATAAACAAAATCAAAACCATTCCGATTGGCATCCCTAGTCTCTATTAAAGTAAAAACCACATTCTAGGAACGATAACAAAAAATAAAAGAATACTTCGATGTAGAAAACAAAAAAATAAGGATGCAACTGATGTTAACCTGAATGCAAAGCAATAAAATTTCATATCAAAACGAAGAGAATGTACAAAGAATTTGTAAACACATGTTTTGGTATGAATTCGTGTTAAGGATCTGTTTACAGTGCACAATAAAAGTTAGCAATATAATCATGGTAAGACTTATCGGCGGAATATATTATGAAAAGTAATTTACTAAGAATACCAAAAGCATTTTACAAGCAATTCTTTATGAAACATTCGTACAGGCCATTACTGTTGTTGACAACGTTAACTGGAATTTCAATTATGATGGCATTCGGTTATCCAGTTCCGTTTCTATTTTCCAGTACATTTTAGCCTTTGGAAGCTTAAGGTACGTGTCTTGTGCATATGCATGTATGTCGAATGCCCTGAATTAAATTCAGTACCTTAAAGGATTCGTATTTTTTGTCAACATTTATACTCCTAACAGTTCAACAAAGTGTAACAACAATAATACGGGAAGACATTTTTTCATGTCCCGTTGGTAATGTATTGCAGCAGCAAAACAACATTTTATAAACCACCTGTCACGAAACACTGTACGAGTATGTGAGTCTTCTTTAACAATATTCAGAAACATCACAATAAAAGGAGGGAAGAAACTAAATTGATGTCATAAATTGTTGCTCTTCTAAAGAACACTGGTAACCTTGGAGTACAAAGTATAGGGGATGCAACCGTATAAATTCCATCGAAAGCATTCAAGTGTGTTTCATTGAGACTAAAAAAAAAAATTTGAAACAGAAAATGGTTATGTTAGACCATTTGAAATCCCAGATATCATGGCGTTCACAGCTAAATTGGGCTATAAACGATAAGATTTTTAAAAATTTGATGTGAAATTGGTCTAACTGAAACGGAATAGTTTTCCGGAGAGCTTTAGCTTTCTATTTAAGTTTGTAATTGTAATTAAAAGACTTAAAACGTTTTAATTAATTTAAAAGATCTGGTAAATCTATCATAAATTTTTTAAATAAAACGTACACGTCAAAACTTGATGAATTTACAACACATTTTCATTATTTGCCTCCCACTTCATAATATGTACGTACGTCACCTCATTTACCGAAGATTAGAAGTAAACTAGTGAGTGGACGAACAGACGGACAGACGGACGAACAGTGTATGTAGAAAATGAAAATGTACCCACTAAAGGTAATAAAATTATTCTGAATCACGAACAAAACATATTCGTATGCAACACCAGTTATTTATGATCGTAATTCGGCATAAAATGAACAACAAATTGACAACACGGACAAATAATGCAAATAAGAATGGAAAATCAAATGATGCCAAAATCTTTTCATACTTGTACTCTGTGTACTCCACTATAACCATAGAGTAGAAAAAACACACACACACACATTTGCAGCGACTACTCTCTGACTGAAAGATGAGTGAGGGAGTGGGATATTTGTCTAGGAAAATTTGCTAAAGACACACACATACACACACACTCGGACAAATTCAAACCGTCTGACACAATTAAATTTCAAAACCGAAATAAATAAATAAAACTTCTATAACAACAACAACAACCAAAACAACCACAATCACAACAACAATAATAACAACGCAATTGCAGTCACAATTCAGTGCTCGTAGAGCAACTGTGAAATGCAACACCTCCTACAATCGTTTCTTGCCGTTCTGTTGTATCAAACAAAACCAAAAAAACCGTCTAACAACTGGATTTCTACTTAGGCCAACTGGCTGGTAACGGCTATTCAAAAGTATTTTAAACGCAAGTTCAACGAATTTGACAGAAATGCAATACTGCATGCCGCCTATATTTTTTTATTTCGGGTATAAAATGGCAAAACAAAAAACTAAAAATTCGGTTGTAAAAAATTTTTAACGGCCAGACGTTAACAAACACAAAAACCGAAACCAAAAAAAAATTAAAAGAAACAAAATGATCTCAATGACATTATGGCCACCACAAACCGTTTAAAATCTAAGAATATTTTCCCATTACAATAGTTTAAAACTGTTTTGTTCTTTCTGTTGTTCGAGCTCATGCTTGATATTTTTCATTTCTGGACGAGAAGAGTCCCCGTTGTGAAGCATTTTGTGATTTTCTTCTAAAAAATTTAAAATGAAATATTTACACGGTTTTAGATTCGTTTTGTTTTGTTTTTAAATTACCATTAGCTTTCAGGTCATTCCTTCGTATCATTATGTAAAGTGAAGTAAAGTAAAATAATTTTGGTTCCACAATCACTTTTTGTACATTTCACCAAGTGATTAGGAAAACTTTGAAATACTTTTAAGAATACTTGAATACTTTTAGAGAACAATGTTTAGATTCTTAAATTTAGTAAGTAAATCCATTACTTGGAACTACGGTTAGAAATAGAAGAATAGAGCAAGCCAAAAGAAATCTGAATAAGACATCGTATAGGATGGGTCATCTATCAATTTAATTTTGAATCATCGGTTCTTTCGAATCTGGCACTATTTATTTCAATCTATTCTGCCACAAAATTCAGTATACTATCTCCACTGAACGTAATGAATCGATTTATCCTTGAGCGACGCTGGGATTTATTTGCTAACGTTTGGTGCGGCTTATGGATCTTTGAAAATGAGGATGGCTCATTCGCTATCCATGGTATTGATGTGAAAGATGTTACACACCTGATTGCACAATTAATTTATTGCGCCAAAAGTTTGATAGCCGTCAAGAATATCCGATTTGGCACCGTTAGAATATTTTCTTTGGGACGTCGTTAAGGCAGCCGGGGCAACCGTAAATAAACTGATGGCCACATAATTTGTTAAGCTAAATTCCCCCATAGCCTCCAAGGCTTTGATTCTCACTAGCTATGTTACGAGCTTAAATTTAACGGAGCATGCCAAGTCGACAGACTCTCAGTGTCACGTTTATACAAATGACATCTCCGTAATTGGTGCTAATCCAAGAAAGTATTTCCAAAACTATATATACGTTCATCTGTCGATTATATGCAGAACATGATAAGAATGTATAGTTGTGAGAAGCATGTATATAACAGAGCGGAAAATTGTTAGTAATATAATATGTTCGTATATACACTGGAAAATATAGAAAAAGTATACACTGCCAAATTTCTAAAAACTGCGTATTTAAATTGACAAATATTCCTTCAAAAATCGCAATAATTTCTCATTGTTATTAGTGAATCTCATTGAATATTAGTGAATTCTACTGAAATATTTCTTTGGGTGAATAATTCAAACCTGAAAAAAGCGACATGAATATTCTCCTTTCAATGCTGACAACCAACTGAATGCATTTGTACGATCTTTTTAGCGAACGTTGTTGACGTTCGTGTCCTATGTGTGTAAAAAGCTGAAGATGTTCGGCCCCAGGGTTGCTGACATCTGATTATATGTGACATATCATATTAGTATTTTCCGAGGTATTTGTATTTATAACTCCGATGCACAAAATAAAAATCATTGATATTTAGTGGATGTAGAATCTACATTGTAGATCGATAAGCTACATCAAGTGCTTTTAAAACACCGAATGCTTCGTTGACCACTACACTGTTGGGACTAACAAGCCGACGTCGCCACAAAGAGAACATGATAAAAATGTGAATGGATTTGTGAGAGGCATGTGTATAACCCAGAAGAAATTTGCTGCTAATAATTTAAAGTGTAACCTAATAATATGTTTATGTAGTGGAAAATGAAAAATATACAGCTTTAAATCTCTAAAGATTGCGTATTTAACTTGACAAAAATTCTTTTAAAAATGGAGATCATTTCCCATTGTTATTAATGAATTTCTTTGGAAAATAATGAATTCTACTGTAACTTTTCTTTGGGTGTATAATTGATATTCAAAGAAATTTCAAAAAGAAGCAACGAGAAGCGACTGAAAGCTGGTAAACAACAATGTTGATGTTCGTATCCTATGTGTATAAAATGCCGAAAATGATGTTCCCCTGAGAAATTCTGATGCCGACGGCTGCTAAAAACTCTCATGATTTGTATCCTCATAACTACGTACCGAAACAGCATCAGGCACTACTAAGACGTTTAGGTAACAAATTCCACATCATCATGCTGAATCAAGTACAAGCAAGTGGAATCGATTTTCCAGATAATGGAAATTATCTTTTTAGAGTTTGTGCTGTGTTTTGTATTTCAGCCCTTATTATATACAGTGGACAGCAAAAGTCTTAGTACATCAATACATTTTAGCAATTTCATGAATTTTGACCAACAGTTTGTTGAAAAAACAAGATTTTAATATTTATTTTATGAATTTATTTAAATTTTATTATGAAACAAAATGGTAAAGTAAATGGCTGAGTAAATTTGAAATTCAAAGGTCTTATAATATGTATATGAAAATGTTATGCCTAATTATTTTTGTTTAATAGAATATCCCTTATGATCAAGCACTCCATTTAACCCATTTGGAATTGATTGTACAAGTATTGTTTCGTATTTTCTGGTGGCACCATGAGCAATATTTCGGGTTGACTTTTGTTTGCAGTTTAGCGATTACGCAACCGTTCTTTCAACTGCTGTCCTACATAGTCTCTCAAAGTCATATCGGGACTTTGTTCAAGAGTATTGCGTCAGTGGGGATTTTATTTTGTCAGAATATATTGGAGTACTAAAACTTTTGCTTTCCACTGTACATAAATGGTGCTTATAATATTGAGCGCAATTCCTTGGCCTATTAAGGATAAATAAAACATGAATTTGATAAATACTTATGGTAGATTGTTGAATTATCGAAAAATCATTATCTCTATTTTTTAATGAAAAGTTTTTCAAAGATGCTAAACTCTTTCAGCTTGTCCACTGCAACCAAACACAATTGTATTTAAATTCTGTTCTGAGGTATGTACGAGTATATCTCACATTATACATCAATTGTGCAGTTGTGCAGTCAGTCACCGTTTATGTAAAGAATTTGTTGTTTCGTTTTTAGCACCTGATTTTTTGAAACAATTAAAATTCGTTAAATTTCAATTTGTGGTTTAACTGCAAATAAATTCGTTCCATTGACTACTCCTTTTTTTTCTATTTATTTCCATATTTTGGTTTTAACAACTATTGTAATGTAAAACGAATGGACAGGCAGACAGACGGACAATCGTACAAGTGGAGTGAAAAGGAAAACATTTCGCAAAAATTCCGCATTTAATTGCTTTGAAACCGCAAAAACCGCCTGCAACAATATTGACACATCAGAATGTTAAGCGAACTAGAAATAAAAATGTTGCAGCAGAGTGCTATTGCTGTTGATATTGTCGAAAAAAAGGGAGAAAAAACAAACAAACGAACAACATGTGCTGTTTTATTCGCAGTAAAACAAATAAACTGCAAAACAAATGTCCCTATGCCATACCATAATCGCGAATGGCCAATGACATGTGCCAGACAATAAACAATGGATGCGCACTCCCATTTATTTTGTCAGTTAAACGTTACAAATAAATTCAACAACAGCAACAACAACAACAGCAACATTTTTATGTTTCAAACTAAACGTACATTCCTTCAGAAGAATGCTAATATTTAAACGGATGAACAGAATATTCCCTCAAAATCATTATTGCAATGCATGTACATGTCATCCCAGGCAGACTGAATGACTGACGATCTGGTTGCATGTCTCAGTCATTTTGTAGGAGTTTAAACCTTAAAATGTTTGTTTTTGGCTGAAACAAATTTCATCAATTCATGAACAGCATTATCGACATATTTATGCGTAACCGGAACTCCACATCATTAGCATTAAAACACTATAAAGAATCACAAATAAAATAAGATTGTGAATATAATTAATCGAAAATAAATATTTAATACAATTGCTAGCAAATAAATTCTAAAAAATTCCTATTCCGATCTAGCTTGTCACAGCAATTATGTTGTGTGCGTTAATTTTTATAGATGAGTGGTGGGACCTACAGTGTACAGTCGACTCCGAACGACAGATTTTTGAAACTGCTGAGAGGAAGTCACCGTAGAAATATATTGTTATGTTTTTAAAATATGAACTCGTAGATTGCAAATATAAACAAAAATAAATTTGTGTTTAGATTTAATTAAATTCTTTATTTTTCGCACAATTCTGTGTGCCATTGTTCACAACTTGATATATACAACAACAGTTGCTTTGTTTGTTATTCCTCTTTCCACTCTTTTGTATCGGATTATTCTCTTAAACACAAGACTGACTGAACTTTTTCCGACCCACTTGCCTGCTATACGGTAAAAAGTCTGATGAATGCTCTTGAAGCCAAATGACTTGGACTTCTCGAAATCGTCATTTATAGAGAAATGTAAACATATTGTTTACATTTATTCTTGTAGTCTTTGTTGTTGTATTTACGTTTAGTGTTTTCTTGATAAATTTTTGTTTAACTGTTTATTTATTTTTCTATATGCTGGTGTTTTGATGGCATATTTTTTGTTCACTTGTTTTTAATTAAATGATTTTTTTGTAGGTTAGAATTTTAAATTTAAACGATGTAAAGGCAAAACACCATTCTCTTCTTTCGAGATATCGATCCTGGTATTTAAACCGTAGGCTTATGTCCAATAAGTCAACAAACTACCTACTAGACTTCTTGTTTAAAAATACCGTAATGTCAGCTCTTCAAAAGATTTATTTTATATCACCTGCTTTTTAGTCTTTTCGCTTGAAAAAATTAATTAAATTGAGGTTTAAAAAAATAATTGCACAGTTTGTAAATTTGAAGATTTTGCTAATCTCGAAGGAGAAGGTTCGATTCCCGTCAGGGACTCAATTCTGTTATGTTGTCTTAAAGACAATATAAAAAACACTGATCACACAAACAAATAATGTGTCACACACTGCTCCCTCTGTCACAACTCCTTTCACTTTCTTATTTCTTTAATTAACGTATCGCATTTAAATTATTTTAAATATTGATGACAATCCAATTGCGAATAAAGTGGCTAAAAACATATTGTCGAGGTTATGTCAAATGGCTCACGGGAATCAAACCAAACTGTCTGATTAGCAAACTACATTTTAATCCACTTACAGATTGAATTTAATACCAAATAATAATAATTATTTAAAATATTTTAATAAGAATTTTAAAAGACAAGGACAGAATTTGTTATTATGCACGTGAGCATAATTAAATATCATTATGGCAATATGTATGAGTGTATGTATATGACGAAGCTACCAAACATCTTAACCTGATTTAAGCCAAGTGAACACATTTCAATTCTCCAGGGGGTCCCTTTAAATAACTCTTCCATGTACAACTTGTTGTTATTAATTCTTATGCTAATAAAGGGATTAATCTTTACAGGAAATATAAATCATAATACCTGCATCAAACAAGCTTGTAATAAGAAATCTTTTAATTAAAATCAATATCTTTGCATGTATAAGAATGTAAAGCTGCTTCTTTGTATCCACATATTAACGAATCAACTTAGTTTTAAGCTAGGTTTTGAAATAAAAAGTGTTCTTCTTTCTTATGTGTTGAAAAAAATAAAAAAAAATATAAAATTCAATGCAGAAGAATACGACGAAATTAATACAAATTTTATATCATGGGATTTTTTTTTCAGTTCGTTCAAATCTTGAACAGTGAGTTACTGTTTGCTGTGCGAGGTTACAGAGAAAAAAAGGATTTTGTTGCCTTTTTATCATATTTTAATTTCATTTTATTGTAAAGTGAATAAATAAATTAACTCCTATGAGTGTAAATAGGGGATAAGTACAAATATGTATATCGTTTGTATAATTCGCAAAGACGCTAAGTCCACATTTTCCCAAAATTGGGACTGTAATGCAAATCGGTAACGTTATGCAAAATACTTATTTCACTACAACAAAAAATGTCATTATGTAGTCTAAAGTCCACAAAACTACGAAAAATATTAATATTATTAATTAATTAATAACAATAAAACTAATTAACATCATTAGTTATTAATATTATTTTGTAAACATAATTGCATTTAAAAGATTTACAAATGTTAAAAACTGAAAAAGCAACAATGTTTTCTGTTTTCTGTGTCTCCTATAAAATTTCAAAAATAGGATAGGACTAGAGATGCCAATCGGGAAATACCAAAACTCGAAATCTCGGGAATTTCGGGATTCACAAAATAAGAGAAAATCGTGATTTTTCCCATGATTTTTCGGGATTTTTGGATCCCGAATCATCCCAGGATTTCGGGATCGAGATTTATAAAATCTCGAATCCCGGGATTTTTAAAAATCGATCTCGTTTGGCATCCCTAGACTTAACACATTTGCGAATTATACTAACGATATCACTTAATTATGAAAATGCGGTCATTAGGTTATTTGTATAGAATGTACTAAGTTCTCAATGAATCAATGGTGAAAATATAGGTGATCTGGAATTTAACAAAATCAAAAGTAAAAAAATAAATAAAAATCTTATAAGTCGAACAAAACACAAACTTATCTTAAGCCGTGAGGACAATTAATGAGGGTGACTTTATAAGTATTTCCCAGTGGAAAGTAGACATAGTGTTGTATATTACAGTACAGCAATAACGTACAGCGTTTTTCCGCTACTCATAAGCACTCATGAAATTTTGAGTATGAATGAATCAACAGAATTGAAACTCAACTACTCTGATTCATTCGTACTCTCTAAGACATTGCTTTATAAGTATAAGCAGCAATGAGTATGAGTAAAACGTTGACATCAAACTCACAACGTTCGAAATATGTTTGATTCATACACCTACTCATTCTGATTCATAAATTTAGAAACATACTTATAATACTTACAAGTAATTCGAGTGACTCGAATCATTCATCAAAATTTACAACTTTTGTTGTTGTTGCATATACAAACAAAAAAGAAAAAAGAAAGACAAAGCCAAAGACAACAAGCAAGGCATACACACAATCTTCTTGTAAGTATAGTAGTGTTCGTACGCGAATCTTTCTTATTTTGTGCTTCGTGTAAATGTTAAGTAGAGACGAATCGAAGTCAATAACATCATGCGTATTGTTAAGTATGAGTACGACGAGTAGTTCTAACTTTGAGTATGCGTAGTATGAGTATCATATTAAAATAAGTATTATTACGTATAAGTATCAGAAATTGTAAGTATGACTCGAATCTATTGATCGTTTTGAATACTCGTTGCTGATCTCTGGTACAGTGGACAGCGAAAGTCTTAGTACGGCAATATATTTTAGTAATGTCATGAATTTTAACCAACAGTTTTTATAAAAATCTATTGTTTTAATATTTATTTTTTTAATTTATTTCAGTTTTATTATAAAACACACAATTTTTTAATGTTTTTCATAAAACAAGAGAAAAAATAAGGAAAGGTTCCCCAATGACTTCTTAGGTACCCCCAAGGAAAAACCTGAGTAAATTTAAAATTCAAAGGTGAACGTACAAGTGTTGGTTAGTGTATTCTGGTTTCAGTATGAGCAAGATTTTCGGTTGAGTTTTGTTTGAGGTTTAGCGATTACATAACCATTCTTTTAAACGCTCTATTTAATACTCTCTTGAATTCATATCCCGGCTATGTACAGAAGTATTACGGCAGTGTGGACTTTGTTTTGATAAAAAAAACTATATTGAAGATTATTGCTGTCCAATGTATATGTTCTTCGAACTTGTCATTAAACCTTCATATTGACTTCTAGTTTTGCTGATGACACGAAGTGCATCGCTTTTCAAAGCAATTTATTTTCAACATTCGGAAGTGGCTTAATTTTTCGTGATTAAAAGAAAATGAAAGAGAACGTGTTTATGTGATATCCACATTGCGATTAGAAATGTGCCTTGCCGCTCAAATCAGTAACCAAGTTGAACCTGCCATTCACTTTAAAACGCAAATGATTTGGAACTTCAAAAGTGAATCAGCCTTAACACATATCGAGTTCAAACTTTTCGAAATACAACAAATTGGCTAAATGATCCTTTCGGCCCTTTAGTTAGCCTTACGATCTAGTTTCTCACACTACCATTATTGTGTGTGTTGATTTTATACATGAGTGGCGTGACTTACAGTTTAAAGTTGATTCTAAAAGATTGATTTAAGAAATATTTTATAAAAATTTTATTTACTCTTAGAGTTTTTGCCAGAAGTCTGTTAAGAGGAAAGCATTGCAAAAAAGAGAAATAAAATTTTTATCACGTGCTTATTTTCATTAATTTTCAATTTGTTATGGTACCGGTGTTTAAAATTAATCTGTTTTACAAGATAATAAACGAAATATTTTCGTTTTTCTTTTTCTAATCTTATCGTTTGTTGTTGCATAGTTTTTAAACTTAATTAATCTTTTGTGAAAACCTTCTTTATTTTATGTGAACGTTTTCTTGTAAGCTTTTAAACACAAAACGAAATTTTATTGACGGAATCTTTGTTTTGTTTTGTTTTTTACAGGCCCATCAGCAGAACGCCGCTAACGCAGGTGTCGTACTTACAAAAAATACCAACATTGCCGCGTCACTTTTCGCCAAGTGCCACAGCTGGAGGATCTGTGGCGGCAAGTTCAAACACACCACCACCTCTGCCACCATTGGGCAGCTTGAGACATCTTGGCAACAGTAATGTTGCCTCAACGTCATCGACAGCCACATCAGCAGCAGGGCCAATCACAACCAGTTCATCGGCTGGAGCACTGTATAATCCAACATCGAATGCAGGTTTGCCTACATCACCATTGCCAATGCAGCATCAATTTCAACACCAGCAGCATCAGCAACTACAATCGTCTCATTTACCATCATTGCAGCCACAACAGCAACAACATCATCACCATCATCATGCCCATCAGTATCTACCACCACATCTACAGCAACAGCAACAACACCAACAGCAGCAGCAGCAAAAATTAACATCGAATACACTGCCACATCAGCCATCACAATATTCACCTGCGGCATCAGCGTCTTCATCAATCTCAAAATATTCTTCATCATCTCTCAAGCATGTTCACCAACCCCATTCGCATAATCAGCAGCAGCCAGCACCACATCAATTGTCACCAGCAATATCATCACCATCGCCGCCCTCCCTACTGCATCATCCAACGGCAGGCGGCAGCGGCGGTGGTGGTGGTGGTGTTGGTCTAGGCGTACCTGGTATTCATCCCCCCTTTTTGGTAGGTCAACACTTGGATATCCAAAGGCAGTCGCACTCGGATGATGATAGTGGATGTGCATTGGAAGAATATACTTGGGTACCACCAGGACTTAGACCTGATCAGGTATGTATTATACTTGTAACCTCTTTAATGCGACCTCAATTAACAATTTTCACAGCACGATCTAATTCCCATGCATGTTCTAAATATGCTCTGCCGATTACTGACATCGTTCGTCGATCATTATTTCCATGTCAGGCGATTTTGTTTATTTCAATCATTCAATATTTTTATTTTATTTCCTTTTCTTTTTATTCGTATAAAATTAATCTCTTAATCTAGCATCTCACTCTTACTCTTTATCTGCCTGCCATATTCATGAATGAACGCATAAAGAAGCCTGTATTTATAGATGCAGAAGCACAGTCTGCCATAGGCTTAATGCAATAAGTACGTACGTACGAACGCATTTGTCCAACTGTGCCAATCTGAGAATCATAAATCAATTGCAAAAAGAAACTGTGACGACGGAGACGACAACGACAACGACTGCCCGATAAAAATTAGTCCAGTAAAAGTCGATAACTGGAGCATATTTTTACCACAACAAAAACAAGTTCTCTTTACCATTCCGTTTCATTTAATTCGTTTGAATGTCGTTCGCTCAATCCACCACACATATGCATGGATTAGGATTGCAAAGAATGATTGAAATCCCATTTTAATAATGAGACCATTTTTATTGCAAACAATTATCAGTGTCAATACACATATGTATATATGTATACATGTATGTATGTATGGATGGATATGTATGCAACGTCAACAATAAAAAAAACTCAACACTCATAAAATACAGTTGATAATTGCAATTTCACCTTTTCCTGTAAATTAAGAATAACATGGCCATGTAAATCATGATCTAGAGATCTTGCAACTCAATTCACTTCATAAACATATTTACTAACGACACACTGTATGTACATACATATACTATGTACATGTATGCATATGGTATGTAATTTGGTCCAATATTATCTATTATTGATTAGTCTATGATTATAATAACAAGTAAACAACTGAGTAAAGGAATGTAGTTCTAAATATTATCTTGTTCAGTGATGTACGGTGAAAAGTCTACGGTCAACAGGACCTATAACAGAGGTCTTGTATTATTATCAACACATGGGGCTTAAAGATTATCTTCTAATTACAACTAAGATGTTCAAAAATTCGCTATACTGGGACTTATGATGCAATTAAAAGAAATAACAAAGAAAGGAAGCAATTTAATCCGATCAGGAACCTGGTTCTGAAGTTAAAGTTGATCCCAATATTGCTTATTTTATTATTTGCAATAATAGTCTAGTAGATAGTGTGATAGCTTATTAGACGCAAGGCCCGAATTCAAATCCCAGTTCAGGCATCAAAACGAAAGTATGGAAAATATTTCTTTGGCGACTTCCTCTCACCAGATTTCTGGCAAATAAAATTGACTATAAACTGTAGGTCCAACCACTAACGTATAAAATTAACGGCCACAATATAAGAATCTCTGTCGTAATCCTGACTGAAGGGTTGTAATTACCAATTATGTATGTATGTATTAGGGATGCCAATCGGGAAGTTCCGAATCTCGAAATCCCGGGATTTTCGGGATTGTGAGTTCATGCGTATTTTGACCCTATAAAAGATACTGATAGTCTTCGATAACAGGCTCTCAGATGAGGAAAACCCCACTTCCATTGATAAAAAATTTTTTGATGGCATCGAAGAATACAAAAGGCCTATAAAACAAATTACAAGGGTAACTGATTTAGATACTCAACTGACCAAAGAAATAGATTTATTTACATCAGGAGGTGGTAGAAGTGAATATTTACAAGCTGCATACAGCTATCTTGGAACTATTTTACCAACAAATATTGATTGCGAGAAGTGTTTTTCAACGGCAACGTATGTTGACAATAAAATTCGTTCAAACCTATCAAATCACATGTTACATGCTTTATTTTTGGATTCCGAATTTTCCCGGGATTTTTAATAATCGATCCCGTTTGGCATTCCTAGTATGTATATATTATTTGCAAAAATTTTGAATTATCAGATGTACGAAATCGAAGTTACATTACCGGGTCTCAGTACGATTTAAGTTTAACACATCTAAACATCTAATTGTCATACTGAACCACACTAATCCATAGAATCAACATGAATAAAGCGTAACGAAATGTTACCTTGTACCTCCTGTAACTTATAGCTTCTACAGAGGAAATAAGTAAACACACTGCCTACTAGACCACGGCGACTACAACAATAATAGTTTCTAATAATGCCACCGATAAATATCGGTTTAGAGTTTAAAACCTAATTGTCTATTGTATTACTATCTTATGTAATCATCGGAAGAATGGGGTCGCCGTAGTCTGTGCTGGCTTATTAGACGTAAAGCCAGGGTTCGAGTCCAAGGCCAGACATCAAAATAAAAAAAAAATACAAAAAGTATTTTTCGGCGATTTCTTCTCTTTCTCTCTTTGAAAAGTTTCTCAAAAAAAATCTGTAGGTCCCGGCACTTCTGTATAAAATTAACACGCACAACATAAGTGGTGTGAGAAACTGCGGGCTTCTTGGGGACGATTGCTGTAGACTGTCTAATGGTGAAAGTATAGCACTAGCCATTTTATAGTCACCAGCAGCAAGTCGTTGCCTTACCGTTCGCATCTTCCCTCTTTTCACCTTTCCTAAACCAGCACAATGTACTGCATGAGTAGGGGCCATCCCCTGAGTGCTGGTTTTATAAAAAAAAAGAAAAAAAACTTAAAGAAACATTTTCAATATTTCTTCGCAATTAATTAGTTCTTAACTAATTAATAAAATAGAACAAAATACATAAAAATCTTTCAGATAAAGTTTTAATTAAACAAAAAAACCAAAAGATAATCATACTAAACGATGAAATAAATAAAATAAGTTAAATGGTATAAAAAATATAAAAGTTTCAATGGCATAAGAGTTACAACAGTTTCAAACTGCTGACGAATATTTTAATTCAATTTGTAATGCCGATTGTCAATTGCAAATTGCACGTTTTGAAATCTCGTTGATGTTCCATTAAATATTCTCTTTATCTGGCCATCAACCATTTTATTTTATTATCAGAATTATTTTTCTCTTTTTTATTTTTGTCAAGTAAGTGAATAAAATTTTTTTCATGTAAATAAACGAAAGAAATTTTATTATAAAACCCTACGAAACCCTACGAAAAAATAAAAGCAAATACAGTGGCTCCCACCATATTTCAACCAGCACCAGTGTTGCCATTTTAGCACTTTCAATGCTAGACTTAGCACTTTGTTTCGTGAAAATACATTTAATATTTTAAAAATTATACTAAAAGCTTTTTAGCGTAATTTTCCCCCAAATGGGAAATGTTTTAGTTGTTCAGTCTTATTTTGTATATTTTCCATTTTCAACTGATTCTTTTGATATTACTCCCCCCCCCCAAAAGCTCCAATGGCTTTAGAACCGACGATTGGGTTGGCCACTCCAGGAGGCGGATGTTGTTTTCGCGAAACCAAGAATTTACTAATCTGGAGAAGTGTTTGGAGTCATTATATTGTTGAAAAACCCAGTGCAGTGGCATTTTTTTTTGCTAGCAAATGTCAGCATGTCTTCCTCAAGTATACTTTTGGAACTTTGCGAGCTATTTTTTCTGGAAATTTAGCATTTCCAGAAAAATGTCATCACATAGACGACGCCACGCAGTTCTAGTCGATATTTGATTATCTATGTCAGCCTAGATAGTTTTCGAAGACTTAAAGAGATATCGCTTAGCTAGCATGGCGATGTAACCATCCGTAAGAGTGCTAGTTTTTCCCTCTGCACCACGTTTTTTTAAGACTTTTTAAGGCTTGAGGGGATTTAAAATGTCATTTTTAGATCGTTCAAGGGCATCAACTTAAAATTTATACAATTATTTTGAATGATCCTTCCGTAGAAAATTTTAACGTTATGTTTTTAATGTTTTAGCATATTTTGAAATTCGTTTTCTGCCAACACTGACCAGCACCTCTAAAAAAAAATTAATCAGAGCTTAGAGAATATGTTTTAAAAATTAAACAAAAAAATTTTATTCAGCCTCAAATTTATGGGCAATTTGTGACCAAAACGTTTGCCAACACCGGTAGATTTCGAACATGAATGAACTTATAGAAGCTATGAAAAAAGAATGGGCAAAAATAACTCTCCAAACCACTAGGAAGTGGAATCAATGCAAAAAAGGCTGAAACATGTAATTAAGCAAATAGGATGTCATGCTAAATTAAAACTATTAGTTAATTAATCATTTAAACGTTTGTTTAGTCGTTGAAATAAGCTGTGACGCATTGGGTTCCTATATTTTTGGTTGTTAGTTTGTAAGTTTACATTTGAGACTACAGTAAAATATTTTTTTTTCTTAATTTTTAAAGATATTCTATAAACACTTATTAAAATTTTTTTAATATATTGTTTCGTTTTGAAATTTAAATTCGAATTTTAATGAGACCGTATGTATTAATAAAAAATGAAAAAAGAAGAGAAATTAAATTCTGTTCCCAATAAAATTATTTTTAACAATTATGAAAAATTCATAGTTCCTACGTGATGCTAACACAAGTTTAAGTTGAATTTTTGTGGCCCAAATAATCTTGTTTTATTGCATAGACTGACTAAGAATATCATTTTTTTTTTTGTCCAACAAATTAAATTTTTTTTTTACCCATCATGGGATAGACTGCCTTGGGAACTTTCATTAAATCATTTCAGTCAAATGAAAAGCGAAATTAAAAAAAAAAATTAAAAAAAGGGAAGAAAGGGGGAAAGTCCGTAGTACATATCCAATAAATTTATTACGAAACCTTCAAACATTTTTTATTCATTCAAAAACTGAATTTGACTGATATGACTAAAAGAAATACAACGAAAAAAAAAACAACAAAAATTACTATCAAAAGTAATACAAGCAAACAGACACTGCAGCACTGACACGCTGGACATCAGACGACAATAAACCAAAAACAATTTAAAAGTGACTCCAACAAAAAAAAAAAAAAAAAATAAAAGGAAGGCTCTGAAACCGAAAAACAAGATTGCAGAAGATTTATTTCACAGCATCAAACAATTCGTGGGTAATAATTTACGTTGCAATCTTTCGGTGACCGTATGTGATTGGGCCTACAACACTGTGAGTGTTGGGGAACATGGTGGTTACATTGCTTCCATTCATCATGTCACTAAAAGGCCAGGCAGCCTGCCAGCCATTGAGGCTGTTGCTGCCGTCCGCTTGTCTACATATGTTTCTATATTTGAATGTATGTATAGGTACATATCCATACATACATATATACATACACATATATAGCACATGTTATATGTTTAATCTTTTAAAAATACGTTTATAGAACCTAAATAAATAAATCAATAAATACGTTACGTTATTCTCTGTTTTATGCGAAATAAAATCCTGTAATTGATATTATGATTCCCTTCTTTTTTTTATTATTTTTTAATTGATATACATACACATATGTATTCGTGAATTTTGATTTTGTTGTTTGTATTGCTTTCTGTATCATTCGCAATGAATGAGCGAATGAATGAATTCAACATCAAAAGTCACTTTGATGTTGTGAAATTACTAATACAGCCCAGGGATTTACTAGCGTCGAATAACACTAAGAAAGAAAGAAAAATTAAAAAACAGATGTAAAGCAGGATATTGAGTTGTCATAACAAATTTCATTTTACATACAATTTTTGTGATTTCATAAGTGTGTTTTTAATTTCCTTCATACTCTGCATGACATGTGCTAAAATACTTTAATTACACAGTGCGACAGTGAAAATACACCCGAGTAGCTAAATAAAATACCTTCTCTATATTTCTCGAACTCTTCAAACTTGCTTTATTTGACGAAAACTGTTTTTTGTTTCTGACTTTACGTACAAATTTCTGGATTATTCAAACATTTCTGACCCGATTTCCAAATCTTTAAATCTTGTTGAAAAGGGGAGAGATGCAGCTTTGAAACAGTATAATTCGACTTAATATGCCATGAGAATTCATGAGGTAAACTTAGAAATTTCTAATTTTTTTCATAATTTTTCAAGTTTGTCCGTTCTTAGTAGCAAACTTTAATTAAGAAAATATACAGTAAGTGATAATATTCTTAAAGTCTATTCTCTTGTAAAGAGATTGATTTTCATTTGATCAAATCGGACAAAAATTATCATAGTTATTATAGAGTTTAACAGTCGAGTGATATTTTTTATATGTCATCTCATCAAATGAACTTTTAGTTCAAAAATGTTCAGAATTTTTGGTGAATCTTGATTGTTTATCACAAAATTACTCAATTTTATGTTTGCACGACTATCAGAAGCCGGCTAATGTTTGTGTTTTTTGCAAATATTATTATTCCCTTTGCGCAAACATTAGCCAACTTCGCATTTTGCGATAAACAATCAAGATTCATCAAAAATTCTGAAAATTTTTATACTAAGAGTTCATTTGAAAAAAATAAATACAGTATTCCCTCGATTTACGTCGTAGAATGTTCCGGAAAAAGGCGACGTAAATCGAATTACAATTTCTATATTATCAGATTCATTTATTTAAATACATTTTCCAAAACAAAAAACTGGAATAATTATATTTTTATTCTATTTATTGAATTTCTTTTAAATAGGGAATTCCCCTATTTTTTGTTTATAAACAACAGATGCGACGTATATCGAATAACGACGCAAATCGAAGTTGAAGGGAATAAAATGTTTGACGACGTTAATCGAAACAACGTAAATCGAGGAAATACTGTATGCATATGAAAAATATAACTCGACTGTCAGACTCTTTAAATAAATTTGATAAAACGAAGTGGCAATCTCTTCTTTACTTTCGGAATGTCATCACTTATTTCATATTTTTTAATGCAAGTTTGCTGCTATGAACGGACAAACTTGAAAATATATGAAAAATATTCGCATTTTCCAAGTTTGCCTCATCAAAACTCATAGCATATTAAGTCAAATAATAGATATATGTATATCGTTTTAAAAGTCCATATCTCCTCTTCCTAATAAAGTCTAAATTTTGGACATTGGTTCAGAAATTTTTGCGTATTCGGTAAATTTGTGCGAAAGGTCCAAAAAAAACAATTTTTGTCAAATAGAAAAAAAGTTTGGAGGAAAAGAATTATAAAAAAAATATGTTTGAGATCAACTCAACAAAACTCACAACTAGGGAAGCCAATCGGGAAATCTCGGGATTTTTAAAAACTTGTCCCGGGATTTTTAAAAACTTGTCCCGGGATTTTTCGGGACTTTCGGGATGAATTCATAAGTATTTTGACCCTACAAAAGTCCTGAAAAAAATCCTATATCACTTGAC
Source organism: Sarcophaga peregrina (assembly GCA_014635995.1). NCBI lineage: Eukaryota > Metazoa > Arthropoda > Insecta > Diptera > Sarcophagidae > Sarcophaga > Sarcophaga peregrina. The sequence goes on along the minus strand of CM025793.1, from coordinate 57,678,654 downwards.
TTCGATAAAAGCATCTCAGATGAGGAAAGCCCTACTTTCAGTAAACTTACTTGATGGCATCGAAGAATGCAAAAGATACCTGATTTAGATACTTAACTGTCCAAAGAAATAGATTTATTTACATCAGGAGGTGGTAGACGTGAATACTTACAAGGTGCATACAGCTATCTTGGAACTATATTGCCAACAAATGTTGATTGCAAGAAGTATTTTTCAACAACTGCGTCTATTGATAACAAAACTCGTTCAAGCCTATCAGATTACATGTTAGATGCTTTAATCTTTTTTTTGGAATCCAAATAATTTTCTTAAAACTATGCTTTTTTTATTATATTTTTAATGACATAATTCTGATATACAAAATGGGAATACAAATGATTTTGTTAACAAAATATTTTTATTATTAAGAGAAAATCTCGATTTTTCCCGTGATTTTTCGGGATTCTTGGATTCCGAATTATCACGAAATATCGCGGGATTTCGGGATCCCGAATCCCGGAATTTTTAAAAATCGATCCTGTTTGGTATCCCTACTCACAACCTATACTATGCCATTAGCAAGGTGTATTGAATTTTTTTTTATTTTGTCGCATAGTGTTATTTATAGAAATACTTAAGAAGGTATTCGTATTTCCTTCTTTTTGTGTTTAAATTGTTGTTCTTAAAGTGATGAACTTTTCATATAAAATTTATATTTTTATGAATTGCTTATAATTTCATCATAATTAATTGGTCATTACAATACTCCAGTAATGTTAATGACTTAGCTTCTCACACCACTTATGTTGTGTGTGTTGTGACCTATTTTTGAGAAACTTTCCGTGGCAACTGTAATTTACTTCGAAAGATTTTACTACAAAACCGCTGAGAGGAACTCACCGAAAAAATATCTTTACATATTTCGTTTTGTTGGTGATGTCTATCCTGTGGTTTGAACAGTAGCCTCACACCTAATAAGCCCACACACTACCTAATAGAGTACGGGAACCAAGAGATATCTTTTGATAGCACGAGACCGATACAACTTTTGAGGAACATTTGAAAAAAACGTGTTAACTGTATTGGATTTTTACATCAAAATTATCAACAACAAGTATACACTGTTGTATAATCGTCCAACAATACAATGAATACTACGATACAACGGCTTGTGTGAATTGTCCAAATGTGAACTTGTTCCTTTTAGTCGTCATATTTTGGAAGGTAATGTGTTGATTAACAAGACGCGAGGACGTGGTTCGAACAAACAGAAATATTTAAAAAATATATCGTCGACAACTTCCACTTAGCTGTCTTTAGCAAAAACTCTACTACTAAAAGAAAATTGCCATGAAAACTTTCTCAAAAATTTGTAATTCACTGGCAACATTAAACGACAGGTCCCGCTTCTCACGTATAAAATTAACACATACAATATGAGTGGTGCGAGAAGCTAGATTGTAATCCTGACAAAGGGTTTAATGAATAATTAATTAAGTTAAGTGCCGGGATTTTTTATGAAATAAAAGTCAATCAATGCATCGCCTTTTAAAAATTGACAAAACTCACCTTGCATTGTAGCAATTTCAATTTGCGTCAATTAAATCTAGCTTTAGAAGCCGAATTTGAAGGAATGAAAGAGGATGACATTAATGAACTTTTACTGTCTCATAAATTTATTATCCATTAAAATTCAGAATACCTTAGAAGATAATGTTATGATAAGTGATAATACATTAGAAGAAAAAAAATTAACAATCGCCAGTATTTCCAAAAATATGCAATTAATTTCCAATGCGTTGGATATAATTTCTGAAAACGATCCAGCACCTGTTAACCAAGCCATTACAGGGAAATATATCAGCAAAAAAACCTCTAATAATACAACAAATCTTAGACAGTTTTTTAACAAGACCACCTAATCAAAAGGATATTTTATAGAAAAAGTTGATTCGATTTGCGTCGCAATTCTCCTGTCCACATTAACGACGGAAGTTGCGGCTCTAGTGTAATTTCTTTCATTTTAAAATTGCAATCATTGTTTTTAAAAGATTAAAAAAATGTATCCTTTATTTTATTATATTTTATATATCGTTTATATACCTGTTTTGAAATAATTATAAAAAAACTAGCTTGAAAAATATAGTTCGTTTAATAAAATTGTCCTTCACTTTTTAATTTCTTCTCTTTCAATGCGCGCATAGAGTTTGCAATTTTTAAACTTTTTAGTACTAATATGATGTCACATTCATACTTAACAATCAATGTTTTCAGAAGATTATTTACGAATCCTCTTCAAGTTATTACAATGAAATAATTTTCCAATTTCGATTTTCTCTTATTACAGGTTCGTTTGTATTTCTCTCAAATACCAGACGATAAAGTGCCATACGTTAATAGTCCTGGAGAGCAATATCGGGTTCGACAACTATTGCATCAACTACCACCACATGATAATGAGGTAAATTGCTTAAGTTAAACTAAAAGTATATTAAATAAGTATTGTATGAGATATGTATTCTTATACTAGCAAATATAGCGAACTAATATGAATAAAGTCGCCGTGGTCTAGTGGGTAGTGTGTTGGCTTATTAGACAAAAGTCCCGGGCTCGAATCCCAGGTCAGACATCAAAACGAAAAAATATTTCTTCGGCGACTTCCTCTCAGCAGATTTCTGGCAAAGACTCTGAGAGTAAAAATTGGTTTTTGAAAAACTTTCCATGGCAATTTTATTTACTCTCAGAGTTTTTGCCAGAAATCTGCTGAGAAGAAATCGCCGAAAAATACTTTTTGTATTTTATTTTGATGTCTGGCCTGGAACTCGAACCCTGGCTTTACGTCTACCTACTGGACCGTGGTGGTGCAAAATTGGTTTAACTTAAAAATGATGCAAAGTTTAAAAAGTCCGTTACTAAATCTATAAAAAATTTAAAAAAAAATTTTTTTCATTTAAAATCGCATAAATTCAAATTCACATAAAAAAAAATCCGCATAAAACGTCCGTCATTGAAATTCAATGACAACAAGCTTCAAGTCCAGGCTTCAATATTTCCAGTTCAGAATGTTTTTAATATTCTTAATATAAATTCACTAGGAGTGGACATACTAATAAGCAACATAACATTTTATTTATCCCTGCATCCAATGCATTTATCTTTTTTTTTTTGTAATTTAAAGATTATTTGGCCATTCAATCACGTCTTCTTTGTTGAGCCAATAATTAAAACAATTGTTGTTGTGTTGTAAATTAAGCCCATAATCGTTGTTTATAGTCAAAGTCGTAAATTTGTTCCCCAACAAAAACATGAGCAAAACTTTTCAATGTTTGCCAGGCAACATGACAAGGCAAACACCCCCAAATTTTGGATTTTTAGTTTGAATGCCGTTGCAGGCCAATGACCAAATTATAATGCAAAATAATCTGGTTATAGTTTTAGCCTCACAGTTTTAAAAATCTGTTAAAACTTTATGACCAAATTGATGGTTTTTAGTCGTATGAAAAGGTTAGAAAAACAGTTCCACATATTCAATTGCACATGTGTGCTTACGTTACTTACATTTTCATAAAATGAATTTTTCCCACAACTAACGAGCATTTCATTTTATACGTGCAAGTTATACGCATACGGAATAGCCACAAACAATCTGACGTTCTGCGTAACAGTAGCAAGCACCAGCAGTATCTACAACCATTGTAGTAGGAGAAAAACACAAAAACTGAAATTCAAAATTTCCCATATCAGAGATAACTTCATTGATTGGAATTGCCATGATGTTGTTAACAAGAATAACCAGAACACAGGACAAATAAGAAAAAAAAAAACACACAAAACAGACCCACAAATACTCCTCAGACACCGAATAAAAATAAAAGACCGAAACACAACAGAGTCTCAAACATAGAGCTGACGTAAGCTAATCAGTAACAATTCTTCATGATTTTAAAAACTTATCTCAATAACAGTCAAGTATGCACCAGTTTACCGTAAAAGAATTTCATAGAGATGGATAAAAAATTTGATTTGAATATTTTTCTACAGCCCAATTGCGATGAGTATTACTTGGTCTCGGCTGTGATGTCATCTCGACTGTAGGATCATTGCATCTTGGGTAGACACGCTGAGAGAATGAGGCTCCCTTTTAACGACTTCTGGCTTGGATGCAGGTCCACTGAGGAAGAGGAAAGTGTTATACACTTTCTTTGCTAGGTGTAGATATGGGTTATTTGGCTCCCCATTCCTTGTTAGCTTAACGGAGCTATCATCTATTGATATCAAGGATATAGCTTCGTTCATCAAATTTTTTGGCTGGTTTTCCAGTGCGAGGTATTCGTGCTTTTGTTGTGCAGCCGCTGCCCTCACCTTGGCTAGTACAGGGACTGCGTTCACCCGTGACATCACAACGGGACGCCATGCGTGCTCAAGTGAGCTTTTGTGATATCAGAGCTACCACTCCGACCTAAACCTAAAAAAAAAACTGCGATGATTTTTTATTTACAATTTTATTCATCATTGTCGGGATCAACTATTACTTGGTGTATGTCAAAGGTTACTTGGCAAATTAAAATGTATACTGAAGTCGCCGTGGTCTATTAGGTGGTGTGTTGGTTTATTAGACGTAAAGTCCGTGTTCGTATCCCAGGTCAGACAACAAAACGAAATATGAAAAAAAAATTTTTTCTTCGGCGATTTCCGCTCTGCAGATTTCTAGCAAAAATTCTGAGGGTAAATAAAATTGCCATGAAAAGCTTCACAAAAAACTGTCGTTCGGAGTCGATATTAAACTGTTGGTCCCCGCCACTCACGTATAAAATTAACGCACATAACATAGGTGGTGGGAAAAGTTAGGTCGTATCCTGACTGAAAGGTTGTAATGGCTAATTATTTACGTATGCATGTATTCAAATACTGAAAAATTCTCTTCATAGATATAAAATACTAAAGCTATAGCAAGCCGACATACGACAGATGCAACAGTAAAGTTAGAAATAGACAGATAAGTTACAGTGTTAAGTCGAAGGCAAACCCCAAAGTCGTCGAGAATTGCCTAAAGATGACAACGTTACCCGATAAAATAATTTTCATTACTTGATTATATTAAAAAGGTGGAAAATCCACGACGACACCTTTAAACCATCTCCGATATATCAGAGATAAAATGTTTATGCTCTCTATAAATGCTCAAATAACGTTCAGTGTTTTAACTGCCACAAACAAGGTGTCCCGCGGAATCCGTACGACAGATTTGAGAAATTTTTTGTGACAATTATTTGACAATTATACTGAGGTTTGAATTCAAGAGCTATCACTTGGCTGTCAACCACACTACCTACTAGTCTGCGGTGGCGCCATACATATGTCCAAGGTACTCTATAATCCAGAAAATTTTTCTGATTCTCTAAAAACACATTTTTTAGCAGCTGACGATTACAACAACAGAGAAACAAATCTCTTTATAATTACAGCTCATTACACTTAAAGATCTCTCAGAAGATTCCACATTTTATCGATTTATTTAAGATGTGTTCTGATTCTTGCATCAAATTGCGATTACGATTTCGAAAGCCTTGTGATATTGTACCGCCCACCACAAACATATGATTGTAGAGATGTTTGTTAATCAAATGAAAGTAAATAACGCTCTTAGGGCCACTATTACAACTTGCCCTTATACTTGGCCTTAAACCTTAAAGGTACCTTTTATCTAAAGAGAACTGTAAGGTTACTTTTAACTTATTTTCGTTATTACAACTTACAGATAAATAAAGTTAACTTTTTTTTAAAAAATATGGCAGTGTCGGATCAATGTCGATAACACTGCTCAATTAAACAAGTTTCCTTTTAAGCGCGGTGGCATAATTGCTCATTTTGTTTATATTGTTAAAATATTGAAGTTGCCATATTGAAAAGTTACCGGTAGGATGAACCTCCCTCTAGCTTAACGCTCACTCCTACCATATTGTCCACTTGTAATAACAAAAAACCATTTATCTGCCCATTATAATCCTCCCTTTAATTAAAGGCAAGTTGTAATAACCCTGTAATTGACCCTTAAAGAATAGTATACTTCCGAATATTTTGCATACTCCATAATTTTTCGAAATAAATTACTATTTCGCTGATATCAACTGTTCATGTAACCGAATACAAACCGAAATGAAAACGTCCACTGAAAGACCAGAACAATAAAACCAAAACTAGAGTAAAGATTTAAAGTCCGGAAATGGATATGTGAGTACAACTATAAAACAGACAATTACTATACATATGTACACATATACACACAGGCACACAAGCTCGCTAACATTTGTGTAAAGTAAATTATCAAAAAACCAAAAAACAGAAAAAAAACTCACCGAACGAGAGAAACAAACGAGAATACGAATTAATTCGAAAAAAAATGGGATTCAATAAATGAATTGCCAAACTATGGAAACCTAACAAAAGCCATGTACTCGTACATACATACATATGTACGTACGTACGTATGTACATGTGTTTGTACATTTAGCCAAAGGTACTGCCAAACAAATCACTGGCTTTTATTTTCGGCTCAAATCTAAACACTTACACCCCAAATAGCGGAGAAATTCGTGCAGCCATATACACACAGATAACCTTAGCAGCTTCCATGGATGACTTTTCAGAAAAATATTCTTGGCTATGCGTTTGGAAAATTTGCATAAAACCTGAATGGGTTTGAATACACATTAAAAAATATGAGAATAGACACCCAAACAAGAATGAAAAACATGGTCAATTGTAATAGGAAAATAAAAAGAAAATAAATGATGATCTAGACTTGGCCACAAAGTAAAACAGCTACCGTTTTGCTTTTGACCAAACCATTCAATATCAAACAATCTTAAACAGCTCGTACCATAAGTTAGTATTTCTATTGCCAGACCAGTAGGAAATTAAGAAACTCTCAAGCCAACTCTACAGTTTTTTTTTTTTTTTTTAACTGTTTCTACTGTGTGTGCATCTTCTACAAAAGCCTTTTGAAGGAAATTCAACGCCTAAAGGAAAAACAGTTTATATTGCACCCGGAATTATAGTACGAGTCGATAGACATGTGAAACCATAATCAGCATACAAAGTACGTGTGAAACTGTGTGGACTTAGTAAAAACCAAAGTAATGGTCGTCAACGCAAGAAGACCATTTGTTATCGACAATATCTACATACATGCCTACTCCAAAAACATCATCTTCCAGTTCTAATTCATTTCTCCATTCTTACATTTACATCTACTGGTCTGCTTGGCCAGACTGTTGACTGCTTGACTAGCCTTAGTATTCATAAATAATGACAATAATGATGCTGTTGGTAGCAGTTGTAGTAGTAGTAGTATGTTGCCAGCATCATTCTCATCGTCATCATAATCATCGGCATTTCCACACTAGTCAGTTAAACCCAGCCATTTAGAACGTAGAAATTTAAACTCTGGGCATTTTTATAGCTCCTTAAAATGTTTTCGTTAAACATGTCATTTACGAATATGCATGCATACTCTATAAGTATGTATGCATTCATCCATGTGCCTGTATTTGTTGCACATTATTTAAGAGCTCTTTTATTTATTTTTATTTCTTCCTCTCAACTTTACTGTTTTGTTCATCATTAAGAACAAAAAACAAATAAAAAAAAACGAAAAGAATTGCTTTTCGTTAAAATTTTTTGCATTTTCATCTAATTCACTCACTCACTCTCTCTCTTTCTCTGTCTTTGTTTTTGCTGTCATTTCAGGTTCGTTACTGTCACTCGCTGACGGATGAGGAACGCAAAGAACTTCGTCTATTTTCCACACAACGTAAACGTGATGCACTTGGACGTGGCAACGTCAGACAGTTGATGAGTGCACGTCCCTGTGATGGCGTAAGTATTTTATCGATTTGTCGTAACTTTTTTCTCTTTCGTTTCGTTTTAACTATTATTGCAGCGTAAATGATGTTAAAAAGTTTTTTCACTTTAAATTGCATAATTTAATGGAATTTTAAAAATCCCGCAGCCTATCAAAATATTCTCTCAAATTGTTGTTCACGCTCTGGACATTGTGATTATATTTCCGTGATAATTCTACAATTTTTAAGAAATTTTATTCGCCTGAAAATAAACTTCCGATGTAAAGAAAGGAAAATATTCCGGAATTTGGAGCGTTTTTTGTTTAAATTGAATAAATATTAAACTTAAGAGAATTACCTCATGAAAGTTGGTTCTAATGTTGTCGTTTTTTTAATGAAAAATATTGTAAAGTAAATAACAAATGAAGTCGCCGTGGTCTAGTATGTAGTATGATGGGTTATTAGATGTAAAAGCCAGGGTTCGAGTCACAGGCCAGACACCAAAACAAAATACAAAAATTATTTTTCGGCAATTTCCTCTCAGCAGATTTCTGGCAAAAACTCTGAGAGTAAATAAAATTGCCATGAAAAGTTTCTCATAAAATCTGTAATTCGGAGCCGACTTTAAACTGTAGGTCCCGCTACTCATGTATAAAATTAACACACACAACATAAGTGGTGTGAAAAACTAGGTCAATAATCCTGACTGATTTGTTCTAATGACCAATTATGTATGTAAATAACAATTAAAAAATAATTAAAAGAGATATTAACATAGATTTTAGATTTCAGAACAACAAATCGCGTCAAATTAAGTAAAGTGAAATCGCTCTTAAAAAATATTAATGAGTTCCGCTCTTAAATTAAGTCAACGCGTGAACAAAATTACCTAGTATACATAATTGGTCATTACAGTCCTTCAGTCAGGATTAATTCCCCACACCAGTTAAGTTCTGTGCTTTAATTTTACACATAATTCGCGGGACCTACAGTTTAATGTCGACCCCGACAGATTTTTTGGGAAACTTTTCATGGCTATTTTATATACTCTCGGAGATTTTGCCAGAAATCTGTTGGGAGAAAGTCACCGACGAAATATTTTTTTTTTTATAATTTATGTTTTGATATCTAACCATGGGTTTGAACCATGACCTTACGTCTAGTAAGCAGACAAACTATCTGCTAGGCTACGGTGACTTCAAACAAAACAAAATTACACGATAAAAAATTCCAAAAAATTCCAACTCATTTTATATTAACAGCTTCCGGACTATATAAAAAATCTGGAAATTACCTAATAAAGAGTATAAAAGAGAGTGAAACTAATGTAAATTTAAAATTTGAAAGATAATAAAATTTTAAAATAATTTTAGCTAATATGTTTAGAATCTGTACTAAGTTACCTTTATAAAATCTGCGCCCATCTTACAGATTTTTATATTAGGGTGTCGTGGAAGTGAATACTACGAAAATTTATCCCTGAGAAGTTTGTAATTTAGGTATACTTTGCTTTATTACTAGTACACCACACCATGCACTTAATCCGAAGCGAATTTTTAATTATAATATTTGAATTAAATGCAAATTAAATGTCAGTAATTAATATTCAATTGTGACACCTAAAGCGGTATCAGCGTGATCAAAAAATACCACTCTATGCAACATTCAACACCGCAGTGTACAGTCAATCATCACCTATCAATCATTAATCATTTCAATCCTTATTCAGTATTACGACCTAACGGACCATACCAAAACTTGCTGAATGTGAATTTTATTCTCCATTGGTAGGATCTACAGTTTACAGCCTAGTTTGAACGGCGACAGATTAGGAAAACTTTTTCATGGCAACCAGTTACGCTCACGGTATTCTCCTAAAAGAAAAGAAGGTAAAAAATGTTGTATAAGCTAAGGTTTAAATTCTTGAGCTGAAGTTTTCTAAAACAATACTCTATTCGCTATTTAAATGGTTCTCTACTCCAGATGCTCTGATGTTTCACACGATCGAACATGCACGAAACATGAACGTTGTTGGAGTCTACTGATCTTTTCTCGTATGACTCGAAGTGATGTCAAAGTCTACGCCAATAATGTTCAGACCAGTTCGTTTCAGAGTGTAGCAGCATCTAGTTATTACAATCAGTCGCCTCCTTTTATATTTATCAGGTTCCTTGCCTTCACTTAAGCTTCGATTAGCTAAAAGTCTAATGTAATGCAATGTAAATGTTTATCGAATTTACCTTATGGTTCGGTAAGCAGTCTGACTGACCCTACGTTTTCAAACAAAGTAAATTAAATGTCCAATATTTTGTTACGTTTTTAAATTTTTAAAAACGTTTAATATATGAGTTCGAAAAGAAGTAGGAGTTTAGTTTCAATTAACTGTTTATTGTACGCACTATTTATGTGCGCTATTGTTTATAACTTATACAACGTATACAACAATAACTATTTGTTCGTTAATCTTCTCTGTTCACACCCTTTGCCTAACTAACAACATTTGTTCGTTAGAGATCGTTAGTTCGGAGATCTTCAAATCACGACTGTTCTCTTCACACGCAAAGCGTCTTTACACAAGACTGACTGAATTCTTACTACTCATCGTCTGCTTTGTCTTGCCTTTTTATAGGCCTTCGCAAACAGTCTAACGAACCGTTCCTGAAATGGAATGTTCGTGTTTTCGCTTTCTCGACAATTCTATCGCAACTTCATTGTTGTATATGTATTTTGCTGATGTTGCTTGTAAGCCTAGTTTCTTGTTAGGCAAACGTCCACGGAACGCATGTTAATTTTTGTCATATAAAGAGCAATGTCAAGGCTTATCGAATTTACATTACGATTCGGTAAGTAGTCTGTATCAACGTACGTTTTTAAACAGAAAAATTAAACATCCAATATATGCTATCGGGCAAAATGTCTGAAAGGGTCAAGGTATCAAATCTCATATAAGATAAAAATTTAATTTTCAAAATATTACATATATACATAGACTACAATCTACCCGCAAATATTTTCATTTTATACTCTCAAAGCTAGTTTACGTTTTCAGTTATGATTTAGAAAAATTAAAAAAATTTAAAAAAAATCAGTAAAACCATACATTTTGATTTTATTTACATTTACTTTTACAAAGTGTTTCGAATTCTATCATTAGAAAAATGTTTTTTATCATCCACATCAGTGCAGAGTTGTGGAATCGTTACCATACATTGCATATCCCCATTATTTAACAATTTAAACACTGTTTATAATCATGGATTTCAAAAACAATTTATTCTTAAACGCTCTAACGGATTAAGAATTCAATGAGTTTGTATTTTTCTACAGACTGTTTGCTATTTTTTTTCTATAATTTAATTAAACAACACTAACAGAAATCTCTCACGCCCACTTAATTTTTGCTTATACTCGCAAATATTTGCCAAACCATCAGTTTAAAAACACTTGCATGCAGTTTTTGATGTCGGATTAAACTCAATTAGCAATTTAAAGCTAATTTCATGGGTGTAAAGTTAACATTCTTCCTTCCACTTGTTCACAAATACTACAACTGCTCTATTGAATGTGTGTGCAGAGGTGGATGGAACATGTGTCCGGACACTAATTGTAAGTGGCACAACTAAAGTCTTAACTGTCACCAAATGTAAGCAAGTGTTCAATGACACATGTTGTGCTCCTACTGTAAGAAAGTTTCTTTTCCCAAAACATTTTTACAAACGAAGCATGACCACTATCAACTCAATAAGAGAAGCAAAAACAAAAAAAGAATTAAAAAGTTGGTAAAGAAATGTTTTGTTAACAAAGTTGCTTAAAATCGCAATGAAATGACTACAACGATGTATGTATGTATGGATGTATGTATGTGAAGAGGTGTAAGCAGTACGCGTACATTATAATGGAAGCCAAACAAACTTAAACTTGACTTTGTTACTGAATAAGTAAGTGGAGGAAAGCAAAGTTTGTGAATGGCAAGAAGAACACTTTTGCAACAGATACACCGTAAGACATGACCTGGCTAACTTGAGGGTAATTGTTGTATACATATTGCTTAGCCACATTACTGTTATATAAATTTCTCTGTCTGTCTGTCTGTACCCAAATGTCCATCCAATATAAAAGTGCTGAGAGAGCCATTCATCCATCCATTTGTCCAAGTGATAGTTAATGTTACTTTGGAAAGTTTACTTTTACATTGAACTTGTCTAGCACAAGTTGAAAGTTATCAAATTCTAAAATAAAAGAAGTACTCCATAGTGTTTGTTCATACTTATCATCATCTTTCACATACATACATACAGACATCCATATTGCTTACGTTGAAAGTTCTTAATTCTTTTTATTTTTGATTTTTATTTTGTATAATTTTTTTGTGTGTTTTATTTTCCTTTTTTTTCAATTTAAAAGAACCTACAAATAAGACACGATTAAAATGAATGAACAAAATTTCTCGTAATCCAATTACAGTGTGATGATTTAATTTCAACCGGTGACATCGCTGTCTTTGCAACCCGTTTGGGGCCAAACACATCTTGGCATCCTGGCTGTTTTGTGTGTTGCGTATGCCATGAACTACTTGTCGATCTCATTTACTTTCATCGTGATGGACGCTTATATTGCGGGCGACATCATGCAGAAACTTTAAAACCAAGATGTTCAGCCTGTGATGAGGTAAGTTATTCCATCTTTTTTTTTTGTCATTTTAATTAAAATGTTGCATTTACGTATGTAATGTGGCACGCTACGTGTTTTAAATGCAAATTGAAACTCTGAGAGTATTTTCAAACAACAGATGGGACTATGCAATATAAATATAATGCAGAGAAATTTTGATGATTTAAAATTTTTTATAATGCGAATGCACTTTTTGTATTGATTTTGAGATTTAAGAACTTATTCTGAATAAAAATTCAAAATAATTAATAAATCTTTGATATTTTTGAGTCATGGGCATAATTCGCCAACTAGGCATTGTTTTTAGAGATTTTCACCATAGCACAAAGGCGTTCTAATAGATTAGAGTAGATTACACTATACGACAAAATAAAAAAATTAAATTAAAAATATCCATAGTGTAGGTTGTGAGTTTTATTGAGTAAATCTCAAAAATAAATTTTTATATTTCTCGAACATTCCAAACTTTAAATTTGGCAAAAACTGCTTTTTTTTTACTTTACGCATAAATTTCGGGATAACTGAAACATTTCTGATCCGATTTTCAATATTTAAATATTGTTGGAAAGAAGAGATGTGGACCTTTAAAACGGTGCAAATATATCTATTATTTGACTTAATATGCTATGAATATTGATGAGGCAAACTTGGAAAATGCGAAATTTTTTCATATTTTTTAAAGTTTGTCCTTTCGTAGTAGCAAACTTTACTTAAAAAATATGAAACAAGTGGTAACATTCTGAAAGTCCATTATCTTGTGAAGAGATAGATATTTAGTTTGATCAAATCGGACAGAAATTGTCATAGTTATTATTTAAAGAGTCTAACAGTCGAGTTATATTTTTTATATATGTAATCCTATCAAATCAACTTTCATTTAAACAATTTTCAGAATTTTTGATGGATTTTAGTTGTTTATCGGAAAATGTGTTAATTCCACGTTTGTACGAACACCAGATATTGACCAATGTTTGCGCAAATACAAACAATAAATATCAGCCGACTTCTGAAAGTCGTGCAAAGGTGAAGTGGACACATTTTGTGATAACCATTCAGGATCCATCAAAAAATCTGAAAATTTTTGAATTAAAAGTTCATTTGATGAGTTGACATATATAAAAAATGTAACACGGCTGTTATACTATTTTAATAAAAACTACGGCAATTTTTGTCCAATTTGATCAAATGGTGACTCTTTCTACAGAAGAGTACACATTTTAAGAATTTTATCACTTATCCTATATTTTGTTATTACAGTTTGCAACTATGAATGGACAAACTTGAAAAAATATCAAAAAAATTCCAATTTTCCAAGTTTACCTCATCAAAATTCTTAGCACATTAAGTCAAATAATAGATATATTTATTCCGTTTTAAAGGATATTCTCTCTCCTTTCAAAAAAGATTTAAATATTGGAAATTGGGTCAGAAACGTTTGAGTAATTCAGAAATTTGTGTGTAAAATAAAAATAACAAAAAACTGTTTTTATCAAATAAAACAAGTTTAAAGGGTTCGAGAAATATAAAAAATATATTTTTGAGTTCTACTCAACTAACTGAATAACGTGTAGTTACTCGATTGTATTTGCACTATCGCACTGTCATTAACGGTACTTTTTCTATGTGTTGATGCTGACATCTCAGTCATTTCTAACCAACAGAATCAGCTTAATATGATGTTCGGATACGTACCATAAATTGCAATGAACGCCATTCTTGAGCTCAATGTTTCATATAAAGTTTCAATTAATTGTTGTACAATAAATGAATATTACAATTAACAGAACACTTTCTCTAGATATTTGACAACGATAAACAAACAGTAATAAAATAACCAATAACATTAATTTTCACCACCAAAATAAAAACAATGTTTTATTATTATGCCTGAACACTTAAAATATTGTATTCAATCAACAGAATATTGACTCAATAAAAGTGCATATCTGAACATAATAGTAGTCTTCTAAATTGACGACAATTTAGGTATTTGTCAATAACTTATCATTTGCACCGCTGGCATTTGAACACTACCCAACTGAAAGTTCCCTCCTCCTTGATTTCATTAACAATTTATAATTTCTTTATAGGTTCACTGATGATGCCATTCTAAATAGTTTGCATCATCAATTCAATTTCAATCAAATTTAAGCAATAATGCTCTATAAATATCGAATTACTTTTAAATCCCACTGTGCCCCATACTAGAAGAGAATGCTTCGGATGCGAAATATTCTCAATCATTTCAATGTCAAAAAGTTAATGATATTGAACTTTTACAAAGTGTCCATCCATGTTGCATGAAAACTGTTGGAAACAACACCTTCAATTTGCTCTCATAACAGACCAACTTTCTTAAACGAACTTTGTTGCCACCAAAATACAAAGAAAGAAAAATATGAAGAATAAAAATAGCAAAGATTGTGTAATACAAAGAAAACTTTTGTATTTTTCTGTCTCTTATAGATAATCCTGGCTGATGAGTGCACCGAAGCTGAAGGACGTGCTTGGCACATGAATCATTTTGCTTGCCATGAATGCGAAAAGCAATTGGGTGGTCAAAGATATATAATGCGGGAGGGTAAACCCTACTGTTTGCTTTGTTTCGATGCCATGTTCGCGGAATACTGTGATTTTTGTGGCGAAGCAATTGGTGTGGATCAAGGGCAAATGAGTCATGACGGCCAACATTGGCATGCAACGGATGAATGTTTTTCTTGCAATACATGTCGCTGTTCACTGCTGGGACGTGCATTTCTACCACGGCGCGGAGCCATATACTGTTCGATAGCCTGTAGTAAAGGTGAGCCACCAACACCGTCAGATAGTTCTGGCACTGGCATGTATACAACACCTACACCACCCACACAAAGAGTGAGGCCCCAAACACGTATACCTAGCAGTCATGCGTCAAGTTCACCGCCAATGTCACCTTTGCAGCAGCATCAACATCAGCAAAACTTTAACCAGGCCATGTATCAGCTGCAGAGCCAACAAATAGCTGCGGGAATAGGTAGCAATGCTTCTAGTGGTGGTTTGGTTGGAATACCATCAAGTGCAGATGGTGCTAAACAAAGTTACCCCACATCAGATTCAGATGCAGGCGTTGTGAAAGACATGGAACATACAACATGTGATTTTACGGATTTTTCTGGAGGTTTGCCTTCATCCTCATCGCAAAATATGTCTCCATTAACATCACCAAGTGAATTTAACCATTCTATGCCCAAACCTATGGAACTCAAGCGTGACGGCCCTTATAACTTCAACGAAATGTCTTTGAATTTAGAAAATACTTGGCCGTCGAAACCCAGTATGACAGCGGCCAATAGTTTCAACATGCAACGCCAATTGCACCAAATTACTGAAACGGAAAATACTAAAACATCTAGTATGCCGGAGTTATCGCAACAGGGGACTCATTCCTCAATGTTACCTCAAACAAATCAAGGCAATCTACAGCAACAATATGGCTCCGATTATAATCAGCATATGCCAGCACATAATATTACCTCACCACCACCTTCCGAAATACCAGATCTTCCAACGCCTAATCTATCAGTTGCCTCAACAGCTTTACCACCCGAACTCATAGGTTCGCCAACTGCCTCAGCCGGAGAAAGATCACTGCTTTCCCATCAATCGACGCAATCAAATCCAACACATCAACCCATACATCCTGTTTCTATACTAAGCGGTGGTTCTTCCTCGTCACCCATGAGCGGGGAAAATAAAAAGAAGGGTGTGCGTTTTGAGGGTATACCTCCCGATTCATTGCCACGATCGCGCAGTTATTCAGGCAATGGTGCCGGCACTCAAAGATCAAACGACAATAATCCAGAGAAACATCGCCATGGTGGCAATGGCAATGGTAGCCACACTTCCCGAAGACGAAGACGTCGTAAATCTCATCGTTCTGGCAGTGGCCATCGGTCCAATTCAACCACACGCGCTGATACTTATACAACAACGCAGCCTCTATCCTCGTCATACCAAGGACCGCCCTCCATACTGCAATCGGCCAGCTTGGATCCCACACGCCACCATCATTCATCTCAATTAGCAGTGGGGGGTGGTAATGATGACGACTCTGATGATGCTTCAAGTGTCTGCTCAACATGCTCGTCAAGTTCATCAAGTTCCGAAGATTACATGTATCAAATTCCTTTGCGTCGCCATTATGGTGGCGTTCGAGTTAGTTATGTGCCCAATGATGCTTTGGCATACGATCGTAAACGCAAACCTTCAGATCCCAATGATAAAGACAAAAACTGTATCATTTCGTGATTTCACAAAGTAGTCATGCCATGTGCATTATGGTTGGTCATATAAACTGGTTGCATGCATGATTCTCTCTCTCTCTCTTCTAATTTTCATGTTCAACACTATAATTTATTTTCATTTGGTCGACGATGTGAACAGAAGTAGCATTAGCTGCTACGCTTTCATTAGGAATCCTTTTCAAAAGTTTTTTTATTTTTTTGGTTAAATCATGATGTTGCCTAACGCTTGAAATGTATGATGGTGCTGTCATAAAATATAAAAATTATAGTGTGTTCCGATTACACTTCTACCTAATGTTACGCATAAGATTGACTTTGTTTAAGTATCCATGTGTCCAAGAAGACTTTCAAAACTTGTTAAAACGAACACGTTGACTCCGGTGTATGCTACTGTTTAAAGGCAATAAAAGTTTTTCACAAAATAATTGGGTATTGGCATCATCATTTAATCATTGCCAGCAGCCATGGCAGCAACCATTTCAAGTTTTCAGTTTCTGAATTGGCATTTGAATTCGTTTCTCTTTTGTTTTTTGGCAATTTAAAGAGAAATTTTTATTTAAAATTATCAGTTCTTGCAGACCAGCGAAATAAAATGAAAGAAAATTATTTTTTTTTTTAGTTTAAACAAAAGAAGTTAAAACCAAATTTATGTATAAAATCCTTAATTATAATCCTTATTTAGCATTTAATTATTTAAATTAATACTTTGACTATGATTATCTTTAAAAAAAAAAAAAGAAAGTAATTAATTTGTAAAGGTATCTATAAAGGTAAAATTTATTTATAATAATTTAATATACATGCATACAGCCAAGGAAAAAATTATATGGTAAATATGGTTTTCCTAAAAGTCTCTTCGGTTTTAAAGCTAATTCATACTAAATTAAAGTAAAAAATTTTCAGAGCGTATTTATTTTTATTTTATATTTTTTGTAGTTAATTCAAATTCGTAAAGGAAATATTTATTTATATGGTACAAAATAAGATAAAATTCAAAACTTGAAGTTAATTAAATATATTCAAATAAGGCATACAAATATTTTAGAATGTCCTCCTCGATTTTTAATTACTTCATTTAACCAAAGTGGCATAAAGTTTTTAAATTTTTTAACTTATCTTGGGAAATTTCGGCCAATTTTTTTTATTAAAGCTTCTTTCGGTTCTTTTAAGGAGTTATTATAAGTCATTCCACTTTTGTATATTTCGGCACTTAAAACTCCCCAGAGGTTTTCGACAGGATTTAGATAGGGACTAAGTGCTGGCAATTCCAGAAAAGCTTTATTCTTTTTTTTTTCAAAAAATGCTTCGGTCCTTTTGACTACATGTATAAGGGCGTTTGTCTTGCTGAAAAGTATAATTATTTCCATTATTTTCTTCAGAAAATTCAACGAAAACATTGTCCAGTAATTCCACATAGTTCTTCGCATTCATTTTATGAGAAATAAAACACATCGGTGAATGTGCTTTATATCCAAAAGCAACCCATGTCATTAAAGATCCTCCTTGAAAATTACGTGCTATTCTGGTCCGCATATCACCTTTTTTTTCTCTGCTCCAGCTAGGTTAAATTATTTTCACCACTGAATATAATACTACGCCACTTATTTTCCTAAAATTTGTATTTTTCAGTGAAAGCCAATCTGGCTGCCTTGTGTCTATGGGGCAATCATGGCTTGGGTATTATTTTTTGTTTTTTCACATCTTGATCTTCATTTAAAGTATGATTAATCTGTCTCGTGGTTACGTTTAACCCCAGCTCCACTTTTATTTGGGTACAACTTAAATTGTTTGTGATAGCTAAGCGCTTATGATTTTGGATCGCCCAAATAATTTTCTTCGTTCGTCTAAGATCTCTCCATCTGTTTGCTATAAACTTTATTGAATGCCCAACAGTTCAATCTGGGTACGTTCACCTAACGAAAGATGGGTTCCACGAGGCATTTCTACCTAAAATTCAATAATTTTCACACAAAGAAAAATTATTTACGTGTTTATAGTAATATTATTTTATACTTACGCCAAATAATATATTTTCCACTTAAAATTTTGTTTCAGTTGTAATTTATTAGATAAATCTGTTAAAAATTTAATTTGTTGTACAGAATATGAAAAATATCGGTCAGTTCATGATCTCGATGCGTATCAGAGAAGTTATTATTTTTGCTAAGAGAATTCATGCAGCGTTCTAATAAGTCGCCGTGGTCTAGTAGGTAGTGTGCTGGCTTATTAGACGTAAAGCCAGGGTTCGAGTCCCAGACCAGACATCAAAAATAAAAAATACAAAAAGTATTTTTTCGGCGATTTCTTCTCTTTCTCTTCTTGAAAAGTTTCTCAAATAAATCTGTCGTTCGGAGTTGGCTTTAAACTGTAGGTCCCGCCACTTCTGTATAAAATTAACACACACAACATAAGTGGTGTGAGAAACTGCGAGCTTCTTGGGGACGATTGCTGTAGGCTGTCTAATGGCGAAGGTATAGCACTGGCCCTTTTATAGTTACCAGCAGCAACTCGTTTCCGTTCGCATCTTCCCTCTTCCCACCTTTCCTAAACCTGTACAATGCACTGCAAGGGTAGGGGTCATCCCCTGAGGGTAGGTTTAATAAAAAAAGTGACATTAAAAATTAAAGTTCTTTGATTAAGTAATAAAATCAAAACATGTAAAATAAATTTTTACCCTATATTTTTTTCCTTGGCTGTACATACATACATACATACAGAGTACTTAAGATATTAATTAATTTGAAACAATTTGTATAGAAATGAAGAAAATGAACAATGCAAATACAAAGTAATAAAGTACAATCTATTAACTCTACTCGACTATTTTAAATATGAATTTTAAATCGTAAATCATAGAAATATTACATAGGCATTTAAGTGTAGTTCATTAAGGATATGCTGAGATATTTATGAAATTTCATGAATATTCGTAATTGAAAGCAATAATAAATTATTTTAATTAATTTTTAATAAAAAATATTATATTCTGTTTCTTAACTCGTATTACTCGTATTAATTTATAACAATTTATTTTTAATTAATAAAAATTACAAATTCACATTGTAAGGCATTCTATAATATTTTATTTAATTTATTCAATATACGATATAAATATTAAATGAACATAAATACATACATAAATAGGATTATTAGATAAGGTACAATTATAAAAAAAAAAAAATAACAAAATATAATCGATTATTGAATAAAAATTAATTTTATAACATGAGACATATTTTGAAACCAAGTTTATTGTAATTTAAAATTAATTTTATTGAAAAATAATATTGTATTCATAAAATAAAATAAAGAACATGCAATCATAAAATTGAATTTTATTTTTAATTTCTGTTATTAAGATGAAAGATTGAAGGAAACTAGTCGTAGTCTAGCAGGTAGCATGTTATAATATGTGATGCCATGGTTCAGGCATCAGTTCAGGCATTTTGAACAAAACGGAAATACAAAAAATTTTCCTACGGCGACTTACTATCGGCAGATTTCTGGCAATAACTCAGAAAAATTTGCTCAAAAATCCTTTGTTAGACGTCGCTTTTAAACTGCAGGTCCCGCCGCTCTTGTATAAAAAATTAATACAAACAACATAAATGGTGTGAAAACATAGGTCGTAATCCTAATTTATGGTTGTTATACCCATTATGTATGTATGTGTCTGCCTTCAGTTTCACAGCAAACATAAAATCAATATTGGACGATTTTGTTGTACTGCTAACGCACAGTTTTCTGCACCTACTTTTGTACCACTATTACGAATCATCTGAAAAGAGTTTTGAAAGAGTTAAGGAAATTATAGAACGGTTTTCTCTTTCTATCTGCCCTTACCACGAGGAATATCACTTGCAATTAAAACGAGTTCTATGTCATCGTCTTTACAAAATTCACTGAAAACTTTTAAGGTAAAGGTCAGCCATTTATCGTTTATTACCTACTAAACTACAGCGACTCCAATGAAGTTATTGTGAATAAAGTCAGATTTTGGTGACTGGTTTTTATGAATAAAGCGAGAAGACTTCATACAACAAATTATGAAAGAACAACAGCAATATAAGCAATAACGAACGCAATTTATTGTTGTGGAAAAAACCAGCGAATTTTTGGGTACTGATAAACTTGTTAAGTCAAAAAAAGCAACAGAAGATTATTATAGCCCTAAAAATACATCAACAATCAAAGATAATTTGAAATTGCAGAGATTTGATGAAACTAATAATGATTCATTATCATCTGGGATAGATAAACTATTCGTAGGGTCGAATATAAAGCTTTAGTCAGGTGTAAATATTGTTACGAGAATAGAAAAGGTGTACATCGTTTAACATTAAAATGAGCAAATGCTACACAAACAAATACAACGAACTTGTTATAAATAAACCAACAACATCAGTATTACAAGGAAGGTGATAAACAAGTTAGCGAAAACGCAACAACAAGCAATGTGAACAAAATACACAAATAAAAATAAAGTCACGATAGAGTCCTCTAGAAGAGTAAATCGGAACATTCGACTACAATTACGTGGGCATATAAAAAGGCAAGACAAAGGAGGCAACGAGTAGTAGTATTTCAGTCAGTCTGTTGTGAAGGCGCGTTGCGAGTGAAGAGAACAGTCGTGGTTTGAAGATAGCCGTTGAAAATATCTGCGTTGTAAGCAAAAGCAAATAGCGAAGAAGTAATTATTGTAAACAGTGGCACTCAAAAGTAGTGCGAACAATAAAGAATTTAATTGAAACCAAATACAAAATTTCTTTTTATTTTGTTTGCAATCAATGATCTCATATTTTAAACGTTTTTTAAAAATGTAAAAGCATATCAATATGTTAATCACAAATAAAGAAGTTAAGAATAACGTTAAGAAAAGTTTCAGCCATCAGTTGTCCATTGAATTGTTGTTGCGTCGTTTTTAAGTCGTCACCAAATTATTTCCCAAAACGTTTAAAATACTTTAAAATAATTCTACTCTCATAAACTTAATAAATTTGGACTTTTTCATTTTCACATTAATGCATGAAAAAGGTTCGGATACATAAAGTGCAACATATAAGTGTGTAAGTCTCTAAAGATATTTATAGATTGTCATCAAATACAGTTTTCTCTGAAAATTAATAAGATCTAATAAATTTCACTCCCATTTAAGCTTCATTCAGTTTCAAAAGTTTTTTAGTTAAGCTTAATGGAAATTATGGTATTTCTTGTTGGCGAAAAATTATGTTCCCTGTCGAGATGTATTTGAAGTACCGGTATGGAACTTGCTGATTGAATTCTACACTTTCTCTATAGGCTGCGCTGACAGAGCTTCCTAACATGTTAGATTTTAAACTAGTCGCCTATGTGGTTCTTTTGTTCTGACATTAATGGCAGATAATCATAGAGTAAAGTACTACACTGAGCATAGGGATTGTAATACCTACCCGACAATATTTTAATTATATTCTATTATATTTTGTCGCCCTAGCCTAGTGATGTAAGGTGTTGGTTTATTTTACTCATGTCTTGTAAATAATATTGGCAGGAAAAAATCTCTCGTTCGGAGTTGACTTTAAACTGTAGGCCCAGCCACTATGTGTAAAATTAACTATCACAACATAAGTGGTGTGATAAGCGAGGTCCTAATACTGATTGAAGGGTTGTATTGACTATGTACATACGTATGTATGTATGTTTGTAGAGTCTTCAATTTACTAGCCAATTTTTTTTTTTTTGTTTAGGGTTTTTAAAATTCTGCATTCCCAAAAACAGATTCTTACCGGAATTGTGCAAAATAAAAAGGAACGGTTAGTTTGGTCACCGATTATTGTGTTGTTTTATCGCAATGCAATATTTAATTCTTCTACAAGTTAAACAAATCTGGCACTAAATCTCTACGTAATAAAGTAAGTGATACGAACTTCAATAAAGAAAAAAAAATATTGTCATCAATATAAGCGATTTGATTAGTTACTTTATTATTGCTTACCAGACCATAATTGAATCATTACACTCAATTTAAAGCATTTGTTGCCAGACTGCACTTTCATTTAATTTTTCTCTTTCAGATTTTTTTCTTCGGTGTTTGTAAAGACTAAAAAACCGCAAAAGGAACTGAGATGTCATAAATTCATAATAATCTACGACCCTAAACACCACAATCGTAAATGGCCATAAAGCGATAGTGAAACTACTTGCAAGCGGACGACAATGCAATAAATAAACTCTAACTTCGAATACAACAACAATAAACAGAAAAAACTTTGTATTACAACGAAGAGAGAATAAATAAATTTTAACACAAATACCCTGATTACGTGAAAAAGTCTATTACAACGACGACAATCCAACGATTGTGTATGACCACATGCACACACACACGAATAAATACAATTGAGAGAATTTCGCTAGTGATGAGGTTGTGGATGTACATACATATTTACATCCTAGAAATGTTCGAAATATTAAAACTGTTTCGAATAACATTCACATGAGTAGGATCTATAGTACCGAGCAAAGAAAAAAAAATATAACATTAAGACGATTGATCTTTATGTGCGCCTCTTTCTTTTTATTGTTTGCAGCTGATATCTGGGAGAATATCTCTGTTTAGGGGGTTTTCGAATATATTTTATCTTTTCAAAACCAAAAAGATTAAATTTACTCTGATCACTTCACAGCACTGTTCACTTGACCATACCGATATGATACCGTTTCGCAAAATCAAGTCACTTGCTTTTATTGACCTTTGATATTAGCGGTTTCTTTGCGGGAAGTTTATCAAATAAATTGGCGTCATTAAATACTGCGGCGAACAGTATGCACTCCAATGGAAATTTAGTAACGTCCGTAGCTGTCATTCTTGGATTAGCTTTAACCAGTCTAATCATTTGGCGATCTTCGCGCCATGTAGATTTTCTTAGACAAACGCTGCCAGACTTTCTTCCCAGGGTATTTGTTGATCGAAACTTAGGCGTAATTCAGGACACCGTTGGTTTATTGACGCCGAATATTTGCTCAACTTCTCAAATATTTTTACCTTGTTCCAGAGCCTTAATAATGACTCTCTTGCTATCAATTGGTAACTGTTTGTAATGGTTAAAAAATATTGTAAAAATTATTAACGAAAATTTTATATAAAACTAGGTAACCCAGCGAACTTCGTTGCGCTGAAAATTAATTTTTTTTGTTACCTAAAACAGGTCACATTATATATTTATTGCACTCTGAGTACTTCTTAAAAAGCAAAACGCAAACCATGTTGGTTGTACGGTACGCAGTATCTAGTTCAAAATTTAATCGAAGTCGGTACGTTATTTAGGTGAGGCATACAAAGAATAACAATAAGAGGTCCGAATCATGGGTAGTGCTGAAACGGTTGTAGTTGTTGTACTCATTCCAAAACAAAAACTAACATATATACATGTTATATACGTACAATGTAGTTATAAACCATCGAATTAGCCGACTTATAGGTATCTATTAAAGGGGGAGGATTGCCACGCCCATTTTTGGTGAGTTTGTCGATATAGACTCTACGAATTTACATACCAAATTAAATTCATCTACGTTCACTATATCCCTAAATGTTCAATTTTAAAAGTTTGCCACGCCTACTTTTTGCTATATCGAATTGTTTTTTAAACCGTCTAAGCTTTTGAACAAAAAAAGAATGATTAAAATCGTTTCAGTAGTTAAAAGGTTAGGTATCACTTGAAGAGGGAGCCTTGTCACGCCCATTTTTGGTGGGATTGTCGATATCGACTCTACGAAGCTACTGACTAAATTTTATTCAGCTACGATCAATGTGTACCTAAATATTCAATTTTAACGATTTGTAAATATTTAGTGATATGAAAAATAAATGTTGTCCGATGCACATACCTACCCGATAATGCATATAAAATTGCATGAAAATCGGTCTATCCATTTCGGAGGAGTTCAATCACTAACACCGTGACACGAGAATTTTAAATATTAGATAATCTGATCAAGGAACCACAAACATAACGTTGAGTGTTAAACTGAACAGTTTTTAAGCTTAGCATTCAAAAACGCAAATACATTAAAATTTTCATTGTACATACATCAGTACTGTGCTATATACATTTGTGCCTGCATTATCATCTCTAACGTTTTGTGTCCTGCTTCCACTAAAACATATGCACGCCTGTTTCTGTTTGAATTTATGTGCAGTAATAATCGTTACACATACTTACCATTCATTATTAGCAAATACTACCAACTACACCCCGACGCAACTATCATCGTCAACTATTACTACTGCTACACAGTCTATAAACAGTAACACAAGCCCAGAACATAACGAAACCAAGCAAAATAAGTGAAATGTAATAACTTTTACGATTATTTGAGGTCGAGCAAGCTTTTATTGTGGCTGGCCATTGCCGGTTTGTTTCATTATCACCATAAGCCTTTTGATACACCACCAGTCCAATAAAGATTCACTCATCCGTCAACACCATAATGTGTGATATAATACATATGCACGTATGTATGTATGTATGCGTTCGTTGACCATCACAACTGTTTATTTGAATTCATTCTCATACAACGAATTCTATAAACGGACTTTGCAAGCAAAAAACATTTCATAAAATTGGTCAAATGAAAATAAATATTTAATTAGATGGGACGAATGTAGCAGGCAAGTCCCTTCGTCCATACGTCCATTAGGTTCCTAAAACGCGTATGAACAATAGTCGTTACACGGCCATGATTATGACAAAGGAAACACTATCACAGATAAACTATTTAAAGGTGCTTTATATGCGGCACATGTTGTTGCTTAAAACTCTCTTCTGTACTGGGTGCTATAAAAACGCAAAGGAATGGACGCTGGATTTTTACACACCCTCATACTAATCATTGTGACCAATAAATAAGAGTAATAAAGTTAAATACACTCTTAAAACTTATTAATGAAAATTCTTCTTCATTATGATTATGATAGAAGAGGTATTAGGAAATGTATGTTCAACTACATACACACGAATATATATCTCATACATGTGTATGTGGCATTAGAAAATGTCAGATTATAAAAGGAATTCATTCGAAATAAAGTTTACATTAAGCCGCGTCTAACATTCCAAACAATGCCCCTTAAGGAGAGTTTCTCTGAAGCTAAGGAATCGGATCGTTTGTTCAGGTCTATACTGATATAAAAAGAGATCTAAAATGACTCCCATACATAGACACATAATTGGTCATTACAACCCTTCAGTCAGGATAACGACCTACAGGATGGACGCTGTGGTCTAGTATGTAGTGTGCTGGCTTATTAGACGTAAAGCTCGGGTTCGAGTCCCAGGCCAGACATCAAAATAAAATTCAAAAAGTAAGATTTCTGGCAAAATCTCTGAGAGTAAATAAAATTGCCATGAAAAGTTTCTCAATAATATGTCGTTCGGAGTCGACTTTAAACTGTAGGTGACACCACTTATGTATAAAAATTAACACACACAACATAAGTAGTGTGAGAAACTAGGTCAATAATCCTGACTGAAGGATTATAAGACCAATTATGGCTGATATATAATGCAACAAAGTAAAGCGTTATATTTTAAAAATTTTTTTTTAACTTTATTGTTCAAAAGTAAAAAATGTTGGAAATAATATCAAATTTTAGAATCAGTTTAGATTTGTTCGAATTGACCACCTATGGTACGAATTATGGCCTTCAATCTACCAACAAATCTATCACAGGCTGCACGAAAGTGGTTCTGCGCTATTGTCGCCCATTCCCGGCGAAGCGCCATCTTGAGACGATTGACACTTTTGCACTCTCCAAAATGTCCCAGGCGCAAAAGTCCAACTTATAGAGATCCGGAGATTTTGGTGGCCAATTGGTGCAGCAAGGAACCTCCTTTTTAAGCCACTTTTGGTTGACGCGTGCTGAGTGCGAGAGTGCTAAGTCCTATTGGTATGCCCATGGACTGCGGCCGAAATGTTTGTCTGCCCAGGGCTTCAATACTGTCTTTAAGATATTATCCCGATAATATTCGGCATTTATTTTGACCCCACAGTCGATGAATATGAGCGGAGAGCGATCATCTGCCGTTACGGCGGCCCATACCATTACCATCGGCGGCGCTTGAGTTCTGGTGGCCAATCGCAGGTGTAAATTTTCAGCGGACCTCTTTGGCAAGTAAACGCGATCATTTTGTTTGTTCACAAACTGCTCAATTTGAAATGGCTTCTCATCGGAGAAAACCAAATAAGGTAACTGGCCGCTTTCATGCAGGCGAAGTAACTCCTTGGCTCTTTCCAGTCTAACTCTTTTTGTTTATCGGTGAGTTCTCGCATTTTTTCGAACTTCAATGACTTTAGTCCAAACTCATTTTTCAATATGTGTTGCATTCATTCTCGCGATATGTTCAGCCCACGAGCAATTTTTCTACCACTGCGGCGTGGATTTCAATCAAATCTGGCCTTCACTTTTCGGATCATTTCTGATGTTGTTACCGTCTTTTTTCGTCCCATTTATGGACGCGATGCAGTACTACCAGTATCATGGTAACGAGCAATGGTACAGAGAAACAAAAGATTTATTCACATTTAAATGCTGGTGGGCTCTAACAATAGCAACCTTTGGTTTTCCAGCCAAATATAAAATAATCACACTATCACGCTTGAATTCCATCACGAATAACTTTTTTTCTGAATGCAATAGATCAAAATGCTTTTGTAAGATTGTAAATATAAAAAAACAACTGTCACTGGAATAAATCTGTCAGCTGTCAGACGAGCGGTTTACAAATGATAACAACCTGAATTTGGTTGCAATACATATCAGCCACCCTGTAGACGTCCTATATTTTGTAGATTTCATTCTTATGAACCCGATTACCATCTTGATTTTCGATTGTTGTTTATTTGTTGTAAAATTCACATGAACTCGCAATAAATAATCAAATTGTACAACCGGAAATTAACAATTACAGATTTTATAGACTAAGAGATTTGAGAGAATTTCAACATTATGTAGCTGCATTATTGTATACTTAACGATCTTTCATTCTATTTAAACATGCTTAAATTTTTAATACACTTTTGTGTCGCAGGATTTTATTTTTGTCTAAGTCCGACGCTGAGACAGCGGTTTGTATTGAAAAAACCTTTGAATTCAAACTTATTACGAAGTTTTTAGAAATTAAACAAAAAATCTGTGATATTTTCACCATTTTTTGAGCCATCTTTGTGTGAGTTTTCCATATTTAACGACAATGAGTAACGATTTGTTGTATACGGTATTTAGATATTCATCTTTATGGCGTAAATTTCAATAAACGCCATTATTGAGCTCAATATTTCATATAAAGTTTCAATAAATGCGCGCATTGATATTGAATATTGAGCAAAATTTATAATGCAACACTGTCACCGAACACTTTATGTTGATATTTGACAACTCAGTTGCCAACAACAACAAACAAACACTAATAAACTAACCAACAACACTAATTTTAGCGACCAGAATAAACACAATGTTGTTGTTTACCAGCTGTCAATGAGTAAGCAGAATGGCGCATATTATTATGCCTTATTAATTTTCATTGGTTCAACTACTTCTCTATTGAGTATATGTCTTCTGATAAGAGTTTTAATACTTCTCCAGTATTGTCCGCTGTATTCAACAAATATTATATTGCATAACCCCAATTTTGATATGTAAGAAAGTGACTAAGAAGTCTTTCATCGTGATAATAAACATTTGATCCGTTATGTAAATATCAAGACAATCTTTTCGAATCACCGAATAAAATTAGTTCCGATTATTATGGTGATAACCCAGTCATCCGCAGCTCCTTGAAAAAGTATTGCTAGAAGATGGCTAAGAGACCCATAATATTGGTCTTCAATAACTTTTTTATGGG
Organism: Sarcophaga peregrina; assembly: GCA_014635995.1. Lineage (NCBI taxonomy): Eukaryota > Metazoa > Arthropoda > Insecta > Diptera > Sarcophagidae > Sarcophaga > Sarcophaga peregrina. The sequence goes on along the minus strand of CM025793.1, from coordinate 57,649,992 downwards.
TGATTGGCAAAATATACTGAATAAATGACAGCTAATTTGTCAGATGCAACTTTAATGAGATGACAGTTGTTAGCCGTCATAGTTCAGAGATGTGGATCAATTCAAAGCAGCTATATTTTCCAATTTTTGTCTCAGATTTTAGTTTAGACTGTCTTATAATAATTTTTTTTTATATAAAACTATCACTCAGGGGATGGCACCTACTCATGCAGTGAATTGTGCAGGTTTAGAAAAGGTGGAAAGAGGGAAGATGCGAACGGCAAGGAAACGAGTTGCTGCTAGGTGACTATGACCGGTGCCATTAGACGTCTACAGTAATCGTCCCCAAGAAGCCCGCAGTTTCTCACACTACTTATGTTGTGTGTATTAATTTTATACATAAGTGGCGGGTCCTACAGTTGAAAGTCGAATCCGAACGATAGATTTTTGAGAAACTTTTGATGGCAATTTTATTTACTCTCAGAGTTTTTGTCAGAAAGCTGCTGAGAAGAAATCGCAGAAGAAATAATTTTTGTATTTTGTTTTGATGTCTGACCTGGGACTTGAACCCTGGCTTTACGTCTAATAAGCCAGAGACCAAGGCAACTCAAAGGTTTATTCAGCAGGCTATTCGGAGGCACATAATCTTATTGAAAGATTGGAATAGTACAGATCAACTATGGATTATATCAGTTAACGGTTTATAAACCGTACCTTAAAAGCCTTACTAATGAATAACGTTAGCAAGAACTTTAATGCGAAGTAAGAACGGGAAGAAGATTAGATTCAATCCAAGTTTTCCATCTATGTTGGTGTGTAGACCGAAATATTGTTTTCAATAACTTGCATAAATTTCATATGATCTCAGTATTACTATGGGAATCTATTACTAATGGGAACCTCGAGAAGCTATGAAGTATTTTCAATCGGAAATCATGACCATTTTTAGGCCGCACAATGCTAGTTAGTTCGTGGAATTTTTAATTTAATCGGACAACCAGGCTACGATTAAGTCTGTGACGAATGTTACTGCGATTTCCGTTCCCGTCCATGATACTGGATAGGGCTCAGGATCTTAGAAGTATTACTTAGCAAATGTATTCCGATTGTTACAGTTAGACTAGCTATTTTCATACTTTCTTGGAGACCTGGTGCAATTTTGCTAAACTATGCTGCATTTGTATCGACAAAAACAACTCTGATGTTCACAAATCACAGGGCTCCACAACGTACAATTTCAATTCACACTGTCTGTTTGGAAAACATGTTCGTAGAAGATGACAAGAGTGCTTGATCCCTCGCTTTTTTGCCATCTTTAACTGAACTCTTTAACATAAAATCAACCGATCATTGGATCTAAATATTGGGCTAAATGGGAGCTTGAAACTACATGAATTAAGTTTTTTTTTCTGAAATTTATCGCATTCTTATGCTATTTCTCTCATTTATTCTTTCCATTTTGAATAATTTTCACATCTTGAAACACATTTTCCAATTGAATAATCAGAATGAATTCATTGTATTAGAAACTGTTAATATTAATGACAAATGTGCTGATGTGCTGCTATCCTAGAATAGAATGGAGTATTGAATCAAAGTCATTTTCGGTCAGGCTAAAGAAATGTTACTTTGTATTCGTGTCAAACAAACTTCAGCAATCGCCCTTTCATAAGCGAATTCTATTCGTCTTCGTTCTTTTATATTTTTTTTTATGATGCATTGAAAATTGCGAAATACGAAATGTGTATGTATGTACAGTGTACACTCGCATAAATATCCTTTAAGAAGTATGATTGTATCACACAGTATCGTAACACGTGTTATATACCATATTGGACCATTAACAAGTCTTTCGTATGCCAGCATTCGTTGGCTGCTTCGTTTATGTGTTCGTGTTAATAACTGTAATAATTTATTTTGTGTTTTCTTTCATAAACAAGTAAAAATTAATTAAATGTTTTTACACTCACCCACCCCACCTTCCCACCGCCTCAATCCATGCTATAGGACCCAAAAGGGAGAAATCATTGATTATATTTGTATGTAGGAGTCTGTGCATTTAAGCTTGTGTAATTTATGACAACAAATAAGGCTGATAAAGCATTGATAAACGGACTCCATGTACGGACTCTATTCTTATCAGTTTAATTAAATAATAGTGGGTGTTCATATGTTTGTGTATTTGTGATAATTTCAATTAAACATAACGGACTGTTATAATAATTAATTTCTTCTATCGAATATAAAACATACATACACACACAAAATTTACAAGAATTTTATCGAATCGATAGTTCGGTAAAGAGAATTTAATTTAATTTCAGTTAAAGTTAAAAATTTAATTCATATTTAAATATTTGATATGTATATTTCAACGGTAAATTCCAAAATCTATGACAATGAAAACTTGAAAATATTCACAAAGTTTTTATTTTCTTTCTTAAAATGTCAGGTGAAATAAAACGAAAATAAAAATATTTCTTCATCGACTTCCTCTCAGCAGATTTCTGGCAATAACTCAGAGAGTAAATAAAATTTTACATGAAAAGTTCCTAAAAAATCTGTCACGCGGAGTCGACCCACCACTCTGTATTAAATTAATACACGCACAACATAAGCGGTTTGGAAAGCCACGTAATAATTTCTTTTGCTTTTCAATTAAAAAAAAAAGATTTGTGAAGTGTGACAAGAAATGCTCAGTAAAATTTCCTACTTCAACAGATAAACAAACGAACAACTCTTACAAATATGCAAGAAATGTGTTTCTTTCGAGATATTGTCTTTGACAACAAAGTTAACTTTCCTGTCAATGGGTACGACCGCAATCAAAGTTATCGACTTTTATGTAAAGAAGAGCCGTTGGAAGTTTAACAATACAACATGAAGGATGAAATGATGGCATCATGGGAGCGCACTTCTTAAGAATGATAAAAATTTTAACATTATAATTAGAAAGTGCCAATGCCTATAGTTTCCATAGAGAGGTGCTAACTGCACCCTTAAGAGGAGAGTTTGTTAAGCAATTAAGTTTACCTTTTAAAACAGCCTATTGGTCATGTCTTTCAACTCAATAGAAAAATTTTTTTTAATACATAAAGTTTCTCCTGTACTGGAACAAGTCGGCTACAATTTCTGTATTGAAGTGGACACTACAGCTGAAATTCCGATAGGAAAGATTCAGCAAATTCGAAATCTATAATACACAACCCATGGCATAGTAACTGGCAGCAATTACATTAAATATTCTGTAATGTATTTCAATGTAATGTATGTTTTAGATGTAAAGTTAAATAAAACGTACATTAACAATGAAACTTTTATTTGAATAAAATCGTGTTGTTACAATAGTAAACAAAAGCTACAAAAATAACACCATGACCATGTATAAAATTATAAAGAAAAGTCCCAAAAACAAAATAATAGACTGTTCACGTGATCAAAGAAGCATAAGAAATATAAGAGATAAAAGATGATGTAAACAGGCGATAATAGAGTACAGCAAATGAAAATGTAAACAACCAACAACAAAGTGCAGCGTTAAAAAATAAAATAGCGGATAGACAAATACACAAACAACAACTACTCTGCCTAAATGAATGCAAACAAGATACAAAAACAAAATTGGAAACAAGTTGTTTACATTTTTGGATCTTTTCCGTAGGTCGTCATCCACCTTCGAGAGCATTCAACACACTGTTAACACGTTCCCTGCCAAGCTGTTTTTGAGAAGGTGTCATTTCTAGGCCACGTGTACCATTTTCGGTACACGATAACTACTTTCAGAAATCTATAAAAATACATGTTATTTTTTTATTTTTGAAAAAATGTATGTTATTTTCAAAATTATTACTATTCAAAGGGCAAAATGCACAAAATAACAACTTAAAATTAAATTTATTTCACATAGAATAAGGGACATAAGGGTAATGTACCAAAAAGAGTGTATATTTTACTCATGTTTGATTACACTATTATAATTTTTTATACTTTCTGCATACTATGGAATGGCTGCATCGTGTTTACAGTTTTGTAAGTCATGGTGTAATTCTAGAAGGTAGGACATGGTCATCTTCTTCAGAAAATGCATCATTATTTGTCTTACATAAATATGAAATCAGTAACATTCTATATTTTTAAAGGTGAAATTAAACTATTGTTTCTTGTATTATATAAAATCGATGCATTTACAACTGCCGTATTCAATAAAAGTTCAAAAGTGGTCCGATAACTAATGACCAGGCCACGTGTACCGTTATCGGTACATCGCTCTAAAATTGCTCTAAACATCATTACGTTACATCAAATAGTCCTACTAATAATTAAATTTTGGATATAAACATTTTAAATTAAAAAGTTCAGCTTGGCTTAGAAATGAGGTTTAACGTGCACCGAAAACGGCACACGTGGCAGGGACGGTGTTAATCAAGACAAAGCGAGCAATGAGGAGTTCGAGATAAGTTAATCGTGTGTGTGACGTCACGTTGGTTGCAGTGAGAATACACGAGATCGAACTATAATTCAGTCAGACTTGTGTGCAGGCAAGTTGCGTGTGAAGAAAACATTTGTTAGTGTTGTTGCTTATAAAAAGGTTGTAAGCGGAGAAATATAACGAACAAGGGCATATTGTGAAAGTTATCGTTGTATACGTGTAATAAGTTCGAACGGTGGCACAAAAGTAGTGCAGATAATAAAGAATTGATTTAAAATTAAACACATTTATTTCTATTTTATTTGTAATCTACGAACTCATATTTTTAACGTTTTTAAAATGTAAAAACGTAACAATATGTACGAAACACAATGTCACCTAAATGATAATCTCAGGATCGCTAATAGCAGTTGGTTTTCTCTAACAAGTAATTCGAGCAAATATGACGTAGCCGCAAAGAAGTACTAACGATGTCAGTTAATTTTATACCGTAAGTGACGAGATCTACAGTTTAACATTGACTCCGAACAATTGATTTACAAACTTTGTGTGTCAATTTTATTTTGACGCTGAAAAAATATTTCTTTCATATTGTGTTTGGTTTGAGATGTCTAAGCTGGAGTTTAAACCACGGGCAACCGAATAATGTATTTTGGCCAGAAATACATCAGAAAAAAATTCAAGGACGTCAAAACAACATTCTAAAGAGCTCAACATAACTTCAATCAAAACAGAAATCAGTATATGTACGATACTGAAATTTTGACTATAACCATTAGGCTTTAAAGTCTAAAACATTCCCTTGATAAACACAACAAAAGTGTTTTTTTTTTCAATTAACGTTATCCGAGTTAAGTAAACTGTTTTTCCTGATTGTCATAAAAAATCTATGATTTTTTTAGATTTCAGTTCAAAAAATTTATAGATGAAGACGTCATTTTTCATTCCACGTTTTCAAAAACTCTTTCTGTCTGACATTTAGGATAACTGAGCAGTTTTGGTTCGCCAAATACTAGAAAGTTTAGTGAAGTGTATTAAAATGAAGCTTTTAAGCAAACATATGATAACTTGTAGTACAATATTTCAACTCCAATGTTCAAAGATAACAACAACAACAAAAAATATGTCCTTGCAGTCAATACAAATTTCCATTAATCTCGTATACAACATATGATTTGGAATTGGTTTGAAGTAATGCATTGAGAAATAAGAGTGAGAGAGAGAGAGAGAGAAAAGGTAGCAAAATGAAAATTTATTATGCATTTATACGACTATGTGTCGCAGCATAACCACTTTTAAAAATAGGAAATGATTTCATTTATTCATTTGGGCACTTAGCTTGTGAGTATTTTTACAGACCAGCATGTAAAACCTTAAGATATGGCAAGAGAATGGAAACATTTTACTAACATTGATGATAATTGGTGACAATGATGAATTGCTATTGTAAATTGCATTAAGATTACACAGAAAAAATCTAAAAAATAAATAATGAATACATAATAATTGAATGAACACATTATAATTGAAGTTATAGCTGAGTTGTTGTTGTTAACAAAAAAATTGTAGAGTAGTTATAGCTGAGTTGTTGTTGTAGAGTAGTTATAGCTGAGTTGTTGTTGTTAACAAAAAAATTGTAGAGTAGTTATATCTGAGTTGTTGTTGTAGAGTAGTTATAGCTGAGTTGTTGTTGTAGAGCAGTTATAGCTGAGTTGTTGTTGGAAAAGTAGTTGTTGTTGCTTTTTTTTTTCTTTATTAATGTGGCTTAACGTAAATGAGTTTGATTTTATTTATTTCTGTTTTATATTCACTTTAATGCATTTAACATTGCTTAACATTTAAACATTTGTTCATTTATTATTACAGATTTTTTTTTTTTTTTGATTTTTGATGAGATTCAAAGGAAGGAAGAGAGAGATTTAATATATTTTCCCCTTTTCTTTTTTTTTTCATACACTTTATTTATGAGTTACTAAATTTCTTTATTTTCCTTTGCTTGGGTTTTTTTTTCTTTTTCCAATTTAAATTACATTTTATTTTCATTTTTATTTTTTTTCCGAGTTGTTGCCTTTGTTGCTGTTATATATTTTATAAATTTAGTTTTTTCTTCTTTTTATTATTATTTTTTTTTCTTTAACCTTCCGCTCTGATGGTTCGCTAACGACTGACTACTTTTTTCCTTAAGCATCATCCATCTAGCTACTATTTTCCCTGTCCTTTTTCCTGCTTATTCGCGTCACTTAGCGCGCGTCACGACCCTATTGGTCAATCGTATAACGGGATCATCGTCATACGATAAAAATGCCAAATGTCAACACATGATTGGTCAATTCGTTTGCGACATTTGGAAGGAACAAGATGTCCAAAGGGATCACGATAACCAGGGAGCAAAACCCAGTGTTGCAATCGAATCGGACGAAAGGGTTGCAATAAATGGGAAAGTTACCAACCTTTGAAAAATAAACCAGTGTTGTGAAGCAACACTAAATATAGCTTAAAGGGAAAGAAAGTGAAAAAAAAGAACTTCTAATGTGACCAATCCGTAACAACAGGACTTGTTGATACAATATGTTGTTTTTTTATTTCAAATATAAAAGAATTGTTAAAATAAGTATCGGAAAGAATAGATTTACCTGAACAGTAAGTTTATGAAATTTTAAAACTTTACCCCGAAAATTTAATAAAAGTTCGTATTTAATTTACTATCACAGCCGAAGTTCATATATAGTAAGTAAGCGAGTGGCTAACGACCTGTTATATTTGGTATGCCGCATGAAGAAAAATTGGCATTTTGTTCACTGCAAACACATAAGGAAGTGGAGGTATGATAAATTTTATACTCTAGTCTGCTCTCTAAAGAAGTTATTACAAGTTATGAATTGTAATAAAACATTCAAAAGCAATTTAAATAGCAAATGCCATAGTGACTATAAATTGAGCAAAACGCCAGATGCTCATAATATTGCACTCTAATTGCAGACAGAAGTAAATTTTTGGCAGACTGTTGCCTCCCTTGCGAGATAAAGGAAGTACTATGGGGCCTTCCTTCCAACCATAAAAGGTGAACCTTATGAACAGTTGTGGCTATTACACTTAAAAACTTTTATCCTCATAAGGCGTCTGTAAACCATGTTAATAGTTTTCGTATAATCATAGAGTTTAGATTGAATTCGCCAGAAAGCATTTGATAAATTTGGTCACGGCAAAATGTTCCCACCATTCAGAAACTTCCCTGCAAAAATTTTTATTAAATTTAATAGCCTAGATACCAGATCAGGTTACAATTTAAATTTTATATTGTTACATTTTAGCTTTTAAAAACGTTTAAAATATAAACTCGTAGATTGGAAATGAAATAATAATAATTTGTGTTGAGATTTAGTTAAAATTCATTATTTTTTGCACAATTCTGTGTGCCACTCTTCAAAACTTGATGTATACTACAACAATTGCTTTGTTTGTTATTTTTCCGTTTACACAATTTGCATAAGTAATAACAATTACTATACAATTGTTTGACTGATCTTTTAAACGGAGATCTTTAAACCACGATTACTCTCTTTAAACACCGCGTCTTTACACTACACTGACTGAACTTTTACTAAACAGTCTGATGAATGTTCTTGAAATCGAAATTTCGGGGTTTCGACTTCTCTAGTTCTCTACTAATGTAAACATCGTTTTTTGAGTATTTGGTTTACATTTATTCTCGTTGTGTTGGTTGTTGCATTTTTGTTTACTTGTTTATCAATTTTTTATGCTTGTGATTATTGTTGTATTACTCAGTGTCATAATTTGTAAACAAGTTCATTGTTTTCGAAGCTTTTTTTTTATAATTTTAATGTTAAACGATGTAAAAGCAAAACACTTATATCCAAATACAATATTGTGTTTAAGTATGCCTTTTCTGGCAAAAAGTCTAAGAGTAAAGGTTCATAAAAATCTGTCGTTCGGAGCCGACTTTAAACTATAAGTAACCACCACTCATATATAAAATTAACACGCATAACATAAGTGGTGTGGGAAGCTTGGTCGTAATCATGACTGAAGGGTTGTAGATATCAATTATAAAAATATTATATTATTATAATTATAAAAATATTTAATATAACGATTATAAATAATTTCTAAAGATTTCTATTTAAAGAAAATTTTGCTTATGGCGGCTCTGGAACACTTGGGTGCGTGTTTTAATAAACCATCTGACACCATTTCAGGAACAAGTTCGTCTTATTAATTCGTTGCATATCGAGATTGTATGATAGGGGCAGCAATTATTAACATCTGATCTGTGTAAACGTCATTATCTCAATTTAAACATACATTATGGTAGACATAGATCAGATCTTAAAAATTTTTTCTTTTCGGTTACTATCCTAACCTATCCAACCAACCGACCGTAGGCTAGTGAGTAATGTGTGGGCTTTTTAAACGTGGGCCCGTGGGTCAATTCCGGGCTCTGCTATATTAAACAAATCGAAATGTGTATAAGAAAATATTTCTTGGGCGACTTTCTCTCTGTATAACCTGCTATTCGTTGATAACATTAACATACGCAACATGAATAGTGTGAGAAGCTAGGTCGTAATCCTATTATAATTACAAATGACGAATTAACTTGGTAACTAAGTGAGTTATGGACTGGCTTATAGTACTTAGGACTCGTATAATTATTCCAACTTAGTATGGAATGACCATTAACATACGAATAATTCTTTAAGTGTTGAGTTAATTGAAATTTATTTATTTATTAGTACAAGACTTAGGAACATTTTACGTTTCATACTTAGTGCTTTAAAAGAAGGATAAGACAGGTCCACCACATTTTTGTCGATTGCTGAGAGCAAGCGCGATGTAAACTTGTATGATCTGTCCGTCAGTGTCCATTTATGCTTTATGTTTTGAAAAAATAAATTTAAAAATCCTTTAATGATTTTTAAATCGCCTTCTAAATTGCGTTGTAATAACAAATTTTAAATTTACCCCCGAAAACTTTTAAAATAGAAATACAAAATAATAAACAGACTTATTATTTGAAGTCGCCGTGATCTAGTAGGTAGTGTGTTGGCTTATTAGGCGCTAAGCCAGGGTTCATATCAACAGCCAGACATCAGCAGATTTCTGGCAAAAACTCTGAGAGTAAATAAAATTGGCATGAAAAAGTTCTCAAAAATTTGTCGTTCGGAGTCGATTTTAAACTGTAGGTCCCCCTAACAACAAACACAACATGAGTAGTGTTAAGAAGTTAGGCTGTAATCTTAACTGAAGGGTTGTAATGGCCAAATATGTATGTATGTATTCTTTTAAGAACTCTTTTAAATTATCACTAAGTACTAATTTTTTATTAATTTTATTTCTTCGTTAATCTGGACTGCATAGCACCGGAGTGCCTTTTTAAAGCTTATGGTCTTTGAATTCAAATCGACTTTCCATACAAATTCATACAATGTTTTCAAAGGCAAAATTTAATATCGTAGATGTATGAAATTATGGATCTCGAATAAAACAATGTAAAAATATATTAACATGCATACATACATACATACATCCGTTGAACGATATAAATTACTGTCAGACACAGATGAAAACTTACGGTTTATCTGGCCAAATAACAGCCATTGATGGAAACGATAAAATCTATTAAATTAATTTCAATCCATTTCTAACTGGTTACATTACATACTCTTTGTTGTTGTTGTAATAATTTTTTGAACAGCCAACAGACAGACAGATAAACTAATGGACAGACAGTCGACAAGGACGAACATTAATATTGTAAATGAAAATACCGATGGTATGATGCGATCATAATAAACGCATGTGTTTGTAATTACAATGTGCAGGATGTCATAACCAAAGGGCATAAATGCAAACGATTTATTAATTCTCCTTCTAATACTCAGCCAAATGACAATGTATCAGCCGCCTTTGCCTTTTTGTTTGTCAGTAAAAAAAAAAATCTTAAAAAAAATTGGTATTTTTACCAGAAGTTTCAGGTAATGAAGTTAATATTTAGGGACGAATGTATTATTTTTACATCTCCGACTTTGGCACAAAAATAACGAAATCTTTTATTATCAGTGAAATAAAAAGACATCAAAGAAAATCTTAAGATTTATACAGCAAAATAATTTGTTCTTAACATAATTGATCGGTTTTTGAGTTTTTTCTCAATTACATGAACTTTCAATTCAATTATATAGACTTTTACGAAACCTTCCGCAATGCAGAATCAAAGATAATTATCCCCAAAAATGCTAACATTTTACCGAAAGCTTAATTAGCTTATTAGAGAAATATTTGACAAGAACCAACATAAACTCTTAAATTATGAAATTAAAAATGCTAATGTCGTCTTTAACTTGTGATGATAGTAAGTGTTTTGATTATTTTTTGACGTATGTATATTAAATTAAATTATCATTACACACATATCTTCATACTAAGTGCACTTCAAGATATTGATCGGTGTCAACAATGACAATTCTCTGCATAGCTCCTATGTGTTTCCCTCTTAGTATGTATTAATGCTTCATAGTTACCAGAAACATGTTGGAATCGATATACACAAAGTTTACCGTGCTCTGTCAAAAGACTCGTTATCAAACTCAGGTTGTTTGTTGATAGTCAGTCTAATGCTTAATTAAGATCTCCTTTTTTTTAATTTCCGAACAAAAGTTTAGATAGCCTTAAAGCCACTTAGTTTAAGGAGAACGTTTGTCTTTCCTTACATTCCAATTTTTTGACATACTTTTCGAAACATTAACCACAATTCCCCACAATTGTGGCCCCATCAAATGCGTGGAACTTCTCCTCGTCCTACGATTGTCTGTTTGCTCATTGTCAAAAATGTCCACATTATTTAGCATACCTAACAGATTCAGCTTCCCCAGACATATTTAAATGGTCTGCATCTGCATCTTCCGTTTGGAGGATTCCCGCCAGTTTTCCAAGGGCTTCAATTATTTCATTCTGGAATCAAAAACTGCTCCTATTTCAAGATCCATCCTTCACCCATTTGTGTGCCCCAAAATAGTATCTGGTTTAAAAGAATATGAAACTTCCGGATTCCGTTAAAAAGCCCATACTTCCATCTGTTAAGTAGAGTGCTGTCAGTTAATCGATTCCTTATGTCACGAAATATTTTAATGAATTTCAAGTCAAGCTTGTCTACGATCAACATAATCATAGTCTGTGAAGTTTTGGTCTTCACATTTGCTAGTTTCTGCATCTTGTCCAATTCGTTTTGAACTGTGTTCATATTTATTCTATCTGCATAGACAATTGGTCCATAGATCGCTACGGGTCTGACCAACTTGGTGTACATTCGGAACAAAATTCATTTTGTATGACTTTGCCGATATGTTCTCTATTCTTACCAGCCATGTCAATTTATTATTTTTCCATCACATTCTGTGATATTATCTCACACTGGGATAGATTATTCATCGTCTTGAAAATGGTACTTTTGCGATCTTTGTGACCAGGTTTATCTTATTTACAAGTCGGTTACCATTTAAAATCAAATTCTTTTTTAAGTCGACTGGTACGAAAATACAAACACATTTTAAACTATCATAGAGACTGCTGGAGAAGGCTTCATGTAGCATCTTTAGGTATTAATAAATATAGAAAGGTGCGGTTCACCTGACGTTTCAGTGGAATATTTTGATATTTATTTATAAGGATGATTTCTTAATAACGCTACCCACATAACAGAATTTGTACTCGCCTTCTATGATGTCTTCACCGAATTCTTTCAAGTACTTTCGTCTTTTCTACTTTAATTTTAAGCCTCTCTCTGGTTGTAACTTGTACACTAGACAAATGTTGTCCGGAAAGTCTAGTAGAAAATGTGTCGGCTTATTAGACGTAAGGCCAAGGTTCAAACCCCAGGTCAGACATCACAATGAAATTATAAAAAAATATTTCTTCAGCGATTGCCTCTCAGTAGATTTCTAGCACAAACTCTGAGAGTAAATAAAATTGCCATAAAAAATCTGCCATAAAATCTGTCATTCGGAGTCGATTTTAAACTGTAGGTACTGCCGCTTATGTATAAAAATAAAGCAAACAACATAAGTGGTGTCGTAATCCTGACTCAAGAGTTAAATGACCAATTATCTATGCATATAGCAGGGTTTACCAAAAATTTTTTGGTTATGTATTAGTGAATAAGAGAGAGCAAATAAGTTGAGAGAATTTATTTATATACAGCCATAGAAAAGTGTTAGTAAAATGCGATATTTTGATTTTTATTTCATCAGCATAGATATGTAAAACTATCTATCTTTGGCTTAATAATTTTAGATAAATAAAATTATAGATTAATTTTTTTATTAGTAGAAAATAAAGTTATCCAACTTTGGCTTAAAACTTATAATTAGTTTTTTAGATAAACGAAAATAAAAAACCCATTTTTTATTAATAAAAAAAAAGTGAGCATTTCAAATTATTGAAAAAAAATTGTACTATGCGACAAAATATAAAAAATTAAATACGGCCAGCTAATGGCAGAACATATTTAACATAAAATACTTTTTGAGTGTTATTCTGGAATAAAATGATAAAGCATCAAAGCATCTGAAATCAAGGAACACAAGAATGCATGTGAGTTCTCTCTGTACAATACTGCTATGAAATAGTAATGCTTGGTATACAGATATGTTAGCGAGATCTCACACTATTTATCGTTCTTCTCCTCAGGCTATCCACACGAATATGCCCAGCATAATGTTGGAAAGCACTATGAATATAACACAGGCCTACCTAAAGCTTTTAACTAACGCAATTGAGTTCATTCTCTTACAGGATGGATGTAATATTACTTATCTATGTCGGCTTTCGATAAAGTAGTTAAATAGTAAATAAAACTTAAGGATCCGTATTCAAAAATTGAGAAGCCATGAATTTAAAAATGTATTTCCAAAGCTCTGATCAAATTCAAAAGCAATTTAAAAAATAAAAAAATAAAAATACTTTAAAAACCAAAGTTTTTTAACATACCGATTATTTGACATACAATTTATCAGTATTTTCTGAAAAAACTGACTACAGAGTTGTCTATATCAACACTTTAAAATTTCATCTATTATATTGAATAAGATGTCCTTAAGACATGGACTACACAGCGAATATTGATTTTACTCTTTGACAGATCTGTTGAGTTCTATTTTTTTCCGGAATAAAGGTGTTGTCTGGCTTTATGTTGTAAATACAAGCAAGCAGAGCATTTAGTTACATCAACGGGACAACGGGAGTAAAATAAAATTGATATTCCAATAATCAATGCATTTGCATAAACTTGTACATCCTATAAAACAAAAACAACAAAAAACCAGAAACAAAACACAAAATAGAAAGAACAACTAAATCATGAAAGGATTTCATGTGTAGGCCTTTAAAATTAAACGCAGAACACAAAAGAACCAAAGAAAGAAAGAAAGCAAAAAAAAAACAATTCTTTTTGCAGAGGAGTTGAGTGGAACTGAGCTGCACTGCACTGAGGCTGTGTGGTTTAATATCCGTCTAATGGTTTCGTAATTATACCCTCGTTAAATGTGTTGCATTAAATCATTTTACTGATATGAATGACCATGGCTGGCTGGCATTGATACATGCCTTGCTAATATTTTTATTTTTTTGTTCTTTTTTTCTATTTTTTCTATGCAAAATAGACACAAAGAGGCCTCTTAGTACAACAACAATAAATGCCAAGCCAAGGCGTAAATGGTTTCAACACGGCTGCCAACAATAACGTAAAACCAGTCTACATTTTTGATCGACGTTCCTATTTTTAATATTAAACGATGCATTTTTGCTTATTTGCTTTTTTTTATCGACAGTCGACTTTTTATATTTGCATGAGTTCGTTGCAATTTTTTGCATATAAAATCGTAACATTTGGTTAAGAACCCTACAATTCAATGGAAAAATTTGAGATATTTAGTCAAGGTTTTAATACAATAAGCGACAATAGTCTACGGACCTTAAAATGTATTTTAATAACACGATACGACAGTGAAAATACACCCGAGTAACTACATAGTCTACGTTGTTCGGTTAGTTGAGTAGAACTCAAAAATACCTTCTATATATTTCTCGAATTCTTCAAACTTGTTTGATTTTTTGGATTACTCAAATATTTCTCCCCGATTTCCAAATCTTTAAATCTTGTTGAAAAGGAGAGATGGACCTTTAAAACGGTATACATATAACTGATAATCCACTTAATATGCTATGATATTTGATGAGGAAAACTTGGAAAATTCGAATTTTTTCATATTTTTTCAAGTTTGGCTATTCATAGTAGCAAACTTTAATAACAAAATATAGGATAAGTGTTAATATTCTTAAACTATGTTCGCTTGTGAAGAGATTGAGTCATCTTTTGATAAAATTGGATAAAAATTGCCGTAGATATTATTTATAGAGTCTAACGGTCGTGTTATATTTTCTATAAATAGTCAAACCCGGTTATAACGAACTCCGTGGGATCAGAAGAAACAGTTCGTTATAGGCAAAGTTCGTAATAAACGGGGTGAAGTCATAGAAGAAAATATCAAATACAAAGAATTTTTTTCATTTATTAAAAACCAAAAATATGTGTTAATTCTTTTTACCCATCACCTGATTAAAGATGCTAACTTATGCTGATTAAGATGCTAACATATTAATTAAAAGTAAAGAATATAAAAAAGTAAAATGAATGACATTTAATTACTAGGGCCATTTAAAGTAGTTGCTTTTAACCGATAATTCGTTATAAACGACTTCGTAAAAAACGATGTTTTTGTATGAAAATTGTTATTAAAACGTTGGGACTTGAAATTATGTACGTAATAACCTAGAATTCGTTATAACTGAGTTCGTTATAAACGAGTTTGACTGTATGTCATTCTATCAAACGAACTTTTAGTTCAACAATTTTCAGAATTTTTGATGAATCTTGATTGTTGATGTGTCAATTTCACGTTTGCAAGACTTCCAGAAGTCGGCTAATATTTGTGGTTTTCGTAAATTTTATTATTTCTCTTTGCGCAAACTTCTAGTGCTCGCTTATGCGTGGAATTAACACATTTTCCAGTAAACAATCAAGATCAAACAAAAATTCTGAAAATTTTTGCACCGAAAGTTGATTTGATAAGATCACATATATAAAAAATATAACTCGACAGCCAGACTACTTAAATAACAACTACGGTAATTTCTGTTCTATCTCTTCCCTTTCCAATATGATTTAAATATTGGAAATCGGGTCAGAAATGTTTGAGTAAACTAGAAATTTGTGCGTAAGGTCAAAAAAAAAAATTGTTTGGGAAATATAAAAAAATATTTTTGAGATCTACTCAACAAAACTTACAACCAACACTATGTCATTAGCCGGGTGTATTTAATTTTTTTATTTTGTCGCATAGTGAAATTTACTTTGCAACGCACAAGTTTTTGAAGGCTAATTAACATCTAACGTCTTCTTCTTCTTAGCCATACTACTAGTACATTTCACGTCGCCCAAGCTCTTCTTTTCTACAGCCTTTCATTTGTCTGATGGTACTAATATAATATCCCTACACTAAATAGAATAGCTTCTTATCTGATCCGTGCTTGTCAGCCTCAACATGCCATTAATCAATACCATATACCTGTAGCTACTCAGTTTCTTTATGACCTTTACCTTCAGCCATTATACTAAATTTGAATAAACATTCCTATACCATATCTTTTCTCCCTCCTTAAAACAAGGTAATTGCCGTTTAACTACTCTGACTGACTCTGAATTTTCCCAAATGCATTTGAATTTGATTTATTAAAAGTTAAAGTTGTTAGCAAAATTCGGGGTTAGTTGTTCGATACTTTAATAAAAATCTATCAATTCGTATTTGTAAGGGTGTTTTCCTTTCCTTACGGTCCAAAAGGGATTACTGTAATCCATTTTTAAAAGTTTGTTTTGTTCTTTCCGCACTGCCGTTTGATTGTGGATGATATGGCAGAGATTTTACTACCGTTTTACCATTTGATTTGCAAAACTTTACAAATTCTCTAGTACTAAATAGAGGTCGATTGTCACTCAGTACGTAAGTTAGTAATTCAAAAATAGAAAAGAACGACTTTAGTTTCCTTATTGAGGCCGTCGTTGCAGTAAGTCAAATAGCTTCCATCCATCTTGAATGTGCGTCATAATTGATCAATATCTGTTGATCAATTAATGAACGAA
The DNA here is from genome assembly GCA_014635995.1 of Sarcophaga peregrina. Classification (NCBI taxonomy): domain Eukaryota; kingdom Metazoa; phylum Arthropoda; class Insecta; order Diptera; family Sarcophagidae; genus Sarcophaga; species Sarcophaga peregrina. The sequence goes on along the minus strand of CM025793.1, from coordinate 57,633,370 downwards.
AATCAATATGAATTCTCTGAAAAAGATACGTTGCTTTAGTCCATTTCGATAAATTATTTGATTTTACCTTCCGAGTTGACTGACATTTGACATTATAATCCTCTATGTTCTGGTCTAGAAACACCAAACATATGAAAAAGCAGGTTTGAAATACCGTGCTGCCTCAATATTTTTTCCTCCTTAAAAGATGTATCGAAGGGAATTAGACAGTCTAGGATTTAAGTTTAATTTCTACACTTCGAGTGACATCAGTGCATAATTATGAATCTAATAAAATAACACATCGAATGTTGTCTGTCAAATATTCAATTAGTCGGACGGTACATAAAAGCAGGGAATTCATGTACATGAAAGCAAATGGCAACTGTAGTTCAAGCTGACAAAATTATGTTTGTCCCTTTGACAACCCAAGCTCTGTGTTCCATGGAATGCCATCTGGTGCAAGAGTGCTTTGATCATCTTCTACAACTCAGTGTGATGAACAAAGTTGGCGATACTGTGAAGTGTCTGCGAAGAAATAACAGAAATACATGAATCCTGCTTCAGGCCTAATTAATAGAAGAACACCTTCATAAATTACGAAAGGCGAACATTGATGGATTGTAGGTCTTCAACTCGGAATCAATTATCTAAGATTACATTGGGACTATTCGTTATGCCTTCTGGATGTTAATGTTCCATAACATGCTATGGAACTGTACTTCACTGTTTAATATTTTACTATTTTTTTCAATAAATCTGCCGTATGACATTAATGGTGAATATTTGCATCCGATGGGTCATAAATTTCTATTACATTAGCATAACACAATAACTTAAAAAATAAAAACTGAAACGTTTAATCGTACAAACGATGGAGCAAGTAAAAGAGCTAATTTTGGAACCGAAATTGTCACAAAGCGGGTGACATATTTGGAATACGTAGTATTCCATATGATAAGCGGGGACAGCTTAAAATCGGGATACATTTATCGAAATAGTTTTTTTTTATTTTAAAGCAAAAATCAAGATTGCCTGAGTTTCAGTGCTACTAAGCGTGGAATTATTATATCTGGGGTTCTTATATCCGGGGAATACTGTAGGTCCCCAGAAATAATTTCACTCACAACTATTATTTGGAATAAATTATTAAAAAAAATTTTCTCGAGATTGAAAAGGGGAGCAATAACTATCATTTTCAATGAATTGTTTTCTATTTAATCATTTAATTTGATTTTATACGGCATTGCATTTGATTTGCTCGACACCAAGTGGATAAAATAATGGTTCTTGCTTGTCCTATATAAACTGACGCAAAATTTTCAAATCTTTTCATTGACGGGTATTCTACGAAATTTACCACAAATAAATGCCACCACGTTCATAAGTTGCTGTCGCCTGTTTTCGTCGCAAACTACTCTTGGCATTTGTGTAAGATGAGCTTGTAAAAATACTTTACAAGTTATCAAACGATGTTTCTGTTTACTACATGTCATAACATGCAGTGATGCAACATTGATAACTACTACACCCAACTGTACATTCCATTGTCTTTCAGCAGTCGAGACATTAAGAGAATTCTGAATAAAAACAAAAAAAAGAAAAACTTTAAAAAAGTAAATATTTTTCATATTTTTATTACAAAATTTTATTTCTGATTTTATTTCTGTTTCTCCTCTTTCGTATTTGCCAAATAAAAACACAGAAGTACACTTGTAGTTGTGTACACGTATTTTATATTTTATTACTTGCCATTTCCGTTTCCTGTTTTATTTAAACTTTTCGAAAACTCTTTTACAATGTGTGCATATGGAAACCAGCTTTAAGTAGAGCGAGCGAATAAGGATTTGTATTCCCACCCACATGGCCCTACTGAATTATGTCCTTTAAATCCCAAATCCATACCATTATACATAAATGCAGTACACATAGCTTCAAAATGTACACCGTTGTGTGGGTGTGGGGTGTCCAATAACAAGGATGTGCAGACGAACAAACATACAAATCATCAGATAAAAATAAAATTTATATTCGAATTTCCTCTGCACGTTCTTATCAGTCAGTGGACCTTTCCAACTATTGCAACAACGGATGCAGCAGCAACAACAACAGCAACTTCTATTATGACCTGCGTAACCACCCAGAACATTGGCATTCTCATATCCAGTGTATATTTTTGAATTTCTTTTTGTATTGGTATTGGTTAAGCAGGGTATTCGATACTTCTGTTGGGTTTCAAGAAAGTTTTAAGTTTTTCCCCAATTTATGGTCCTTAATTTTAAATTATAATAAATCACTACAGTAATATACTTTAAATTGGTTGAGCACTTTAAGCAGATTTTTCCTTGCAATTTAAGCGAACACCCTCTACTAAAGAAATGAATTCGTTGTGCATTTTGAATGTGAATTTTTTTTTAGTGGAAAGGTAAGGGAAACGAATTGCAATGTTTAAAACAATTTTTATTTGCATTGAATATTTTATTTGAATTGTAAATACAACAAATAAATAAACAAAAGCATGAATGAACAGTATCTATGAGCAGTGCATACACTCAAATACCCATTATTTTAATTTATTTGTACAGGGTGTGCCAGTTGGGCATTTTTTATGATATTGTTACGTTTTTACCTTTTAAAAACGTTAAAAATATGAGTTCGTAGATTGCAAATAAAATAAAAATAAATATGTGCTAAATTTTAAACCAATTCTTTATTGTCCGCATTACTTTTGTGCCACTGTTCGAACTTATTCCACGTATACAACGACAACTTTCACAATATGTGCTTGTTCGTGATATTTCTCTGCTTACAACCTTTTTGTAAGCAACAACACTTGTTAGTTATTCTTCTTTGCTCACAACCTTTTTGTAAGAACAACACTAACAACTGTTTTCTTCACACGTAACTTGTCTCCACACAAGTCTGACTGAATTATAACTCGATCTCGTGCCTCACAAACAACAGATTTAATTCTCTCTGCAACCACCGTGACGTCGTCACATACGATTAAATTCAAACTCCGAGAATCACGTGTCTTCATAGACGCCTGACTGAATTCAAACTCCATCATTGCTCGCTTTGTCTTTCCTTTTATATCGCTGGATCATTAGTGTGATGAATGTTCTCGAAGGAGGATGATGGTCTTCGGGAACAATCTAAAAATGTAAACAACTTGTTTCCATTTTGGTTGTTTGTTTGTCTTATATGCATTTTGTTTTTGCTTGTTTACTTCTTTATTCGCTGCACTATGTTGTTGTTTTTTCTCTTTTAATTTTTTATGCTGATGTTGTTGCTATATTTTTGTTTATTCTTTCATTGCGTGAACAACTGCATTGTTTTATTTATCATTTCATTTCGATGTTATCGAAACATCGAAGTTTCGCACATAAATTTCGATGTTTAACATCGATGTTTTTATGAACGATACATAGGCGATACATCGGTGTCTAATAACGATTCATTGGCTTATGCTGAAGTTGTCAGTAACCTTAATAAATACGTTCGAAAATATCATGGTTCCTACCCTTCTACAACTTCCAATAATGACACATCTGATGATGACGTCCCAGGTCAGACATCAAAACAAAATACAAAAAAAAGTATTTTTTCGGCGATTTCCTCTCAGCAGATTTCTGGCAAAAACTCTGAGAGCAAATAAAATTGCCATGAAAGGTTTCTTAAAAAATCTGTCGTTCGGAGTCGACTTTAAACTGTAGGTCCCGCTATTCATGTATAAAATTAACACACACAACATAAGTGGTGTGGGAAATTAGGTCAATAATCCTGACTGATGGGTTCTAATGACTAACTATGTATGTGATAATGACGAAAATGATTTACAATCAGATATTTGGAAATATAACGAACTGTTAACCCATAAAAATTTAAAACAAAAATCATTCAGATTTATCGTCATTTTGACGATTTTGTGTTTCAAAAATATCATCTGAACGATGCGACAATTTATGTTCTTATTTTGACGATTTTTGGAATTTAAAAATTTATATTATTTACTTATTTATTTATTTTAAGAATTACAATACAATTACAAATTATATTATATTCATGTACGAGCTGAGCAACTTCGACCATATGTAGTGAAACATAAGCCATATTGCAATGAATGAATGAACTCGATATCATATCGTCATTAATCAGCAACATCGCCCTCTCCTATTATTTATTTGGAAAAAAAATAATCCGAAATGACAATGAAAAATAGTAGCCTTTAGTTTCTAGGCTTGACTAAATTTATTAGAAAATATTAGAATCATCACTTTCTTCAGCTAATGTAAAGACAGTGTTTTAAGGCAAGTTAATTTAAATTAAACTAAATTCAAACTAAACTAAGTTCAGAATTAATATATTTTTATTATAAGTTTCCCGTATTCCATTGTATATTTTTAAAATTTAAATTTATTATTGTCATGTGATATTTGTCATCGTGAAATTTAAATTCTTGATTTAGTAAAAGACGCCAATAAATGACGTTTCTATTATGATTGAAAATGTTTTCTTCGAAATTTCAAACAATTTTATGTTGTTGCCATAATATGAGGAATTTATGTTCAATTAATGTGGCATCAGAAAAAAAATTGTGTTTAACAAGACAGTTTTGATGAAACACTCTCCCTCTACTGGAATTGCTAGAAACCAGTCATGCAACTCTTCTCAAAGTTAATTAATTTTTATGCAAATTAACACGCGTAATTGTAAACGGTTTTCAATAACAAACTACCGATTAATTACTGTTGTCAGTTTCTTAAACGTTTCTAATATTTTTCAAATTAACACGAATTTATCAAGAATCGCAGAGCACACTAAAAATTCTTTCTTCAAGACACCCAGTCAATCAAGTTTCGCTTTGTGTAATGGCATTAGTCTTCTTATGATTTTACCAAACAATTTCAACAAATTGAGCGATATGAAATGGCATATTTGTGCTGGTCATTTTTCTTTATTAATAAATTTGAAAACACAAAACAAAATAAAAAATAAAACGTTGTAGACTTTTCTATTTATCTTAAAAACTATTCAAAAATTCGTAATTTTAATGTACTAATGAAATTTGATGTACTAATGCATGCAATTAGAAACTTTACATTATGAATAATACATAAACATCATATTTTTCATAAATACTTATTCATAAAATTTTTATTTCACCTGTTACTGTAAGTTTAATCCTTTAACTCTTTGTATCAAGTTTACTTGTCAGCGTGAAACGAAAATTTTTTCGTATAATGTCGAGTATTCTCGTCCTAAAAAGTCCCATTTATTTCTCTTTCACTATTTAACCTGTATCTTACAATTAGATCGTCTTCGACAGTGATGTGAATAAATATATGAAAGAAAAAGAAAAATAGTTCCATTCTTATAGCATTTTCTTAGTCAAAATGAAAAAGCTAGGTAAACTTCTCAAAATATAGCATTTATTGAACTTTGCTTTAACTTTTCTTCGCAAAGTTAAGGTCATTATGAATGATCGATTTCCTAAAATGCCAATACACGGAAATGACTGTCTTCCCAGCAACTTAGGTTAGGTTAGGTTAGGTTAGAGGACGTGCAACTGTCGGTCAAGACAAGCACAGTACCCGGAGGTCCAAATTGACCCATTGTACATTGTCCTTAGGGGAGGAAGGAAAAGGAGGATATAGGAAAATAGGGAAGGGGAGGGAGAATAGGAAACAGAGGAACGAAAAACAACAGACACAAAACAACAGAGGTTGAGAGTGCGACTACACTTATGAAGCCCTAGCACCTCTCAACCAGCTCAAGCTGCTAATGAATCTGTGGAGAGCCTTGATGTCGGCTCTCGACACAGAACTCAAGTTCTCTAAGAAGGCCCTGCCAAGGGTCCTCAGCCTCAACCTACCAAGGGCTGGGCAGTTGCAGAGGAGATGTTCGACAGTCTCCAACTCCTCCTCATCGCAACATATCCTGCAATAGTCCGGCTGGGATCTGTTCCAGATCCCCGTCAGCGACCTAATCTCGCAGTGCCCCGTGATAAAACCGACAACCAACCTTAAGCTGGCCTTAACCAAGCCCAGCAGCCACTCTGTCCTCTTGCTGTCCACAGCAGGCCACAGACGCCTAGAAACAGAACAACCCGATCCGTTCCCCCAACGTCTCTGTTCTTCCCTCCTGACCCATCCATCGATGAGGCCATAGAGGTGACAGACTGGGGGGTCAGGACCAACCGTCAAATCGCCACCTGAAAGCGAACCTAACCTAGCAAAGGCATCCGCCGTCTCATTGCCCAGTATTCCGCTGTGACCCGGAACCCAGCATAGACGGATACTGTCCGGTCCAAAACTCCGCAACGACTCTTTGCACTCGCGAACGAGCCGTGACCTGCACCAGACCGACGCAATGGCCCTAAGGGCAGCCTGACTGTCAACGAAGATCGTGTAAGATTCCGAATCTGAAGATGGGCCACCAGCTATGGCCTCAATAGCCTTCAGTATTGCGAAAATCTCCGCCTGAAAAACGCTGCAGTCATCATTCAACCTGAAGTGGAGTTCAAAACCGAGTTCCTTACAGAAAACCCAGCACCTGTACATCCACCTAACTTAGACCCATCTGTGAAGATGGGTATACCACTCTGCCCCTGGAGTACCCCACCACTCCATTGTGCCCTATCCGGTATGAGTATACTCAAACCAGGTAGGAACATAGCCTCAGGCACAATATAATCAGTGGCTTTTTCCGAAAGTCCGTACCTTCCGTCAGGAAAGACGGTATTCAGAACTCTGGAGTGACCTATCGAGCGCTGTTTCCAACAGCCCGATTCCCTCAGGCGTATGGCACTACGCGCTGCACACCGCTTGACATATAAGTCAAGCGGGGTCAGACAGAGCATAGTATCAAGAGCAGCCTGAGGGCAACTTTTCCTCACTCCAGTGATACTCAAAGAGGCAATCCGCTGAACCTTATCCAAGATTTTCCGTTGATAACTCTTATCTAAGGCACACCACCAGACAACACAGCCATAAATAATAACCGGTCTAACAATCGCCAGATATATCCAGCGAATGGCTCTCGGCGGAAGACCCCAGTTCTTACCTATGGAGTTCCTACACTGGTAGAAAGCATTTAGTCCCTTCTTCATTCTTTCCTCGGTGTTTCGTTTCCAGTTCAGCTTACTGTCCAGGATAACACCCAAGTACTTTACCTCAGAAGACAACGGAAGCTCCATACCAGCTAATCTTGGCAACCTGAAGGTTTCAATCTTGTACCTACGCGAGAACAAAACGAGGTCCGTCTTATTTGGATTTATCCCCAGACCACACTTTGTCGCCCAAGAGGATAAAATCCCAAGAGCAGACTCCATCAGTTCCCCCAGCGTTGGCAAAAATTTACCACCCACAAGAATAGCCACATCGTCGGCATATCCCACAACCTTAAAGCCCCTACTTTCGAGGAGCCTCAGACCAACATTTGCAACCAAGAGCCACAAGAGAGGGGATAGGACACCCCCCTGTGGTGTACCCCTGGTCGCACGCTTGACGACAGAACATCCACCCAGATTTGATCGGATTAGTCTATTACCCAACATGTGGGTGATCAATAGAAGAAGTGGTAACGTTATTGAAGGCCCCCTCTATATCAAGGAAGGCCGACAGAGTGTACTCACCCCTAGTCATATTCGCCTCAACAAAACCAGTCACTTCATGAAGAGCGCTCTCAACAGACTTACCCTTAATGCAAGCATGTTGCGACCCATTCAACAAAGATCAGTCAATGTTTGACCTTAAATATAGATCGATAAGTCTCTCCAAAGCCTTCAAGAGAAAGGATGAGAGTGATATCGGTCTATAATCCTTAGGACCGATGTGACTGGGTTTACCAGCTTTCGGTATAAACACCACGAGCACATCTTTCCAAACCTCAGGTATATCACACCACCGGAGACAGTCTCTATACACGTCCACCAGATATTCGTGTAATATATCACCAGCATGCTGAAGCAGAGCCGGATAGACACCATCCGGACCAGGCGACTTGAACGGCTCAAAGCTACTAATAGCCCATTTGACCTTATCTCTGGTAATGATGTCTTCCAAAACCGGCGTAGTTCCAGCATCACAGAAGGGATCAACTACACCCAACGGATAGTTTCCTGGATCCTCACAATCGGGAAAATGTGTACTCAATAGAACCTCTAGGGTTTCTTTTCTCGAGGATTTCCACATGCCATCGTTCTTTTGGACGAAGCCTAGGACTTTGGGGTCCTTCGACAATATCCTACGGAAACGAGCCTCTCTTCATGCGATTCCTCTTGCGAGAAACCTGCAAAGAAGACATATCCAATGAAAAGTGCCCCTCCACCTCCTTCGCCCCCAACCTTACATCCTTCTTCTGTGATAAAGGATTAGCGATATTTACTACCCCCTTTCCTTTATCCATTGTAGAAGGAACACCATCACCTTTTCTCTTCTCCGGAGGTTTGAAAACCCTGGTATTTTCCTTTGCTCCAGCTGGGAGTAAGGGTGTAGAACCTTCATGCCCCTTGCTTGCTGCTTGAGAGATAGATGCAATTGGCATCACGCTCCCATCGGCACTCAAGGGACCATCCTCCTTTCCAGAGTCAGCGCCTCGTGAGAGGTCACAAGCCCTGCGATACGACTTCCTCTCAGTGTACATAGCGGAACGTTTCCGCCCCGTCCTTCCCCCCTTGTGAGACGAATCACCTCCTCCCACGCAATGCAAAACCGATGCATTGGTGGGTTCCGAAGCATCCCGTCCGACAAGAGGGTTCCTTAAAGGGAAAAACCCCACCTCATTGCTCCCAGTAGCAAATTGGACCCGAGTGAAGGGGAGCCTTTCGATGACTGTATTGTCACCGTCTTCATCCGATAGTGGGGAGACAGGGTCTGACTCCACGCACATATCTTCCGTCGAAGTGGGGATTGCCAAAGCATTCGCCTCACTAAAGATCTCCTCTACAGTCATGATCCTCATGCCAGCTGGGGCGAAATTCCTGACGATTTCGTTGTTGTTATCAACGATACTCGCCTGGATTTGCGCAATGAGCTGGGTCACGTCCAGTCCGTAGTCAAAAGACAAATTCGGAAATCCATAATTCATATAGGTCCCACGAGTAAGGGGGAAAGGAGGTCAATCATGCCATAGCCCCCGCTAGCATGACAAGGACTTGGTAGAAAACCTAATACTCACTGAGGCGCCCAGGTATCAGTGAGGCTCCGTTATAATACAGTCAGATTAGACCCCCGACTGCAAACCATCCGATAAGCACGGGTCGCTTAACACTTCGGATTAGGGGTATAAGAAATATACGTGATCCGACGGTCCGAAAAGAGAGAATACGACGTCAATCCGAAGCAAAGTCTTCCCACGATATTAGGGTAACCTTTAGTCATGCACTCCAATCCATTCTGGGTCGCAGAGTGGATCGAAGTACACTTAAGCCCCCACATCGTGACAAGATTGTTACCCAGGTGGAGGAAGCAACTTAAGTTAGTTGGACATTGACTTTTTCAAACCTGGATGTAATCTTTATATATAAAAATGAATGTGTGGGTTTGTTTGTTTGAAGTTTTTAGACGGCTAAGCGGCTGGACCGATTTTCTCATACCTTCCTGTATGTCTGAAAGGAACTATAGGTCTTTTTTTATTTTAAAATTTCAAATAGGCGAGGAGCCACGGCCACATATCCAATAAGTATGTCGCATATCTCATGTACTTCAACAGCTAGAGTCCTCAAATTTTGTATTTTTGTATTTTGTATATAAAAAAATGGGCAGACTTGCTGTAATGGGCGTGTCACCTCCTATAAAAATATTAAATTAATATATCTAAGAAAACAGTTAGAGTCCCAAAATTTTGTCGAATACACATTACGATCAATATAAATATTTTAGATAAAAATTCGCTGACTAGGAAAAGGGGCGTGGTACTTCCCACATGAATTAAGTTTAAAACTTCTTATACCTATGCAACACTGTAATCCATATGAATAATTTGTGGAAAAAATTGCCGGACTATATGATATAAAAGTTCGTGCACATTTAAAACTATTAGAGCTAGAATCTAGAATGAACCACTTTTACACACATATGAACATTTCGGGTAGGGGAAATAAATGGACTCTATTTTTATACGAATTCTTAGACAGAAAGTGAATGCTAAACATCATATAACTGATAAACTATTGCTGCTAAAGTCATTGGTATTGCCTGTTCATTCTAATACCTATTTCATTATATGTTTGGGACATGTATAACTTAAATACATTCATTACAACCCTTCAGTCAGGATTATTAACCTAGTTTCTCACACTACTTATGTTGTGTGAGTTAATTTTATACATAAGTGGCGCGTACTACAGTTTAAAGTCGACTCCGAACGACAGATTTTTAAGAAATTTTTCATGGCAATTTTATTTACTCTCAGAGTTTTTGCCAGAAATCTGCTAAGAGGTAATCGCCGAAAAAATATTTTTTGTATTTTATTTTGATGTCTGGCCTGGGATGTATAACACGTATAACTTAAGTACGATTAACAGTAGACCATCGATGACACTATACTGTCTAAATTTATTAACTACCTACAGCACACATAACTTTTCAAAAAAAACCAATTGTTACACGTGGTTATATAGTACAGGTCAAACCCTTTACGGTGGAGTCATTTATGGTCACCCTAATAAAAAATATTAAATTAAAGTTTTTTATCTTAAAAATAAAAAAATTTTACCTGGAAATTTAATTGGAAGAAAGTACTTAAATAGTACTTATAATCCTTTTCATAAATCATCTAAACGAGTTAAACATTTATTTGTAAATAATCATATTGTGATAAATTAAAAACCAAAAAAAATGCCACCTAAAAAATCTTCGCTTTCTAAACGTGCCAAAAATGCAGTTAATTTACAATCACAAAGGGCTGACGAAATTCCCGAAGAACGTGATGTTCGTCTGAGTCTTGAAAGGTCTAGAGCCTCCACATCTAGAGCTGCTGAGACTCAAGTTCAACGTGATGAACGTTTAGAAAGGGGAATAATACGAAAGCAAACAGCAGTAGCTACAGAAACACCAGATCAACGAGATATACGTCTAGAAAGAGACAGGCTACGAGTATCATCTAGAGCTGCTGAGATACCTTATCAACGTGATGCACGTCTTAAACGAAAACGATCCCAATCATCATGGTCAAGAACTGATGAGACAATGGATTAACGCGATGCACGCCTAGGAGGAGAGATACTACGAATATCAACATCTAGAGCAGCTGAGACACACTGATCGACGTGAAGCACGTCTTAGAAGAAACCGATCCCAATCATCATGATCAATGTAATGCACATCTTAGAAGATACCGATCCCAATCATCAAGATCAAGAACTGATAAGCCGGATCAACGCGATGCGCGCACTAGAAGGAGAGAGGCTACGAGCATCAACATCTAGGGCTGCCGAAAGTACTGTTAAAATTTAAAGAAAATCGATCCAGCCGTTTAGCCGTCTATAGACTTCAAACAAACAAACCTATAGCATAGATATATATCATGATATCGATAGGAGTAGCGAAGCAAACCGGGTTTTAGCTAGTATAAGTATACAAATTTGATTGATTCTGTTGTGTAAAACAAAAATTGTGAGGAATTGAATATGTTTTCCAGAAGATGAAGAGCGATATATGTGGATACCAAGCTATTTTGCTCGCATCGAATGCGTGTTCTCATGTTCACTAACATGGGCTTTAAATGGATATGATGCATAACATAACAGAAGAACGAGATTTGTCAACATTGTATACATTTTAAATGATACGCCAAGAGAAGCGTGTTTTCTACCAAAAAGTTTGATTTGATTTTGAACGTTCCATTATATAAGTGACTTATGAACAACTTATCTGTACCAGATTGTAATAATCTAAATTTGTTGAGCACTAGTCAAATTTGAAAGAGGTTTCTTTGAAGTGGATGATTACTCACTACTGTTTAATTCATATTCCACGTTCCCGAAAATTATTCTAGATGTACAACAGATTTCTGGAAAAAGCTATAAGAGTAAATAAATTTCCTATAAAAAGTTTCTCAATAAAAATTTGTTGTCTGAAGTCGACAGTATCGGCCTATACTAAAGCACCCCTTCAGTACATTTTTTTAAAGGATAATTTTTTTAAGAAAAAACAAAACCAATAAAATTTTTTTTTTTTTATTTATTTATGTCGCTACTATTGAAAAACACAAACTTAAGGAATTCAGAATTTAATGAGAAAAAATGTTAAAATTCAGAAAACATTTTGAGTCGTAAATATAAGCACCCTCAAATTAAGGTGCACAAAAAATTATTGAAATCAATATTTCGTTGCGAATCCACTATTGTGGATGACACACGCCAATAGTTACGTAAATTCTTATTACAATAAACAAACAAAACGCTTAACTAGTTTTACCAAGAGGTGAACAAATTTTGTAAGTTTTTTTATATTTCATAGTACCATCCTGGATTTGACTTTGGCATTTAAAGAAATTTTCCAAGTTACCTCAATAAAGATGCCTGTATACGTTTACTTCTCTTATCTTTTGTAACGAAAATTACTTCCTATCATACAGTGAATACATATGAAATGTTATCAGCATACGTATCAAGAAAAATTGTGTACAATTTCAAACTCAACTTTTATTTCGATTCATTACGGAAGTTTATTTTGTATTTTAATTTAAAACAATAACAAGAAGAAAAAAAAGGAAAAGGAAATACTTTATTGATGTCTATTAAAGATATTGAATTAACCCCCCTCTATCTCTCTCTCTCTCTCTCTCACTCTATCTCATTTCTTTACAAAACCAGTAGCCAGTCTGGTTGAATATTTGCATACGTTTCGGCACAAAATGTTATTCATTCAATGCAAAAGGTGAATGGTAACCAGGCAATACATCATGAAGAGTATCATAAAACAAAATGTTCAGCTTATTTTGTTGTTATTGTTATTGTTGTTGTTGTTGTTGGTTGCTATAAAAGTAAAAACACCTGGTTTTAATTAAGTTCTCTCGATATCAACAAAAACAACGGAAAACAAAGTTTCAACAAAACTTCAGTCGTTTACAATTTACAATTGAAAATAAAATGAGAAATAAAACAACAAAAATGGAAGCGGAGAAGAGAGTAAAACACAAAAGGAATGAAAAGGTTGGTTTCAATGGCGGCTTAGCTTCCGGCGGAAAGACAGCAGATATTACTGTACATATTGTCTCTGTACAGGTGAGAATGAGAAAGAGAGTTTGTATGCATGTGTATATTCAAGTCTAATAATTTATATTCTATAATAGACTCGTGTCCTTAACACAATCTAAATAATTAAAATATGCAAATACACTATAATCCTCTCATGTACAAACACACACTCCTACACATACTTTGTGAATTATACTACCCAGCAAACATAGAAATTTTTTCTTTTCCATTTACATTTGATGAATATTACTTCTATATTATGTACGTATTATTGAACTACAAATAAGTATAAAGGTCATAAATATTTCTCCAAGCATTGCATTTGGAAAACATTTCGGTTCAATCAGCCGATTTCATTATGTTCTGGATACGATATGGAGAACTCATACTATAACGAGAGAATGTCTCTCATACCATGATGATACCACCACCATGTTTGACCGTCTTTAAAATATATTTTGAATTGAATTCTTGATGGATAGGTCTTCTTACATGGTGGAGAAGAAGAATTCGATCCAAAATATACTTTAAATTTCGAAGGGCTTTGAAAAATTATACAGGATGCGTGGAACGCAATACCGGTTCATGCTTGTCGAAATTTGGTCAACTCAATCCCTAGAAGATGTCTTGCTGTTCTGAATATCAAAGGATCCGCAACAAAGTACTATTATGTCATTAAGGCTTTATGCAACAATATTCAGTACAAATATCTATTTAGTTTTAGTTAGCAGTTATAGCTTTAAGATTTCATGAAGTGTCCTTATTTTTTTGCACACGTTAAACTATATAACTTCAAAAAAATCACAAAAAAATCAAAATCTCTACCGTTTAAGAAAAAATAAATCGTTTAAACAAGAAAGGATTTTCGATTTTTTATTCGGTTGTAAATGTAATGTAAGTTTGGGTGGGCACTGTCCTTATTATTTTTCACATCACTGTATAATTAATTGTATAATTGGTCATTACAACCCTTCTATCAGGATTACGACCTAGCTTCTTACATCACTTATGTAGTGTGGGTTAATTGTATACAAGAGTAGTAAAGTCGACTCCGCACGACATATTTTTGAGAAGTTTTTTCATGGCAATTTTATTTACTCTCAAAGTTTTTGTCAGAAATCTGCTGAAAGGAAGTCGCAGAAGAAATATTTTCATTTTGGTGTCTGACCTGGGGTTTGAACTCGGACCTTACGTCTAATAAGCTTACACACTACCAACTAGACTACGGCGACATTATGTCCCATTAATATTGGGAATAATTCAGTTTTCGCACGCTTTTATTTTTTGAAAAAAATATGTTTCTCATGTGCATAGGAGTGCTCCAGTGTCCATGTATTTTTGACTAATCTTACCACAGTAGTTTAAATTGTTACTTCCTAGTACATTTAGGTTAGTTAGGTCATCAAAAATTTCTGAGAATATTTTCCAATCTCCTCTTTGACGGACGGCACATTGAGACGGATGGCACGTCAAGACTTTTATGGTGACCCTGCAATCATGCTTGAAATGTTTTTCTATGTGTGAAACGAAATTGTAGCCGCCATAGTCCAGTAGGTAGTGTATTGGCTTATTATGAGTGAGGCTTCGCTTCAAAAGCCCAGGTCAGCCATCTTCAATTAATCGAAATATGAAAAAATATTTCATTTGCAACTTCCGCTTAGCAAATTTATGGCAAAACCTCTGAATGGAAATAAAATTGCCATGAAATGTCGTCGAAGTCGACTTTAAACTGTACTAAAGTAACACTAATGTACTAAAGTAACACACAACATTAGAGGTGTGAAAAGCTAATTCCTAATCCTGAGCAATACTTACAAACATATATAATAAGTTATTAACACTCTTCAGTCATCGCCGAAAAATATTTTTTTTATAAATAATTTTGATTAAAGCATCCGACGTAGATTTTGAACCGTGACCTCACATCTAATAAGCCAAAACACTACCTACTAGACCACAACGAAGTCAGCAATGGCATTTCATTCATTTTAAAATATTATTACGAAAATGGAATCGGTGTACTATCGTTTAACAATAAGACGATAAACAAAAGCTACACAAACAAATACTGCGAACTTGTTTGAAGCCGTCGCAACAACCAGCGATGTGAACAAAATACACAACAAGAATGAAATCGCAATAGAGTTCTCAAACTTCACGAATGGTCGTCCGACTGTTTACATGCGCATATAACAAGGCAAGGCAAATCAGGCAAGCGAGGATTCAGTCAGTCTTGTGTAAAGACGGGTGGCGTGTGTAGGGAACAGCCGCGGTTTGAAGTTCTCCGTTGTAAGCAAAGAAGTAAAGCGAACAAGCAATTATTGTTGTATACGACAAGTTATAAACAGTGGCACACAAAAATAGACGAACAATAAAGAACTCATATTTTAAACGTTTTTAAAAAGGTAAAAACATAAAAATATTATTGTAATCCTGGTTGCACAGTTAGCCCAGATGATAATGTTGGTGATGGTTGCAAACAATTTTTCCTCCTTCGTTTAACTTTTGACTCAATATTCGATAGAAATTCGTAACAGCTAACATAAATTTTTAGTCTAATCTTTTTTCATTAGGGGTCCGATATCTTATTTTTTAGTTCATCTACTTAATGCAATTGTTTGTTAATAGGTTTTTAAAATAGGTTCAATCATATTTGGGTAATCAATAATTTTGTGTGAAAAGATCACAAAAGCGTTTTCGTCAAATAAAGCAAGTTTGGAGGGTTCGAGAAAAATAAAAAAAAATTATTTTTGGGTTCTACTCAACCTAGTAATAGTTTAGACTATGTAAGTAGTTACTCTGGTGTATTTTCACTGTCGCATCGTGAAATAGTCCAACAATACATACTTTCAATAATCCTAAGTTCCAAAACTCTTTCTCGCAGGTAATAAAATCTGATCAGCAGAACGAATCGAGCGAAGATTAAACAAAACAGTTATTTTGTAGTACATATAGGGTCTTTCAAATTAAATGTTCATTGATTCCAATGAAATGTCGGCATATTTACACTTTTTTTAATGTTTTACGTCACATATTGCCGATTACGATTATATTACGAATAATATTTTCCCTTAAAGGAGTAGTCACTTTAAAATTGGAATTATTAAAACAATTTATTATTCTGTGGTCTGTATGCCGGGTTTTGTGTAAATCTCATAAACTTGTGTTGATTTAGTACTAGAGCTAGGCACTGTTTTTGTGATACTTGGACACTTTTTATAATTTTATTAGCATGGAAAGAAACATTTCCTTGTCATGCTGTAATGGATTCAATAATACTTGAATAACTAAAATTTCTTAATGTTGTTGTGTTCTTATCAAAAATGATTGCTGGGTAAAAAAAAGTAGTCAGTTTTAGCGACATACTGTTGCAGACGATATAGTACTTCCTTCATTGCTGTTGACTTTTTTGTTTTAAGAGCACCTTCATCAATGGTCCAAATACTGAGGCACAATGAATGAATAAACCACTGATCCGATTTGTGTAAATTATTCATGGCAGTAAAATTATACTCATTCAGGTTTTAAAACTCTTTGCAAAAATACTTTGTCGTACATAAATTATTGTTTTTTTTTTTTAAACGGCAATTGTACCTTTCTTTTTATATACCCTACAGACCAGTCCATTGGATAGGTTCAAAGAAAAAGAATTTAGTTTACTACACCATATCGCCAATATTTATGATGTTTTACTGATTTTTTTCAATTGAAAAGAATTTTACAATTATCCGTTCACTTTATAGATGTCCACAGGCAAAATCGCCATTTATTGTTAAACGAAATACGATTATGAAGTGAATCTAATGTAGTGCCCTAAATAGTCTGCTAGTATCAGTGCCACATTTTTTTTATTTTTTAGTAGCAATAAATAGAAGTATTACGTTGAAAAGCAGTAAATAAAGTAAAATGACTTTCTGTGGAAATCATTATCGAGTACCCATGCATTCAAGAATTCAGAGAAAATTTTAAGATGCTACGTTAACAGAGTAAAAGCGCAAGTTGATTATGAAAATTTCATCACCGTACTCCTTCCTATTGATGACTTTAAAGTGTCGCATAGCAATGTTTACTTGAGTCATAGTATGAATGTAATGGCGTATAACCGTTTTCAAAACAAAAAATAACTGTAAATAAAGTGAACAACAACAACCATTCAGTTGCTATTGTTGAATTGTAAACGAGGAGGCAGGCATTCATTGTTCTTCCTCCAATGATGGCAATTGAGTGCTTAATTATCCACATCCATCCTACGGAGACTTGTGTACTTAGAAATGAAAAAAAGGATTAAATTTCATTGTCGTCAAGGAATTGTTGAATTGTTTTTTATTTTTTTTTTTTCTGTTTTTCTGTAATCAAAATAAATGTAATGGAGACAAAAGAGCAGACATACATAATTAAAAAATAATATTATTTTACTATTTATTTATTTCGTTTCGTTTTGTTTCGTTCCTTCTTGTTCCTAAGCAAATTTATTTTAAAATTTTGTAGACTGATGCCTTCAAACAGCATATTTACTATTTGTGTTTTTTTTTATTTTCTTCCTCTTTGGATGTAGAAATAGAGAAAAATAAACTCATTTTTTTATTTTTTAGACTTCAACATATGCGTATTAAAAAATAAAATGAAAAATATTTTATCAATGCTCAGTGAAGACTACAAAAACATACCCAGTTGGAAATACTTTCTTAAAATTCTTGAAAAATTACAATCGACACCAATCAATCACATCAATTGAACACTGCATCTTCTTGAAACCGGAGTTAGGTTAGGCTTTCGGGTAGCTCACCGTCCACAGGCGAGATCACTTGCTGGCTCATAAGGCCAATTGTGTTACCCGGTGTGAGTTAAGCCTGGGGATGCAACATCGTTTGGAAATCATCGATGTTGGCAACGTCGATGTATCAAAAACAAAAACCATCTGTGATAAAACATCGATACATCGATGTTTTCCGATGTTTTATTTTCAAGTAAATAAATACTAAAAAAAAATATTATTTTAAAGAAAAACTCTGTTTGACAAAAATTATTTAATAACTCATTTCATTTATCATAAATAGCAAAACAAAGCAAATTCCATACGTATATATTAGATGTGTGCACAAAACATATAAAATTACGCACAATTGCATTTTTCTCAACACCGAATATTGATTGTAGATGCAAATATAAATAAGTGTGAAGCAAAGATAGAGTACAAAAACACAGCTGCACTCGTAAATCATTGTACAACAGTATAAAAGAGAGTTGTATGAAGAGCCACAACATACATTTCTTTTTTTGCTCTCGGCAACCGAACATCTTCGTCGACGCCAGCATTGCCAGTAACAGTTTTAAACTTTTTATTTTTGGTGAAAAACCTTTTTTACACTACTACTTTTTTTACACTACTGACATTCATATGGCAATACTGAAAATGTATCTTCAGTAGTAAAATATACTCTTACAACATAAAGCATAGTTCCGTTACTTCACAGGCAAATGAGTGCTGTTGTATACATTGAATAAAAGAGAAATACACATTTCAGTGCACTCGTAAAATCAAGAGCAACAGAAAAGAGTGCACTATAGTATTGCATTCGGTGAAGGGTAAGCTAGCAGAATGTCTTGTGCAAACCTCTAGTACATACATATTTACATTAGAGCGACTCAAGTTGTATGGAAGCGACATTCGTGCTCGATGTACCCCTCTAAAAATGAACCTTTGACTTTTTTAGAACAACATTTAAAATATTTCGGCTCCAGCTTCGATCTCTCGTGAACTGGACAATTTTGAAAAAGGGTCTATTTTTTAATGTTTTGTTAATTTGAGCATCTGTTTCCTTACCAACATGTACAATATGTATATCAAAAGAAAGATGTTTTTAAATGCGATGGAGTGGCAGCCCTTCATTGTAAATAGGGCAATTGGATATCAAATTTTTTCTTTTACCAGGTACATCATTTTTATATGTAAATAATTTAGATTTTTGCAAATTAGATGCATTTTACACGGTGCAATAGAATATATAAAAATGCAATTTTGTGGTAACTCTAATATGATAGCGGATTTAGTTTCTAGATAGTGTATAGATGAAAATAGGACTAAAGAAAGAAAAAAGAAATGATCCACGACTTTTTGGCAGCATATTTGTTCCCCAATTTAAAAAATGTTATAATATTTTTTTATTTTTACTTACAAAACTACAAACTACGGCTACTATAAAACGCGAATTACCTCGAATTTCAAAAAAAGCTGAAACCCGTATTTAATAAAATCGTCCAAAGATTCAAATATGTTAATTTGGCATTTTTATTACAAACAACCCCGAACAAAAAACTCAAAAACCGTTTTTATTTTTCAGAGAATATCCTTAAAAAAAGGACATGGACGATCGTCCTTGGAAAAATTTTATATGCAGTTGGAGCGCCTTAAAAACACCTTTGTTATGATATACATATTGTACATGTTGGTAAGGAAACAGATGCTCAAATTAAGAAAACATTAAAAAATAGACCCTTTTTCAAAATCGTCCAGCTCACGAGAGGTCGAAGCTGGAGCCGAAATATTTTAAATATTGTCTTAAAAAAGTTCAAGGCTCATTTTTAGTGGGGTACATCGAACACTTTTTTGGTTAGTCGCTCTAATGTACATACATTATAATTAGTTGAACAAATAATGAATTAATTTATAAATTTTATAAAAGATGAAATAATTTTTGTTTTAATTGAAATTGAGTAATTTTGAGATAGAGTTAAACAAAAGTAGCTTTGAAAGCCTCGATACCAAAAAACTATTGATTTCTTGTGTTATTGTTACACCAGCTTGTGAAAACAAGCGCTCGCTTGGCACAGAAGTAGCAACAGTTGGGAGATATCAAAGTGCAATTCATGAAAGTTTTGGAAACAAAGATTTCATGTCCTCCCAAAGAACGATTCCGTCGCTTTTTATTGGTGTTACCGGGGACGGTAGGTACTTTTGTACTGCCCTTCGCTAATGATATTCTCGAGCGTATTTATTAAGGTAACTGACTACTTTTTCTTTGGCCATCAGTATAAGGCGTTGTATCGTTATTAAACGCCGATATATCGCCGATGTATCGTCCATTAAAACATCGACATTAAACATTGAAATTTGTATGTAAAACATCGTTTGCATCCCTAGTTAAGTCCGCTTTTCATTATCCATCAGTGGTGGGTTTAAACTAGGGATCAGCAGTGAATCGTTTTGAGTACGTTAACAGTACTGAAATACAATTATTTTGATTCATTCGTACTCGCTACAACATTGATTTATAAGTACAGGTAGCAATAAGTATGAGTACAACGTTGACATCAAACTCATAACATTCGAAGTATGTTTGATTCACCTACTCATTCAGGTTCATAAATTTAAAAAATGTAAGAAATTATGTAGAGTAATGGAGGGTCAAAATCAACAATATCATGCGTATTGTTAAGTATGAGTACGATGAGTATTCTAAACTTTGAATATGAGTATGAAATTTTGATTCGTTGGTTTAAAGCACTCCGATCTGCGGATCCAGGGAATGCTGTAATTCAGTCCAAAAAAGGGTGCGATGAAATGTGGGGTCAAATGGAATCTCGAAAATAGAGGACAGCGTTGCGGCCAGAACCCAAGCTATTAAAAATTAACAATCGCAACTTGTGATTAAGTACATAGAAATGAAAGGGTAGGTCGAATCCATTATATTTCAGCTTGGTGAACTTAAAAAGTCTGTTTAATACATTAGGCCGTGGAACACGTCATATGGGGCTAGGGTTGCCAGATTCCGGTTGGACAAAACAATAAAAAGCTGAAAATAAAGAAATGCTGAGAAAATATTAATTTTGGTTTTGTGTAAATAATTTTTATTAAAGTATAAAAAATGGACAGTAAGTGTTGGCTAACATGATTTGACAAAAATAACATGAAAGTTGTTGCAGGGTACCAAAAAAATGTCTATTTAGCTGAACTGGACAAGCATCAAAAAGGTGGACAATCCAGCCAAGTCCAACCAGGCTAGCAACCCTATATGGGGTGCTCTGAAATGAAAAGAAATCTGAAATATTCTAATCTCTCTGATTATTAAGCTTACATATGCGAGTATCAACCGGCAAACTGTCGAAGCGAAGGCTATATCCTTTCGTTACTAACCATAATGGCTAGATCAATGTAGGATAACCGAGGTATAAGATGGGGTCTGAATAGAATCAATTACGAATTAAGTCCAAAATTGATAAGAGGATAATATTGTGTTTTAATGTTGTCGGCTATGGAAAACTCTATACCGTACAATCGCTATAAAGATGACAACTACAACATTCCTCTTTTTTAAATTGAATGTAGCTGGAAACGTTTAAAATATTTACAACCAGAGGATTTGAATGGAATGCTAACATCGTCAAGTATTCATTTGATAAATTTTCAATATGTATCTGACTTCACATGTGACACCTAGAGATTATTACGTAGAGTCGATTTTCTAACGTATCAAGATGTGTCATCACGGTAATATCTTGTTTAGGCATCAACATGTACATCACTGTAACCAAATACCATATTGGTATAGAAAATATGTGCATACTTGTCAAGTTTACAGGTCAATCTCAGGCTAATGGTGGTTGTGTACATCGACATTTCAAAAACATTCAATCTAAATTCAATTCAATTGGGCAATTCACACGACTTTGTATCGTCTATGTTGTATTGAATACACTTGGTTGTTTATGAACGCTGTATTGTGTATTTCGTATTCCAAATGTATTTTTTTTTTTTTTTTGGCTTTCCAACAATTTGATACCCCGAACCACACAAATTTTGAA
The DNA here is from genome assembly GCA_014635995.1 of Sarcophaga peregrina. NCBI lineage: Eukaryota > Metazoa > Arthropoda > Insecta > Diptera > Sarcophagidae > Sarcophaga > Sarcophaga peregrina. The sequence continues at coordinate 57,611,385 of CM025793.1, read as the reverse complement.
ATACATAGGAAAACATGTACACATTCATAGCGTGAAACCAATACAATTTTTAAGCATTCACTGTTATATATTCGCCCAACAATACAATGAATACAACTACACAAGGGCTTGTGTGAATTGCGTTTTTATTGATAAACATCGAAGCTTTTCAAAACAATAGATTGATGATTCTAAAAAATACAAAGAGACTGGGTAATAAAAATGAAAGGAATAATTCCACTAATACACGCTATCCTAAGTGGGAGACCATTCTGAAGGATACTGATAAATCGAGGACAAATAATCCTAGAGTCAATAAGTGGAATATTCAGACACAAGGTGCAATTTTTTATCGAAGTTTACAACTTCTAAAGAGTAAGTGAAGAGGACGGCCGGGTCATACACTGCCCCTAACTTATATCGTAGTCAGAGTAGAAACCTGAATCAGCTACGACTGGGACTGGATAAGCATGTGACAATGGGCAGGTGGGTCAACTTTCTGATCTAAAATTTTATATAATAGAGTTGTGTATCCTCCTAAAACCAAATTGCCCAGCAAAGACATCAGTAGCTTTTCGAAAAGTTTTACATTGTTTCTTATGAATTTATGGGTCCTGATTCATACTTCTTACTAATATACGTGAGGTGTTCTTTGAATGTGAGCCTGTTGTCAATCATAACTTCTAAGTACTTAACGCCGATGGTTATGGTGATGTGTTGTATTTTCTTCCTACTGATTACCAATACGACATCCACTTTATGATCAGCAACTGATTCTTAGATATCAGCCTTGGTATTATCTTAAACAGTGCAACTTTTTACTCTTGTGGATTATACTCAAATCATTCAATGACATTAGAAATTAAAAGAATAATTCGAATTGCAACGGTGACCAGTGCAACTGAATGCAAATAGATATTGTAGTAACAAGAATAGAAGGAATCAAATTGATCGTATTGGTATACAAATGAAGTTATCATCACTCCACAATGAATATTTTAACTCTGGTGTCAATGAATCAAGATTAAAATTAAAAATCTTAAGTAAGAGATGTCGGGCCTTGAGATTCCATGAGTTATCATTCCTCAAGCATGATATCTTCTTGGTATGTTCTGTTTCAATAGCACCCTAAACTTTATTAAAATAGCTGAACCTCCGCATGCTCTACCTCGAGGATCTCTCCAATAGCATACCGTATTCATATAGCCAGAACATTTAAATAGACACCTCAGGCGCAATTTATTATTGTGTTGCCGAATGCTGTTAGCATTTCCCGTTATAACCTGATCATTCTATTCATAAAACTATTTATTATCTACACATATTAACGTATTGTAGGGTAATATAAATGACATTACAATCAAGGATTTCAGTTGGTGTTTCCTATCTTATCTGAAGAGAATTAGCCATATGAGTAGGAACTATTGTAAGACTTAATTAGTTAACTAGTGCGATTAAATATGACAATGAAAATCAAAATTATCTGGAAATCCGCTAGGAGCTCATGGTGCATTTCCGGCCGAACGAAACTTTAACTATCCAACATGAATATAAAATCCTTTAGAATATTCAGTAGAGAATATTGTGTACCTTCTGGTCAAATTTAATTACAAGCAGCAGCTCAGGTAACATTAGCGAAATCTGATCAGGCTACTAAACGGCATTATCAGATATCCCATCGATTGGAATTCTCAGAGAGAATATGACAACACACTTATTAAGTGAGGAATACAATGGGGACTTATTTCCTACAGGAATTGATTTTTTTTTTTCATACGTTTACCAAACGAAATAAAGTCGGTTTTATTTACTCTTAGCATTTGTTTAAAAATCTTTTATTTTCTTCTTAAAAGTCCTTACGAATCCTCACGTATGTATAAGATGGCAATGAAGTAAATTGTTACCAACTAACATCGCATTTTATTTGCTTTTGATATGCCAGCAGTTTCAGTATGTCTGCACTGATAGAAGGCACTGAAGTCTGTCAATAACTTCTTTACTTAACTCAATACAAAGGAAGAACTATTCTTGACGGTCACATTTTAATTACTTTACTTTCAATATTGGCAATTGGGAAAATTGTTTATTTTTATTCTACTTTATTGAAGATATTGTGTAAATATAAACAAATAATTGTACTACACGTTCTTGCTGCTCATCTGTGTAAATAATAAAAAAATATTAAAAAATTTTAGTTTCTTACTTGAATTGAGAATGTTATTAAATCGCTTACTTCAGGATAGTTTTTAAAAATAAATTTCTAAATATTAAAGTAAATTCAAGAGTGTTAGTTTGTACGATATTTGTGGATATGTGTAATCTATGTTCAGATATGTAGTTTTATTGAGTCAATATTCGGTTAATTGAGTTCAATATTTTAAATGTTCAGGCATACTAATATATACAATTCAGCTTACTCAATATTCATTTGACAGCTGGTAAACAACAACATTGCCTTTATTTTGGTAGCGAAAATTAGTGTCATTTGTCAGTTTATTAGTATTTGTTTGTCGTTGTTGACATTTGAGTTGTCAAATTTTAACAGAAAGTGTTCGGTAAATTGAATATACTTACTAAACATACTCAATATTTTAACAATTTGCGTATTTATTTCGTAATTTTTAATTGAAACTTTATATGAATATGCGATTATATGCGATTTATGCAAAAAAGGTGCAAAAGGTTCCCCGTATTAGAAAGCTTCTTCAGATTAGGTGGCCTCTCCCCGGGTAAAAATTCGAAACTTTTTTGTCCGCTGAAGAGTGGATTGCGAAATAAAGAATTTTTCTGTAATGCAGTGTGCGATGTACTGGCCAATCGAACATGATTAGACGAAATTTGCCATTTACCAATTGTCAGTAAAATTTAAAAAGACACCCATTTACGCCATTAGGAAGGCTTATCTATCCTAATTCACTTATAAAATACAAAGCCCTCTTTATTCTAAATCTACATCTCTAGAGTGTAGTATTTTTTACATGATATACCAATTTTTTGAATTTTTCTCCATTTTTTCTATTTCTAATCGTTGAAGAAAATTTTCTTTAATAGAGACTGCTTCCATATGGAATTTACGGCATTACTATTCCTGATTATTGCCTTAATTTCTGTAATGAGCCATGGTTCCTTATTCGTTTCTCTGTGTTTAATTTTTATAGAAACAATAACTTGAGTAAGTATATTGAATAATTGTGATTCTAGATGATTTTCACTATCAATTTACCAAATAATATTCTTGAATAGTGTTGAAGATAATAGCACAGGGTGTCCGCATCACAGTAAAAATAATACAAAATTGGATTTCGTTTCGATTTGCGATTTAAGATTTTACAACTTCGTTCAGCAGTTATGTCGACCTTCTTTGGTTTTTCTCTCTTTATTGTTAACAACAATTGTGTAGCCTGATCAATCTGAAACTTTCTAAATTATAAAAAGCGTTGTGAATGTCAAAACAAATCCAAAAGATAGATTACATCCTCATCAGCGGGACAAATAAATGTTTTAAGCCTACTCATGCATCGGGGAATTAATACTGATGATATTTAATCCATCTTTCCGTTTTAAAAGTATTTCAAACATGTTAAAAGTATTGTCTTGGGATACCTACCTATGTCACCTGAAAGCTTTCGACAAGCGCCTTAAATAATGTAAAAAATTATGCGTATAGTTAATCCAAGTATGCCATACTGGCTAGTGCATCTGCGTTTTACTCTACAACCAGACACCCAAATAGGGCAGACCTTAGAATTATTTCCCGGAGAAAAAGGCGTCAATCGTGGCTCAGTTATTATGCCGCTATCGAGGATACATATGACTTCGGCATGAAACACTCAACATTGGTCCCTATATCCAGTGGCGCAGTACAATTCCAACGGATTTTGAAGAGAATCTGGCATCGAGTACCAGTATTTTTTTGTTTTTCATGAAGAAGTTTTGTTAAAATAATTGTAGAGGACCATATAAATAGCCATTACTAAAGTATAAGATTCTAGTATATCTTGCTAGCTATTTGTCGAGTTCTACCTGGTCCTACAAAAGTTGTCTGCTGCTCCAAAAAAATGTTAAGTAAAGTGTTATGGTTAATATCGTCCTCTAATAACCATCTTACGCTGTTTCGGATCTTGCAATTACAATGGTTTGCTATTCATCAGGCGGTCAATCCGTTCAGCCATTACTAGTCAACTATCGTCAGCATGTGATCACCGTTTTAAGGCGAAGAAAGTTACATAAGCTTAACGGCGATCTTTCGAAGAGATCCACTCGCTATAACAGTTTTTGGAGAATAGATTCTCAGGATCTTATGTTGTATGAGCTTAATATCAGTGGATTACCTCTCAGTTAGTTTCCTCTTGTGTGACTAAGTATAATTAAAGAAAGTTGCATTAAACCGATACGATAGCGTTTTACGATTACTCCTACATAAAAATCAGAAGTGCAACTAGATCTGAAGAAGAAGGAACTCAGGAGCTCATATTCGCTATACGTTATCTTTAAGAATAAATTCTATACACACACGTACATACATAATTGATCATTAGTCGAGTCATTCAGTCGAGATTACGACCCAGCTTCTCACACCAATTATGTGTGTGTGTTTTTTTAATAAGTTGTGGGACCGATAGTTTAAAGTCGACTCCGAAATTCAGATTTTAGAGAAGCTTTTAATGGCAATTTTATTAATTCTCCGAGATTTATGCCAGAAACCTACTGAAAGGAAGTTGCCGAAGAAATATTTTTATATATTTCGTTTTTTTTTTTTTTTGGAGATGTATAACCTGTGGTTTGAACTGCGGCTTCACACTATCTATTAGTCTACGGTAACCGTATAAACTCCCTATAATATGTCCCTAAGTTCCTAAGCCTATATCTATTAATTTAACCAGTTGATATAATAAATTAAGGGGGGTTTTGAAAAGCTGAATACTTAAATCCATGTATGGACTTAAATGTTGTATATACATGCATAATTGGTCAATACAGCCCTGCAGTCTGGATAATTGAACTAGTTTCTCACACCACTTATGTTGTGTATGTTAATTTTATACGTAAGTGGCGGGACATACAGATATTTTTGAGAAACTTTTCATGGCAAATTTTTTTTTACTCTCAGAGTTTTTGCCAGAATTCTGCTTAGAGGAAACCGTCGAAGAAATACTTTTTTTGTTTTATTTTGATGTCTCGCCTAGGGCTCGAACCAACACAATACCTACTAGACTATGGCGACTTCGATATATACAGTAGCGAGCACAAAAAATGCAACACTGTGCCATATGATCTTTAATAAGATCTGTTTCAAAAAAACGGTAACTAATTTATCTATTTTCTTTTGCTGTTAATTCTTTCAATTATAAGTTTTCAAAGTAACCACAGTTTATTCCAAATTCTGCTTTAAAAAGTTAAATATTTTTGAATTAGTGAAAAAAGTGCAAATTTTTAGCGAGCAAAAAAAATGCAACATAATAAAAAAATAGTTAAAGTAAGTTATTTATTTAATTATAATTGAAAATTTCTTAAATAAGTTATACAACATGTGTTTTGTAATAGAAGCAGCTCTCAGCTGACAGCAAAACTGCAATCATTAAAGCCTTAGAAGAAGGAAAATCCATGCGTGAAGTTGAACACCTCTTTGGTGTAAATCAATCAACCGTATGTCGGATTAAATCTCGATTTTCCTTAAGAAATAGTGTGGAAAGGAAACCAGGTAGTGGTAATCCTCGAAAAACTACCTCTCGCCAAGACCGCCAGATGATTGCACTGGTTAAAAAAGATCCACGAAAGACCGCAGTGGACGTTGCTAATTTCGCAAATGAGCAAATGGGAGTCTCTATAGGCGTTCACACTGTTCGCCGTAGGTTGAAAGAGGCTAATATGCATGCGACACGACCCGCAAAGAAACCTCTCATCAGTGCAATCAATAAAAAGATGCGCCTGGAATTTGCAAAACGTTACAAGGATTGGTCAAATGAACAATGGGCTAAAGTCTTGTGGAGCGATGAAAGCAAGTTTAATTTGTTTGGCTCCGATGGGATAAATTTTGTTCGAAGACCGCCTGGACAGAGATTTTCTCCAAGATATCAACATCCAACCGTAAAACATGGCGGTGGATCAATAATGGTGTGGGGTAAGGAACGATATGTTTAAAAAAAATTATTAATTTTACGTCACGTATTTACAGGTGAGTTTTCCCGTGATGGGGTAGGTCCCTTAACTCAAATCGAAGGAAAAATGGACGCCAAGAAGTACTGTGAAATCCTTAGAGAACACATGCTTCCTCATCTGCGGGAAAAAATGCCTCCTGGTAGCATATTCCAACAGGATAACGATCCAAAGCACTCAAGTCGCTTAGCTCGAAACTTTTTAAGCGACAATGATGTCAATGTTTTGAATTGGCCATCACAGTCTCCCGATCTAAACCCCATAGAAAATCTATGGGAGCTATTAGATCGGGAAGTTAAGAGAAAACATCCGTCAAATAAGAGGCAATTAGAAGAAATTTTGAAAAGTGAATGGGAGAAAATATCCATTAACACATTAATAGCTTTAGTCGACTCTATGCCTTCTAGGTTGCAAGAAGTCATAAAAAATAAGGGCTACGCCACTAAATATTAATTTTAAGATTTTTTTTGTAAGAATTACTATTTAATTTAAATAAACACGTTAAAATTTATGCTGTTGCATTTTTATTGCTCCCATGAAATTCGCACTCTTTTTAATAAATGACAAAATAATCTATCATTAATTAAAAATATTTACATAATGTTATTGATAATAGGTATCTATAACTGTAGGGATTAATAACCCAAAGAAATATTTTGAACTGGTCACCATTTTTTTAAAATTATCGCACTTAAAGATAATTTTACCCAACGTTGCATTTTTTGTGCTCGCTACTGTATATACAGTGCGAGCCTTTTTAAATTCCCGAGAAGTTACTATAATCGACCACTGTCCCTGCTTTTTGTATATTTTTTTATTACACTTATTGCTATCATAAAATCTAATCAAGATAAAGACCGCGAAAAACTATTTCCTAGTGGAACAATGTACCTGAAACTCTTACATCCTTGTTGTCAAACCTGAAAAACAAAAACAGATAAGAAAATCCATTGTGTAAAATTTTGCTACATCTCTACTTCTCACATACGAGTATATAATCCGGAGAAGAACTTCAATTAACTTCCAAGTCTACACTTTATGCCTCGCAAAAGTTGCGTTTAAGTCATCATTTTAAAATAATTGAAATTCTTTATCAATAATAAAATGATTATTTTAATAACCAATTAACAGCTAATTGAATGCCCATCTTAACGTTTTAACTCAATATTAAGAAGAAACCCCATACATTGCCCTCCGACTTAAATATTTTCATTTGCCCAACTCTACAGAATTCCCAATAAATAAAATGGAAGAGTTGTGTACGGTAATATGTACAATTAAATGAAAATACAAGAAAAAAAAATGAACATCAATTAATTAAAAAATAACAATTATACGCTGTTAATACCCACAAACATATCAAAAAAAACAAAAAAAATTGGTAAAAAAAGCTCCAAAAATAACATGCGTAAATACTTTTGATTCAATTTATGTTGAAACTCATTAAAATAATTTATGGAAAATGATTAAAAACCACAATTGAAAATCTATTTTAAATGAATGTCACCGCGAAAAGCGCACGCACTTATTATACTCACACTGAAGTGAATTGTTTTAAATTTTATTTTAATTTTTAACGCTCGCAGCTGAACTTCCGTTTAAAATGGAGCACAGGAGAAAATAATGCAATTTGCTTAACCGCAAAAACAAACATTTCAACACAAATACTAACAATACAAACACATTCACGCACATCAAATATTTGTATGTCTACTTTGGTGCGTGAGTGTATATGAGCATACGAACATACCTTTGGAAATTAATAAAAGCATGCCATTGATGCATATGAATTCAATTATTATAACACTACTTCTCTTTTTCTCATCCCATCCCATCCACATCCACATCCACATCTCCCACCACAGTTATTAGACAACGAAGTGTGTGTCCTCGTATAGCCTGAACGGTTAAACCACCAATCATTACAACATATACACACATATGTACTGACGTTTATGAAAAGACTCGATGCCAAAATAACAACAACACAAAAAAAAAAGGAAAAACAAAAACAAATTAAATAAACGGCGCTACTTTAATGGAAACGATGGTTAACTTTGAATTGCCAACATGAAAATGAATCGTTGCTTCTAAACCCCCATTTTCCCTTATCCGCTCTGCGTTAACCTTGTTAATTTTATGCAATATTCATGACACCTTAGTTCTCCATCCACTAATTCCTTTTGCCGTTTTGCTTTAAATACCGCAACACAGTATAACGATTTCTCTTTCAAAAAAGCATAGAAAATGAAAAGAAAATTTCACCCGAAAACGAGTGTGAAAAGAAGGAATAAATTTTTATTTTCCCACTTTAGATTTCCTGCAATCAAATGGATGCAACCGCAAACGCTTAAACCTGCCGATGAAGTTTTTTTCTTTGAGTTAAAAATTCAAAACTATTTAGCGAAGGTTTTTAAAAAGTACACATAAGCCCTATGAAGTTCTTGGTTACCATAGTATGATGTAAAATGACTTTCAATGTAATGGTTGTCATTCAAATATTCATACGTTTCCCATAAAATTTAAGTAAAGCTAATCTGAATTTAAATCGATTTTAATACGAATTTTTTCCGAAAATATCGAATTTCTCCTTTACAGCCTTTAGTTAGCCTTTTCTAATGCTCAAACCGAATAGTTTATTAGAAACTTTTAAATTCCAAAATTGTTTACCGCAGTCATAAAGACTGCATTACATTTCATTACTCACTAATAACTTTCGGAAAAAGTTATCGAATGTTATCGAAGCGAACTTTCGTTGGTCTTAGATAGATATTTAACAAGAAGGCTTTCTTGTTATGCTTATAGATGAAAGCCTTAAGTTGTTATCAGCATTTGAGATACTACAACTAATATTCAAACCTTCGCTAAGGAACGAACCGCTAAGGAAAGAATCTTGCAATTGCAAAAGCTTTATATTAGAATGCTCAATCAAGAATGGCAGAGAGGTAAAGAACCTCCGTCTGTTTATGGCAAGAGAAGCGCTGTAATACTTGAGGTGAAAGACAAATTCCTCTTACGTCCTAGATGAAGTTTGACGGAAATCCAAGTTTTTAGGCATGCTTACCAAAAGGACAGTGGCCGGTGAAAATAACTAATGCATTACGGAGGGCCACGCGATTAATGGACTCAAGTTAATTGGGCTTCTTCCATACATGCAAACTCAACAAGATTGAGCCGGTGCATTATAAACCGACCCTTCCAAAATCTAACCATCAGTATGCTCTTCCGAGAAAAACAACTCAGAGATTTCCAGCTTTGAAAGGAAAGTAATGTGTATGGTGGGGGATGTACAGTTTACAAAATAAAACTTGAAGTCGCCGTGGTCTAGTAGGTAGTGTGCTGGCTTATTAGACGTAAAACCAGGGTTCGAGTCCCAGGCCGGACATCAACATAAAATACAAAAAGTATGTTTTCGGCAATTTCTTCTCAGCAGATTTCTGGCAATAACTTTGAGAGTAAATACAATTGCCATGAAAAGTTTCTCAAAAAAATCTGTCGTTCGGAGTCGACTTTAAACTGTATTATGTATAACATTAACACACACAACATAAGTAGTGTGAGAAACTAGATCAATAATCCTGACTAAAGGGTTGTAATGACCAATTATGTATGTATGTATGTAAACCGGGAGTATCCAATTTTTATTAATTTATCGGTTTCTGTAAAGAATTTCTTTTTTTTTCGATGTGCCCACAGCTATCGGTACGATATTGTTAAACCTGATAAGTCTTTTGCAATGTGAAGAGCACATGTAGTCTTAAGTATGGTTAATATCACTATGCGATAAAATTAAATACACCCGAGTATCTGCCTAGTCTAAGTTCCCCAGTTACTTGAGTAGAATTCAGAAATATTTTTTTTTTTATTTTTCTCGAACCCTCCAAACTTGTTTTGTTTGAACAAAAACTGTTTTTTCGATCTTTTCACACAAAATTATTGATTATCCAGGTTAAGTTTTTTAGAAAGGGGAAAGATTTGCATTTTGTTATGAGATTTGATGGGGTATTTGTATTTGTTAATGACGTTAATAACTGTAATGTTTTACGTTCCGAACTTGTAACTTTGCCGGAGAATCGATATCATCCGACCTTAAAAACTAATTTTTTCCTTGTAACTAATTTCAAAGCCAAGCCTTCAAAAGTTAGTAAAGCCTACTGTTTTAATCAAACCAATTACAGTTTATTTAATGACATGATGAGAAATACTTGTTGGAATGAAAAATGATTCTGATATTGACTTGATGATTTCTAACTTTTATAAGAAAGTGCATTCAATAATTGAAATTTGTGTTCCCTTAAAACCTTCGTATACTCTGGCTGATCCACAATTCCAAACAACTGTCGCGGCAGAAAAATCGAAAGAACAAATTTTACATGAAATACCAAAGTTCTGGCTCCATTATAGATTATGGTAGATATTCTGTTTGTCGATTTGAATATAACAATCACATATTATATAAAACACATAAGAATAAAATTAAAAATAACTTTATTAAGAATCCTAGATCTTTCTATACGTTTGTAAATTCCGAAAAAAAATCAACTGGTTTTCCATCCTTTATGAAATTTGATGATAAAGAATCCAGTAGTGTTGATGTCAAATGTGATATGTTTGCTGATTTCTTCGCCGGTACTTTTTCTAATTCTGCTTACAAGGATACAAATACCTACCCTTATCCGCTGACATCGGCTCAAGTAATATCTATTCCAACATTTAGTGACTGTGATATTTTGGTGAACCTGAAAAGTCTAAAGATGTCTTTTCGTCCTGGTCCTGATGGGCTTCCAAGTTGTATTTTAAATCGATGTGCAGGGACATTCATTACACCATTAGTCATATTGTTTAATACCTTGATTAATTACGGATATTTTCCTGTGTTTCGGAAGGACTCGTATATTATACCGCTTTTTAAATGCGGTAATAAGTCTGATGTTACAAATTATAGGGACATTGTAAAACTGCGTGTTATTCCAAAAATGTCTGAGAAACTGATTGCCAATTTCTTGGTTTATCATACTTCATCGTTACTATCACCTCATCAACATGGTTTCCGAAAGGGCTGCTAAACAACGACTAATGTGCTTCAGTTAACATCCATGATAAATGAGGCCTTTTCTCAACAGAAGCAAACTGATGTAATTTTTAAGTTTGATAAAGTGAATCACAAACTTCTGTTAACTAAACTTGATTTTATGGGTGTATTATAGGAGTCGTATTTGACCGGACCGTAAATGTGAACAATAGCTTACATAAGTATATTTATGTGCCATCTGGTGTTCCTCAGGGCAGCCATCTTGGTCCACTTCTTTTTTCGTTGTTTATAAACGATCTTCCCAACATAGTTAATTTTGCCAATATCTTGATGTATGCTGACGATGTAAAAGTTTTTCTCTCCTTCAATAATTTAATCCCTCAATAATGTATCTTCAAAATGATCTTAATAACTTCTTTTTGTGGTGCGAGTACAACATGATGGAACTGAATATTAAAAAATGCAAATGTATGCGGTTCTCAAGAAATAATTTTATTGTGGTTAATTACTTGCTTAGAGGTCATCAATTAGAGAATGTTGACTCTTTTATGGATCTTGGTATCCTATTAGACCCAAAATTAAACTTTAATGATCATTTCACTTTGACTGTAAATAAGGCAAGGAGCACCCTTAGCTTCATAAAACGTTGGGCAAAAGAATTTTCTGATCCATATATTACGAAACAGCTATTTATATCGCTTGTCAGACCAATTTTGGAGTATAGATCCTTTGTATGGGATCCTCAATATAATGTTGACATCGAACACATTGAATCTGTGCAGAAACAATTTCTACTCTTCAGTTTGCGTGGCCTGGGATGGAATTATTTGGATTTGCTTTCAAATACTACCAGATTGGCATTAAAAAAACTACCTACCCTTAAGAGTCGTCGAACAACGTTAAATGAATCCTTTGTGATTAACCTGATCAATAGTAATATTTTTTGTTATATATTTTTGCTGTTATAATCTCATTCATATTCAATTCTGCAGAACTAATTATGCAATCGCAGATCCGTTAACTAGAATTTGCCGCCAATTTAATTATTTGCCAGACTTTGTTGACTTTTCATTAAATTCTTGTATAATAAAACGGAATATTAATTCTTAATTCGTAACTTTTTATATTTTTATTGTAACAATTAATTGTACTTTGAAAGAAACTGTTTGTAATTGTATTTAATTTTTTTTTTCTCGTACCTATTTTTGTTATTAGTCAGTAAGGAATTTGTCCATTGACTTAAATTAAATAAATAAATAAAAAAGTAAAAGTGGAAAATATTATTTTGTTTTTCTTTCTTATTTTTCCAAGTCTGGCCATTCTGATTTGGAAAATTTTATTAAGATTTTGAAAATTTTATTAAGAACTATAAAACAAGTGGTGGTATACTTAAAGTGCATTGTTTTGTAAAGAGATTAACAATCTGGCATCCACAATCCATTTCTACATTGTTTCCGTTTCTTTAATCTATTTTTGCTTTTCAAACTAAGGTAGCATGCCTAGAACAACACTTAGATTCTGGAAACAACGCCCCCTGAATATTGATGTAGTGTTGGGGAGTCTTGCTGATTGTTGATTTCTACCTCATTTCCTTCTACATGGCAGTACTACTCGATCTTCTTATGACGTCATCCTTTTTTCTATTTCCAGGAGGTGAGTGGCTTCTTAGATGGGTTATATTCGGAGGATTCGAATCCTATTGAGATTTGTATCTAAGTTTCGAATTACAATTTTAAATATGTAGATACCGAAACTAACATTTGATAATTTGGGCTATTTTTATATATGAAAATACGTAGAAAAATTTTTTAAACTTAAATTGAAATCAGAACAAATCACGATACATCGTAACACTGTGCCAGTGTAGAGAATATTTTTCGTGATTGTTATTATTCCTTTTGATTCTACTGAAACTTTTCTGATTATTGTTTTTGTTGTTTGGCTGTGTGGTTGACGTTACATTTACATTTTCAACTAATTTGCATATTTTCCTTTACCTACCGTTTATGCTGCTGTTGTCTGCCTTTGGCTACTATTACAGCGGCAGACTTTTATTCTTTTCTTTTCTGTCCTAATGGAAAGCATACTTTTTTGCCATTTGGACCCACAACTCATTCCAAGAACAAAAACTCAAATTAAAAGTATACCTAAAGGTGCCAAAGCATAAAGAACCCGTAGGTGAGACTTAAATATGCCTGAGGCTACTAAAAGTAATTTATGAACTAAGTTTTATGTTTCGAGTAGAATTTTACTACTTTCTCTTGTTGTTTTTACTGCTTTCTCGATTATTTTATACTAAAGGAATAGGGAAAAGCCAGATTTTTTTTTTTGTAAAGAATGATTCGATTTCCTTTAATTTCTTTTCTTAGAAATTTAAGCAAAAGTTTTTTAGTACTATTACTGTGAAGAAAAAAGTGACCATAAAAACCAAAAGCCTACCGGAATTGAATGCCAACATACACACCCCATCCCTTAAAAAGAAGGAGAAATTTTAAATGTCGCTTAAAACTCATTTAGTTTCTAAAGTTCTTTCTCCTCTTATAACTATTGTTGCCAACTTTATGTTATTTATGACCTAAAATCGTTTAAAAAACATTAAGAAATTGTATTCAGAAAGGAGAGAGAGAGAGAGAAAAATACAAAAAAATTATTCAGAAAAGTTGAAAAGAAATTGTTGCAATTTTTGCTTTTGAACAAAGGGGGACATATCCTAGGAATGAATTTTATTAAAAATTCTCGTCTTTTTTTTTTGTTTATGTAAAGCAGAACTGCTCCGTATACATTCATAAGTACGAGTAAAATTCCTTCACAGCCGGATATTTTCATTTTGCCAAGTTATTGTTTTACTTTATTGCTGGTGCTTGGTGCTGGTGCTTGGTTTTGGTGTTGGTGTTCGTATTGTAGGTGTTGAACAAGTCGTTGTTGGTAAATCCTGAATGTTATTAAGTTAAATAAAAGCAATAACAAGGACAACACCACTATGAACAAAGTCAACGCCATAAATAAATAAATGTTAAGAGTGTAATAGTGATCTTCTAGCACTTGACACCTCATAATAGAATATAAAGTATACGCCACTTAAGACCCAATATCAACAACAACAGCAGAGGCAGCAATAGCAGCAGTAACAAAATTAACAACAATAACGGTAATAACGGCAATGGCAGCAACAACCACTTTATAGTCCTTTAGCTATTAAATAGACAAACTACGACAATAACATCATCAACAACAACAACATTGTCTGTAAATTTATGTGTAAATATTTGCGTAAATTTACAGGTGGTTCCCTTTAATTTCATATTGTGGCACAAGCGAGTCCCTATGTTTTCAGTTTTGCTTTTCTCTTTCATATTTTCATTAAGTTCTCTGTAGGTAGAACTTTTAACATTCAACAGCGGCAGACAATAGCAGCAGTATCACTGACACTCACTGGCAATGTCAACAAAAATTTATTTGCCAGCAACAAGGCTTCATGACATTATAAAACAGATTTTTAATCTCGTTCTTTGTCATGTTTGTTGATGACATTCCTCAGATGGTTGTTTCATTATTAAAAATCTCAACTTATTCAAATGATAAACGAACATTTTGTTAAACAATTAATAATAACACTATGCAACATAATGAAAAAAAAAAATTAAATACACCCAGCTAATGATATAGTCTAGCTTGTGAGTTTTGTTGAGTAGATCTCAAAAATATTTTTTTTATATTTCTTAAATTCTTAAATTGGATTATTCAAACATTTCTGATCCGATTTCCAAAATTTAAAAATCGCATCTTTTTCAAGTTTGCCAATTCATAGCAGCAAACTTTACTTAAAAGGTAAAGTGAAAGTGCATTATCTTGTGAAGAGATTGACACTTTGTTTGATCAAACCGGACAGAAATTACCGTGTATTTATTTATTTTTTTTTATTTTATTTTTTTTATTTTGTCGCATAGTGTAATTGTCTGTGTACATACTATTGTCGGTATATCTACTGCTAGAACATATAAATTAGCAACGCTAGGTGAATAGCCATATTGTACTGGAAACAATGTATGAATGCCCATACTGCAGTATCAGAATAAACACCTTTTGCGCGTGCACTCGCTTAAATTTGCAAATTGTGTTCAATATTTTTTCGCCCAATTACTTGTCTTGATATACAGCAATTAAGGTCACAGCTCGTTGTAAACACGTCATGTGATGATATAAAATATCAACTCAATAAGATCTGCTGAAAAAGAATGCTTACGTACTCATTTAGTTGAACTTAATATTACGTTTGACGTCAGTCAAGCCCAGCATTCGAAAACAGGGTTTCAACAATTTATTCCTTATAATACCTGCCGAACACTACGTCGGCTGATCCTAACATCTAACAACCATCTCACCTTCCATCCGAACGACATGGACGATCCAACTGTTGGATATAATACTCCGAACAGAGTCAATAATGTTTCGCCAATTGTTGTTATCTATCTGCTACTCAATTGCCATAATAGAACCTAATGATAATAAATTTTGTCGCATCAGCGAGGTATTGTTATAAATCGCAACGAATTCTTTAAAAGCATAGACCAACTTGTCGACAAAATATAATCCGTTTTGCATTTATTTACTGCGAGAACCACCTTAGCTAATGCTCGTTCTATACCCGCTGGAAGAAGCAAAATATTTTTAAAGTATCCAGGGTATTAAATGATAACTAAACGAAACTGCAAGAGTTGATCCACGGCAAATTGCATAGCCTTTACATCATCGAAGGTATACCGAACTCCCACATCTAAGAGTATATATGTATATATATATACAGAATTGGTCATTACAACCTTTCAGTCTGGATTATGACCTAGTTTCTCACACCACTTATATTGTGTGAGTTATTTTTATACATGAGTGGCGGGACCCACAGCTTAAAGTCGACTCCGAATGATAGATTTTTGAGAAATTTTTCATGGCAATTTTATTTACTCTCAGAGTTTTTGCCAGAAAGCTGCTGAGAGAAAATCGCCGAAGAAATACTTTCTGCAACGGCAACTTCAGCTACGGGTCTAGTAGTATAGTATAGGTTAAGAGGCATTGCTTGATTGCGTACTTCAAGGGTTACTCAATTTCTTTGTAAAATAGTTAAAGCAGACAAACCTGAAAATACCTTCCGCGAATACTTAAACAGTAGGAGCCATAAAATAAAACAACGTAAATAAACGCTTACTAAGTAGGTATCGAGTTGAGAAAATGGAATTCTAAATCTTCGTAGATAAGAGACGAATCGCGCACAGTGTTAAAAAAATATTTGCTTTAAACAATATTTCAACTGAATAGTATAAACAAAGTTTTTTTTTTTGACCAAAAATTTATAAGAATACAGAAAACAGAATTTTCTTTCAAGATTTGTTGCAATAAATTTTTTTGTTCTAAGTTGAAATTATTTTTTTAATAACAATAATTCTGTTGATTTAAAAAAAAATCATTCAAATTAAATCTGTTAGGGCCATTATTAAAACTTGCCGTTAACTAAAGGTAGAATTATAACGGGCAGATAAATTGTTTTTCATTATTACGAGTACCCAACAAGATATAAGTGATCGTTACGCTAAAGGGAATATCATCCTGCCTTTAACATTTAATAGTCCCTTTAGGTTTGAACTTGCCAGATCATATACTATTTTCGATATGGCAATTTCATATTTTTGATTTCAATAAACATTGGTGTGCTTCCACCAAGTGATCTTTTTTATCTAAATGCTTAAAAATCGCAATGTATAACGAAAATAAACTAAATTCACGGCATGCAAATTTTGTAAACAAAATAACAATAATGAACACAACACATAAGAAAGCACGTCGTTGCTTCGGCGTTTTTTAAGAACTTTTTTAAAGTTATCGATATTGCACTGGCTTTACCATATTTTTAAAAATGTTAATTATGTTTTATCTGGAAACGAAAATTAGTTAAAGGTAACTTTACCGTTCACTTTAGCTAAAGATATCCGTAACTAACTCTAACTTTAACTGGAAGTTGTAATAATGGCCCTTAATATTTCGTCATTTGGATGCTCTGGATGTCCTTCTACTCGTCTGAGGAATTAACAATTAAATAATAATCATACGCCACATACACAGACGAAACTGTCTACTACATGCAGAATCATTAAAACGGTTTCATTTTTCAATTTCAACTAAAATGTTAAGCAATTATTGTGAAACTAATTAGAAACTAGAAAAACAGACTTAATGTAAAAAAAAAATACATTAAAATACTCATTAAAAAGGGAACAACAACCGAAATAACAACCAATTTAAAACCGAACGAATTTGTTAAACTGCATTTACAAACGCTTGTCGAATTGTCTCCGAGATGAAGAGAAAAATGTCACACAACAAGGAAACGGAAATGAAAAATAATTTTTTTCCAAACACTCATATACACTCGTACACAATTTGACATAAAACTTAAGCTGCTTAAATGCCAACCAACAAAACGAAACTAAATAAATGCCAAACCGATACGGAAACCAACCGAAAAAGAGAAAAATAACATACAACACAAGAAAAACGTCAACTAGACGGATAAACAAACAAACACATGCACATACTTATTAGTAGAACTTTAAATGAATCGTTTTCATTATTTTTGTTTTTTTTTTTTTGCTCCTCTCGTTTTTATTTTTACAAAAACAACGACTCTAAATAAACATCCTTTTTGATCAGTGATGAAAAGGAACCACACAAGTGCAAGGGATTCAAAAAACGACACCGTCGCTAACAGCAACAGCAGGACAAGAATAAAAGGAAAACACACTCTATAAGCAGATAATTATACAAAAGACAACATTACCACAGACAAACTTTGTTCCTCGGTAGCAATAATGATGATGGCACTCTCTCCACTGTCAATATAGCTGATGATGGCAATAATGACGATGGCACGATGGCATGATTTTATGGCTGGCAAATCAGTTCAGCTAACCACTGTAAAGAAAATTAAAAAAAAAAAAAAACGGAGAAAATATGAAAGACAAAAAAAGAAGAAAAAAGAAGAATCACCAGCGGAAAATTAACAAATATTTGTAACATTGACAAAATAGACGAATAGAGCAACAACGGCAGTGAAATTCATTAAAAAAAATTTTGAATCGTCTTCATTATACATTCTCCAAATGACCACCACGAAAAAAGGTCGATAGAATGAACAAATCACCACAAATACTTTCATTATTTAAAAGAGAAAAAACAGAAAAACTTTGACACCCTATGGCGTTTATTAAAAATAATACGAATTTATTCCAGTTTCATTCTTCTTCTTTTTTTCGTTATTAAAAATTCTTTTTTATTTTATTTCACCTTGTATAACTAATATTTTTCTTAAACCGAATATTATTTAATAATGCCCAAAAGCTTTTTATAATCAGATTTCTTATCTTAAAAGATAATTTAATAATATGCCTTGTGGAAAGGACAAAAATTGAAAATCTTACTTCATTTAATCACAAGGGAGTCAAAACTAACGGCTTAATAAGGAAATGCAAATAGATTAACTTTACCACGGACCACACGGAATTAGATTTAGGCTCACCGTAATTTTCAAACAAAAACTTTTGCTGCAATGTGTACGGAAACTGGTACCACATTTAATCGACCTTTATTAGACGAAACAAAGTACATACTTACACACATAATTGGTTATTATAAACCTTCAGTGAGGATAACGACCTAGTCTCTCACACCACTAATGTTGCGTGTGTTAATTCTATACATGAGTGGAGGGACAATTTTATTTACTCTCAGAGTTTTTGCCGGAAGGAAGTCGAACAGAAAACCAAGGAATTATTCGTAGTCCTCACATACAAGACAAGAACATCTGATTCGAAAAGTAATAATACGTAAGTGGTGTGAGAAGTTAGGTCTAATCCTGATTGAAGGGTTTAGTGACCAATGTGTTTGCATATATTTTTTTACAAAAGTACCATTTCGTGCATAAAAGTACTTGTTCATTTAAAGTTAAGTACCATGTCTAGATTTCAATTTTACAACACTGTTTGGAGATGACACAGGATTTGAACCGAGGCCATACGGCCTAATAAGCCAACACTCTCCGTCTAGACAAATTAATGCTAAACATTATGCAATTAGCAAATTTATCTTCATTTTTATATTTTATGAAAAATAACTAAATATTTGCAACATTGTTCTTTGCCTTTATAATAAAGTATTTGAGGAGAAAGTGGGGTGTCAGACATACGGTAACTCATCAAATGTTCACAGCTTGTTTAATTTCGGTTATGCCGTAATTGTAAAAGCTCAGCTGCTAATTCAAGTCAATATATCTTCGCAACTGGATATTTGTAGGGATCACCCAGGGATCCTGATAACATTATACAACGCTATGATTTTTTGGGAATTCTGGATAGAGAAATTGGAAATGGTATCAAGAATGAACTGAATGGAACTGTAGGTGGAGGACATGATAGTCTAATGGTTATTCGTCCGATAAGAAGTTCTAACATAATGACCACAGAAGCCGTAGTCTAATAGGCTTATTAAACGGGAGCCTGTGGAACAAAACGAAATATTGAACAAAAATAATTCTTTCACCTACTACTTCTCAATAGTCTTTGGAAAAAATATCTAAATAAAGTTGCCAAAAAAAAATTTGTAAAATCTGTTGTTTGGAGTCCACATTAAACTCTAGATTTTGCTGCTGTGAGAAGATAGGTTGTAATCCTGACCAAAGCATGCTAATAAACGAGATTGCTAGGCGATACTATATTTATATCATATGGGTAACGGGATACATTGTGATTTTGTGCCCAGATGTGGCACAACCATCAAACTTTTGGTTTAAAATTGAAAATTACGAGCTTAGGATTAACAGTGTAATAATAGATTTCATTGGCAACACATGGGCAGCAAAGTTAAATGAGAACCCACAGAAAGTTTTTTTTGGAGTTCCAAACGGACACAGCGTTGTTCTTGAAAATTTTACTGAACATCGCATTCTAAGCACTTATGCGAGTAACAGTAAATTTAGCCATATGACCATTGACGTGGCGAAAAGAGAAGATATATATGATGCCGTTAAAACAGAAAGCATATTGGCTTCTAGCATACAAATAATACCTATAATGTGGTATCACAATTTTCTTTCTTCTCGAGATGACGGTCAGCTTTACTAACCTAAGGACTATTGTTTTAAATTGGCGTTAAACTTGGTCTTAATTAAAGGTACCTTTAGCTAAAGGGAGTTGTAAAGTTACATTTAATTTATTTTCGTTATTGTACATATACATATACTTACAGAAAAAAATGAACTTTTTCAAAAATATGGCAATGCCGGAGCAATGTCGACAACACTGCTTAATTAATCAAGCTTTTTTTAAACGAATGGCAACGACGGACTTTGTTTTTTTTTTTTGTATTCGTATATTCAATTTATATAATTTGTAGTTTAAAATTTATCGGCAGGATGATCCTCCCTTTAGTTAAACGTTTACTTTTACCATATTGTTTACTTTTAATAATGAAAAACAATTTATCTGCCTGTCAAAATCCTGCATTTAGTTAACGGCAAGTTGTAAAAACGGACCTAAGCCTAACAGGCATGAACCTTTATTCCCTTCTTATTATTACGTCGATGTAATGACGTATTTTCCTACTTAATAATCATCATTGGAAAGCTCAAACATTTCACTCATTCAGAAACTTTCACTTACGATCTCAAGATGGATTAAGTAATTGAAATAAATTTTTAAATTTTCTTTGCAGTTTCCCTAAACAATAAAATCTATTTACGATACTCTGAGAGTTAAGTTTTAAGAATACACTCCACTCTACCAATTTTTTATTTTTTACAGAAGCACTGTTTTGCTAAAAATATGTGCATATTTCACTTAAAGTTTTAAAATGTAATTCTCACACCTTTTTGCCAACAATTCAAAAGAAAAGTATTTCCTGACTCTTTCCCTGTGCTGTCAAAAGTATTTGATGGAGTTTTTATGTAAATTTTTTCATCTTTTTCATTTCTAACAATGCAAAATAAGAACGAGATTTTTTTCAATGAACATTTTCTTTCTCACAAACATATTCAAACATAGGAAGGCAAGAAAATGGAAAAAAAGTGGAAAAGAATTAAATCAAGTCTTTTCAAATGCAAATTTTATGTCGTTTTCAAAACTAATACATGAGCGAAATAACAAAAATTTTAAATTTAAAAAAATTTATCCATACGAACTGAATTTAATATTTAAAGAGTTTTTTTCAGTTACAAACTTAAAATACAATTAAAAAATTGACTTAATTTAATGATTTAGGATTTTCTTTGGTTTTACTGTATATAGAACCCATAACATCACAACGGGCCGCTACGCGTACTCAAGCTTTGATATCAATACTACCACTCCCACCTAACCTAACTGTACTATATAGAGGACCGAACTCTCTAACAAATTTCCTCATACAAAAGAAACAAAGGGCAATTATAAATTTAAAAAAAAAATACTAAAAAATGAATAAAATATGTTTTATTAAAAACGTATACCATACACGAACAGAAATCCGACAAAAAAAAGAATTTCTAAGGACGGCAAAACGTATTGCTACGTTTTCACCCTTTTAAAAACGTTTAAAATATGAATTCGTAGATTGCAAACAAAATTTACAAATTTATGTTTAGTTTTAGATCAATTCTTTATTGTTCACACGCAACGCGTCTTCCCACAAATCTAACTGAATTTTTACTGACTAGTAGTCTGATTTCTCCTGTCTTTTTATAGGCTCACGAAGAACATTATTGAAGTGGAATGTTCGTGTTCTCGCTTTCCCGAGAACGCTCGTAGTTTCATTGTCTATCCCCTTATCTTTCGCACCCATGGTTTTCTTACTGTTTTTTTTTTTTTTGTGGCTTTTCTTTATCACCTTAATGCTAAACGATGGTACACCGTTTCCATTTTCGTAACAATACTATTTAATAAAATTACG
Organism: Sarcophaga peregrina; assembly: GCA_014635995.1. Taxonomy (NCBI): domain Eukaryota; kingdom Metazoa; phylum Arthropoda; class Insecta; order Diptera; family Sarcophagidae; genus Sarcophaga; species Sarcophaga peregrina. The sequence continues at coordinate 57,589,250 of CM025793.1, read as the reverse complement.
GTGCTTTGAGGATATCAATTATGTACTATCAAATGACTTTATGGTACTTCAAAATTCAAAATTACTTTAAGAAAGATGTTTGAAAAGAAAGAAGTTTGGAACAATTTAATTAAATATTTACACAAATTCTTAAGTTTAAAAAAAAACAGAATCATTCCGTCGAAGCTCTGAATTATCTAAATGAAAAAGTGAAATTTCCCAGTCAAGCTCTATCCGTATCCATCATTGGCTGTAGATTTCAGAATCGTTTGTAGGTGCGACAATTTCCTATTAATCGTACTTAACGTGTAGCACAAATTTTCTTTATTGAAAATAATATTTGCCATCTTACTCAACACCTTGATTTCTTTCTGATTTTTGTTGGACACATTATTTTCATATAAAACGATTAGTTCTCTTGCCAAAAATCCAATTTTTGTGAATATCTCTCTCAGTTTTGCCTAGAGCGAAATGCGATTTTAATTCCAAAATTAAAACATCGAAAGCAAAAAAAACATTTCGATGGTGCTTTTCTAGCTACAGAGTTTAAATACCAACGATTTTTGGCAACCGGAAACTACTGATCCTTTTCTTTCTATTGTTGTCGAACTGCAGAAATGTTTTTTCGGGAGCCTGGTACTTATACAGAATAATATCACCTTAATCATTTAATAATTAAAATGTTTAGTTGCCTGATTAATATTACCGCAGATGTTACATTTTAAAACCTACTACCAAATAATTTGCAATCAAACAATCTAAATAGTTTTTTATTTTATGCAAAAGTTGATTATATACATACATAACACTGTGCGACAGTGAAAATACACCCGGGTAACTACATATTCCATTGTGTTCAGTTAGTTGAGTAGAACTCAAAAATACCTTCTCTATATTCCTCGAACCCTCGAAACTTGTTTTATTTGACAAAAACTGTTTTTTTTTGGCTTTACGTAGAAATTTCTGGATTACTAAACATTTCCGATCCGATTTCCAAAATTTAGACTTCGTTGGGGAGAGATGGGCCTTTAAAACGATGTATATATATATTATTTGACTTAATATGCTATAGGATTTGATGAGGTAAACTTCGAATTTTGTTAAGTTTGTCTATTCATAGTAGCGAACTTTAATAAAAAAAATATAGGATAAGTGATAATATTCTTAAAATCTATTCTCTTGTGAAGAGATTGAGTCATTTGATCAAATCGGACTAAAATTACCGTAGTTATTATTTAAAGAGTGTAACTAGTATTATTTCTTATATCTGTAAGTCATTTCATCAAATTTACCTTTAGTTCAAAAATTTTCAGAATTTTTGATGGATAATTGAAATATTTTCCCATAAATAATCAAAATCCATCATATAGTCTGAACATTTTTGAACTAAAGGTTTCGATTTTATCAAATGATGACTCAATGTCTTCACAAGAGGACAGAAAAATTTGTATTTTCCAAGTTTACCTCATCAAATATCATACCATATTAAGTCGAATAACACTTATATGTATACCTTTTCAAAAGGTCCATATCTCTCCTTTGCAACAAGATTTAAATTTTGGAAATCGGGTCAGATATATTTGAGTAATGCAGAACTTTGTGCGTAAAGTTTGAAAAAACAGTTTTTGTCAAATAAAACAAGTTTGGAGGGTTCGAGAAATATAAAAATGGTATTTCTTTTTATATTTCACTATGTTCAATATGTCTGACCTGGCGTTTCAACCACGCCAGACCAGTTAGACCTTACGTCTAACAAACCGACACACTACCTACTAGACTACATTGACTTCAAAGTATATAAAACGATCAAATTCGTATAAATTGTTTACTATAAGTTAAAGGAAAAGTTTAGTCTAGAATATTAAAATTCCACAATTTGATGCAAATAGCAAAAAAAGGAGCCCAACATTTAAAACCAAAGAAAATATTTTTGTATTGTTAAATGTATATTTCACAGTATATGAGGCATATCTGACAGTAGAAATGTATTTAAAGATTTTGATCCATTCCGTAGAATATATGAATTTTCTATTCATTTTATAAGTACACTCGGGTCTCGTTTTAAGCGGATTTTCTTATGCGAATTCGAATTTAAGGGGTTTTAAATGAATTTTTTTTTTCTTTTAGTTTCTTAGTAGATTTTAAAATGTTATGATACTTTTTGAACTTTGAACTGATATAATCATTATGGTGTGTTTCATTTTGTCGACACTAACCAGTGAAATAATTGATAAACTTGACTCACTAAAGCAAGATGCTTTAGAAGCCGATATCGAACTCATAAGTTTAGTGGCCGCCAATGAGAAAAACGTGGATAGTGGAAAGAGTGATTTCGAAGAAAGCGTTGTACAATTCAATCCGAAACAAATTGTTAATATCCTCACCAAGGTTAATGTTTAACAAAATCTTATTCTTAGTATGGACCAGGACACCGAAAGAGCATTGATTGATCTGTTTTCCGGATATCATGAGTTGCATAGACAATTTAAAAACTCAAATTCACAAAGTTTAATAATAGACTACATATCCTGCAATAAAAGAAGCAATTAAACCTTCTAAAAATTCGTTTATCTAGTTCCTACATGTTAGTGGTTTAAGTCCATTAAAAAAATAGTTAATGATAGCAATAATCACAATCCTACGTAATATTTTTTTTGTAAACTGTTTAAGTCTAGTATCATAAAAATCGCTATGATTTGGGACACTTGAAAATTAGCTAGTTAACCAAATGCAAAAATATTTATTTTGTAACTGGTTTAAGTCCATTAAAAGAAATAATTTTGATATGATTTAAAAAACACTATAGAGATGATAATGATGTAGTTGCATGTAAAATTTAAATTTATGCGGTTTTTAAGAAATTTGAAACGAATCATTAATTTTTATTTAAAGTTAGAGTATCGTTTTTTTTTTTTTTTTTTTTTTGAATGCATCTATCGCAAAAAGAATGATAAAATTCTTCATACGCTTCACATACACGCTGTCAGTGTCAAGCCATTATGTGTTTATAAGCCTACAGGCTACATTAAATACTGCTGCATTTTATTCAGAATGTGCTTCTGAAAAATGAAAAAGTTTTAAAACGCCTATATTTCTAATTGTAGATATTAAGCAAACATTACATATGTTTAACATATTTCTGTAAACTGTGAGCGGCTTTAAGAAAATATCATCAATTTTTATGAGGCACTTCAGTACTGGTACATCCATCCATAAATCAAAAGAATTTTATCTCCTGTGGAAACAAATTGTTTCTGCCCCATAAATGTTTAAAGACGTTCTTTAACGACGCAACACAATAAAATCAACAAGTAGATATTAAATGTATTTAAGGTTTCCATCTTTTTTCCTCTTTTTTCTTTATTTTTTTTTTCTCTCTTTTATTTATATTTTTATTCCTTTAAAAAAAATCTTCACATTATTTTTTATTTTTGAAAATTTACGCTTAAATGATTTGCAAATAAAATTTTCTAAATCACATCTAAGCCATTAAGATGAAGAGATGATTTCTGTTTTGTGAATTTTTATGGGCCACATGTCATAAAACAAACCTTAAGTATTTCTTTCTACTGTTACTTGTTGTTGGTGTTGCTGTTACTGTTGATTTTTATTTACAAACGAACAGAATGCAAAAAAAAAAAAAATATCCCCCAACATTAATCCATGAGAAAGGAAACTTTAAGAAACAAAATAAAAATCCACCTAAACGAACATAAACGGAACTAAAAAATACTCTCTTTGGTCTTTGTGTGGGTAAAATTTATCCAAGGATATCATTTTAACCGTTGGATGGATTTTATTTTCTCTATTTTAAATGTGCAAAAGTGAAAGTACCGATGCTACATACATACACAAGCCCATACATACAAACATTTTTTTTGTGTGTGCGTGCCGAAGAGTGTGAGTATTTAAGGACTTGTAGCCAGCATAACTGGAGGCAAATAAAACGTACAAATGTATGTGCATAATTTTATTATAAAAACATTTATCTCTCATCCTCCAGCTCCATTTCTCCCAATTTTCTCTTCTTTTTAATTCACATCTTCTCTTTTAGCATCATTATCGCAACCGAACGAACACAGTGACAATTTTAAATCCATCGGTGTGCTGGTATATGTTAGGATGAGTGTTGGCCTGAGTTATTTTATTTTCTATATTTTACTTGTACAAAAACAACGATTCAAACAAAGTCTGGCTATACATTGATGTTGATAAACAGAAAGATAAACGATAAAATGGGACATACTACAGGCAGTCAGACGAATAGAAAAACAAACAGCATTCCAATGTATTTGACTAACAAAGTCATTCTTACCCATCCTCGTACAGAAAGTAATTCTCAGTCCAACTCCATGTGATTCTTTTAGAGAGTGAATGTGAGTTTATTCCGTTGGAAAATTTCCTGATACTTTGTACCTCACTGGTTCTATCAATTTGCACCTGCAACCACTTGCCGACTGGTGTATAAAATTTTGCATGTAAATATTTAACCAAAAAAATAGAAGAAGTATTAAGAAGAAGGAATAACAAGAATTGGATATAATTCGTCAAAGGACTTAAAAATTAAAGAAAATGAAATGTTTAAATGTAATTTAAATTGATTTATTTTTTATTATATTTCTGCAAATTAGTCCACAGGTTTCGTTTAACTGATATCTTCAAACTGATTTAAATACTTTCTTTAAAATTCTGTCATTACTGTTTTGACAAAACCTAACTTCCACTACAGTGACACATATTCTTTCGAACAATCGTTAACTCAAAACCTATATCATCTTAATATCTCGCTGCACAAAATTGACTCAATTCTTAATAATTAAACAATCCATCATTTTCATTTACGATATCATCAATACGATTTGGCCTCGACTGAAGACTGAAATAGTATCAAGCCTTAACGAAGCTAATTGGAGTTTTCCACAAGATTTAGAATGGAACTGCATGCAAGCCATTTCATAAGTGGGATGCAAAAATATCACGTTGACGATTTGACGATTTATGTCCTTATTTTGACGATTTTTAAAAATTAAAAATTGGAACCAATTTTTTTTTACTTTAGTACATTAAAAGCCTCCTTAAGCTTTGTATTTGCTTTACAGTTGTTACTGTTAGAAATTTCTACTAACAAGGAGTAAAGTATTATATTTGTAAGTTCTTTTCGAATACCTGTGATGATTTTTATTTTTTTTTTTTTAATCTCTTAAAAGCAAAAAAATTTCGACTCCTAAATAACATCGTAGCTGAGGATAAATTATCATATGCCGTTGCAGACAGTTTTAAGAATTCGATTATAGCTTTAATATTGCCATTGGATGAACAAAGACAAGTGCGCTTACTTTTTTTCATATGACCAACACTCAAAGGATGGCATTATGTTAGGGACTAGGAAATACATTATAGGAATGAGAAAACAGAGGACAATGTTTATGGACATTAGGTCTAAATATTTTTATACCATAAGTAACAGGAAAGGTCTCTGGAGAAAGGGAGTTCTACATACGAATAGTCAGTCCAACAAACGAACTTTGTCTGTAGTACAGTGTGGTATACATTAGCCAATCGAATTACCGAGAAAGACGAATATTACGTAGGAATACATTATTTTCATAAACAAGTTCCCTTATTTCGCTCGAGCAATATCCCTTGTAGTAATGTTGTCATATTGCACACTATCGTGATTAATGTGCTACTGCGGCCTCTCCTGTAAACGGTCGAGAAGTCTTAAAATAGAAGCATGAATTAGCCCCAGACATGAAAGTTGTATTACATTTTTGGTCGGTTATAAATGGTGTAAATCGTAAGTAGATGAAAAGAGTGAAGTATTTATTGCATCGTTTAAGAAACAAAGGCGCTGAATTTTTAATATTTACACCACACATGGCTATTGATGATGCAATATTATCACTGCTTAACACTGACATTAAATGTTTTTGTTTTTAAAACCTTTCAATCTATTTATTTATTTTTTCTGCCGATGTTTTACGATTTCAATGAACGTCTTTGACGATTTTTTCTCAAATATTTAACGATTTGATGCTACATTTAACTGGCAATTATGGTGGGATGTTTTATTATATAAACCACATCGACGGATTACGTATGCGAACAAATAAACAATAAATTATATAAATAAAATAAATTATTATTAATTATTATTATCGATAACTACTATCACCTATAACTAATATTTACAATGACCATATTTACTATAATCGATGATACTATGAATCCTAATACGATAATTACTAACTGTTATAATCGATGCCTACTTTTATCGATACACACATAACATTACAACCCTTTAGTCAGGATTAGGACCACTGAGTGTGTTAATTTTATGCAGCAACGGCACATTATTTTTTTTGAGAAATTTTCCAAGGCAATTTTATTAACTCTCAGAGTTTTTCCCAGAAATCTGCTGAAAGGAAGTCCCCGCAGAAATATTCTCTTCATATTTCATTTTGCTGAAGACACCTGACTTGATCCTCGGCCTCATTTCTAATAAGCCAACATATTACCTATTAGACCACGGGGACTACTATTAATACTAAGTACAGTGCACTCGCGATAATATGAACTAATTAAAACAAAGCCTGTTCGAAATTATTCATATTTCTAAATTCCTTAAATTGTTGAAAATATGTTGTTCGCTTGCAAGGTAAACACTTTTCCCGCTTAAATAAAAGTTTTCTTTTCATTTAATAATTTTATTTATAGTTTTATATAAAAAAGTAACACATACGTACATAACTAGCCATTATAACCCTTCAGTCAGGTTAACGACCTAGTTTCTTAACACCACTTATGTTGTGTGTGTTAATTTTATACAAGAGTGGCGGGATCTACAGTTTAAACTCGACTCCGAACGAAATATTTTTGCGAAACATTGCTGAGAGTAAGTCGTTGAAGAAAAATTTTTTCATCTTTCGTTTTTGATGCCTACCTACTAGACTACGGCGACTTCATAAAAAAGCAACTTCTTTCATTAAATTTGTAAATGTGTTCAAATAGTTATACAACACAAAGCTCAAACTAATCTTTAAAAAATTCGGTATTTTTTTTTTTTGCTGTTTTTAGAACGAGAGGTTTTAAAACAGCCTTCTACCTTTCGTAACTGTGTCAATACATTTAAGTTTCGTTGTGCAACCATTTCACTATTAAAAACTTCAACAGCTCCCTGTTCTTCATCGTTCGTTTTGGCTTCTCCGCACAATAATCTTCGTCCAATATTTCACATTAGATAGCATTCTCATATCATTCTTTAACTTTCAATGCTGTAAATTCAATCTATAGAAAAATGTAGAATAACATAAGTATGTACATACAACTTCAAGCCTTTTACAGTACATTAGCACATTACAAAGAATACAAAATTCGTGTCTCAGATTACATAAAATATTGGCCGCATTTTCTTCTAAATCAATTAAATTCATTTCTAAGTAATGTCCAAGGTTACTTAAAGGGATTTCATCTTCAGAATCATCTTGATTAACCGCTACATTTAAAAAATTTACTATTAAAATAAACATAAATCTCTCGGGATTTCCCAAATTTTTAATCATTTGTAACTGAAGTTTTTATGCTTTAAAAATAAAAAAAAAACTGTTCATATTTTAAAGCCTTTGTACAATGTTCATATTTTATAGTAGTCAATGGTTAAGAAAAAGTGTTCAAATTTTAGAGTGTTCATATTATCGCGAGTGCACTGTACTATTAGTGATAACCACTGTACCATTGTACTATAATCGATAACTACTGTTATATGTTAACAATAATTCGTTAACTGCGATTTCCAATAAATCAATAGAGAATATTGTTAATAGCTATTGATAAGATTGTCATTATTACGAATGTAGTAAGGTTTACGTCCTAGCTTCTCGTGACATCAATGTAGTGTGTGTTAATCGTAACCACAAGTGGCTATTCCTACAATTGGATGTCGAATTTGAACAACATATTTTTGAAGAATCTTTAAAATCATATACGCGGGATCATCAATCAATTCGTGAATATACATAGATTTATGTATATCAATCAAAAAATTCTATTCTAAACTGAATTCTAAATAAAATTATCATGGTTTAATCTCTAATTCTCTGAGATACGATCGAATACTTATCGAATATTATCACAGGCTGCATTACCAAAACATTTCCTCACTTATACTGAAACCAAAGCTCTCATGAACATGGAATATAAACGTAAATTCCCTTAACCCTCCTTCAACGCAGTTTCCTTTAACGCGTCTTCGCTACAACGCGGTTCCCAAAATACGGACATTTTCTTACAACGCGATTTTTACTAAAATTTTTGTGTACGAAATTTTTTTCAAATATTTACTATTTTAATTTGGAAAGGTTTTCTTGCACTCAAGCATATGTTTACAAAGTGACAATCAAATACAAAATTGTGTTAGAGCTGCCAAAATAATGTTCTACGACGTCAAAATTAAAAAAAGGGATTTCCCCGCGGTTCTTCCTTGACAGCGATTTATGCTACTTTCATAAAGTTATCGTTCTATTTTGGCTTTAATTTATTAAATCTTTAAACTTGAATATTTTACGTAGAATTGAAATTTTATTTTATTTTGTTTAAATAAATGAAGTGTTATTAAATTACATAAAATGTCAACAAATAAATACACAAAAATATATTTAGCACACACTTTTATATACAAATTCCAATATTTTATTGAAAAATTGTTTACTTTGGAACCAAACTCTGACTGTTGTAGGGAGTTTATACCTCCTACGATACGATTTTCCGTATTAGGCGTTGTAGGAGGGTTAGGTGCATAAAAATTAAATATAAAAGTTTAACGTTTAATGCTTAAATGTTATAACAGCAACAGCAACAACAGGAATAATAAATGTTTCTGTGATTTACTCCGCGCAACACTTTAAAATGCGATGTTGTTATGCGAAATGATACGATATGATGGGCCTCAGGTTGAAAAGCAACACTTGATGGTCACATGGTTGATGTTTGTATTCCTTCTATGTATGTATGTAAGTTACTCTTGTTGTTGTAGCTATAGCTGTTGCTATTGCTGTTACAGTAATCGCTCACATATTCGAACAGCTTTGTTTTTGAGGCAATTCTAATTTCTGAAGGTTTTTTGCCCGATTAACAAATAAAGAATTAAATTTTTTTAAATCAATTTTATTTGATAAAAACAAGAGAGCAAAATGTAACAATTCATAATCTGGCTACAAAATACATAAATGCGACACAAAAACACATAAAATACGGTGATTCCCCAAATAAATAGAATTTGAGGATTTCTTGTGTTAAAAAAGCAAAAAAAGAAAAAATACATGCTCAGAAATTAGAATTTTAAATTCGAATTTTAGAGCCTATAATGTATTGCAAGCACTGATTGTAATTTCTGGAATTTCTAATTACTGGAGGTTGTAATTTGTGAGCTTTCACTGTATTATTATTACGTTTGTTTGCCAAAAGGATATTGAAGTTACTAAAGCATAAAATCACAGCCAAACAATATTCAGGCGCTAAATATCCAAAGCAGCAAATGGCAATTGTAGAAACGGAAATAGAAAACCAAAAATTCATCCTTAGTAAAGTAGAGACCAACACACGTACACACATACACACACACACATACAATGAAAATCTTCAATAGCATTTCAGTATTCCACTTTCGAAATATTCGAACTGAATTCCAAAATTTTAAATGAAAAGTCTTTTCCACTCGTTTCTGTACTCTCTCTCTCTTCCTCTCACTTGGTTTAAGTTAAACAATTTTATACAAAAACAAAAATATTAAAAATAAAAAAGTAAATAAAAATAAAAATGAAAAAATTATTTTACCTTTAAGGCAGACATACGTTTCATTTCATTTTGTATTTGTCAGATATACAAAAACAACAACAAATACAATAAAAAAAAAATAAAAAAATATTTTATAAGGGGTAGTGGATGAATTTCTTTTTTTATTTGCTTTACTTACGCTTTGCAGTGTTTGTGTTACGAGATATTTTGCCAGAGTTTGTAAGGAATTTAATCGTGTTCTGCGTTACGCAAATAAGAATCGGAACCGTTGAGTTTAAAAAAAAAAACAAGATATTTCAAATCACTGCGAAATTGGATATCACTTTCTTTTTATTAACACATTTGCTGCCAAGGATGTATTCCGCACTGTCAAGACGAGTATACTCGTCCTACTTTAAATATATTACAACATGCAGGCTTTTAAATTCGGAAATTTTTTTGCTTGAATTTTTTTATGGGATTTGTAACAAAGTTCAATACATTATGGAGGTTTATCAGTATAACACTCAAAATGTAAATGGCAATAGGAATGACTATATAAGTTAGGCTTGGCAGCGAATGTGTTAACCAAAACAAAATTTTCAATTTTTCATTAATTTTTTTTTTTTTCATTTAATCTGCTGGGTATGTGCAGAAAGAAATTTTCACCTTATTGGCCTCGATGTCAGTTTGTATGAGTACATAAACTGAACAGATATTAAACATTAGAGGTTGCTTATGGCTTATATTTTATAGTCAATCGTTCAGATAAAATGTAAGTGTTCGCGATTATTTTATTATTCCATTCATTAGTGCTATTTATAAGGAGACATCTAACAGGGAATTTTTGTAGGTAAAAACTACCATCTGGTTGAATCTACATCTGTCAATTAGTTGTCGCTTATTCAGTTTGTTGCGACAAATCGCTATTGGCGACCATACACAAGGAAGAGTGTTTGTTCATTGGACTCTGGAGCAAGAGGCACACTTCTAAGTACATAGGCAAATAAAATTGTCGAATTTGGGACGACATCTGTAAGCGTTCAATGCATGGCGCTTTTGAGCCTGCTCTCATTGGGGTTTTTGATGCCTAAAATGGGATTTAATTGGAAAATTGAATTCTTGGATACCAAATATTTTTTGACATGAACTAAAAGTACAGTAATTCTGCTTCACCCTCTTAAAAAATGTGTCTATACCAAGTAACGTTACATTACTACGCCTTTTTGAAATTTAAACTTTTTGATGTTTTTTAATCTTTCATGAAAAAAACCAAATTTTCAGCCGAAATTTAGTTTTCGGCAAGTTTTTAAGAAAAAATACTAAAAAAAAAAATTTGAACCCCTAAAATTTTGTCAGAACATATATTTTGAAGCAGTACACAGAATCAATCAGAAACTCAATTTTGAATTGTTTGGCTGTTAGCTCCTTATGCATTTCAGATCATGACTTTTATTATTTTTATTATAGATTTATCTTCTTAATGCGAAATCAACCGAAAAATGTCTAAATATGCAAACAGTAAAGCTCTCACGATTTAATTCCCATTTTAGGCATCAAAAACCCCAATGTGCGGCGAAGTTGTCAGCCCATATTTCTTTAAGAACAATGTTAGTTAAACCTTTACTATCAATGGCGAGGTCTGTAATACTCAATTCTTTTAACCTAAATTAAGCGAACTGGGCACCAACGATTATTGGTTTCAAAAGGACGATGCTACATTACGCCACAACTCACGCCATATTTCAAATTTTGTTTGACCCATTTAAAGGTATATTAATTTTATGTAGGGTTGTTGTGAGATTAAACCCCATTTATTAATCCAGAGAAGCCGAGCGGTCATTTTAATGACATCAAAAGATCTTTCAAACGAATAAAAAATGTTAATGATATTTCACACACTTTGTTTTATTTTAATTTAAAGATAGGAAGCGCTTAACCCATTCGTTCCCACTGTACTCGCTTGAGTACAACGACTTTATAGCGCTATATACAGGTTTTAAAAAAAATTGTTTTTCATAACATTAATAGAGAATGTAAAGAATTAATAGATAGTAAAAGAAAGTAAAAAATATAACGGTAAGTTATCAGTCTCTTTTACCTGTAAGTGTTCTTATTTTTTGTCCTTTTTTGCACCACCCATCACATGTTGACGTATGCATATCTTTTGTATTTTAAACTAAATGCTATCGAAGTTTTATTTTGTTTTTTATAAAACCAGCACTCAGGGGATGACCCCTACTCATGCAGTGCATTGTGCAGATTTTTTAGGAAAGCTGGAAAGAGAGAGGGAAGATGCGAACGGTAAGGAAACGAGTTGCTGCTGGCCAGTGCTATACTTTCACCATTAGACAGTTTACAACAATCGTCCACAAAAAGCCCGCAGTTTCTCACACCACTTCTGTTGTGTGTGTTAATTTTATGCAGAAGTTGCGGGACCTACAGTTTAAAGTCGACTCCGAACGACAGATTTTTGAGAAACATAAAGAGAAAGAGAAGAAATCGCCGAAAAAATACTTTTTGTATTTTTTTTTTTATTTTTGATGTCTGGCCGGGGACTCGAACCCTGGCTTTACGCCTAATAAGCCAACACACTACCTACTAGACCACGGCGAAAGTAAAGTAAGCAGATTAATTAACTATAATTTACTAAAAAAAATCTCTGTGTCAATTTGGGAACACTTAATTATTAAGGTTTTATAAAAAAAAAAAAACTGTTTCCTCTACTTTATTTATTTTTGCATTATTGTATAGTGAAAAGTGATCTGAGCAAATATTAAAGGAAGCAATTTGACTACATTTATTGATGTAATGATAGGTATATTAAATTTCTTTAAAAGTACTCATGCAGAGGTAGGCGGCAATTAAAGTTATATTTTCTGCCTAAAGCACTTTTAGTTTCATAAAACAAATGTAAAAGATCTTAGAAAACAGACTGCTGCTCCAATTTGGATACAATGGCCACAACTATATAGTATTTGCATAACAGTAACATAACAGTACTTGCACAATGGCGACCAATTACGATTCTTATGAGCCAGTAGGAAAAAGATGGTCTTTTGGAAAAAAAGCAAAAAGTTGATATGAAAATATCTCACTAGTTCCAAACTTATAATAATAGCATGGGCGGAGTTGATGAAATGGACTAATCTATGCCTTTATATGGCTATATCAAATGCGTGGCGCCTACATGAATTTTTTAAAGAAAATGCTATGGATCAATTACAATTTCGTCGATCCATAGCTACGTTTTATCTAAAACAGTCGTCCAAAAGACATTCTACTTAGCCTTTGTCAAAAAATTTTGAGGGTCTACATCTAGATGGCGCAGATCGTGTTCCAGAAAAGCATCCAAAGCAGGTGCATTGCGGCATCTGCCACAATAAAAGCCGCTGGAGATGGGAAGAATGAAAAAAAAAACATTCGCCTTTGAAAAAAATTGCTTTGCAAAATATAACTTATAAGTGGCCATTGTACCCATTAGGGTACACCCCTCTAATATCCTAAATATTTGTTTTTTTTTACTTTTTGTTTACATTTCTGTTTTTTTGCATTGTTAAAAATAAATAAACATTGAAATTTTAAAAATTTAACTTGTACTTTTTGTTTGGCTATAAATGGGCTAAGGTAGATCCGAATAAAATGTATTTTAACATAATAAATAATAATTTTTATTGGTTTTAAAGATTTTTTTTTTTGGATCTAATGGGTTAAAAAAGATTCCATAGTACATTTAAGTTTTAAGAAAAACATACACATTCATGTTGAGGCTTTTAAAAACTTCTTCAATTTTTCACCAGATCCAGTATCATGCCTTTTGATATTTACATAACATAATTGGTCATTACAACCCTTCAGACAGGATTATTGACCTGGTTTCACACACTACTTATGTTGTGTGTGTTAATTTTATGCATAAGTGGCGGGACCTACAGTTTAAAGTCGACTCCGAACGACAAATTTTTGAGAAACTTTTCATGGCAATTCTTTTTTCTCTCAGAGTCTTTGCCACAAATCTGCTGAGAAGAAATCGCCGAAAAATACTTTTTGTATTTTATTTTGATGTATGGCCTGGGGCTAGAAGCTTGATTTTACGTCTAATAAGCCAACACACTACCACTATACCATGGCCACCTCCTTTTTGATATTTTCGTATTCTAAAAACCATTAAACACGTTTGTGTTCAGCATTTTCAAACGATTGCACTCTTTTAAATGGTGATTGCGTATGTGTGTGTGTCTTGTTATGTATGTACTAGTATATATGTGTATATATAAACCACTTTTAAATGTCTATATAATGGGGCTAGCATACACTCATACATACATAAATAAGCATTATCATCATCGTGATATTATCAATGTTAATACATACGTATTCCTTTAACTGGGTCTGTGGATGTGTGCGAAAGAGCAAATGTAAAAGTAAAATACATCGGCAGGTTCTGTTCATAGTTGTTGGAGTTTTTGGCAATTCACTCTTGCCTCTCGATTTCTTCGTTTCGTCCTTTTTTACAGTCGTCGATACTCCCAGACATAAAGGCATTTATGGTATGGCACTAGAGTTGTAAAATTTCGTAAACAGGAATTTTACATTTTCATGTGATAAGAATCTTTGATTAAAGTAAGTTTTTTTCATCATTACATTTGAAGAACTCAAGTTTAGTTTGTTTGTTCGCAAATGATTTGAAATCCTTTCATTTGCCTCTCAAATAATGCTTTTAAATTATTTTTTTTTAAATAAATTTAATGCAGTCTACAAAATAATCTTAAGCAACTATAATTTAATGAATGTTTTCAAACTAATCGCAGAAGATATGTATGTGAATTAAATATTCGTCTTGGTTACTAATTGTTCAAACCACTTTAAGTTGGGTTTGATATTTGAAATAATGTCAAATTATTGTTTTGGTTTTTAACCCATTAACAGTTTATGTCGAGTATACTCGTCAAAATGAAATGGAATGCACTCACTGAATGGCGGTTATAATTGTTATTACGAGTAAGATATGAACATAAGCGAAACCAAATTTTTAGCATTTTCTGACAATTTAATTTTTATTTATTTTTATCGGTAAAACAAATTTTGTATTCCAACATCGAATATATATACAAACATAATATATTTTCTACCATAATTTTTTAATGTTATTGCCGTACTTAAATTTATCGTTTCAAAAATAAATTATGTTGACAAAGCTTTTCGGATTGAAACTAACAGACAGTTGAAGGGTTAAACATTTCCATTAGAGTTATTTATCAATAAAAATTGTAAAAATGTAAAAATGTTTGACAGCATTTGCATATCAAATGAAATATAAATTTCTTAAATATTTACAATCCAAAATATTTTTAAATACAATATCAAAAGGCTGTGTTTAAAAACAGAATGTAAATTTATTTAAACTTCGTACCCAAGGTTTCAAAAGTTCTAATAGACTAGACACAAAGCTATATTCAAGAATGTTAAGTCATTGGTTTAAAAAATTACTTGTTTGCTATCCGCTAGTCCTGTTTTTAAGTTGGAACAAACAAACCGGAAACCCAGAGATCTACCAACTTTCGCTCTTTTCAAAGTAATGGTCATAATGACAAACCATCATTTAGTGATGGTGTGCAACAATCTGATCAGCAGCATCCAATACGGTTTTTCTAAGGAGAATATAACCAGTCTGTTCAACAAACTGGTGCCAGCAAAGTTATGACTCTAAAAGTTACCATGATTCAAGCTCCAAATCAGACATCTCCATCAAAATGAAAAAGTACGTCATCGGCGACTTCTTCTCAGGAAATTTTTGACAATAACTCTGAGAGTAAGTGAAATTGCCATAAAGAGCTTCTCAAAAAAAAATTGTCGTTTGGAATGAACTTTAAACTGTAGGTCCCGCCTTTTATGTATAAAACTAATACACACAAAAACATTGGTGTGAGATATTACAAATTAGAGAAATCACGGTACAAAGAAATGGAATAACTGTAGTTTTGCTTTTAATTAGATTATACAGTCAACCCTCCTATAACGCGGTGAGTGCGTACAGCGTTATATGGAAACCACGCTATAAGAAACTCGGATGGAAATCGCGCTATAAGAAACACAGAATTAACACAAATCACAACATTCGTACCGCGTTATTTGGAGACCAAAAAATACAAAAGACAAGATAAATTATAAATTATTTTTATTGAATTTAAGAGTTCCTATAAGGATTAATAAAAAAATTAAATAAAAACTAAAAAAAAAATTAAGAAAGACTTGTAAAATAATGTATTTTTTTTTTAATATTTATCCTCACTTGGTTCATCTTCATTCATTGTTTTTTTAAATTGAAAATCCAACTATTATTGTTTTGCACGGTACTGTATCTGGGCTGAGCTTTTGCGGCGAAAATAAAACTTATATGAAACCATCTTACAGTATCTAGTTACCAGGGACCGTAACTGTTATAACTTTTATCGTAAAAGTCAGAAAATAACAAAAATCGAAAAAATAAAAGTCAAAAATAACTTTTTTTTTTTTAATAAAAAACAGGTTTTTAAAAAGCATCGCATTTTATACAAATTTGGTCTTTGCCTTGCGGTTGCTTTTTAAATCAAAAATTCAAAAATAACAGTTATTTTCGGTCCCTGGTAGTTACTATTAATTCATAGGCTGTGCGGAAGGAACTTATGGGATGAAGTTGAACGCCAACCGCGTTATAGGGGGGCTGTCGCAATTATATGGAAACTATGTTCTGAGAGTACCGCGTTATAGGAGGGTTGACTGTATTACTTGTTCTGAAAGCTATATCAAAAGATATTTCCACCATCAATAGCCTTCTTTTTTCCTGATCCTGCAACTTTATTTCTTTTTACTTAAATTTGCTTCTGGAACATAGTCGTACTAAGCCACCATGGAACGGAAGTCTAGGTTGGGTTAGGTTAGACGACGTGTACTTGTCAATTCTGACAAGTACAGTACTCGGTGGTCGAATTGACCCATTGTACAACGTCCTAGCTTCTCACACCACTTATGTTGTGTGCGTAAATTTTATACATAAGTGGCGGGACCTACAGTTTTAAAGTCGACTCCGAACGACACATTTTTTGAGAAGCATTCCATGGCAATTTTTTTAATCTCAGAGTTTTTGCCAGAAATCTGCTGAGAGAAGTCACCGAAAAATTATTTTCAAATTTTCGTTTTGATGTCTGCCTTGGGATTCGAATTCGGGTCTTTCGTCTAATAAGCCAACACACTACCTACTAGACCACGACGACTTTAATTATTAATAACGGAGGTCTCAATAAGCGATAATTTTAAAGGCAGCTGGAAAAGGCACCCAGGAAATGTCTAATAATTTTGAAGTTGGCATGGTCTAGTTGATAGGGGGTTATCTTATTAGACACAAGCACCTGATTCACACTCCGCCTTAAAAAACTCGAACAACACGAAATAATAAAATAAATTCTTCAGCAATCTTATGTGAGTAAATAAATTTCCTACGAAAAGTTTCTTTGAAATCCGAAGTTTAGAGTGGACTTTAAACTCATGGATAAAATTATAATGCCGCGCATTGCGTAATTATTATCAACAACAACCCATGTTACATGAGATTTTTCGAGAATTTAGTCTTCAAAGAAATTTCACCCGCTGAAAAGATCGCAGATGTAGATAAGAGGTCTCCTCAGCAGATCTTTTTTCTTACCCAAAGGAATAATACTTTTTGATCAATCCAAGCTAAATTTGTCATACTCGAGGAATATTTCGAGATGAATCAGACATCCAACCCCCACCTTTAAAAGCATTAATTTAGTCAGTACACATGAAGATGAATCTTATTTTAGTTAACATTAATAAAAGGAAATTAATCTAATCTTTAATGACTGTGGGAAACTTTTTCGATTTGTAATTGACTTTTGGAAATTGTGTTCTAGTGTGTAACAAAACTCAAATTAAGTTTAAAAATTTTCTTTTTTTTATTCAACGATTTTCATATTCGAATTTAATTTAAAAAAGTTTATTTTCCTCTTTGTTTTCTCTTTTGAAAAAGTCAGAAAGCGGCAATACAATAAGATTTCTCCAGAAAATTCCGGTTGATCAACACCACTTCAAAGATCCTGTATTGTTAGGCGTTCAAATTTAATACCGAACCACTTAAATTCAAAATTAACATTACCTAACTTAAAGGCCTTTCTCTCCTCTCCTAAATTTCGATTCAATTTTACTACGACAGTTTAATACTACTTTCTAAATAAAAAGAAATCTGCTTAATTCTGATTAATGAAACGATTCTTTTTAGACTCTGTACTGTACGAAATGTACGAAATCTTTATGAAATTTTTTAACAAAATAATAAAGAAATTTGAGTAATTGGAATGCTATTGTAATAAATACGCAGACTTTATTGAATAGTTCTAGAAAATGCACAGTATTTGTGCATATTTTTAAACACAGAAATTTCAACTTTTTTTCTATTTCAAATACAATGCATAACGACTTCTAAAAGAATTCTGTAATAGGGAAAAAAATTTAATGTAACGAATTGTTTTCTCAATTGCAAAAAGAAGTAAAAAAAGAGGAAAATGTCTCAATCGTTCACGTGAATAAAATAATCGCCGTATTTTTATTTGTATTTACAAAATTTTTTCTTGACGACTCTTGATATTTTATCAGGCTGAGCAAGGTCCAGGAGCTTATATACATACATACCTACATACATAACTGATCATTACTAAGCTTCAGACAGGACTAAGCCGACCAATCTTCACACACCACTTACGTTCTGTAAGTTAATTTTATACATGACTGACGGACCTGGAGGCTGCGTAATATAAAGAAATTGAAGTCTTTTAATTTCTCAAATTCTAAAATCACTGATGACAAATTATTCACCTTCTCAGTGGTTTAAACTTGGTTTACGTAGGGTGCAGTTGAGTGTCTTGACCGTTACACCACGCCACCACTTGCTATTACAATGAAAATCGAAAGAAAAAAATTTAATTCTGTTGGAAACATTTTGTCTTATGCAACTTTGTAAATTTTTATGGCTGTTGTTCTTCTGTGTTGTTGTGGCTGTTGCAAGTTATGTTACTATTTATTAATTGACTTTAATATCAGGTATTAAGTAAAGCAGCCACTTTAATTTATGATCTCACTCTGTACACTCCCAACAACCTTTACTTAGTCATTCATAGATTCCATCATCCAGTCATTCATTCATTCATCCTTTTACTCATTAATTTAAATTGTGTACCCTCTTGCTAGACACGCATCATAAGTGTTGCTTCATAAGCATCATCACTGTGGTGTAGTTCTTCTATCATTTTCCTATGCATACGAGTGCATATTTTTACATCTGCTAAAGCGTTGCAACATTGTATCGTGCGTTTAGAAACATCTCTAATTGAGTGGCTATTAAAAGTCCAGAAGCAATAAAAGCAACATAAACCGTTAAATAGTAGCACAGATTAAAGAATTCCTTCGATGGTAAAATTATTCTTACATTAACAGCCGATATCAGGTTTGCGCATCATCATCACTTTATAGTCCACATCTGACTGATATGCATATGCAGTTTTTAAACTATTAACGCCCTCTGCAGTTTTGTTCTACGATACATGAATTATTTATTTACTTTTCATTTATCGTTCTTCTTTAAAATTTATAAAGGAAATTATAATTACCTCTAGCGAAAAGCATTTTAACATTGTGTGGCTTCCTTATCTGTACCTAAAATTTCCCCCGAGCATTTGAAGACACTACGCTTTAAATACCTTCTTATTAAACAATCTCCTAAAATAGAATCTTTATTTAACAGTACATTATTTTCATTTCCGACGCTTTTATTAATATGCCCATAAGAAAAAAAATTTGCCAGCAGTTGAAATTAAATTTACTCTCTACTGGCATTTGACAACGATTCTTCTTCCAAAAGAAAAATAAAAAAGAAACGTAAGCTTAAGCTTAAGTTTAATGTGTTTTTAATTCTACATTATGCTTCATAATGCTATCCACGATTCATTTAAGTGCCCAGCGAACAATTTTGTTTAAATAAACACACTGACACACATACATTTCCACACAGAAAAATCTGAAACCCCTTGAACAATTCGGAAAGTAACTCTGTTCGGCCATTAAAAGTGAACGAAAAATGAAAAAGTTCAGCGACAACAAAACTGCAACACGGAGAGCGTTGTTTCTCGGAAACAATAGACGACAGGATTTATCATCGGAGGTCCTGGTACAGCAGATCATTCACCTGCTTAGCTGGATAAATAATAGATTAACGAATCGGAAACAAGATGTAATAATAGCCAACAAGAACTTATGGCGACAGCGACCAACAGAATAAAAAAGGAAAGGCTTTGCGGAAGTCACATACTCCCAAGACGGGTAATGGAAAAAATAAACCCACTTAGAGGAACATTATCTAAGAAAATGTCCCCTATCCTTAATTGGCTACCGGGAGTCATGTTAACAAAGCAAGGGGCTTCAAACACGGTGATGACACTAAATTCCTTAAGAACATAAAATTTTAGTTCCGCGAAATAGTTGATCAGGATGCAGATATTGATTCACGAAAGCAGTACCCACTTTTGAAAACTTCAGACATAGCCTGTTAAGATAATCGTTTAAACCTCGGAGAAGAGAACACCATCCAAGTCTAGCTGACGGAACGAGATTAGATTGTCCCTTTTTTGATTTAGGAGAATTCGTCACTATGTGTGTGGGACCCTTACCCACTAAATTTCCTCCTCCTCCTCTTTTGGATTCTGTGTGCCCACTCCAGAACTACTGTAGCATTACTTCGAAATGGAGTTCATCTGGCCATTTGGGACCTTTATATCTATATCTCCGTCCAGATTATGTAACGAGATCTGAAAAGGTGTTTAAACATCAATTTTAACTATCTCATCTAAGGCAATTTTTTTAAATTTCAGAAAGACTTCAGTATAACTGGTAATGCTAAGCCAATTTTAGTCGCTCTCCAGAAGTATATCGCAGAAGTTTTCAACAATACAGAGGCCGACTTTGGCCTCAAGATTCGTTCTTTCTAAACTCCATCTGTCACAATGAAAGAAAGTGTGTTTTGTGTCATCAATCGACGCATCATCGTTAATGCAATTTGGTCGTGTCATCTTCCCCATTTTAAATATTTACAAAAAAGTCGCCGCGGTCTAGTTAGTAGTGTGTTGGCTTATTAGACAAAAGGCCCGGGTTCGAATCCCAGGTCAGACATCAAAACGAAAAATATTTCTTCGGCGACTTCCTTTCAGCAGATTTCTGGTAAAGACTCTGAGAGTAAAAATTGCCATGAAAAGCTTCTCAAAAATCTGTCGTTCGGAGTCGACTTTAAACTGTAAGTCCCGCCACTCATGTATAAAATTAACGCACACAACATAAGTGGTGTGAGAAGCTAGGTCGTAATCCTGACAGAAGGATTGTAATGACCAATTATGTATGTATGTATTTACAAAAATAACCGTGTACAGATAACAGCTGTGTTAAATAGCGATTAACCCCATCAGATTTTCCCTCAATCCAGTGAATAATACCTGGGAGAATTTTTGCCGTCCATCTACCACTTGTTTCAGAGTTCCATTTCTCTTGCCAGTGTTGTATGGTTCACTTTCTGCCATCGTCGACATTTAATGTCCCTGTGCACGTTTTTAGTCTTTAGTTAAATTTAGATTGTCCCTTCGACTACCCAATTACAGTAGTATTATTCAGACTGAAGTAAAGGATATAAAGACTGCTACTATGTGATTCCAGTATCTATACTCTGATAGCAGAGAAATTAAGTGACATCAAAGTGGTCATTAGTTCTCTAGAGAGTATGTCATATCCCAAATATCATTCAAGACTACCGATTGTCTCTGGAGGAGACAGCAATATATTCAACGGTTGCCCTCATTTTGATTTACGGGTCACCTTATAGTTAATGCATTTGCAAGGCTGGTTCAACAAATAATTCTACACTCTTTTGAACAGGCGCAAAATATAAGTAATGAATCGACTTGTATATGGCACAGACCAGACAAGTTTGGTCCGATATGAATATATTCAGGTTGAATCTAAAGAAATTAATCTTTAGGTCATCATAGCAGGGGAATATCATAGTTCACAGAACGAGCAATGTCGAAAAGAAAACAGACCATGCGACATAGTCATTGTTCTACCATATTTCAATAAAATCCATAAAACTTTCAGTATGGTTGCGAAATATTAGCCAGTAATTATAAATAAATAGCGGAATGGCACAACTGGTGTTAAAAAGGGTAGTAATAGAAGGAAAGTGAGATAAATTTTATAGAGCAGAACTCCCGCCAACCGAATGTAATCTTTCTTAATTTAATTTTAATTTAAATTTATTTTTTTTCATTTTCTACCAGAAAATAAGTATCAATCAGAAATGTTCGCTATTGCTAACAATTAATGGCAATTTTACTTTTACACCCTAGCTTGTTTTTTATTATCTCTTCATTTTTTTTATAGAAATCGTTACATAACCTGTCTGATATGCCGTATTTTATTATTTTGTTCCAGAAATCAAAGTATTGGCATATTTTTACATAACATTTTTTCTTTTACAGTTAATTAAAGAAATTTTTTGTCAATTTTATCAACAAAAAGAAAAAAAATAAAATAAAGTTTATAAAATAAAAGCACCTACAAACAAAACTAAGTAATCATGGGAAAAGCTTTGTTTTGTTTTAACGATGGTGGTTTTTCCTATATATATCTTCACAAATTTATTACGAAAGAGAATTTTTGCTAAAGGTGTAGTTTGACTTTTATATTCCACTGTACTGATTCATTTGATTTTAAGTAGTATGTACCTGAATATGCACCTGAACTACAGTGAACAAAACTTATTATAAAAACCAATTCTCTTACGGTTAAAATGCTGCTATAGCGGTCTTAGGACATTGGCGCTGTGATATGCCTTTACCTAGGAGTAATTTTTCCGGGTATGTCATGTAGTGGTGAGAGACCCTGCTAACTGTTTCTTCCTACTTTTTATTGATATATTCAAAGTCTCGACTTTTTTTTATCAGGGACCGTTAATAACAATCATAAATTAAAAAATATATACAAAAAATCATTGTGTTAGAATCTATAAACACGTACACATGTTGTAATACACCAAACTAAACTGCTTTCACTGAATTACTATGATGATTTGCACAAATGGCCCTAAACCGGATTTCGACTGCCATTTATTGGCAAAAAAAAAAAATAAATCCAAACGAAAAAAGAGTTTTATTCTATCGTTGTAATATAAAACTCATTTTTGAAGTTTTATTTATTAACCCCACAAAATAAGTTTTATTTAATAACACTATGCAACAAAATAAAAAAAAAATTAAATACACCCGGCTAATGACATACTGTCGGTTGTGTGTTTTGTTGAGTAGATCCCAAAAATTTTTTTTATAATTTTTTTATTTCACAATTTTCTGGATTACTCAGATATTTTCGAGTTCAACTCAACTAACTGCACAACTTGGACTATGTAGTTACTCGGGTGTATTTTCTCTGTCGTACCATGAGAGATAAGAAATATTTTAAGGAATAAATTCACCTAAAGTTCGAAAGAAGTCGCCGTAGTCTAGTAGGTAGTGTGTTGGCTTATTAGACGTAAAGTCAAGGTTTGTACCACCGGCCGAACATCAAAACAAAATACGAAAAGTATTTCTTCCTCCGATTTCCTCTCAACAAATTTCTGACAAAAACTCTGAGAGTAAATAAACCTGCCATAAAAAGTTTCTCAAAAAATCTCTGTCGTTCGGAGTCGACTTTAAACTGTAGGCCGCGGCACTTATGTATAGGTTAATAATATTGACTGAAGTGTAGCAATGACCATTCATAAAGATTATTACTTGCAATAAGTCAATGAACCCAATCATGCTGCTATTAATGTGATGATTTTGGCTATCTAAATCTCCACAGGCTTAATACTCCTGCACAAACTCCCAATGTAACTCCAAGAGAGTAGTTAAGAGATTATTTGAAAAAATGATTACGTAGACGCTAAACCGCAAACAAAAGTCAACTGAAAAACTTGCTCATCAATACATGGCGGCAAAAGTCAACTGAAAAATCTAAACAGAACTGCTGCATTCAATACTAAATGGGTTAAATGGTGCGCTTCACGTTAAGGTATACCCTACTAATTATTGAATATGACATTTAATATACTGGGCCTTTAAATTTTAAAATTACTATGAGATCTTGTTGGGGGCACCTACACTTTTGCGTTGCACAAATATGAACTCATTAGAATTTTTTTCCTTAATTTTAAGAATTTTTTAAAATGATTTTTACAATTCATTACATAGAATTCATAAGATATATTGGAGTACTAAGACTTTTCCTGACCACTGTTTACACTTTTAAAGGTTTTTCTCACGCGGGAAAGTGGTAAATGTGCCTAACCGCACCGTTGCGGAAGTCTTCAAATCCTTCGTGTGTGGGGCCCTCACCCACTAAATCCCCCCCTCCTCTCGTGGACTGTTGTGACCACTCTGGAACTGCGGTAGTATTACTTTGGAGTGGAAACCTTTTAGCCCCTTTGGCCCCTGCATACTCATATCCGCATCTGGATTGCGTATCGAATGTTGAGGAAACATCTAAGTGTCTCCACTATTTCCTCTTGATTGGTTCCTGAATGGAATTTCGTTTGAAACGTGTGCCAGTGTCACCTATGCCGGTATGTCTACATGTTTTGCAGCCTCAAGATCTCTCTTCTTCAGTCTAAAAATGCGTTCCACGTAATTCGCCACTGAGGCCCAATTCTCTCTACTCGCAATCATAACCTCGACAATGTTAGCGGCCGTGATCGTTCCAATCATCGACGTCAGTACAGAGCGACAGCTCTGGCAGCGTGCACATTCAAAACCAGTGTGTTCCTCTTCCTCGTAAAGGCAGTAAAGGAAGGCGGTCTTGCCCATTCTCTGCAGATATTTCCTAAAATATCCGTGACCCTATAGTATCTGCGTAACGTAGTAATTTACCTTTCCAAATTTCCGACCAATCCATGGTTTTATGTCCAGAATAAGTCTCACCGTCCACCTTCTTCTATCTTCATCGCCCCATCGTCGTTGCCATTCTGGAAAGTGTTTTCCTTAAAGTGACCAGTACCTGCTATCACAAGTACGGCTGCGGCGTACACTGTACGATATGCCAACACGATACGTAATGCAGCCGTTCTCTGTACCGATAGAAGTAAGTTTGCCCGTTTTTAACCTCCAGCGTTTTGGCCCAAATTTCACTCCCATAGAGTATAATGCTGCTTCCAACCTCCATCAGGACTCTCCGTCTCGTCGGTAGCGGGCCTCTAATATTCACCAATAATCTGCTGAGAAAAACTTTTACTTCAAAACCTATATTTTTTTCCGTGTATTTCGAATTCCTTATATTAAGCGATTGTAAAGTGTGCTCTTGGCGCTGTGCTCTAAATTGTCCGTTTGCTTGGTAAATACTCATTTTGAATAATTTGCACAAAGCAGCACAACATAATTATTTGCCTTTCTAAAGATATTCAAACGTTTAACTTAATTTTTCTTTCGTTTCTCAAATAGAAAAGCATAAAACAATTTCAATGTGATTATTTTAAACGTTTATTAAACTTTATCTTCTACCAGTGCCTCGGACTACAATAATATTTTTGTGAAAGTGCTCAAATTTAAAGTGTCCAACAACAGGTTTCGTTGGCAATCATTCTAATATTTCTAAAGAGAAAGTGTTGAAAAAAACGGTTTTAGGTGTTAAATTTGCATCAGTAGTAGCAGTAGCAAAAATATCAATTTTTCAAATTTTTGTTGCAAGCCAACAATTTTCTTTTCGAATCCATCATTGACTATAGAGACCACGTAACATGGTAAAATATGTATAAGAAGTATTCAGTAACGATTGAAATGTTTGCAATGTCATGGGATAAATATTGCCAACCATAATCTGTGTACAAATGTGAGAATTTTTTTTTAAATAAATGTTAAACGTTTATTAACAATTAAAAACAATTAAGTTAGTCACCTGCAAGGGCTGCTGTGCTCGTATGGTGAATAACAATAAAGTTTTACGAAAACGTCGACTACAATAACACCAGGGTATGGAATATGCTGCCTCCGACACTTTAATGCTCTGTAATTATGCACAGAGTGATCAAAATTATATACAAAATTAATTAAGAATTTTACCTCAATCAATATTTCATTGGCATGCCAATAATAAGTGAAAAGTACGTACATCATGGTCAATATGTACATAATAATTGATATTGTTTGTGAAAAACTTTCAATCTGAACAGCAACATAAATTGATTTCCATTAATTTGTAAGAATATGTTGTCGTTATTGTCATACTTACAATATTCATGCAGAACAATAATGAACAAATGATGGCGCCAAATAGCATAAACTCCACAAAGACAATGTAAGTCACCAAAGAATTGAAGTTTTCGATATAACTGTAATTACATATAAATTGAACAATATTGTAATGAAAATGGTGTTATTAAAATGATAAACAAAAGTTCCGAAAACAAAAATAATGGACTTGTTTACATGATCAACGAATAAACAAAATTTTAGCAACAATATCAGTAAAAAAGATAAGGGGATAAAGAAGTAAACAAGCAACAACAAAGTGCTATAAAAATTAGTAGATAGAAAATTCAACAGGCAACAACAACTCTGCAAGAACGAACGTAAGCAAAATACACAAATTGCAATAAAAAACTTGTTTACATTTATAGAGATTTCGGGAAGACATTCTCATGCAAGCATGCAAGTGCATTCATCAGACTGCTGACCCTTATGATATAAAAAGCAAAACAGAGCAGACAACGGTAGTTTAGTAAGAATTCAGTCAGTCCTCTGTTGCGTGTGAGGAGTATAATTGCAGTTTAAATATCTCTGTTATAAAGATCAATTGAACATTTGTTATTGTGTATGCGAAAAAAGTATAAAGAACATAACAATTAAAATAAATTGTTGATGTTTAATTTAAATCGTTAAAGGGGCACATGGAATTGTGTGAACAACAAAGAATTGATTTACAACTAAACACAAATTTATTTTTTTTTTTAATTCCAATCAACGAACTCATATTTTTAATGTTTTTAAAATGGTAAAAATGTAACAATATTTTCCCATAAAAATCAATATTTCGGAATAAAATACAAAATGCTGATGTACAGTACGCCATTAAAGATTCTCTAACTAAAAGAACTTAATGTAAACACATATTCTTTAAACGAATGAGATATTTTCATTACGAAATTCAAACTCAAAGTCTACGGTCCATTTTGACAATGATCGTTGACGCCAACAACTTTAACCGCCCAAGTAAAACAATTTTTATATATTATTTGCATCATTAAATGACAACAGATTTTGTTGAATTTAAGATTTGCATGGTTTGTGTCTTACTCGTATACAACTGGGACTAAAGAAAACCCCACAAGAAAGATACCGGTTCACACCATATTCACCTAAGCTGATCCTATCCTCAAAGCGCTCTTGAAAAATATCCAATGTGGTATGAGCTATCTGCGACACAGCGCCTTGTTTTTAAAGCCACATGTCGTTGGTATCCAGATCATCTAAATCAGGCCAAAGAATTTGATAATCATCGAACTATAGTGTTCGCCGTTGACAATGGCGGCCATGCCAACCTTATCCTTAAATAAATATGGACCGCAAGTGTAAAATCCGCACAAAACAATAAATTTTTGAAATTCTTGTGATACTCACGGATCTCTTCTTTATTGGAAGTGTCCTAAATTCGACGTTCACGTTCTCACTCATCCAGAAATTGGAACCCATCATTGCGGATGATTATTGTATAAACATTAGAGTTAGTTCCTACCTGCTGGAGTACTTAGCCTAGTCAGCGAATATTTGTATGTTGGCGTCTGTGATCGTCCATGGTGATTTAGCAAAACAGATTATAATGGTGACAACTAATTTGTCTGACGTACCTTCAGAAAGATGTTAGCTAAAGTTCGGAAGTCCTTGATTAAGGACTCCATATACATAAGTCATGAAGCCAGAAAGAAAATATAAATTGAACGCAATCAATATAAGTGAACATCTGCACAAAACTTGGCCGTTTATTTTCGTTACCCTTTCTGTACGTAACCTACAGATTAAATCGAACAAAAGAAAATAAAAATTGAAAAAATATGGCCATTTTGTCTGAAGAGAACGTATTTCTTAATAAAATAACAGATCAGACTGCATAGAGCCAATTGATTAAACAGATGTAATTTCAATGTAGTCACCGAAGTCTCGTCCGTATTGTGTTGGCTTATTAGACGGAAGTTCCAAGTCAAAGCACCTATCAGACATCAAAACGAACATATGAAGATATTTTTTCGGCGACTTCCTCTCAGCCGGTTTGTGGCAAAAACTCTAAAAGAAAATAGAAAATTGCCATGAAAAGCTTCTCAAAAATCTGTCGTTCGGAGTCGGCTTTAAACTATAGGTCCCGCCACTCATGTATGAAATTAACGAACACAACTTAAGTGGTGTGAGAAGCTGAACCGTAATCCTGACTGAAGGGTTGCAATGGCCAATTATGTATGTATGTAATTTCAACAAGATGGCCATTAACAACTGTCAAAGTCGAAGAGACTCTGTTGAAAGTCTTGACATATCCATAAACGTCTTTTTAGTTGGAGGAAGACAAACTATTCTTTGCTCTCCGGTATAATCTTATTCTTTTCTTTTTTTCCTTCTAACTCATCGGAAATTTTATTAAATTTTTTACACGCGTTGACTGTCGTACTTTATAACATCATTTCGAAAACGGATTATATATCGTTCTTTCTGCCTATGGTAGGTACGTAAAGAATGTTGACCACATTCCCCCTATAGTCATCTTACACTGTTATTGAAAATTCTTCTTTTCTGAAAATTACAAAATCATAATGTTTTGAAAAATTTTAAGCCAAGTGAAAGCCTTAAACAACCTAAATAGTCTCCACTCTAAAGAAAATTATCGTGACCATAACCACAACTCTGTAAATTCTGTTGTTTCTTTTCCATTCTTTCTTTTCTATTTGAAATTTTGGACAATTTCAGGTTTGTTTAATAATTTTTGGTAATTTTTATTACCAATGTATTCAAGAACCCCCTTACCTCACTAATCGATTATAATAAGCAATACATCCCTTTAGAGCTTTGTATTGCTGCTCTTCGGTAGTTGCATCATTGCAGATGCTCTGAAATCTATGTTGCAAAATCATTAAGGCCGTCTTTCCAAACATAGCAAATGAAGCGAATAAACTGACGAAAGGCATATACATGGCTGTCAAAATCAAAGGTGTTGGAAATTGCATGACGTAAAATATTTCATAAACAGGCGAAGCCGTCATGTCAACGCCAGGCAAAGCAACACCAAAAGGATGAACTGAAATAAAGAAAACCGTTTATCGTTTATCATACAGAGGAAGACGACAATACAAACCTCTTCCTTCTACCAATAAAGGATATATTAAGGCTCCTACAATATCAAAAAAGGATGCGGTTAAATTGAAAATTGATACTTTCCTGGCAGATAACGTGGCATCTTTTAAAATTTCGTTCGCATACACATTATTGCTGTCCTGGCATCGAAATAAATTTCTTAAAAGAAAATATTGAACGATATTGTTGCTGAGGTGGTTGAAAAAGTAATTTTCTTGTACTTCATTAGCTTTATAAGAATATTTATCATGTCATTATATATGAGCAGGTCTAAATCTAAAATTTTCGCTACAACCTTATCCAGAAAGATGAAAAATTTTTCAATAACTTAGTACAATATAAGTATTTATGTACGTAGATATGTATTACTATCAATATCAAAGACTTTTAAAAAGCGAGATGTTTCACCCGTACCTACTGACTTCAATTACCATCGGAAAAATCCTTTTCTCAATGCTTTGTTGAGTCAGAATGCAGCTGGCCTTCAGTTCCTGAACATGTTTTCTATCGTAACTTTTTTGTCGGTAGATAGTAAAACAATAGGAAGAAATGTAACACAGCCATCTCTCTACGTATATCACCACAAGAGAATATGAACAGATCCCCACCCGAAATCGGCTCCAGGACTTGACTCCTCTACATTACTCGCATAAGGTAGTACCATGAATTATACAGTAGTGTGGCGCCGTTGTCTAGTAGGTAGTGTGTTGGCTTATTAGACATAAGACCCTAGTTCAAATCGTAGGTCAGTCATCAAAACGAATATATGAAAATATATCTTCGGTGACTTCCTCTCAGCAGATTTCTGGCAAAAATTCTGGGAGTAAATAAAATTGCCCTGAAAAGTTTTTAAAAAATATGTCGTTCGGAATCGACTTTAAACTATAGGTTTTGCCACTCACGTCATGATTTGTATGAGAAACTAGGCCTTAATCCTGACTGAAGGTGTGCTATGTATGTGGTGCAAACCACTAAAAACTTAAACTGCTCAGGTAGATTGTTTTCCAATAGAAACTTCTGCTCTGTAATCTATTCCCTATTAAGACTCAAACCAAAAAAAAAAAAAATAACAACAATAAAACTAAAAAAATCTAGTCCGTTTGAAACCGTATTCAGGTTCTCATAATATCAACGTTCACAGACTTAAGGTCAATGAAATCGATCGAGGAACTTTCTTTTGTTAACTAACTAAACGAACTAACTAATAAATAAAGTGTTATTGCAATAACCCTAACAAGATAGTGACCAGTAATAGCCTCAACTAGTTGACGGAACTCGCATTTGTCAATTGTATTGGAAGTGAAAGATAAAACTTGTTTTTGCACGGCGTGTTTAAATCAATATCCTATCGTTAGAAAAGTTGGTTATAAAAACCAAAACTTCAGTTCTCCAAAATATTTGAGTTCTAAAAATTTAAGAATTTTGGAAATTTTTTCTAGCGTTACGGGCCCTCGTTATATTCATACTATTTCCGCACTAAGCAATCGTTCTTCCACAAAGTAATAGGAAGCCATTTTCTTTAGCTTATGGATATTCAGATTTATTATTACCAAAATTATGTGACAACATTTCAAGAAAGAGAGGAAATTTTTTTTCATTTTTCGAAACCTGGGACGCGTGTACTCATGTTGCAGAGAATTCTATTCAAATGTGTTTAATCCAACGCAAGTCTCAGGTTTGTAAAATAAAATTACTTACTTCGGTGGTCAGTGAGGATTACGCCCTAGCTTCTCATCGTCCATGTTGTACATGTTAATTCTTATACATAAATGGCGACACCTACAATTATAGATGCAGGGAGGATGTCGCCGAAGGAAATATTAATCACGTTTTGTTCTTTAATTAAATTGAAATTAAATTCATTAAAAAATTTAAAAGAATTTTCTTAAATCTCTAAATAATAAAATTTTTATCTTCGAAAGTGACTCTTTCCCCTGGCAACCAAACAACTTCAACGGAGAATATTATTTAATTTAAAGATTTACTTCCTCTGTAGAAAGAGAGAGCGAGAGAGAACTACTTACTTGAATTTCTTTAAACATGGAGGACAGTTCCATAATAAATTCTTCAAATTTATCCCGATTGATAATGACAAGGCACGTACGCAGTAGAGCATCAAATATAGCGGCCGCAAAAAACGTATTCAATATGAATGGAGCCAAGTCGCCCCACATCCGAAACAAATAGACAAATTGCATCGCATTCATTATACAAACGGGTAACACAAACACATACACACGCCAATTATTGCCACGTCCCGGAAATATGACTGATAAATATTTCCACAATTTAACATTTATCGACAGCATTGGATTGTCCTCAAGCATCTTCTAGAATGCCAATAGAAATGGGAAAAAAAATTTGAAATTTTTAAATGAGAATGAAAATGATGTCAATTCCATTTTATCACTTATTTTTTCCAAGGAAATACTTGTTTGTGTTGGAGGCAAACCGCAATGTAGTAAGTACAATGAAAACGTTAAGGACACGGAAATAGTCAAGTGGTAAGACACACACACACAATGCGTTGCTTCGTCTCTTAAGAATTTCAACTGAAGGCAATCAGTGTCGAATAATATTTGCGTTTCAATTGAAATTTTTTGACAAGATATTCTCATTTAAATATCCACAAGCACCAAGCACTTGTTCTATCCACAAAACCATTAATTGACGCCGCACATACAGTAGATGTGAATGTTAAATGTTGGGCATTCGTAAATTTCAAATTAATTTAAAATTGTTTGACGTTCTTGTGGTAAGGATGTCAGGATATTATTATGGCCTAATTGCCAATTAGTGATTTAAAGTGCCAATTTCACTAATTGAATGTTACACCAACTATTGCATGGTGGATTATAGGTTTTAGTTACAATTCACTTTGAGGTTTTCTTAATTGAATGACAGTAAGGGTATCGAAGCGAGTAAACTACTGTCAGCAGTGATACACTATTATACTATATAGCAATACAGAACGTAACGGGTGATTTTTTAAGAACTATAGAAAAATGTTTCTTTATTTAAATCGATAGTACGGTCCATATAATTTAATGTTTGAAGATTATTTCATGCAAATCTTGACCGCGACTGCGCCTCAAATAAATGCTTCAATATTGTCTTCCAATGCGTCAATTGAAGCGGGCTTGTCTGTATAGACATGAGTTTTAACATAGTCCCACAAAAAATAGTCTAAAGGCGTTAAATCGCACGATTTAAGAGGCCAATTGACCGGTCCTGAACGTGAAATAAAATTTCACCGAACTCGCCTCTCAATAAGTCCATTGTTAAGCGTGCTGTGTGGCATTTGGCACCGTCTTGCAAGTCAAGCTCTTGCATTTTGGGCAAAAAAAGTTGGATATCATCTCACGGTAGCGCTCACCATTCACCGTTACGTTACGATTCGCAACATCTTTGAAGAAGGACGGTCAAATGATGCCACCACCCCATAAACTGCACCAAAATGTGACTTTTACTGGATGGATTGGTAGCTGGATGCATTGGTAGCAATGCTTCTGGCTGAACTTCACTCCAATATCGACTATTCTGCTTATTTACGTATCCTTTGAGCCAAAAATGAGCTTCGTCGCTGAACACAATTTTTCGATAAAGAAGTGGAACTGCGGCCAACTTTTCAAGAGCCTATTCACCAAAAATTCTGTGTTGCAGTAGGTCATTTGGCTTCAATTCTTGCACCTTTTATTGTTCGTTTGTAAGACGATTCATGGTTAAATTGTAAACCAAACTGAAGGTGTTGGACAGTGAAACAAAACACGAAGTGTTGCCAAAATGATGATAGCTAAAAAATCACCCATTAATATGCAATATGAGGCAGCATGTGTGTCGACACCAGTTGTGAACAGTTTGGCATTTATTAAGGAAATAAGGAATAGGATGCAGTATTTCAACATTATAAAAGAAATTTCGAAAGATTTAAGAAATCGTTCCAACATATCAATGAACTCACATGTCATACTGCTGTTAATGGGAAGATGTGATTTGCCTAACAATGTTCCCATAGGCTTAATACTATTGCATAAAGTCTCATTAAAACTTAAAAGACTATTACGTGGATCAATTAAAAAAACGGGGGAGTAGTCGCTAACTCTCAGACACAAGTCAACTGAACAACATGCTTATGAGAGCAAAAAAAAATCTGGTATACTAAATGCTAAATAGGTTCAATTGACGGTACCTACGGTATATTCTATTAAATATTACGTAAGACATTTTAATATATTGGACCTAAGATTTTAAAATTTATTTGTATTCTTCTTCGAGATTTCTTTACATTTGCGTTGCAAGAATATGGGGTATCTTCAAATTTTTTCTTATTTTTCTTATGGTTTGTGAAAATCAATAACATTTTTAGTTTTATTATAAAATAGAAATAAATTAACAAAATACAGTATTCCCACGATATACGTCGTAGAATGTTCCGGAAAAAGGCGACGTAAATCGAAACGACGTAAATCGAATTTCAAATAACTCATACTGCTCAGATGCATTTATTTATATACATTTTACAAAATAAAAAACTATAATAATTAAATTCTTATCCTCTGTATTGAATTTTTTTAAAGAGGAAATTCCCCTGATTTTGTTTATAAACATCAGAGGCGACGTAAATCGAATGACGACGCAAATCGAAGTTGTAGGGAACAAAATTTTTGGCGACGATAATCGAAACAACGCAAATCGAGGGAATACTGTAAATACAAAGAACGTAAATTATTTAAACATATTATTGCTTAAAATTCATACATTTTCTAAGATATATTGGGGTACGAGGAATTTTATTTATTTTTATTAATTATAATACAATTACAAATAATAATTAATTATATACGAGCTAAGTACTAGTGTCACAAAATCTCTGATGAGAATCGAACACACGACCATCACACTAATAGTCTAGCGCAATACACACTGCACTACCAGTTCACCCTGCCTGGACTTTTGCTGTCCAGTGTATAGACCGTGTAATCAATATAATAAACCGACTGATAAAAACTTACCGAAAATGAAGTTTCAATTTCGATTTTAATTTTAATGAATCTAATAACAAGAATTCAGTAACGAAAAAGACTAATATTAGTAAATAATTTTTCCGACCATTCTTCTTTACAAGGTGAACATCAAAACCTTAACTTATCAATTACATATAAAGGGACTTGAATTAAAAATAACTGAGAAATATAATTTTATAATTAAACTTTTCTTATAATATGTTTAAACAGATTTTCATTACTTAGAGAAGAGAATATTGATTCATATAAGTGGTGTGATAAGCTAGGTCGTAATCCTGACTGAAGGGTTGTAATGGCCAATTATGTATGTATTATAAGCTAAAATTATAAATTTTATAGAAAATTATAAATCGTAATTTTTTTTTTTTTTTCTTATTAGGGTCGTGGGTTCAATTTCCACGAGAGACATTACACCGGGCACATGGTCTAATTTACTCAGCTCGTATATAACTAGAATATAATTTGTAATTGTATTGTAATAGACGAATGCAAGAAAACTGAAATGAAATCACAATAACCTTCTAGATAATTATTACGAGTACCCTATGAGATAGAAGGGATCGTTAAGTTAAAGGGAAGAATCCTACGTTTGACATTTAAAGGTCACTTTATGTTTGAACTTGCCATATCATATGTTATTTTCGATATGGCAATTTCAAATTTAAACAAAATGAGCATATACAACAAGAAAAACGAAGTCTGCTGTTGCCACTGCGTTAAAAAAACTTGTTTAATTGACCAGTTTTACCGACATTTCTCCGGCACTGCCATATTTTTGAAAAAGTTAATCTTGTTTTATCTGTAAGTTGTAATAACAAAAATATGTTAAAGGCATGGTATAAGAAATATAGAAGGTCGTTTCATTCTCTCTTTATTTTTTAAAATATGGTTTTTTGAAGTTTCATTTTCTCACAAACTATGTATGTAGCGTTGCCATATTTATAATTTTGTTGTATATTCCCAATAAATTATTTATGACAAATGTGTAATTCAGAATTTAAATGCTCCAAATTTTTAATAAATCGGCATTAGGCCGTCGGCCCTCGGACAATAAATTTTTATATGTATAATTACCTTTGATTCCAATTTAAGCAGAAATACTTTAATATACAATTTTTTCAAAATATTTTTCAATTGAATTGAATTTATTATTTTCATAGAAAATGTGGGAAATTTAAAATTTATATGGTAGCATTATTATGACGAAAACGTCATAATACTTAAGCATGTCGGATGGTGAATTTCAAAAAATAAAGAGAGAATGAAACTACCTTCTATATTTCTTATACCATGGTTAAAGGTAGCTTTGCCGTAAACTTTAGCTAAAAGTACCTTTAACTAACGCCTACTTTAACGGGAAGTTTTAATAATTGCCTTTAGGGCCAATTGCAGTTAACTAAAGGGAGGATTTTAATGGCTAGATAAATTGTTATTCATTATTGTAAGTGGACAATATGGTAGAAGTGAGCGTTAAGCTAAAG
The DNA here is from genome assembly GCA_014635995.1 of Sarcophaga peregrina. Lineage (NCBI taxonomy): Eukaryota > Metazoa > Arthropoda > Insecta > Diptera > Sarcophagidae > Sarcophaga > Sarcophaga peregrina. The sequence continues at coordinate 57,553,544 of CM025793.1, read as the reverse complement.
GATGATCATCATACCGGTAACTTTTAAAATTAAGTTTATGTTTGAACTTACCATATTATATATTATTTTCAAAATGGCAACTTCAAATATAAGCAAAATGGGCATATACAACGAAAAAAGAGGCCCGTCTTTGCCAATGCATTAAAAAAAACTTGTTTAATTGAGCAGTGTTATCGAAATTGTTCCGGCACTGCCATATTTTTATTTCTGTAATATATCTGTAAGTTGTAATAACGAAAATAAGTTAAAGGTAAGTTTACAGTCTCCAAAGATGCCAAAAGCATCTTTAATCAAACCGAAGTTTAACGGCAAGTTGTAAAAATGGCCCAAAAAAGGACAATTCATTGCATTTTGTTTGTACTTTATTATTAAAAAACTAGTCCTTTTCCAAAATTGAGATCTTCTAAACATATATTTATAATAACTTAATTTTGTAAATCGATTTCTTTAAAATTGAACTAATTTGTAACGATTTTGATGAATTGGTGACTTTAATTCCAAACATATTTCTTTGGGAGAAAGTCTAAACAATCTAACTGGTTCCCATTTTTTAAATTGGTTAAATTCTAACACGTGTGTAATGCTTTGTGTTATTACACCTCCTTTACCGAATAGAAGTTCATATTAAGACCACTTCGCTGATTTTCAAATTTCAAAATTTGGCCACCGTTTCAGATCACATTTCACTGAATTCGAATTGATAACTATTCGATGTTCTAGTACATAGACTACGGCGACTTACACAAGGACGATAAAGGTATAGCAAATATCTTATTATGCGCTGTCTTCTCCAAAAACGAATAGTTGGACTCATCAGTTGTCTTCAAGGGGAGGTTTTGCAAAACAATAGTTCATTCTAGAGGTAAGGTTTTTTGAGGAAGAGGTTATCAAGATAGCAAAAAATTCAGGAACAGATGTACAATGTAACCAGCATGTGCAGTACAATCCCTACAAACTAACATGATTTCATAGAAGATTTTGATGCCCTAGTCATAGATAGGGCGAAAGAAAGAGTGTAGACATGGAATCATACTATTTAAAAGCCTACATTACGAACTCTAAAAATTTCATCGTGCCTCTTTGGTCTAAACCTCTGAAACGCCAATTATGATCGTTTTATAAAAACGGATATGGCGAAAAGAGCTTTGTTACTTGACTATGAGATTACATTTGTGTAAGTATGCAGACTTGACAGCTGAAACCACATCACGGGATATCATTGTACAAAATTGAAGTCAAGATTGCGGCCTAGGTTCTACACTAATAGCAGGACCTAGAATTTAACGTAGACTCCGAAAGACAGATTTGAAAATCGTTTCGTGACAATTCTATTTAGTTTTTGGCTAATTACTGCTGTGGTAGGTAGACGAATAAAAAGTTGTTTTATATCTCTTACGCAACCGCTTTTTGTTTAAGAATACTTTCGATAGTATTTATACAGGATACACGCCGGAAGTTGGCCACAATGAATTTCAGCATAAGAGAGCTTCTAACGCGAAGCAATCGATCCAAAATGAGCGAGAGAATCTGAAGCTAAGATTGCACTTGTGTGTCAAATTTCGTGGAAAGCTACTCAATTATGAAAGGTATTGCGTGAAATGATTGGGCTAAACGGTAGAACCCACACGGGTGCAGTACGAAACAATTTTAAACAGTTTTATCGAATTGATTAGGCCGACATATCGTAAAGAGGATGTATTTCCTAAACAATATTTTGCTTCTCTATGCTCTTATATTTGTGAACATTTTTTGTTTTAATAGAATTTCAAATAGTATTTAAATGTAAATGTGTTTACTCTATGCTAACTCTCTATAGTACATATTTCGAAGAAGGAAACATTCGTTCAATGATCATTGAGAAATACAAAATTGTACTGGAACTGCCATAATGATTTATTACACGCAGTCAACATATCCTTGCATTGTAACCGAAAGAGTATTGGGTTTTGTCTATTTCTTGTTTCTCCTAAATTTGACTAAATAGACAACATATACGTACGTCAGCAACACACACACACTCTCTACCTCTCTCTCTCTTTCTTACTAAGGATGTCTGTCATCTGTAACTGGCGTTTTTTGGTTTTTTATTTAATTTTTTGAAATGTTGAGACCAATAGAGCCAAACGTATGCTGTGGCCGAACCGATGAGGAGTGAGTTAGTGTGTGAATGCCACATCATGGCCGTTATTAATTTTTGTTTCCTTTTTTTCTGGTTGTGGTTTTTTCTCCTGGTTTTTCATTAGTGTTCTGGTCATATTTGCACAAAATATTGTTTGTTTTAAAATGTTTCATGTAAATAGTCGCATATGTTTGTAGTAACCGGTACTTGAGACGTGCGTTTGCAAAAATATGCATGTCCTTTGAGTTACTGACTGAGTGTTCTGTGTCGCATTGTACTTGTATTTGTCTGCCTTTGTGCTCTTTTGTGGCATAACGCTTCAGTAAGTGGCATTAATGTTCGTTCATTCGTTTGTTTGTTTGGCTAACTGTCTGTCCATGCATTTGAATTTTTTTTTTTTTTTGTTTCCTTTTACTGTCCTTTTATTTATTTTTTTCTTTATTGTATTACAATTTGAGCATGAGTCTTAATAATATTTGCTGATGGTGCACTTTTGCTTCATGTGCTTTGTTTTGTTTTATTTTTTCCTCCAGACAATCTGTCTCATTGTCTCTCTGGCGTTGCACAGGAAGACTGCCAAAATTAGTTTGCCAAATTTTAATATCAATGTATGTACGTAGTTAGTACATAGGGTACGTACTTATATATTCGACACAATATAGAAAGAGTCAGGACCTTGAAGTGTGTTCTTTTAAATTTTTAACGAATTGTTAAAATTGTTGGTATATAGTTATACACGATCAACCCACAAATTAATAAGACTTTCTTTGTTTCTTATATTTATATCCATATCTTATTTACTTATTTGTATCAATAAGTATCCAAGGCGATGAGTAGACTCGAGTCATACTTATAATTTCTGATACTTATACGCATTCATATTAATTTTTATATGATACTCATACTTAAAGTTTGAATTACTAGTCGTACTCATACTGCATACTATACGTATGATGTTATTGACTTCGACACGTCTCGACTTAACATTTACACGAAGCACAAAATAAGTATGATTCGCATACGAACACCACAATACTCACAAGAAAGTTGTGTGTTTGCTTTGCTTGTTGCCTTTGTCTTTCCTTTCTTCTTTGTTTGTACATGCAACTACAACTAAGACTGTAAATTTTGGTGAATGATTCGAGTCACTCGAATCACTTATAAGTATTATAAGTATTTTTCTAAATTTATGAATCTGTATGAGTAGGTATATGAATCAAACATATTTTGAATGTTGTGAGTTTGATATCAACGTTGTACTCGTACTCATTGTAACCTATACTTATAAATCAACGTTGTACTGAGTTCGAATGAATCAGAGTAGTTGAATTTGAATACTGTTGAATCAATTATATTCAAAACTGCATGAGTAGCGTAAAGACGATTCATTGCTGATATCTGTTATGTACCTTGCGCGAAAATCAGAGCTGAGGTATTCATTTCTAAATCATTCGGAGGCAAGAATTTTTTTCAATATGTTTGCAATTATCTTAAAATAAACTGTGATTATATGTCATGACGTTATATACATACATACATAATTGGCCATTACAACCCTTCAGTCAGGATTACGACCTAGCTTCTCACACCACTTATGTTGTGTGCGTTAATTTTATACATGAGTGGCGGGACCTACAGTTTAAAGTCGACTCCGAACGACAGATTTTTTGAGAAGCTTTTCATGGCAATTTTTACTCTCAGAGTCTTTGCCAGAAATCTGCTGAGAGGAAGTCGCCGATGAAATATTTTTCGTTTTGATGTCTGACCTGGGATGACGTTATATGAACACATTTTTTGTGGATTTAATCTTCTAGAGCTGCAGTTCCCAAACGACTGTCGATCTTTCGATGGTTTTCGGTCGATCTTTCGGTGGTTTTAGAAAAACCTTCATTAAAGATGTCTAAAGAAAAGTAAAATTAAATAATAAAGACGGTGCTCCCACATTGGTGGGCTGCTTAAATGGTTTTATGTCTCTTTGTCAAAAAAGTGATGATATTCCAGATTTTTTATTATTGTGTTATACATCAGCATGCGTTGTGTACAAAAATGTTGCATTTAAACGGGGTTATGGATATTGCTTTTAAAATAAATAATTCAATACGTTCAAGAAGTTCCGGAGTCATGGGGAAGTTTTGGAAATATTTCAAGAAGTATTACCAGAAGTTATACAATTTTTTTGTTTCAAGAGCAGAAAAATATGATCAATTGTCGAACGAAAAATGGCTCCATGATTTGGCTTTTTTAACAAATTTTACAAATCACCTTAATATACTTAATCTGGAACTTCAAGGAAAAACAGAACTATTACTGAGTTACTAAGCTCCATTAATAGCTTCAAATTAAAATTAAAGCTTTTGAAATCGCAGTTGTCTGCAAAAGATTTAAAAAACATTAAAAGTTTAAAGTTTGAAGTCGCCGTGGTCTAGTGGGTAGTATGTTGGCTTATAAGACAAAAGGCCCGGGTTCGAATCCCAGGTCAGACATCAAAACGAAAACATATTTCTCCGGCGACTTCCTCTCAGCAGATTTCTGGCAAAGACTCTGAGAGTAAAAATTGCCATGAAAAGCTTCTCAAAAATCTGTCGTTCGGAATCGACATTAAACTGTAGGTCCCGCCACTCATGTATAAAATTAACGCACACAACATAAGTGGTGTGAGAAGCTAGGTCGTAATCCTGACTGAAGGGTTGTAATGGCCAATTATGTATGTATGTAAAAGTTTAAACTCAGTATCAGAGAGTGAGTTTGAAAATCGTTTTCCCTTTCGGAAAGCAGAATTTTGAAGAAATGTCTGTTAAAATAGCTGTTTTTTTTATTGCTATTGACTCTTCAAAAATGAAAGATAAAATTCTAGCTCTCAGTTCAGATATCAAGAGGGTCGTTGCTACAAGAAAAAAAATATCCATGTTTAAGAGACATTGCTTTGCAGTTGACCACGTACATTGGATCTACCTACTTATGCGGATCAGCATTTTCTCATATGAAAGTAATAAAATCACAATACCGCTGCACTCTAAAGCTGGAGGTCCACACCACGCGTTCTACGCGTTTTCGAATTCTACGTGGCTGTTAAAAAAGTAGAACTAATGTATTTATTTAGTGCAAGTTACACGCACAAAAGCGTAGGATGCCTTGACGCACAGAACGCGAAAAGTAGAACTATTTTCTACTTTTTTAAGCATCACAGGCGGCGCTCGTTCGAAACAGCTGATTTTGACAAGTTATTTTGTTTAACTTTAGGAAAGCTGCTGCAAAAAAACCAACTACAAAGGATGTACCCAAAATCGTCGTTTGTTCTTTTGGCGCTTATTGTGCACACTTGTGGCACAAGATATTATATTCACAAACTCAATTAATTCTTTGTAAGAAATGTTTTATTCAAGTATTTTCAATCAAATGTTTTATTTTGTTAACAGCTAATCAAAACTAACATTGGCACGTAAAAAGCGTTGCATGTAACCGGAAAGCGCAGATTGCGAAGAAAGTATGAAATGCACGCAACGCTTTGACAAGAAAAAGCGTGAGGTGAACCTCCAGCTTAATAGCAGAACATTTAAGAATGTGTCTGTACTTACCAATTATCATTAAAGTGCCATCGTTCGACCAGATTACTTACAACATGAAATATCACACATCTTCATCTAAATAAAATTTGCAAATTTATCATTAATACTACAGCCATTAATGATTAAAGAAAATTTTTCTAAAAAATTACATTTATTTTTAGTCAATCCTTCCTTGTGGATTTTAGACAAAGTCAACCTTCATCAAGAAAAGTCTGGCCACGCCTGTTCTAGAGATCTGAAGCCTTGAGAATATTTAATATTTTAAAACACAAGTATGAGCAAGACTGAGTCTGAGAAATACAAGAATAATTTCGACCTACTATATAGCATTCTACTAGTAGTATTCGTTTAACAATTCCAACAAACTCGAGGGCGGTAATACAATATAGTTTTCCAACAGCCCGACGATATTAAAATAAAAAATTTATTTCGGCTTATGAAAAAGTTCTTCAAATATCCTTCTTATTATCTTATGTTTATGATACATAAATACATCTGCTCGTATTTAAAATTGGTATCAGTTCAAATGACACCGTTGTATAGAAGCTAATATTGCGTTGTTTTGTGTGTTAAATTCTGTGTAGTCTAGTAAGTAGTTAGTATTAGCTTATTAAACATGAGGCCATGGTTAAAACTCCAGATTATACATCTAAAAACAAAACGAAATCCGAAAAATATTTCTGCGGCTACTGCCTCTCATTTCTGGCAAAAGCTCTGGAGTGGATAAAATTGACATGAAGTTTCACAAGAAATTTATCGTTCAGGATCGAATTTATTACACTATATGTCCCGCCAACACACAGTACATAGCTGATGTGAGAAGCTATGTCGTAATCCTGATTAAAGGGTTGTAATAATTAATTATTGAATTAATAAGCAATCCATAAGATGCGATCACAACGAAATTCTAAGGAATATTTCATAAAAGTTAAATAATTGTTGGAAAATTATGTGTTGAAGGGTTACGTTTCAGTCCCCAGAGGCAATGCATGCCAGCATTATTTCAGTGACCATATATGGAGCTTCATTTAAATTGAAATTACTCTTTTATATTTCTGCCCACCACCAAAAATGAACACATATTTTGCCAACATGTATTCGGTTTATTTCATGACTTTTTTTAATCTATTTTGCAAAAAGCTTCAAATGTTTACAAACTTGTCTGGTTATAAGCTTCATAATCCATCGTTATTATTTATTAAACCATGCTTAGTGGTCTTTATTTATTAATTCTTTATGTCGTATACAATGTGTCTCTAGAGTTAAGCAACAAATAAAATGGTAAACCAAGGTTACAACATTTCAAACTTTTTATTTTAAAAGCCGACATTTAACAAAAAGTCTAAAATATACATTTAGAATGAGCACTTTTAGGTTGACCTATTTTATACTTTTTTAGGGATGTTTAATGTTTCAAGAAGATTTTAAATAATAAAGGATTATCGAACACAATTTTTACTTTCGTTGAATGGAATTTAAATTTACTTCTTGAAACAAATGCAATAAAATTCTTTAATGTTCAATGAAATCAAAATTTCAAATTACAGTCTCTATTCGAATGTAACTTTTTTTTAGTTGTTCACCTTGTCATGTCATTTCGGTTGCTGTCAGAGTATTTTATGTTCATCCATTGCAAGAGAATATCACAGACAAGCCCATAGAGAAACTTCTATTCAAACAAACCAATAAACCACATGATGACATTAATTACTACGTTCAGTGACCACTCAAACACATATACATATACATACACACACACACACACAAGCAATTGAATTCTCAATAATTTAGAGTGGCCATATTCATCTGCTTCAGTTTCCACTCTCATTATTGAAATTGTCATTACATTTGTACTCCAGCTCCCTTCGTTTTCATTGTTTAATGTTTAAAGCAAACATTAGTGTTTGCAGCAGTCTTTCCACTCCCCTCTATTCTGATTCTGGAGGATGGTTTAGAAATTTGTAATACGTTTTGTTTCGATGCATTGTAGAGAAACCTTGAGAAATTTTAATTCATTCGATTGTAATCCAAATGTAATGAAAAGGTTTGGGCTCCTGGAATTGGAAGATTTAGAATTGAATTTACTTTGTAAAATTAGAATTCAGTTCTCTGTGTAATATTTGTTTTAAGTAATCTGTCCTGATTAGTTTTTACAGATATAATATTATATCGGGTCTTTCATTAAGCACTGTCTTAAACTTAAATAAGATTAAGTGTGTGTGAGACATGCTCGAAATTTGTTATTCGTTTGAAAGACCTATTGATGCCATTATGTATTTATTATAAAATCGTTTAAATATCGTTAATTTTCGAATCAATCAATTCAGACTAGAAGAATTGACCTATTGTGATCGCCTGGCCAATGGCGTCCTCAAAAAAAAAAAAAAGAGCCGATAACGCCGTTTGTCCAAATCCACACTAAAAGTTATGTACCCATTCACCCAGGAATGGGTCTCATCACTGAAGATGTTTTTTTCGATTAAAATTTCGTTCAGTCACCATAGCTGCCAATTCGTACAATTTATAGTCATTTTGACGATTTTGTGATCCAAAAATATAATTTTGACGACATGGCGATTTATGCCCTTATTTTGATGATTTTTAGCAAATAAACAGTTTCATCATATTCATTACTTTAGTATTTACATTAATTAGTGATATTAATTAATATTAATATTAAATTAATATTAATAAAGTCTTATATTTGTAAATTATTTTCGATGTGATGTGATGATCTTTCTGTAATTTATACATTTTTAATCCCTTAAAAGTTAAAAAATTACAACTCCTGGATAACATTGTAGTTGAGCATAAATTATCATTTGAAGTTGTAGTGAATTTAAAAAATTCCAATAGACATAGCTTCTAATATTACCACCGGAAGAACAAAAGCAATTGCCATTAATATTTCTCAAACGACCAACACTCAGGGTATGGCATTGATTTTGAAACTGGGAAAATATATTATAGGAATGAAGAAAGAGGGAGCAGTATTTATTTAACACAAGTAACAGGAAAGATCTCTGCAAGAAGAGACTTCCACATACGAATAGTCCGTCTAACAAATGAACTTTTCGGTAATGCAGTGTGCAATACACTGGCATATGGACCACATACTTATGTACTGACTGAGAAAGACGAGTGTTACGTAGGAATATATGATTTTCATAGACAAGTCCTTTTTTTCCGTTGTAGTAGTGATACAAACTTAATCTACATTGCAACGATGCTCCAATGAATCAATTGAGTTGGACACACCATCGTGTTTAGCGAGGTACTACGGCCTCTCCTGTAGACGGCCGAGAAGCCTCAAAATGGACGTTAAGAGCAAACACTTATATGGGAGTTGTATTCCATTCTCGGTCGATTATAAATGGTAAGAAGCTCAGAGAAATGAAATATTTTTGCACCGTCTTAAAAACCCAAGGCACTGAAAAATGTGTCAGTTTTAGCGAACATCACACTGAACTTTCAGAGACATAACGTCAAGACATGATGTAATATTATTGTTCTTGTTTTTAAAAGCCTTTCAATTTATTTATTTATTTTTTGTCATAATTTTTTAACGACTTAATTAAACCTCTTTGACGATTTGACGACATTTGACGTTTTGATGCTTCGTTTATCTGACAGCTATGACAGTCACTACTTTTTTAAAAACTGAACTTTATTGTTAGCACGTGTCGTTATATGCTATACCCATGCAACTGCCGTTAGGCCCACAATATCAACTATCTCTCTATCTTTCTCCTTCGTATACTCAGTCACACTGAGCTTGATACAGCTCAGTTCCAGTTCATTTCCACGGCATTTAATTATCTAAAATCACTTATTAGGCCTGAAATTCATTTTCTAGAGTTATCTAAATCCCGGGTAGCATAGTAGAATCACATAGTTTGGACATATTGGGACTTATTATGTTCAAATATGTGTATACATATTCAAACTCAACCATGACTAATACATAAAAATACGTAGAGGCATTTTCACATAAAAATCCGTTGTTCCGGGTTCTTTTGCTAATATGCCAAAACTCGATTGGTTCATCAGTTATTATTCTGGAAACACTTATCAATCTAATCTCGCTTAGGCGATACATCGAGGATAATAACCCTTTATGTAGTAGTCACGGACAGTGATTCCGACCACATTGGCTAAGTATATAACATTATAAACGTTATGTTATACGATGTTATCTTTCTCTTCAATAGATTTGCTTCTACAATAATTGACATTATCCCTGTGTATCGCTGATAAATTGCACGTGGTCCTTGAAGCTCAATCTTCCTCATTTTCCTTTATTTTTCAGGAACTTATAAAGACCGCCTCTTTCTCTGTACAACAAGTGCTAACCAACTTCAACAAATGATGCTCCAACTGTTGTATTCGTCATTTTCTTTATTTTCCGTACTGTATTAGCATGAGACTATGGCCATGCCATCAGCAATACCTATAATTCTACACTTGGTAATTGTAATGGAAATACTCCGACGAACATAGTATCTATCTCTATATTTCTCTTACTTTCGAATCTCGAGTTTAACATAATATATAGAACTCTCATGTCACGGTGTTGGTGGTTAAACTCCGAAACGGATCGACCGATTTTCATTTGTGTGCATATCGGTTAGGTCTGAGAATTGGACAACATCTATTTTTCATATCCCTAAGTATTAAGAGGGCGTGTCAAATCGTTAAAATTTAATATTTACCTACATATTGATCGTAAATGAATGAGATTTGGAGGGTAATTTCATAGAGTTGATTTCGAAAATCCCACCAAAAATGGGCATCACAACCCTCCCCCTTCAAGTGATACCTATAACTCTTAAACTACTGAAACGATTTTAACCATTTTTTATTGTTCGAAAGCTTATCAGGTTTAAATGGTTTAAAAAAAAATCAATTTAGCAGAAGTTAGGTGTGGCAAATCGTTAAAATAGAATATTTCTCAAAAATGGGCGTGGCAAACCTGCCCGTTTAGGAGAAACCTATAAGTCGACTAATTCGATGGTTTATAATTACGTATGTACATATATAACAACTACAACTTCATCAGCGCTATATGCAGCGTATTACAATAAATATACAATGTGACCTGTTTTGGGCAAAAAAAAAATTCATTTTGGGTGGGACGAAGTTCGCCGGATTGGTTATCGTTTATATTTTCATCACGGATACTGCCATATTGCAAAGACCTTTCGAAAACTGTAATATACTTCAAGATTTTGCGTGTCACCTTTGCATAGCGCCCATATATATTCACTTGAAGCAAGAATCGTCGACAAACATTTGTCAGTTGACTTCCGTCAAAATTTGCAATGCGTCGTAATTAAAAGTGCTCCTCTCATCCAACCCTTTCCTCCCAAACCTAACGAAATTGTTTAGCGAAAAGAAATTTAATTCCAACAACGTTCATCATTAACAAACATTTTAGTCAGGACTGGGTTCTGTCTTTGTCGACCCCCCATGCTGTGTGAGCTAATGAACAGTTTAACGGCAACGGTTAAGCTCGGAACTTTTGCCTAATAAGACAACACATTATCCTCTAGGTTATCGCGACTACATCGGCTGTATTTATTTCCAGTAAAATTTATTTGTTTTTTAAAATTCCTAAAAGAAAAACAAATTCAGCTTGATAATGTAAGAATGGTTGGACAGCTCTTGTGTGGAAAATTAATATCATGTAATTAACAGCAGATTTAATATTGTACGTGATTTAACCGATACTGAATAGAGTACAACAACTACATTGAATGCTTTCACATACACAGACATACACATACACATATACACACAGAATACTACAACTCAAATATGTACAGAGTGACTACACTTTACAATTCGTAAATAAACCTTCGCAGTATGACAAGGACATAAAAATGTGCATGAATTTGCTATGTGAGTGCATTCGTATGTAATTGTCAAACACGTTCAAAATGGAGGTTTGTGAGTAAGTGTAGGTAGCTACGTACAATGAGAATGTATGCATGTTGCATATGGCGCGAGTGTCTATTACCCTTTTATCATTACAAGTGCATCTTATCAAAGCGTTTTTGTTGCTGGAATATCTGTCTAAATACGTATGTATTCAACTGTTTGTCTGCGAATTCTTTTGTATCTGCGACTCCAATTGAATGTTCAATTTGACGTGACTCATACTCACTTGTGCAACATTATGAGAAGGAAAAAGTGCAAATGTCAGTGCATTGTAACCATAGAAACAATGGACATTTTGAAAATTCATTGCAAAAAAAAATAAATTCACACAAAGAAAATTAAGTAAAAGGCCTTAAGACATAACCCCTAAAGGCTTTGTACAAATGGTAACATGCATTGACAATACGAACGCATAATAACTAGTAAACTTAATAATTTATTAAATCCTTCAGTCAGAATTATGACCCAACTTCTCAAGTCACTTATGTTGTGTGTAGTAATTTTATTTACAAGTGGCGAAACCTACAGTTTAAAGCCGACCCCAAACGATAATTTTTACTCTCAGAATTTTTCCCAGAAACCTGCTTACAGGCAGAAATATTTTTTTTTTTGTATTTCGTTTGTTATAGATGTCTGACCTGGGAATTGAATCGCGGCCTCATGTTTAATAAGCCACACACTACTACTGTAATGCACTACTATATTATGGCAGCTTCACAATCTTTCCATAGAATTGATTGAAGGATTTTTATTGCCGAGGGTAATTCTGGAAGGTTTTCTTGTTGTATTTTGCTTCGTTAACCCATATGCCAATATCGCAATATTTTTTTTTTTTTTTATAAAACCAACACTCAGGGGATGACCCCTACTCATGCAGTGCATTGTGCAGGTTTTTTAGGAAAGGTGAAAAGAGAGAGGGAAGTTGCGAACGGTAAGGAAACGAGTTGCTGCTGGTAACTATAAAATGGCCAGTGCTATACCTTCACCATTGGACAGTCTATAGCAAACGTCCCCAAGAAGCCCGTAGTTTCTCACACCACTTATGTTGTGTTTGTTAATTTTATGCAGAAGTGGCGGGACCTACAGTTTAAAGTCGACTCCGAACGACAAATTTTTGAGAAACAAGAAGAGAAAGAGAAGAAATCGCCGAAAAAATACTTTTTGTATTTTTTTTATTTTTGATGTCTGGTCTGGGACTCGAACCTTGGCATTACTTCTAATAAGCCAGCACATTACCCACTAGACCACGGCGACTGTCCCCTTTATTTTACTGGTCAATAATCGCTTTTCAAAGATTAGATCGTTCTATCACTTCATACTTTCTAAACACAGTCTCACGTCGAAGTTTAGAAATCAATAGAATCAATAGTGGTGCACTACAATCAAAACAAGGACTCTTTATCTTGTCAATGGTCCTCCTTGCTGCACAGTTGAAGACAGCACCTTCGTATCACCAAGTTTATGACACCAGATTAGTGTCGAAAAGTATATCGTAAGTTTTTTTCAATATTGATTCAGACTCCATCATGAAAAAAAAAAATAAAAATCTTCCGAACCCGATTTGTGTTTGGAAAACTTTGTACAGTAATGGTGATCATAATGTCTCTGACAACAAGCTAGTGATCACGATAACTTTTAATTACAATTATCTAGATTTCGTGCCTACACTAAAAATGAAAAATACGTTCGCACAGTTGAAAACTTTGAAACTTTATAAACATTAAAGTATGCATAAATCGTGAGAAGAATGTAGGAGGGTCTTACTAATTTCGTTTTTATTTTTACAACACTAGTAGTATCTCTCTTGATATACGCCATCTCTGTAATCTATATCGTATCCTAGAGTTCTACCATATTTAGAGAGCTAAGTATTATCGTACTTAGCCCACGTTTCAGCTGCGTCTATACGTGAATTATATTTGTTTTGCAAAATACAACGTGGTGTAAAGAATAGAAACTGCTTGTGTTACTTATAAATAGTGCTATATTTTTGTACCATGTTGTACATCCTTTGGTTTCCATCAACATTTTTTATGTTCCATTGGGTTCATGTATAGCTATCTATATATTTACAAATTCTTTATTTATATACGTAATGTTGATATTTCTTTTTCGATTCTAATCTCTCATCAATTTCCTTTCAAATGTTTTTCGAAAATCTCTTTGTTAAATATTTATAATTGTAGCATTAATGAGCGTTACGAAACTTAGGCCATAATGATGGATTAGTTATGTTTACACACATGCAAACATATCCTTACAAACGAAATTAAATCTATAAGTCTTAAGTTGTACTGGTAGATACAAACAGTGCTGTTCAAAAAAATAGATTCACTTTCAAAGGAGTATATGTTAAAAAGTAACTGCAGTTTGTTTACTGACCTCTTATGAATATAATTCCGTTACATTTTAAAAATTTGAAGTGTCACTCTTCCTTAATTAATTACGAGTATAGATTTGGATAATGGTGAATCTATTGTATTGAACAGCATGTGGATACATAACATAAGTATGTTTTATATAAGAATAATTCTCTTACCAGAAATATTTAAGAAAAAATATTTATGAAAAGTTTAAAGGAATATAGTACATACACTATGCATAAAAAGTCTGCGTACAACAATCAACTTAGTTTAGTAACTCTATTGAAAAAAAATATGTAATAACAAGAACTTGTATTTTTTAAATAGTTTTTGTTAATTGTACACCTCTTAGCCGCTTGAAACAACATAAAACGTAAATTAAATAATAATTTCCTAATAAAAAATACAGCAGAGAGTCAGTCCCCACCTTTCAAAGTAAATTTAAAACTTATTATAGTTGAGATGTAATCGCTGTAGTCTAGTAGGTAGTGTGATGGCTAGAGGTCTGCACAAGACATTCTGCTAGCTCGCCCTTCACCGAATACAATACTGTAGTGTACTCTGTTCTATTGCTCTTGATTTTACGAGTGCACTGAAATGTGTATTTCTCATTTATTCAATGTATGCCACTGCACTCGTTTGCATGGGAAGTAACGGAACTAAGCTTTGTGTTGTAAGAGCCTATTTTACTACTGAAGCTACATTTTAGTATTGCCAGTCAGTAGTGTAAAAAAGTAGTAGCTTAAAAAAATACTACCAGAAATAAAGAGTTTAAAAAATTTACTGGCAATGCTGGTTTCGGCGAAGATGTTCGGTTGCCGAGAGCAAAAAAAGAAATGCATGTTGCGATGCTATGAAGAATACAATATTTTTGTTGCACTCTTCACACAACTCTCTTTTGTACTGTTGTACAATGATTTACGAGTGCAGTTGTTTTTTGTACTCTATCTTTGCTTCACACTTATTTATATTCGGTCTTGCGAAAACGTAATAGTATGCAATATTATTTGCTTGTGCATACCTTAGTGTTGGTTAACATTTCATCACAGAGACAAACGAAAATAAAAAAATTTTTCGCATTTTCTCAAGATTCAAAAACTTGAGAGTAATAAATTCATGAAAAGCAAAATTTACGTTGTCAGAACCGCCCATTAAAATGACCACACAACATAAATGGTGTGAGATGGAAGTTTGACCATGTTTGTTGGGGTTGTTTCATACTACCCGAGCCGGATTTTCACGAATGGCGAAAATTTTTTTATCGGATTGAGGTCGGGACTTTGTGCGGCCGTTCCAGCAATTGAAAATTTTGTTTCCCATCCCATATCTTTACAATTTTTGCTGTGTGCTTCGGATCACCATCCTGTTGGAAAATTATTTCTTATTTGGGATAAGCACATTTGTCCATAAAATTCGGCAGATGGGCTTCCAGAATCTTTAGATAGTCTTTTTTCACATGATACCATCTACTAAATGTAGAGCGCCAAGAGGCCACCTTATTAAGCATCCCCAAACCAAAATATTTTCACCACTATGTTTAACAGTTTGCTTCACATGGTATCTTTGAACACGTTCCCTGGATCTGCGCTAGAAGTACTGCTTTCCATCTTACTGAAAGTGGTTAAATTTAGACTCATCAGACTAGATAACATGTTTCCAATCAGATGGATAACACGTTCCAATCAGTACTATTATCGAAGACCTGGGGAACGTGTTCAAAGATTATATGTGAAGCAAACTATTAAACATGGCAGCGAAAATATAATTGGTTGCGGATGCTTAATAAGGTGGCCTCTTGGCGCTCTACATTTAGTAGATGGTATCATGTGAAAAAAGACTATCTAAAGATTCTGCAAGCCCATCTTCCGAATTTTATGGACAAATGTGCTTATCCCAAATAAGAAATAATTTTCCAACAGGATGGTGATCCGAAGCACACAGCAAAAATTGTAAAGATATGGGATGGGAAACAAAATTTTCAATTGCTGGAACGGCCGCACAAAGTCCCGACCTCAATCCGATAAAAAAATTTTCGCCATTCGTGAAAATCCGGCTCGGGTAGTATGAAACAACCCCAACAAACATGGTCAAACTTTGGGATCGTATAAATGCGAAATGGCATCGAATTCCGAAAGATTTTATTGATCATTTGGTAGAAAGCATCTCAAACTGCATAAATCAAGCTATTTCTAATAAGGGTCTATGGACCAAATATTGAAATTGGGCTAGTTTCTTGAATTTTCTTGAAACGTGCAAAATTGAGTTTATGTGGGTTATTTTAGTTTTTTCATTCAAACTCATTGAATTCATTTCATTAATTATTGTTTTTTACTGCTATTTGTTAAGAATAAAATGGAGAATTAAAATAATTTTTTTTTTTGTATTTGCTTGTATGGTTTTGTGTTTGTGGATGACGAAACTCAGAATTGTGAACATGCACTCACTTGTGCTCGTCACTGTATATACATAATTGGTTATTACAACCCTGCAGTCAGGATTACGACCTAGCTTCTCACACTACTTATGTTGTGTACGTTAATTTTATACATGAGTGGCGTGACCTACAATTTAACGTAGACTCCGAATGACAGATTTTTGAGTAACTTTTTCATTGCAGATTTTTTTTCCATAAGAAGAAATATTTGTTTTTTTTAATTTTTGGGTTTGATGTCAGACCTGGGATACGAATCTGAGCTTTACGTCTAATAAGCCAACACACTGTCTACTAGACTACGGCGACTTCTTAATTTTTCTATTTACCGTTAACTAATTTGACATTTGTTTGGCATCAATATTGCACATTTAAAGAGATGTCACACTTCACACTTTTCAATATCAATTTTGGCAGAAAAGTGCTCTTAACAACAACCACAATTAGTTTGTCGTTTTTGTATTGCTTTTCAAGTGTACAAAATAACAAAGGCATTGGTATGACCAATTAATGTGATTAAAATTAAGCAAATATTTATTTTTATTTTATTTGCAATCTACGAACTTATATTTTTTTTAAAAAGGTAAAAACCTAACGGCGGCATAATCGTAATGATATGGTAAGCTTACTTCCTTAGCAGATACTGATTGAAACTAGAGAGGTCTGCCTCTAAACCAATAAGTTTATGAATTTATTAAAAAAAAAACATGAATTATACACACAGAAATAGGTTTACTCGGTAGAATTACTTTCATTATACGATGAGCGATAGCTAAAGAATGGGTTTTTTATAGATTTTGTTGCCAGACAACTGGCTCTTCGTACACATTGAGACAAGGCACTTTTATTCAGCCATTCGTGTAGGAAAACTGCAACAAATACATCACCACAGCCTGTAGTATCAGCAACATTTTCTACGGGCGTTACATTAAACGTGTGAAATGTTAATTCACCCGGCGATAATTTATTCCAGACAAAATTTGTTATTAATTCGATGTTGCCAGCACCATTAGTAATGACAAGAATCTTGGGACCCTTTGAATCCTTGACTAAACCGCGGGCTAAATCTGCAAGGCAGTTGGCACCCCAGCATTCACGAAAAGTCTCGAATTCACTCTTGTTGCCAAATATGAAGAGAGCATTATTGGCCAAGAACAATAAGTGAGCAAAATTCAGTCGAACTATATATTCCGCACTCAAATTCAAAGCGAGATATTTACGTCCCTTAAGATAGTGATTCACAATAAATGTGGTAACTGTCTCATGTTTGGGCACGAAAAAGCCTTCGATGTAAAAAATCTGTTTACGATTTGGCGGTCGTAAAAAGGAACTATTTTCCTCTTTTTCCACTTGTTGTAAATAAGTTATTTTAAATTCTTGCGAGGCACCGGTATTTGTGTAACTGGATACAGAATCTCTATGCACCAATGACAGACGACGTCCGGTTGAAGTTTCAGGCACAGTTTGTAAGCGAAAGTGGCTGGTCATGGAAAGGAAAGAACATTAAGATGATCGTTTTATAATAATAATTACAATTAATACGTACTATCTATCCATATTTGCGTTTTTCAAGAGTTCAAAAATAATTTCAGATTGATCGTCTTTTCCGCAAGCACCAAAAAATAAAGCATTAGTACCCAAAGACTTTAAGATGCATACTGTTTTCATCGCTGATCCACCTATTTTCGGTTCATGTTGTTCTCTGCAATTCAAAAATTCATATTTACGATGTTATCTGCTTTGTATTTATTATCGTTTTTTTCCAACGCAGGTCATCGTTTTATATTTTCTTCTAAACATGCTAATTAAATTAGTGGATTTTAACAACATTGATCGAAGTCGCCGTAGTTTAGTACGTAGTGTGTTGACTTATTAGGCTGAAGACCCGAGTTCAAACTTCACGTCAGACATCGAAACGCAAATATGAAAATATTTCTTCGGCGACTTCTTCTCAGCAGGTTTCTGGCAAAACTCTGAGAGTAAATAAAATTGCCATGAAAAAATTTGTCGTTCGGAGTCGACTTTAACACGTTGACTGCCGCGGCAATTATCAGAAAATTAGCCAAAAGACGACACCTTGAATTTTTCACGTTAAAAAAATCCTATCTTCCTATCAGTAGATTTCTAGCAAAAACTCTGAGCGAAAATAGAATTGCCATTAAAAATTGCTCAAAAAAATTTGTCGTTCAAAGTCGACTTTAAACTGTAGGTCACGCCACTTTAAAAACAATTAACACACACAACAAAAGTGGTGTGAGAAACTAGGTCATAATCATACTGAAGGTTGTAATGAATTATGTATGCATGTATGGTCGTGTTAAAATTTTGTTAGAATACTTTCCACTCCAGTATTAAAGCAACCGAAATGGGATTGGTTTCAGTTCGTTATGTCAAGCATAAACTGATATACCTAAATGATATAAAAATATGTCCGCGTATCACAAGAAGATATGAAATGATTAGTTTTCTATTTTCCTTCTTCATAAGACAGGTGACTTGAACATCATCCATATATGAGAATATGTTGTTCTTCTCAGCAGATTTCTGAAAAGTTGCTGAAAAAATCTGTCGTTCGGAGTCAACTTTAAATCGTAAAATAGTGTGAGAAACTAGGTCAATAATCCTGACTGAAGGGTTGTAATGACCAATTATGTATGTTGAATTATAGATTATAATTTAGAAAGGTTGATTAATAGTGGGACGTATTAAATCACATGATCAAATTCCTTCCGACAAATACCTGTTTATTTCAGGTAATACTACATGTGAGATGGGTAACGAATTTGTGATCATTTTACTAATTTAAAGCACTGAAATGTTACATTTTGCCATAAAACAGCAACGTTAGGTAAGCAAAAAGCCCAGTACTTGTCAGTTATCATTTTGAATTAGTCCGCCCTACACCTTGTGAAACTCTTTATATTTCGCCTGTTTCCCCGACTATATTTATCAAGAGGGGAACCTTTTTACCATTAGGGGCCACATATAAATTAGGCAGCAATAAGAGAGGCCGCATAAGCTAAGAAAGTGACTTTTGTGAAATTATTATAGCTTTTCTACAGATTTAACAATTTATTGCATTAACTTAGGAAAAACAAAATATAATAGTACAAAATTTTAAATATAATACACATAGAAGTAGCCAGCAGAAATGGACGGGACGATGGAGAGAAGGCTTTGTAACTAATCCTGGCGTTAAAAAGATAACGCATCCGGGATTTTAGAGGTCATAGCAGCCAGCCGTAAAAACAACTATGATTAAATGGAGGCGTTACAGCGCAAATTTGGTGACGAGAGCTGTACCGTACGGAGTTAAGGTGACGAGCGCAAAAGGCTAATGAGTCACTTCAAGCCTTTGCAATGGAGGTCGAGAGATTGCAGCTAACATACCCCGGTTAAAAACACCCGTTGATAGACAACTTTCAGACCGAGGCGATGCCAAACATAAAATTTGCGATATGTTCTGCTCAAAACTGAAACCGCGGCCTTTGCACTAACCCAGGAGACCGCTCGAACGATTTCTAGACCATCAGTAAGCAAAGTTCGAAAAATGGAAGTCGTGAATAAAGAGGAATGCCTTTTAAATAAATTTAAAAAGAAATGATTGAACAAGTTTTGGCAGAAACTGGACAAAAGGCTAAATTTAAATTCGGGAAGGGCGGCCATTTCCAACGGAACTGTAAAGAGTCACGGAAAAAGTTAAGGTCAATCTCCCCAGTAATGCAACAAGACAACAACAACCTTACGGCGTGCGGATACATAAACGGCAGAAAACACACCTTCACTACCGGTGCGACGCAATCTATCATCAGATCAGATATAGTGAAGGGAAAGTGTGAGGCATTCAGTAATATAAGGCTGCGGGCAGCTGCAGGAGAACCTGACACTGTCCACGGAAAAGCAGAAACGAAGGTGACTATTACCAACATTAGCGTCAGCCATGTCTTTATTGTTGCCGATATTTTGGACGAGGTTATCATTTGTGCCGATTTCGTCATAGTCCATGGCATCAATTTGAATATGGTGCAACAGATAATGAGTTGGCGGAAAGTGCAGATACCTCTTGATATGGGGTATAAGCATCAAGTGCACTCCAGACCGTTAGTTGTTGTCGAACAACAAAAATTACCACCACAAAGTGAAACGCTGATATGGGCACGCGTAGAGGAAGGTTGTGAGGAAAACCGCTTGTGGGTTGTGGAACCAGCAGAAATTTAGATGGTCCTTTGCCCTCGTGAAATCAATATGTTCCAGTAGAGGCAGTAATAAACAGTGAACAATTGCCGAAACCTGACGAAATGTCTGCCAATGACCAACAGGAATTTGGTAAAAAGGAGGTGAAATGGGTGGCAGGTCTAGCAGCTTCAGAAAGGAATAAAGCCAAAAAGCTGCTAAAGAGCTACGCTTCCGCTTTCGCCACGAACAATAAAAGTCAAAGTAGAACAGCCATGGTCACACACGAGATTGATACTGGCGAAGCAAGATCGATAAAACAGGCACCGACGAAGTGAAGAGTAACGGTGTCCATGGATCTCACCTATTGTCTTTTTTAAGAAGATAGATGGCAGTTCGAAGTCGCCGTGGTCTAGTCAGTAGTGTGTTGGCCCGGGTTCGAATCCCAGGTCAGACATCAAAACGAAAAAATATTTCGTCGGCGACTTTCTCTCAGCAGATTTCTGGCAAAGACTCTGAGAGTAAAAATTGCCATGAAAAGCTTCTGTAGGTCCCCGCCACTCATGTATAAAATTAACGCACACAACATAAGTGGTGTGAGAAGCTAGGCCGTAATCCTGACTGAAAGGTTGTAATGGCCAATTATGTATGTATGATGGCAGTTCAAGATTTTGCGTAGACTATAGGAAGCTGAATGATGTCACTAAAAAGGATAGTTACCCGTTACCAAGAATTGACGATAGGCTGGACACGCTAGCCGGAACAAAGTGGTTCTCCACATTAATAAAGCGGATATTGCCACATGGAGATTGCAGGCAAGGACTATGAAAAAACTTCATTCAGTGCGAATGGCGGCTTATGGCAGTTTAAAGTCATGTTATTTGGGCTTTGTAATGCTCCGGCCACGTTCGACCGGCTTATAGAACGTGTACTAAAGGGAGTGCACTGAAAGACTTGCTTGATGTTTCACGATGATTTAATAGTGGTGGGAAGAACTTTCAACGAACACCTCGAGAACCTGGCAGAAGATCTGCAACGAATATTAATGACTGGCCTATAATTGAGCGTAAAGAAATGTGCATTCTTCCAAAGACAAGTAAGTATTAGAGACATCTTGCTACAGCAGATGGCATTACGCAGTTTTTTGGGACTGTGCACATATTATAGGCACCAAGAAGTCAAAGATATATCAATAGGGTGAGACACAGGGAAAGGCATTCCAGACATTAAGGGATTTATTATGTGCCGCACCAGTTTTGGCGTATGCAGTCCCAACGTAAAAATTCATTTTAGACAATAATGCTAGCGGTGGTGTACTTTTCCAAGTGGTCAGTGGGACTGACAAAGTAGTAGGATATTATAGTCGCACACACTCAAAGCTTGAACGGAACTATTGTTAGACCCGACAAGAGCTACACGCAGTGCTGGAATGCATATAACATTACCATAAGTACCATTTTGTACTAGGTGGCAATGGGCTGCACAAGTCCTCGAGGAGGCCGCAGGTTCCCCCCCCCCCTATACCACAGTATGTCCATGCATCGATCAGTACGTTTAATTCTTCACTAATTTTTTTTTTTTTTTTGTCATGACGTTTCTACATTGTTAGTGTTTTTTCAGTCCTCATTTACACTTTTGTACTCACTTGTTTACAACGACTTCTGCGGTTACTTCTGTGAATGTTTCAACGTCAAGCACGCCTCTCGTATTCATGGATAACTTATAACGATCCAACAATTTCGAATCATCCAAATAAGCGGTGTAACCGACTAAGACGTTACCGAATGCAATAACTTTCCTTAATAATTAAATCAAACAAATTAAATGTACCAAGTTAATCTGATAAATTAAACAAATCACTTACAAGTCCGTACATTTTTTCCTTGGCATACAAAAGTGCTTTTCTTTGAATCTCCACATTTTATGTTTTGAATTGAATATGAAAATACTTTAAATGCTTTCTTTTGCTCGGATTATTTATTAAATTAATGTCCAATCACTTCAATATATTACAGTGAACTGATTGTAATTGTAAAATAAAATAAAAATAAAATATTTCATAAAGATTGTGGTATAATTTATAAATAAATTTAATGCAAATGCGGTTTTGTTTCATTAGGCTCTTGACCAGAAATAAAAGTTTTATTTGCGGCTTTTCTTCAAGTGTATTGCACTGGCTAAAGCTGTTGTAAGCTTTAAAAGCTTTTAACTCAGCAATGCTTTTTAAACAAAGCATGCGTTAAATTTTTAAAATAATTCTGTCAAACCATAATCGACGAATATTCGTTTACTTTACTTGTGTTTAATGTAATGAAACTAGGGTTGCCAGATTCCGATTCGCAAAAAGCTGGACATTGGGTTTTAAAAAGCTGGACATAAAAATACCGAGAAAATGTTAATTTCAACTTAGGTCGTGGTAAACGTTGTGGTAAACACAAACCACCTCCGCCTTGGAGAGTTGTGTTTCAAATTCTGTCTCTCTGCTGACTACAAAATTCGAAATAGTTTGAGACAACTTCTTCGACATTATGCTTTTTTGTGCTTATCAAATGAGCGGCTGCCTTAATATTTGATTATAATGTCTTTTTTTCTCATCCAATTAGCTTATTTTGCAAACTCTTTCCATCTATCGCAGAAAGTTGTGTTTGATGGACCAGCTTCTTCATCAATATCTATTTCAAGATTTTCTGCAAATTATTTGTATTTTCATGTACAAAAAAAAAAAATAAAAGCTGTACTAAATAAAGAAATTGACTATCGCTCGCAATAATATTCCTGTGATAACATTACCTGTTCAAGTATTGAGACATGTTGTCAGTGATGATAGAAGAGGGAAATTATAACTTAGTTGAGTAACAAATGTACAATCAGTATTGACTAACATGATTTGACAAAGATAACATGTCAATTTATTGCAAAGTACTAAAAGATTTCTATTTAGCTGAACAACTTAAATTTTAGTTTGAAACTGGACAAGCATCAAAGAAGCTAGACAATCCAGCCAACCTGGCAACCGTAAATGAAACGAATGACCAATGCCCTTTTATAGCCAGTGTAGCATGACTATCTGAGGGTCTTTAAACAATTAGCGCTAAACAAACAAATTAGCACACCACTCACCATCTAGACAGACTTATAAGGCAACGCAACTAAAAATTACAGTAAGTTATAAATGAAAATTGTACAAATTTATCTTACAAATATTGTTGATACTTTTCATTTATTTTTATTGATTCTCACGTCGACTCAGATTAAAAAGAAAAGACCATTTCAGGAACGATGAAATTTTAAGATTTAAAATCTAATAACAATGAGAAAACATATTGACTCCCGGAGGAATGTAATATAACCAGACGGTGGTTCTAGGGTTGGTTCTTTAAGACCATCGAACTAGTTAAAGTTCGTAGTCATATCTAGTCTGGAAAGTATAAATAGGTGCTGTGCTTAGTGACTTAATACCAGATTTTCAAATTCGCAATTTGTTAAGTTGTAATTCTTTCTACTTTTGGTTAAATTTTGTTGATTTTATTTAATCTTAAATCATTGTGATCGTTAATTTTTACTTTTTGGTTTTTTTGGTTATTAAAATAATAATAGTAGAACATCAATACACCATACACTACATCTCTACAGTGTTGTGAATTTTATTTATTAAAATAACAAAAACAATAACGAATCATTTCGCAAGATAAAATTGAGACTCTCTTTCTCTCAACTCGATATTGAAAATCCAAGTACAAGTACACGTATTTCTAATTCTCACATGTTAAAATTAAATCAAGGAAATTTATATGTTTCTTATATTCGCTATTTGATTTGAATACCACCCGACTAAGCTAGTCAAGGAAAGCAATGTTAACTTACTCCATTTACACTACACACGAAGATTCCCTTCACACACTGTGTTTACTGTAAGGCAAGCCATTCTACTCGATAGAAAATTTATATGAAAAACACTCAATAATTGCCCATGTATTCTTGCTTGAGTCATTTTCATAAAAATTTCCAAATCACTTGCCGTTCAAAAACAATATTTTATGCACATACACATTTTTTTTTTTTTGTTTTTATGATTTTTTATGCTTTATAGACTGATAATACTTATTAATACAAAACTTTAATAAAAACAGCCGAACTTAGCAATTAAATTTTAATTTTCTTTTTAACGCACTGAAATTAACATCTGACCCGTTGAATTTTTATCAAAGAAACTAAAAATGTCACCTTTTTATTTCAAAATTTCCCACTTTAGAACAAAAAATATCCCTTTAATTTCATTCGTACGTAAAATAAACATGACAACGCATGAGCAACAGCATTCGCCGGTATCAACAACAAAATCAAACAAAATATCCCAAATAGAAATGCTGTAGAAAAAAACCCTCAAAATATACGCATAAACTATGCACGCGTAAACAACAGCATTCGCCGATGTCAGCAGCACGAGATTACACACAAAAGGGACGGGAGTAAACAAACGTTACCAACAATTGAAAACATTAAAACAAAATCAACAACATGAAAACATACAATACCCTCCCCCCCCCCTATTCGTTTGCCCATAACTATATATTAACGAAATTGCGATAAGGGATATTTTTTGTTCTAAAATGGGAAATTGTGAAATAAAAAGGAAAATTTTTAGTTTTTTTTGATAAAAGTGCAACAGGTCGAATGTTGTTACTTCAGTGCGTTAAAAAGAAAATTAAAAATTTATTCTTAAATTCGGTCGTTTTTATTAAAGTTTTGTGTTAAAAAGTAAAAATCATAAGTTTTCTATGAAAAAAATAAACGAAAGCAATAAAAATCTAAAAAGAAAAAAGTTCTTTTAGCTTAAAAGGGGTACTCCCGAAAAAAAGCAAGGAAAAACAAAGTGTCTCAAAAAATAAAAAATGTGTGTGTGTGTGTGCGTATTAAAAGTGTTTTGTGCTTAAGATATTGTTTTTGTACGGCAAATGATTTTGGTCAATTGGAAATTTGTATGAAAATGACACAAGCAAGAGTGTTGAGTGTTTTTTCATATAAATTTTCGACCGAGTAGTATGGCTTGCTGTACTAAAAACACACATAAAAGGAGTTCCGTGTGTAGTACAAATTGGGTGAGTGAAAAATTATGTTTCTTTACTTACATAAGTGAACATATAAATTTTCCTAATTTTGTTTGACAAAGATTGGTAGAGTAATGATTTAGGTTGTTGTAATTTTGTGTTTTGATTTGTTGTTGTTGCTAAAATAAATAAAATTTGTAATAGCGTTAAAAAATTCAGTACTTTTGTACTTTTTTTTTACTACTTTTTCATTTAAAAAATACCGTAGTACTCCCGCAAAGCTTCCAGTACTTTTTTATTATTACATATTTTATGATTTGCGTTTTTGAACTATTATTAATTTATTCGAAACATGTTCAAAGCAATGATGAAGTAAAATTAGGCTTTAGCCCTAGTTAGACAAACGCCCACAGAATCTAGGCTGGTTTTTAGAACATGAAAAGCAATGAAAACGCTTGCCGAACCGTAATGTAATTTCGGTAAACATTTTCATTGGTTTTCATATGTTAAAAAGAAACATATGTTAGATTATATTCCATCGACGGCTGATTAAACTGGGCTTTACGTTTTGTTACCTGTCGAATCAGTTTTTTTTGTCTTGTACGTCGTTAGTTTTTCTATTCGACTTCCTTCTTGCAAAAACTATGAGAGTAAATAAAATTGCCGTGATAAAGGTTTTCAAAGATCTGTCGTTCGGAGTCGAATTTAAACTGTAAGTTTCGCCACTCATGTATAAAATTAACACTTACAAAATATGTATGTGGTGTGATAAGTTAGGTCATAAACCAGTTTAAAGGGTTATAGTGATCAATGTGTATGTATGTATTTTTTTTTTTTTACAAAAGTTCCATTTGATGCAAAAAAGGTACTCTTTCAGTTAGAGTTTAGTACCATTTCAAAATTTCAACACAGATAGTTGTATACTTGATACAAGTTCGAACAGTGGCACAATAAAGAATTGACCTAAAAGTTAAACACATATTTTTATTTTATTTGCAATTCACAAACTCATATTTTTAACGTTTTTAAAAAGTAAAAACGTAACAATATATTGGATATAACATTCTAACAATTTGTGTTGTTTTTAGTGGTACCTCCACTTATACAGCGCTAAGTTATAGAGTCACCACAACGATTTATTTACATTTCTTCTGTTTTGTTGAAAAGATTCATAATTTTCTGTTTCATCATTATAAAATATAATTACATTAATAAAATCAATATAAAAAAGCATCAACTATTTTTACAAGTTTCTGATTAAATTCATAAAATTGTTTAGGTAGACTTTTGCTGTACACTGTATTAAATGTGTTATTTATAAAGACCTGTATGTAATATAGAGCATTTGGCGTTATAAAAATTATATTAGGTGTAAACGAACACACATTTTAAGTACTTGGCTTCGCTAGTAGTCATTTATTAATTTGTATTACTACTAACAAAGTTTTTATGGTTTAAACCCTTATAACAGATAGACGAAAAGAGCTAATTAAAGAAGAAGTCTGTCTTATCGTTTATTTCGTTCCACTTACTAAAACTTACTAATTTGAGTAAACAAATTAAAAAACAAGCGATTTAAGTTAAATTACAAAGCCAGCTTTTTATTTACTTGTTTCTTTGTTTTGTTATGGCATAAGAAGGTAAGCCAAAATACAAAACGAAAATATGAATTCGTGGAACTGAGACCGTCATTATTTATGTACGTATATAATAAGTATATAAGATGGATGGAACAATGAATAAATATGAAAATAAAAAAGTCTTATGAATAAATATGAATTGTATCACAATTAGCAGCTACTGATACTATACAAAAGGAAAAAAAAGAAAAATTTTAAAGAAATAAAATTAACTCAATCGTCAGGTGCAAATATAATATTTGATATGTAAGCAATTACGGCAAAGGTATTTTGAGTATTGGATTTCTGTTTCTTTTTCTTTTTTTTTGTGTAAAAGCACATTTTTTAAGTGTTTAAGTTTTGATAAAACGGATAAAAATTTTAAAAATAAAGCCAATATAACATTTGAACAATTTTTCCTGAAATATTTCATGATTATCTGCGATCAAATAGGCATTTAAGGTAAATTACAACCGATTTGTGTGGCAACTTTAGCTGATATATCATTGGCAAAACGTACACACTCGCTTAAAATTCGTTTCTCTAACCAGGCATGAAGGAAGGCAGCAGCAAATGCATCACCACAGCCTGTTGTATCAACAATATTTTCTACGGGCGATGTCTTGAACATTTCAAACCTTAAATCACCCGGTGGCAATAACTCTTCTTCGTAGTTAGTTATCAAGTCAACACCATCAGCTCCTTTAGTAATCACAAATATTTTAGGACCTTTAGCATACTCCACTATGCCACGAATTAGTTCTTCGATGTTTTTAGCACCCCAACATTCACATAATGTTTCAAATTCGCCTTTGTTGCCAAATATAAACATGGCATTGTTAATTAAAAATATCATGTGATCATAGTTTAGTTTTACAATATAATCAGCACTTAAGTTTATGGCCAAACGTCGTCTGCCCTTAATAAATTTACTGACAATGTAAGTGACGACAGCCTCGCGTTGGGACACAAAGAAACCTTCAACATAGAATATCTGCTTACGACCTGAGTTACGCAAGAAGAAAGAATTCTCCTCCTGTTGCACCTTTTCCAAAAAGTCAATAGAAAATTTTACTGATGCACCAGTATTCGCATACAGGGCCAATGAATCTTTATGTACCAAACAAATACAGCGACCAGTGGGGGTATCGGAAATCGTTTGTAATCTGTAATTGCTATAAAGATACAAAAGAAAATTTAAATTAAATCAGCACTTTAAAATTAAGTAAATACAATATACCTTAAATAGTTAAGATAATTCAAACGTAATTAAGATTATTTCTCTATGCAAAGTCATGTAATATTGTTTCGGTGTATGCAAGTGCACTTTTTTATAAATTTTAAATATGGTTCCTTACTTACTACACGTACACCATTTCGCAAAATTAAATGAAAATGAAATTCATGGCGCTCGAAGTGATAATATTTAGTAGAACTAAACTAGGTATGAACTTCTGTCTACAATGCAACTAATTTTGAATTAAAAAATTAATTATTTAGCTTGTATAGTATTCCAAATCTTTGAAATCAGTATTTAAATTTAAATTAGTATTTAAAAAAATTTGAAAGAGCGTTTTTATTCTCTTTTAAAATAAATAAATAATAAAATAATGGAAAACTCTGTATATATTCCTAGTTTCATGATATAATAATCTTTCTCGAAAAGATTACTTAAGCAGTTCTTATAGCAGCAGCACTGAAATATTCTACAAAACTTTAATTTGAACTGGAAACGGTTTGCTTTTCCATTTGCTAAAACTTATTACTTGTATGGTAGGTAAGTTATTCAAGAAATAAGATTGAGACAAAATCCCACGCTCATTGTTTGTAGCATGATTAATTTTAAGTGTATATCACTCTATAATAGGTTTCACTATGACTGCGCATATTACATGCGATAACTATTGTATTCAAATATATTGAAAGCAACGTAGGAAATAATTGTGATTTTGATAGTTAATAGTAAAGTACTACCCTACAAATTTAAATTAAATTAAAAGGGAAAGAAGTTAACAGTTTCATACAATAAATTGAGAATTTATAAAAAAAAATTCCGCAAAATCAATTCTCAATACTCTATCTGATCAATATATTTTTAAGCACTTTTGTCCATTTTTCTTATTTGAATATTTGAAGAGAACGTTTAACTTTGATAAAAGTTCTTATAGAGACATATGCATTGACCTTTGGTTCTAGCAAATCATATATTTCAGTGAGTGCAAATCATCTAAGAAGATTTCATACAAACATTTGCGAATGCAAATTTTTCTCTTCCATTGTTTTGCATTCAATTTATCACGTGGCATTTGTTATCAATGCGCCAGCAGGAAGCAAAGTAATTATTTAGTAATAATGGAGGTTTTTTACACAATAAAAAAACTTGTTAAAAACCAAGAAGGATTGAATGGTAGGCTTGGTACTTATAAAAAGTTGACCTCATGAGACATCGTATTTTTAAAAATTTTATGATTTTTATAAAATAGAGTATTCAAAATAACAATATTAGTTGTTTATGGTGAGAGGAATACAATTCTTTTCTCAAAATTAAGTTTGCTGTGAAAATACAGTCGAACTACTATAATTTGAACTTCTATTACTTCAAGTTTCTATAAATTGAAACATATCTTGTGGCAACAGCACCTAGATCGTTTGTAAATTTACTTTCCAAAGCTGAAGTTTCTACAAAATGTAAGTTTTTTTTCTGGATAATGGTGATTCAATTTATAGAAGTTTGACTGTATCTAAATAAATTTGAAGAACAATTTTCAATTAATTATTGAGTTTAGCTATTGCCAGATATCATTTTTTTTAGAAGCTACAAAAACGATAATAATTTTACGTCTAAAAACACGACATCTTAGTTTTTCGATTAATCTCAAAACTAAAAGTAAAAAATTTTATATAGAAGTAGCTCTGGGATTAATACTTTTAAGCCAAGACAAAAATCATGCTCTAAGCAAAACCTTTTTTTGCAGACTGTAGTGCCAACAAAAGCAGTTATCAAGTGTTTATTCTTAACGAATGAATATTAAATTTTAAGAAACATTAGAAACTGCCTTAACACCTACGAAATGAAAAAAAATTAAATTACTAGAAGAAAATTATTATTGTTATATCTGAAATAACTTAAGACCACTAATTCTCTAATTAGAACATGTCGCACGATAAACAGCTTGAAAGTACAGTTCGATTGAAGAACAATTTTTTGTTTTGATAATTTGATTTCTTATCGCAACACAAAAATATTGGAAATCTTAATCGAATTTCGTAAAAAAAAACAGAATAAAAGAATAAATTATTTATTTTCTTATCTTCTAATTAAATGAAATTAAATATTTAAATTAGAAATCTCAACAGGAATTTTAGAGTAAGAATAATAATAATAATACGCAAATTAAAAACAAAATTTTTCTAACTTTGTTAATATTGCAATTATGAAATTTGTAGATTTTAAGAAGTAGTATATTTAAAATCTTTATACCTATTTCCATTTACATTATTAGCAAAACCACTCCAAATGATCTCCACGGCTTATATAAACAAAACAAATTATAGAAGTACAGTTATTGTTTTAACCATAACCTAAACACAAGTAAATGCTTGCAATGTAATCCATCGTATTAGAGATATGCAAGGAAAATATATTCAAATTATCTAACTCACTAGCCTGTGGTCATTATATGATTATAAAATAGAATTCCATTGGTGGACTTTCCGTTTTCGTGTTCAATGCGCTTTGAATACATAACCGTGATACAATTACAAATAAACTCCAAAAGACATTCTCAGATAGGAATTAATATCAAGATTTAAGTTGAATATAAAAAACCGCATTTGCCTGATAATCGCAATATTATTGTTTTCGAAATAAACGATTTTCTTTTCCTCACAATGTTACCCAAAGAGTCGCGACTACTACTACTCTGTGTCTCTTAATAAATTACTTACTTTGATTCCATACCAGATTTAATTAGCAAATCATTTACAATTTCAGCTTGTTTATCATCACCTACAGCACCAAAAAATATTGTTTCAGTACCCAAAGCTTTTAAAATTCGTGATGTATTTAAAGCTGAACCACCCAGATGAGGGTCTTCTTCCTCTCGTCTAAAGAGAAACAAAAATTATTTTACAATTTTTCAAAATTAACCAACCGACCGGATAATGAATATTTCAAAACGGAATTAAATGTCAAGCATAACTTACGTATTTGCAAAGGCTTCAGTAGTGACTTTTGTTATGGTCTCAACATCCGCTTCCCCTCTTGTGTTCAACGACAATTTATAACGGTCCAGCAGTTCTGTATCGCTAATGCGAGCGGTATGATCAAGTAGAACATTACCAAATGCCACCACCTTCCGTGGCCTATGAGTACAACAACAAAAGTGATTACAATAAAAGAAAAAAAGCCATAACAATACAAACAAACTTTAAAAAATTCATTTTTTTCTTCATTTTAAGACAGCATTTTTTAAAGTTTGTTCTTTGTTTTATTACATCATTTGATGTTTTTTTTTTTTGTATTCTTTTAATGTCAGTCCCTTTAAAATGTATTCTCTCTCATTGTTTGAATTGATTTCGTTCAACCAACAAAATCTGTATAAGGAAAATATTCATTCATTCAACTTACAATGAATTTGTCGTTGATTGTGTTGTGTTATTAACAACAATATCGTTGGAGCTTGTTTTATTGGTGGTGCTGCTTGTCAAGGCAGTGGAAGCATCTTCAGGATTTGTGCCAAACAAACGGGCGTACAATTGTTGCAAATAATCCATTTTAAAGAAACTATTATTGGCCGCGTTAAATATTTTATAGTTTCTACACAAAGTTACCGTTATTGCACTACCACTTTTCATTTATCTTTGCGTTTTTTTTTTAATGTTTTATTTTTTGTTTTTATATTTATTCCTGTCGTTTTCCTTTAATTATTTGTAAATCGTTTGTTTCACTCACTATTGTTTTGATTTGTTGTTATTTTTGTTTAATCAATCAATAGACAGACATGCATGCGAGTCGAAAATTTAATGTGAAATAAACGAACACAACAACAACAAAAATATTTTGAACTTTATTTCAACAGCAACGATGATGCTTTCCCTACACTCTGACAACAACATTTCACTTTGAAAGCATTTTTCTGACTGACAGTGACAATGAGAATTCGTCAATGACGGAAACAGTGGCAAACGGTAGGTAGCGTTTGCATATTTTATAGAAAGTACTTACTACTCATTCGTCCAACAGAACTAAACAGATATCAACACTATCAGTTAAAAAGTCCGTCGGTTTAGTGGTTGTTTGTTGTGAGTGAAGTGAGTTGTATATTATTTGTGAAGCTGAGAAAAAATAGTTTTTTCAACACCTGTGTTGTGTGTATGTTGGTGAGTGGAAAAGAACAATAAAAAATAATCCGACCTCCTCCATTCACTTCTATTTAGGGTAAATAAAAAATAATCATTGAATGTGTTTTCTTTCTGTATCTTTTCTTTGCTTTAATTAGAAAAAGTTAGATTTTGTAAAACGTTGCGCAGTGTAAAGATATTAAAATCTTGCCAAGTTTTATATTTATATTTTATCCCTTTTGGGGATTTTAAAAATACCCAAAATTTATTGCCAACAATAAATGTGTAAAATATTATAATGTGTAATATTATAAATCTTCATTAAAGTAAAAAAAATAATAGCAAATTCCGAATAAAATAAATTTTGTAATATTTAATTAAAAACAGAAATCCACAAAATTTTATAATTTGTTAAAAAAAAGAAAGAATTTTTTTTTGACACATGCATATATCGTTATTTATATACAGATTTATTTAATACTGCAATAATTATAAGTTCAATACATATTGTCAGTTAATATTTTTCATATGTTGCTTTTCGAAATTCCATGAAATTATCGACGTTGGTTGCGGTCAATTTGAAATTGGCTTTGTTGTATCAGTTTTAATTATCGGGGTGAATTTATCAGAAAAATAACAACAAATTATTAGTTTAAAAAAACCGGCTTACATCAACTTTGTTAATTAAATGCCACACTTCAAAAGTAAAGAGCAAATGGGTTAAAAACTACGATCGAACATATCGTGAAATCGAATAGATCACACTATTTCTGTCCTTTATCAGAGTAATATCAGCGTTAAACACTTTTGCATATAGAATACGTCTGACGAGTACATTTGCAAGAAATGTGTCATATTTTTGTTTTCCTACCGTCAGTTCACTTAATACCAGTTACAACTGGGATACAGTCAATCTTTATAAAATAGAAAAACCAAAATTTTTAAATGAAGAAATTTTAAATAAATCTCTCCCCTTGCATTATCATCAATCTTCCCGAGTGAGCTATTTATTCTGTTTCTTTTTTTTTTATAAAAATTTGCTAATTCCGCATGCGTTCATATAGTTTTTGCCCAAATAAATAAATAAATACAAGGTTTATAATGTAGAAACTTTTCCAATTTTAATTGTTAGAGAATTTTTTTTACTTATTTTCGCTCATTTTAATAGCAAACAAATCTATAAAAATAATAATCCAATAGTCTGTGCACGTCATATTTATTAGTTCTTTATAAAATTCGTAAACTATACAGACAGAACTACACAATTTTTCACAGCATCTTACTTATAGGTGGCATATCAACTTTCGTTTTTACTCTATGAATCAGCATTGCTTTGTAATGAAAGTCATTCAAATATGGTTTTGTTGTTTAATACTTTTTTAACACTATTTTTTATTGCGTTTGTTTGCTCTTTAAACATTTATACTATTCAACAACAATTAAAGTACATTCACGTTTGTATTTCTAATGAAAAATTTGGCTTTAAATAGTTTTAATTTCTTTTTTAACTCGAGCACTTTAATCCACAAAAAAGTTTTGACTTGTATGACCAGACCTCCCTGCAAGTATTGCAACGAAATTTTCAGAAAAAAATTAATTCGCGAAGTCAAAGTTAGCCAAAATCGCGTGTTTTTATTTTTAGGATAGATAGATAGGATATGTCTAAGTTCGGAGTCAGTGCATCATAACTTTTATGAAAATATTTTTTGATTTTTAGGTTAAAAAACTTGTTGTTGTTAATAAAGCTAAATCTTTATTTCTAATTTAAAAAATGTTTGCATATGTTTACACAAATTCCATGTGCTACACAAGATTTTATAATAAATGAATACCCAAAATCAGTTTCTGCTATGTTTCTTTGCGTATCCAAGTTAAGTTATCTCATATTATCCAATATAGATTTGTTTTTTGCTTTTTTAAATTTGCGTGTGCATATTAACAATAAAATTAACCCTTTAATATTTACATAGAAAAACGATAACAACAATTGGATATTTCCACTGTTTTTTTTTTCATTTCCTTATTTTTGAAAACTGTGTCAAAATTTACGCCTCTACAATCAATATTCATTCATTCATTCATTTATGGATAAAACCAAAAACGTTTACTTACGTTTCGTCAAAGATGATGATAATTTAATAAGTAGTGATTCATTTAAAATTTATTAATATACAAAATATAAAATTATTGCTCGCCATAATTAAAACTTAAAATAAAAATAATGTTTGAAAATATTTTTAAATTAGTTTTTCATATAAAATTCATTACATTTTGATTTCTTGTAGAGTAGTTCGTTAAAAAAAAGTATAATTTGTTATTATCATGAAAAATTTTTTTACAACTTTTAGTGATCTTAGGATACTAAAATTTAATGGCTAATGGCAACCCTTTTTGTGTGCTACGTAAACAGCTGTTATTTGAAAGACTTCAAAAAACAAAATGTGTTCAAAGCCAGTGTTGAAAAATGTAGTACTTTTTTCAGTACTCTTTCATTTCATTTAAAAAAATATCGCAGTACTTTTTTCATAAAATTTGTTTTTTGTTCGTTCAAAAAATTTTGTTAAATTAATTCGCACATTCTTTTTCCGTTTTCGGGTTTAATAAGTAAGAAATTAAGCCCCGTTTGTTTAATGTACGTGTGTGGTCTAGCTGTCAAGCACAAGTTAAAAAAAGTGTTAGGACGCCCGACGGCCACTGTTCGTTAACTCCCAGGTCAGGCGAAACTCAAACAAAAAAATTATAAAGTGTTTGTTGTGTAGGTGGTGTGTAGTTTGTGTAGGAGGTGTGTGTGTGTGAGTTAGTCTTTGTGGCCCTAAAGAGGGCCCCGGGTTCAATCCCTTCGGGTCCAAATCCCCTAGGTTCGTGACGAAACAAAAAAAAATAAATGCGCGGATGCTGGTTGAGGAGGAGAAAGAGCAAAAAAATATTTTTTTTTTAGGGTGGTGAATTTTGCAGGTGTGGTGAGTTTTTGCAAAAAAAAGGTGGTGAATTTATACGGTGTGGTGAATAAAACCGAAACTCACCAAAGTGCCGTTATTCGAAATGAGTACTGTATTACCGTAAATACATGTACTGTATACATTGATTTTGACGGTGAGTGTCTAGACTAAGCAATTTTCCCATTTGTTAATGGAGACATTCACCGGTCTGGTTACTGCATTACTACAATGTTGCCATTGTGTAATTAATTTCTAAATTCTAAAAAATTAAAACTGAAAACTTACTTACTTACTTAATTGGCCATTACAACCCTTCAGTCAGGATTACGACCTAGCTTCTCACACCACTTATGTTGTGTGCGTTAATTTTATACATGAGAGGCGCGACCTACTCTTGAAAGTCGACTCCGAATTACAGATTTTTGAAAAGCTTTTAATGGCAATCTTAGTTACTCTCGGAGCTTTTGCCAGAAAGCTGATGAGAGGAAGTCGCCGAAGAAATATTTTCCGTTTTTGATGTCTGACCTGGGATTCGAACCCGGGCCTTTCGTCTAATAAGCCAACACACTACCCACTAGACCACAAAACTGAAAACTGCATACAAAAAATAAAAAATTAAATTCAAATTCTTTTGTAAAATAAAAATGAATTTTTCAATAATTTTTTTCTTTTATCTTGCTTTTTTTGCAAATTATATTCTTTGTCGAAATATTTATAATTTTTTGTGCTTTTTTCCTGACA
The DNA here is from genome assembly GCA_014635995.1 of Sarcophaga peregrina. Taxonomy (NCBI): domain Eukaryota; kingdom Metazoa; phylum Arthropoda; class Insecta; order Diptera; family Sarcophagidae; genus Sarcophaga; species Sarcophaga peregrina. Next base: position 57,517,262 of record CM025793.1, on the reverse strand, counting down.
ACAACATTTTTACTTCAAAACATATTTCAATACTTTTTTATTTTACAATGTATGATGATGGTTTGCGCTTTTTTCAACAATAAATGGAGTTAGCCTAATTAATAATTAGTTATCCCGGTTTGGCTGGGATCTACAACAACAACAACAACGTTACGTTGTTGATTATTAACAACTGTTGTATGTATGTGTGTATGTTTAGTTTTTCTATTTCATTCATAAAATAAAAATATAAATTTTATAAAAAAACTACCATTTTGATGCAAAATTTCAATTTTGCAACACTGGTGGTAGAGGGAAACACATGAGCGCAAACAAATTTGCTTTCGTTAGAACTTTTTAAAGCTTTAATTTGGCCGGTATATACAAATTTTGAAGAAGCTTTCCTTCCAACGGAGTCGGATAGCGAGAGAAAGGGAATTTTGGGTTGGTACCTTTTTTTATTTCTGTCTTTATGTTTTTTTCTTTATGTCATCCACAATGGTCATAGATATATCAATTGTGGAATGAAAGTTTATTAAAAGCTAGTATGTTTTTAACATCAGTGCTTCTGAAACTGTAATTGCTTTTGTTTTCAAGTTCATGAAGAACGATGCTTTAAATCATAGATGGTAGGTAATGAAGAGCTTTTAAAGAATATTGTTTTACAGAGGGCAACCTATTTAATCGGCTATAACATCATAATATTTTAAATATAATGGGCCATAATCATAGTCAAACAATAAATTCGGTTCTTTTTAAAAACAACTTTAATATTTAAACTTGTTACTAATTGTTTCTTAACTATAGAGAAAATTAATAATGGTTTTAAGTTGAATCAGCTTTAAGTGGGTGATCAGTATAAATGTTTGAAATTTTTCATACCAACTGGTATAAATATTGTATAAGTAGCATCTCTGCACGGCTGATAATAAAAGCGACAAAACAAAAAAAAAAAAAAATATTAGAAATGATAATAAACAAATGAAATAATAAAATTAGTTTCCTTCAACAAATCATTAAGAAAACCAAGACAATAATTTAATGTCCTAATTGCACATCTTTTTTTAAATTTTAACACTTTTTCTACAATTTATAAACATTAACCCAATGGATACTTATAAAATATGTTTTGCATTTATACTTTTTTAATAAAAACAGCGATTAGATTAAGCTTTAAATCGTTATTAAACTAATGTTTTAAGTATTGAATTCATAATAAGGTTTACTAAGTTTTTTTGACATAAGATATGAATGTACTCAGAGTTTAAATTATGAAAACCATTACTGAAGCACTGAAAAGTTTAAAACTAGCATAAATTTCGTTATCTAAAACTTTAATTGTATAGAAAATATAATGTTCATGAATCATCATTTCGTAAAAAATTTAAAAATTTTATTATAGCAATTGATTTAAGTTTTTAGCAGATCTAAGTCATCGAAATATGTAAATCCCTTCTTCTTATGAAACACGGATTAAGTAAGAATAATTGTACGAGTGTTATTTCTCTTCTCAAAATTTAACTCTTCTCAAAACTAATATTTTTTTACAGTCGAGCATTGATCATCCGGGGAAGTCGGGACCGAGGACATCCCGGATAATCGGTTTTCCCAATTAATTGAGATGAAACTTTATACGTATTTTTACATAAGTTTTTTATATACGTAAATAATATATACACATGGAGCATAATACTAACATGTACATTAGGGAGGGCCGAAAAAAAATGGAGTCAGTCACCTCCTAGGATTAAAGATACATGAATAACATTTCCAAAAATATAAAATTACCGCCTTTTTTGTTTTTTATATACTACGTCGCCATTTTAGGTCCGATTGTAAAAATCATATATCAGGGTTTGTGGCTTGACGGCTGCTAAATTTCACTCTAAGACGATTTTTTAATTCGACGTCATATTCTGTAAGCGATTTCTGATATCTCGAATCCTTCCCCAAAATCAGTAATTGGGGCTATGCAGGAATAAAGAGCATTGAATTATATAAAATATTCGCTTTTAAAATGTGCACTTTTATGAATTAACAACTATTTTACAGAGATTTTTAAAATGTTCAAATATTCATTCACTACCGTTCAAAAATTTATTTAAAATTTATTTCTATTTTCAATGTCACATATTTAAGAAATTTAATTTTATTTCTATAAAGTAATAATGTTTATATATTATATATGTAGCGTAAAAGTTTTTGTTAATTCACCTTTATCCGCCTTAGTTTTAACCATTTTCCTAGATGAAATTTGTAATCTTGTACGAGCTTAAATGCTTCACGGGTGTTAAGTACGCTGAGAAAAGCAGTGGCATCAGCACAGACATGGGTGTAAAGGCAAGCAAGTCCGATACAAACTGCATTTGACTGCAATGAACTTAGAAAACTTCTCCTTAATAACATATCTTCGGTCAATTAAGTAACTTTGCAATAACCCCGCTTTATAACGAGACAAGTTTAGTATCAATTTTTGTATTAGGCTCTCGTTTTGAACCTTATCGAATTTTGAACACACTCTATAAATAGCAAAATTTGAAATAAAAAATTCTGAAAGCAATTTAATTTGCCATGGAAAGCTTCTCCAAAATCCATCGTTAGGTGTCGACTTTAAGCAATCCTAATATCCTAATGTATATTATAAATCTTTCTGTAAGTCTGTTTTTTGTTTGTTTGTTTGTTAGCCAATCACGCCTGAACGCCTGGACCGACTTTCTTCAAATTTGGGATATAGATCGGACTTTTGTCGGTGCATGTTATAGGCTATAAATCTTTTCAAAATTTTTACCAAAAAGGGAGAAAAATGGGACAAATGACGAAAAAATGGTAATAGGTAATTTTTTACAATTTAGTTTGGTTAAGTTTCCCAAATAGCTTTTAGAGGTATTCCGTTTCTAAAGTAGAACCAAAAAGGATCCAAAAAGGGGGAAAGGGGCTGAAAACAGGCAAATTTAGTGCAGGTTATCCTAATCCTAATATATATTATAAATCTTTCTGTAAGTCTGTTTTTTGTTTGTTTGTTTGTTAGCCAATCACGCCTGAACGCCTGGACCGATTTTCTTCAAATTTGGGATATAGATCGGACTTTTGTCGGTGCATGTTATAGGCTATAAATCTTTTCAAAATTTTTACCAAAAGGGGAGAAAAATGAGACAAATGACGAAAAAATGGTAATAGGTAATTTTTTACAATTTAGTTTGGTTAAGTTTCCCAAATAGCTTTTAGAGGTATTCCGTTTCTAAAGTAGAACCAAAAAGGATCCAAAAAGGGGGAAAGGGGCTGAAAACAGGCAAATTTAGTGCAGGTTATCCTAATCCTAATATATATTATAAATCTTTCTGTAAGTCTGTTTTTTGTTTGTTTGTTTGTTAGCCAATCACGCCTGAATGCCTGGACCGATTTTCTTGAAATTTGTGATATAGATCGGGCTTTTGTCCGTGGAGGTTATAAGCTATAAATCTTTTCAAAAATGGTAATAGGTAATTTTTTACGGTTTAGTTTAGTTAAGTTTCCCAAATGTTTTTTGGTTTGTTCATTAGCCAATCACGCCTGGACCGATTTTCTTGAAATTTTGGATATATATCGAGCTTTTGTCGGTGCAGGATATAGGCTATAAATCTTTTTAAAGTTTAACAAAAAAAGGAGACAAAATGGGACAAAGGAAGAACACTTAATACCTTTATGCATAATTATGCTGTATTTTATCTGTTTTAAAGGTATTTTTTACGGTTTAGCTTGGTTAAGTTTCCCAATTAGCTGTTGGAGAAGTTCTGTTTAAAAAGTGGGACCAAAAGGGATCCAAAAAGGGGTGAAAAACGAGCAAATTGCATGCGTTTATATTTGAGACTTAGACTATTCAAAAAACTAAGTTGTTTGATAAACCGGTTTTCGAATAATTTGAAAAATTGCATTTCTTAAGAAGCCGGTTTCGAAACCGAATTTTTATTTATTGTTATTTTTATAACTCGCGCAACGCCGGGTACAATCTGCTAGTATATTATAAATCTTCCTGAGTCGTTTTTTTTTTTTTGTTAGCTAACGCCATTTAGACCGATTTTCTGAAATTGGATATAGATCAACATAGCTATTCGTTTCAAAATGTGAGAAAAAATGGGCAAAAATTAATACTTTAATGCAAAACTTAATTTGGTGTTATTTTTTACGATTAGATGGTTCAGTTCCCAATACTATTGGAGGTTCCTTTCTAAAGTTGAACCAAGGGGCAAAAGGGGAAAGGGCCAAAAGGGGGAAATTTAATACCGAATACCCTGACGCTTAAACCTTTACTAATTTGGGACATTGATCACTTTGTGGGTGCAGGATAGGCTATAAATCTTTTAAAAATTTACCAAGGAAAAAACTGAACAGGGAAAAATAGGTTTTTAAGGTATTTTTTACGATTTGCTTGGTAAGTTTCCCAAATAGCTAATTGGGAAAAAGTTGACCAAAAGGGTCAAAAAGGGGAAATGGCGAAAAACGGGCAAATCCGTGCTGTGGCCCTCGCCCACTTTTAAATCTCCCCGTCCCTTTTGGACATCGAAACATATTGGTATGAAACTAGATCATCTTGCTGAAGGGGTTATTTTTCGCGAGGACAAATACCTAATCGTGCTAGGAAGTCCTAATCCGTTTGTCGCCACAAATCTCCCGACCCCTTTTGGACTCTTTGTTCTCACTCTGGAACTACTGAAACTTTGTCAAACAGTATTACACCACTGATTACTATATTGCTGACTTAGGTATAGCCCATGCCAGCGATGATAAAATTTTCATAAAGCAGGATATAGTCCGTTATTGCCATCATCAATTTGCGTCTGCTCTGTACAGGACCACCAATATTGGCCATAAGCTTGCTAAGTAAGGAGATAACCTTAGTGGTTTTGCTTGCAGTGTCTTGTCAGTTCGAGCTCGAACCATGATGCCAAGTAATGACCAATTTACTAAGTAAGTAAATGTCAAGCAGGCCTTTCAGCATTCCACCTTAACTTATCCTTAAACTTGAAGATGTGAAGAAATTGGAATCTGAAAACAGATACGCTAAAAGAGAGTGCCAATAGCAAACATCTTATCAAATAAAAATCAAAATAGGGAGTGCACTATACGGCTCAGAGTACTTATGGACTCACAAAAAACAGCATACCTTACAATATATTCGAAAGGTCTAGACGACCAGAAATAAAGTCTACGAATATTAACGAAACGGAACTTATAGCTAGTCGAGCAATTACTTTATTAGGAATAAGTTTAAAATTTAAATGTTTCCCTCGACAGAGGCAGATTGCGTTACTTAAAATGATAGCGAACCGGCTAAGAATCACACAAAAGTGGATCTATTAGCCAACTACAAAGAATTTCCAAATTCTGCTAGGATCCCAAGTATTACCAATTATAAAATAAAATTTGTTCATAATATCTCACTTTATATCCATCTATTTGGAAGAGTTCGTTTATAATACCTTTCCATAAGTCGGGTAATAGATCTAATATTTCCAATTACAGGGGTATTGCCAAGCTCAGTGCTATTCCAAAGTTGATAGAGAAACAGTGACGGATTATCTCTTTTTTAATACGAGATCTTTAATATCTTCTTTCCAGCATGGATTTTTGAAATGCAGGTCGACTGTCACTAATCTTCTTGAATTTACTACACATGTTTTCAGGGGTTTGCTTGTCGGTGCTCCGACTGATGTAATTCATACTTTTGATAGAGTTGATCATAGAATTTTGTTTCTTAAACTTTCACTAATCGGTATTCCTGATATTATTCATCGTTGGCTAGACGCCTACCTCTCCCTTAGGACTCAGAGGGTATTGTTTAGGAATGTATTGTCTAAGACTGTATATGTTTATGTAGGGTTTGTTTTGTTTTTAATCTGGTTAAAGGTGATATCGATTCTGAGTTTTTGCTTTGTAATCTGAATTTCAGCATTCCAGCAAGATTTTCGCGGCTCAATCATCCTCTTTTTTTAGATTTCTATAAAACGAACTATGGATGTAATTTTCCTTTTCGTAGATTATGTAATGATTTTTACTTACATTATGATTTATAGATTTTGATTGTAGTGTTTGTAATATAAAACGTAGTTTGTATGCTGGCATTAATATATAAATTATTGTATAAAAATGTATTTTCACTCTTGTCTTAGGTAGTTCCAGTTTATTGTTACCTTATCCAGCTTGAGATTAAGTTCTGTAGCTGTTTTATGTTCTCGTTGCCAAAAAAATTTTCCCTTACTCGCTACAGTCCGGACGGTAGTGTGTACGTGTCCCTACATAATGGGACACGCGGTCGGATGAGGGTGGGTTGGTGTGTGGCCGGGGACGTTGGAATAAAAAAAAACAAAAATTTCAATAAATTTGGAAAGATTTTTTTGTTGTAATAAAATCATTCATTTCGTATTACTTGCCTAACATTTCCCGTATCTAAAAATGTGTATTAAAGGTATTCACCAAAACGAAATGAAACAAAGACTTTCATTCTGTGTACTTTTTTCACGGTACTTTTATTAATATGAATAATATTGTTACTGGTTTTTTTTCGATATGGTTTTTGATGATTGTTTTCTCAAAAAACTTTGTTTTTTTCAGAAATAAGATTATCCAATTCATATTTTAATGAACAAAATCGACATAATCTCTGAATACATTAACAAATGTGTTACTGTGTTAAAAATAAATTGTCATAATAGATTTGGCTCTTTGCCAAATCGACGTATTAGTAATTCATATTAAGAAAATCTATCGTTCTGAGAAAATGATAATCCAAATGGAAGGTAATTTTTTTTCTGAAAATTTAGGAGAACGATTTTATTTTCAAGAAAATTTTTTTGCCTACTAAGAAGATGAACATTTTTATTAAGATTATTTAGTGTTAATTAAAATGTATTTTTTTAAGTACTTGTTTAAAACTGGCAACAATGTCTACTTCTGTATAAAATTAACACACACCATAAGTGGTGTTAGAAACTGCGCGCTTCTTGGGGATGATTATTGTAGGCTGTCTAATGGTGAAGGTATAGCACTGGACATTTTATAGTTACCAGTAGCAACTCGTTTCCTACCGTTCGCATCTTCCCTCTTTCCACCTTTCCCAAACCTGCACAATGCACTGCATAAGTAGGGGTCATCCTCTGAGTGCTGGTTTAATAATAAAAATAAAAAAAATGGTAGCCGATATAAAAATACATTTACAAAAAGAGAAAAAAAAATCAATTTTGATACATCACTGCACAGTAAAATGTAAATGTTATGCTATGTTCAAAAAATAAAAATACTATCATTTCAAATGTAGGAAAGTTCACTAACCTATAATATTGTAATAAAAACAAAAAAAAAAAAAAAATTAACAAAAAAATGTTTTTTACGTATTCAATTCCTTTAATTATACCATATTATAGTAAATCGTCTTTATTTTTAATTTCAATTTGTTGTTGCTGTTGTAATTTTTATTTTTAAATCAAAATGGTTACTTTTGGCGCGCAAATGCATGCATTTTTTTTTTTACAAAACCCTACATTATGTTGTCATAAGTCTCCCCTAAAGGGGTATTGAACCTGAAACCAAATGAAAACAAAATTTTACTACTGATGATTACAAATTAAAAAAAAGCAACAACAGAATTATTATTAATAATCAAATCAAAGGTAAATGTACTATGAAATGCAAAATTCACTAAAATTTATCGTGATATTTGCCAAATTGCCAGCAAAACTACGTGAGAATTTTCATACAAAAGGTCAGTGTTTCTTTGTAATTTATAATGCGTTTGTTCTCATGATTTTTAAAGTCCATAAAAGTTCTTTGACCACAAGAAGTGCAGTTTATTTATTTATTTCGCCTTAGTTTAATCATTTTTTTTTTTTTTGTTTATTATTTTTATTTTGAAAGGGTGAATAATTTTGTTTATTTTCATTAAGTTCGTTTAACTTTTGCCATTTTTTAGAAACGTGAAATTTTTAAATACGAAAATATTTTCATTTTTGCTTATTCAAGGTAAATAAATGCCCTTTAACAATTCAGTGAATATTTTCCATTAGAAAAAAAAATTTGCGATTTCATATGTTTTCGGTTATACTTACATTGTGTGGCATGGCGTGAATATAATAAAATTACAGTTTTGAATAGAAATATAATATGTACTTAGATTTATATGGAGCACATTAAAAGTGCTCCATTCGGGATCCAATTTATTATAACTCCAATAAGCAACATTTACAAATTAAAATAGAATGATAATTCCACTATAAACGTTTTCACTACATATGCATGCACATAAAATTAACAAAAGCTTCGATTAATTATGCCGAATAGTGAAACCAAACTCTATTTCAATTATTAATACGATTGTTACACTTAATTTTTGATAAAACTTTATTTGAAACTATGATGTGACACGGGAAACTCTCGCTGTGATACTCTACAGTTCCCAATCTGAAGTCGACACAATTATACTGTATTTATGTAAAATATTACTTTTTTCTTTACACAAAAGTATTCTATTGCAATGAGTAATCGAATTACAATCCGTTGTTTTTTTTAATTGTCTTGAGCTGAAGGTGGGCAGCTTCAAAAGAGACTTTTATTGCAATATAAAGGTGCACGATTCATAATCGCCGTTGCCTACATACTAAACTTACTTCCTATGTCCGTCAGTCACTCCCCAGGGGACTGCTATTAATTATTACTTCGCGGATGGTTGGTTAGCATTAAACCTTTCTTCCATTAAATTAAATTCCGCCTTCGTATCTTCAACCTTGAGCGTTCCAGCATAACCTCAGCCATTCGTTGACTGTACAGGCTTCATAGAAATCCAGAATTTCAGGTTTAACCAAAAACTCGTCTCCTCGAGCTATTTTAAATTGGGACAACATATTAAAATATTCTCCTGTGCTTGTATTTTCTGAAGCATCCACGACTAGGAACTGGATAACATAGCAGTTCAGATTGCACTGTTTGTTCTCGAACCAATTAGTAATATTAGGGATAAGATTAAAAGTTCATCGTTTCCCTACTTTTACAGTTGCTGTTTGTCCTGAGTTATCGAGATGTTAAAATTATATTTGTTTCATCTCCACCAGCACCAATATTACTTCATCAGACACTGTCCTGAAACCACTTATTTGCTTAATCGCGATTAGGCTAGACACCGAAGATAGTTTTTTTTCCACGGAAAGTGCTTCCGACTACATTCGGCAAGCATATAACTTTATCGATTGGTCCTCCAATATTTGGCTTTAACGCCTGTATTGCTCCCAGGGTTACAAATGTCTTTTCGCCGATTATACGTGCTCCGCGATAATCACTCTCAAGCATTTTATAGCCTTCTTCGATTCAATCTTATGGTGTTTTCTTTTCTACCAAAAAATGTGCATTTTATTAAGGCAAAATCCAATTTTGCGTTTGTTTCTTAAAATTTTTTCGTCCTCTAAAAGGGTGGTATGTTTTATTATAAATAATTCGCACTTGCCAATAGTGGAGGGCATTGCATTTTATGTCCTGTATAAATAGAGAGTGCTGATAATGCCCTGTAAAGCAGAGGACTTTTTTTATTTATAGGGCTACCAGATGAAATTTAAAAAAAGTCGCCTGGTATTGTTATCCAATTTTAAGTTAATTTTTTCATTGTTTTGTTGAGTAACCTTAAGGAAACATTACATTATTAAAGTTACATGGTCAGTAATATAAAAAATTGCATCCAATGCTAGAACAGTGTTAAAATATTTTTTTTTTTTTGTTATAAAAAAAGCTCTCAAAAAATAAAGTTGAAAAATTAGTTCTTGCCAGAATTTTTCATATTTACATTTTTTATTGAAAACAAATCAAAAAATATAACATTTTTTTAGATTTAAAATCTTTTTTTTTTTTTTTTTTTTTGAAAAAAAAAATATAAATATGGATTTTATTTGCGAAAGTTAAAATAAATCAGTTATTAGATTCATCTTCATCATCTGATAAAGAAGAATTACTGAATTTATTTCAACGTAGTCAACACTTTCTTTATAAGTGGCAAACATAGGGCAGACCCTTTTTTAATATTTGTATTATGTTCCCCTCAAATAAAAAATGACATTACAGCAGGGTTGGTCAAACATTGTTTAATGCACCTTGTAAGAGGGTACCAATTTCTTTGTAGAAAAGAAAACACCATTAGAGTCTTCATATTTTCCATTATTTTCCTGCCTTTTATTAAGACGTGTATCTGTGTAAGCTAAAGCAAAATAATAACTTGTACCTAACCGATATACATATGTATATGTAGTATGCTTTGATGATGAAAGTCTGAGTTAATTACCGTTTTGGGTATTTACACAAGAAACCATTCAAACTTATTTTAACTTATTTTTCGTTATCGAAAGTGACTAATAAAATAGCAACTTGTTCTTATAGCGTAATATACAATTTAAAATTTCGAAAAAAAAGTTTCTAGTAGATAGTAAAAATATAAGAACAAATTGCTGTTTTTTCCATGGATTAAAATGATAAGTGAAAATTGAATGTAAAATTTTTTCTTTTACACACACTAAACAGAAGAATGAAGTGCATATTCATTAGCCCGTACATTTTATCGTTTACCAAATGCTCATATCCTGCTTCATATTTTAGATCTGAAAAGGAAAAATTAATCTGACCAACGCAATAAACGCATTGTAGACAGCAAGTGCTGCGTTACAATTTTGCAAAAGTTGGCTTAACCCAGCAGTATGCGCCTAATTATTTTAAGAATGACAGCTTAATGGTAAATTAATTTAAAATGCCGCGCGCTGCATTTAGACTAATTATTTTCATATACTAACTAGCGTGTATTATATTTTTGTTAATTTACTACGAAGTCTTTAACGCCTCTAATGTGTTTACAGCATAACTTCAGATAATATTTCGAAATATACGACATATTTTTCGCGTTCAATTATTTTTATACTTCGTTCCACTTTTACACTTTTAAAGTTTAATTTATTAAACTTTTAATATTATAGTAGCAGGTCAGACATTAAAACGAAATATGAAAAAATATTTCTTCTGCGACTTTCTGTCAGCAGATTTCTGGCAATAACTCAGAGTAAATAAAACTGCCATGAAAAGTTTGTCAAAAAAATCTGTCGTTCGGGTTCGACATTAAACTGAAGGGTCTCGCCACTCACGTATAAAATCAAAGCACACAACATACGTGATGTGAGGAACTAGATCGTAACTCTGACTAATGTGTCAGTTGGTGATTCCAAAGGTAGGAATGAATTTAGTTTACAAATAATTAAGAGTATCGCATGCTGATCGCCTTATGAACCGTCTTGTGATTATCGAAATCATTAAAAGGAAGTCGCTATATGACGATATCCACATCCGTTGGCGATCCCTGCATTTTTAAAGCGATTCCAATTGTTTTGTTTACAATTTGTTGTTTAATTTCATTTGAGATAAAAAAATCATAAAACACACATTTTTTGGTAAAAAACAAAAGAATTAACAATATGATAAAATCATTATTCTGACAAAGATGATTTGACCCTAAATGGACTGAATGTTGAAAATCCCTACGTAGATTTCATAAGATTGTAACGTTTGATTGTGAGAGTTGGAATACTTGACTACGTAGTCTTATTGACATTCGTCTCCTTTTTAATAGTTTTGTTACAGAAACTACCTTCACAGAACGAATATATAATACGAATATCAAAACGACTAATCGATCGATAGTGTATCGAAACTATATTTTAGTTGAGTTGGCGGTTGCCCTTGCCCAACATTTTAAAATTTATTTGGAAAATATTCTTTTTGGTAACATAAATTTGTTAGGCCTCAGATAAGAATGCAACTGAAGTTCAATTGCCATCATAGGTGCCAGATTTTGCGATTTATCGTTATTTTGACAATTTTATGCTACAAAAATATCATATTCTCATATTATTCCCTTATTTTGACGATTTTTAGAAATGAAAAATTTACATCATATCCTTTACTTTAGTACATTACAAGTCACTTTAAACTACACAGTGAATAGCAGCTATGTATTATTATCGCAAATTTAAGTGATGATATTTCTGTATCTTAAGTCTTTTTCATCCCTCTAAAGCCAAAAATTTACAATCTCTGGAGGTAGGGAGTTCCTCATATGAATATTCCGACAAAGTTACAAATTTTGTCTATAATGCAGTGTGTGGTCCACTACCCAATCGACCACATACGTATGTGCTCGCAGAGAAAGGCGAGTGTTACGTACGAATGCATGATTTGCGGAAACATGTCCGTTATTTCCCTCGAATAAAATCTGTTATAATAGTGATAGAACAGTCAAACATAAACCACATTGCAACGATGCTCCAATGAATCTATGGAGTTCAATACCCTACCGTCATTAACGAACCATTTTGCCCTCTCTGTTGTACGCAGTCGAAGTCTCAAAATAGACGTTGATGCACCGGCCAATACTTTCTTAAGAAGTTAAAGCACTGAAAAATGTGTCGATTCTAGCGAACTTCCAGAGAGAAGTAATTCAAAGAAATTTTCATGCCGATTTTGTGACGATTAGTTTTACGGTTTCCTTAAACGTCTTTGACGATTTTTGTTTATGCTTTATTTACCTGGCAGCTATGGTTGCCATCCATAACAGCAACAAAGAAAAATTGTGAAAAATCATACCAAGATAATGGCAATATTACGACTCTCTTAATTAATTTAATTTTTTGGGACAAAAACAACATGTTTCCTTTACTCTACTGTCAAAATTTAATTGTATATAAAAATGTATGCCTAATTGAAGAAATAAATATTAAATGAATGAAATGAATTTAAAATATAAAATTTGTGTTTTTGCTGATCGCATAAAATTGAAAAAAGAGAAAAGAATGTAAACATAAACAAAACATTTGTCATTAATATCATTACTTTCAATAAATCTCCCGTAAAGAAAACAAATTGTTGAATTTTCAATTAGATTCGTTTTAAGTAATTTACAATTTTATTTATTTATTTTCATACTTCACGATACTAGAATCTATCAAAACGTAAAACATCTAGACAATAAATATTTATATTTCTTTGGTTCATTCGAAATAAAGTCTCATTTAGGAAAATTTTTTAAAATTTATTAATTTTATTTGCCATAATTAAGAACACTTTGCAGTAGCATTTATAACAATTCTTGTGATAAATAGTCCGTGTTTTTGCGTTTTAATATTGTATCATTACGACTGAGAGACTATTTTCAAAACAGATGCTGAAAACCTCAATCGTGCATTTCATTACTTTTTTTGTTTTGTTTTGTTTTGATTCACACAACAATTAGCACGTCTAAAGACATGTTTTGCTATCATTCGGTAAATTTTGTTAATTTCTAGCTTCAATATGGTCAAGGTCTGAAGAACATTAAAAAGTTGCTGCCTTTTGGTTAAAAAGGAAGTTAAGGAAATTGATAAGATTTTACACACGTTTTGTTGAAGATGGGTTCATTGAATTATTTTCATGTTAACAACATTGGGCAAATCGTTTAAAGACCTTTGATTTAAGAAACAAGGAATTTCTCATATTGGTATTTAAACCTAATAATGGAGTTAAGTCAAGACAAGCGATAAAGTGATACAAAGCATAATAAGCACATCTGTGTGCTACATCACGATTTGATAAGAGAATAAATAAAATAAGAAAAATGTTGTTAAGTAACTGCATTTGCAAAACTACGGGCATTTCTTTGCGGTCTTATAATTTTTTTTTCTCACTTTTATTTTAAAATTTTTATTTAATTAAAATTAAATAAAAAAATCACACAGAATGGAAAAAGAAAAATAATAATAAATGTTTGTTTATAGTGGTTATTGTTTACATTAGCTCTGGTGTAATAAAGACCTTAAAAGCATATACATTAACATATTGTTCATACTTACATATCATCGTCGAAAATCCAAAAGTAAGTAGCATCACTTTTTCTAATTTTACAGAAGAAGCTAAAAACGTTACAAATTAACAAGTACTTCATGTGTAGAAACATTTTGAATTGTTAATATAAAAACGTTATTTTTGGCTGCGCAAAATATAAAAATTGGTAGGGATGTGTTAGATAACCTTACGATCATAATCAATCAAAAACTCAATTTTGATTTCTTTGATGATACGTACTTTTGGATTTTCGACAATGATATATGTCATGAGTTTTGACTGGGTAAACCTGGCAAATATGCATTATTTTCATTACTTTTTCCAAATTTGACCATCCTTAATAACAAATTTTAATTAAAACGTGTAAAAGAAATGCTGATTTACACCTGGTTTGATAGAATTGGATATAAAAACAAAAAAAAAAATAAAATAATATAAAAAATAGATCTAAATCTATAATTTAGACTATGTACTAGGGCTGCCAATCGGGAAATTCCGAATCCCGAAATCCCGGGATTTTTGGGATTGTGAATTCATATGTATTTTGACCCTACAAAAGGTCCTGAAAAAACAAAGGGGAAAACCCTCCTTTCAGTGATAAAAATTATTTGATGTCATCACCTGTGATTCGCACAGCTGTGTTATTGTTCACTTTTCTACATCAGTGTTGACAACAGAACTGCTTTTAAACGATAAAATTTAAAACTTAATACCATATCATATATATACCAGAGGTCAGCAATGAATCGTTTTTGGCTACTTGTAAGTATTCATGCAATTTTGAGTACGAGTGACTCAACTGTATTCAAATTCAACTACTCTGATTCATTCGTACTCGCTACAACATTGATTTATAAGTGAAGAATATATTTTTTATATTTCGTTATGTTTGTGATATTTAAACCAGGTTGAACTACAGGATCTCGTCTAATAAGCTAACATATTACTAACCTACATTGACAATATATTGCAACACACTGTGCAAAAATTAGAAATTGATTTGAAATCGACATTCTATAACGTTCTAAATGTACTTAACTCGTTTTAAATGTTCTTGAATTTTTAAATTCTACTTTCTCTAACTCAAAATTTGGTTAAGATGCATCGATCCGTTCCGAAGTAATAGCAAAAAATTTACTTAGAATACACATATAGTCGTATGTCGCGTGAAAACTTTGAGAGATCATAACTCAAAACACATATTTTCGACTTAGAATGTTAGAGAACGGAGGCGTCGATTTGAAATGAAATGATTTTTTTTTTTTACAATCTACCGTTTTTTCTTTTTTTTTATAAAAAAATACTGTGCAATACTGTTTATAATAGACGATATATATGGTGCCACACCGTTATTTAATGACGTCAGTATACAGAGCCACTATGTGGTATATGATTGCCAAAAATTTATTTTGTAATTGTTAATTACAACTACAATATAGTGATTTATTAATTTCGTTAAGAATTTTAGTTAATCTCAAATTAATTTTATTTAAATATGTTAAGAAAAAAATCCAAATTTAATGTAATTAATAATTTAATATCTTCTTTGTATAAAAAGAAAAAAATGTCATTTTATATTTTCAATAAATTCATAATAAAGAATTGTTATTGAAGATTCATCTCAGTGCTTTTCTAAATCCAAAACTGGATCGATAAGTGACGTCAAAATTTGTTATGGATTCTTAGTAGACAAAATCTGAATTGACGATCGACTATTTCAAAAGGGGGCCAACATCTGTGAATATCAAGTCATACAACTTTACTAGAAATTGCCAAAAGTTAATGAATTTTTTTATTTTTGTGAAATAAAATTAAATCATCTGTCGCTGAACTGGCAAATATCCAATAATTTCAGGAACGTTCAATTAAAGGGTATTCCGTATAATGATAAAACATTCAATGTTTGAGAGGAATTATTTAAAAAAAAATAATTATGCATATTGGAAGTATATTTAAATTGTTTGTAAATTAGTTAAAAACCCTCATTTTATTCCATGGCAAATAATGAGTTATTCGGAAAGTAATTTCGTTTCTCTTTTTGTGAAAATTGCGTCTTTATCAGCTTCAACTGGCCTTCCAGAACGTGGTGCATCTTCGTCATTAAAATGGCCAGATCGAAATTTAGCGAACCATTTCTGGCACAGGCGTACTGTCAATACACCTTCTCCATACACATCGTAATTTTCTTTCTGGCTTGATTGAACAGCATTTTTATTCTTTCTGTAGTAAAAGAGTAAAATAGATGTCGAAAATACTGCTTATCGGTCTTCATATTTAAAAGGGCACCAACCAAATTGGATTTTTTCATACACAAGCCTCACTCTCAAAGCATATAAAAATTATACGGCTTAAGTGTAAAGTTGGTTGCAAAAAAATACAATTGAATGTGAATGATGATGTGAATGCCCATATTATTTATTATTATTGTATCGTATTATTCTTATGTGTTGTATTTTTTGTTTCACTATCTTTTTTTTTTTTTTTGTTTTGAATTTATGCATGTGATGATGCCAAAAATAACGTGACAATTCGTTAGATTAACGTGAAAACAAGTGTGTTTTAAAGAAAATGATTCGATAATATTTCTTGAACAAAAGCCAATAAATTTGTTTTTCTTTAAAATGCAAAATTTTCTTGTAAATTTCATGATCAACGTCCAATTCTACTGAATTTGTTTTGAATGAAAAGTAAAATTTTGTTATTTATTTTTTCTTTTAATTTAAGATATTTATACCGTATGTTGAACTAATTTAATAAAATTAAGTTCTTTGTTTATATCAACAAATTAGTAAAAATTGTTTGTTATCATTGAATTATTTGTAACAATTTTATTACCACGTATTTTTATTTAAAATTGATTTGTTATTAAGACCAAAAGAATTAAAAACTACAAATAATTGTAATTTGAAGTACGCAATTTAGCACCACCAGCTATGTACTCCAAAAAATTTACATTCAATTGAATTATCATTTGAACTCATGTAATCAATTTATTTAAATACAATAGAGTGAAATACAATACAATTTAATGTGATATCAAATGAACTTTGTACTTTAAAATCTATACAAATTGACACACTTTTGATTTTATGATTGACTCATTGATGTTAAAAATACAATTCTAATCTGTGCCAGGTAACAGGCTTACGAATGCAAAATTTTCACCGAAACTATGCTGGCAATTTTTTTTATTTCATTTGTTTTCCTCATTATCATTTTGCACGTGTTAATTTGTCTAATTTTAGCACAATATAGAACCAAAAAAAAAAAAATTATAAATCAAGGTAAATAATTAAATAATAAATTTCATAATAAGAGAGTGTAGAATAATTTTATTCAGCTACGAGGGCAATGTACAACAAACCAATAATTAAAATATAAAATAGAGAGCCAAGATAGGCAAGCGTTAGGGTTTTTATTAGAATAACATTAGTGGCACAGTAGCAAAATTATCATTTACTACAGATTTTATAAATAGACAATGTTTTCTGATGAACATTTGCCGGTTTGGTGAAATGTATTGTGATTTAAAAAACTATAAAATTTTGAAATACCTTAACGTTAAACAAATGGACTCTATTTTTATTTTATGTTTTTTTTTTTTGCATATTGTTATTATAAGAATCGCGTTTTGTAAAATCTTATCAATATTTTCGAATATCTATTCTAACATTTCAATAACTATTCTATGGTCACAACTCGCAAATATTTGTTGTTATTAGCATTAAACTTTTCATAGTTTGTTTTACGGTTGTACTAAGGCCAACTGTTTGATTAAATTTATTTTCCAAAAATCTTTAAATAATTTGAACCTCGAGACAAGGATGTTCATGATTTCGACATAATTAACAAATATTTACTACAGAAACTCAATCGTTTACAAAATAAATCAATTTTCACATTTAAAAGTATCGAAGCCTATGGCTTAAATATAATTTAAATTACATCATGTCATACGTACGTTAACAAAAAAAGAAAAGGGAAATGCAGTTTATAATTCGTATATTTTTTAAGTTTAAAAATACCAAGTTTTCGATATCAAAACAGTTGCAATATGCGTCATGTTATCATATGAAAGGTTTTACTTCTTTCGGCTAGAAATGAGTTATACACTGAAAAATCATTAGCAGTTCACCGTCAGAATTCACTTTCAAAATAGAATTTATTTGTAAAAATGCTTTATAACCCGGATTTCTAATGAATAAACCATTAAAACTGCAATTAATTTTTTGATCTCTAATTTTATCAAAACTTCCTTTTACTCTACCTACATATTCGGTAGAGTATATGCCCCCAATGTGTCAATTGGAGTGTCTAGTATGTAGCGCTGTTCTATTGGGGTACGCCCTTGTACCCCATATGAATTGTTATCGTTTCAAATTCGACACGTCATGGTGTATATTTGTTCACATCCTGAGTAAATTGAATATTGTATGGATGCAGACCCAAGTCACGACGCGTATTTCACCAAATCGCTATTTTTTTGTATTTATATCCCAATATAAAAGCGTTATTATCACACAAATTATAGCTTGTCTGCAGAAATATTAAATAAATAGGTTTTGACAATAAAAATAATATTTACAAATAAAATAAAAAGTAAGTAATGAAATATTAATTAAATGAAAAAGGCCGAGTTCTTTAGAGCGCACACACATCTTGCGTTTTCTGAACCAATAGACTCGAATTTATCCACCATATTACGAATAGTATGCAATAATCGGTATGGCGATAGGGCGAAGAGCACCTTGTACGAACAAAATATACGGCAGGAACAATGGCAGATACAAAGCTTACAAAATGGAGTAAACTCCTCTAATTACATGCTGCGACAGTGAAAATACACCCGAGCAACTACCTAGTCCACGTTGTTCAGTAATTTGAGCAGAACTCAAAAATATTTTTTTTATTTTTCTTGAACCCTCCAAACTTGTTTTATTTGACAAAACCTTTTATATTTTTTTGATTTTACGCTCAAATTTCTAGATTATTTAAATATTTCCGACCCGATTTACAAAATTTAAATCTTGTTGGAAAGGAGAAAGATGGACCTTTAATATACTTATTATGCTATGAGATTTGATGGAAAATTCGAATTTTTCATATTTTTTTAAGCTTGTCCATTCAAAGTAGCAAACTTTAATAAAAAAAATAAAATAATAAAATAAGATAAGTGATAATATTGTCAAAATATATTCTCTTGTCAAGAAATTGTACTTTGATAAAATTGGATAAAAATTACCGCAGTTATTATATAAAGAGTCTAACAGTCGTGTTATATTTTTAATATATGTATGTAATCTCATCAAATGCACTTTTAGTTTATAAGTTTTCAGAATTTTTGATGGATCTTGATTGTTTATCGCAAAATGTGTCAATTTCACGTTTGCACAACTTCCAGAAATCGGCTAATATTTGTGTTTTTTTGCAAAAATCATTATTTCTCTTTGCGCAAACATTGCCCAACATAATGGTCGCTCAAACCAGTTTCTATCAAAAATTTTGAAAGTTTTTAAACTAAGAGTTCATTTTAAAAAATATATACATATGTATATGAAAAATATAAATTGACTGTTAGACTCTTTAAATAATAACTACGGTAATTTCTGTCCGATTTCATCAAGCAAGGTGTCAATCTCTTCGCAAGAATGTTATCACTTATTTCATATTTTTTAAGTAAAATTTTCTATCTTGAACGAACACACTTGAAATATTAGAAAAAAATTTGCATTTTCCAAGTTTACAAATCTCAAATCAGATTAGGTTGAAAAATAGATATACATTTGTACACCGTTTTAAAGGTCCATCTCTTCCCTTTCCAACAAAGTTTAAATTTTGGAAATCGTGTCAGAAATGTTCAGCAGTCCAGAAATTTTGTGCGTAAAGTAAAGAGAAAAACAGTTTTTGTCAAATAAAAAAAGTTTGGAGGCTTCGAGAGATATAAAAAAAAATATTTTTGACATCTAATCAAGAAAACTCATAATCTATACTATGCCATTAGCCGGGCATTATAGGCATATGATCCTTTAAGGTCCACTTACGCAAGAGTTCTAACGACAAGTGCGTAGGGAAACAGTAGAACTGTTCAAAAGTGAATCATTATACTTTCACTAACGGCATTTGCTAATTATTACGTGTATATATTTGTTTACATCTAAAATACTACTTTGACTATCAAAATTGTTTCGTTATACATACTTGGAGTTCATGTTAATGATAAGCTGAACTTTCATCTTAAATATAAAATGTAAAATTTTAATTAAATACACAAGAATTTAATAATAATTTCATATCTTAATATTAAATATGTACATATTTATGTACATACATACATACATGCATCTGTTTCATTATTATTTGTACTAAACATGAGTATTAATCATGCATTTCACAATTAAACTTAGTTTTAATTTTTTTTTAAATATGGAAAGCTTAAGTTTAATATGGAAAGTTTATACTGGTACTTAGATTAAAACAGGTTCTGAAAAGTTCCCTCACACAAGTTAAAATCTTGAAAATAATTTTCCCTTTAAATCTCATTCTCATGTTTGGTTCTTTTTTTTCTAAAGTTATTCCCTTTAAAATGGGGAATTGGCCCATCTTTTTTTATTTGTTTTGTTTTCTCCATTAACAATCGCTTTGTTTGAACATGATCATGCATGCATTGCTTGATAATTTCATTATCATGTCGAAATCGGGTGTTAAATTATCAGAAAGTTTTATAATTTCACTGAGCAAAAAGAGTGTAAAGAGTTAAAATAAGAAAAAAAAAATAAAATAAAATAATTGAGAGATAAAAATATTTCATTTGTGCTCCCCTGCAGAGAAACATTCATAAAGAAATTAATTTTAATTATTATTTTTCAGACAAATTGATAAAAAAATATTTAAAATGGTAAATAACAAATAGAATCCAATTTTAATCTAAATAAACAAAATGCGACAAGTCAAGATTTGTTGAAACAAATTTTATTAGTTTTCGTTATAACAGCCACATTTTAAACGAGAGCAAAAACTAGACAAAAATTACGCGGAAATCGTATACGAATATTAACAAACACAAAAACAAAAAAAAAATTATAAAAAATAAAAATGGGTTTTTACCTCCCCCAAAAATTAAAAGAGAATAACAAAAACAACATCATATAATAAATGTTGTTGTTTTTATTATAAAAGCGAATGTAAATTTTACGCTAATTATGGGGAATTCTACTGAAAACGTTTAATGAGTGAGAGAACCGAAGAGAGCCCCAAAATCCCCTCGTTATTGTGGCGAACACTTGCATATGTTTGAGAGAGAGAGCGAGCAAGAGAACAGCAGAAAGAGTGTAGAAAAGAGAACAAAAGCTTATTTTTAACGGCATTTCTTGTGAAATTCAATAGAAATCGTGTGCGCGCAGAGAGTTGGCGTATAAAAGTAGCCACCATTGGAGCACCAGTATTCATTGTGAAATTTAAACTCAAAATTGAAACACACGGATAGTAGTGAACGCTAAAACCGCACTGAGACACGTTGAGTGACAAAGCATTTTAAAGCGCGAAAAGAATTTCATAACAATTACAACAAAAAACAAATACACGCTAACAACAAAAAAACAAATATAGACAATTTTTAATCAAAAAATAAATAAAAGCAAAAGCAAAAAAATAAAACAAGAACAAGAACTTTTATTAAAGCAAAAACAAAAACAAACAAAAGAAAAAAAGAACATTTTAAAGAAAAATAAAAAACAAAGTGTTGTGAAATTTTCAAAAATTGATACTCAAGAGCAACATTTAATTTTAACTGAAAATAACAATATGGTCGTGGAAGCTATGCAAATACAAACCTATCACAACATGGCAGGCCCCCTGGCACTTGGCAACAACAATCACAACAATAATAACAACAATAATAACACATCACCAATGGATTATACACAAATGGGCCGCACCGTTAAAAATGCCCTCCTTAAGGCACAAAGCGAGTCGCGTGTCATTGTAGGCCTATCGGCAGCCATTAAAGTTTTATCAAAGGCTGCTGAAGGTTCTCTCTTCTGTTTAATGGCTGTTCCTCAAGACGGCGATTCAGCTACCCACATGCATGAAGTCCTCTTGGAAGCATTTTGCTATGAAAACGACATCTATGTGATTAAGGTCGACTGTCCCACAAAACTAAGCCGCATTCTGGGTAAAAACTCAATTGAATCCTGTTGTCTGGTGCAAAAAACCTGGACCGGTGATCAAAACGAAGAAAGTCTCAACAAATTGGAATCCCTATTGGTGGACTACTGTGAAGCCTACTGGGATTCACCCCAAAAACCAATCATCCAACTGCCAAATGTGTGAATTAGTTTAAGTGCCCTAGAAATAATTGAACATAATATTGGATATTCTATTGCATAATACTGGGTGGCATTCCCCCACGAAGAAGCAGGTGAAGAAGAAACGCTAAAAACGTTTGGCTTATCACACACTAACCACGAGTTCGGACATTTAAAGGCGGTTTAATTGAATTTGATATTAAAGCAGACAAAAACAAAAACAATTTTAATTGAATTTCAACATCTGAATAAAAAAACAAAAGCAAGAAAATATGAAACCAGGCAGGCGGAGTAAAGCAGATAAATACAAGGCAGTTTAAAAATAAATGATAGATGCAGTGGCAGTTAATGGCAGCAGCAGTATTTAACGATGACAAGGTTAATTAATCTAGAGAAAATTAAATTAAATAGAAACACATTTACAATCTCCAGGAAAACAAACAGCTATTTATTGATTAATTCTTATTAATAATATCGTAACGTATCGTATCGTATCGTATCGTATTATTCAATTACCAACCCATTAACAATCAGCTGCATTTAAAAAAAAAAAAAACAAAAACAAAAACAAAACAAAGTTTAAACTAAACTGTATTACACTTAAAAGAAAAGAAAACAAAAAATTAAAGTTTTTTTTTGCTTCCAATTTATCGGAATGACATTGAAGGCATTCAATATACAGACTAATTGTACAGAAAGGCAGTTTTTTTGTTTTGTTGAATACAAAATCTCCATATAAACTATTCATTAATTGTTAATAATGAAATGAAATTAAATGAAATTAAATATAGTTAGTGTAAGCAAAAAAGAAATATTGAATAAAATACTAACAAGGAAAGAAAAACAAAATTAAGAAAAAAAAATCAATGAAATGTTATTGAACTTTATAAACACATATTAATTGTTTGATTATAATTTAAAATAATAAGAACTAAAAAAAAGTAAAACAATTATAGCTTTAAAGTAATACAAATACAAATCAAATTATTAAATAATAATTATAATAATAATAATAATATTATGCTAATATTGTACATTTGTTATGTTAGCTTTTCGTTAGCATTTATTATTTTATAATTTAGTTTAAAATAATATCTATGTATGTATGTAAACTATATATGTATGTAATTAAAAAAAAAAAAAACATTAAAAATAAAAATCATTGAAAATATTCAAATCAAATCAAAAAAAAAAAAAAATTGGTCTTATTATTTAATATTTTTTGGTTAAAGAAATTTTCATGTGTATTCAATTCATTGATCACATGGTATTTATTTTTTTTTTCAGTTTGAACTAATTTCCCCCTGTTGAAAAAGGCATACCACATTAGCAAATACTTGTTTAACTAGTAATACCCTACCAAATATGTTGTCAGAATATTTTGTTATTCATTGTATATGATTTAGGCATTTTTGTTGGACAATGGAGATATTGGATTTGATCAAATGTTTTTAATGCATTTCAATTGTGATAGAACTTTCACTTTTATGACTCTCAGTTGTGTTTAATATTTAAAATTTTAAGACTTTCATTTTTAAAACAAATTTTTTCTTATGGCGGCAGCTAGAAACTTAAATGCAACAACAAGTTCAGTTGCTTTTCACCAATCTATTCAAACTTGTTTTCGTAATTGACCGGTGAATATGCGCAATGATAAAATATTTTCATGTTAACAAACAGACATTTTATAGAAATAACTAGCTGACCCGACGAACTTCGTTCCGCCCAAAATTGATTTTTTTATTGCCCAAAACAGGTCAGATTATATCGACGCCTCCATTCTATAACGTTCTAAGTGTAATTCTATATTCTCTAACTTAAATACTGTCAAAATTTAGTTAAGATGCATCGATCCGTTCTGAAGTTATATGGAAAAATCTACTTAGAATGTGGTCGTATGTCGCGAGAAAACTTTGTGAGCTCATATAGCAAAACACACTTTTTCGACTTCGAATGTTAAAGAACGGAGGCGTCGATATATTGATTGTAATACTTTGCATAAAGCGCTGACGAAGTTGCTGTAGTTGAATTTACCCACCAAATTGCATTCCTCTGCGATTGCTACATCCCTAAATATTCAATTTTAAAGGTTTGTCACGCCTACTTTTTGCTATATCGATATTTTTTTAACCTGATAAGCTTTCGAACAAAAAAAGAATGGTTAAAATCGGTTCAGTAGTTTAAGAGTTATACATATGTATCACTTGTATTGGGAGGATTGTCACGCCCATTTTTAGTGAGATTGTCGATATCGACTCAACGAACTTAACTACTCAATTTCATTTGTCTACGATCAATATGTATCTAAATCTTCAATTTTAACGATTTGCATCGCCCTCTTAACATTTAGGGATATGAAAAATAGATGTGGTCCGATTCTCAGACCAACCCTATATGCACACAAAATTTCATGAAAATCGGTCCATCCATTTCGGAGGAATTTAACCACAAACACCGTGACAAGAGAATTTTATATATTAGGAGTTAAATATTCGTTATATTTGCTTATGATTCCAATTAGTTGCCATCGACTCCAAACATATGACCTATTGTAGTGTATACTGGCATTAGTTTATAAATTATTATATAAAAATGTAGTTTTCTTCTTGCCTTAGATTATTCCGTTTTATTGTCACCTTATTCAGCTTGTGATTAAGTTCTGTAGCTGTTTTATGTTCTCGTTGCCATAACTTTTCTCTTACCCGCTACAGTCCGGACTGTAACTCAACTCATTTTGTTTGGAAAGCTTCGCTTTGTGAAAGCTCATTTTCTCGTTAGCTCATCTACTTGTTCATTGTCAAGAATTTCCTCATTTTTCCAGTGGATTTCAGTTCCCCAAACTGTCCTATACTATCTTCGATTTAACCTTCATTAAAATAACCGAGTGTTCGAATTGTAGCCTAACCCTCAAATATTATTGCTATATATTGTCTGTTGTTTAATTGAGCACATTTTTCGATGACATAGGCATCCGCTTGAAAGATTCCCAGGAGATTATACTGGTTATCTTAAATAAAATTTCATGTAAACCTTCACCCAAGCCTTTTTAAGATCAGGTTTAAATTTAAACAGTAACGAGAAATATTGCACAATAGATTCAATGACAATTAGATCCGAAATTACCTCAACCTGCCGCCTTTAATACTTATACTCAACATTTTACCTCAGACATGGAACTATAGGAGTCCACAATTTATAAGTGAATCGTTTTGATTGCCTTTGAAATAGTTCTACAGTAAAATAACAGACCTTGTCCTTCAAATTTCTTCTACAATTTTGAAATTTTATGGGTTGTGAGGTCTGTAACACAGTCTTATTGAAATCTATTGTTATCAATATCCATGATATATTTTTATATTCTTGAATCAGCTGGATAATTATAACGCTACGGAATACTGACAAAAAGTGCCTTTGTCAGTTATTTTTTTTTTTTTTGTCATTTTAAGATACTATCGAATCGAGTTTTATGCAGACGATCTAATACCTACTGCTTTTCGAATAACGAATTTCCTGAATTCATTCAGGGAATCTTAGAAAAACCTGATTGTCTACACAAACTAATTTAAATTTACTTTAAAAAAATTAAATAAATTATGCAAATTAGTTTTACTTTATTCGCTCTAAACTTTAATAATTAAATAAATAAATTAAGTTTTATTTTTAAAGAAATTCCTTTGTTGACATTTGCGCAAATGGTAGTTTCCGCAGAATCAATTCGTTTTCAAAGAAACTTTATTTAATAAAAAAGATAAATAGTTAATGAATGAAATGATATTAATTGGAATACGAACCTTTAAATGGAAAAAATTCAAATGAAAATTTTTAAATAATAGCATATAGGTACAGACAGTATACGAGTATTTTTATTATGCTAAATACTCGTACATTATTTATATGAAAGGAAAAGAGTACAACGTTATTAGAAATAAATAAATTACAGTCGTTCAAATAAAAATTAATGTGTAACACAGCAACTAGTTTTCTCGGGTTCCAAGATATTCGTTTAGCAGTACGACTGACAGTTATTGCATTGTCTAGTGTATGCCGCATGGCAACTGTCTATTTGTTTGTTCGAAGACGCCGTCGCTTAAAATTATAAAGTTTTCGGAGGACGGAATACAACCCTGCTCCAATGTTGAACTCAATAACATTAACAAAACAGTGTTAAGAGCTCATTAATAACCTATAAAGATCGGCTGTTATATATTATATTGTAATCGAAATGTTGCTTGCTCTAGACGCATAACCGATTGGTTATACATAATTGGCCATTACAACCGTTCAGTCAGGATTACGACCTAGCTTCTCACACCACTTATGTTGTGTGCGTTAATTTTATACATGAAAGGCGGGACCTACAGTTTAAAGTCGACTCCGAACGACAAATTTTTGAGAAACTTTTCATGGCAATTTTTACTCTCAGAGTCTTTGCCAGAAATCTGCTGAGAGGAAGTCGCCGAAGAAATATTTTTTCGTTTTGATGTCTGACCTGGGATTCTATAATTGTCTAATAAAACAACACACTACCCACTAAACCACGGCGACTTCATATTATACGCGAATCGATATTTCTTGCAAGAAACTTATTTACCGCATTATGCAAAGCGATCACTGCTATTCGAAGCAGAAAGGACTATTTCCTCCCACGGTATCCGAAACAGATTTTTTAGGTGATTTGGTAATAATTCCAAGAGTGAGTTGACGAATTTATAATGCTTCAATTTTGATAGACTAATTAAAATTGTAACACATGACAGTGAATGTCCCTTTTAGTTATTCAATTCGTTAGATCTCGCCACCTGTCAAGCTACAACTCACGAATATAATAACATTTGTAGTACGAATTTTCTTTAAGCTCCTTTTAAGCAACATAGACATTTCTATGTTTCCAACAGCGTTGTATGTTCGGTTGCAATATTGTCGAAAGAAATTGATTAAATTTTTTGACTTTAATATTTAAAATGATATTTTAATAAGTAAATAACCCATCGGTGTCATCTTTCTCCGAAACCAAATTTAAAATACTTTTCCAGCAATTGTTTAAAATTTGTTGTGAAATTCTTCTCCATGCTGAGTCCAAAAGATTAATTGCACCTTTTATAGTTAACATCTTAATAGAACTTAACAGTGTTTTCCAGCTACTATTCCCAAAACATTGTTGCTATAATAAAGTTTTGTTATTTTGAAAACATTCTAAAACATTGAATTAACGATGTGACGTAGGGTGGCAAAAACATTGCACAAATGAATCCGTGTTCACAAACCAATCCAAATTTAGCCGGATGTGAGGGATCACTGTTTATTAACAGAAGTACATTTACCGATAGCCGCATTTTAATCAAAAACTCAGTAACTTAAAGCCCAAAAGTATAACAACGTTTTCGGTTTTAAATTTGTGATTAATTTGTGTTGATTTTCCAATTACCAGTGAATTAAGTTTCTGAGTCCTCGAAGCATTTGAACAACCCATGAAAGTTAATAGTGCCTGGAGCACTTTTCCCAAGGGATGACAAATATGTTTTATATGGTAACTGCTTCTAATATAAATCGGATTCATTAGCATTATAAAGTTCTTCCATTTTTGGTTTTAACTTTTTCTTAAATAGGGATCAACAAACTGCGGCTGCGCTGAAGGCTTTTCTCCGGAAATTTTAAGAAGGCGAACACCAATCTTTATTTAAATTTTTGAAGCCATCCGTCACTGGTGTTACAACCACAATCATTTTCTTTAATTTGATCGCGAATTTCTAAAGCATTGGCTTTTAACTTCAGCATACATAAAGAAATAAACTGTAGTTCGAGGAATTTCCCAATTTAAAAGCAGATAAAAAACTAAAAAATAAAAATTAAGTGTTCACGTTTTAGAGCTTTCAGATTTTGTTCGCGTTTTAGAATATTTCATGGAAAAATAAATTTTTTCACGTTTCTGTGACGTTCACACTTTCGTGTGTACACGTTTTCGCGAGTGCACTGTATTGACTTCATTTTAAGAAGTACAAGGATCGGTTAAAAGTATTTTGTCTGCCAAAAAAATAAAAAAAAAATGCTTCAAAATCTATTGTAGAATACAAAATACTGGTTTATAGGTATTTTAACTTTTTGTATGTTGGTGTCTAACTGAACACTCATGTTTTACAAGGTGGCATTAGTAGCACAACAGAAATTGTTTGATTTTTTGTGCAATTCGTTTCTACAAGCGATTTTGTTATTAAAAGGATGTTGTTTTTTGTGTATTTTGTTGTGATAAGCGCCTCTTCTACTTCTGCAGTTTCGTTTAAAATTTTACACAAATTATATATCAAAACCTTAATATTAATTTGGGAATTTTTTTATTTAAAAAAATAAAATAAATCTGAATAAAAAAATTAATCTAGTACCTATACAGAATCCATTCAGGTGGATGCCTCTAAAAAATATTTTATGATTTTACATCAAATGCTTCACATTTTCATATTCCCGATTTGAACTCTGTCTTGTTTTACGACCAACTGACTTTACCTTCTAAATTACCATAAATTTTTAACACAAATTAAAATTTATAAAAAAAAGTTTCTATATTTAATTTACTAAGGATATGTGGGGTTTTTTATTCTGATAAGATGCTTACGTTTCAATAAAAACCATATGCTTGTTGTTATTATACTGCATATTATAAATATGTTTCTTGAAAAATTGTGGTCACCTCCGTTAGCATGAGTACATGCATACATAATACATATGTATGGCTTGGTCGTACGGTTTAAAATAATTTGTTTGGCCACAGTCCAACAATTTTAAACGGCATCAAGTGCTTTTTATTTTTATTTCTTGTAAATCACACATTTTTTAAAGTCGTTTTAAATTTTATTTCTTTTTTATCTTAAATTTTATTATTTGTAAAGAAGGGGATTTTCATGGGAATCCCCTGAATAAAGATCATTAAAACTTTGAAAAATACAAAACACAAATGTATGTACTTAAAATAAAAGCAAAAAAAGAAGAAAAAATAAATTAAAGAAAAATTATATGGTTTGGGGTTTTTTTAAAAACCAAAATTATTAAAATTAAAAAAAAAAATATAATCGCAATCAGTTGAACATGACACAAATACTAACGTGATTTGAATTGCGAATTTGTTGCGATTATTATTTTATAAAAGGAAAATTATATTTTAGAAACAACTAAAGCTTATTATGATGAACACAAAGAACTTGAATTAATTTAGAATCGTTATTGGGGAGAACCCCGCATTTTATTTAAAAAAACATGTTCAACAAAACAGACTTCTAAATGAATTAATTCGGTAAACAGAATAAATTTCATTTCTCAACAATTAAATCAATCAGTCATGGTGTCTAAACAGAACGCATTTATGTTTTTAAGTCTGTTTCTAAAGTGCAAATAAATATTAACATTTTTCAATATTAATTTGCAGTCTAAATTTAATCACAATGAATATTTATTAATGCGAGACTTAATATCACAGTGCGAATTGCGCTTTGGCATCAAGTCAATCGTTCGATCAGCCAATTAATCAGTGTTCGCAAAAGCCTTCAACGTCATAATCAAAATAAAAAGTACGTTTCCTTCTTTCCGGTGCTGCGTTAAACGTAGAAGTTCACTTAAGAAAAAAAAAACAAATTTTTGTAAACAAATATGAAATTTATTTAAAAATAATAAACAACAAAGTGTGTTAATAAGATTATAATCTAAATTAAAATAATAATATTCGTATTATTATTGAAGAAAGGGTATTTTATTTAATTCTACGTCTAATATAATTTTTAAAACTGCATAGATATTAAGAAATTTCAATTGCTAAGCTTAGCTTAGAAATAAAAGACACATAGGCATGTACACAGATCTTAATGAAACTAGTCTCGATATGGATAAATATTCTTTTTACCACCGAGTGGATGAATTTTGAATCTCTTCATTTTAAAAACAATTTTGATTCGATTCTGAGCCAAACGAAATTCTCCAGTTGGTTTATTAAAGCAATTTGGTTGACCCCCATTATTGATGTTTAGTATACATTAGTGTAGTTTTATCTTATACGGTAAAACAAAATGTCAGAATTTTTTTGGGGGCATCCTACTAAAATGTTTCTTTCTGTCAGATTTTAAGATTGGCAAAATTTATTCAATTTGGGTACGTTCTACTAACGAATGTTGGATTTCACGGGGCATTTCTATGTAAAATTCAATAATTTTCACACAAAGAAAAATTGTTTATAGTAATATTGTCATATACTTACGCCAAATAATATAATTTTGTTTCAGTTGTAATTTATTTTGTGTGAAAATTATTGAATTTTACATAGAAATGCCCCGTGAAATCCAACATTCGTTAGTAGAACGTACGCAAATTGAATTGTTGAGGGAAAATGGGCATTCAATAAGGTCTATAGCAAAGAGATTGAGAGATCTAAGACGACCGTACAAAATTATTTGGGGGATCCAAAATTTCTACCATTTGGTAGAAAGCCAATAGTGACTGACCGCGATTGACGATCAATAAAGCGCTTAGCTATCACAAATAATTTAAGTTGTACCCAAATAAACTCAGAGCCGGGGCTAAACGTAAACAACAGACGGATTAATCAAATTTTAAATGAAGATCTAGATGTGAAAAAACAAAAAATTATACCCAAACCACGATTGACCCCTAGACATAAGGCTGCCAGATAGGCTTTCGCTGAAAAATACCAATTTTGGGAAGGAGAGTGGCGTAATATTAAATTCAGTGATGAAAAAAATGGAGGTGGTACGCTGACCAGAATAGCACGTAATTTTCAGGGAGGATCTTTGATGACATGGGTTGCTTTTGAATATAAAGCACGTTCTCCGATCTGTTTTATTTCTCATAAAATGAATGCGGTGAACTATGTGGAATTACTAGTCAATGTTTTCGTTGAATTTGTTGAAGGAAATTATGGAAATCATTTTACTTTTCAGTAAGACAACGCCCCTATACATGTAGCCAAAAGGACCTAAGCATTTTTTAAAGAAAAATAATAAAGCTGTTTTGGGCTGGCCAGCATTTGTTCCCGATCTAAATCCTGTCGAAAACCTCTTGGGAATTTTAAGTGCCGAAATACACAAAAGTGCAATGACTTATACCTCCTTAAAAGAACTGGAAGAAACTTTAATAAAAAAATAGAGCGAAATTCCCCAAGATAAGTTACAAAATTATTAAACTCTATGCCAATTCGATTAAATGAAGTAATTAAAAATCGATGAAGAGACACTCATAATTAAAATGTACGTTGTATTTGAATATATTTAATTTCTTTCTTTTTTAATCTTTAAGTTTTGAATTTTTCCTTATTTTGTACCATACAAATAAATATTTCCTTTAGGAATTTGAATTAACTATAAAAAAATATTAAATAATAATAAACAAACTCTGAAAATTTTTTACTTTAATTTGTTGTTTCTCTTTACTAAATATAAAAAATATATAAACTTATAAATTAGCTTTGAGATTTTTAGAAAAAACGCATGTATCATGTAATTATTTCCTTCCTGTATTTTTTACTGACTTTATTAAACCGCCAATAAATAGCAATAAATATTGAATTTTATAAAATTCTTAAAAAAAATTTTATTTTGTGACCTTCTTTAGGGGGAAGATCTCTTCAATTGTTTTGCAAGTCATCAAGGCAATACAAAAATTAAACGCACGTTCGCTGAACTTTAAAGATTCTCTTTTGAAAATTATAATTAAAATTAAATCAAATGACTTGACAAAATTTCAGACAAACAAATCGTATGTGGCAAATGAAATTTGAACAGATAATTAATATCGCATAATTTTTTTTTTGATATTTTTAATGCTGGTACCAAAGTCTCCGTAAAAGTGACAAAATACCGAAACTGGATTTCGAATTTAAAAATTTCATGATAAAAACAATATTTAAGAGAAGAATTCATTGATTTCAATAGTAAAAGAGCAAACGATATTACTGACCTATCTCTGTTAATAGTCATACCGTAGACCACTACCGTATTAGTATACTTAAATAAAATTAAAAAGACTCACTTTAGACTGCCACTTGTTTAACATGCAAAATTGGAAAAAAAAATATTTTTTTATAGTCATTTTAATGAGAAAACAAAAAAAAAGAAGCTAGACTTTATTAAGCATGTCAACATGACGTGTCTCTTTTTATAACATGAACTTTAGACCCTAATCAAATGGGGTAAAAATATTTAAGCGCACATTCATTTAAACGCTCAATATTACCATACCATCCATACAACCTTTTAGAAATCGTAAAGTGCTTATTCACTAATTTAAATATCTAACTGAGCTGCGTTTACACTAGCAGCGACTAATTAATAATAATAAAACAAAATTAATATTAAAACTAATATTAATAATGGGACATACATACGTACATACATAAGTGTATGGTGATAAATTGTAGTGTAGATCTTGTTTTTTTTATTAATTATTCTGCAGAACTTTTGTTTTACTTGAAAAAAAAATTTTTTTATGAAATTTAAAGAGTCTTTTTAGCCAGATAACAATACAACGTAAACAAATAAACCCATTTAATATTAAATCAAATAAGAAACTCGGGGAATTATATTTCTTAAGAAATGCAAATTAAAAAACAAAATAAAAAAAAATAAAAACATTCTTATCAAGAATTTAAAAGTAACAAATAAAAACAAAATGAGCAAAAAAAATCAAAATACAAAACAGAAAATACGCCTCTGAAAACAAGCATTACAGCACGCGACTTTATAATATAAAATATTTTCAAGGAATTTCCCCGCTTTTACTCTACACGAAAATATCGGTCTTACGGGAAAAAGTAATTCATGGTGCTTGCTAGTTAAATGAAATTTCTAATTGATGCCAAATGAATCGAATCTTTTAAATAAGTAATAAATATAAAAAACGGACAATTTTCTCTCAATTTTGAATGCTTTTTGAAGATTAGTATGTATGAAAAAAACATGGCAAACAAGAAGAAAAACCCTCTCAACTTATACGCGTTTTTCTTAATCACAAATTCCCTGAAATTTTAGGAAAATGTATCTAAGACGAGAAATTTTAGCCCGAACTAGAATATCCATCAATAATTAATAATTTTAACTCTTTAAAGTAGAAAAAATAGGCGAAAACAATAAAAGAACTCACAACGCCGCCATTTTGTTATTTTTTGACCTAGTTCAGGCCCGCTCTTAACTTCTTAAATCATGGTCAAATTCTCAATCATGGTAGAGATGACTCTCTTCAAGTCGCTGGAGTGCACCATAATTGCACAATTTTTTTATAAACAATCAAACATCGTCTGTAACATATAACAACATGCAGTAGTTTAAATAAATTTATCGTAAAAAGACCCTTACTAGCTAACCCTTTAATCCTAAAATATCCTACTCTTTCCGTGAAATTTCCCAAGGATTATTCACAAGCATTTGGTTGCGTGTCACTGATGACTCGTTGCATTCAGTATTTGAACTTGTATAAAATTGAGATTTCTCAAATTGAGAAACAATCGCACTGCATTAAATCGCAAGATATTGTTGACAAACTGCAATAAATTAATTTTTGGATGTACGGTGAGCCCAATCACTAGACAATTGCTCATTATGGGAGCACTATTAGCCTGTCCTATATTACCACTATAACGCGCTGTCTTTTCGTAAAGCGTTGCGATTTTGATATTCGGAATGAACTGTCACATGTCTTCATGCAGTCGAGTTAACTTTTGTACAAAGAAAATAAAGGGGGATTGAGATTATCACGATTGATATTGAGTTTACATTATCATCCACTATCTATCTCCTATATAAAACCTAAACATGTCGTAAGACTTGTGTGACAATCTAAATTTCTTAACGACATCGTTTAAATTATATCCCGCCAGCATAATAGCTCATTTGGCAGTCGTCTTAACTTGCACAAATAAAAATTATTTATTTTATGACATTCGATTTTTTGTTGTATTTTTATTTTTTTTAATTTTTGGTTTTGTTTCTGTATTTGTTTTGTTTTGTGTCTACAGGCGGATTAAACGCTGTGGCGTAAATTACAAACAAACGCGGTGCAAATATTCACTTCTCAATAAAACTCGTACAATTTGCTCGCAGTGTTTTGGGCACGAGTTTAATGACAAGCGATTTTTTATAGTTTTTAACACGATTCTTAACTGCCAACAATAACAATATTGTCGCCTTTGAAAAACGTGATCTGAACACACTACAATTGGTAGTGGTGGAATTTCATTGGAATATTTCGATAATTTTCAATACTAATCGATTATCACTATTCATAAAGTTGATTCCATTGAGCAGGCAGGCGGCAATCATACAATGAAACAATGAAACCGAGACAAAAGATCAATGAAATTTATTAAAAGGAATGGAATTTTTCCCAAACCGAAACCGAAAGAGTAGTGTAAACACTGGAAATATTTCTTTGTGGTATGGTGAATTAATTAGTAATTAATACTTAATTTAATATTTGCTTAGTTTAATTCCAGTACAATTTGTTTGCCTTCTTTAATAATTGCCTTTCATTGCCTTATTATTTCATTGTCTAATTATAACTTTATGTTAAATTGTAATGCAACAAGTAATAGAACTACTACATATACAGACATATTCATATGCTACATATAAGTAATAGACAGAAATCGTTTAAGAAAAAAGTATTATTTAATCCGTTAGTATAAATCACAGTTAATACTGATTATATTTAATTTAATCTATTTGAACCATCCAACTAATACAGTATAATGATAAGGAAATATTTCCACAAAATCTGTCTGGCTTCTTAAAAATTAAAATAAAAAACTGAAATAATTTCAATTTAAAAGTAAAAAAATAATAATAAAATTATAAAACAATTTTTATAATCGAGTAGAATTTTTATAACGCCAGAAAACAAAATTTTCTTTGTTTTTTGTGAAAATGACAAATTCTAGCTCTCTTCCTTTACGCACATTAGACTCACAGATTAAAACCGAAAGCGTTGCTGAATAATTTTTTTTTTTTGACATATTAGTTTTCTTTCTAGCAATACGTTCAGTCAAGCGTCCTCTTACAGTCCTTGCTGATATTTAACAACGTAAAAAATTCAGGAGCAAAAAAGCACTTTGGTAGCTGATCCAGGATCCAGGCAACATGGAATAACATTAGTCCTGTTTGGGTGAAATAAAATAAAAATTAAATTTTCAATAGTTTTTTTCAGATGACTTAATTATGTGTCCACTTAAATTTTAAGTTTGATATCAACTTTGTACCAAAACATTTTTTATAATGAATAAGTATTTAAGTTTTTGTTGTTTTTGTTTCAATATTTCGAAAATCTTTTTAATTTTTACAAAAATGAAAAAATTGCGTAAGTGACTTAATTATGTGTCCGCAAGTGTATATTTATGTATGTAATAAAGCAAACAATTTTCTCGGGTCTCAATATTGAAATAAATTTAATGTTTGGAGTTTAAAAATGTTTACAAATTTGGGTCAAAAATTATGTCCAAATAACTTGAAAATGTTTTTTTTCGAGAACTCTTAATACTTTCAATGCTATAATGTGTGTCCAAGTGAGTTGAAAATGTTTTTGCTCGAGCTCTCTTAATACTCTCAATGCTATAACAAAATAGAAGTTCGGAAAGTTCCGTCGAATATTTAACCTGAAATGACATGTTGGAAGTAAAAACATTTTTGTGCTATTATTCTGGGGTTTTTTGAGCTAAGAACTCATTCTATTGCGCTTTGCACGGCTCTTAGTTGTAATGACTTTCCTCAGTACAAGTTTTAATTACAACATATTAAAACCTAGCTTCTCGCATCACCCATAAACGTGAATATTAACATCCATTAGTTATGGGGCATACAGTGTAACAGTTTATTTCATTTACTCTGAAATTATTTTTCCAGAAGGCTGATGAGTGGGTGAAATATAATGTTCAAGGTAAAAATTATATGGTTCATGTGTTTTTTTCTAAAAATCTCTTCGGTTTTAAAGGTTATTTTTTAAGTTTATATATTTTTTATATTTAGTAAAGAGAAACAACAAATTAAAGTAAAAAATTTTCAGAGTTTATTTATTTTTATTTAATATTTTTTATAGTTAATTCAAATTCCTAAAGGAAATATTTATTTGTATGGTACAAAATAAGAAAAAAATCAAAACTTGAAGTCAATTAAATATATTCAAATAAGACATACATTTTAATAATGCGTGTGTCCTCGATTTTTAATTACTTTATTTAACCAAAGTGGCATAGAGTTGAATAATTTTTGAAACTTATCGTCCAATTTATTTATTAAAGCTTCTTTCAGTTCATTTAAGGAGTTATAAGTCATTGTACTTTTGTATATTTTAGCACTTAAAATTCCCCAAAGGATCTAGATCGGGACTAAGTGCTGGCCAGCCCAAAACAGCTTTATTCTTTTTCTTCAAAAAATGCTTTGGTCCTTTTGGCTACATGTTTAGGGGTGTTGTTTTACTGAAAAGTAAAATTTTTTCCATAATCTTCTTCAGCAAATTCAACGAACACATTGTCTAGTAATTCCACTTAGTTCACCGCATTCATTTTATGAAAAATAAAACAAATCGGAGAACGCAAACCATGTCGTCAAGGATCCTCTTTGAAAATTACGTGCTATTCTGGTCCGCGTATCACCTCCATTTTATCTCCAATAATATTTGTATCCATCTGGTTCATCAAGGTTGAAATTTTTTCATCACTGAATATAATACTACGCCACTCCTCTTCCTAAAATTTGTATTTTTCAGCGAAAGCCAATCTGGCTGCCTCGTGTCTAGGGTCAATTATCGTCTGGGTACCATTCTTTGTTTTTTCACATCTAGATCTTCATTTAAAATTTGATTAATCCATCTATTGGTTACGTTTAGTCCCAGCTCCAACTTTATTTGGGTACAACTTAAATTATTTGTGACAGCTAAGCGCTTTATTGATCGTTTATCGTGCTCAGTCAGTATTGGCTTTCTACCAGACCGTTTTTTAATGCCGTATGATTTTGGATCCGCCAAATAATTTAGTTCGGTCGTCCTAAATCTCTAAATTCTGTTTGCTATAGACCTTATTGAATGCCCATTTTCCCTCAACAATTCAACCTGGTTACGTTCTATTAACTACAGTTGTGTTCCACGGGGCATTTCTATCTAAAATCCAATAATTTTCACACAAAGATCATTTTTTTTAACTGTTTATAGTAATATTCTCTTATACTTACGCCAAATAATATATTTTGTACTTAAAATTTTGTTTCAGTTGTAATTTATGAGGTAAGTCTGTGAAAAATTTAATTTGATGTACCACACAATTCACATTTCATATGAAAATAACGTTATCATAACAGAATATAAGAAATATCGGTCAGTTCATGATGTCGATGTGTATCAGAGAAGATATTATTTTTGGTAATAATTAGCATTAAATTGTAATAAGTAGCATTAAAAATTAAAGTTTTTGCTATTACATAATCAAAACATGTAAAATAAATTTGTAGCATATATTTTCTTCCTTGGCTGTATTTTGTTTTATTGGAAATGCCTGAGCTGGGGTTTGAGTCAAGGGTTCTCGTATAATAAGCTAACACACTAACTACTTAACTGCAGCGACTTCATAAGTCAAGTAATCACAAATCCTTTTAACATTCCAACGATATTTAACATACATATATAACGTCAGATTTCACTAAGAAAATAACGGATTTCTTTTTACTACAATATAATAAAATGAAACTGTTATAGTTAGAAATCGATAAAAATTAACTTCTTTTACGGTTCACTGGAAATTTCCTGTACTTCCCCGGGTACATAAATAATAACAAATTTTAGTTCAACTAATAACAACAACCAGAAACAATAAGAATTTTTTTTTTTTTTTTGAATTTTGCATATTTATTTACACCTTTAAGTGACACTAATTGTTCAAGTAAACGTTATAATAACCGATTTACGTCTGATTTATGTCTGATTTACGTTTGTACGAATTCAATTTGATCACAATGTATAACCGTGACCAATCAAAGTAAAGGAAGATTTCTGTCTCAGTATGTCCAAAAATACTCGGTCACGATTGTTATGGAAAATAAATCTTAATTGAATGGAAAAAAATTTTGTTTTTTTTTATAATCAATTAATTGTTTAATGGGCTATAAATGATAAACCAAAAAAGTAAAAAAAAAATACTAAATACTACAAAATAATTTTCATCAATTTCATAACAGCCAAGTTTATTTGGTGCACACTTCTGGCGATAACACTAAGTTCAAGCAAATGTTTATAATTTTTATTGTTAAGGTTATAAATAAAACTACGAATATAACAAGTGAAGAAATAAAAAAATGATGAAATTCTATTTATTTTGCCTATAAAAATCGATTGGTTGGTGAAAATTTATTAGTAGGTATGGTCAGTAAAGTGATACAAAAAGTATGTTTTCAGAACAACAGCGATATTAAGACGATGTCAGATCATTAAAATGTTTGTTTCTCTATATTATATATTGATGCTATCACAACTGAAAGGATACAAAATACGAACCATTCCACATTCATTTTTCAATGCACAGCTAAAGAGGAAATTAAGATTACGAATTAATCATTTTATAAGCGCCTAATAAAGTTTAATGTCGCTTGAAATAACTATAATACCAATAGAGCCAATGTGATACAACAGATTTCCCTTATTCTCAAGTTTCAAAACCAGTCGGAGTTTCAGACAAAGCAATTCAGGCTTCCAATGTTAGACACTGACATACCAGTTCCTCCCGATTATCTATATATGCATGTCAGGCACCAAAGTGCCTTTTTCCTTCTGACCATATAACCAATAAGTGTAGAACGGTCTACTTTTCGTGGAAAAATTCTTCACCTTGTATGAGTGTCACATAATGCATCACCCCGTAATGGCTTCCACAACCACACTGTGCGTACTACTTTTGAGTTGTAGTAAACCTTTAGTGCGGACTATCGCCAGTTATGGCTACAATTTGTACACCGTTCTGTCCATAACCGACGTTGAAGGCATCCATGACAGTGTTATAAGCTTATTGGTCCTTACAAATATTTCCAAATGGTTGCGCCACACAAGATCATTTCATCCGTCTTACATTTACCCGGAAGGTGACAGTGTTTTGGTACTTTTAAGAGATGGAAATCATATAGTGCCGCTATCTCGTTGAGACAGCTATACACCGTCATGGAGTTCAGTAAAGTGGAACCTAGTGCTTCGATAATCAGCTGATAGCCAGAAAGTTTTTTCCCTAATAATTTTCTCTTCCGTGAAGATTTGTAAGGAGTTTTTTACGAGATGCGATAGTACCGATAGTTCCAAATTCTTTCAGGATCCCTTCTTGCCCAGAATTTGATTTATGCCGCAATCTAGTCGCCAAAAAATGCTGACTAATCTTAGCCGTCAAGTCGTTACAATAACGCAACTTCGAAACAAGCGACGTAAACTAAAGCAAAAACGACGCAATCACAGAAATTTTAAAAAGACGCAACTTCGAAGCAGACGCAGAATGAGGCGACGCAAACCGGGGTATTAGTGTATATAAAATTGGATTAAAAACGTTACGGATTCCATCACCAATAAACGAATATGGAATTTATGCAGATGATAAAATAAAATATACTGACGCAGAGATCTGGAGCTACTGGAAACGAAGAAGGAATGCTTCTCTAGACACATGTTCGTGTCTTAAAAGGTCCATCTAAAATTATAATATTCAATGCCAACAAGACAAAGATAAGAGAGATGAATGTTATTTGTACAAATTCTTTTTGACGTAAATTGTACCAAAAATATTCTTTTCCGACAAACGTTTGTACATGTGCATGATTTTGGAATAAAAACTTCTATAATTTAAGCGGCTAGAAAGTTTTGTACACATAGCGATCAACAGGTGTGTTGTAGTGTCTATGCCCCCTAAATAGTATACGTATAAAATGAAACAACAGGCCAATTAACGCGCGATTATAAAAAGTTCTGCGACGACTAATATGTCTGTCATTTATTGAGCAATAACAAAACAAAGAACAAAAAC
This sequence comes from Sarcophaga peregrina, assembly GCA_014635995.1. Classification (NCBI taxonomy): domain Eukaryota; kingdom Metazoa; phylum Arthropoda; class Insecta; order Diptera; family Sarcophagidae; genus Sarcophaga; species Sarcophaga peregrina. Next base: position 57,477,089 of record CM025793.1, on the reverse strand, counting down.
AATAGAAAGGCTGGTGAATAATTAAACGTTTTAGGCAATTGAAAACGGTACGTGGAATAGATAGTGTAACTGATAAGATCTAATCGCAATCAGAATTCGCTTGTGTTTCATTCAATCAGCAAACAAATTAAACTGAAAATGTTATGCAGCCAAATAGAAAAGACGCATTTTGTTGAAAGTTCAATTACAATTAAATCTTGTCATTTCTTTAAAGGAAAACGATGAATTTTTGTTATATTATTTGTAATGGGAAAATGAACTTTAATTTAATTATACGTACTTAAATAACAAAAGAGACACACACACACAAATATTTTAATTTAAGTGCTTTAAATGGGTTTATAAATGATTTTTAAATATTTTATTATGCAGAAACAACAACATAAAATTCGTAATAAATTAAAACGAAGAAAATCTTTGCATTTCGCCACCGTCTCCCACCCCTCAAATATTCCAAACAAAACAAGTGCTTTCGTTTCTGTCGGCGATTGGGATTGGAAGGCAATGGAATTTGAAAGTGTGTTGAAAAAAAAAACCGCAACTCTGCTGTAACAGTAATAACTACAACACAAAGTGACACTTAAACAAAAAAAAATAAGCAACATCAGCGACGACGTTAATGTTTACGAATGATTCTTTCAGTGAATTATTTATGGAAGTATTTTACGCAAATGTTTTGTTTTGGCTCGTACGTAACCGCATAATAAATGATTTTACACAACGATTTACCGTTAGCTGGTGGGAAAACAATCTCAACTCGAACCCAGTTTAAAAGCCGGCAAAGCAAAGTAAATGTTTGGCGGTCATCAAATGTTTATATTCGAACATGTGTTGTGTGGGTTGGGGGAATGTGCGTCAAATACGTGTTATAAAGTTGTTCTTAATTTTTTCTTCCAACGCTGATACGAATCAAATGATTGTTTCTCCAAGATGCTGTTGACAGTTTGGAATTTAAACAACAACAACACAAAAAATAAAATAAAGTAAAAAAAAATGTAAATTTGAACTGAAATAAAAATAAAATTATTTTAACCGCAATATTCAGTTTATTTGTGTAGTAAAATAAAATTAACATTTTTTTTCACACGTATTTCACGATGTTATCGGAAATAAGATGTTGAATTTCAGGCAACCTCTTTCCACCTTTTTGTTCATGATTTCAATCAACTTTATTTTCATTTCATTCATTCATTTTGTTTTTTTTACAAACCAGATTGACGATTTATTATCACGTGCTAATTCAGAGAAATTCTTTCAATACATTCCAACAGTTTTTAATTACAATTTTTGTTGTTGTTGTATTTTAATTAAAAAACAAAATAAAAAAAAAATAATTTAATTTATATACCACATGTATATACACTGAACGCCATAAGTGAGTCAACACCCTCTATAATTTAAAATTTTCTATTATAAAAAATATACTTGCAGCACAACAATAATTTTTACGATGAAAATTAAAAGCTTCCTTCATAACCAACTTTCACCACAAAATATAAAATTAAAAAACAAAACAAAAACATTTTTTTACTGGTTTAAAACACAAAAATCAAAATATTTCGTAGCAAAAGTGAGTAAACAATTTTTCTCTCATTGTATTTTTTTGCTAAAACCTTTAGATTTACTACTAGTTTCCTTAAATTTTTTGAAAGAATATACAATTTAAACATTCTTCAAGTTCATTAGTAGCCATCACTTGCTGTGTAACAATCAAAAGGTTTTAAAAAGATGAATACAGAAATTTCAACTGAAACTCTAAAAATTATTGTAGAACTAAGGGAAAAAGGGAAATCTTATCGCGTAATTGCAACAATTGTTGGAAGGTATCACACTTCAGTAAAAAAAATCGTCGATAAGTATAAAAACTATAAGGGCCATTATTACAACTTGCCGTTAACTAAAGGAAGGATTTTAACGGAGAGATAAATTGTTTTTCATTATTACGAGTACACAATAAGATGGAAGCAACCCTTAAGCCAAAGGGAAGATCATCATACCTTTAACATTTAAAGGTCACTTTATGTTTGAACATGCCATATCATATACTATTTTCGATATGGCAATTTCAAATGAGCATATACAACAAAAAAAAAAGTTCGCTATTGCCACTGCATTAAAAAAAACTTGTTTAAGTGAAGAGTTGTATCGACTTTCCTCCGGCACTACCAAATTTTTCCAAAAGTTAATTTTGTTTTATCTGTAAGTTGTAATAACCAAAATAAGTTAAACGTAACTTTGCCGTTCACTTTAGCTAAAGGTATCTTTAACTAACGCCAACTTTAACGGGAAGTTGTAATAATGGCCCTAAAGATATAGAACATTTCAATCGAACGGGTCGGCCAAAAATATTAAATGAAAGGCAAGAAAGGAAAATTGTTGAAAGTACAATACGACGTGTATTGCATAAATCCGGATTTCATAGTAGACGCCCCAGAAAAAATCCTTTATTTCCGAGGTAAATAAAGTAAAACGCATAAATAACGCGAAAAAATGTGAAAATAAGGACATTAACTTGTGGGAAAATGTCCTGTTCACGGATTAGAGTAAGTTCGAAATCATTGGAAGTAAAAAAATTTGCCGAAAAAAAAACAAAGAGCCGGCCGAGCAAAATATCTAGTATACAGTTAAGCACGGAGGAATCTTAGTAATGGATTGGGGGTATTTTTCAGCGTCTGGAGTTGGAAAGCTTGAGTTCACTGATACGACAATGAATGTCCAGTGCTATCTAAACCTCTTAAAAAATGTTTCCAAATAGAATTTGCCTGGATATTGGATCATCCAACAAGATAATGATCCCAAGCATAGCTCCCGTTTGACAAAAGAGTAATTAGAAAAAAACACACCAAACAACCCCAAACACCCTCTATAATCCCCGGATCTTAATCCCATTGAAAATCTTCCGAAAAATCATTATTACAAGCAAAGAAATACTAAAAGTAGCATTATTAGAGGAATGGGGTCAAAATTCCACCCGAATTTACTACAAAATTAGTTGAGCCTATGCCAAATAGGCTAAAATGTGTCAAAAAGGCCAAGTGTGGTCCAACCAAATATTGAAACTTATTTTTTTTTTCATATTTTTAAAATTTATCTTAAGTATCCATTAAAGTGTATACTAGAGGTGTGCACAAGACATTTTACTAGCTTACCTTCCACCGAATGCAATACTGTAGTTTTCTGTGATCTTGATTTTACGAGTGCACTGAAATGTGTAATTCTCATATATTCAATGTATACAACAGCACTCGTTTGAATGTGAATTAACGGAATTATGCTATGTGTTGTAAGTGCATATTTTGCGACTGAAGCTACTTTTTCAGTATTGCTATATGAATATCAGTAGTAGTGTTAAAAAAGGTTTTTCCCCAGAAATAAAAAGTTTAAAAAAGGTACTAGCAATGCTGGCGTCGACGAAGATGCATGTTGTGACTCTATGAGGAGTACAATATTTTTGTTGCACTCTTCACACAATTCTCTTTTATACTGTTGTACAATGGTTTACGAGTGCAGTTGTTTTTTTTTTGGACTGTATCTGTGCTTCACACTTATTTATATTTGCAGCTACAATCAATATTCGGTCTTGAGAAAAATGCAATAGTTGTGCAATTTTATATGTCTTGTGCACACCTCTAGTGTATAATAACTTTTGGTGTGAAAATTTAGAGTTTGTTTTGTATAAATAAAGTTGCTTTATCCCGAATTGTTGTTTTCGTTTTAACATTTTATTAACAATTTATTAACCTATTATCATTTATTTTTCCCGCTATAGTAAGAAAATGAATTATTTTGGCGCCCAGTGTATTGTATGCGTATACACATTCCTCTTAAATTTCTATCATTTTTGTGTTTTTATTTTATTTAAAAATATTTTTAATTGTTATTTTAAAATAATACATTGAGACTAATGCCGATCCAAAGAATTTTCTTTAAATTTCTTTACTACACCATATTTTTATTTTTATTATTTCTAATGAATTTTTATTTTTATTATTATTTTCAATGGAATATTTTTTTGCTATTATTGTCCGTATTTGTAGAGATTTTAAATACATTGTCTTAGATTTTCAATTAATCTTGAAAATCTTTCGTGGTATTAAACTATTTGTGTAGATAAGTTGTCGTTAAATATTGCAGCATATTCTTATCAAATAAGACATAATCAAGTAACTAATAAACTTTTATTTTTTATCTGAACAAAAATTTTAACTTTTTCGTCAAGTTTTATTTATTTTCGTCAAGTATTTATTTCCACTCGAGAGAAGTGTCAGAGTTGTAAGCTGTGTTGTGGCCAACTTAAACGTCTCAATGCAACAAACAAAGTTTTGTTTCATTCTGATTATGTCACGATTGCTGTTTGCGAAATGACTGATTGACTGCATAAATCCACAACGGGCCTAATAGAGTAATAAGAGTATTGTGGGAGTACCTAAGCTCAAGTTAGATCGCGCTAAGTTTCTCAAGATCACACATTTGGAGAGCGCCTGAGGATTGCGATAGGTCAAACGATTAGCCAGAGCTATTTTATAAATTCCGTCAGGTGAATATGGGTAAACCACCACTTGAAAAATCGTCTCAATATAGGTTACATTCCGTCTTTGTCTGAAGGAGTAGCCAACTACAGGGTAAATTTTTTGAAATTATATTGCGGTGGAAATCGCATCTGTTTCTATCCTATGTTGACCATATTACTTTCAGGGGCAGGAAGGTTCCTATTTAAATTTGGTTTTGATAGAGGGATTGTAACGGGAGACGATTGTTGTTTACTAGGTTTCATCTTTCGGGAGCTTTTATATTTAACCGGAATAAGTTTAATGATATCTGACAAATCGGTTTTTTAAATGAAATCATAGATGCCCTGTCGAATAATAGTTGCCTTTTAATTTTTCAATTGTTTGTGGTTTATTTAAATAATATTTATGTACTGTGTGTAGAGACGCAGTGTAACTCATATGGCCACAATAAGCCATGATGTTGTAAGCCGAAGAATTTGGAAGAAATATGGGTTTTATTAGATATTTCTCAGTTGTATTGCGCCATACAATGTGAATCCCGAGATATTTAATGCCCGGAGTGTTTAGTTGTACAGTTCCTTTGCTGTCCAATGCTCATGTAAGATGAGCATATTTTTGTTAAAGAAGCTTTTGTATTCCAGAGATTTATAGACATTATGATATAACGATGGAGACTGAGGTTAACAAGCACTTCCTTGTTCGTCCAATTGGTTCAGATTTAATAAACTTATTAACAGGTTTAGGGCAATGTATTTTATAATCTTAAAATTGTTATTAAGGTGCTGAAATTTGAATTATCAAGTTATTAATGCAGTACAATCCATCACTTAGTAAAACAAAAAGTATTATTTTTTTTTTATTAATTTCTCGATATCAAATATTATGTGTAAACATGTAATGTTATGTAGTTTAAATGCGCACAAATTTGACGTTGAAAAAATGCACGTGCCTTTTGAAACTTTTACACTTTTTTCTATAAATTAGTACATCAATGCTAAATTTAAGTGTTCTGAACTACGTATAAAATTATTATTATGCGCGTGGAAAAACTCATGACGATAATGGGAAAACTTGATGCAAGAACGCAGACCGTCAAGTTGAACCCTATATCCGGTATATATTTTTCAAAAATTTTTTTTCCCGAAAAGCCACTAAAGTGGCCTTATCCAAGTAGGTATTATGTTGGCTTACTAGACGAGAGATCCAGAGTTAAAATGTCTGTCTACTCTGACAACTCGAAAAGCAGAAATTGTAGCTTTCTGGCAAAAGCGCTGAGGGTGAATAAACTTGTTATTTAAAGCTTGATCTGTCTCGCCACTCTTTGTTATACAAAGACTTATGAAAATTCAAGTTGTCATAGCGTTAAACCTGATTAAAACATAAGTTTGAAATGAAATCTTTACCTGATTTTAAAACTGTGAATGCATTCCGTCTATTAAAATATGAACTAAAAACGCGTTTTTTCTCCTCAGAAAACATGTAAAGTAAAAGTATGAATAATACAAACAGATTGAAGAACTTCCATACTTTAATAAAACAAATAAAAATAAAAATTCCGGTTGCGACAATTTTCCAGTTGCCAATTGGTAATGTGAATAAAGTTCGTTTGCTATCCACGATCGTGATATAAGTGTCATAGATTGGATATAATGGTCTCAGAATCGTATTCCAATGAATTCAAAAATAATACAAAGCTAACCACATTTGACTGTGCTTGCTCTTGTATTTTTAAGACCACAACATTTTTATACGTCAATCAGAGCTATATGCATATCTCGGAGTCATAAATTCTATATCAATCTCAAGTGATCGGCGTATATGACAGATATCTGCAGCCAGTTTGTCTAAGGTAATACCACAATAGGAGAGAATTATTTAAAGAAAAATTTATGAGAAATAATGATGAAATTAATTACTAATTAATTATGTCTGTGTACATATTGTATGTATGTAGCACGTATGTATGTACGCTACCACCGCATAGCAACTAAAAATGCTTATTATGCTGAAGAGCAAAAGAAAAATCATTGATTTCCACCATTTGAAAATCATTTGCATAATCACATGCGCTTCATAATTTGTCAGTCACACACATTGTGTTGTTTCATAATCATTTCGTTTTGCAAAAATTATAGCCACAAAAAAAATTTCTACCAAAAATAAAATCTGCAGAGAATTTGTTTTTTTTGTTAAGAATTCTCAAAGCAAGATATTCTTGAAGTACAACACACGTTAATAGTATCAGTTGCCATGTTCAAATAGAAAATTTTGAAAATTTTACGTTATGATAAGAAAATCATTCTATTTTGTCTCTCTTTTTTATCAGAATGAAAAAAAAAAAAAACAAAAAATTAAAAATAAAATTAAAAAAACAACATGACCGATAACTCTTGTTTGAAGCATGCTTACTCCCCCGTTTAATACTTAGTTAATGTTAAGTTAATGTACCTGCTGAATATAGCCTACAATTGTTGGTTAGTTTAGTCATTTATTGAATTAAAATATGAATTTTGTTTTCTTAAATAAACAATTCAAGTGTCTGACTAAATAAATAATTGGCTTTTGGCCGATTTTGTTTGTTATGGCCTTAAATGGTGTCCGATATTGAACGTATTTATACCAGAACAGTTGTTGTATTCCTACAAAAATAGGTGGTAATCGAAATTTTTATGGACTTCTGGGAAGCCAAACCAAAAATAAAATTGATAAACAATTGAAATTCTTATCGTTTTAAACAATCGAATACGAAAAAATTTCTTTTCAATTTGTTTATATTTTTCGATTCTATTGTATTGTAGCAGGGGGAATCACTTTTTCTTTCCACCCCACTAACACACATTCGAACGTTTTTGATTATATTTAGTATTAATTTTATTTGGAAATTTTGTGAAATTCAAGGTTACATTACGTTTAAAATTTAAATTAAAATTAAAGGTAATTAAGAGAATAAATAAAAAATTAATTGTTATTTCTAATATCTGGTCATGCGACAGCATTAAAAAGCACGTGCAGAAGTTGTCGTTTAAAAACGTTTGACAAACGGCATCTGTCACAAATATTGAGGCCATTACGGATCTTTTTTGGTATATTATTAGAGAGAATTTCAGACAACAGTCACACAAGTAAAGTTCATTATTAAAAATATCAATCAAACCTACGACAAAGTAAATATTTGAATATAAAATAAGAAATTTAAATAATAAACTCTAAATGGAAGATGAATCATGTTTTAATCAGATTCTGAACTCTAGAAGTTCATTAATCCAAACGAGGCTATTTACTAAACTGTCAATTTAACTAGAATAGGTATAATGTCTTGTTATGTTTTTAAAATTTGTAAAAGTATCACTCTGGCCAGTAAACTAGCCCGCCGCGGACAGCGATATAAACCAGAAGTGATAATAGTCCTGTAGTCCAGTATAGCACCTCATCTCATACACTGAAGTGAAAAAATTATAAAAACACGAATGAAACACAAAAAGATTTAATGAGAATACAGTAATACCCCGCTTAACGTGGGGGATATATTCAAATAAGTTCCACCCTTTATCGAAACAACGTTAGACGAGGCAACTTAAGAGTTGGAATCTTTATTCTGAACAGACTAACAAAAGAGTCCCTATATAGTGCACCAATTTTGGTTGGTAGATGGCCGTTTCATTTGCACACATATACAGCAAGTATCACTACAGATTTAGGGGAATTCCAATACTACCGCGTAGTACCGAAACAGCGTTAAGCGGGGTCTTACTGTACAAGTAAAACGAGAAAATAGCACGTTGAGGTTATATTAATTTTTTTATTTTCAATTTTTATTAAATTTAATTTAATTTAATTTTTAAGTCTGATAAGCTTTCGAACACAAAAAGAATGGTTAATATCGGTTCAGTAGTTTAAGAGTTATAGGTATCACTTGAAGGGGGAGGGTTGTCACGCCCTTTTTTGCTGGGATTGTCGATATCGACTCTACGAACTTACCCACCAAATTTTATTTGTCTACGACCAATATGTAGCTAAATATCAATATGTAGCTCTTAACATTTAGGGATATGAAAAACATATTGGAGTACCTAGACTTTTGCTGTCCACTGTTTTTATTGCAATTAATTCTGTGGAGTCCTAACACATACACATAATTAAAAATTTAGCAATCTAATAACACATCGTTTAATGTGCTCTAACAGCACAGTCACCTGTTGTATAATATGCCTTTCTAGGAAACAGTCTAAATACGATGGTATCATATATACAGATATCCCTCCTACAACACGGTCTATAGGCTCCTATAATATGACGTGTTATGTGAAACCGAGCTATAGGAGACTAGAAGCTGGTACAAAAACAGGGGTTAAGTTCGAAAAAAATATTTTATTGCCACAGAAGAAACTTTATTTCTATTTAAAATAATAAAATAAATATAAATCCACGTAAATATATACATACATAAAAAATAAACAGAAATCGGCATAAATATTTATGAATTTGTGTATGTTATGAATTTAGTTTAGTATTTTTCTTTATTATCGCTGCTCAATTCATTAAATGGAAATGTTTTTTCGGCTGAATAAGATCATCATACATACATAATTGGCCATTACAACCCTTCAGTCAAGATTTCGACCTAGCTTCTCACACCACTTATGCTGTGTGCGTTAATTTTATACATGAGTGGCGGGACCTACAGTTTAAAGTCGACTCCGAACGACAGATTTTTGAGAAGCTTTTCATGGCAATTTTTACTCTCAGAGTCTTTGCCAGAAATCTGCTGAGAGGAAGTCGCCGAAGAAATATTTTTTTGTTTTGATGTCTGAGCTGGGATTCGAACCCGGGCCTTTTGTCTAATAAGCCAACACACTACCCACTAGACCACGGCGGCTTAAGATCATCTTCACTTTCTAAACTTGCATTTATATTTTGTTCACCAGCTGATATCTTTAAAAAATCCGTAATCTTGCTTTGTTTCCTTGTCCATCCAAGGTTGTTGGAAATCCCTTGATATGGTGATAGGCAATTCCCTTTTGAATTTTCGGCTTCTTTCAGCGCAAGGGTATGCATCCAAGTCTAATCATTCCTGTAATTTTTTTAGTGTCATATTATTAACTTCATTATCTTCTACAGAGCTAGAATCGAATTTAGTCACTTGGGGTTCAGAAGCGATTTCTACTAAATCTGCTTCCGAAACTTCTTGTTCCACTAATAAGTCTTGTTCATCTCCAAAAGCCATATCCACAAACCCTTCTCCTCTGATCGACTTAGCAAGTACTAATATGCCACCAATTTAATTTTCTCTTGATTCATGCATGTTTTCTATCTTAACTACTGCTCCTACATATCTATTTCCAACATCGATTTAATGTTATAAATTTCAGTTCTTTCAGGAGGTAGTTGTTTCAGAGGTAGATGTAGTTTTTAATTGAAAATTGGTTCCAAGCTTCCTTGGCATCAATAGATTTTGAATCAGTTATGTCTAAAATCTATTGTAATGATCTTCTTATGTAATAAGTCTTTAAAAAACAAAAGATAGTTTCGCAGAAGTACCGTGTTATAGAAGGTCTTTGGAAATTTTTTTTAATCTTGTTAGAATGAAATCGTGTTGTGGGATACCGCGTTGTAGGAGGGATACCTGTACATATTGCAAACGACCATTAGACGTTTAAATGCTTCTCTATTTGCACATCATTAATCAGTAATTTTATTATTACAGTTCAATTTCTATTCTATTTATAATACAAAATACAAACCAAATAAAAAAAAAATTGTAAATACAATACATGTGTATGCACATATATTTTTCTCTCTTTTCTTTTTTTTTTTTCTTTGATAATAGAACTTTCGATTTTTGAATACGTAGTGCAATGGATTACAAACACTCGAAAATATAAATATTTATACTGGAGTGATTCAATTTTGACTGATTCTTATGCCATTTGAAAATAAATTGTTATGATGACGTGTAATTTACTACCAAAGTTAGTTAAAAGTGTAATTAAATGGAATAAAAAAAAAACGTAAAAATAAGGCTTCCGTCCGTACTTAACATGATAATGACCTCTGCAACTGATTCGATAACATGCTTATGACCATATCCATAGTAACCACAGAAAAGAGCGATTGATGCTAAACAGTTAGAGTACCCCAGTTAGACTGCCGACAGAAATTCAAAATCGACTTTGGGTTCAAACAGAAAGTGCTAATGTATGTGAAAATTTTCTAAATTCTTTTGCTTTACTTGCACTATTTGTAAGACTCTGTTTCGAGGGATCTGGAATACTATCGCCTTTCTCAATGCAATGAAAGAAACTCCCGGAATTGAAAATGTCAATAACAAGTTGTTTCTATTGAAGCGTCAAATAACTGTGAGTATTCAACTTTTTATTTTCAAATTAAATTTCACCTGAACTACTAATTTGAAATGTGTTTCTAACCATTAATTTACCGTTCACATCTTCCCTTGTTCCACCTTTCCTAAACCTGCACAATGCACTGCATGAGTAGGGGTCATCCCCTGAGTGCTGGTTTAATAAAAAAAACCTACAGATTGGTCCAAGTCATTAGAAGGGGGAAGAAAAGAAATATTTTTTAATCTACGTTTTTCTTTCAATAGACTTTGGTGTAACTCAAATATTCTGAAAAATACTTAGAAGGTATAGAAAATTTATTATTGATCGAAAATTCAAGGGGTTGTATATTCAGATTTGTTTTATACCGGATATAAACATCGATCATGTCATTGAGCATTACCTTTACTACCACACGTGGGAACCGCTACAATGCATCCTGTGCTTCTACAGGAACAAATTTTTTAGCTAAAGGATAATCAGCTCTCTCTCTCTCTCTGGATTAGGTTCACTTTCTGAAGGCGATTTGATAGTTAGCCGTGATGTCCCAATCTATTATGGTTCTAGGTGTCGATGGCCAGCTATGGACAATTAGATCGCTGACAAGCATCTGGAATAGATCCCAGCCAATCTATTGCAGGGTAATGTGATGAGAGTTTGATGACAACAACGAAGTCGCTAAAGCTAAACCTATCAGTTCTTCCCACAGAGATTTCGTTCTTTGGCGGTCAGATTGTTTAAGCTATATACATACATAATTCGCCATTACAACCCTTCCAGTCAGGATTATTGACCTAGTTGCTCACACCAGTTATGTTGTGTGTGTTAATTTTATACATAAATGGCGGGACCTACAGTTTAAAGTCGACTCCAAATGACAGGTTTTTGAGAAACTTTTCATGGCAATTTTATTTTCTCTCAGAGTTTTTGCCAGAAATCTGCTTAGAGGAAATCGTCGAAGAAATACTTTTTGTATTCTGTTTTGATGTCTAGCCTGGGGCTCGAACGCTGGATTTACGTCTATTAAGATAACACGCTACCTACTATACCACGGCAACTCCTTCTTGAAGCTACTTTTGTCAATTAGTTATCAACACAAACAAAATTGTTGAATATGGAAAGATGTCAGTCTCCTTGAGATCCAATTGCGTCCAAAAAAAAAAAAAACGCTTTATTGTTGATTTTGGGTTGGCATCGCCGTCGGTCGATATTTCTCCTAGAACGACGTAAGTCAGGCCATTAATGTCGAAGACGAGTACCATGGGCCTATGATTATTACTTTTTTGGATGATCTGAACACCAATGTCAAGTGGAGGATGGCTCTACGTACCACACAGCACACGACAGCTGAGCACAGAGCCAACGTAAACCATGGCATCGGTTAAATTCAGTCGGATTTATGCAGCAGATTGCATTTCAAATGCGTTTCACCCAGTCAAGGTATGGCGAACATTTGAACAATGTTTGATGCCACATATACTAGCATTAACAGGTCTAGCAAACGAATAAAACATGTCATTGACATCGGACACACCCATTATTTTATTTAAATTGAAAAATGGAAAGCGCTTAATGAAAGTGTCAAAAATATTGTTCGCCTGTGTTTTAAATCTAAATTTATCGATAGGGTTTATTTACATATTACGTAGTAAAAAAAAAATAAAATTTTTTACACTCATCATCACCACAACGCTATTTATTTAACTAGACTTTCCAGAGATTCCCCATAAATGGATTGTGATGTGTCATCAACAAAAATTTTTGAAATATTTTCCCGCATTCTTTAGACTTGAAAAATTTATTTTTAATTTATCCATCCACTGTGTTTTTTATTTGATTTTATTTTTAATTTACTTTTATTTACGATGATATTTATTTTTAAACTACAATGCCATTCAGTATTATGTGCTTACGTTTGTATATTTTATTCATGTTTTTTTTAAATTTTTTTTCTTTTCTTTTTAGATTTTAATTTCAACGAAATTTTATTTGATTAAATTCAAAACATGTTACGTCAAAAACTATACAGTATAGGAACAAGATGTACTGCATGGGGGCGTGTTTATAGCTGTGGCACCCATGTGACCAACGGGTAAGTCTACTAATGAATCACTCGAATCTGTCTGTAAAACAATAGATTTGCTACAATAAGTCTAAAAATAAAAATAAAAGAAGAAAAAATAAATTAAAAATATAAAGAATTTGCTAAGAGGCACATGCATAAATTCTAAAATCAAAATTCATCGAAGGGAAATATTTTCATACGTTTACGTGATAATAATCATGAACTTATGTGGTCCAACGTAATATTGTTTGAAAAAACTATTTTGCCATTAAACCGCGTAGCATGTTAAAATATGTGTATGCGGCATTTAGTAAAGCCTGAAATGATTCCAGAGTCATGGGATACATGCCGCCAGCAGATATCTGCTTATAGATATGCGAAAATTATTGAAAAAAAAATTAAAAAAATTATACAAATTGATGCTGAATATCACGTACCTTTAATTCAGATTGACAGCGTACTAATAAAATCAATACACATTTGCGTACTTCTAGGCTTGAATTAGTCCAATCAATGGCGTAGACAGCATTTGCTATATTTAAACTCTTCAACCATATAAAAGATAATTAATTAATTTAATTTTAATTTTATTTTTAATTCATTTTAAAATGAAAGTGTGAAAATGTTAACAATCAAAAACTGATTCTTCGAATGCAGTTTCAATGGTAAGTACGCACCTCTGTTGAGAATTCATTAGCATGCCAGTATGAGATAAATAGAGCGTACAGTATACAAAATATATATAAAACCGTCGATATCTGAAACATAATATTGTCCGCCTAATAAAGGAGATATTTTTTTTATTAATTATAATTAATTATTAAAATATATTGTTTTTATGATCTAATATTTACCAGTAAAATAAACACCAAAAGAACGCATAGCATTAAGGTGAAGAGCAATAGCTCAACCAAACAGACAAATGATACTAAACTTTCTAAAGTTTTACTGAATCTGAAAATTAGAAGTGTTCGACAGCTTATGAAATTTTTTATCGGTAATAGCTTTCTCAAAGCATTTAATAATTTGAATCTAACTTTCAAGATCAGCCAAGTGAATTTACAACAAATTTTTCTCTTGTAAAGGCGAAACGTAACATCCAATCCCGCGCAATTTTGTTTACACCAAAAAGCAGAGATTGGACTTGAGCACATATCGCTCCATCTCTTCCCTTTCACAGAAGATTTAAATTTTTGGGAAATCGAGTAAAAATGGCAAGTTTTATCAAATAAAACAAGTTTGGAGGGTTCGGGAAGTATAAAAAAGGTTTTTTTTAAGTTCTACTCAACTAACTGAACAACGTGGGCTATGTAGTTACTCGGGTGCAATTTCACAGCCGCACCGTTTTATTGTTCCGAAATAATTTGTAAAAAAAAATTGAAATTTGAATGTACGTTACTTCAACATAGTAATAAGGCAGCATAAACAGTAATCTATAAAGATGTAATTTTGTAATTCGATAATTCAACAGGTTTAGGTCGCAGTGGTAGCTCTGATATCACAAAGCTCACTTGAGCACGCATGGCGGCTCGTTGTGATGACACGAGTGAACGCAGTCCCTGTACTAATCAAGTTCCGTCAAATCAGGAAAAAGGAAGATGTTGGTCAGCGCAAGGGCTGCACAACAAAAGCACGACTACCCCGTACTGGAAAACCAGCCAGAAAATTTTATGAACGAAGCTATATCCTTGACATCAATAGATGATAGCTCCGTTAAGCTAACAAGGAATGGGGAGCCAAATAACCCAGCACCTACACGTAGCAAGAGACGGGCACTGGCAAAGAAAGTGTATAACACTTTCCTCTTTCTCCGTGGGCCTGAATCCACGGCAAAAGTCTTTAAAAGGGAGCCTCATTCCCTCGGCGTGCCTACCCATGAGCACGACGACTACAGTCGAGATGGCATCACGACCGAGACCAAGTAATCGGTTGGTACGCCTACCATCCATCCTGAGCCAAGGTAAGTCTAGCGGTGGAGCAGGACTCCTCATTGACCCAGGATAGGTTGGCGTCCCGAAGGAACCTCCGCGCAATGGTCAACTTGGCCGAGGCAAGTGGCATACCCAATTCAACAGAAGAGGATTCCGGAAGGAGCGCACCAGCTCTGGCGAGCTCGTCGGCCCTACAGTTGCCCGTAATATCACTGTGCCCGGGAACCCACACCAGAGAGCCGGTGAAGCGCCCACAGACTAGGTCGAGACAGCGGCGACATTCCCTAACGATACTAGAGTTGATCACGAAACCTAACAGATATCTTATCGCATCCTGACTGTCTGAAAAGATCGAGACGCGACTGAAAGGAGCATCCTTGACGAGGATCTATTGAACGGCCCAGTAAATTGCCATCACCTCCGCCTGAAACGCACTGCAGTAGTCTGGTAGACGGAGAGAAATATTCAGGTCCAGTTTCCCAGAATAGTCACCACTTCCAACCCCAACCTCGAGTTTAGAGCCGTCAGTATCTATATCCAGGACTTCCGGGCGGACGATCGTATTAGGATTCCAGTCATCCCTACTCGGAATCAGAGAGTGGAAACACCTATAAAGACAATGTTCAGCAGGGAAATAGTCCATGTTCACAGAGGCCATCGAACACCAGAACACATAATTCTCCTTAACTAATTGGTCATTACAACCCTTCAGTCAGGATTATAGAGCTTGTTTCTTACACCACTTATATTGTGTGTGTTAAATGTGTCCATTAGTGGCGGAATGTATAGTTTAAAGTCGACTTCAAACGACAGATTTTTTAGAAACTTTTCATGGCAATTTTATTTGCTTTCAGATTTACCAGAAATCTGATGACAGTAAGTCCCCAAAAAAATATTTTTTTTTTTATATTTTCGTTTTGATGTATGCCCTGAAGTTTGAACCGTGGCCTTACGTGTAATAAGCCAACATACTAGCAACTACACTACGGCCACTTCGTCATCTCCTTAAATTCAACACCAAAATTAAACACGGTTTTTTTTGGTGCAATCGATTGGCCTTGAACTTTATAGAGTGTCAACGTCAATATGTTTGTGAGTTAGTAACAGTTAAAGAAAGTTTTTTACATCATTCGACTACGCAAACACACAACTTAAATGTACTTATAACAACGAGTGAGATTTCTTTAGCGTCAGAAGTCACTGTTCCACTATTATGTGCGATCAGAATTTTGTAAAATTATTCGAATAAAATTTTACTGTTATTCGTGAATCGATTGTTTTTTTAAACTTAATTTCATTCTCACCTTATAATCCTTTTATGAAACTTAATTAACTCTTTCAATCTTTTTAATTGTTCCGTTTCATTGATGCGTGGCAAATTTTCAAACTTTCTTCGTAAGACTTGGAGAATATTTATGCCAAATATAAGCCAAGATATAAAGAGATTCGTAAATGGTATGTAGGAGCAGACAATAAACGGCATCACAACTGAAACTTGCAAAATGTAGACAATTTCATACACGGGACTTTTTAAAACATCCAAACCGAAAATATAAACTGCATACGGATGGGCTAAATGAAAAAATGAAATCAAAAATTTATTTCGACTTTCTTCGCTATGAAATAACGCTTAGAAATGTAAAACTTACAGCGTTTATCCATAAAAAGGGGTAAAAGAGCTGTTACCACACCACCTAAACTGCCAAAAATGAAACTAAAGTATGTAATGCCTTTAGTACGTTGCGGTAACTTCTTTAGTACGGACCAAGCCACCATATCATTACTCGACTATAAAATAATTTCAATTTAGTTTGCATAACGACTCATTACAACACTTACCTCAACTTCTCTGTACCACTCTGCGATTTCTTCCATGAACATTTGGAACTTGTCTTGATTTTTCATTACAACCAAAATGCGAACTAATGAATTGGTTATAATGGCAGTCATAAAAAGGCTCATTATCAGTACACTCAGGTCATTCCAAATGAAATAAAAATCCGTCACTTCGAAAAGGATCGTGAGCATTATAACAATGATTACGGGAGCCGTGCGCCTATAATTCTCATACTCTATAAAACCCAAATATCTCCAAATTTTAACATTGAAACTAAACAGAGGCAAATTGTAATACATTTCGTTTGATTTTACTTGATTTCGCTTAACAAAATGATTAATTTTTTTTGTTGTCGCAATGTAATGCAATGAAACTGGCTAATAACAATAGTGCTAATGGGTTAATGGGTTTTATACTCTGGAGAAATGAAGCGATTTGTATCATTTATCGTTCATTAAGTGATTAAAGGAAATTGTTAAATAATTTCATTCAAATTATAATACAATATTAAATTCAATAAATTATTATTATAAAAAAAAGAATATTTTATAAATTTTTAATATTTTCCACTTTCAATTGGTATTTGAATTAAAAATTCTTTAAATAATATGAATATGAATGCCAGACAATTTAAAAATTAAACATTTCAGGAATTTCTCCACTTGATACTTCAAAACATTTACATTCAATGTTATCGTTGTCCTCCTCCTCTGCCTACGCCCACAAACAAAGACTTTGTGTCATTTGAAAAATATGAAAGAATTGAATTCTAGGTTCACCAACCTTGATTATTTTTCGAAAAACAAAATTTTTAAAATTCCAATTTAAGAAATCACTTCTCAATACCTCAAATGCAATGAAACATGAAATCAGCGTAACATGAAAACACCCTTGAAAATGCATTCAAAAAATTGTTTGCATAAGCGGATATTCGCATCTAAGTATTGTACTTTAGCCCAGATCGTTCATTGTCTTTAGTACTCAATGAAACAATTCCAGATTAATGCTCTTTTCGTTGAATATTTTAATCTTAAGACAATAAATACGCATGTTTTTGTTTTGGCATACACAAGTTTATTCTCTATTGAAGCTACTACGCTGATGAATATTTTAATCAGCATGTCACCTGTTATTTTGTGTGACAGGAAAACGTGACAACATTTCCATTTAGCACGTCTATGCGATTAAATGTGTTAAAAATCAACCATTAACCCTTCAACGTATTAATCTAGAACAGAGTCGAAAATTGTTTTAATTCCGAAACATTGGGAAGAATTCAAATTACATGAAATAAAATCATACGTTTTTATCACTAACTTTAACAATTAAATATTGTACAGAATTTCCCGAATATAAACACCCTAATCTATTTCAATATATCCATTCACCTTATGAACGCCGAAAGTTGCAATTCATACTCTTTTGCGTTTTGGCACTTTCTTTCTCAAATTGATCCGGTTCAATAGGTGTCTAATTTATGCGATTAAACGTTTCTAAGTTTTTTTTTTTATGGGGATATTTCAAATCATTGCGTTATACTGATAGAACATCAAGTATTAAGCGATTGGAAGCCAATAAAGTATTCCCTCCATTTACGTCGTCTCTATTTACGTTGTTTCGATTAACGTCGTCAAAAATTTTGTTCCTTTCAACTTCGATTTGCGTTGCGCCTTTGTTGTTTATAAATATAATCAGGCGAATTTAATACATAAAGTAAAAATGTAATTATTTTAGTTTTTTTTCGGAACTTCCTAAGCCGTAAATCGAAGGAATAGTGTATTCACTATTAACGCGATACAGTAGAGTTATTGGAAAAAATAGTCAGAAGTTGAACAGTGCAATGTATTTCCATAGAATATTCCTAACCATTTCATGCTTTTCGATGCAGAGACTGCACTCTGTCCCATTCAGAAGATGTAACCAACGGAGGCAACTCTTTTTTAGATAATTGATTCCTGATAGGAGTCGTAGAGTCCACCAAAACTAAAATTTCCCAATTTGTAATGCTCTTCTTCTAATCTGGCCTGCTGTAAATCTCGGGTAAGGCAACGATCTGATTATCTAACTAGCCAATGCTACAGTACGCCTCTAGATTATGTCTATAAAGTCTGCAGCGGATCTATTTTCTCCAACAATTCAGCAGCCCGGCAAATTACAGTTTTGTTCACTAAAGAGAGTTGTACAAGATAATCAAGCCGAATATGAGCCAGTACCGTCAATGAGACAAATAGAATTCTGCCAGTTTAAATAATACGTGGCTATTTGTTCTCAGGTGAAAATTTTCGATACAAGATTTCCTCGATCATAAGCTCTATCCTGCAAGCATTTTTGAAAGTGCTTATATCCGGGGGATACTGTATTTAAAATAAGTCGCCGAAGTCTAGTAGGTAGTGTGTTAGTGTATTAGACGTCAGGCTACAGTTCAATTTCAGGTCAGACATCTGCATCAAAAAGAAATACGATTATTTCTACGACAATTTACTCTCGGAAGATTTCTGTCTAAAACTTTGTGTGTAAATAAAAAATTACCACGAAGAGTTTCTCTAACTTTTGGAGTCGACTTTAAACAGTAGGTCCCACCATTCATGTATGAAAATAACTCACACAACTTAATTGGTGTGAGAAATTAGATCGTAATCCATGAAGAATTAAGTTATGTTGGTTTTTTTTTGATTGCAATTATTATTTTAATTATTGGATCAAACAACTGAACTTCTGCAATTAAACAGAATAAGTGAAACACACTTAATTGTCATCATCATCACTTAGGTTGCTAATTTTATTGGCGATTGATGGAACCTACAGCATAATTCCGAATCCAAACGACAGATTTTTGAGATACTTCGCACGGCACTTTTATTTATCCACAGATTTTTTATCAGAAATCTGTTGAGAGAAAGTCACCGAAGAAGTTATTTTTTTCATATTTTGTTTGAGGTGTTTGAGCCGGGGTTTAAAACATGGGTTCTTGTCTAAGAAGCTAACACACTACCTACTAGGCAACGGCGACAATTTTGTTTTGTGTGTGTTTATACAAGTTTGTTAATATTTCAATTTGGAGATTCTCTTGTTGAAATGTCATGTCCAAAAAATTCCAACTGTTCCATTTTTCCTAAAAATAAGTCAACACGCATAGCGCGATACATTGTTCAATTCTGATTTTCGTCGTTCTAAAGGCCCATAAACTGCCTTCCAGGAAGTATAACCAGCACATGTATACTCTATGGCTGCTGGTCACACCGAATGCGTCAATTCTCTTTAGCGATGCACCCACTGCAACAAAAATAAGTAACGCTCAGAGCAGAATTTTCCGGTTGAAACTCGTTTCTCACACAACATTTATTTTAATAATAAAATTTGGGTACCCTGGTAGTCTAGTGGGCAGTGTGTTAGATTATAAATGTAAGGATTAGAGGTTCGAGCATTGTAATTAATAAGTTAAATAAATAAAAATAATAAAAATAATAATAAAATTCAATGATTTATAAGCGTTAATCTTTCGAAAAATTGAATTCAATCAGCATAAAAATCCTAAAGATTCCATGCGATATTAGATTAGATAACCTACCAACTATTCCATGCTAGACATCATTAGTCAGGCTCTAATTTCATAACATTAAAGCATTGTTTTTCCTTATTTTTGTCTACTTCTTTAACAATATATTTTGGAAGTACTGAATATCAATTGAAATTTATATACAGTCAAACTTGGCTATAACGAACTCCGTGGAACTAAAAAAATAGTTCGTTATAGGCAAAGTTCGTAATAAACGGGGCAAAATCTTGGAAGAAAATATGAAGTACAAATAATTTTTTTCATTTATTAAAAACAAAAAGAATTTTTTATTAAAAACCAAAAATATGTGTTAATTCCTTTTATCTATCAGCTGATTGAATATGCTGAGCTATAATTTAATGCTGCCATATTAAATAAAAGTAAAGACTATTGCTACACTTCAAAGTTATTTTTGAGGGCTCGTTATAACAGAATTAAAATGTATGAAATTAATTTACTGGCATGATTTAAAGCAGAGTAAACAAGTTCGTAATAAACGAAGTTTTTTGTATGAAAATCGTTATTATAAAGTTGGGACTTGAAAATATGAACGTAATAACCAAGAATTCGTTATAGCCGAGTTCGTTATATACGAGTTTGACTGTACTATAGGCATTGCATACATCAAATCTATTAAATTAACACTTAGCGAATATTTATTGTTGATAGAAATTATCAGTATAAGTTATTAATTTTCTACCGTTAAATTAACCGTAACAAGTCAATGACAATAAGACAGAGAAAAGAAAATTGAATATTTTATTTATTTAATTATTTATTTATTTATTAATTACAATACAATTACAAATTATATTCTAAATATACACGAGCTGAGTAAGTTCGACCATACGCTCGGTGTAGTGTCACAGATCAGAGCCTCTGGTGAGAATCGAACCCACGACACTTACGCTAATAGTCTAGCACATGGTATAAGAAATATTGAAGGTAGTTTCATTCTCTCTTTATTTTTTAAAATAAGGTTTTTTGAAGTTTCATTTTCTCACAAACTATGTATGTAACGTTGCCATTTTTATAATTTTCTTGTATATTCCCAATATATTATTTATGACAAATGTGTAATTTAGAATTTAAATGTTCCAAATTTTTAAAAAATCGGCATTAGGCTTATGTAAACTTCCCTCGGATAATAAATTTTTATATGTATGATTCCAATTTAAGTAGAATACTTTAATATACAATTTTTTCAAAATATTTTTCAATTTTATTGAATTTATTATTTTCATAGAAAATGTTGGAAATTTAAAATTTATATGGTAGCATTATTTTAACGGAAACGTCATAATCCTTAAGCATGTCAGATAGTGAATTTCAAAAAATAAAGAGAGAATGAAACTACCTTCTATATTTCTTATACCATGGTCTATCACACTACCCACTAGACTACCAGGGCGCTCAGAAAATTGAATATATTTCATGTTATTGTAGGGTATTCCTTTAGTCGATATTAGTCAATTAGAATTTTTGTGCCGATTATATTTCTCCTGAGTATAGTTTATTGAGGCAGGTCGAAACAAGCCAAAGAATAAAAAACACAATTTATTTAAGTAAAAAAATTTTTTTATTAAGTTTTTATTTTTTTCTAATCAAAACAACAAACGTCAAGAAATCCCAAAATATTTTGAAATTGATTTTATTGCGTCAATATTTCTTAGTTGGCAGCAGATCTTTTCTTTTTTTTTTTAATAAAATTAAAAACAAAAAAATTAACAATGAATATATCATAAAAAAAAATTAATAATTTAACAATAAATAACAAAAACAATAGCAAAAGAGTCATGAGAATGTCGTCACAAGCTACACCAACACCGATCGACTATCGACTGTTATTACGCGCAAACGTATTGTATCAAGTCAAAACAAATCATTCTCCATTAGTGTGATCGCACACATTAATTGATTTCTCATATATTTGGTTAATTTACGTATAATATTTGAATTCTCCATGACTTCACTACATTTGGTCAATTTACTTCATGTATCCGTATGATGACGTTGTGCGAAGTATGACGTTGTTGCAGTGTATTTTAAGATACAAATTCTTAAAATTAATCAAGAATTCTCATGCCAATTAATTCAACATCAAGTTTCAATTAAATTGATTGTCTTTAAATTATTTACCATATCGCCCAATAGAGAATTTCGGAAAAATCCCAAAATGATATACAGAAGGCTAGCAAAGATATTCTGGGGATACGACTCAACAATTATACACTAAATGCATACCATGGTCAGACCAAAAGTGGCATTTGGTGCAACTCACTACCACAATTTGTCAGGGGAATCGGCTTGGAGGAATCATTATAGGGATACCCGAAAAGGTTTGTATCGAGTGGAATAGATCTTATGCTCGTGAAGATACCTTTTTGGCAACAATAACATGAACCATGTCTCCTCGATGCTCAAATTACATATTAAAGTACTACAGATTTGTTTGTAGAAAATTTCAAATTTTATTTCCGAAGAAGACTACTAATATAGCCATTTTTTCTTCTTCTTCACTGATTTTTCTTTTTTTTTTGAAATACGATGAATCAATTTAACAAGAAGAGTTCTGCGTATGGTATCATCCAGTCGGATATAGCAGGTTGTAACGGTCTAATCTGTATTATCTTGTTCGTGTTCTTTTTTTTTCTGTTTCTTGTTATTTTGGAAATGAATTTGTAATGCGGTTCCATTGATTTATTTTCAGTTCGTAATAGTTTCGGTTAAAATACTACGCAACCGAATAGATTGTATTTATTTACTCCTAGAGACTGTCCTAGAAAACATATTTGATCATTTGAAACAATACTTCTCTTGCATAAATTGTTCACAATTCATGAAAATTTCTTTTCATGCACATACTACTTAGTTACTGCGGGTACACCCTTTGACGGCAAGTGCTGCTGTGTGATAATTTTTCTAGTTGCTAATTGAATGCGTATGATTTGATTTTTACTCTAGATTCGTAGACAAGTACAGTTGGTTTCAATGTAAGACAACGTAAAAGCATTTAACGGGGCTTTTCATTTAAAATTTCAATTAGTAACAAGTTATGCAGAATTTCTATTGAAAATAACAGTACATACACACTTATTTGTTTTTGTACAGTATACGTGTGTACGGTTTGTGTACGGTATGGAAACGAAAATTATGCAAAACCATTGCAAAAAGAATAGAAAACGATTTTTTTTAACATAAAGTACGAAAATAGAATACAACCTGACCTTATAAGACAGTTTAAATATTTTATTTAAAACAGTTTCACAGAAAGTTTACTTTCTCAACAGTAAACGTTATACTCTTGAATCTCTATTAGTTTTGAAGTGAAAGAAAATTTTTTATAAAATAATTTTTTATAACTGAATTTTGGTAAGTAGCAGTAGCAATTCAGCTACATCAATTAAAGGCATTTGAGAGATTCAGTTTTTAGTGTTCATAAATAATTCAATTTGATTTGGTAAGTTCATCCGTCTGGTAAGATGAGTATTCTCGAAAAATAATTATAAAGGTTCAATTAGTCCTGACTTTACCATAACGCTGTAGCCGTAACACGTTAAATTACGCATATGTATTTTCCAAAAATACAAAAGTAAAGAAAAAAATTTGTATACATGTAAGTAAATTCAGCAAACAGCTGTTTATGGTTATGGCAAAAAACCAAAATTCAATTGGTACATATGGTTATCGTTATGACTATGGCATTATGGTAAGTCACCTATAATCGAAAACAGTGATGTCCATAAAGTTGGTTAAAACAGCTGATTTATATGGTTATGGTTAAGTCACAACTAATTGAACCTTTATGCTTGGGCATCTAAAATGGATTACTCACAATAACAATACCAATGTTAGATAAACATACCTGCTACTTCATATTGTTACATTTTGAAATTTTTAAGATGGCAACTCAATCCACGATCCATAATTTACAAAGATATTACTGTGTTAAGGAGGCACTTTTTATTACAACTCCTGTCAACGTCTGGCTCACGACCCATGACAGACTGGCAACATTACCACTCGCATTATTGACATCCTTACTTTACACATGGCAACTTCGCGAACTTCTATGTAGTCTTTATATTGTCTATGTTGAACCACATTATCTATCTTTTCTTAAATTCAACATTAACTAGTTTATTATTCATATACACCTATCCCACCAATTTACTCGGTATTTTTTTTACACGATTTCGGTTTTACACGAGGCGGGATATTAATAAATACTTACCTCAATAGGAGGAGGCACGGTAGATTTATAGACGGTAGTCTCAAGTGAACAGCTGATGAGGTTTAAAATGTCAAAATGTTGTTGTTTTTTTAGTGTTTGTTGTCACCATTTTTATAAATTTTTTCACATTTTTCTTTCTATTATTCGTCAGTCAGTGATGAATACACTTGGTCAGTTGTTTTTGACATTAGGCATACTCTTTACAAAAACAAAATCCCTGTTGTTTTTGCATTGTTGTATTTGTTGTAGAGACGTTCCTACCTGTTATATAAATCTACCTTGGGAGGAGGTCTGTAAGATTTTAAACAAAAAGCAAATGTTAATTACAGATTTCATTACGAAGTCCCACCAATATAAAATCGTTCCTAATCCATCGAACACCGAAACAGAATCGCATAAAGTATTATCGAGCGATGAGAGTAGTGCATTTACTCTCAGATCTTTTGCTGCAAATATGCTGAGAAACAGTCTCCGAAGAAATATTTTTTTTTTTTTTTTCATAATTTCGTTTTGATGTCTTACCTGGGGTTAGACCCAGACATCAGCAATGAATCGTTTTTCCGCTACTCATAAGCACTCACGCAATTTTGAATATGAATGAATCAACAGAATTGAAATTCAACTACTCTGATTTATTCGTACTCGCTACGACATTGATTTATAAGAATAAGTACGACGTTGACATCAAACTCACAACATTCGAAATATTATTCATACTCTAGTATTATTCATAATCCTACTCATTCTGATTCATAAATTTAGAAAAATACTTATAATACTTATAAGTCATTCGAGTAGCTCGAATCATTCATCAAAATTTACAGACTTTGTAGTTGTTGCATATACAATCAAAGAAGAAAAGAAAGACAAAGACAACAAGCAATCGAAATCATAGTTATCAAAGCGAATCATAGTTATCTTGTGCTTCGTGTAAATGTTAAGTAGAGACGAGTCGAAGTCAATAATATCATGAGTTTTGTTAGGTATGAATACAGCGAGTACTCCAAACTTTGAGTATGAGTAGTATGAGTATGATATCAAAATAAGTATGAATGCGTATAAGTATCTGAAGTTATAAGTATGAACCGAGCCTACTCATCGTTTTGAATACTTATTGCTGACCTCTGGCTAGAACCGAGGCCTGTCGTCTAATAACCCAACGCACTATTTAGCGACTTCCATATATTTATAACTCCTTTATACATATTTACACTATATATACAGTGTAAGAAACCTATCACACAAAAAAGTCAAGATGGTATGGCCACAATGCGGTATTCTATACTTCCTGCGTCATGCGTAGTGTTCGAACCGCTAAAAACTGCGTGTGATACATCGATGTCGCCGTGGTCTAGTGGGTAGTGTGTTGGCTTATTAGACAAAAGGCCCGGGTTCGAATCCCAGGTCAGACATCAAAACGCAAAATATTGCTTCGGCGACTTCCTCTCAGCAGATTTCTGGCAAAGACTCTGAGAGTAAAAATTGCCATGAAAAGCTTCTCAAAAATCTGTCGTTCGGAATCGACTTCAAAACTGTAGGTCCCGTCACTCGTGTATAAAATTAACGCACACAACATAAGTGGTGTGAGAAGCTAGGTCGTAATTCTAACTGAAGGGTTGTAATGGCCAATTATGTATGATACATCGCTGAAGAAATGTAGTGAGACAATCACACAGGACATAATAAATTAAAATACTTCAATCAGGATTATGTCCTAGTATCTTACACCACTTACATATGTTGTGTGCGTTAATTTTATACATGAGTAGCCAGAGCTAGAGTTTAATATCGACTCTGACTGACAGATTATTTGAGAAACTTGCGACCGTAGTCTAATAGGTAGTGTGCTGGTTTACGAAAGGACGTAGTGCTGCCCCTAGTTCAGTCATTTGAAACTAAACGAAATATGAAAAATTATTTCTTCAGGGACTTTTCCTTTGAAAGTAAATACAAATGACATGAAAACTTTTTCGAATATGTCATTCAAAGTCGACTTTGCTGAGTGGTGTAAGAAGCTAAGTAAGTTATGTTTAAATCATCTTTACGATATTCTTACTGTGGTTGGTTGGGAAACTGATGCTCTGAAGGATGAATTATTTGTTGAACATCTGAAAATTGTATTTAAGTCGTATATGCGCAATTCTGCTGCTGTATCTGAACTAGACAAAAATCTATTTTCAAATAGCTCAGAAAGCTCATACAAATGTAACTACCTAGCGGTAAATAAAACTAAGTACTTAAACAATATGCGATGACGTGAGTATGATATTCTAAGCGATCATCTAAGTATACTTAGAGTATAATCCGTGCGTAAACGAACATATATTCAGGATTCAGTTGATATTTTTATTTTATGTTTGGTTTTTATTTAAAGAAGAATAAAAAAGGACTGTTTGTTTCTCTTTTTTTTTCTTTTTGTTTACATGAAGTAAATGAAAAACAAAATTTATGTTTCTTTTCAGTTTAAAGTTGATTTTATCAAGTGTTATAAGTGACGTGATTTAATAAAACGTGAAATTAATAAAAATTTTAGGTTTTTCGTTTAGAAATTTAAAGTGATTGTCAGAAAAAGAAAAAAGAAGAACTTTATAAAAAAAGATAACATTAATATTATTAAATTATTAATTACAGGAGATTCAAAGAATTAAGAATAATTACTTTATGATGCAAAATACGCTAAGCTTATTTTACACTTTCCCATTTAAATACTCACAATTTACTATTTTTCATTCGCAGAGGCTATAAAAGAAGATGGTTATATGTATAAATATTTACAAAGGAAATGCAGGACTGGTTTAAAATATAAAAATAATTTTTAAAAAAAAAAATTCAAGGGAAAAGAAAAAACAAAATTAGAATTTTTTAAAAATTTACACAATTTTCTACACTTTAAATTTATTCCATATAAAGTAATTGTTGAATAAGATTTAGTATTGAATTATTTTATTAACGATGTTTAATAGTTCGTTAAATAGTTATTAAATTTAATTTTTGTATTAATAAAAATATTTTTTTTAATAAAAAATCCTATTTGCTGGTATTTTAACTTACAAATGCAAGTAGGATTATAATCTACATACAATACTTTCTAATTTTCACGTCTATATAGGCACCTCATAAACATCGCTAGAACTCCTCTTATTATGTAAGTGAAACCTTAACAGAGCCTAATGATATTGTGGCTAACATTCTAAGCGATAGCACACCGATGTGGCAGCCTATGACACTTTTCTGTTAAATCTAAATGGGGAACTAAGTGAAAGCATTACCACTGACAGCCACGAAATAGCGTTTAGATAAGCGAGTACATAATGGGTATTTTTACCACTAGGTAATCATGTTTCGCATAGCCATGAGAATATTTCTTTACTTATTTATGTCTTGAATATTGAAGTAAAAAAGAAACATTTGAGGAGTATAAGACGGAATCTCTCTTTCTCTGGCAACTAATTTCAACTGCGCCAGATATTACAAAGTCTACTTAAATATGTATACAAATAAACAATAATTTCTGCAGTTTTATTAATAATAGTTGTTTTTTATTATAAAAATAATAAACAAACGAAACATTTTAAAAATAATGTAACTGGCTTTAGTAGAAAGATAATTTAAAAAAAGCCAAAGTACAACGTATGACGGATTCTATGTGACTCGGTATTATATAAATATAGACTTTTATTTCACCTATGTCCATATACATATACATACATATGTATGCAAGTATGTATTGATAATATGAAATGTTAATACAAAATGATTGACTTCTATCGAACGTCCGATATAAACAAAAAAACAAAAACGGTTACTGTTACCATTCTCTATTGACCTGATATCAAAGTACAAAAAGAAATGGAATTTGTAATGTGTAGAACACATTCCAATTAATGCGCATTTTATTACCGAAAGAAAATTAGCTGCTCATTTACAATTGTATAATCCTGGACTTGTTGTTGAAAAATGCATATAAATGCGTATGCAAGGTAAAAAAAAAAAGTAAAAGTCAGTGTACATGAAGGAGCTGCAATAAGTCCCTGTCACTTTCAATGAATGGATTTTACCGAGTGTACCAGTATGAAACGAGCGTTTTAATGGAAAAGTAAAAAATATTTTTTTCTAAGTATTGGGCATTGCTGGTTACACATTTTTCAGTCGGTCTTTCAGTTTTATTAACTTTTGTTTTGTGCGACAAACCTCAATTTTCGACTTCCTTATAGGAATTGCATTGCTTTTCTGCCAATGCGTTTTCCATCGATGGAAACAAACGGTAGTCAGATGAAAACAAATCTGGTAAATTCCATTTAGAATTCTGAAAATAAATCCGATTTTCATAGCCAGTAACAATTTGATAAAACGGTGATTTTCTATTGTATCCTTAAAGTAATATTCCCCAAAGGGTTTTTCGGTTTTCCATTTGTCTGTCAATCAATTTTACTTGGCACGTATTTTACCATTTCCTTCCGATGCATCGAATACATACATAACATAATTGGTCATTACAACCCTTCAGTAAGGATTAGGACCTAACTTCTGACACTACTTATGTTGTGTGCGTTCATTTTATACAGGAGTGGTGGGACGTACAGTTTAAAGCAGACGTCTAACGACAGATTTTTTTGTGTGTCAAAATTTCTCAATAAAATTTGTGATTCGGAGTCGACTTTAAATTGCAGGTCCCGCCACACATGTATAAAATTAACACACACAACATAGGTGCTGTGAGATACTTGGTCGTAATCCTGACTGAAGGGTTGTAATGACCTATTATGTATGTGTTTATGTATAAAGAATGTATATATACCTATCACCCGATTAACACGGTTATTTTTTTACACGAATTCGCTTTTGCACGGGGCGATATATTAATAAATGCTTACCTCAATATGAAGAGGTCTATAAGGATTTAAACAAAAACCAAAGGCAAATGTTAATTACGGATTTCATTACGAAGTCTCGCCAATATAAAATAGTTCCTAATCTATCTAACACCGGAACTGAATCGTATAAAGTATCATCGTGTGATGAAAGTGGCACCATACCAATCAGGATGAAAATATTATACATATCCTATGGCAGTGATAACAGTACATAATTAAATTTTTGTATTTCTGGTTCCTATATGTTAAAAGGAATAACGCGTACATTTACATACAGGAGTACACTGATATATATTTGTATGAATGAATGAATAGATATCCCGTAGGAAATGCCAATAGTGAAACTCTACTGACTTACCATTGACACGGTCACCAGTACTGTTGACATTTTATACCCCAGTCAATGTTATTTACTATAGACATTTAACATGTGCGTGTCATTGAAAATCTACTACTGACTTTAGTACTATTGACTATATAGTGAATAAATACTCATTTTGGGACATTGGAACCAGTGAATCAATAGTACAATTTACCATTTTTAATCTACACTTTTGGTACTTTTCTGTAGTAGAAGACGACAATAACATTTAAATTTTTGAAAATATTTGATAAGTTAGGTTAGGTTAGAGGACGTGCATCTGTCGGTCAAGACAAGCACAGTACCCGGAGGTCGAAATTAACCCATTGTACATTGTCCTTAGGGGAGGAAGGAAAAGGAGGATATAGGAAAGTAGGGAAGGGGAGGGAGAATGGGAAACGGAGGAATGAAAAACAACAGATACACTTATGAAGCCCTAGCACCTTTCAACCAGCCCAAGCTGCTAATGAATCTGTGGAGAGCCTTGATGTCGGCTCTCGACACAGAACTCAAGTCACAAAGAAGGCCCTGCCAAGGGTCCTCAACCTCAACCTACCAAAGGCTAGGCAGGAGATGTTCGACAGTCTCCAACTCCTCCTCATCGCTACATACCCTGCAATAGTCCGGCTGGGATCTGTTCCAGATCCCCGTCAGGGACCTAATCTCGCAGTGCCCCATGATAAAACCGACAACCAACCTTAAGCTGGCCTTAACCAAGCCCAGCAGCCACTCTGTCCTCTTGCTATCCACAGCAGGCCATAGACGCCTAGAAATATTTGATATTTTATTTTAAAAAAATGTACGATTTCATTGTTACAGCCTTTTTATAAATTTAAATATGAAAACTAAAGGGACATTATTAATTCAGTCTCTCTTATTTAAATAGAAACGTCAAACTAACTTTTTTATTAATCCTCTTTGGGAGAGACGTCTTCTTCACGATTTAATATCATTTTTAGTTTTGCTGCGATCCATTCCTTTGAAATATTTTCCCTTTTGGAGCCGAAATGCTGCTCTAAGTTGATATTACATCTGGATATTAAAAAAACGAAACAAATTATTATAATATTACAAATATTTATGAGAATACAAAAAAGGATTTATTACCTATTAAGGCTTTACAAACATTTGATTATTCGCGAAACATCTTTTTGCCAAAAGAGCCATCAACATTAAAATTCATGTTTTGGTCAAATATTTCATGAAGATTTCGTTCTGGATTACCCGCAAGGTGTGATTTTATTTGTCGAATCTATTGAATATAAACAAAATATGCAATTTGTTGACGCTGCGATGACAATGTCACCATAAAGTCACCAATATAGTCGAAAAAACTGGTGACTTGGAGACACTTGTCGACATGTTTCCTTCAGGGTACTTTTATGGTTTTCAAAATAAACATACATATGCATGTAAGTATGTATTTACTTTTATTTTACGTTGAAATAAATGACTGAGTTATACCTATTTTAGTTTTTTTTCGATTTACACGGCTTTACATAGCGAAATCTACGATTTCGGATTATGCTGTTTTCTAAGGAACCTATTCTCAGCGTAAATCGGGGAATAGGTGTATTTAATTATTTAATAGGTGTACGCAGGAGGTTTGTTCGATTTGAGAGAAGAAATGGTTTCAGTAGTTTTATGATTTAATAGAAAAATTTTAACGAAGGTAGATTTATAAAAGGTAGGAGCATTTCTCCAACAAATACAACAATGCAAAAACAACAGGGATTTTGTTTCTGTTAAAGAGTATGCGGAATGTCAAAAAAATTAACCCTCAAACCTCCATAGGAAGTTAATAAAAGCAGTTAAAAAAAACTATATAAATTTTATATATTGAAGTTTCTTTTGATTTGTATGTCATGCTTAACTCCGCACCTATAAATTAAAAAAAAATTATTCCATGCACTCAATAACATTTCCACTTTATGTAAATAACATATTTTTATATGGCCATCGAGGAAAATGGCAGATGTAAACGTTATATGTCATTGCTCATAGTTTAGACACCTAGGAGAGATCGAAATCTTTTCTGGGTAATTCACCACTCTCGTCTAAATAAATTTTAATATAGTAGGTCTAGGTTGTAGTTTAAAAGATATATGTATTTTGTGTTAAAAGCTTAAATATTATTAATCATCTTGAAAAAAATTTAATAAAATTGGCTTTGAAATAGTAATCCTGAAGAATTTCTACAGTGCGTATCGTTAAGGATACATCCGGTACAAATGAGGGTTTATAAATGCGAAAATGATTATCGAAACAAAATACAAAAAAAAACAACATTTTGACATTTTAAACCTCATCAGCTGTAGACTTACGGTTACCGTATATAAATCTACCGTGATTCTAACTTTTCATTTGCCAAACATTGCTACGATCAAATAAAATTAAATATTCTCAAATATGTTTAAATGCGTTTCAATTATTTATTATGACAACATTGAATATTTCATATCTGTTTACTGAGTACATATAAAACTGCAAAAACGAAAACGCAATTTTCTCCATTTTTTTTCCGAAATTATCAAATGCGTTGCTAATAATTTGTAGGACAAGGTTTTTTGCTTCGTCATAATTGTCATTTGCTTCTTCTAAAGGAAGCACTATTATCAGTCTTTAACAAAAATTAGAGAAAAAAATAAATTCTTTTCAAACTCATCAGAGGTAAGTGATGCATACATGTTTCAAGGTACATAGGATTTTATTGATTTTGTGTTTTATTTATTATTCTATTCTATTATTTATCAGGTGATACGCCTTATGTCACAAATGAAAGGCAGTTGGAGTAGTGTGACAGGCTGTCAGCTTAAGCCAAAGATAATTATTTTTTCGGTTGGAATTTTAAAAATAATACAGAATTTCATCATACAAATTATGTTACACTGCAGACACCAGACACACCTCCCTCAACTAGAAATGGCTCTTATCTCTCAGTTCGTAATCATAAAGTGCGAATTATTTTTATCAATTGGAATGAATAATACGATAACTATCTTATATTGAATAGGCAAAAATGTAATACAATACGACATTATGAGCTGTATTTAGTACCAGCCGTTTAAAAATACAGATTAAACGCGGGTGATTCAATTAATTTTTCATTTTCCCTGCAATTAACGTCCAATGAGTATTGTACAAATGGTTCCGGTTGCAAATATAAAAAATTTCCCACATGAAATTTTCATTTGTGATTAATAAACTGCAATTAGAAATTCCATCAATCAAACAATTTAAAATTGTATTAAATTTATGAAAATTGCTTCATTTAGGTAACTAGACTACTATTTGAATAAAAATTCTATGTATTATACGCGATAATAGATGCTTTAAAATAAAAATTAAATTAAAACTGTGAACACAGAACAGTATTAAAAGACAAATTAGAAAATATCAAATATTGGTTAAACAAAGCAAATAAAACTCTTTCTGTTCTGAAGGGATGCAGGAGATATTAGTCATTCATTAGAAGAATGAAGAAAAATAATAGTTCCATGCCTACTCTTATATATGAATTGCCATTCCGTCATCGGTCCGGTTGGTAAATCTGAACTTTTAGGTGCAATATTCGCAAATAATTCCAACCTGCTGAAAATCATCCACCCTAGACCTTGGAAGGGTATCAGAACTTATATCCATGTCAACACTGGCCTTGGAGCAAGCTTTTTGCGACATTTTCTCTTCTATTAATTAACTTTTACTTTTCGTATTGAGTATTTTACCATCTCTCTACTCGTAGAAGGTTGCTAATGTAACAGCAATCCCTTAAAAAGTGTGGGGCTAATAACCCTGAAAATTAACGTTCAATAGGAATTTGTTTGGAACGAAAAGCCTTACTGTAAACGACTAACTCACATCCGATTTACAGTTAAGATCCGAATGGGGTCGTGTGAATACCGCCGAATTTAAGTTTTTTTGTTTTTTTTCTCTTAAATTCTCATTTATTAATATTACAACTAGTTATTATAACTAACAAGTAATTTACTTCAAACAATTAAATAAAAATAAACTTTTCATTCTTTTAAACCTACGTTCCAAACCAATAGGATCAGCAAGAGATGATCCTACGTAGTCTCTGAGTCGGGTATTATATTTTGGTCGAATTTAATGCACAAAATATCCAATTAAGTTTTGATTTAATAGCCGAAATGAACTATAATGTCGTATCGACAGATCATTTATTGTTATTGTCAAAGTTAAGTGATAAAAATTTAAAATAATACTTCAGCACTCATTATACCGGAAATATACGGCTCAAACACACTTTTCATGGCATAATAATTCGAAGGAACCATACATACGTGCATACAGTGGCTCTAACGTACAGTTGGACATCACGTATGAGATTATTTAAATGACGATTTTTCCACTTTAATGAAAATTTTTTCTAATATTTTGATGCGAATTTATAGACAATTAAAAAAGATTTTAAATATTAATACTAAGCATTGTTTCATTATTTTTTAAAACAAAAATGTAAAACAATATTAAAGAATTTCATGTCAAACGCATAATTGGACAGTCAAATAAAAGGCACTGTTTTAATACATGGAATCAAAACCTTTTGCTTTTATTATTTTTTTTATTTTATTATTTGGCGTAATTTTGTTCCATTCTCGCGTAATTCCTTGTATCAACTGCTGCACTGTGCTCATACTGCATTTATAAACCTTACAGGCACATTTTTCCCAAACATGCTTAATATATGACCCGGGGTTACTTATGGATATGCTACAGCTTCGCAACGTGTTTTAGAACGTTGTTCAGGCAGTAACAAAAGTGTCCAATGTATTAAACTTATCGATACTTTACTTTACAATTTGTTTTAAAGTGACCAAATATTGGAATGGATCCATTTTACTGTCTGGAAATACATCCCAACTACAATACCGGCACTCCCACATGCTTGAAAATAGGCCGAACTCGGTATTTGGATTCCGTCAAATGGAAAGCAATACATTTGACCCATATAAGCTAAATTTACTCCCATATTTAAAGACTGCCTACTTAGATATTCTTTACTTATGAGAGTAATTTTCTTCTTTTGATACATAAATAACATTCTTTGCTGTATATAGAATAGAGCAACAATACCTTATCCTTTGCACAAGTTACAATGAATGTTTACAAATATAGGATGATTTTTTAAGAGCTATAGAAAAATTTTTCAAAAAAAAAAACACGTAAAATTCAAAAAAATGCATGAAATGTTTATTTGAATCGATAGTACGGTCCATATAATTTTATGATTGAAGATTGTTTCATACAAATGTTGACCGCACATATTGAGCAATACTGTTATAAGTGTCCTACTAGAACACTACTAGAAAACAGTTGACATCCGTACAGTGAAGTGGGGAAGAGATATGTTTTCGCGAGCAGCATACGTATACTAAACGGAGTAAAATATTGCACTAACCAAAGCCTTCGCTACATGGCAACCGTTTTACTACAGATGACATTTATATGGTTGGATCAGGTAAGGCTGTTGTTAAAGATAACTTCTAGATTTTTAACACTGTGTACAGTCTCAATTGTATGATGTAAGCTGTGCCGTATAGTTAACGGTGCCTATTATCAACGCTTTTGACTTTCTCGGATTGAAGCAAAGACCGTTAATCGACGCCCATTGAAACACATTATGCAGATCACAATTTATTTTTCGTATACAATTTGTAATATCAGACGGCAGGCAACTAATGTCCAACTGAACATCATCTGCGTATATTTGTACGCAACTTAGTTGGCAGATCATTAGAATAAATTGAATATAAAAGTGACATTAGAATCGAACTCTGTGGATTTATCGTCATTTTGACGATTTTATGCTCCAAAAATATCATATTGTGATATTGTGCGATGTGACAATTTAGGCCCTTATTTTGACGATTTTTTTAAATAACAAATTTACGTCATATTCTTTACCTTAGCACATTAAAAGTCACTTTAAGCTTTCTGTTTACTTTGCAGTTATTACTATTGCAAATTTAAATGATGATTTTTCTGTATCTAATGTATTCTTCATCATCCCTTAAAAGCCAAAAAATTACAATCTCTGGAGGAAGGGAATTCCTCATACGAATAGTGCGACAAAGGAAAGAATTTTGTTTGTAATGCATTGTGCGATCCACTGGCTAATCGACAACAACTCGCAGAGAAAGGCGAGTGTTACGTACGAATACATGATTCTGAGGAACAAGTCCCTTATTTCACTCGAACATATTCCTTTATAATAGTGAACACATAAACCACATTGATACGATGCTCCAATGAATCAATAGAGTTGGATATCCTCCCGTTATTAACGAACAACTTCGCCCTCTGTCTTGTATGCGGTTGAAAAGTCTCAAAATAGACGTTGAGACAATGGCCAATACTCTCATAAGAAGCTAATGCACTGAAAAATGTGTGGATTCTAGCGAACATCACTCTGAATTTTTATGCTGATTTTGTGACGATTTAAGTAGACGATTAGTCTTTGACGATTTTGACGATTTTTTTCCTAAGGTTCGACGATTTGATGCTTTATTCAGTTGATAGTTATGGGTACACTTAGTACCATCATGGTACACAAATTGACTGTTACCCCATAGATACGATGGGTTTAATATGACAGCAGTATTTGAAAAATGGCTCATTTCTTTTACCTTCTGGCATAGAATAGTATGATTGACGATATCAAAAGCCCAAGAATAATCGAGTAAAATCAAAAAGAACGTCATATTGTCATAATCGCAACTCTTCCGAAACGTCAATAAGCACAAAAATGCAGCTGTGATTAGGTCTGAAACCAGACTGCCTCTCAGAAAGCACGCCATTGCCATACAAGTATTGGTCGATCTGCTTATAAATTAATTCCTCGAATATTTTCGATAAGTATGACAATATCACAGTAGGGCGGTAAGTTTTAGCTTATTTAGGATGAATTTCATCCCTTTCGATGAAGTTAGAACTAACACCTCGAATGCTTTTAACAACGTCATCCTATGTAACGTTACTAAATTCAAAATTCGATTGAATCAAGTGATTAATAGTAGGGAAGGCTTCAAATACGTTGTAATACTCCAAATCGGCATCAATTATTTCAAATGAAATTGCGTTTTACACTTTTCAATGTTTTCAAATAATTTGAAATTGAAAAGATCAAATACCTTAACAGAGTTTTTGAAAATAATAATTTAAAATAACGGGTTTTTTATGCATTCAATTGAAGCTTCTTGACATTCATCAAAAACGAAAAACAATAAGGCAGTAACCCATTGTCCCCAATAAATACGGTGAAGGACTGTCTGAAGTCGCCAAGACACTGATCTGCATAAGGAAATGCGAATCGAATCGAATCAAATCGCATAGGAATAATTGTGGTGAATAAATTTTGAGATTTTTACATAACTGTGTCACACTACGAAGATATTTTGAATTTCTAATTTCAAATTATTGCAAATAAAAAACAAACATTTACGAGTAGTTTTCAAAATGTGTACATACATAAATACATACATACATACATACATACATACATACATACATATTATATACATACATGAGCGCATAATTAAAAGAGGTCTTTGATCCAAATCACGTGACCATGAATTCATCGATATGAATAGAATATAGAAGATAACACGGATTAATACAAATAAATATGGATCTACTATTCAAACAAAAAAACATCAAATTGGAACAGCAGATTTCGATTATTGCGAATATTACTGCCATAATTTCATAATTATAATGACTTTTAATGAAATTGTATGAAATACGATAAGTTCACTGTAATTTGAATTTACTGTATTACCATATAAATAAATATGCCTGATTGATTGATTGGCATTATCATTGTCACCATTAAATATGATATTAATATTGTAAAGTGTTACGAGCACTTTATCACAATCGTTTTATCTAAATTGTATGATGAAAATAATTTTAATAATTTGGTTAGAATTACATGTTTAACATAATGTCTTTTGATAATGACAAATATCGTATGTATCGTATCGTCCACATAAAAGAATATAATTCATGTATTTGTTGTTACTAAGTTCAATTAAGGCAATTTTATTCTGCACCTAGTGGTAAAATTGGTATTTTGAATTATAAATTAAGATATTAGCACAGTGATGCAGAACATACGGAGACGAGTACAATGAATTATTCATCAATATTCCCGTTTTCGTTATTACAACATACAGATAAAATAGAATTAAAGTCGATAACACTACTCAATTAAACAATTTTTTTCACGCCTCGGAAACGACGGGCTTCGTTTTTGTTGTTGAATATGCTCATTTTGTTTACCTTTGAAGTTGCCATATTGAAAATAATATATAACATGGCAAGTTCAAACATAAATTTAACTTTTCCCCCTTTAGCTTAACGCTCACTTCTACCAGATTGTCGACTTATAATAATGATGAACAATTTATCTGCCCGTAAAAATTCGCCCTTTAGTTAACGTCAAGTTGTAATAATGGCCATAAGGGCTAAGTTGGCGTTAGTTAAAGGTACCTTTAGCTAAAGTGAACGGCAAAGTTATTTTTAACTTATTTTGGTTATTATAATTTACAGTTAAAACAAAATTAACTTTTTAAAAAATATGGCAGTGCCGGAGCAAAGTCGATAAAACTGCTCAGTGAAACAAGTTTTTTTTTAACGCAGTGGAAACAGCAAACTTTTTTTTTGCTAAAAATGATTGCATATAAAATATCTAAATGGCATTATAAATTTTTAAATGTTAAAGTGATGATGTTCCTTGTAAGTCACTTTGATTACTGGGTATCGTAAAATGAAAAACAATTTTCATTTATTAACGGTTTAAAGAAGAAAATTATAAATAAAGCCTATTATCAGCTCTCTGTCTAAATTACAATGCATTTCGATTGGGCACTGAATATTTTCATCTTAAAACATTCAGCGAAATTTATCTCCGGCATTGTACATAATAAATTAATGGCTATTTGGTGAACAGCTACATGCAATCTAAAGTGTTCTTAAAAGTCCGGATAATTTAGACCGGACAATAACTTTAAAATAACCATCATAAGTTTCCCAAACATCTAACGTTCGTAGTCAACTACAAACTGTAAGTCTCGCTAATCTTGTTTAAAGTTGAAGTTGTAATGATTAATTAATTAAATTCATATTCTGCCTGCCTATGTACATATGTAATGTTTGAAAGACATTGAAATTTTATTCAATTAAATTCAAATTGCGATTGCGATTAAATTATGCATTCCCTTAAAAACTAACGAAATTTATATTTTCTAGTTACAATCTTTACACAATTCTACGCTACATTTTAAATTCATAGTAAAAAGATAAAATAAAATCGAAAAGAAAGTACCATTTTCATTTTTATTCTTTATATTTAAGTAAGAAATATTTCGATTTGTTTTATTATCCTATGGAGCAGTAGTTGAAGTTACAGTATCTAGTAATATATCGTCATCTTCCTCTTGATTTTCTTCATGTGCTAATTTGGCTTTTAAAATTGCAGCGCTAACTATGCTTAAATGTTCGTTCCGGGCACGTTCAACTTCCTCAGTATCAATCTCCAATTGCGGCACGTAAATTTGTGGAGCATTGAATAGAAATTTTTCGATTTCATTCTTTGTGGTATTTTTTAATTTAGGTTGACTGTTGGATTGAAAGTGATCTATGATTATAGCCTGGGACATAGTAGTTTCCGGCATGGTCTCAGTAACGGATTCAGTGGTTTGTTGGTCTAACTCCGTTTGGCCTGCAATTACATCCATTTGTTGATTAACAATTGTAGTAAATTCATGCTTTTCGGCTTCAAAATCACTTGAATTCATTGTTTCTACGGATTTAATGTTGTCATCAATACGAGCTACAAACAAAACCTCTGGTATCTCTGTCACATCAGGTTCATTTTGAATTTTGTTCGTAATATTTGTCTTTGGTATTTCAGTGGTGCTACTAGTAAGCAGCGTCAACTCTTTTAAATCGTCAATCACCTCAGTTTTATTAAAATGTGAATATTTAATGTCATGCTTATGCACAGAACCATGTCTATGATCATGATTATCCTTTTCTGATAATATATCAGGGCCTGGGTTGCGGTGAAATGATTTCGGTACTGACTCAAATTCACTTTTTTCTTTTAATTTTGTGTTCTTATCGTCGAAGGCTTTTAATTGTTGTTCCAATTTATCTATATAAGCACTCACCTTATTATCCATTAAATACTGCAAATCACTGATACGCACATTCTGCCAAATTTTAAAATGCTCATCCCGAATTTGTTTAACCTCAGGTAAATGAGCGATTGTGGAATAATCGACAGTATGAGCTATTTTCTCCAAAGGTAGGAATCTTAATAGCATTTCTGCCGACGGCTCTTTGCCTTCAGCGTTTAAGGCATCAATTTCCAGTTTTAAAACCTGATACTGTTGCAAGGACCAGACACGAAAATGGGCCTCCTGAGCCTTTGCAAATTCGTTAATCTCTTGGCCTTGAACAGCAGGCACAGTATATCCACCATAACCATTCACGCCTATAACATACACGGGTTCAGGAGAATTGTAGCTTACAATACGCCCATAATTATCTGTATGTACGTAGAGGACATAGCGCTGTAAAAATGGATTTCTTAAAGAATTTGTTGCCGTATTATAAAAAACTAATGAACTGTAGGGCTGTACAATGGTACGCGTTTGAACACTACTCATTAACAAAACACTCAACAAAAATAATATTTTGTTTAATTTTTTACTGGAGAACGTTTCTTTATACTGCATTGCTTCCGTATCTGTCCGTAGAAGCCCAGCAACGTACAACACACACAACTGATCTGTGCAGTATTTATAGGTGGTTAAAAGGATGAAAATCTAGAGATGACCACTAACAGGAATGCAGAATACAAAGTATTATAAATAACCAGTCTAAGAATTTTCAATGTTGAAAAGTCGAAGTCGCTAAACAAGCCAGCATTCCTTTATTCATTGTACAGTGGGGTATTATTATCCAAAGCTGCCAATTGTATTTAAATGTTTATCATTCAAATGTAAAGATTGTCAATTGAAATATTATTATATTAGACGTTTCCATATACTTCGTCACCTGGTCAATACTGTCAGTGTTTTGATATCACGCAAGCTCTCGATGTAACAGTTTTCATATCAAATGGTCAGCAGCGCCGAAACTGTTTCTTGCTGACTTTACAGCCTCCTATATTTTAATTCGTACGACTCTTGAACTCAGTACCATTAGTTTCCTTTGATAAAAAAAATAAATAAATTGAATTCATTTTCGTTTGTTGTACATTTTGTTCATTTTTTTTTTATCAAATCGGACAAAAGATACAGTAGTTATTATTTAACGAGTCTAACAGTCGATTTATATTTTTCATATGCGCATCTTTTTTCAAATGAACTTTTAGTTCAAAAATTTTCAGAATTTTTAAAGAAAAAGTGTCAATTTCACGTTTGAGCGACCACCAGAAGGTGATCAATGTTTGCGCAAAGAGAAATTGACACATATTGCGATAAACAAAGAATAGCCGCCACCAAAACTTTTGAAAGTTCATATGATAAGATGGCATAAGTATGTATGTATGTATCAGAGATCAGCAATAAGTATTTAAAACGATGAGTAGGTTCGAGTCATATTTATAATTTCAGATCCTTATGCACATTCATACTTATTATGATTACTACTCATAATCAAAGTTGGAAGTACTCGTCGTATTCATACTTAACAATACGCGTGATGTTATTGACATCGACTCGTCTCTTCACATTTACACGAAGCACAAAATAAATATGATTCGCGTGCGAACACTACTATGCTCACAAGAAGATTGTGTGAATGCTTTGCTTGTTGTCTTTGTCTTTCCTTTCTTCTTTGTTTGTATATGCAACAACAACAAAGGCTGTAAATTTTGATGAATGATTCGAGCCACTCAAATGACTTATAAGTTTTGTAAGTATTTTTCTTAATTTATGGATCAGAATGAATAGGCGTATGTATCAAACATATTTCGGATGTTGTGAGTTTCATGTCAACTCATACTCATGGCTACTTACACTTATAAATCAATGCTGTAGCGAGTACGAATGAATCAGAGTAGTTGAATTTCAATTCTGTTGATTCATTCATACTCAAAATTGCATGAGTGCTTATGAGTAGTGGAAAAACGATTCATTACTGATCTCTGGTATGTATGTACATAAAAAAATCTAACAAGACTGTTATACTATTTAAATAACAACTACGGCAATTTATGTACAATTTGATTAAACAAAGTGTTAATCTCTTCTCAAGAGAATGAAAATTTTGAAATTCGCCAAACTTGAAAAAATAAGGAAACTATCAAGTTTAACCCATCAAAACTCATAAGATATAAGTTTGAACAAAATGGTTATGTACACCGTTTTAAAGGCTAATCTCTCCCTTTCTAAAGAACTCTGAATTTTAAAAATAGCTTCAAACATATTTCGGTAATCAACAATTTTGTGTGAAAAGATCAAAACAGTTTTTTTTCAAATTAAACCAATTTGGAGGCTTCAAGAAATATAAAAAAGTACTTTTGTGTTCTACTGAACTTAACTGAACAACTTAGACTATCCAGTTACTCGGGTGTATTTTCACTATTGTACCGTGTTATTAAAAAATTAAGAAAATACAGAAATACGGAGAAAGTATACCTTCTACTAGGATTATAAGGCCCTCTTTGAACCCAATTCAGACTTACTTGGCAAAAATTTAATGTCCCCATTTGTTAGTTTTATGACTTCAGTATATTCTATTGCGTGGTAATAATGAAGTATTGTGACTCAGTGGGCAGCAGTGGTACAATAGTACAGTTTTTGGTACAATTCAAGCACATGAATGACTTGTGAGTGCAATTAATGATGTATATTTGTGTACATATGGTATGTTCTCTTTGCGGGTAAAATTTCATGTTTTTTGAACGGTCAAAAATAAATAAAATGAAGAACAAAAAAATTAAAACTTTATACAAATTTTGTAATTTTCCGATAATTAATTACTTTTTTTAACATATTTTAATTAAAATTGAATGTTACATATTTGTTATTCTGTTTTTTATAAATTTAATTTAAAAAATAGCATCACTTTGAAATTGAATTGTAAAAAGGCACAATTTCTGCAATGAATTTATAAAATTTTCAAATTCGTAATGCCATCCCCATTGTGCAGTTACTAGACTGGATTTAAAACAGGAACATTATACAATCTACTTTTACGTTTAAGAATCTTCTCCTATGTCCACTATTTTCATGAATAGGATTATTGTTGACTTTTAAAATTTTTTTTTTATTTTTTAATTATTTGTGTGTGTTACGCCAAGCTGGAACATTGCAGCAATTTTAATATAAGATAGAAAGAGTCGAAAAATTTAAAAAAATTTAAAAATTACTTTGCAACGTTTTTCAACGATGAAGAGAAAAAAGCATTTAAAAAGTCTACCACTAGCAAAAGCGATCATTTGTCAGATCATCACAATGTTCCTTCCAATATTAACCCTTTCCGGTACGATTTAATAATGGAAAACTGTACACAAAAAAAAAACTTGTTTCATTTTATAATTCTTACATATTCTTAATTCAAGTCGCCGTGGTCTAGTGGGTAGCGTGTTGGCTTATTAGACGAAAGGCCCGGGTTCGAATCCCAGGTCAGACATCAAAACGAAAAATATTTCTTCGGCAGATTTCTGGCAAAGACTCTGAGAGTAAAAATTGCCATGAAAAGCTTCTCAAAATCTGTCATTCGGAGTCGACTTTAAACTGTACGTCCCGCCACTCATGTATAAAATTAACACACACAACATAAGTGGTGTGAGAAGCTAGGTCGTAATCCTGACTGAAGGGTTGTAATGGCCAATTATGTATGTTTGCACATATTCTTAAATAATATCCATTTTTACACATTGTTAATAACAAAAATGGTAAAATTAAGAAAATGTCAAAAATATATATCGACCGATGTTCACACCAACTGTTTCAAAGAATGAAATGCTACAGACTAACAACAATTTCGCCGGGTCTTGTACCAAGAAAATCTAACGGTTAACAATATGTGATAGTGATATGTGATATTTCAACAACTAACAAAAGTGTTGTCAAATTCAGTACACTAGAAATTTTAAACTAAATTAATTATCATATTCAATAGTAACTTTAGTCGCATGTCAATGTGCGGCATGGCATGAAAAACCGATGACGAGCTAGACTCATAATACCGGAAAAGGTTAATATTATTGACGCGAATAATAACGAAAATAAGTTAAAGGTGACTCTACAGTTCCCTTTATAGCTAAAGGTGCCTTTAACTAATCCCAAGTTTAATGGCAAGTTGTAATAAAAGTTCTTAGACTATTCTACAATACATCGTGAAGCCAAGAATGAACCCATCACGCACACAAAATTAAAACTTTCTGCGCATGTTGAATCAATGACGTCACGCAAATTGCATTCCTATTGGCTAATGATTTTCAACTGTCAAATTTATATGTAAATATAACGGTGGGACAATATAACTTTTGTCTCTACAAAATTATTTA
The DNA here is from genome assembly GCA_014635995.1 of Sarcophaga peregrina. NCBI lineage: Eukaryota > Metazoa > Arthropoda > Insecta > Diptera > Sarcophagidae > Sarcophaga > Sarcophaga peregrina. The sequence continues at coordinate 57,432,831 of CM025793.1, read as the reverse complement.
GTAGCAAAACATTTTTTCCAAAAAAATTATCCAACAATATTTTATTAATTGAAATATTATATAAAAATAAAATTAATTTTTCTTTTGTTGATATTTTGAGAAATTTCTTTATTTAGTAATTTCATTCTGAAGTACATTCTACATCTAAAAAAAGTTTTTTACCTCACCCTTCCCTTCAATGCTCTTTGCTTCGAACAAATATTTTTGGATATACCCGCTCGCAAGTATCAATTGTTCTCCATTTAATTTTATAAAAATTGCATCACACGATTTTAACTTTTTTATTAGTGAATTTGAGTCCTCTTAGGGATTGATCGCAAGATTGGAATTTTCGTTTTTAACTTGTGACAAATACATCTGGCCAAATTCTCAAAACCGTCATACTAATTCCATTTCATTATTTTCGGTCTGCAATATGTCCTCTTGGATCTCAGTGAAATAACGTGTGTCATTCGTAAAACAAAGTCTCTTCGAGAAGATTGGGATACAGGGAGTAAAACAATTGGGCCAATCTTCTGAAGAGAAATTGTTATTATAATTAGTCAAATGTAATTATAATTAGGATTAATAGAATGAGAAAAGAGAAAGAAGGTATTTTTAATATTAATTTCTTTAAAGGTCGTTGAGCAAACTTACCTTTTAGAGATGGGTGGCGAAAATTATTATAAAGTATAGAAGCCTTGGGCAGACAAACATTTCGGTCGCAGACCATGGACATTCCAACATGACTCAGTACGCGTCAACCAAAAATGGCTTAAAAAGGAGGTTCCTCGCTTCATTTCTACCGCGCAATGGCCACCAAAATCTCCGGATCTCAATCCGTTGGAAGGTTCTCACTAAAAAATACCAAAGTGTCGATCATCTCAAGACGGCGTTTCGCCGGGAGTGGACCAAAATACCGCAGAGCCACTTTTGTGCAGCCGGTGATGGCTTTGTCGGCCGTTTGAAGGCCATAATTCGTACCAAAGGTGGCCAATTCGAACAAATCTAAACTAATTTTAAAATTTGATGTTATTTCCAACATGCTTTTGACCAATAAAATTAAAAAATATAGCGCTTTACTTTGTTGCATTTTATATCAGCCACCTAGTCAACCTTGTCTTCTTGACCGTCTTTGTGAGGAACTTTTTACAAACCGCAAAGAATGGAAATTTTCGCAAAGGATACATCGATAGAGCCGGTCGTCTAAACGATGTCTGCGTTGAGTGGATAGTGGACCGGCTTCGGCTATTCCTAATGTTGGAAAAAATTAGTTTTTGGAATAGTTATAGAGAAATGCAATGTGTTTTGGAATAATTTCAGCTGTGAAATGAGAAAGAGTAAAGTTTTATTACACTGCATGGACTAAAGAAGTAGGAGAAGATATATGGAATTGAGGATGAGTTGAAAAAGCTTGCGTTAATTACAAGCTTAGTCGTCCATGAAGGGTATAAAGAACAATTTGACAACAGGACGAGTGATTATTCCGGACGCCGTATGCACATCAGCAAAACGCGTATTTCCGCCGCAACCAGGATACGCTTCCTCAATTCTTCCCAATCGCCATTCACAAGGTGATTGTAGATCGCCCATCACTACGACATTAGGCGAGAGTTGAGAATGCCCTCAAGCGCCAACAATTCGTTTGAAATAGAACTTGAATCTTTTTACCGCGGCTTGCCATAAGCCGCCCATGTGGGAAGCGTTAAGTGCTATGAATTCCATTCAAATCAATGAGTGATATACTGTTGGGCAATGTCGCTAGCAACAGTACTCACAAATTTAGTAAATTTGCATTCAAGAATTATCCTGGCGCCTAAAAGGTTAGGTTAGGTTAGGCTACAAAGTTTCTCCCATTATCGGTTACTACCCTCTGGTGGAGCCCCCGCCTCCCAACGAATTATGTACAAATTCTTATTTGTACACTAAGTATTAATCTTCTTAAATATAGTTTACCAGTTAAAGAATTTTACTTCTAAATCGGGAGTATTGTCGACCTCCACATTTGCATTGGCACCTAAAATGACTTTGTTATAGTCAGAATATATGATAAAATGATACATCTACATCATTTTAAAAATTTTTAAAATTTCATTTAAAACACGGGATATTTTATTTTTTAAATTTTTCATTTGTTTTTTTACCATTATTTTGCGTGCACTTGCCTACTGCACACTTTATGTTTTTATTTTCGTGCAATATTTTTATTTAGTTTTTCTTTGTGTTGCAGCTTTTTTTTAACAAACTTCACTAATTTTTTTTTATAATTTTAACTATCATTGTAATTTATATTGCAGGGCTGCCAACTTTACGTAATGCACATATATTTTAGAAGAAATGTTAATTTTCACATATGAAAAAAACTTGGAAACCTTTAAAATAGCCCAACTACGTCATCTAATTATCAAAAATCATGAGCAGGAAGTAATCTTTAGTTTATCATTCTTGTCCTGAACCCATCTTCTGTATGCCATAGGATAGTCCATCTCTCTTCAAATAGTATGTAGCAGTCAAATTCCTTTCATCCTTATTAGTCACTCTCGTTCCGAAGCATTTTCGAAAATCATAGGGTTAACTGATACTGTCTAGGACTTGGTTAAAGAAGTAACTCTAAGTCGTTTGATTTGTAAAGTCACTATGCTCGCTGATTAAATCCCGTTAGACTTGTTTTCTTCTAACTCAATCATGGCTTTGGCCCTTATTACCCACGCAATGGTCTTGAATCAAATAGATTCAGTAAAATCCTTAAAAGAAAGGATCTCATTGCCACTATATTAACAACGTGAGCCGTTTTCTGTAGCTTATCCAATTCTACGTGAGCTATGTTCGAGATGCATCGATATTGATCAATAAAGAAAACATCGAATTGTTTCGATCTATCGATAAGTTGCATCGATTGTTTTTATATCCTCTACACAAGCTGTAATGAAGAAGAATCAACTGTACGTTATAAGGTAAAAAACTATCCTTCTATCTCAAACTTAATCTGTTCTAGGTGTCCCAGGAAACTCGGCTACATGTAGAACAATATTTTTATAAGAACGAAGGGCATCCTAACTCTTAGACGAATGAACTTTGGGTCCTAACAATAGATGTACAATAAACAACGCACCTAAAAAAGCATAGAAACGAACCAACAGGAATGAACGCAATTTTTGTTTTGTTTTTGTAGTTTTTTCCAACTAATTTGCCCTCGTTTTTTTCTTTATTATTATTTTTACGTTTGTATGTGTTTCATTTAAATGGTAAAGAAATAATTTTTTTTTTGTTTTTTTTTTTGATTTGTCTTAAGAAAATTAATTAAAAAAAAAAATCAGTTAAACTTATGCTTCAAAGTTTGTCCTTAAACATTAGCCATCGGCTGTCATCACATTTTTCATTTTCAGTGGGAATCACCTCAGTTACAGTCTTTTAATTGTGGATTTTGCAGTCTAGCCAAACGTAATTGTTCCAAGGCTAATTCGTGGGCACGAAAATGATCCTTTGTAGCCCGTTCCAGCGCAATTAAAACCTCTGCAGTATCAGCTGGCTGAGTGCTGGCGTTATCCTGATATTTATGTTTGACATAATGATCATCTTTAATGTGTTGGTGTTTGTTTCCTCCGCCAGAGTGCTGTGGAGATTGAACATATCGGCCTGAAGGTTCATTAACAGATTGTTCATTAACATTAACACCGACAGATTGATGATGGTGAATTGCGCCTGGTACATTAACTGCACTGCTTTTCAGGAAAGGGCTGTGGGCAAAAGTTGAGATTTCTTGTTGATGATTAACGGACTGTTGGATAGGTACGGTATAAACTTGTTCATTAATAACTGGACTGGCCCTTAAATATGGATTTTGTCCATATTTTGAGGTTGATTGAACATTATACATTTGAAGTGCTTGATTTGCCAATCGATTGCCTCATTGGAGACAATTGCTATTTGCTGTGGCTGTTGATATGCAGAGCTATCTTGTATTATAATTTCTTGGTAACCTTCACTCTTGAGTTTCTGCAATTCTTCTTGCTCTTGCTGCAAACGTTGCAGTTCCAATAAACGTTCCATTTCTAAACGTTGTTCGTCTTCTATACGAAGTCGTATAAGTTCAGCTTCCATATTTCGTTTCTCTTCGGCTAATCGTTCAGCTTCCCGTATACGTTCCAGTTCTAACAGTTGCTGCTCTTTTTGCAAACGTTCTGTTTCACGTAAGCGTTCCATTTCTAATAAACGTTCTTCTTCTGTGGAGTATTCGCCTAATTGCTGAGTTACAATTATTTCAGGAGACTTACGTTCGTCTTTTAACGATTTTTCTTGCTCAACTTGATTCTTAATGGCATTGTAAATGCGCAAATGTTCTTCCCGAGCCCGTTTCACTTCTGGAGTTTCCTCAATACCGTGTGATTCTACTGATCTCTGTTGCTCTACTAGCTGTACGCCGCTGTTAGGTTTCGAATTGATTTGGGTGACCAAACGTGAATGTTGCTCACGAGCATTTGTAACATCTGGATTTTCTGGTACGCCAGTCTGTGCAATTTGTGAATGATATTCGAGTTGTTCATGAGGATACTGAGTTTTCAGAACAGGAGTTTGAGACTGATGCTTATACTTTAATTCCTGCTGTTCTACAAACTGTGCTCTCAAATTCGCCTCTTGGACTAGGCGTAAATGTTCTTCGCGAGCTTTAATAACTTCGGGTGCCTCAACAACATGTGACTGTTGGCTATGATCTGCAGTAGTCGAACTGCTTTTTAATTGTTCTTGTTCGACATTACGTCGTAAAGGAATAATGGCTTGGCCTTCACTATCACTAACATAGCTTTGTTCAGTTCTTTGTTGTTGCTGTTTTTCCTCCTCTTGCTGCACTGCTTGAGCTCTGGAAACCGCTTCATTGACAATGCGTAAATGTTCCTCACGTGCACGAATAACCTCAGGAGTTTCAGCTACCGGTTGTGGTACAGGAATATTTGATGTTAGGCCTTGGAAACTAAAGGCATCAACTAAACGTGAATGCTCATCGCGAACCACAACCTGTTGAGGTTGAACTAAAGTTTGATCGTTAGCAGAACTATCACTTCTGGAACTTTGTTGATCAGTAGGAGTTTTAACAGATTCAGTCTGAGCGGTAGACTGTAATTCTTGGATTTGTTTAAGACTAAAAGTATTTTGGTTATTTGTCTGTGCAGAGATCTGTTGTTTCTCGGCTGACTCATTTACCGTTTTAGCACCACCATCATAACCAGCTTGTTCAGCTCGCAATTTAGCTTCGTTCCATAAACGGAAGTGTTCTTGTTGGGCTCTTTCCAGTTCAGTCAATGCCACTGCGTTGTTAACTTGCTTTACATTTTCAGGCTGTTCTTTTATATTTTTTTGGTGTTCCAATTCCAACTGTTTCAAATGGGCAATTTGTTGATTGTAAATACGCAAATGTTCCTCACGAGCCTGTTTCGTTTCTGGTGATTCTTCTATGGCCACTAAAGGTATATTCGAGTTGCCAGTGTAAGTCTTAATCTCTCCTAGATTTTGTTTGATATTTGAAAACTGGACAGCTTCGTTTGAACTAATCGCTTGCGCATAATCCTGCATTATATCCTTTACTTCTGGCAAATCAGCAATTATTGAAAAGTTCGGGGCGATTACTATTTTTTCCAAAGCTTGGAATTTTGTTAATATCTCTGGAGTTGGTTCTTTGCCTTCTGCTCTTAAAATGCCAATATCATGTTTTAAATTCTGATACTGTAACGTGGTCCAAGAACGGAAATTGATTTCATCAAACTTGCTTGACGGAGAACTTTTTTGTACAGGAGTTTCGCTGGGTACATATTTAAACTGGCGTACAGCATAAACAGGCTCATGACCATTGTAGGCAACAGCACGTTCTAAGCCACTACCGTCTAGATAACGCAAGTAGCCCTGAACGACACCACTCTTTACTGGCAACTGTGCTAAAAACGGATTATAGTTCCACACTGGACGATATGGATAGCCAATGGTCAGTGATTGAACACTACCGATGGCCAGCAAACTTAATAGGAACAATCTCATCTTGTATAACGCTTTTGAATTAATTTTTATTTTTTATTTTGTTTAAAGCCACAATTGAAAACTTCTAAGCTACTGCTTCGTTCAACCAACTCTTAACTTAATCAAATTGTTTGGTGTGAATGATGCCTCGTCAGAAGTTCACTGGAAACTGTGCTTAAATCCTATTCGCAACGCCATATTTATAGGACTTTTGCTTTAAGGAAGTTCATCGACAACATAAAAGCGACACAGAATATGCAACCGAATCGCCTTTTACAGATTCAATATGATCGACCTTGATCTCTGTGGTGTGACTGGTCAACCGTACGAAACCAACCGTTGTAACCAGCTTGACAGGATAACCGATCTACTATTAAACAACTGTTATAACAGCAACATTTAACTGTAACTCGTGACACTGTTCCTTAACAACAACGCCACTAGTATTCTTTATATTGAAATACAACCTTCCTTCCCACAAACAATACTGCATACATAAATAGTAACGCAATATATGTATGTATGTACATATGTAAATACATTTATGCAATTTTATTGTATATATACATACACATGTACATATATTAATACACATACATACGGACATAGTACTTGTAATCATTATTAAACACTTAATACTTGAAAAACTGAGTGACGTTGACTTTGATAGTGAAACGTAAACGTGCGTTCTATAAAGGAAACTATAACTGGTTGGATTTCTATAAATAGCTTCACGTCTTCTTCTAGTGACATTCCTACAGTTTGTAGAGAACAATATCGTGTGACCATAGTTTATGGTCCTTTATAACTCAGGTACGCGATAAAGACACAAAAGATGAAATCATTAATTTTGGTCGAAGTGTGACAGATACTAATGAAATAAATTGTTGAACATTTTAACAGATACTTTGGTGGTTATTGAATTCAGTGGTACATTGCAAAGAGGCAAGTGAAATGTACAGTAGTTTTGTTATATAAGGATCAATGAATTCCCTAGCCCATCTTTTCACAAAACCAAGAACAGCTCGAGCCTTGCCAATCATCAAACTAATATGATCAATAAAAGACAATTTAATATCCAATAATACTCCTAAATCAAGATTTGAAGGCACAGCTTTCAAAGGGCAAGAATTAATCATATAAGTGGACGAGATTACACCAAGGCGAGAGAAAACCATGCATTTACATTTTCTCAAATTAAGATCCATTAAATTTATCCTGCACCAAGTAACAAACAAATCAATATTTCGCTGAAGAACAGCCTGGCCATGATCATCATCAAAAGTATAAAATAATTTAACGTCATCAGCATACATCAGAATATTACAATCAGAAAGAGCAGAAGGAAGATCATTCAGAAACAATAAAAACAGTAAAGGACCCAAATGGCTACCCTGCGGAACACCAGAAGTAACACATACAGTCTTAGACAATACATTCCTAAACAATACCCTCTGAGTCCTAAGGGAGAGGTAAGAGTCTAGCCAACGAAGAATAATATCAGGAATACCGATTAGTGAAAGTTTAAGAAGCAAAATACTATGATCAACCCTATCAAAACCTTTACTGAAATCAGTATAAATTATATCAGTCCGAGCACCGACAAGAAAGCCCCTGAAAACATGTGTAGTAAATTCAAGAAGATTTGTGACAGTCGACCTGCCCTTCAAAAAACCATGCTGGAAAGGAGATATTAAAGATCTTGTATTAAAAAAGAGATAATCCGTCACTAGTTTCTCCATCAACTTGGGAATAGCACTTAGCTTGGCAATACCCCTGTAATTGGAAATATTAGATTTATTACCCGACTTGTGCAAAGGAATTATGAACGAACTCTTCCAAATAGATGGAAAATGACCAACCCTCAGAAGCCTATTGAATATAAAGGTCAAAGGACCACTCAAGACAACAGCACATTTTCTTAAAATACAAGCCGGGACCCCGTCAGGACCCGGCAAGTATGTAAGTTTCAATCCAGACAAAGCATCAAGAACAGACTCCTCATCAAATGAGTATATGTTAGGAATAGAGACACTTCCCACAGAATAAGGATACCCGCCACTCAGATCAGGGCCCGGGTCCAACTGCCTATAAGTAGACTGAAAGAAGTCAGCAAACATATTCGAAATATCAAGGTGACTGGAGGATGATAGATCCCCGTAAAACATCTCAGTAGGAAACAAAGATGATTTACTATTGCACTATTAAGCAACAGATGTATACTATGTATCTTTTTCAACGTTCTTCTGTTAGTCTCTCCAGAATAAAGATTCCAAATGTATTTTTCGTTTGGCGTGTTGATTCGTTTAACGATGTTTCACTTAGCGCTGGAACTTATTGAAACGCATTCGCTCGTTAAGCGGGGTCTTACTGTAGTCAACCTCTTTATACACTTTTTCATATACCCACTCATAGTTAGTATTGGAATGTTCCTCACTTACATTAAGAGACGGTCGGCGTATTCTACTTAGAATGCATTCAAGACAGACTATTTCCTGTGAATATCTCTATCACAGATACTACTATAGTAAGTTCACAGCCCAATAGAGATCTAAGGTGGCACTGTAATCACCTGCTAGCGTGAAGCTACGATCTCTTGAAATATGTGGCCACTTAAAAAACTAAACTGCAACTCCGTTTTATTTTTTTTTTTTTGGTCAATAGGCTATGGAAGTTGGTCCGTAAGAAAGATAAGAAAGATACTCGAGAAATACTAAAGAAGAATCAATTCAATCTTATAAGCTAAAAAAATTTCATGTTTCATCTCAAACATGACTTCTGCTCAGTAAGAAGGATGAGTTCGATCCTTTTGAATTTTTCGGCTTTATGCCCCTTCAGGCGGTTAAGCTTTCAGTTTCTTAAGGAGAAGCTCAGTCTTGGCTTGATTTGGACAAATTCTGTCATTCTCTAACTTTGTAAGTGTAGAGTCTGATCATGTAGACATAAATAACTTTTAGAATAAAATTATAGAACTAAAGACTACGATATCAGGCGCAAAGAATTTGAACGCAGGTTATCTAACGGGAAATAACTATAATGCTGTAATCTTTAGTTCTTCTTGCCTTCCTCATAATTTCCGCCTACAATGATAGCAACATTACTGGATTCCATAAACGATACACTAGCATGAGAAGTGCTGTAATCAATCGCCGTGGATTTAACCCATGGCTAACGTAAATATTCTATATCCCAATGAACTTTGCAAAGTTTAAAATAACAATCACAACTTAAAGGATGTCAACGTAGTAGAGAACTTAATATTTTTAAAAACCATCTCAAGAAAAAGAGAGACAATCAGTTTGAATTCTTTATGATCAAGTACATTTTCAAAACATAATTTATCTTGACAACGTTTCAGTCAGTATTGCGACCATAGCTGCCAGATAAATAAAGCCTCAAATCGTCAAATATTAGAAAAAAATCGTCAAAATCGTAAAAAAAAAATGACACAAAAAATAACTACACCAAAAAATCAAATCAGATACAATATTAAAGTCGAACCAGTTACGACTGCTTAGTTTTAAATGAACTTTTTATACAATATTACTTCTAAGGACTTTAGTTTAATTTCAATTAACTTGACTTAATACACTCTCTACATTAGCTGAAGAATGTAATAATTCTTATATTTTTTAATTAATTTAGTGAAGCCTAGAAACTAAAAATCTAAATCTATGGGTAGCGTAAATATTCAGAAGGGAGAAGCTCTTGAAGTTCTGAACATGAAAATTCAATGTGCTGTTCGCTGGAACCGACATATTTTTCAATGCCTTAGCTTCTCAATACGTTAACTGCTAACTCCGAGATAATTTGTAGTTCCCTAAAGGAGAATACAATCTCGTACTCATCAATATGAAAAAATCAGATTGTCGTTTTTGGGCCAGTTTCCTGAAAATTGCCGTGGCTGTCAACGTGTTAGGACGCGGCAAGAAATACTTCACTTCTTCTGACTTTCTTACTATTTATACCACTTATATTATGTATAGCTCGGTGACACAGCGTCTATTTTGAGACTTCTCGGGCGCGTACAGGAGAGGGCGATGTTACTGATTAATGACGAATTCTATTCATTCATTGCAATATGGCTTGTGTTTCACTGTTCTATCGCTATTACAATGAACCTAACACGGACGATCATGTATTCTTACATAACACTCGCCTTTCTTGGCGTATGTAGTATATTGGCCAGTGTATGGCACACTGCATCACAGACTAAATTCATTTTATGGAGGGACTACTCCTTTGTGAAACTCCCTTCGCGGAGAGGTTGCAATTTTTGGCCTTTTAAGGAATGAAAAAGGCATAAAATACAGAAAAATCATGAAATAAAAATCGCAAATGACTTTGAAATATATACATCACTCTTCGTTATTACTAACCTAAATCTGCAATAGCAACAATTGCAAAGCAAATACAAAGCCTAAAGTGGCTTTTAGTGTACTAAAGTAAAGAATATGATTGTAAAAATAATAGCATAAATCGACACATCGTCAAAATGATATTTTGGACCTTAAAATCGTCAAAACTGGCAGCTATGATTACGACCTAGCTTTTTACACCACTCATGTCGTGTATGTTAATTTTATATGTATGAGTTGGGGGTCTAACAGTTTAAAGTCCATTCCGAACAACAGATTTTTGAGGAACTTTTCACGACAGTTTCATTAACCCTCAGAGTTTTTGCCAGAAATCTGCTGAGAGGAAGTCGCCGAAGCTATATTTTTCCATATTTTCGTTTTGATGCCTGAGTTGGGACCCCCTGACCTTTACACAAATAGAAATGGTGAATCAGACAGAATATGAAAATTATTTCGGTTGAAACCTTAAGAAACGAAGAACGAACCTCTAAAGTCTCTTATAAATACGACTAGCAATGTTTTTGTAAATTAAAAAATAGAATCTTAACAACACAGCCATTGAACATTTTTCAATCGTTATTCAAAACGTTATTAACGGATATTCTTTTCCATACTATAGCAGTGCAATGCTTCATGGCCTTTGTGACGGAATATGAACGATTAACATAAATTATGTGTTTCACACATGAGTTCTAAACAACCCAGTATGAATAGAATACTGTACTATAATTAGATAATTTCTTTGCCAAGCAAATTGCTCCGAAAGGTGCTTTAGATTCCACTCCAACCAACCAAACAGTTCTCTGTTATATGTATGCGGTGAAAACAAAATAAGTTTTTCTTATACGTATTCAGAAGACTACAGAAATATCAAGGTCGCCATACAGTATCTGTTTAACTGAATATTTATTTTACGAGTGTTTTTATGAAAATTGAAAATATTTTATATCATCAAAAACTCGTTTTTACACTGAAACTTAAAAGAGGAAGGGAATAAAAACTTGAAGCATTTCAAAGGGTACAGTTACAATATAATCTACGTGTTTATTGACAACACTACTTGTAGAACTTGGCTGAAAGATGACTTCCCTTTGCTTTTTTCACTCATTAAATTACAGGTGCTTTATAAACACTTAAAATACGTTCTTAAACGTTTTATTACTTGAGATAATAACGTAATTATTTCTGGCTTTCTTAAATAAGGTAGTAAAACTGTAAGTCAGATATTTTTATTAATTTTTTTTTTTAATATTGATTTTTTGAATTGTAAAATTTAATAAATGTTCTAGTATTAGTATAATTAAGTTAAGTATTAAAGCGATGTTCTAATGAAACATAAAGACGGATTCTATATTTTTATAGTAATTGATAACAGCCACCTTGTCTGTTTTGGGCAAACACTTTGCCTGACGATAGACAGCGACCAGGTGACAATTCGCCCTAATCTTCATTGAAAATCATCTACACCTACGAGGTCCCATTCGCTGATGAATGCAGAGATAAACAAACAAAATTGACGAATTTGTAACGCTATCATATCGTGCTACTTAACCTTCTTTTGGGTCAGAATATATTTAATAGGTTTCAATGGAAGGAGTGATACAATCCTCTAATATATGTTTAGAGTTCCACGGTTTGTCAGTTTCAACGTCGTGGTAAAGAGTTTTAGAAAGAATTCATAACATGAACGATCTGTATTCAATGCCACTAAATACACGATAAGGATTTGCCTTCTTGAAGTTATAGAAGGCTTTCAAAATATTTACACCCAAATTAGATTCGAAAGAATTGTCACATACTACGACAAATACATCCAATATAACTGTAAATAAAATTTTCTATAAAAGGAAAACGGTAAATCAATTTAAATTTCAATAACCTCATCAAAAGTGAAGAATTAATTTTAAGAAATTCGATATTGCTGGCTTATCTTTACATTGTGGTCGATACAATCATTTTGAGAAAGAGTACCGCTCCAGTTCAAAACTAAAATGCAACTTTTTATGTAATTTATGTACAAAGTATCATGGCAGTTCCTTAATTACACGTACGAAAGTCAAATTCCTTACGCGATGGAACAAGATCAACGATTTGGAAATGGATCATCACAACGGAAGCTAACAGTGACCGGGGTTCACAATGAGTGCATCTATGTTCTATCTTTCAAGTTATTTATAGAACTTTTAGAAACATTTCATCCATCTTCGTATTACTTTCTCATTCTGGATGGGTTGCTTTGGTAGCAATTGGTCATTATAACCCTTCAAATAGGAATTCGACCTAGCTTCATACATAGACATATATAATTGGACTTTATGATCCAGCTACACACATCAGTTATGTTGTTTGTATTATTTGTATACATGTGTGGCGGGACACATAGTTTAATGTGGACTGCGAACGGCAGATTTTTGAGAAACCTTTCTTGGAAATTTTATTCACTCTAAAAGAAATTTTGCCACAAATCTTCTGAGAGGAAAAATTGTTTTTCTTATTTTCTTTTGTAGAAGATGTTTGTCCTGGGGTTTAAATCTTGGGAATACGTCTAATGAGCCAACACACTACTTACTACACTACGACGACTTCTGGCCTATTACTTTTTACAATTAAAAACCATAATGAATCACGAGTCTGTAGATAAGGGTTTTAATTGTTACATTACGTCGCCTCCTACCTATTGAAAATGGGAACTTTAAATGAGTTTCAAACATAATTGCATGAACAAACCAAAATCCCTGCAGCATAACCGGGTCAAATCTTGATAATTATCAATTAAGCCAGATGAAATATTCACCTATGACTCAAGACAAAGAAGTCTTCGTTTAATTCCGGTCTTTACAAAGCACAAAAATGTAATGCGGATTTTCCCAAACTAATGAAAACAAAACTTTTCAACTACAACCAGGTAAAAACTACAACAAAGTTTTTTTTAGGTTTTGATACAGACGGTGTCTATACGTATAGTATTGGCAAAAGAATGTGGTAAAACCCCAAACACAAAGGAGGGTCAATCAAATAAAAACAAGTTTAAATTTTTACGAAAACAATAACAAAAAATAAAATCGTCAACAAGACAAAAAAAAACTTGGCTTTAATTGACGCAAACGGAAACCACGACCACAATGCGTACAGAGCAACCAGCATCACACACACATACCCAAAATAAGTATGCATGTACGTTAAATGTACACGTATAAGTACAGTTCAGTCATAACAGTCAATGCAGAATTTTACGTTTTTAATGGTCAACATTGCCGACATTATAAGCTGTGTATGCAATTTACCACTAAGGTCATTATTCTTGGGTGCCAAATGTTGGTGTACAATTAATGTGCATTTGAAATTATAGATTCATTGGATTTATTTGAATACATTCAATGCATTTGTATCAAACTTAAAAGCATTTAAATTTATTTCAATCGCTTAATAATTGTGTGACGCAAAAACTTCAAACATGTTTAAACGCAAACAAAAAAGGTTTTTAACCCCTTAAACGTGTAAATGAAATAGTCATTATTAATGTTATTAACGTTTATTAGCATTGCCGCAATTTATTTCTGTTCGCAATACATACGTTTTTTCCTTTTGATTTTGAATTGTTTACGTCCGCGTTTAAAATTTTTCAAGGGAAACTAACGTTATTTTCAATGAAATTTTTACCACGAAACTTCTTTTATTTATTAATTGCAATACAATTACAAATTATATTCTAATTATATACGAGCTGAGTAGCTTCGAGCATAACCATATTGTGCTATGTGTAGTGTCACAAACCAGAGCCTTTGGTAGGAATCGAACCCACGACCCTCACGCTAATAGTCTATCACACTACCCACTAGACTACCAAGACGCTCAAAAAGCTTATTTTAAATAAAGAATTAAATTTGAAAATGTTTTAAGCATTAGACATTTTAACTAGATTTAATAATTTTACAATTGCAGATGCCCTGAAGAGATATAGAAATTATTTAAATTATAGATGGCGCTGTTAATGTTGATGCTTCATAGGAATATCGTTCAGAGTTTTTAAAAGATGATAATGTCCGTGATTCTATATAAGTGAAAGATAGTGATAAAGGGCCAGTAGACGCCCATGTTTAAGAAAATTTACAAATTACTAATGCTTGGAATAGGTTTAAGCATAGTCGGAAATATAATACATTGCATACAGTACCAGAATTTATTTCCTAAAAACAAAAACGCAATGTTTTGTTTCATTTCTTGAGTATATAGTGTAGAATTGGTTTTCAACTTGATAGAATAGCACTCGCAGTTTGCGAAAAAGTGAATTTCACGCATTCATATATAATTTTTATTTATATTTCAGCTTCATAGACACCCGTAATTAAGAGAAAAAACGATAAAATCATCTTCTGTTGACCCGACCTATAATTCTGTTTACCAAAAATATTCTACATTTCTTGTGAGATAGAAAACATTACAACCCTTCAATCAGAATTATGACCTAGCTTCTCACACTAATATTTTGTGTATTAATTTTTTACATGAGTTTACAGATTTTTGAGAAACTTTTCATGGCAATTTATTTACTCCCAAAGTTTTTACCAGATATGTACTGAGATGAAGTCCTGGAAGAAATATTTTTTTTTTATTTCAATTTGTTGGAGATGTCTGACCTGGGGTTTGAACCGTGGTCTAATAGCCCAACACCAGCTACTAGGCTGTGGCGTCTTCAGAAAGATATATTTTGTAAGAAAAACGTTGCAATAAAAGTATTATTATTTTGGCACTAAAAGTATTAATTCGTTGTCGAGATTTCGTTGCATTCTATAGTTTCCTTAACAGCTTTTAAAAACATTCCGCGATAATACACTAAAAGATCCAGCCTTAGCCAACTTGAAGGCTTCATTTCACTGTACAAAGAAAGCTAACAAATTGTGAAAGTTAAATATCTATTCCTTTCCACAAATATCACGTAGTTTATGGTCAATACACTCTGAAAATGTTAACCAATTCTAACAGAAATACACACAGAACTACTACTACAGTAACTCTTCACCAAGGAATACTTTACCTCATTATATTATTATAATATATTATTACTAGCAGATTGTACCCGGCATTACGCGGGTTATAAAAATAACAGTGAATAAAAATCCGGTTAAAAAATGCAATTTTTTAAACTATTCGGAAACCGGTTATCAAACAACCCAGTTTTTTGAATACTCTAAGTCCTAAATATAAGTTCATGCAATTTGCCCGTTTTTCGCCCCTTTCCCCCTTTTTGGACCCCTTTTGATTTAACTTCAGAAACGGAACCTATAGTTTAAAATTATATTTTTGCGTCAATTTTATTTACTCTCAGAATTTGTGCCACAGGAATACTAGAAGGAAGCCATATTTTCTGTTGTTTGAGTAGTAAGAACTGTAGTTTGAACTTACGAACTCTCTCGCATTACTTGCTAGACGTTGGCGATTTATATCAGTCTTTATATCGTAAAACTCAATCTGTCTGTATTTAAAAAATTTCACGTAAAAAAATTTAAATTTAATCAAAATTCATTGATAAATTATGGGGATTTTTCACGTTAAATTTCCCAATACAAATGTAGAAAGACTTCAAATTCATTCAATAAATATCGCACGTGAGCTTAACAGCGTTTCTTATGAAAAAATATTCCAAAACACTTCATTCCGTATAACTCAACCGTGTACAACCATGAATTTATTTTCACAGGTTTTTAATTAAAAAATAAACACAAAAAATTGCTAAAATTCAAGAGAGACTGCAAATAGTAAAATTAAAAAAACTTTTTTTTTAAATTGGCATGACTCGTATATGGTAGTTTTTGTATTTGAATATTAATTTCACATTCAATGGGCATTTTAGATTTTTAAGCTCGTATGCTTCAAGGTACAGTGGTGACAAAAAGAAGACCAATATTTTCTTATATAAATTCGGCCTTTATAATTCGTAACTCCTACTACAGTCGAACTTCTGTAATTTGAACTTATATTTCTTGAATTTTCTATAAGTTAAAGCACAGCAACAGCATCTAGAAGTTAAATTCTATCTGATTTTACTTCCTTTACTTGAAGTTTCTATAAGTTGAAGTTCTTTTGTGGATAATGGTGATTCAACTTATAGAAGTTCGACTGCATTTCAATTTTTTTTTTTTTCAAGTGGAACATGTCCAGCGTATAAAGAAACAAAAGTAAATAGCAGCAAAGAAAGGAATATTTTACAGATCTCATCATACATTGCATTCATACATACATTATTGACCATTACAACTCTGTAGTCAGTATTACGGCCGAGCTTCATATGACATGTTGTGTGTATAAATTTTGTTTACTCTCAGAGCATTAGACAGCAAACTGCTGAGGGAATGAGGTCAAAGCTGAGATTGGAACTCGTTAAACTTCTAGTCGACAATAATTTTATATTATTGCGAAAAGGGAAACAGTGTAACCCCGTTTAACATTGAAGTGATAGACTAAGGCTACAAGAAACAAAGACCATGAGTGTGGGGGAAGAGGGTGGACGGATAGCCGAGAACGCAACAGCGGAAATGCAACCGGAGTGCACAAGCTGCAGGTGAGGAAACAATGGACTTCTCGTGCGGGGCACGAGTGTCCTGCTTCAGGAATATTCGTCGGACTTTTTGTGTAGGCATGTGGAAGGGCAGGACAAGGCAATCAGCCGGTAGTAGTAAGCATTCAGTCAGCCTTGTGTGAAATCGCATTGCATGTGAAGAGAACAGTCGTGGGTTGAAGATCTCCGTTGTAAAGATCTGCGTTGTAGCGATAAAAATCAATTATTGTTGTATTCGTCAAATTGTGAACAGTGATACACAAAATAGTGCGAACAATAAAGAATTTAATTGAAACTAAACTCAATTTTATTTTTATTTTATTTGCAATCATCAAAATCATATTTTAAACGTTTTAAAAAGGTAAAAAAGTACGGTTTATTAAGTCAAGGTCTATAAATTAAATAAATGCATTCCTGATCAAATTAAATGTGAGTTTGAAAAATTACAAAGGCGAAGAGAGCCGTACGACTGCTCAATATCCATCCGTATTTTCTCTAAGTTATTCTTGACTTAATCTTCGGAAAACGATAAATATTGGGAATAATAATGCTTATTCCTTTCGCCTTATTCCTTCTTCCCTGGGAAATATTTGCCTTTAAAACTGAAACAATTTCAAATAAATAAATATCAGTTTTGCGCATCACTGTATATGATGATGTAGCATTTCTCGTTTTTGTTTTTGAGTTGTCCCCGAAATGTAGGTGAATCATCGAAATTTCGATTACAGACAAATGTCATTAATTTTGGCGATTCCGAGAAATTATTAATAACATCAATGTATCGAACTAATTTTAAACTTTATAAGTATTTTAGTACGTTTATGTATAATCAATAAACCTGGTGGCTTTAGTATTTGTATAAATTATTATTGAGCAAATATATGGACTTATATTGAACTAATATTTGTGTAAAATTCACACGAGGTTTTACCATAAATGGTATTTGAACGTATTTGATTGTATTCAAATGGATTTAATACAAGTTTTTTTTTGTTTTTTGTTTTCTTAGAAAAGAAAAGGAAAAGTCTAAAATATTTTAACTGTCTGGTGGTGGGTATGTGGTTAAATAAACGTACGCCCTCTATAATTGGATCGGATTGACACAAAAAAGTGCGTTTGGCTTGAACTCAATAAATGCCAGCCAAGAAAACTAAACGTTTTACTGTCTCTCTTATTGTTTACGGACTTTGAATCTAAGTTGAAACGTGACAAAAGCTGAAACATGTTATTACTTAGCAACAGCTACACATGCTTTAAAAATTGTATTTTCGATTTAATGAATGAATGAAACTGAATTTCATAATTATTGGAAATGCGCAACCGATTTTTAACTGTCAAATTTTTTAAAAAAACGTATACAAAAATTTTAAATTGAAAAGATAATTTACTGTAAATGAAAGTAAACGAATAAAAAATAATCTCATAAATTAAGGATTAAATAATTTAAAAAAATATATATATTCCAGTATTTTCATTTGAAAGTGAAATAAAAATAAAAGGAACCACAAAACAGAACTCAGTGAATATAATAAACAAATTTTAATTAAGCAAAGCATGTAGTTGTTGAGGGCACAAAAATAGGTTAATGACCGTAATAATAACTTTGGAAGTAAAACAAAAAAAAAAAAAAATATCAAAAGTCTATTCACGAACGTAAATGTTTTAGGGCAAAAAACGTCTTTACTTGTATTACGTTTAGTCCCTTAAAACTTACAATTGTATTCCTTCCGACTTGAAATCGTATATGTACAAGCGATGTGTGTTCGGTGTTTGTTATCAACGAACGTCTTCTGGATGAATAGGTACGCGAACTAACAAATTTGGAGAATTTAGGACGATATCGAGAGACATGAGAATCATCAGCCTCAAATACATGAAGAAAAAGTCAAAGTTTGGTGTGGATTTTCAACTGATAGTGCCATCAGTCTTTACTTTTTTTGAGAATGACGTAGGCCGATTTGATTAATCTGGACACTAACGACATATGATTTGAACAGACTGGCGCCATCTGCTACATAGCTCAAGCCACATTGAAGCGATTTAAAGTCATTGTCGTCTAAGGTGGAGATGATGTGAACTACTCACGATGGGCATTTTCGGTATATGTGAATAAGTCACAAACCACAGCCACAGTCTGATTAAGGAGCTAAAATTACAGAAAGTTTTATATTTCAGATGCGTTCCATCCATTGCTGCGTCCCCAACTAAAATAAATTTGAAGGAAAGGCATTACACAAAATGTCCAATTAATTTTGATTCATTTTATTGATTTTATTTCGCGTTGTCCTGATGATTCAGATGAACATGCCTGAGTAGTAAGTATTCGATCAGTTTCTAATCTCATTTCTCGTTGTTCAAGTGGTTCATGCGAACGGGTCTCTGCGGCATATACTCGAAGATTTTCCAGTCACAGTGTTCGTCTTATTCTGAGGATCGTAATGCTCTTTTCTTTCGTGCTTGAGGTGTAGGTCGACCAATTGCTTTTCATTCATTTTGAATAATTTTCGGTAACGCCATCCATTGGAAATTAATCGCACCAATCGCCGTCGCCTCATACGTTACAACTTTGTTAAAGGATGCACAGTTTAAGATTTAATTCATTTTAAATAATTTTCAAATAAAGTGGGCGCAAAAGTGGGCGGGACAAAATTTTCTCGTGATGAAATCGATGGAGCCGTTTTCTGATTTTAGATAAGTAGAAAATATAAACCATCTACTAAATAGTCCGAACAAAGCCCAAACATTGACAACGAAAAGTAGCATTAATTTTTATATATTAGATATAGTGATATATTCTTTACATAACGACATCAATAGGCCATAGTGTAGGTTGTGAGTTTTGCTGAGAAGAACACATATTTTATAATTTTTCAAACTTGTTTTATTTGGCAAAAATTTTATTTTGATCTTTTCATATAAAATTACTGATTACCCAAATATTGTTAACCTATTTTGAAAATCCAAAGTTTTTTGAAAAGGGGACAGATGAACCTTTAAAATGGTATACATAAACATATGGTTCAAAACATACATGTTATGGGTACTGATGGGGTAAACGGAAAAAATTATATTTTTCTTCTTATTTCAATTTTGGCCTTTCCTTTTCCCTGTTTTTATACAAGTTTCTAGTCTTCTATAGCACGGTTTCATATAACACGTCATATTACAAGAACCTATCGAACGTGTTTTAATGGGGGATACCTGTAATTCTAAAAAGGCTCTTTACGGTACAGTATGATTAGTAATCACATTTCAATACATTTTCGAAATCAATTTACATAACAAGAAAATAATTGCAAAATTGTAATTAAAGTCAACTCCTAACATTTATTGTGCAGATAAGTAAGTGTTCATTGTAAGCACATACTTACAAAGGCAATTAAAAAATAAAACGTTTCAGCCATGTTAATAAAAATTGAATGGCAAATGATTACCATGTACATTGTATATTGGCCTCAGACATTGTTACATTGTGTGGATCAAATAAAGTTTATTTTCAGTTTCAATCACCTGATAAATGGTTATGGAACGCCCTTACATTATGAGAATAAAGCCACATGATGCAAAACTAACGCAATTTTCTATCCTATCCTAAATGTTTGCGAAGTGTTGGTTCATGATTTATGTATATCTAGATATTTATTTTGTTTAATTTTAATTTATAGAACAGGCTTATTTAGTTAGGCGTGTGAGTATGTCATTAACCTTAATTGTGCAGAGGACACTGAAGAAACTTTAACTGATTTATAGGTAAATAGTTGAATGGTCTATTACATTACATACAACGTAGGACCATATGCTCAGCTCATAATAATTTTAATATAATTTGTATTTGTATTATAATAAATAAATAAATTAATTAAAAATTTATTCTAAAACAATGATTATTATGATGGAGTACAAACGATATTTCCAATGGATGCAATGAACAATGCTAAGATGAACACGTTGAGTAACATATTTTATAACCTGAAATCAAATAACTTCCTAAAATTAAAGTGATCGTTCCCAAGTATTTCTCTTATACATATGTATCTGTATGTATCTATCTATATCTGATAAACTAAACTATCCATTCGATTTTCAATCTCTACACGTCGTAAGTAAATATTGTTTTGAATGTATTAAGGCGACAGCAGATAGGCAGGCAATTAAATATTTTTTTGCTTTTATTTTCAATATTTCTTAATTAAATTTTAAGTAAATAAAAATAAATTTAAAATAATATTTTCCTGTTTCTGATTTGATTTGCCAATTGTAGATTGCGAAGCAAACATATCGACGAGAATATTCTGAGAGAAACAAAAATATCACGGGACCATTTAACACCCTGATATAGCACTGCATTTAATAACTCCAGAGTGTCGATTATTTCATGAACCTCAACTGAATGACGAGAAACGAATATTTGAAAATGATCCGTTTTGGGCTTTTTACTGGCCTGGAGGTCAGGCTTTAAGCAAGTACTTCAAACTATTCTCCGATTTTGCATTACTTTTTAATAGAGCCTATATTATTCAGATTTGTTTTAGAAAATCCCGATGTGGTTAAAGGAAAATCCGTTTTAGATGTTGGCAGTGGCTGTGGTGCCACTTCTATAGCAGCCATTATGAGAAATGCAAAATATTCTGTAGCCAATGATATTGATAATGGTGAGTATTAGAACTCATTTTCATCACTAATATTTGTAAAGTTGTATTTTAATTCCAGCTGCCGGTTATGCTGCTTTACTAAACGCCAGTCTAAATAAAATTGACATTGGCAAACTTCTTGTCTCAAATGATAATTTAATTGGCTCCAATATTCCTGAGGACATTATATTTATTGGTGACTTGTTTTATGATGAGCAAATTGCCGAAATTCTATTACCCTGGCTACATAAGTGCAGCAATGATGGCAAATTGATTTTTATCGGTGATCCAGGTCGACATGGTCTAACGGAAAATCGTTTAAATTTTATGAAAAAACTAGCAACTTATGAACTCACTGAGAATTGTTGTATAGAAAACAGAGGTTTTAAGTTCGTTAATGTTTGGAGATTTCAATAAAATGTAAACTGACTTTCATTTTTTATTTGAGTTTCGAAATGATCTTTACACATTTGAAACCGATTGAAAAGGACGGTATGATGCAAACATTTAAACTGTTTACATTTCAATTTATTTTCAATAAAATGTTATAAAAAAAAAATTTAATTGATAAAGAAAATTTCAAACTAATACAAAAGACTCTGAGTCGCCGTAGTCTAGAAGGTAGTGTGTTGGGTTATTAGACGTAAAGCCAGGGTTCGAGCCCCAGACCAGACATCAAAACAAAATACAAAAAGTATTTCTTCGGCGATATCCTCTCAGCAGATTTCGGGCAAAAACTCGGAGAGTAAATACAAATGTCGTAAAAAGTTTCTCAAAAATCTGTCGTTCGGAGTCGACTTTAAACTGTAGGTCCCGCCACCTATAAATAAAATTAACGCACACAACATATGTAGTTTGAGAGACTAGGTTAATAATCCTGACTGAAGGGTTGTAATATCCAATTATGTATGTACAAAAGGCTCTATTCATCTATCTCAATATGTGTCATCTAAAATTTTCATCCCATATTTCCATAAAATTTTTTTAATAAACAAGTTAGAAAGTACAGTCGTGAGCACTACTACAACAGAGTTACTGTCAAAGGATATTTAGATGACATTGACTGGGATTCTAATTCGATTATCAGTGCAATTGAGTTGGATTACGCATATTAGAATGACGGATTGCATGGCTATAAAAGTTAACTTCTGCGATGGTCAATACTAAAGGATGGTAACTAATCCTACGCTGGAGTACACGGGAAATGAGAACTACCATGGAATTGCTAACTGAACATGGCCCTTTTGCACATAGTAACAAAATGGAAAAGGTTTATCTCTGATGCCTGAAGGCTCTGTGAAAGACCAGAACATCAAGTAGATTATGTTTCATGTTACTGCCCTCGTCTAACAGTACATGCATAGGTAGTCGATTTGTTAGGGGACTGGTAGATCTAAAGGTCTACAAACATGAGCATCTAAGCATAAACTTCATAAACGAGATTGCGTAGCTAGAAATCTCTTCAGAAAGCTAGTTTATCTATAGGATACAAATAATCCCATCTGGGTGACAGCGGGGAGCTGTGGATAAAGTGAAGATATTTTTCGTCATTACAGTTTCTGCAGAAATTTTTACAATATCCCGTTATGGGTAAAAATTATTATAGACAAATATAAAGCAAATTTTATTCAGCGTACATATATATGTCAATGTAATGCAAACCTCCAATTTGAATTTGATAGAGCATAACTAAGAAGGGATACATGACCATCGTTCATGACATCAACAGATTGCTCGTACTTTACGTTAAGATAAATGATGGATTGTTCTTAATCAAGCGCTTTTGCATAAGAGTCATCAGACTTGTAAAAATTATTTGTCAAAAAATTGCTTTTTCCTTCACCAAAATATTATTTTGCGGATGTCTTCACAGCCATTAGTTCAGTCTGTATAATACTGTTAATAGGGTCAATACTCCATTATTAGCTTACGCTTTCCTTCAGCAACGATTCTGGATTGTGCATTCGTTCTAGTTAAGTTTGTTGTCTAAAATAATTTCAACATGTGTGTAATTATCGAAAGTCGTAAGTGCAACTGCATTATAGGCACTGTGAGATTAGGTCGCAGACCTATGATGGGCATGTTGCGATGAGGAAGAGTTAGAGACTATCGAACACCTCCTCTGCAACTGCCAAGCCCTTGGTAGAGCTGTAAAGCAATCGATAGTATTGATAGTTTTATTTCTAATGGATTATCGATTTTTTTTCCGATAGCGATAGTACCGAAATATAAGCGGCAATTTACAGTTTTGAGAAAACAATATACAAAGTTTCAATACAAGTTTCAATGTTTTAGTGCAAGTATTCTCATGTGTTGGTTTCGGTTATATATTTCTTGTAGTGGTTTTTTGTCTTTTTATTACAAGTTTCCGGAGAAAATTATATTTATTAGAAAGAAATAATAGAAACACACATCCCTTCTGAATAATTTTATAAATATTTTAGTTTTGATTCACATTTTGCAAGAAATTCATGATGTTTTATAATTTATACATACAGTGGCGCCCATCTTATTTCAACCAGCACCTATAAAAAAAAAAATTAATAAGAGTTTATAGGATATGTTTAAAAATTAAACAAAAAAGTTTTATTCAGTCTCAAATTTATGGGCAATTTGTTATTAAAACGTCCGTCAACACCAGGTCTCGAGGAATTGACAAAAATAACTCTCCAAAACACTAGGAAGTGAAATCAATGCAAAAAGACTGAAAGCTGTAATTAAGCAAATAGATGGTCATATTAAATTTTAAAATTAAAACTTAGTTTAGTTAGTTAATCATGTAATTGTTTGTTTATAGTAGGTGGTTGAAAGAAGCTGTGACTAATTGGGTTCCTATATTTTTGGTTGTAGGTTTACAATTGGAACTGAATAAAACTTTTTTTTTTAATTTTAACTCATTCAAATTTTTTAATATCTTATATCGTTTCGAAATTATACGAGCTTAGTTTTTTTTAAGGGAATAAGCTGTGAGCCACTGTACATAATTAGTCATCACAACCCTTCAGTCAGAACTTCAACCTAGCTTCTCGCATATATAATTTATTAATTTTCTAAAAAGCAGTAACAATTATTTACAAAAACCTAATTCAAACCGGAAATTGTATTCATTTTTAAAGTTAAGGTTGAGAAAAAATAGAAACAAAATTCAAAAAATTTTTATTAAGGACAATTAGAAAATAATTTAAACTTACAGAATAGCTGTAAAATGAACCGTTATATACAATCAAACTAAAAAAATTCGATATCTATTCATATTTTTGTGTGTTTCTATTATTTTTTTCACCACTAAATATATTCGCATGTAAATATACATGCTTATACATATACAGTACGTGGAAAAAATAAGTTGTCAAAGCAAAAATTAAGTTTTTAGATGAAGTTTTTTTTTTTGTTTTGTTGTTTTTACATATTTTTGAAGTACCGTTATAAAAAAAAGCACGTGCATTTTGGCACGATTTTTTTTTATATAAAAAAACTAAAAGAAAGTAAGCAAAATTTTGTGGCTAGCTACAATTAAATTGAAAGTATTTAATTGTAAGTATTATTGGTTAGTTCTGTTATAAAAGGAGGTCTCTTTAATTTTTTTATAAATAATATGTATTTTTTCCTAGGATACCTATAAATAATATCGATAATAAAGATATAAAGCAAACAAATTTAATAAAAGTCAAACTTCAATCTAGAAAGTAATGTCGAAGTACTCGTATAAGAAAGAACACCGAGTTTGCATTAAAATGCGACCTGGGCGTCCTAAAATAACCAGTGAAAGAATAAGCAGGCGAATTTTGGAAATTTCCAATGGTGGTCCATTCAAATCTGCGTCGAAAATTCGAGCGCAACTATTAAATGAAGGCAAGCAGGCACGTTCAGTATATACAATACGTAACCAATTGCGTGAAAGTAATAACATGGTCGAGTTGCTTGTAGAATTCCGTTTATAAACAAGAAAAACAAACAAAAGAGACGACAATTTTATGAGGAACAGATATTAAAGCCTCCAAATTTTTGGCATACGGTGCTTTGGATAGATCAGTCCATGATTAGACTTAAATATTCGCACGGTATGTATGACGCAACCCCAAAGAACAACTTACATACAAGTCGTTAGAATTCGTTGCTTATCGATGCTTATGATTTGGGGATGCTTTTCGGCATGTGGTACTGGTAGTATAGTTATTCTTGAAGGCAGAATGACTGCCGCTGTATACTAGAAAATCCTTGAAGAGACTGCTATATCAGAAGGTAGATGACTAATAGGGCAAAATTTCATTTTACAACAGGACAATGCGCAAATCCATACAGCGAAATTAAGAAAGGATTATTTTAGAAGGGAAAATATAAACGTTCTAAACTGGCCTCCACAGATTTCGAAGGATTAGCCCAAAAATTAGAAGATTTAAGAGAGTGTATCATAAGACACTGGGCGAATTTTCCTAGGGATCAATGTTTGAAACTAGTGGACTCGATGACACGTAGACTTGGCAAAATGGCCATTCAAAACTTCGGACATTGCGGATATTAATTTATTCACAACTTATTTTTGCAACATGAATTCCGACTGTATCATTTGGTTTCTTTCTCAAAGTTAGAATAAGGTTTGGTTTTGTTTTAAAATATATTTTAATTTCAAACTATGGGATATGTAAATGGCATTCCTTGAACAAATTAAAAGAAAAAACACTGAAATTAATTTTACTTCGTATCATTGTTGAAATATTAGTCTTGACAACTTATTTTTTCCACGTACTGTATATATGTATGTCTGTATAATTTTTAATTAAAAGTGGGTAATTTAGCACTCTTCTAAAAATTCGATACTATCGATAGTATCGATAGTTTTATACTGGACTATCGAAACTATCGAATGGGCCGACTATCGATAGTTTTATAGCTCTATTGGCAGGGCCTTCTTTTGAGGCTTGTATTAAGTATCGCGAGCCAACATCAAGGCTCTCCACAGATCATTAGTAGCTTAGGCCGGTTGAGAGGTACTAGGACTTCATCAGTGTAGCGCGACTACTCCCACCCTTTGTGTTTTTTTTTTTTTTTTTGGTCTGTGCGATTCCTCCGCTTCCCTCTCTGCCCCCCTATCTACATACCCTCCTTACATCCTAACCCCTCTATTATCCTTCCCTATTTTAGGAAGTTGTACAATGGGTCAATTCTACCACCGGGTACTGTACTTGTCTTAATTGACAGGTACACGTCCTCTAACCTAACCTAAATTCCTTTAGGTTGAATTAAGCTCCATAATCTCAGCAATTTCACATATATGAAGCATACTACATACATACATATGTATATATGTACCTATGTATGTAATTTATATATAAAAACAAGAATTTTAAAAATATGTTTGTATAACACTAAGTAGTTGGTTTTATTTGAATGTGTAAACTTTACAATTTTATTAATAAAATTTCAGTTAATTTGTTTTACTATTTCCCTTAATGTATTCTGTGTGTTTCTGTGTGAAATCTGTATATTGTATACGAGAATGTATGTATTAAGTCATAATTTCCAATTAACATTCAATTTTATATTTGGTTTTTGACTTTTTATTTTTCATGTACAAATTGATTGATTCATTACCCCTTTATTCTTAAATATTAAAGTTAAAGGTGTTGTAATAAAACAGAAAAATATTTAAAACTTAATAACTTTTTATTATTATTTTGTTTTTTTCTTTTTTTAAATTATAATTACACAATTTGTTTATATTTATATATCTGTTTTGTTTAATTTTAATTTAGTATATATTATTTATTAGACTTAGAACTAATTAATGTTAAACTAATAATAATATTATGAAAAATAAACAAAAAAAAAAAGACTTACAACTAGTTCTTAGATTTGAAAAAAAAATTCTTATCCTATTTATAATAAAATAAAATTTTAATAAATACAAGTACATATTAAAATAAAGTACACAAATTAGCCATGGAAAAAATTTAGTTGGTTTTTGTTTTAGTTGGTTGTTTTGTTTAAAAATATTTTAAAATAAAAACAAAAAAAAGAAAATATTTGCCTTAACGCCACACATTTACGAAAAAATAAATAATTTAGTGACTTTTAAAAAAAGTTATTCCTTTTTCGTTGTAATCCTTTAAAAAGGAATTCTTAGCAATGAAAAGGCAAAAACACTTGAAGTGTAATTAAAGTGCAATCAAAAATTGCAATAATTTTTTGTGTAATTAAAATTGTACATCTAATGGAGGGCGTTTTCAGTAATTTAAAGGATTAAAAATCAAAACATAATCGAAGGCATTTCGAATATGTCTTTATTTTCGTCATTCGCAACATACACGTTCTCTGGAAAATTTATAATTTTCTTAAGAAAAATTCAGTTTCAACGTTTTTTTTTTTTTTTTTTGCAAATTATTAAAAAAAAACTTTGAATTACAATTGTTAAAGATATAATATTTAATTTTACTTGGTCCATACAAACGAACACAGCAGTGTAAGTTATTAACATTTCTATGTAACTTGTAAAGATAACAAAAAAAAATTATTTTTCACCGAATTTTCTAATCACAAATACTAGAGTTTATTTATCAAGAAACTTTCTTAAAAATAAAAATATAAGAAAATCACTAAAAAAAAAACAAGAATATTTTTTATCGTATAATACAAGCGAAGATAATATACCAAAAATTGAAAAAAATAAAGTTTATAAAAACAAAATTCAATTTAAAGTTTGTTTATATTCGAAATACAGTTGTGAGGGAACAGAATAATAGAACTTAAAATGGTTTATTTAAGACATATTACGGTAAAATACATGGACATTAAATCATTCAACAGTTTAATGGAAAATTCTAATATAGAAATTTTTATATTAATACGCAAGATATTGTTAAATTATTTTCTAAATATGTAGTTACTTCCGAATTGTGTGGATGAATTTCCTTAATTTAAAGAAATATCGCTGCTTTTGGATATTAAGACTCCTCTTCCCCGCATGAAAGGAGCAATAATTTTGAAAAAATTTTAATTGATTTCGAAATCAATGCTTTTATAAATATTTAGTTAAAAAACAACATTTGAATGAATTTTTTTCATAAGTGTTTCTTGTTTGTTATACTTTTTAGTAATTAAAAAAAAAAAAAATAAGAAAACTTATACCAACTATATATATTTTTGTATGTATAACTGTATATATATATACACATAACTGTATATATACATATATATATAAGTATAGAATAGTATCTTTTTTTTATTCTTCTTCTATAGTAATAATAATAAATGAATAATAATTATAAAAAGAGCACAGCGGTAAGAACTAAAAGTGAGGCATTTATATGTGAGGGTGTACGGTTGTGGTGTGAGATTCACTCCAATTCTGCCACCATTTTTAAACAATTTAACTTTCACATAATCGGATCCGGTCCTTGACCTTCCAAATCGGAGACTTGACTTTGATAGTGGAGAGCATGCTGATATGCTTTTTTAACTGCCTTACGCTCTGTGGGCTTACGAGATTCAACAAGTTTTTGCTGATCTAGCTCTTTGTCGATGCCCAGTATCTCAAGTTTGTTAGCGGGCAACCATTGCCAAGTACGTTTGGCATCAAAAAATAAAACTAAAAATACCTCCATATCGTGGGGATAGTTTTTGCGTAAAGCCAAAACATCAGTAGGTGGTGCGGGTAATGGCACTCCGTTATATACAAACCCTTTAGGTGTTTTTGGATCTAAAATCAAGGCTGGATACCAAGGATATCCACGACACTTAGCCCAGACCAGCTGTAGAGGCTCAAGGGGAGGTTTTATTAAATGATGCGTTCTACTATTAGAGTTGATAACCTGAGTATAAATTTCATTACTCGTATGGTTCAGTTTTATTTTGCTATTGTTATTGGCAGCTGTTGTGACTGTTGTTCCCGTTGCCGCTGCCGCCGTCGATGCAGCGCTATTATTACTTTTACGCGTTTTCGTATTATTTACATTATTTGGTGTTGGCGTAGCAGTTCGTTGTTTATTTGACGAACGTGTAGTGGCTTTAGCAGCCGTAACGGTAGTTACGGTTTCAACAGCAGGTGTAGGCGATGAGTCTGTATTGGGCTGAACTGACGTTATATGCCGTTTTCTTTGTCTTGAACGTATAGTGTTTTGCGCTTTCTTATCGAGCGGGGTTGGTGTCCTTCGTGTAATACTTCGTGTTTGAGTATCAGAGTCAGCGTCAACATTACCGGTATCACTATCGCCGCTACAACTCATCGCCTGCCCATTATTACCCTGTTCATCACCACCTATTGTAGTACTATCATTAATTTCAATATCCGGTCTATCTCTTGTATTATTCTCTTCCGCATCTGGATCGCTCTTTTCCTCATCTTCGTCGTCGTCATCATCGTCGTCGTCATCATCACTTGAATCGTAATCGGAACCGCTGCCACTAACGCTAAACCCAGAGCAACTACTACATGGACTTCCAGAGATATCACTCATATCATCGTCATCACTTTCACTTACATCACGCTCGTTATTTGTTCGGTACACGCGAAATTTATCCGGCATATGTTGATAACTACTTAAATTAGAAGTTGGCGTTAAAGGCGGTATTGTGGATTGTATCGCAGCTGATTGATGTGAGGCCGTCATAACTGAAGATACTGTGGTAGGTGCCGTTGCTGGAGATCCTAACAGACTAACACTTGACGTTGAAAGCGCGGTTCTGTTTGGTGATTTTTTCGGTGACATTGATGAACTGCTACGCACTTCTGTTAACCTTTTATGCCGTACATTTCGTTTCGGTGATTTACCTGACAATGTAGCGGAAACCTGATTAATGCTAGCCGACAACGGCGTCAGTTGATTAAGGCCACCACTTATTTTATTGCTTATCGATAAGGCTGAGGAAACTAGAGAAACTGCTGCTGCTGCAGACGTTGGGACGTTGTTAGTTGACGGTATAAGTGAACCCATCGTTGGAATCGGTGTCGATATGGCAGAATTATGAATTTCTTCCTTAACCGGTGTTGTTATTGCAGATGTCGTCGTCGTTTCTGTAGGCCGTTTAAGAGCGGCCTGCGCTTTGCGTGTAAACAGCACCGCAGTTCTGTAATAGTTCAATCATTAAAACATCTTTTATGTGATAATATTTTAAATACAAAATCAAACAAAAAAAAGAAATAGGTAGAAATTGATGTGCATCATTAATTGAATGTTTGTTTTAAACTCAAATTATTTAAAATAGAAGACTTGACAATTGCAACCGATAGTTTTAAATTCATGAAATAATTTTTATTTAAA
Source organism: Sarcophaga peregrina (assembly GCA_014635995.1). Classification (NCBI taxonomy): domain Eukaryota; kingdom Metazoa; phylum Arthropoda; class Insecta; order Diptera; family Sarcophagidae; genus Sarcophaga; species Sarcophaga peregrina. Next base: position 57,402,044 of record CM025793.1, on the reverse strand, counting down.
TTACGTGCAAAATGTTCGCACAAGAATCGATATAAAATATGCAACTGTAAGAATGTGTAATTGGTAATCAACATACTTATCCGATACCTCATAATCACCTAACTACAGAAATTGTAAAAATGTTGTATTCAAAAGAAGGTTAGGTGTTTTGAATTTAACGTTAATAAATATGTTGACCAATAGATTTTAGGACAACTGAGCTTTTCACAAAATTTTTGTGTCTAGTCTAGTGGGTAATATGCTAGACTATTAGTGAGAGGGTAGTGGGTGGTCTGTGACACTACATCGAGCACGTGGTCAAAGTTACTCAGCTCGTATGTAATTAGAATATAATTTGTAATTGTAATGTGATTAATTAATAAATAATACAACATTTTTTTTAATTTTGAAGTCCGCATACTCTTGTAGGTGTTGTGTTGGTTTATTAGACATAAGGCCTCGGTTCAAATCCCATGTCACGATCTCCAACAGAAAAAAATATGAAAAAATATTACTGAGGCTCTGACACTCATGTATAAAATTAACACACACAACATGTGAGAAGCTAGGACGTAATCTTGACTGAAGGATTGTAGTAAGTGTGTCTGTATTTTTTAATTTAGAATTTTTGTTTTTAAATTTTGTATGTACCATTAAAAAGAAACGCTCAGGCATTCTTAAACAATTCATTGCGAGGGATAATCAATTATATTAGCGTTTAATTATATACGATGCATGTATGTTTGTATGAAATAATGGTTTTAATATTTCGTACAGAAAAATAATTAAATTTTCTTACCTTCTATTAACGCCAACAGGTGAAGCACTGCTATTTAGACTCTTAACTGGACTACAAGGCGGTGTCTGTGTTGTATTATTACTTGCGACTTTTGACTCTTCGCCCATTGGATCATCTTCGTCTTCATCGCTACCGTTCGCCTGATTGTGAATACTATCATCATCATCTTCGCTTAGATTATGATGATTATGTCGTGAAGTATGCTGTTGCCGAGAACGTTGTGCATTGCGTGCAATTTTTCGATTGCGTTTTGGTGTTGATTGAGCATTTTTCTCTTGTTGCTGTTGCTGCAGGAGAGTGATGGCATGAGATTTAACGGGTGGGGTTGGAATATCAACGTCCATATCTTCAACATTATGATTTTCTTCCATTTCCTCATCGTCTTCCGTTTGAGAATTGGCACCCAAACTAGCATTGTGACGCTAAAAAAAAACGAATATACGCAAATTTTAAATAAATAAAATTATAGTGATAAAAGTGATCACGTTTTACTTACGGCTTGTATTCTTGCTTTTTGTATCGCTTTGCGCATTCGTGAGATTTCCAAACGTATTTGTTTGATTTTCTTTGTGCGATATGCTGGATTCTTTAGAACCTGAGATTTATCAGCCAATATAAGTAATTTCTGTACAATAGCCTCACATGGTGCTGCTGCCAAAAGCTGATGCAATTCTTCTTCCACTTCTTTTTCAACATGATCCTTGCAATCGGATTGACTTGAATCTAAAAGACCTTCTCTAGCCAGTGCTTCTCGTGCTTGTTGAAACAATGGTGTAGCCTGATCGCGCATGCGTATACCAGCGCGATAAAAAACTGTATCCTTATTATTGTATGCCAAACAGTTTTGTATCATTAGATCAAAATCAGTTTGAAGCTGATCCAAATGTGTGTAGGACTTAAGCTTCGTTCTCATTGTACCCAAATCCATTGGATGTGTCACAATATCTAAATAGTCGGGAACTTCGTTTGTATTCACAGGTTCACGGAATATCTCAGAAGTGTCTCGTGCTTCCAAAGCATCCAAAAGTTTAGTAAGAACTGCCTCTAAGGGATTTACTTGCAGCATAACTACTTGCTCACAAATTTTCACATAAGCCGCTTTAAGCTTTTCCCTTTTTCTAACCAATTCGCATAACAAGCGCGCTCTTTCCAAGTCTTGACGCAAACATTGCCAGTATTTTAATTGCCTATATAGTTCAGACGTGTCTGGACTTCCTTCGATACCATTCCTCTGTATAAAACCATGATGATTACCCTGCGACTGCAATCGCCGCAGTAAAGGAACACCATTGCGGTACTTACGTTTCATTGTCCAGTAAGCAACTAAACGATCAAGGAATTCTTTTTTCTTTTGCATGTGTACCATGCTTGCAATTTCTTGTATGCGATCAGGCGGTATTGTTGGTATTAGGACAACGGGTGCCGATGAACGTTTTTTCGCCAATGCTTTACGAGCCTCTTTCATTTTGTGTCGAGCATCTTCAAAATCTTTGAGATTTAGTTTTGATTTTGCGTGATCCGGTGTGTGAGCGTGACAGAAAGCATATTTTTGAACATGGGCAGAAGAATCATTATGGCCAGCATTTTCATTCATATCCATTGTCATGTAAAGCCCAGCCTGTTGCGCGCACGTTACATGAAAAGCAGCGTAGCAGCTATTTCGATGACACTGAATACATGCTCCTAGACCTTTTTCTTTGCAGACGTAACATGTTAATCGCCATCTTGCGGGAGGTATTGTTTCAATCGAATCTAAAATTGTAAATTAACAATCCATTGTAGTTATAACATTCTAAAAAAATAAATTAAGTATTCGTATTCACCGTCTTAAATTTTCTACTAATAAAATCGGGTATAATGACCTCTTATCTGATACACAACACGTATCATTATTATATAGACTAAATATTAATGCTTTTGTGTTTTATTCATTTATGTAAAGTATAAAAATCTATACAAACAATTGTAATAAAAAATTCACAAATTAAAAACGAATGTACTTTTTTCAATATGAAATAACATGACAGATTCCCGAAGTTTCGGAAAATATAGGTTTTCTGAAAGCTGAGCTAAATATTCTACACCAGGGTACAATAGAAGGACGGTAATGCGTATTTAGTTTGAGCTTTCAATCCAATCAACTATTCCATACAAGACATAGAGAAGGAACTTCGCAACTATTATCATAGGGAATTAAATAAAGTCCTAGACAACGAAAACGAATATTGCTATCACAAATATCTTGAAATATTTCGTTAAAATTTCATTGAATAATTATGGATCGATTTAAATACTAATTAAGAGTCAAGAATTCTGAATACAAGCAGGTCATCAAATATCAGATCAACCTGCTAAGCAGTATTTAAATTATTAAAGGATTCTCAAATACAAATATTTTAAAATCTTGTAATTGTACGTAAATAATAATTGGCATAAAGGTCTCATAAATATTTGTATGTTAAAAAGGGTACGATGACTTTGATACACTACTTTAACACTTTGTAGTACAGTGCTCTATAATATCGTTACATTACATTGCATTACAGTTGTTTGAAATGTAATCCACAGACATTATTAAAAATGTTGCTTACAATTATAATACCATTTCGCCTATTGGCTTACAATTAGAATATCATCTCACCTATTGGCTCCAAAAACACTGTATTTGCAAAACGCACTTCAGGTATCCAGAGGGCACACACCACATGGGCCCATTGCCCGCGATCGGTTTGTTTAAATGCACCACCTGTATTGGGGCAAAGCACACAGTTGACTGGAGTACTTGGTGACTGAAGACAACGTCGGCAAAGCCACTGTCCTTCGGGTATGTAGGGGACACCATAACAATCTTGATGTACAGCCAAATTACACATATCGCAAAACAGTATCACATTTGTATTTTGGCATTCACCATCCATGCAAATACAACAAACTGCATCATCGTCAACCTCATTGCCAGTGGCTGTGCCATTGGCAGCTGCTTGAAAGTATGACTCTTTTTCTAAGCGATCCATTAACAACTCCATAGTATCAATGTTCACAGGATTTTGGCCACACTTCTCACGTTCTTCATTCATCCATTCTAACCAGGCCGAATCCTCTTCGTCCACATCATATTCAATTTCACCATCCAATTCTTCTGCAGATTTTTCAATGAAGCGATAATATGCCAACGGTCTTGGTGGTGCATCTGGTACGATATAATCGGGAATTTCTTGAAACCTTGCTTCGGGCACTTTAACTTTGGCCCAAGGGGCATTTTCTTCCAATGGTGGGGCGTCAGCATTTACGATAAAACCACGTTCCACCAATTGTTCGTATTCCTCGTCATCGATAAATGGCAGTGGATCATTAGTGCCTAAACGAATACTTTTTCCCTCAATATTAAATGTAACTGTTTGCTCTTCGTCGTTATACGACACCAGGGACTCTGGATTTGTTATATTGCGATTGCTGCCACCACCTTTAGTTCCGTTCTGATCATCATCGCCGCTAACACCTGCACCGCCTGCTCCACCGCAACCTTTCGGTGTAGAATGCGTACCACCACGCGGACGGGCTTTCTTACGATTCGGCGTCATGACCGGTGTCAGTGGCTGCGGGTTGTCGTGATCATAATTAACTAAGTGGTATTGTAAACCAATCACTGTCTTATAGCTCCGATCACATTTGGGTACCGGACAGCCGTATGGCGGTTGTGATTGTTTCACTTTCACACTTTTGCAATATTCCAACGCATCGAAGTCAAGTCCCATTGTATGTGTGTGTTTTTCTTTGCTTTCGTACAACTGCTGCTGCTGCTCGATTTTGCTGTTGCAGTTTTCTTGTTGTCAAATTTGTTGTGTATAATTATTTGTTATTGCTGTTGTTCACTGCTGCAAATGCTGCTTTTTATTTCATTTGTTAAATTTGCATTTTATTCGTATAGTTTGTATTTTTCATTTGAAAAATTAGAATTTTTGGAGTAGAATTTTTATTAATTCACTTAATTTACGTTTTTCTCCTTGTTTCTTTCTTTCCACGCAAATTCGCTGTCATATTAATGGCGCTAAAGTCATTAGTGTTGCTCTCTCCGAGTAATGGGTAATCACAAAAATATTTATTCAAAGCATCCTCTATATAGCACAGGGTTGTATTTCACAACCCGTTTAATACTAATAAAAGTTTAAAAATTACCTAAACTGTTAGTTTTGAATTACTTTTTAAATTTAAAAAAATAAATCATAACTACAAAAAATTAAATTGTTATTCATGTAATTATATCAGATTAAATAAGCTCGTAATTAACATTTAATCCAACTCGGCAAAGATTCATTGCACAATAATATTTCGCTTTAAATTTCAAAATTTAAATTTTGGTTTACAACAATTTATTATATAATGCTTATTTGGTATAACGAATGCTAAATATAATTTCTCTTGAAATCATTCTGTCAGTAACATAAAAAGAAAGATGCATGAAATACTGATTTTAGAAACATGATCAATATAATATAACTATTAAAAACTCGTAAAAAGATTTTAGAGCCGCTAATTTTTTCACTGACAGCTAAGTTGAAATACAAGTTTCTTATGGAAATTACCATATGCAGAACGTTTTAACTTTGTACGCACATAAAATACTTTGACTAGTTACAGTTGTTATTTTTGTTTGTATTTCTTTAATTCTTTTGCGGTTGCAAGATAAAACAAACAAAAACAAGAGAGTGTTAGGAAACAAGAGGATAAAAAAATGATAAATAGACCAAACAAAATGAAATTTACAGAAACATTAAAAAATCTGATCCGTCAAAGAACTCATTGTGACATACATGTGCGTTGGTTACGTTGAAAAAAATACTTGTTTTGTATTAAGAATTCGATGTGTCCCAGTATTTTTACGTTGATTCTAACGCCTTTAAAATAATTAAAGAGCATGCCGCTTGTCCAAAGCAAAGGATCAATGGCAAAATAGGCTCTAATTTTTACGGTTCAAATGTTATTTACATTAGCTGAGTTTAAATGAAAATGACGAACGAAAAAAAAAATCGAATGTACCAATTTGAATCTTAAATTTGTTCGCCATGGATGAAAATTATATATGGTACTACTTAATCAAGATGTGCAATGAATCGTAACATGTGAGTTCTACTTAAAAATGTTTGCATAATTTTATAATTCCGATTTTAATTTAATTCTTTATTAATATTAAATATATCGATATATTCGGCAATTTTTGCAAAATTGTCCATCCGTATTTGAAATGAATCCTAATCGTTTAATCATTTCAAAAGAAACATATTTGATCAAGAGAACTAAACTTAAATTAATGTACACTAGAACCCCGACTAGCGTCGTTCCGATTTGCGTCGTTTCGATTTGCGTCGCTTTTTTAAAACTGGAAAAATTCGATTTGCGTCGTTGCAATTTCAAGTTGCGTCGGTTCGAGTTGCGCCGGTTTGACCCCGATTTGCGTCAATTCTGTTTGCATCGTTGTGATTTCGATTTGTGTCGCTAAAAACGGTTAAATTTTTACTGTAGCATTGTGCATTTTAGACATTTGTAGTGTGTAGTGATGATATTAATGAAATTTTGCTGTCTCATGATGAGGAGCTGATAATGAAAATTTATTAGCCATTGATTTATTTATTATTTATTAGAGATGATACAATAGAAGAAAAAAATTAACAATCGCCAATATTTCCAAAGCTTTGCAATTAATGTCCTATGCAATGGATATATTTTTTAACAACGATCCTGACTAAAATCGTTACGCGGGAGTAGCAGCATCCGTTGATCATGCCATTGGTTGTTACAAAAAAATTATCAACAAAAAAATCTTTAAAAATTCCACAAACTTTGGACAGTTTTGTAAAAAAAAATAGTAAAACCATCCAATCAAATGGATATAGTGTATAAGTGTTTCTGAATTAGATTTATCGTCTGAAGAGAGTTCAAAGTAAGTTAAATAAATTAGAAGTTTTAATGCACCTATTTTTTTGAATATACATACATACCTATGTAAATGAATAAAATTGTTATGTTTTGTCTTAATTTATTGTTTTGTTATCTCTTTATAATAATTAATTATAAACATTTGTTGAAGTAAATGAAATAAATAAAAATGTATTCATACTTGTTTTTTCAAAAATACAAAATTTTTTGCTTTGTTTTGAATATTTTCCCTAATAAATTAAATTTTCGTACATTTCCCATTAACGACGCAAGTCGGGGCTCTAGTGTATATATATTTCCTAACGTGTCGGATTTTACTGGAATTTTTTTGCATTTTGTTATTGAAAAACAAATTCAATGCGTATTAAAAATAGTATAAAATCCATGCTGCATTCCATGTTATGTACTTATTGTTTATATTGATAAATCTTATATAGAAAATAATGGTATTTATAAATTTTTGTTGTTTTATGGAGTATTGGTATCAATCTACAAACTATGACTTCTTAATTACAACCCTGTAGTGTGATGCCAATTAGTTTTTTGAAAACAACTCTGTTTTGATGTTCAGTATCCACATTCCACTTTTAATGAAATATGGCGGTTAAATAATTTTAAATCCTTTCTCAAGTTGGACTGTATCTTTGTAAACTGCAAGCGAAAGAACGCTGTCAACTGGTGAAGGAAATTTTGGTTTTCTAATTAATCCTGCTTATTCCTTCATGACATATTTGATTTGTATTTATTTTTGTTAAAATAAAAAAATCATGGAGGACTTAAATAAAATGCTGGAATTATCAGAATTGTATCCGATACAATTGGAGTGTATGACAGAGGTAAAGAATATTGTATTGATGGTACAGCAAAGGAATGTTGTTTGAAGAAGAGAAATATCAACTTATTTTTAGGAATTCCTTACAAAATTAAGAGTCATTTTATGGGGACAAGCTGCTGCTGCAACTGCCATTAAAGAAAAAAGAGGTGATGAGTTACCAGCGACGACAGTAATGTCGTCCCCTCAACAAACAAAGAAACGCGTTAAACGATTGCCTTCGTTGACTGAAGATACTGAAACAGAACGTAAGTCAATTGTAAAATCTTAACGTTGATCAAATATAAGAATTTAAATTTTTAGCCAACCATGAGCACAACTCCAGGAAAGCACCATCACCACGAAAAAGTAAGCGGTCTAATGCAGAACTGTTGGCCGCAGCTGAAGCCATGGAAAGTGAGAAAGCGGCAATAGAAGAAATCGAATCACCTCCAGTTCCGGCACCACGATTACAAAATTGCGTAAATGGAAAGGATAATACAGAGCAAACTGGCAATAATGAAGAAAGAAAGTCTAATTCGTCTAGTTTGATGCCACCTCCTCCTGCTCCCATTTCAGCTGCTGCTGATGAGACTTTAAATAAGCGACCTCAAAGAGCTGCCAAACTTAAATCGGAAAAGAATCTCAAAGAACCAAAATTATCTACTAAATTACGTCGTCCTACGACAAACGAAGAAGTGAAAATTAAATTGGAGCATGAACAGCGTGCTTCGCAAATGCACGAAAAAAAATCTGTTTGTCCCACTGCTCTGTCTAAACAGAATTCTGCACAAGCAGACGAAAATGAAATTGTTAGGGACTCGTCAAGTTCAAGATCTGATGACTCTGTTGTAGTTGTAGCTCGAAAGCAACCATCAATCGTCAGTATAAATTCAACTATTGATTCAGTTTCAACAGAAACTACCAGCAGCGACAGCCAACAAAGTGTAAAGGAACAAAGTGAGTATACCGCCAGTATTATTAGTAGGTTTTTGATTTGAATATAAAAGCAAAAATCTATATTTAAAATTGAACAATATCAATAAAAGTTTTTCTACGCAAACGATATAATGACTGCTGAGTGCCAGCTGGCTAATAATAGCGATCTTTAGTTCTTTAACATCGGGCACGGACAATAGAACTGAAAATCTGTTGCCGACATAGTTGACAAGTTTTTTTTAAAATGTTGTGATTCACCAAATTAAATTCTCACCATAAATCATTGCTTTAAGTACAATAATATTAAGCTCCTTTTTTGCAGCAGGATAATATTTACTAGTTCCGTGTAACTGACATAAATTAAGGTTGCGTTGTGGCACACAGTTCAATTCCTTTTTTTTTCGCACGCCCTTGCCGCAATTTATTTACACTAGGCCTCTTTTGTTTTGTTGCCCTAATTTTGAATTTTTATTTCTTCAATTTTAATTTTTCATGAACTTTTGTAAACAAGTTCTGAAGTTAAACGATCAATGATATTTGTAATCGAAATGTTTGTAGTAAGTAAATTTGTGGTGTTCAATAATTGCAAAGTATCTCAATATGTTAAAGGAAAATTTCGGTAAAGACTATTAAGCTAGTGTTCTTTACTTAATACATAATAATTTTAGTTTTTAAATGTAAAAACTACTAGATTTTCATGAAATTAAAAAAAAAATAATTTTATTGTGCAGAAAAAAGTACTGGATCTGATAATGGTTTACGCGAAGTTCGCATTAAAATTAAACGCGAAAAGATCAGCTTGCCGAATCAGACAGAGATAATGCCCGAAACTTCAATAGATGTTGTATTCAAGGCACCGGAAGCATTACCATTACCCACACCTGTAGTTAAAAGTGAAAGTGCATCTATGGAGAATACTGCCACAAACAGTAGTACAATGTCATCAACCATTAGCACTAACACAACTGTTCCAACAAAAAAGGGACGCAGGAAGAAAGATATCGCTCATAGACCAATTAAAGTTGAACGTTTCAGCGATGTTGATCACAAACCTTCACCAATATCCTCTCGAACACGTCATGGCAGTATAAATAAATCGGAACATATTAATCCGTTGCCGACCACGGAAGCTCAGCGACCAGCGTCCATATATGAAGATGCAGTAGAAAATCCACCATCTTCGAACTCAAAAGTGGAGGTTAATAATGCTACGATTACCGTTGGTGCGATTAATGAAACAGTAAATCTTGGCCCAGCCAGTGATGCAACAAATTTAGGGGTGGCTCCCAACGATGCAACATTTTGCACGAATCCCACACAGACAACATTTCAAGTGGCGCCAGGTCAAACAACATTTATTATGGATGCAAATCCAAATGCAACATTAACGCTTAATAAACAGTCGGGTTCAGCTGCTCTAGGTGATGCCACATTTGATGTTCAACAAATTCAGAAAACAATGAACGAAAAAGACGACGATGCTATTGGACAGCGTTCTTTCGAGACTGCAAAAGACTCGTCAGCGGCTCGTAATGATAACAGTCTCTTGACAGAAGATGATTCAGGCGAACAAGAAAAACTAATTCCAACCAAAACAAAAGTGGCATCATCATCATCATCGAAAAAGGCGGTTGAGCCATCAAAGACATTAACATCAACAAAAACTGGATACAAAATGCCAACACGTACAAACGAACTGTTCAAGTAAGTTGTTACGGATGTTTACATTTGAAGTTTTAACTATATTTGGAAGTCTTTTTTTATATTTTAAAATTAATACAAATTAATGAATTTTTATTTTAGTCCTTTGGTTCAAAGCCCAGTAAAATTACGCGTAGAGGCTTTTGAAAATGCAGCAGCTGCAGCAACTGAACAATCTAAACGGCCTTTACGTAGCAAAAAGGAAAATATAACGTCATCGGTAAGACAAATTAATAACGAAGATTATTTGCTTAAATAAAAAATAAAAATTTTTCTTTAGTCTACTACTCCAGTGATTGGTAAACTGGCAGGTCCTGCTCTTGGTCGTTTTCTTACACCAACACAAGGTTCCAATATTGGAACTGTCAATAGTGCTATCGCTAAGAAAGGTACAACAAGCGCATCTAAAGCTATGACAATGCCCAAGTATGCTAGTGCTTCGAGTTTGCAGCGAAGCAATTCAGCATCTACGAAAACACTGCAACGTGAGAACAGTGCTGATGATTTCCGTAAAGGTTTACACAATCTCGCCGAAGAACGTAAGAAGCAACGTGAACAGAAACACTTGCTAGCAGCCCAACAGCGCGAAATTAAAGAACGTGAACGTGCTGAACGTATGGCAAAATTAGCAAAAGAACGTGAAGAAAAACGATTGTTAAAGAAGCAGCAAGAACAGGAACAGAAGAAGAAGGAGCTGGAAGAAATTCAGCGCAAATTGCGACAACAGCAGGAAGAAGAGGCAGCTAAGCTTAAGGCTGTAAAAGAACGTGAAATGCTGTTGCATATGAAACAGCAGCAACAACTTGCTAAACAAAAAATGATGCCGCCGCCACCAAAAGTTGCAACAAAATACACATTTGAAATGCTGCATGAGGATGACTCGACCGATGATGAAGATAAAGTCTCCTACAAACGCCCACCTCCACCATCTTGGAGTAGAAGTAATCAATTCACTTTCTTTCTTATTATTTATTTTTCACTTATTTTCCTCATTTACAGGCCATGTACGGGGACCAATAATGTTAAAACAAGAGTATACACCAGCACCGTATATCGATAGTTTCTTCTCTGTGCAACCAATGACTCCGGATTTGAAAATAATTTTCCCTGATATTGATGCTCGTTACTTAAAGCGAAATTCAAGTGTTTTATGGTCTACACCACCACGTTATTCCGAGTTGCCGAAATATTAAATTTTACTAGCCTTTGGCTACATCAATTTTGTTGTCTTGTAAACATTTTCGTTTCGCAAGAAATGTTTTGTTTAACATTTATCTAATAATCTTTCATTACAATTGCTTTTGCTGCTTTTTTTAATTTAATTCATTGCTTATTTTTCTTCAATAATTTTATTTATGTATTTGTAGTTTAAACTATAAAAATGCTCGTGTTTGTCGAATTAAAATGCTTCGAAAAAAGCGGTATAAGCATATAAAAAGAAAGAATCTTTTCGTTAATATTCATCGGCAATAGATAAAGGCTATTTTGTTTCTTTCATTAAAAACACACTTATTAGCTTGAATTTGATTTATTTATGATGTTTAAGTAAGAGTTCATCAAATTTCGGAAAATTTTGTTGTTTCATTGGAAACAAATTTGCGAATCACTTTCTATGTTTAACTAAATAAAGAATTCATTTAATGTTTTAATAAATTGCGCGTAGTTTTCTTAAAAAATGGTATTTAGGGATTTTGGAAACGTAAAATTAATGTTTATTAAATCCCTTCTTAAATTTGAACAATTTAATATATTCGCCAATCAATACTCTTAAAATCTAGCAAAACTATGAACAAATTTTGAAGTGATTTCACAACAGTTTCTAGTTTGAAGAAAAATGAAATTTATTTTCCAAATTAAAATCTTTTTGGATTAACAATGATTAAAATATAGGATAAATTCAATCGCAATTTAAAAGATTTGGTTAGGTTAGATAGAAAAAAAAAGATAGTATGAATCAAAGAAAAACGAAAAACAAGGCATTATAGTAGCTATAAATAAAATTCTCCTAGACAGTCAATCCAAATTACGCATCCTATGAGGTCATCTAGCTTGTAGTTTTTCAGTTCATCTCTATGTGCGTACCTGTAAACAAGCACAGTAATAAGATGTAAACCTCTTTTTCACATTTCCTCCTACGCCCGAAAGAACCACGCTCCGTTAGTACTCTCATAATAGCACATATTCAGCCTTCCCAAGCTTATGATGTATTTCGTACCAACAGGATTCAAGATAGAGCGCATGATTTATGAGTAAATCAAACTTTTCCTCAGTAATTCCAAACAAGTCAATTGGCGATATCACCGTGTTCTCCTCCTTTATCGGCATGTTCATTACAAAAACGCCTCAATAACTGAGTACCCAGCATAATTCAATTTGATAATCTGACATTAAGCCTTTTACACTCTCAAACTAGACCGAAATTAGATCGAAGTATTAAGTGCTGCCTGATTTCCTAACCGGTTTATTGACTTTAACGACCTTCAGAACCTCTGCCTGTAAACCGTCTCCATTTTGGCCCCGTCAGTAAAAATCACCATGGAGTAGTATATGCGAACCTATACTTAGTTCTCAAAAAGGTATCACGTTCGTTGTACCGTAGAAGTGAAATTTTGCAGTCATGTAGTTCGTCATCCGATTGTCCAAATAATGTTAGACCGCCATGTTAGTTCCTTCAGCATTGCCGTGTGATTCACCCTACAGAATCTCACTACAACCAGCTCATCTAATCGAAAGCATCCTTAATCGGTAGTAAATGAAGAACATACAGTGGTTGTCATATAACTCGTAATCATAGTTAATATGTCGTAATAAATCTGAATAGAAAAGGAAAATAAAGAAGCAATCAATTGTAAAAGACATCATTCCAATTAAAAAGTCTCGTTAAAAAATTAAGAGATGATAAAAAATGGAACAAATTAGAGAACAAAATAATGTTTTAATAATATGACCACCACTGTACTTAGTTACCAGCGTTGTCACAAAGAAAAATGTTTCGCTATCAATATTCTTTCCAAAACCTAACAAAATTATTCCAATCTTAACAAAATTAGAATTTAAATGATGATTGATTGATTATTCAGTATGAAATTAACGTTTTAATGCTAAAATAATAGAAGAATTTCATGTACAACATACATTACATTATTCACATTTCGTTGTTCCTTATGTAAACACAACAGATATGTTAAACATTAAGGTACGTTAAAAGAGTGTTAAATTTCGGTATGCTTGCTCTGACCTTTGAAAATGTCCAACCATTGATAAGACGTTAAGCTTCCTTTTAAATTTATTTTTAATATATTTTTTTTTATTTTAATAAATTTTAAATTGATGATTTAAAATAAATTAAATAAAAAGTTAGGTGTTCGGCAAAATTTTGACCGACCAAAGTTCGGCGTTCAGTCAAAATTATGCTTTTTTGTTACTTTTTGTCTTGTGTATAATTCTGATATACATACATCATTGGAATACAAATCATTTGGTTAACGAAATATTTTTATTAAGAGAAAATCGTGATTTTTCGGAATTTTTGGATCCCGAATTATTTCGAAATATCTTGGGATCGGGATTTTGTAATAAATCGATCCGGTTTGGCATCCCCAGTACATATGTAGTTATAAACCATCGAATTAGCCATGGTATAAGAAATATAGAAGGTAGTTTCATTCTCTCTTTATTTTTTAAAATAAGGTTTTTTGAAGTTTCATTTTCTCACAAACTATGTGTGTAACGTTGCCATATTTATAATTTTGTTGTATATTCCCAATAAATTATTTATGACAAATGTGTAATTTATAATTTAAATGTTCCAAATTTTTAAAAAATCGGCATTAGGCCTATGTAAACCTCCCTCAAACAATAAATTTGATTCCAATTTAAGCAGAAATACTTTAATATACAATTTTTTCAAAATATTTTTCAACTGAATTGCATAATCCTTAAGCATGTCAGATGGTGAATTTAAAAAATAAAGAGAGAATGAAACTACCTTCTATATTTCTTATACCATGGAATCAGCCGACTTATAGGTATCTCTTAAAGGAGGAGGGTTGGCACGTCCATTTTTGGTGGGTTTGTCTATATTGACTCAACGAACTTTCCCACCAAATTGCATTCGTTTACGATAACTATATCCCTAAATATTCAATTTTAAAGGTTTGCCACGCCTACTATGCTATGTCGAATTTTTTTAATACTATCTAAATCCAATAAGCTTTCGAACAAGAAAATAATGATTAAAATCGATTAAGTAATTTAAGAGGTGTAGGTATCACTTTAAGGGTGAGGGTTGTCACGCCAATTTTTAGTGGGATTGTCGATATCGGCTCTACGAAGTTATACACACCAAATTTCGTCTATGTACCTAAATATTAAATAAATGTTGCCCAATTTTCACACCTACCTGATATGCACACAAAATTTCATGAAAATCGGTCGATCCATTTCGGAAGAGTTTAACCACTATCTATAAATCTAATAACTTACATTACTTCTGGTGTCGCAAATTTTTAGCGATGCTATAACTAAATTCTGGCGAGTAGTGTCTGTCACAGCATAATCAGGTATTATTGGTCTTTAGAATCCTATCTTCCGAAGAGGACACTGGTAGGCCCGTATTGAGATATTTACTTTCTATACTTCATAAAGGGTTCTTTCTCTTCTTTTGTTCGGTATAGCGTACTATTACCTGGCACCTTTGTAGCAAGTGTGCGTTCTGCTGAACAAGTTTATATGGAACAGCTTTCCCATCTGTTGACCAGTCTTCTGATTTCGAATCTATAGAGGTAATGGTTGATCCATTAGGTGGTTAACGAGTCCAGGTACTCGAAATAATCAGAGCGTCCGCCGACAGACGCGGGGAACTCCATCAGCTCTTCGTCTTCGAATCTAATAGACGAATCAATAATCGTTTCGTTTTTGTCTGATATTGTATTTTTATCCTTGTCTGAAACCTTTTCCTACTGTATTTCATCCGTTCGCCTCGTAACCCACATTCTTTCGTTAATTTTTTCGCCGTCTTATCAATTTTGGTCCAACGAATATGCACGTAGAAAGCAGAAGAATGAGGGTCATGCGTAGTGACAATATAGTAGGGAACTATAATAACAACCAACATGTGTCCTGGCATTGAAAGGGTGCTGTTAGCGATTATAAAATTTAGATACCCTCTAGCCATTCAAGACTTCAGTAATGTTGCAACTGCCTAGACCTTAGAGTTTGTTCACATTTCTTTGGGTGGTAATAATTATAAAATGTTAATATACATTCTCGACTGATATCAGTGGCTCACTTTCCGCTCACCCTAAGCGCTATGTGGAGACTCACCCCATAGAAGTAAATAAGTCAAAAGACATCACACTGAAATGCAATTGCATTTATAATATTAAATTCAAGCTCCCTTTTAGCTTTGAAAGGGGATTGAAGCTGAAGTACATTTTAATTATGCCTGGTCAATCGATAACATTTGGTAAGTATTATTCACAAATAGTGATGATCCGGAGAAGCTATACATTCTGAAGTCTGGATGCATGTTTACATGGTTTAACAGGAATCTGGCACTATAGTCTAGTCATCTTCAATTCAACTTCAACAAAAGAAATTAATTTTTCAATGGAACAAGTTGCGGGTGGCCCATAACACATTATTAAGCCATTATTCACCGTGACGATTTTATGTTGAACTGGACGTGGTGTTATTTGGCCATAAGTTTACTATTCGATTAAAAATTGTCACAAATAAATTGAAATTTTACTTTAAAAGCTTTCATTATTTATGTGCCGTTGATAGTAGAACTTACAACTTTGACGGAAATTACTTACTTTGAAAAGGGAGCAACGCAAAGATAAAGTAGTTTTGGGTTGCCGAATGCATGTAAAAAATTTCTTGTATTAAGTTTTCATTTAGCGAGGCAAGTTCATTGCAATTTGTCGATTTTCTTCCATATCGATCATGTCTTGCAAATAAATTATTCTTGCGTGAAATCAACATGCGTTGTAATGCTTTGGTATAATTTTGCAAAAAGAGGGACGGATAATCAAGTCAATTGCTAGTTTTCCATTTCATCATTGATGACTGCTACCACAAAAGGAAAACTAAGAAAGTAAATGAAAGAAAAAAGAATTCGAATAGTTATTGAAATGACTTTGGGTTACATTGAAAGCACTAGTCTGTTATGAAAAAGCAAGCAATGTGGTTTAACCTACCACGAGTATTAAATTTCCAATCGAAATTGAAAATCAATACTTCAACGGTGGGATGCTTTCAAAGACTTTTAAATGTTTATTTCTGAAGCAAACGTGAATGGCTTTTTCAATCATTGTCTTCGAAACAATGTTTGATTTTCAAGTACATGAGATCTTATTAAAAAATTTATATGATATATACACATGTACGTATACAGTGGTGGCATTATAACTAGCACATTCATCTATACGACATTTTGTCCAGTGTGAAGATATGTTGCGTGTGCTAAGACCAATCGTGGTTCGAACATCTCTCTTATAAACATCTATTGAACAATTGTTAGTGCATACGCAAACGAGTGCAAAGCAGAATAAGAAATAAATCAATTGTTGTTCTTACATTAAGTTGGGAACAGTGGCACTCATAAGTGTGCGCACAATAAAGGGTTTATTTAAATTAAACACAAATTTATTTTTCTTTGCTATCGATGAACTCATTTTTCAAACGTTTTTAAAAGCCAAAAACGTAATAATATTTTTTTTCTTCCAAAAAACATCTGAAAGTAATGGAATTAATACGAAGCTATGTAATCGAGTTCATTTTTTTCATCTCACTGGGAAAATAATGACAAAATATGTGGTGTGCTAATTATATGTACCGCAAGTTAATTTTAATAATTGTTGCTGATGTTACTAATTATTTACTAGGTTTTGATTCATTACAGCCAATAAGTTACTTTAAATAGCATGTGACCAACAAATTAATCCTTTTAAATATAAAAAATTCAACATAAACTTTTTGGTAGATGGGTGTGCTAATTATGAGTCCACAACTGTATTTAAATAAAATGATCTCGTACATGAAGAAATATTAAAAAAGTGAAGAAACAAAAGAAAAAAAACATTCAAAAAATTTCATTTTCTACTTCAATAAGCTTATTTCTCCAAATTGAGCAAGTATTTTACAACTTGTAAACAATATTTTTAGTTTTTTGTATGAATGTGTTAGTATTTGCTTTATGTCACTAGACTTATGAAAATAATCTTTTATTTTTCTTACAGTGTACCTTGATGACAGAAAGAGTTCTATTGTATTCCATGTTTTTTTTTAGTTCCTTTAAAACTATTTTTATGACGTACATTCAATACATGCAGTGTAAGACAAAACAGTGGAAACTTTTTCAAAAATTTATTTAGTGTTCTATTCAGACAAAATTGGAAATTGGAAACAAAAAAATTGGAAATTGCACTTTATTACTATGCATAAAAATATAAAAAAGATATATTATTGAACTGTTGAAGCCTTGTCCAAAATAATGAGTGTTTACAGTTCCTGGCTCAAAAAATGTTCTAATAATTTTTGAAAATTCTGATTTGCTAAGTCCATATTTATCACATACTGGTTCTTTTTTGCTGAAATTCAGTATTAAAATTGCTTTTTATTAATAAACAGCACAAATATTTTGCGAATTTCTTAAGAATATTTTTAATTTTTAGTGCAATTTTGAAAAAGTTTCCATTATAGGGGCATCATCCCCGCAATCACTAACGCTGCATCGGTAGACACCGTTCGGAAGGCAGAAATCACCCTGAGAGCAGATCTCCTGTAGGCCGCTTCTATTCCTACTCTATAGGTCCTCTTCTCCATAGCCCCAGCCCATACGGGGGCTGCATATATAGCAATCGCTGTCACTACCTTCATCAGTAGCCGTCTCCTCTCCTGTTTTGGGCCTCCTAGGTTAGGCATTAATCGGACAAGTGCACAAGCCGTCGCCGCACATTTTTGGCCGATGTACGACAGGTGTTCCCTAAATGTGAGCCTGTTGTCAATTATCACTCCCAGATATTTAATCGCCTGCTTTGATGATATGCGCTGGTCACCTACTGTTATGGTAATAAATTCTATCTTCTTCCTACTGCTTACAAGGAGTACATCCGTTTGTGGTCAGCTAGTTTGAGACCTATTTCCGTGATCCAGCTCCTGA
This sequence comes from Sarcophaga peregrina, assembly GCA_014635995.1. Classification (NCBI taxonomy): domain Eukaryota; kingdom Metazoa; phylum Arthropoda; class Insecta; order Diptera; family Sarcophagidae; genus Sarcophaga; species Sarcophaga peregrina. The sequence goes on along the minus strand of CM025793.1, from coordinate 57,383,714 downwards.
CTACGCCAACCGCAGTGTCACATGTTCAAGTTTCCATTATTTTGTCACCCACTGTGTGTGGTGTAAATGCTATGAAATTTTATTAATTCGTTGCCGTCTAATAGTGCCCTACACATAGCATTAAATTTATATGTATAAAAATATTTCAATTCAGGAAATATTAAAATTCTTAAAATTTTGAATCTAGCCAAATTTATAATAAAGTTCAATTAAATTTTATATCCAAATTCTCAATACCATGCCCGAACATTAGCAGCTACGCTAAATCTACTCAAAACTCTGCAAACTACGTAACTTTGTGTTCAAATAGACTTGTTGCAAAGAGGTATCGTCTGGTAGGGTCACTTCCACAACCACCAACTGCGACATGTATGTACACAAAAAGGTTGGGCAGCTCCTTTCCGCGTCCGTGCTGTGTGCCTGAAATGCAATAAATTTTTAAATTCTTTATACGTTCTTGGACATAGCAAGGGATATACATACATTCGTATACATAAAAAATGAGAGAAAAATGTCATCGGTCATTTTATTAAAATATTTCCTTTTTAAGGCTAAACTATTTGTCGTTCATATGTGTAAATCTATGTCAGCTGCGAGTTCTGGACTACATATGTGTATGAATTTTTTTATTTCTCGGTTTTTCGACTCTAGCTTTTGGGTCGCTTAACCCATTCAGAGAACTGCTGTTTTCCCCGACATGCATAAAAATCTGTCGAGGTAAAAAAATCCTAGTGTAACTGGCTTGGCTAGTGCATATTAACGGTACACGTGAAGTTCATTAAATGTCATAATCAAGACAATTTCTGGAGACAAATAGACTTCAGCAACTCTACATCTTATATACGTGTATATAGTGCATACATACATAATTGGTCATTACAACCCTTCAGTCAGGATTATTAACTTAGTTTCTCGCACTACTTTTGTTGTGTGTGTTAATTTTATACATAAGTGTCGGGACCTACAGTATAAAAGTCGACTCCGAACGACAGATTTTTGAGAAACTTTTCATGGCAATTTTATTTTTACTCTCAGAGTTTTTGCCAGAAATCTGCTGAGAAGAAATTGCCGAAAAAATACTTTTTGTATTTTTATTTTGATGTCTGGCCGGGGACTCGAACCCTGGCTTCAAGTCTAATAAGCCAGCACACTACGAACTAGACCACGCGACATCGTATATAGTGCATGCATTTTATAAAAAAAGTCTACATCAAAAAAAGAAATCGACCTTCAACTTGGCTGAGCGATGATTTCTATCATTATTGAAATCGGTGTTGAGAAGAGATCCAATGCTCACTTATTGCCCCACATTAACAGCTTAACGTATCTCTTAACATACATTTGGTAAATTGGTACTGACACGCAATACTTCATCATCTCTTAGAAGATATCTGTCCACCTCCAGTTTGATGGTGCAATGCTGTCATCTGCATCAAAGAGATCAATTACCGTTATCACCATATGTTGTTAAACAATTCCTAAATCCGAACTTCCTATTAATTGTTACAAATTTGTTCAATTTTAAAAATCAATGATACTGAAAACATACTAAACGAGAATATATTTTTATACTTATAGACGTACCCAAATAATTAAAAAAATTAATGTTTTTCTAATTACTTTGTTCCTTAATACTTTCTGATCCGTATGGTACTTACATAAGTATTGTGTTGTTCGGAAAGTAATTTTCCTTTTTTCCCAACAAAGGATTTAATTGAATTTTTTTTTTGTGAGAAAGTGTGTTGATAGTACGCCAGTGCACGAACTGGTTTTTTAAATTTCGATCCGGCAATTTTAATGTCGAAGATGCACCACGTTCGGGAAGGTCGGTTGAAGCTGCTAGAGACGCGATGAAGGCATTAGTTGATGCGAACCGGCGAATAACAACACGTGATCAGATTGAGCTTAAATTTATCAAATTCAACAAGATATGACCACTTGAAACGGCTGGGATTATCCTCGAAGCTCGATGTTCTCACAGGGAAAAATTTTTGTCGCCGCATTAACGTCTGCGATTCACTTCTCAAATGTCACGAAAATTATTCGTGTTTGTAGCACATTATCAGTGGAGATTAAAAATGGATTGTATACAACAACGTTAAATGCTAGAGGTCATGGAGGAAAAACAATGAACCGGCTCAAACCACTTCCGAAGTCGATATTCAGTAAAAAAGCTGAGATGGTATCTGCTAAATGGATTTTAAAGGAATCGTTTTTTTTAACTTTTACCGCATAACACAACGATTAAAAGGTCAGAACTAATCAACAGGAAAGGTGTAGAGTTCACCAAGACAACGCGAGATATCACTCTAGTTTGGTCGTTCGCCAAAAGTTTTAATAGCTTGAATGGCATACAAAGTCACATCCACCAAGTTCTCCACTCTATCGGATTATTATTTGTTCCGGTAAAACCTTCATCTCAAATGAAGAGGTCAAAAACCACATCGATGAGTTTTTTGCCCACAAAGACCCAACATTTTATGGGAGTGGAATTATGCTACTACCAGAAATATGGCAAAAGGTGTTGGACCAGAACGGCCAATATTTAATTTAATAAATTATTTGTCTATTATACGAAAATTGTCTTTCATTTTCACAAAAAAAAATTTAAATTACTTTCCGAATAACCAATAACACGGTGCGGCGGTGAAAATACACCCGAGTAACTACATAGTCCACGTTGTTGAGTTATTTGAGTAGAACTCAAAAATATTTTTTTTATATTTCTCGAACGCTTCAAACTTGTTTTATTTGACAAAAACAGTTTTTTTCGACTTTACGCACAAAATTCTGGATTACTCAAACATTTCTGACTCGATTTCCAAAATTTAAATCATTATTGGAAAGAGGAGATATGGACCTTTAAAACGCTAAACATATATCTATTATTTGACTTAATATTCTATGAGATTTGATGAAGTAGACTTGAAAAATTCGAATTTTTTCATAGTTTTTCAAGTTTATCCATTCATAGAAGCAAACTTTATTAAAGAAATATAGGATAAGTGATAACACTCTTAAAATCTGTTCTCTTATGAAGAGATTGAGTCATCATTTGATCAAATCGGACAAAAATTACCGTAGTTATTCTTTGAAGAGTCTAACAGTTGAGTGAAATTTTTTATATATGTCATCTCATCAAATGAACTTTTACTTCAAAGATTTTCAGAATTTTTGATGGTAATTCGTAATCACAAAATGTGTCAATTTCAAGTTTGCACGACTTCCAGAAGTTGGTTAATCTTTGTGTTTTTTGCAAATATTATATTTTCTCTCTGTGCAATCATTGGAGATCGCTCAAACTTGAAATTGGCACATTTTCCGATAAACAATCAAGATCCATCATAAATTCTGAAAATTTTTGGACTGAAAGTTGATTTGATTATATAATAAATATAATTCGACTGTTAGACTCTTTAAATAATAACTACGGTAATTGCTGCCCGATTTGATCAAACAAAGTGTCAATATCTTCCCAAGATAATGTACTTTCACATTTTTTAAGTAAAGTTTGCTGCTATGAACGGACAAACTTAAATAAATAAGAAAATAATTCTCCTTTTCCAAGTTAACCACAACAAATCTCATAGCATATTAATTCGAAGAATATGTACATATATGTATACCGTTAAAGCTCCATCTCTCACCACTCCAACAAGATTTAAATATTGGAAATCGGGTCTGAAATATTTGAGTAATTCAGAAATTTGTCCGTGAATTCATTAGCCGGGTATATTTAATTGTTTTTATTTTGTCGCATTTTTACAAAGAAAAAAAAATAAAATTACTTTCCGATGAACCAAATACTTAAAGCATGTTGTTATAAGGCCGAACATTAACTTTCAAAACCCTCATCTACTCAATATATTTGTTTTAAACATTAGAGTGGCGTTAAAGAATTCTTCTATGGGGGTACATTCTTTTCTGTTATACATACCATACATACACATGTGTCATACACACACACCGCAAACTTTTGAATCAATATTTAGAAATTTTATAACTATTGTTGTTGTTGGTTTTTTTTATTTTTTGAAAAATCGGAACCATGACCAGTGAAATTATTTTTTCGTACTTGTTTATTTATTTTATTGCTCTCTAAAACAAACCTTTTCGACTCGTATCTATCGTATTACAAAAATTCGTATCAATTTCATCTTTATTGTTATGATTTTTACTTCTTTTTATTTTAACGCAAATAGACTAACTACACCCGACTCTATTTTGTTTGTGTAATATTCTCACACAGGTGCTGAAAGCTTCTTCAATTTCTATTTTTACTTTAATTGGCGTCGATTATAACACCTTCAAGTAGCAAAATTTTGTTCAAAAGAAAATGAAAAAGATTATTTTCATAAAAGAAAGAATTCATGTCAATTATATTTTAAGTTTATAAAAATTTATAACAAAAAAAAAAAACAGTAAAGAAAAGAAAATAAAAATTCAACCCACATGCGTATTTGAAAGAATTCCGTTAATAATATTAATATAACATATCAGCGAGATTGTAAGTTTTTTTTAAGCCTTTTGTTTATATTATAGGAACACTTTTTAGAGTAAGTATCAAACTCCATCAAGCTTCATCGAGAAGCAATTTGAGATGTTTTTTTTATTTTAGACCTGAAGACGACAACAACTAAGTCAGTATACGCCATGTTGTATCGCGTGACAATTGAGGCTTCTTCGTTCGTAAAAACTGCTGCATCCCTGCAGCACTCTTTTCTAGAGTCTACTGGAACCGGAATGCAATAATGGAATTGTATTGAGATTACTGAAATGAGTTGAAATATACTCTGATGGTTCGATGAATGGAAAATTGCGTTGTGCTGAGCATACTAATGATACTGCCGCATAACTTGCATTATTTTCCGAGCTGAGGTCATTGTTATCTTTATGAATATGCTGATTTTTTCATATAGTTAGACTGGCGCAAAGTGCCTATTAAATGTCAAGCCTGAATGTCGCCTATTTCTCTTGCAAATATCGAAGATTTGATTTATCTGTGTTCTTGGACGTGGGGATATACCTGGACAAAGTAGCCAGAACAAATACCTCATATAACCTTTATGTAATAAAGGCTTAGGAGTTGCCCTAGTTGCAAATTAGGTACAAATCCTCCTTCTTGGCGAACTCTTCCTGGATAGAAGGCAGGGCACTTTCGAAGGTTCATATAGTCGAATCAGCAAAAGAAAAAAAAAATGACTAATGTTTCTACCTCGACTCCACAGTTATTGCTTTCACGGACACTATTAACTGTGGAGACCTGCCCGTTAACTTTTTCTAGGTAGGTTGCAATTTAGAGGAGGAGGAAAAGGCCCTTCATTACTTAGTGAGCCACTGCTCACAATTTCCGAAAAGGCGTATGTGAATGCTAAAACCCCCATTTATGACACCCCACAAGTGAGCCTTTTAAATGTTGTCTAAATACCCAGTAACTGACAGCTATTTCCACTGCTGTGCATTAGCGTCTTTATCTCTGAATAAAACCAGACAGCGTAATGGGCTTAATAAATTTCTGTTATTTAGGATCTCAAGTTATTACGAGCGATGAGGTCGCTCAATCTAAATGCATCTAACTATTTCCAGAGTTATTAAATTTAAATCCAAGCAATTATTTATTAATTTATTGCTTTAAATTGAAATTGTATGCATAAATTTTATATTTTATTTTTAACATTTATTTAACCTTTATTAATAGGAGGACTTTTAATGAAATTTTATTGTGAGGTTTGACTTCATCAAAATATTTTAAGTTTTAATGAATATTTACCCAAAATTAATTGTTTGTTTTATTTATGACAATTTATAATTTTTCTTTGGTTTCTTTTCCTTTACATCATAGAGCTGGATACGAGATTCAATATTTCTATTGTGCAAAAAGTTTAGCGAATTATTAACAGACAATGTTATACATCCATATAAACACAAATATATAATCAGAAAAAAAGGAATACAATAATAAATTATTTATATTAACAAAAAAAATAAATTCTAAAAAAACTAAAATAATGTATGAAACAAAAAAATTCTATGAAGAAATATTTTAAAAATTAAAGTTTGTGCCTTAAGTCTTTTGAAATGATTTACTATGTATTTTATAAAGTCTTGACCAATTCATGTTTGTTGCTTAAGTCTTTTCAAATAAATGAAATTTCTACTCTGCTAATCGCAACCAATCAATTACTCATAATCTGCAACTAAACCTATACAAAAACAAAACTAACAACAATAAAACAAAAGCAAAATATGCAAATTACATCAACAGATGCCATCACCATCGACTGACGGCAAGAATGAAAAAATAACCTCGATTGTGTTAAATTCAAAGTCACCTAAAAAAGCTTTAAACTTCATTTTTAATGTATTAAAACGATACAAGCACAACAAAGATAATAAAGAGTATAAAATAAAAATAAACAAATAAAAGAAAAGAATTTCACCACACTTTCATGTTTTTCTCTACAAAAGATCTGACGACGTCTGTTTTTAGCTAGCTTAACTTCAATATTATTGAACGTCTTTGCCAGACATTAGTTTACATTGAACCGTGGATGAGTTAACAACGTCTTCGAGAAATACATAAGTGGTAAGAGACGGCGGCCCAAGAGATATTATTGCGAAAGAGGAACATGTTTTGTGAAACTAACAACCGGCGGCTTTAAATTTCGTTACACGCAAACAAATAAAACATAAGCTTAATAACAACAACAAGTGTATAAAAATATTTAAAGTGAATAAAACTGGTGTAAATGTATTGATGAGAGTGGTGTAATCTGATACTTGAAGAAAGAAAGAGAAAATTTTAACAGAATGTACCATAATATGTACAATACGTGTGCTTCTGTGTTTGTATGAGTGTTAAAATTGAACAAAAGTGTATGTGTTCATTAAAAAAAAAAAACAAAAAAAAAGTGAATAATCAACAACTTTACAACTCTCTACCTATCTCTCCATGGTTATATCTTTTCTATAAATGTGTGTGTGTGTGTGTGCGCGCGTGTGTGTGTATTATGTGTATATAACTATGTGATGAGGCCAAACGTAAAATATCACAACTTCACAACAACAATGAAACCTTTGGATTTTTTCAGCTTTAATAATAAATAGTATGTGCATGTGTGTGTGTGTGTAACTTGAATGTATAATAAAAGAAGAAATACAAAAAGAAAACGTATATTTTAAAATTTATTTCAAAATTTATATTTTTTAACACATACAATAAAACAACAACAATATTAAAGGAAAAAAACTTTCTTTTTTCAACTCCCTTAGCCTCTCTCTTTTCTCCCGCTTGTTATTATTGCATATGTGACAACAACACTGTAATTTTGCACAAGATATGGAAGAAAAAAAATTAAAAAATAGTAAAAAATTACGAGAACTTGTTGTTTTCGTAAACTAAAAAAAAAAACAAAATAATAATTAAAAAATATTTTAAAAGTTTGCAAGAAAGAAAAAAAAAATTAAAAAAAATAATAAAATAAACGAAAAAAAATTTGGATTTTTTTTGAAAGTTAAAAAAAGAAACAGAAAATTATAAAAAAAAAGAATTAAAGTGCATGTATTATTCAATAATTTTGAGTCCTCCTGATTTGATATAATGATGCCTCAAACAATAATTGTATAACAACAATTCTGTGCTAATTTCTTGTATATAGAGAAATTGCAACAAGAACAAGAAAAAACAACAATGGCAAGAACACATTCTATGTTATGTGATCAAGTCTAGAATTTCATTCTACATATACTAACAATGTGGCATACATGTATGTATGTATGTATAAGTAGGTAAACACATGTAAACGTATGCGTTTATAAATAAAATTGAGGTTACGTTTGATTGAAACTCATTTAATGCTAAAAAAATTTAAAAAAATCTCCTAATTAAACGTATAAATTGTTGAAATTACGAAAAGTTGGATTCATTTAGTGACATGGACATTACATAATGTATATCGGAAATTGTAGTTATTATCTGATAGACATATACTAGGGAAAAATCATTGGAAAAATCACGATTTCTTTTAAATAATAAAAATGAAATAAAATGTGATTAAAAATAAAATATAAAAAAAGCAAGACAAAAACTAACAAAAAATCGTAAATTAACGAAAATAAAAATTGTTCATACAAATGCAAATGCATTAGTTTTAAGAAAGTTATTTGGATTCCAAAAAAAAGTTAAAGCGTCTACCATTGATCTGATAGTCTTGAAGAAAAAAAACACTTCTCGACTTCAACTTTTTTTGTTAAAATACGTTCAAGATATGTACATACAATTCTTCAGTCAGGATTACAACCTAGCTTTTCACATGCACTTGTGTGCCTTAATTTTATACGTGAGAGGCACGACCTACAGTTTAAAGACGACTCCGAACTACTGATTTTTAGAAGCTAATTATGACAATATTATTTATTTTCAAAGTTTTTGCCAGAAATCTTCTGAGAGGTAGCTATATGTAGCTTGAGACGAATATTTGTCTCTACCACCTCCTGATGTAAATAAATCTATTTTTTTAGACAGTTGAATATCTAAATCAGTTACTCTATTGATTCGTTTTATAGGGCTTTCGCATTCTTCGATGTCACCAAATAAATTTTTAGCAATGTAAGTAGTAGAGATGCTATTATCCAAGTCAAGTGCTATAGAATTTTCTTTCCAGACATTTTACAGGATCAAAATACATATGAATTCACAAATCCCGCATTTCAGGATTCGGGATTTCCCGATTGGTATCCCTAGTGTATACTAATGTATTAAAGGTATTCATAATTGTTTTTCTAAACTAAATGTTAGTCGTTTAATTAATTTTTGTTTATTGCTATTATATGAACGAATTTGATGTACTTTGTCTGTTAAAACAATCAACATCAAACGATTTTGTGTGATTTCTATTCCAGTATTCTGTTATTATCCTTTTTTCTGGGCATTCGCTAATTATTTCTTGTGTGCTTTTAAATTCGTTTTTGTTTAAATCTATGTTCCGGGTTGGTTAGGTATTATTATTTAACATGTTATAGCAACTTGTTGTTTTTGTAAACAAAAAAAAAAAAACAAAATAATAATAAAAAAATATTTTAAAACATTGAAGATTTGAAGTACTCGCACAATACCCTCCACCTCTATATTCCACGGCAGCTTTTAGGTACTTAACCTGTAATGTTGGGGTTTTGCACTGTCAAAAAATCGTCCACCATTTGAACAAAAATTTTCAAAATTTACACTTGTCAACAAATACACTTAAAGCATTAGAAATTATTTAAATTATTTCTTAGAATTTTCTAAACGTTGATTTATATTCTTCTCTGATATATGTATATGGCTTCCTACGTGGAAAACATATCTTCATTCCTTCATAAGCAGAAAAATCTGTAAGATTTATTTTTTTAAAACGTTTTGTTATCACTTTTTACACAGTATTGGTGTTTTTCGTAATTAAGCAAATTTAAAAGCAAACGTTTGCGATTATGTTAACTTCCTGTTACATAGTGATCTTGCTTAAATATTTTCAGTAATTTTTTTCAAAAACTTTTTGTCATTGTGCTAGGGAGTGAGAATGGTATATTGTACGACAAAATTATTTCAGAGATTTTGTTGAATTTTTTTTTGCTTTCATTTGTTTTTGTAGTACATGATCAAAATTTCAGTTGTCTTATTTATTTATAGTTTTTTCCATCAACTTTTTGTTTTTTTGTAATACATACACATTCGTAACTTACATAATTTGTCATTACAACCCTTCAGTCAGGATTACGACCCAGCTTCTCACACCACTTATGTTGTGTGCGTTGATTTTATACGTGAGAGGCGCGACCTACTCTTGAAAGTCGACTCCGAATTACAGATTTTTGAAAAGCTTTTCATGGCAATCTTAGTTACTCTCGGAGCTTTTGCCAGAAAGCTGCTGAGATGAAATCGCCGAAGAATTATTTTCATATTTTCGTTTTGATGTCTGCCTGGGATTTGAACCCGGGTCTTCAGTCTAACTGCCTAGTAGACATTGAAATACAAGGTAATATATTTTCAAAACCATGGTATACGAAAACTTGTTTGAGTCAGACGTAGAATGGTCTTGTTCAGGTAAGGTGTGTATTTCGTCCTTATTGGGGGAAAAAAATGGAACGATTGCTGCGTATTTTTAAGTTAATTATTTACCGCAGAAATTCTTTTACTATCTAATTCCAACGGCCTTTATCCATTAACAATTGAACATTTTTATTGCCAAATTGTGATGAATTTTATGCAGACAAATTAAAAATTTACATCATCTCTATAATTTTTTATCTGTAGTAGAACAAATGCCAGTAAAGTTTGCTAAGGAGACATCGAAATTTTAAAGTAAATCCATGTAAAGTGTAAACACTAAAGTGTTAAAAAAAATTTAAACAATGAAATTCGTTTGCTTTTCAATTTATTTGAAAATTATTTAAAAAAGTTTTAATTTTTTATGCTTTAAAATTTGGCACCGGATGTTGCTTTACTTTTGTCAGCATTAACCTTCAACCTACAAAAATAAAATACTCCATTAATGTTATCGTTACATAATATAAACATAAATAGTCAAAATTGTTTGCATTACATAATTAGCAGTAAATAGTAGCTCAAATGCTAAATACAATGGACAATTTGACGATTCCTAGAAACTTGAAATAATTTCAATGGCAATAACAATTTCTGGCTAATGACAGAATCTTATATAATTTATGCGAATTATTTCTAATTTAATTTAATTTTTAATTTTTATCTCTACAAGAAGAAAAAAAGGTGAAGAATAAACATTATTACACCTTTAATGGATAAACGAGAGAGCGAGAACAAAGGAGAAACATTGTAAAATAATTTCAAATTTCAAATTAAACTGGCATGTACAGAGAAACCTCAAAATAAATAAATTACTTTTTTTTTTATTGTTCTTCTCTCGTTTCTTTTACAAACTAACCATGACCACTATCAACAATGATCATCATTAAATTAATGATTTTCTTTTTTTTTCTTCCTTTCATTCTTTCTTTCCTTCTATGTATTTTGCTTTCTTACGATTCTTTTTATTCCATTTCTATGGTTTTTTTTTTCTTCAGAGACATGTGGCTTGTAAGATGGTGATCACTGATCATTATTTTTAACTACAAACAACCTTGACTGAGGCAATACAAAACGTATGTAGTTTGTCCGTTTTTTAAAAATGGTTTCTTATTGGCCACAACAAGACCATGATATTGATATTGATTTTGGTTTCGAATTGAATTTCTACAAACATATGAACATGGAACATGAAAAAAAAAAATAAAAATAAATGCATAAAGTTTACATACACATGCATGTACATACATACATAGTTAACAAAGGAATCAATAAAATCATTATAATGTTCGTATTTACGTATGTACGTACATACATATAGGATTTGTTTTACTAAGGTATTGTTTGTTTCTTTTAAACTCATTAGTTAGTAAAGCTGCATTTTATGCAATCTGGTTACGAGATTCTAATGTTGTCGGAAAAAAGCCAAACACAACTATTTGCTCAATATTTATTGTATTTTCTAATCGTGCCTACTACTAGTGGAAATCGAGGCTACAGACACAAGCAAACAAGTGTAACGACGACTAATGGCGGTGAACAACTGAGAAATGAAATTGATGAGAGCTGATGAGAGAAAAACAAAGAGCGATCGTAACCGGACATATGCCGTGTAATTGTTGACCGAAGATCAGTTATGAATTATTTAATGGTTATCGTTGAATATATAGGATTTAAGGCTTAACTGAGTTTTGTTTCGTAGGAGTTTATTTATTTAAGGGCGTTGTAGTATAGAAAAATTTAAAAAATATTTAATGAAACAAGTAAAAAAGAATTAAATTGGTTTCTGTTATGTGCAGTTGTCAGGATAGGTGTAGGTACCCTAATTTTTGTAAAAAATTTTATGAATTTTAAACATAAATTTGTTGCAATAATAATTCACGTTTTTTACATTAATTTTTTTAATTTATTTTTATTTTGTAATAAAATAAATAAAAATTTTTAATTTATGCCATAAAACAAAAGAAAAATAAAGAACTAAAGAACACTTACTGGTGACTATAGTTTTGCATTTCAAAAATCTTGATATGCGCTCACGAAGGAAATGGTAAACAAGAATTGAAATTCAAAGACCCAAAAAATTGTAAGTAAGGTTTAAGTACACCTTAAGGAAGAGTATTTCGCCTGTGGGGAGTTTGGTAGATAAATGACGTTTTCTTCATTGGCCAACACTCAGAGGATGACCCCTACTCATGCAGTGCAGTGTTCAGGCTTTTTAAGAAAGGGGAAAGAGGGAGGGAAGATGCAAATGGTAAGGAAACGAGTTGCTGCTGGTGATTACAAAATGGCCAGTGCTATACCATCACCATTAGACAGTCTACTGCAATCGTCTCCCAGAAGCCCACAGTTTCTCACACCACCTATGTATGCTGTGTGTGTTAATTTTATACAGAAGTGGTGGAACCTAAAGTTTAAAGTCGAATCCGAACGACAGATTTTTTAGAAACAAGAAGAGAAAGAGTTAAAAGTGCCGAAAAAATACTTTTTGTATTTTTATATTTTTGATGTCTGGCCTGGGACACGAACCCTGGCTTTACGTCCACGACTAGACCACGGAAATAATAACACGGTGCGACAGTAAAAATACATACGAGTAACTACATAGTCCATGTTATTCAGTTAGTTGAGTAGAACTCTAAAATAATTTTTTTAATTTTTCTAACCCTACAAACTTGTTTTATTTGACTAAAACAGTTTTTCTGACTTTACGCACACATTTCTAAATTACTCAAACAATTCTGATCCGATTTTCAAAACTTAAATCTTCTTGGAAAGGGGAGAGATGGATCTTTAAGAAGGTATACATATGTTTATTATTCGCCTTAATATTCTATGAGATTTCATCAGGTAAACTAGGGAAATTGGAATTGTTTTCATATTTTTTCAAGTTTGGCCATTCATAGTAGCAAAATTTATTCTCTTATGAAGAGATTGAGTTATCATTTGATAAAATTATATAAAAAGTACCGTTGTTATTATATAATAGTCGTGTTATATTTTCTATATATGCCATCAAAATATCATCAAATGAACTTTTAGTTCATAAATTTTCAGAATTTTTGATGGATCTTGATTGTTTATCACAAAATGTATCAATTTCACGAATTATGAAAAAATATTTCTATAGTGACTTCCTCTCAGTAGATTTCGGGCAAAAAGTCTGAGAGTAAATCAAGTTGCCATGAAAAGTTCCTCAAACTCTGTAGTTCGGAATAGACTTTAGATTGCACTTAAGGAGCAAGGCCACCTCAAGTAAAAGATTCATACATGAGTGGTATGAGAAGCTTTGTCATAATCCTGACTAAAGGATTATAGTGACCAATTAAGAGGAGCCAATCAATTTTATAAAAGCTCACTAATGAGTGGCATGTAAAGTTTCTCAAAAATCTGTCGTTCGGAGTCAACTTTAAACTGTAGGTCCTGTCACTCATGTATAAAATTAACACACGCAACATAAGTGGTGTGAGAAGGTAGGTCGCAATCCTGACTGATGGGTTGTAATGACCAATTATGTATGTACATATGTGTTTACTAATGGCATCTATCCATACTAAGTAACATAATGCAACAGTTTTAAATAAAATTATATTCCGATGACTCTTAACAATTCCTATGAATTCATTTTGAATACATTAATGCGGCACATTCATTGATTTCTGAAACAAAAATTAAAATAATTAATAAAATTTATTTTATTAACTTTTTGTTCCTCACCTGTTTTTGAAGATTAATTTTACTCTTTAAAGTCTGTTCTGAATAATATTCATTAAAAAACAATTCTGAATTGTAATTTAATTTAAATGAATTTAATTTTTTTTTATGTCATCACACATACATATATACATACATACATACGACTGAAGCAAAAGTGTAAAATTTTACAATAATACGCACAATTATTTTCTTTTTATGAAAAATTACACTCACCTACATTGATTTGAAAAAGAAAAAGGAAAATTTCAAAAAGAAGAAAAAAGAAAAGATAAAAATAGTCGAGTAGCTTACTTACACATGCAATACGTACTAGTATTTAAAAGAAAGAAAATATTTGTAAAAAAAAAGTTGGTTTAAATCCGTTTGGCTACAAGTTGAGTTTAACAAATTCAAGACAGATACACAGACAAAATAAAAATAAAAACAAAAATAAAATGCATGCAACTTAATGCTGCAAGTACACATCCATATGCTCGTAGTAGACAAATACTCGTAATAAACCTGTCCATCAACTTTTTCTCCAAGACATTTTTTTTCTTCTTTTTCGCTGAAATCTTTATCTTTAAACAACTTTTAACGGACGCACTTGTAAATTACAAAAACAAATATAAAAATATGAGCAAAATAAATCCTAAAAAAAGTTTATTGAGAAAGAAAAATAAGAAATAAATTAAAAATAGAAATGAGAAAAATTGGTCATCAAATAAATAATAAACAAACGAACAAACAGACAAACAAACAAGATAATGTTGAAATACAGCCTTCGGTATGAAAGAGAAATGCCGCAATGGTGGCAGGGACACTAACCACCAAAATGTGGAATTGAAATGTAAAAACGCTGTACCAATTTAATTTATTTTTTTTATTTCTACAAAAAGAAAAAAACCGTTGTGAAGCAGGAATTTCGAACCGAGTTCGCGTTAACAAAACCACATAAAACGATTGCTGTAGAACTACCCAATAATTACAAGCAGCAAATTCAGATTTTGTGCCAATTTTTTTTATTTTTTGTTTACCTACACAACTTAAACAATTTTTAACTAAATTTAGTTTTTATTTGATTGCCAAACATGTTGTTAAATACTAATACTTAATACTAAATACTATACTATACTATGGTTAATTGATCACCGTAGTCTAGTAGGTAGAGGTTATTAGACTGAAAGGCCTGTTTAAACTACAGGTCACACATCAAAACGAAAATATGAAAATATTTCTATGGCAATTTCCTCCAAGCAGATTTCTGGCAAAAACTCTGAGATTAAATAATATTGCCACAAAAAGTTTACTAAAATTCTGACTGTAGGTCCCATGTATAAAACTAACGCTCACAACATAAGTGGTATGAGAAGTTAGTTTGTAATCCCTACTGACAGGATGTTTGTATATTAAAATCAAGCCATAATGCTATATAATGCCTGTTTGCTGATTATTACAAAGAAGGTCGACTGATTAACCACGACATTCCAACTCGACGTATTTAAAAAGTTGCTGTTTTACGATGTGTGCGTCTAAGACGCTTTTGTGAATTTAATTGTTTGCAACATTTCATAATTCAACAATTTAACGTTAAATTTAAACTTTAAACAATATGCTCCCGTAGTATTGAAAGTGTCAAAAAACACGTTTAAGTTGCAACAGGAGTAAGAAATAATTCGATGAACAATACCATGCATACTTTTTATAAGGCCTAGTTGTTATACTGATAATAACTATTCAGCCATTTATCAATAAATCCTTAACTTTCAATCATTCTGATATCTTCAAGACACTGTGGATTTCAATACATTCATCCATGGTTAATTATGTTCTGTTGGTAAATTGACGGAGTGTCGATCTATAACGTAAAAGTTATTTTGTAGCTTCCTTCATAGAACCTGCATAAGTCGCTATGATGTATCCTCAACCTCTGGGTGTGTGTACCCAACGGCTAGTGCCTTGTAATGACTGATTTGGGTTCCAAAAACTCTATTATGTTAGCCTTTGAATGTGCCTCAGCCTGCATATACATATTATATGAGGGTGACCATATAGTGTCTTGTTATCTCTTCTAGTAATACTCGGCATTCTAGGGCAATCTCAGTAAATATGTATGCGCATAGTCCTTAGAGTCATTATTTCAGTCTGAATAGTTGGACTACAGTAATCGAGTAGTCTAAGGGATACTCTAAGATGCATCTGTTCTGCCTTTGTTCCGTAATTATTGTCACGTCATTTCCAATTGGTCAATTCACACAAGCCGTTGTATCGTTGTATTCATTGTATTGTTGGACAATTATATGCTTATATGTGTATGCTTGTTGTTGATAATTTTCATGAAGAAATCCGGGACACTTATACACAAATTTTTCATATGTTTTTAAAAGTTGTATTGGTTTCGTGCTAACAAATTATTTGAATGCCAATAAAATACGTATGGAATACGAAATACACAATACAGCTTAGCATTAAGCGTTCACAAACGACCAAATGTATTCAATACAATATACACGATACAAAGTCGTGTAAATTGCCCCTAATGAATATCTTATATTGTTATTAAAAAACTTGTAGTTTATAGCTTTAATTTCATAATTTTCGCAGCTAATTCGGTAAAAAAGGATGTAGCAAAGTGAAGCATTCGCATTTAGCTGTCCTCAATATGTTTCCTTATGTATCCAATTGTGAAGTCGCCGTAGTCTAGTAAGTCAGGCATCAAAACGAAAATATGAAAAAATATTTATTTGGCGACTTCCTCTCAGAAGATTTCTTGCAAAAACTCTGAGAGTAAATAAATTTGTCATGAAAAGCTTCTCAACAATCTATCGTCCGGAATCGACTTTAAACTGTAGGTCCCACCTAGGGCTGCCAAATAGGATTGATTTTTAAAAATCCCGGGATTCGGGATTTTGTAATCCCGAACTCGAAATCCCGGGATATTTCGGGATAATTCGGGATCCAAAAATACCCAAAATTACGCGATAAAAATGAAAAAAATGCATTTTGTTAAAAACATTTATATTCCTTTTATATGAGAATTCTATGTCATCAAAAATAAAATATTAAAAAAGCAAGACAAAAAATAATGAAAAATCGTAAACTAACAAAAATAAAAATTATTCATACGTACGCAAATGCATTAGTTTTAAAAAATTATTTGGATTCCAACAAAAATATTAAACCATCTAACTTGTGATCTGACCTTTTGCTGGGTCAAAATACATATTAATTCACAATATCGAAAATCATGGAACAAGTTTTTAAAAATCCCGAGGTTCGGGGTTTGTGAATGCCGAAAATTCCACGCGACATAAGTGGTGTGAGAATCTAGGTCATAATCATGACTGAGGGGTTGTAAGGGCCAATTATGTATGTATGGCCCTAATTGCGCAGTTTAGTTAGCAATAGGTTGCTGTTTCTAAAATTTTATTTTATTATAGAATCTTTTTTTTTATGCCAAAGAGAATAATATCGCTTTTATTTATTTTTTTTAATGTTGTAAGTTATGTTATTAGTTTCTGTATGTTTTTCGTCTCATTTGAATTTATAAGAAAATTATCACAAAACTTTTAGAATTCAAGTTAATCGGGTCAAATTAAAATGTTTATTTAAATTTACTCGATAATAAATACCAACAACAATATGTGCATATGATATTGTGAAAACTATAAGAAAAAGTAAAAATAAATAAAAAGCAAGTAAAAAGCAATACAAACATTATTTTTAATATCATTAAAACTTTATAGAGCACATCAATCAATAAAGTTAAGACAGAAAAAAAAAAATAAATTTTGAAATTTTAATTTTTTTGCCTTTTTTTTATTTTTTATAAATGAAACAGTTTTTATTGTACATTTTGCATCACATCACTAAAAAAAGAAGAAAATAAAGTGTATTCACACGATATACTATTTGTGTGAATTGCATGTTTTATTATTAGATTAAAATAAAAGTAACAACAAAAACAGCTACAGAAAAAAAAGAAAAAATTTAAGAAAAAGAAGAAGACGAAGAAAGAAATCATTATCGCTGTTTATCTTTGGAATACAAAAACTACTGGAATACCTGATACAAAAAAAAAAAAGAGTTTCAACTGCTACCATACAACAACATACGAGTACAATACAATAACAACAGCAGCCCAAAAAAACACAAAAATACAGAATTTTTGTTGTTGTTGTTTTAAAAATATCATTATTAATTTAGTTGTTGTTGTTGCTGCTGTTTTAAATTATACTCCACTTGTTTCACTGGCTTGGATTAACAAATATTCGTTGTTATTGTAGTGTTTTCATTAACATTCTTCATACGTAGACTCTCGTACGTTTACAGGCGGGTACGTCCATACATATGTTCATATCTGTGTATTCTTACGATGCTGCATATTAAAGGTAAGTTTAAAAACAAAAAACAAAAAAAAAACGTAAGAAAAACAAAAACAAAAGCAAATATTAAAAAAAAAAATTGTACATTTTTTTTATAACTTTGAGAAAGTTGCTTAAATTCTTCTCTTGTAGTAGTAGTAGTTGGTTGAATACCAAATTAATGTGTTTCTTTCTTTTAATGTTTTTAAATAAAAAACTAAAAAAATAAACGAATAAAAATTCGTGAAATGAATAAAAAAAATAAACTGTTTAGAGAACAAGAATTGGCAAGTTGTCAACCTGTCAACCTGTGCATAAATTCAGTTTATAAATGCCTACGATTAACCTCTTATTCCAATTAGTGTTATCGATCGCATTATTTCAAAATGCTCAAATTTAATTGCAATACATTACATGGAAGCAAAGAGCTGCAATGAAAATATCCTGTTTGGTTCTATTAAGTCATCTGTTTGCAATTACGAGTTCGATGTTCTCCAATTGTTGGAGGATCTTCTTTACGTTCTGCTGTCTTAAGATACAATCCGGTGTCTAAATAGACCATTACCAATCCTGCGCCAGACTGTCCTACTTTTAATTCTTTTAATATTTTTTTTTTAATTTCTTATAAATACATACATACATACATACATAATTGGTCATTACAACCCTTCAGTCAGGATTACGACCTAGCTTCTCACACCACTTATGTTGTTAATTTTATACATGAGTGGCGGGACCTACAGTTTAAAGTCGACTCCGAACGATATTTTTTGAGAAGCTTTCCATGGCAATTTTTACTCTCAGAGTCTTTGAAATCTGCTGAGAGGAAGTCGCCGAAGAAATATTTTTCGTTTTGATGTCTGCTCTGGGATTCGAACCCGGACCTTTCGTCTAATAAGCCAACACACTACCCACTAGACCATAACATGCCGTTAATAAATGCTTATAAATGAATATTTGATGTGACTAACCTGTATATGGAGAATTCAAAAATATCGTAATGTGAGCTAATATCTTGAAAACCTATGCAATACAATCAATCCATTTTGAGCGCCGAGGTAGTTTAGAACCTCGAGCAAATCATTCAGAAGCTATGTGATAACGCGGCTGTTTACAACACAATAGAGTACAATACGTTGCTAGATTGCTTACACCATTTTACTCACTCAATAAGTATTTACCAGCTCAATACAGGCTGGTATGCTAACATAGTCTTGAATTTACTTATCGAATCTGTTCTCCATCTTTTCTTTTGCATTTGTGTATGTAGTTTTTTGAAAGTTATAACTAAAATTTCTTCTTATGTTAGGGAGTTTTCTTCCCATGGACTGCCTTTTACCTCTTCTTATGTTTTTCGAAACATGCATTCGGCGGGTCTATAGATTTGTGTCGAATACTGTTTCTTTTGGTCTTATTTATTACCGCTCTTATATTCCTTACTTTAGTGGTTCGGTTCGTATTCAGATATCAGTGTTATGTTCAATTTCGCAGTGGCTTTTATTTTTCTATTTATGACAGTGAACAACTACTTCTTCGGTTGTACTGAATTGAATTTGATATATCAAGACAAGTCTATAATGACGATTATTATGTGTGTCTCCAGTTTACTTTATTATTTTAGTTAAGTGAAGAGTGTGAGTTGGGTTAGAAAAACTTAGGTTAGGTTAGGTTATTCACATTCAGTATTTTGTGAGATCTAGTTTTTTAGATCACTGAATTCTAATTTCTGCACGATATAAGATCACAGTTAGTGGTATTTGCCGTCCTTCGTTGTAGGTAAAGTACTGACGGTCTAAACTTTTGCAGATAATGTTGCGAACATCCACTTTTATGCCATATTTTATGCTATAATTACTGCATCTTTAGCACCATTTATTGCCAACTCAATACTTAATATCGTAATGGCATACAATATAAGCGAAATATGTACTGTATTCAAGCCAATTGTTTCTAACAAAATTTTCAAATTTAACCAATGAATGACGTCGTAATTAATAGATTTGTTAAACATTTCCTTGCCAATTAATAATTAAACAATGCATTACTTAAAACGCTTTTAATGTGCTATTGAGCATTTTTATTTTTGTTTTTTTTTCTTGCATTTAAAATTATTTAACTTTTATTGCCAACATTAAAATGCAAAATGTTGTAGACAAGTTCATTAACCCCTTGCTAATAGACGATGTTCATCAATTATTTTCATTATGCATAGGAAATCGATGATAACCTAAAATGAAAATCCGGTCAATTACTTAATACAACACATAGAAGAAGAAGAAGAAGAAAATCAAAGCATTATCCAAGGCATCCAGTATATAAAAGGTACAATTCCATTATTGTCTGGATACCACTTTCTTTATTTCTGTCTCTGTGTATGACTTCATTTTTTAACTGCTTGCAATTGCCTTGTCTTTTTAACATTTCTTTTCTTCTCTCTCTCTCTCACTCTATTTAAGAGGAAAGTATTGAAGCGATAAGCAAAAAAAAAAAAAAAAAAATAGTAAAAAAATTTTATAAAAGAAAAGCAATTGTAGTTGCATTGGCCTTAACTTAAGTCTTAGGTTAGAAGCAGAAACTACTACGTGCCAGAGTGTGGTCTGGTTTGTTTCATTAAATGAATACATTCACCTCCGTTTTGTGAACCCAACATGTTGGAGGACAAACAAAATAAATTTGGAAATAAAAACAAATGGGAGGAATAATAAAAAAAAAAAAATAATAAAAAAAGCCATAAAAGAAATACAATTACGAGATCATTTTCGCGCAGTTTTTTTTTTGTGAATTTTTTAATTTTTTTGTTTTTATTGCAAAAATGAAAGTGAAAGCCTTTTTATTGATTTTATTTTAAAGCGTCTTTCCGTTTTGTTTTAATGCGAGTCTCTGAAGAGAGTTTTTATTATTCAGTTCGCTTTCAGTAGTACACTATCCACTGGAAGTCTGGGTGCAAACTATGCATATGCAATGGGCGTTATTATTGTAAACCATTTGAGTCTATGGAGTATGTAGTATTTTTATGTTTGTGGATTTACCTACAATGTAATATAAAAAAATGTGTGCACGCAAGTGGAAATGTTTTTTTAATAAGCAAAATACTTTATTTAAAAAATAAAATACTTTATTTATAAAACAATTAAGTTTTAATAAAAATAGTAAATATTAGAACCTAAACTAAGCTAAGAAATTAATATAATACTACGACTACATTTCGATGTAATTTTTTAGCGCTTGTTTCGCTTCTTAAATTAATGCAGCTTGAAAGATAATTTTATTTTCGTAAAAGGAGCAATTAAGGCTACAATTCGGCGCCTCCATTCTATTATGTTCTAAGTACACTTAGACATTTAATGTTCTTGCATTTTAAAATTCTGCGTTCTCTAACTTAAATACAATCAATCAAAATTTAGTTAAGATTCTCCGATCCGTTCTGAAGTTATAGGGAAAAATCTACTTAGAATACGTATATAGTCGTAAAAGTTTTCCATTCTAAAATGTAGTAAACAGACTTAGAGTACTTTTGCTAGGAAATTTTTAAATTGTCTTGAAATCTAAGTTGACTTAGAATGTTATTAAATCTTTTCTATGTGTAACGTTGTGTTTTTCTATGTGTACTTGATATGCTCCGTGTGCTTTTTTCAGTGTTTGGAAGTGTATGCTTTACATACATAACATAATTGGTCATTACAACCCTTCAATCAGAATTACTGACCTAGTTTCTCACACTACTTATGTTGTGTGTGTTAATTTTACACATAAGTGGCGGGACCTACAGTTTAAAGTCGACTCCAAACGACAGATTTTTTGAGAAACTTTTCACAGGCAATTTTATTTACTCTCAGAGTTTTTGCCAGAAATCTGCTGAGAAGAAATCGCCTGAGAAAATACTTTTTGTATTTTGTTTTGATGTATGGCCTGGGACTCGAACCCTGGCTTTACGTCGAATAAGCCAACACACTACCTACTAGACCACGGCGACTTCATATAAGTGTATGTTTTAGTTTGGAAAAAAAAAACAAATAGACCTATCAAAAACATTACTAAGTACACTTGGACGACCAATCGTCAATATTTTCTTCGTGCTAAAACATTCAATGTCATTTTTAGCTAGGATCCAATCAATTAAAATTTTTAATTCAGAAACTACAGTTAACTTGCGACTAACGTTAACTAATTTTTAACAAGGCAGTTCACTTTTTCGAGTGTGTTCACTTGATCGAGTACTCAAACTTAAAGCAAAAAATTTCTCTATTTACTATAAAAAATGATATTTTAATAGGAAATCATCGGTTTCGTCTTTGTCCGAAACAAAATTTAAAATACTTGTCCAGCAATTTTTAAAATTTGTTGCGAAATTCTACTTCCATGCTGAGTCCAAAAGATTAATTACATCTTTATAGTTAACATCTTAATAGAATTTAGTAATTCAGTTTTGTTATTTTAAAAATATTCTGGTCTATGGGCTGAATTAACATGTGGTGTAGGGTGGCAAAAATATTGTACAATTGAATCCGTCATCAGAAATCAATTGGGATTCAGCCGGATGTGAAGGAGCATGATGTTTATTAACAGAAGAGCGTTTACAGGTCGCTCCTTTTTAGTCAAGAACTCAGTAACCTAAGTCCAAAAATTATAACAAAGTTTTCAGTTTTAAATTTGTCAGTTGAAGTCTACCCCTTTAACAAAACATTTATGAAACTAGTCATAAAAAATTTTACATATCATCCATCCTGACTTGGAGAATTTGTAATTCACTGGACAAGTAGTCGTTTTAGATTTGTCGATTAATAGTAATGAAGTTTAGTTTGTCAGTCCCCGACGCATTTGAACAACCCGTTAAAGTTAATCGTTGCTTTTCCATCTTTGCGCTTGAAGCACTTTTCACCAGTGATGACAAATATCTTTTATATAGCAACTGCTTCCAATATAAACCGAACTCATCATTTTCTTTAATTCAATCGTGAATTTCGAAAGATTTCACAATTTAGAAACAAATTAAAAACCAAAACATGTATAAAAAAAGATGTTCACGTTTTAGAGCTTTTAGATTTTGCTCACGTTTTAGAATACTCTGTGGAAAAATAAATTTGTTCACGTTTCTGAGACTTTCACACATTCGAGTGTTAACGTTTTCGCGAGTTCACTGTACTATATTTCTATTATAAACTTTACTAAAATTCTTATATAGTTTAGGAGATATCGCGTAAAAACTTTGAGATCTCATAACTCAAAACACACTTTTTCGACTTCGACACTTTTATAGAACGGAGGCGATGAATTGATACTACAGTGGTTTAATATTAGTCAGATTCAATACCAATAAACTAAAAAAATTATATTTGAGGAGATTTTACTATTAAAAAAAAAATTCGTTAGACTATAATGAACTTTCTTCATACAAGTATTTTTAAAAATTAGACTATTCATTAACAGGAGAATTTCTACACAATTTAAGGCTCTCATATTGGCTACATTAATGAAACACTGATTAGTCAACATACATTGATTCAAACATTTGTTCGTACACCAATCAGGTGGACACTAGTTATACAATGTTTTTTGAAATCTACTCATTAGTACTGAATGGAATAAAATTTATTTTAAAAAATATAAAAAACACAGAAACCTATTCAAACTGATAAAAAACAATCAAAATAACTACAATATACGACTAAATAAAAAGAAATTTAAATACACCCGGCTAATGACATAGTTGTTGAGTAACTCTCAAAAATATTTTTTTTATATATCTCGAATCCTCCAAACTTTTTATTTGACAGGAACTGTTTTCTTTTTACCTTACGCACAAATTTCTGGATTACTCAAACATTTCTGTCCCAATTTCCAAATAAGTATATCTATTATTCGACTTAATACCCATCAAAAATTCTGAAAATTTTTGAACTAAAAGTTCATTTGATGAGATGATATATAAAAAATATATAACACGACTGTTATACTATTTAAATAACTACTACCGGTAATTTTTAATCTCTTCACAAGAGAACAGACATTAAGAATATTATCACTTATCCTATATTTTTTTTTATTAAAGTTTGCTACTATGAATGGACAAACTTGAAAAAATATGAAAAAAAAAATCGAATTTTCCAAGTTTACCTCATTAAATATCACAGCGTATTAATTCGAATAATCGATATATGTATACCGTTTTAAAAGTTTATACTGGGGATGCCAATCGGGAAATCTCGAATCTCGAAATCCCGGGATTTTGTGAATCCCGAAAAAAAAGGATTTTTAAAATCTTGTCCTTGGATTTTTAAAAGCTTCTCCCGGGATTTTTCGAGATTTTCGGGATTTTCGGGATTGTGAATTCATATGTATTTTGACCCTATAAAAGGTCCTGAAAAAAATTCTATATCACTTATAATAGCATCTCAGATGAAGAAAACCCTACTTCCATTGATAAAAAGTTGTTTGATGCCATCGAAGAAGGCAAAATGTCTATAAAAGGAATTAATAGGGTAACTGATTTAGATACTCAACTGTCCAAAGGAATAGATTTATTTAGATCACGGGGTAGTAGAGGTGAATATTTACAAGTTGCATACAGCTATCTTGGAACTACTTTACCAAGAAATGTTGATTGCGAGAAGTGTTTTTCAACGGCAGAGTATGTTGACAATAAAATTCGTTCAAGTTTATCAGGAATGGAATCCAAACAATTTTTTTTAAACTAATGCATAATTTTCATTTTTGTTAATTTACGCTTTTTTGTTACTTTTTGTCTTACTGTTTTAATATTTTATTTTCAATGACATATAATTCTGATATACATACATAATTGGAATACAAATGATTTTGTTAACAAAATATTTTTATTATTAAGAGAAAATCACGATTTTCCCCATGATTTTTCGAGATTTTTGGATCCCGAATTATCCCGAAATATTTAAAAATAGATCTCGCTTGGCATTCCTAGTTTATACCCTTTCCAACAAAATTTAAATTTTGGAAATCGAGTCGATAATGTTTGAGTAATCGAGAAATTTGAACGTAAAGTAAAAGAAAAACAAAATTTTTTGTTAAATAAAACAAGTTTGGAGGGTTTAAGAAATATAAAAAAGGATATTTTTGAGTTCTACTCAACTAACTGAAGTAAATATTCTTCCAAACGGTTTTTCATAGAAAAGTCGCATTTGCTGACTAGTTATTGTGTGCTATAAAATATATAAAATATGAAATGGAAATCGTTTATGAAATTCGTTCAAATTCCAAATACTATCAAGTATTTGTAATCAGCAGAATACATGGTTAAATGTATGACTTACAGGCTAGACTGTTTGAATAAATCACTGACATTTCATTTTTTTTTTTTTTTTGTGGCTTTGTCCGACTGATGAATGCATAACGAAATAGAAAGTTTATTAAGCGAATGCAAGTTGTTTTCATCACTTTTATTTTGTTAATCAGTTCTTTTTTTTATTTCTCTCTCTTATTAATAACGTATTATTTTTAATAAATACTCGTAGTCTGTGTCTTCTTGTCTTTTGTTCCGTTGGATGATTTTCCAAATTTTAAGCAAGAAAATTAAGCTCATTTTATAGATATTTTTTGTTATTATCTGTTATTGTGTTTTTTTTTTTCTTTTTCGTTACAATATTTTTATTATTATTATTAAAATTCGTAGCCCTATATCAAATTATATAATGTACATACATGAACATAAAGGACTTCTTAACGCATTAACGCCGAATGGGTAGAAAAATATCCAAAAAAGTAAGTTTTTTTTTAAAAAATTCGATCTTGACAAAATTAAACAAGAGTCCAAAACTGCTTTAAGAACGAATAAAGAAGACATAGAACGGCTTAAAAAAAATTTGTAAGGCATGATATTCACATATTTTGGATGACAGCAAAAAGGTCAAAGATTGCGAATTTTTCAAAATTAAAATTTTGTAGAAATGTATGAATATGTATGGATAATATCCTCAGAAAAACCTTTAGATGCCAAGTAATATTATACGATGAAAATACTTTTCTCCTTACCTAAGCTACAGGTGCGATTAAATGATTTGGGTATAAAAATACCGACTTAGGCATTGGTATGAAAAATTGTTCAAAAAACTTTTAAAAATGAATTTCAAATAGAAATTTAAAATCATTTATTTTTTTATATTTTTGGGAGTTCCGGACTGAAATTGTGCAAAAAATCCCTTGGATGCAAATTCAAACCGTATTTTGTACAACCGTACTCTGTTTTCTCCCGACATTTCTCACAACAACCGCGTTTTCCAATTTCATCAATCATATGGTCAAATTTGTTAGTGTTTTTTCTTGAATTTTAACAACGCTTCAACAATGTTAACCAAGGCAACATCCCCTGCACAAGCAGTGTCTGCGTCAATAGCGTTAGTGAGTAATGCCCAATACCACTTTTTTCTGCGGACTCGCATACGATAATTGTTGGCGCCATTATCGAATAAGTCAACTCCACTCATTCGCTGATTATATGCATGTATTATGTATGGTTGTTCAACGACAGCCATCATGCTATGTTTACGGTCATATCTTTTGGTTTTGCACATCGGCTCTTCACCTAAAAAATTAGACATCACAGTCACCACCTTCAGATAAGATTTAAAATATATACATAGGGTATAACATGATAATAAATATGAGTGCAGGTAATTACCGAATTATCGTTCGATATTTATTATTGTTATTTTTGACAAACCAAAAAACTGATGAACCCCGCTGTTCTTTTTTCATAAATTTAATATCATCCTGCAATGCAATTATCTTGAACAGTACCTGATGCAAAATAACCTTTTCGAGATAAGGTAAGGTTAGGTTAGTGGACGTGCATCTGTCGGTCAAGACAAGTACAGTACCCTGAGGTCGAAATTGGGCCATTGTACATTGTCCTTAATGGGGGGAGGATGGATATAGAGGACATAGGAATGTAGGTAAGGGGAGGGAGAATGGGAAATTTTCGAGATAATGTCCGTAATAAATTATGGCTTGTACAAAAGTTGTCGAATGTAATATTATACTGATTTGGATTTGAAATACAGGTATCCCTCGTATAACGCGGTACTTCTACAACGCGTTTTCGGTATAGCAAAATTTCAACTTATATAACGCGTCTTCTTGCTAGTGCCCTGTTACAAAATCGAAAAACAGAAAAAAAGCAAACAAAGGCTGATAACTGATTTCACTGGAAGAACGTCCAAGAAAATGTTTTATCAAATGACGAAAACTTTTTCAATGAAATTTTTACTGATGAAGTTATACGCTCACTATTTCGACGTTATATAATATAAGTGACACAAACTAGTGAATATTTATGTTTTCGGATTGTTTTTTCTTAATATGTTTTTTTAATTTTTTTTAATAAAGTTTGAATAATGATCTTGAGTTGTAAACGTACATCCATCTTTAGTTTAGTACTGCTTTTATTTTGAAAAAAAATTTTATTGGAACATAACCCTTAAATTTATATGAAAGCTAAGTCTTCTATAACGCGAATTACATAACGCGAAATTTTCCTGGAAAGTATCCATCGCGTTCCACGAGGGACACCTGTATTCTCTAATAGTCGCAGTATCACGTGTTCTCCAAGGCCGTAGTTAGCATTATTTTTGCCAGAAGCGCAAGCATATGGGATAAAGGAATAACTGTATCCTGGCATAGAAGCCAAAGTACATGTAGCCAAATCGCATTGGTTTGCGCTTTTTGTACATCTTTAGTGAATAGCGGAAATAATATGCTACCATCTGCTTATCCACAGAAAGACTATGAGAAAATATGCCAAATTGCATGAATTTTTTATTCAGTGCACTGTTTAATAGAGTAAGTTTGGCAAATTTATCATTCTTGTCAAGATTAATATTGTCACAAACGTGTATATTTTCAATAAAACTCTCCAAAGTAGCTTAACTATGTTGTTTAACTGTCATATAATAAAGAAAAAAATTGTTATTTTAGAATACACTTATGCCGAAGTGGGTGCCCTAAAAACGCCCTCACGGTACTTAAAAAAAATAAAAATATTCATATCAATACAATTACTCCAAATACTATTTTTGGCAAGTTTCATCGAAATTGGACCGCGGATTCTGGAGTCAGGCGTTGATGGGATTAAAATCTTTATCGAGTTGCGGTTGAAAGGAGTTAAATTTATATTGAATTTCTGAAATAAAACTAAAATCATCTTGACTTTGATCCGAAATTGAATTTTACAACAAATTTGTTTTATAATTACTTAACTTTTCAAATCGATTTTTATTTTTAAGAACCAAAAAAAATTTGGATCTTCAAGCCAATTTATTCGTAAACACTTGACAACTTCAATGTAAACGATTATTTCAGGTATACTTGTACTTTGTGATTAAAACGTAGATATGTCGCAATAAAATAATAACAACACCAACAGTTTCTATGTACAGAAATGTTGAATTTGTTGTAGAACAGATTAGAGTACGTACGAATTATGATAACAAAAGAAATTCGTTTTTAACCTTTTGTTACTTTAACTTGAGTTTTTTTATTTTGTTGTTGTTGTTTGTCAGTTTTGAAAATGAGTCATTAACGTTACGAATGACGTCGTATGTTGCCTGATATTAAACACTCCAGGCGCACTCCATAATAGTATGTGTTACGATGAGTAGTCTTTTGTCTTTTTTTTCATTCAACCTCAACATTTCTGTACCACCAGCGTACGAGTACGTGTTATGCAATACTATGTTTATTTCATTTAATTTTCTGTTGAAGTGTTTTAATTTCGTTTTTATTTTTTATTTTTTTTTTGTTTCTTGTTGACTTTCATTGATTCGTTTCGTAATCGTTTGTTGGTTTCTTTTAGATTGGGCCCGCTTTTGGGTATTTTCAAGTAAATTAATCATGAAGGCACTTTCAAGATGATGATCATTTAAGTTAAGTTTTTATTATTCGGTGAGGTGTTAAATTTAAGCTTTAAAGGCTTTTTTAAATGTGGGAAACGAAAGACTTAAGAAACAAACCTGAAAATGAGCTGCCAGTTGAAGAAAATAAAATCGTTTTACTGCCATATCGTAAATTGAAAGGAAAAAGAAGTCAATTGAACATCAACAAACTTAATTGCATTACAAAGAGTTTTATTACATAGTTTAATGAATGTTTCTCTCACTAGCGTTTACGATAACTATAAAACAACACTTTTTTTCAAATTTGCAAAGCTATCTGTACAACGTATCCCAATAGACTAGTCTTGGTATGTATTAGATTACAAGTGTAAAGGTAGTGGGTTCGATTTATATTATATTTATTTATATGAAGAAAAAATTGTGAATCATTGGAATTTATAATGAATGATATTGTTACAAATGAGTTTAAATAACTCCTACCACCAAACAAAGCTACATTTTAGAGAAGAAATGATGACGAATGATTTCATTTTTTTGGAACTATCTTTCTGATATTTTAACATAATGCGCTGCATAAACATTATTTATACTTACAATAATATGATTTTCATAATGTCCTCTAACGAAAAGAAGTTTTATTTTTTTTTGTCTGGAAATAAGCAAAAGAATTTTGTTTGGCCTTCGCTGTGCAATTCACTGAATAAGTGGCAACAAAAAGTATAAATTACATAGTCTGTTCAACATTTAAAATGAAAATACTATTAAAAACTTAATCACTAGTAGTAAAATTAGAATATTTAACTTAATTTTCAATTGATATAAGCGGACTTAAGAGAGCTTAATAAAATATTTATTATTGTTTCTTTAAAATGGAAACAAATGAATTGTTTTTATAATTGTGAAACACTAATATAAGATGGATTATGTACAAAAATTACACAACGACAATAATAAATAAATAATAAATAGCATAAGTAAATCTTGAAAGGCACCTAATATATTAAAAGATATTTATAAAATAGAAGTGATCTAATAAATGTGATAATACACGATATTTCTATTATAAAAACCAAAAACTTATTTACGCCTTTAAAATTTTTACTTTTATTCGAAATTTTGTTGCGTTATTCTAATCAATCCGAGTGTTCGTTTAATTAACACTTTTCAAAAAAATTTCACTTTTTAAAATACCAAATATAGTTCCATTAATCATTTATTATCTTTAAGAAATTAGTGAATTTTATGGTTTAATAAACATAAATAAATATAAATAAAAAAAGAAACTTTCGCCAAAACTATTCTTATTTGAAGGTCATTTTCCTTTTATGGTGTTAGATCACAATATTTTTTATCTGGCAACTTAACGACATTTTTATGAAATTTTTGTAGTTGCAGTTTTGTTTTTTGTTTCCTTCTAGTAAATTCGTATGTATTTGTTTGTGTAAACTTATATACTGTACCGTGTCTGCATATTGTTGTTGTCTGTTTATTTGGTTTGCTTATTTGTTATAACTCAAAATTCTCTTTCGGTATTGTATTGTATTGTATTCAACATCATATTTTATATTTGTTTAGTTTGTTTTAAGCGATTACAACTGTCGAACTTTTATAATTTGAACTTGTATTACTTTAATTATCTAAAAGTTGAAGTACAACAACACCATCTTGAAAAAAGCTCTATCAGGTTTTCCTTCTTTAACTTGAAGTTTCAATAAATTGAAGTTTTTTCTGGAAAATGCTGATTCAAACTGTACCTCATCAGTCAGGATTACGACCTAGCTTCTTACGCCACGTATGTTGTGTGTATTATTTTTATACGAGAGTGGCGGGACCTAAAGTTTAAAGTCCACTCTGACCGATAGATTTTTGAGAAACCATTTTAATTTCAATTTTATTTTCTCCGAGAATTTTTGCCAGAAATCTGCTGTGAGGAAGCCAACGAAGAAATAAATTTTTCACATTTTGTTTTGTAGGATATTGTCTGATCTAGGGCTTTAACCGTAGGTTCACGTCTTAATAAGCCTACTAGGCAACGATAAAAGCGAGCGAAGTACTAACATAATACTGATTTATGAAAACGAACTTTGATTATTTCCTATTTGACTGCATTTGATTGAGATTTCTTATTAAAGCTCATCATCTGTGTATACTTATCCATGGGAATATCTGCGACATAAACAAGTAGATCATTACTTACTATCTAATTATCGTGTGGGTCATCTATTTCATGGTTCAAATTTCGACCATCGGTTGTTTCCAATCTGGCAAATAAAATAAAAATATTATATCCATTGAACGTGATGAATCGATTAATGCTTTAGCAAAGTTGCTATTTCTTGGAGATTTTTTTTTCAAAACAAAGACAATTGGTCCGAAATTGCAAAATTTGCAAAAGAAAATTATTTGTTCGTATGAAGTTCATTTTTATCTTTCAAAATTTCCGTATTTTAGGTTGAGAAAAACCACACCTGTTGCCAAAGCAGCAATTACGTGTGACTGTTTGGAGCGACTTAGGAAACAAAGGCATCATTGGCCCATATTATTTAAAGATGAAGACGGCGCAACCGTTATGCCTATCGCATCATTATAACCAATTTTTTGTACTTTGTACCCGCCCTTCATGGTGTTGATATGAAAGATGTTTGGTTTCAAAGGATAGTTCAACTTGCCACACATCTCTTGCCATAATCGATTTATTTAATTTGCCGAATTAGGTACTGGGAGGACAGCCGCAGCAGACATATGAATAAAATAATCTTCGATTTCTAACCGGAACAATTTTACTTCACAACAGTGCACGGATAGGCAAGCGATCGTTGACAGTTTCGAAACGATTGCTGCTGGTACTTTTGCTGCTGTTCCTGTTGCTGCTACTGCTATTTATTTGTCGGTCCAACTTGTTCCTCTACCTTGCTGTCATCATTCCCGCCATTGTCGCCCTTGCCGTCACCGCCGCTGCCAAGCCTGCTGCATTGTTGTGTGTCTTCTTGTCTCGTTCGTTTTGTCCATTCTTAGCGTCACACCATGTGGCCAAAGCCTCGTCCGTGAGGGCGCTGTTCAACGGCGGTACTGTAAGTGTCGTTCTTTATGTTGATGTATGTTTATCGTTGTTGCTGTGGGTCACCAGTTCCGAACTGTTTGGAGTTCAACTGGTAGTAATCGATTTGATTACGAGGTCTGACCGGAGGCTTAATTCCGGTACCACGGGAGCCAGGAACCCCTGGAACCTCGGTTCGAGCCTGGCTGTTGGTGTGGCCCCTTTTAGGAACATCGTGGTGGCTGTGATTTGGACACAAATTGCGGGAATAGTCCGGGTAACCGAGTGCCGTGACCCAAAGATCGGAAGGAGATTTAGATAGGTTCCGCTCTTTACCAAGGGGGAAGTCATGTCTAAATACATGACTTCGAATTGGTACTCAGGTGTAACAGTCCGTTGCATTTGGGGGCATCGGAAGACGCATTGTATTTCACCCTGTGCGAAGAGCGCCGAGGGATTAGGTCTTTGCGGACAGGTACTCACGTAAAACCCATCGTAGTTGTACATCACAACAAAAAAAAAATAAATATATTTGCCAATATTTCAAATCAGTTTTATTGCATTTTTGATTTTAAACTTTTAAATAGCAAACCCTTTAGCATTATTTATAAAAAAGTATCCTAAAAAGTTAAATATTCTATTAAAGAATTTGAAACTTTTGAAACTCTTGAAAGTTTTTAAGTTTTATATTCGAGTTCATTATAAACGAGTTTGACTGTAGTTTTATTGCATTTTTGATTTTAAACTTTTTAAGTAGCACTCCCTTTAGTATTATTTATAAAAAAAATATCCTGAACATTTAAATATTCTTTTAAAGAATTTGAAACTCTTGAAAGTTCTTACATTCTTCAGTTTTACTTTAAATGTTTGCATAATAATCGCTATAAACAGGAATATTATGAAATTGTTAATAAGATAATGAGAATTATGAATTCTTTTTATTTCAATGCTTATGTAAATCAAGATTTCGTGGAAAGATGTCGTTGTATAGACATGGTTTTTGAAAATATTTCTATTTTTTTCATTTT
The DNA here is from genome assembly GCA_014635995.1 of Sarcophaga peregrina. Taxonomy (NCBI): domain Eukaryota; kingdom Metazoa; phylum Arthropoda; class Insecta; order Diptera; family Sarcophagidae; genus Sarcophaga; species Sarcophaga peregrina. Next base: position 57,350,649 of record CM025793.1, on the reverse strand, counting down.
AACTTCTTATTGAGAAAGATTTAAGCAACAGACTATGTATAATTTTTATAACTTTTTCTTCGAATGTGAATACGAAAAATTTTTAATAATTTTTTTATATTTTTTTTTATTTCATTTCAGCATGGCACGCGTAATTATTTTTATAAATAAATTTGAAAATATGTCGGAAATATTACAAATACACAGAACTCAAAGAAATTAAACAATTTTAATTAAAAACTGAAAAAAAGAATTTAAAATAAAATAATTAAATTTACAATTACGAGAGCTTAAATAAAAAATGCGTCGAAAACCTCAACGAAATTTAAATTTCATAAAAAATCTCAATACAGAAAACATAATGAATCATCGCAGACATCACTTACATTTGGGGATCTCCACCAGATGGCCTAATTTCAAAATACTGTCTACATTAATAACCATCATGGTGGCAATGGCAAGTGTTGTGGGTAAGTAAAACATTTTAAATTTGTTTCTAAACTAGCGGTAGTTGCTCTTTTAAGCGCCTATAAAGGGAAAGACATACTACGATATTTGTTAAAATTTCAAATCAACTATTTATTACTGAAACATTATCGCTAATTGCGTGTATTTTGTGACGTCAGCTAAGTTTACTTTTAGTTTGCAAGAGATAGAAAAGTAGTTTAAGTCTTACAATTATTATAAATTAAAAGATTTTTTATGTATTTTCACAATGGTTGCTTCATTGTTTGTTAGAATAACAATTCAATTTAAAATACGATACGCGATACACGATACACGTTACGTTACTTTGCCTGATTATGCTGCGGGTATGCCCCATTTAAACAATTTTATTTGAAAATTTATGCAGGGCGTTTCGTGAGCGATTTCGAAATTTTCACACCTACAACAATCAAATCGCTAATGATAGTATGCATTAAACATATCCGTATATGGTAGGTATATGAAAATGTACCTCCACTGCAGCGTTATTATGGTTTTAGATTTAAATGGATGTCTTCGCTGAATATTGTTTGAGAGCTAAAGTTTTAAAGTAATCAATTATATAAGCGAAACCTTCAGTGTCTCTGCTCATTCTAATGGATTACAACTTCCATTGAAAAGCTTTAAAAATAGAACGATCAAGACGACCTACTTAAAAGTATTAAAAATTTCCTATGTTTCTAACAAATCATGAATAGGCTAAATTGTTAAGCAGTTCCTTCATTCAAATAAAACAGTGTGTGTGTGTGTGATATATCATCGAAAGGTTTTGTTCATTTGGAAAGCCTATTGATGCCATTATGTGTGGCATTGGTCATTACAACCTTTCAGTCAGGATTAAGATCATAACATAACAAACAAACTGAATTTGATAGAAGGCATGGGCTAAGTTGGCTTTGAGAACCATTGTGGTATATGACTTAATCGCATACACTTGCGACTTCAGAAAACGTTGTTCTCCATGAAATATTGACCGATACCGCTGTCAGCTAATTTACAGCAAAATGTGATAATTTTTAATCTCATGTGGATTGGTAGCGTCACAAATTCAACAATTTTGTATGTTCTCATATCCATTCATCAAAAACTGGGCCTCATTGTGAAGGTATTTTTTGATGCTAACTGAATAACTGAAACTGAATAACGTTTATGAAAAAAATAGTTTCGTTGCCTTCTTAAAGAAGGTCGAATTAGTGATTTTCTTAAATTTTAATTTTGAGTTTCCAATATCTGTCTTGTTAGGTCGTATTAGCGGAAATATTTCTAAATGAATCTGTTGGTTAATAAGTTAGCAATCCAGTACATTTAGAGAGCTTGTTTTTAGAGAACTTTAAATAATTCTCAGTTTTAATACTAAAAGTTCTTTCTATGTTGTATCGATTAAATTTTGTTTGATTTGTTGGGGGTCTATAGACAACAGTAGGCATTATAAAACTGAATAAAGCAACAAATTGGACACGATCATTGTATTTGCCAGCAATATACTCTGAGTACTAACTCTTGTATCTTTAAATCTGTGCGTTCCACTGTTCTCGTTTATAGAAAAAAACTAAAAAATAAAATTATTTTTATAATTGTAAACGGCACTTGAATGATAAAATATTTAATGTACACTAGAGCCACGACTTGCATCGATTTGGGTTGTTTTGATTTTGAAATTTTGGTATACATAGAAGCCGAATTTGAAGTAATAGAAGAGGATGACATTAATGAACTTTTATTGTCTGACGATAAGGAGCTTGATTATGAAGGTTTATTATCCATTAATATTCAGCATGATGTTATGATAAGTGATAATATCTCAGAGGAAAAAATGAACAATCGCCAATATTTCCAAATCTATGCAATTAATTTCCCATGCATTGGAACGCGGGCTTAGCAGCATCTGTTGACCAAGCCATTTATTGTTACAAGGGAATATATCAGCAAAAAATTCTCCAAAAATTCAACAAACCTTAGATAGTTTTGATAACAAAACTGTAAGACAATATAATCAAATTGAGTGTTGTTGATTTGGATTTATTATCTGAAGATAACACCACATTAACTAAACAAAGCATGATTTCGTCTTTTTAAACTATTTTTTTTATAAATGAATTTGATTGATTTTTGTTAAGTTTTTTTTTTTTGTTGATTGTTTTGTTATCTAATATCATTCCTCCGAAATGAATCGATCGATTTTTATGAAATTTTTTTGTGCATATCGGGTAGGTCTGGCAATCAAACAACATCTATTTTACATATTCCTAAATGTTAAGAGGGCATAGCAAATCGTTAAAATTGAATATTTGGGTACATAAATATAAAATATGGTAGAAAAGTTCGTAGAGCCGATATCACCAAAAATGGGTGTGACAACCCTCCCCCTCCAAGTAATACCTACACCTCTTAAACTACTGAATCGATTTTAACGATTACTTTTTTGTTCAAAAGTTTATCAGGTTTAGATGGGTTTAAAAAGATCTTCGATATAGCAAAAAGTAGGCGTGACAAACCTTTAAAATTGAATATTTAGGGATACAGTGATCGTAGATGAATGCAATTTGGTGGGTAAGTTCGTAAAGTTGATATCGACAAAGTTGATACGCTAAAAATGGGCGTAGTAACCCTTCCCCTTTAAGAGATATCTATAAGTCGGCTAGTTCGATGCTTTAGTATTACATATGTACATATATAACATGTGTGTCTGTTAGTTTTTGTTTTGGAGCGAGGACAACAACTACCACTTCGTCAGCGCTACCCATGATTCGGACACCTTATTGTTATTTTTTTTAATGCCTCACCTAATTAACGTACTGACTTCGATTAAATTTTGTACTAGATAGATCTGCGTACCGTAGACCACATATAGTTTACGTTTTTCTTTTTAAGAAGTATTCAAAGGCGGTAGTAGAGCGTATTACAATAAATGTGTATTATGACCTTTTTTGGACAATAAAAAATAATTAATATAATAATTAAAAAAAAACATTTTCTGGAGTAAATAAAATAATGAGAAATGTTTTCACACTTCTTTTTTATCCGAAATATTAAGGTTTTTACATCATTTTTAATTCTAGGTCCCAATAAATTAAATTTGAATGCATTTGTATAGAAAAAGTTGATTTGCGGCTTTTCGATTTGCATTGCCAGTCTGCGGTCCTCATTAACGGCGCAACTAGGAGCTCTAGTGTACAATAATATTTACAATACTTACTAATTTATTTAAATTTGTCTTCTTTTTGTTCAATCCACATAAGAGGTTAAAAGTTTCGTTTACAAATATTTTGTTTTTCATTTTTGTATTTATTTGTTTAAATTTTTTTTGTTATTTTGTGATTGTGTAATCAATTTTTATTATTCATCGTTTTCAAAAATTAATACGAAATTACGCTTTTTTTGTTACAAAGTATGGAAATCAACATGGCTTTCGGAGTCATTAATTTTATTATTTTTTGTTTTTTTTTTTTTTAAATGCGTTAATGGCAAAAATATTTTAATTTAGTGTCTTTCGTTTACTAAACAATATGTGTTAGCATTATGACATTCATTTGAATAAAAGAAAACTAAACTAAAGATTATAATCAAATTGTTTAGCTCATTTACATTTTATAGTTAATAAAATAATAAATATTTAAGCACAATAGGAAAGAAAGTTATAGAACAATTGAATCCAATGAAAATTTTTAGTTATAATTAGTATCGAATGTAAAAGGACATAAGTTATGGCATAATTTTTCATATTTTTTAAATTTTTTGAGCTTTAATTCAGAAAAATTTAGATGCCCTTTTTTTAATTCGTTAGTATCGTTAACGTCAGTTATTTTAAATTAACTAAAAATAAGAGAAACTTTCAAACAGGACTTAAAATATTCAGAAACTTCACAATTCTGGCTTATTTATCATTTTTGATACATACGACTTCCCTAGGGAACCTTGTTTTCAAAGTTTTCAAAGATTTTGTGAAGTTCTATCGTAAATAATACATTATTTATGCTATTTGAGAAGGAATTAAAATTTAACTATTGGATGAAAATGAAGAGGTTGAATTATCTGTTCTTATTATTAATTGATCTAGTCGTAGTCTAGTATTAGACGTCAGACCAAGTTTCAAACCTCAGGCTAGACATTTTCAATATATAACGAAAGGTTGTAATGACCGATTATGTATGTATGTATGTACATATGTATGTAAAACTCCTGCTGCTAAAGGCTATGAAGTAGAAGAAGACAGAAAAACGGCTTATGAACTGACGAAAGTTTGGCAGCAGTGCGACAATAGGATGTTTATCGTCGAAGATGGTACTACTTGGAGCAGAGAATCGTATTCCTTAAGTAGTTTGGGAAGATTGCTAGCCACTGTTTCTTGAAAAGTTGTAGAGTCTTTCATACAGCTCTTCTCATATTTATCTCACTTGATGGATAAACGTTAGAAGAAAGGATTTCGCACTATGTTTTATTTTACAGATATTACAGATGATAACACTTCGATCAACGACATACGTATGAGATAACAGAATCATTCGCTTTGATAACGTCCTACTCTATTTAAACCTATTACGTCTTTTAAAAAAAATGAGCTGACAGTTTTTAATAATCCAAATAATTTTGTCGCCCTATATTAGAAACTAATTAAATTTTATGGTCGTTATAAATTTCGTAGTCCACAGTTTTAAAGTCAAGTACAAGCTACATGTGTAGCAAGCACTTACTGCTGTACTTGGTAGATCTGTATCTGGGAATCAGAGAGCATTGTTATTGACATAATCAATATTCTATTGCTACGGTAATAAGGAAAAAAGAGAGGAAGTAGGAAAGGGAGAATAAAAAAGCGGAGGAAAAACACAGACTAACAGGCACACAAGAGAGCGTAACTACACTACTGAAGACCTGGCACATTTCGACTAGCTCAAAATAAGTTAAATTGATTTTTTTATTAAATTTTTTTTTTATAAATTACCCGAAACTTTGTATCAATTATTAATTCAGTTGAAGTACAGGCATATAATCTTCAATAAAATATATATTTATTGAATTTCAAAAAGTTACCCATTTGTAGAATAAAGTGATCAAAAAAATTAGAACAAAAAGCATATGTCTAGATCGTAGCGGTTAAAGTTTATTAGGTTTATTAATGATTGTCTAAAGGCAAATATTTACATTTTGAAATATAAAAAAATATTTGCCCTGAATATTCTAAAAAATAAATTCTGAAATATGATTTTTAAACTTTAATTTATTAAATTTTAAATAATATTCCAAGTTAATCATTCTACTACTTGTATGCATGTTATTGTTGTAAATGAAGATGTTTTTTTTTAAGTAGAAATCAAAAGATATCTTTTAAATACCCGATGATTGCTTTAAAATAAAAATCAACAAACAGCCTTATTAAGTTAAACGGCAATAATGGTTTCTCTCTAGAAACCATGAATAGCAAATACAAAATCGTTGATGTTGTTATTGGTGTTGGCTTTATTTGGAATGAAAGAAAAACCGTTTATTATCCGACGTATCACACACTTTTTATTTTGGTTGAAAATACCTTATAGAATATTAATTGTGTATGTGTGTGTGTGTGTGTGGGGCTTAGTAGTTGTATAAATTTATATATGACAGCATTCTGTGTGTGTGTGAGCGTTCATATGAATGCTCGTTACTGAATCTATTCAGAGACTGATAGGCGTATAGCAATAAACGTATTCGTTTGTAAATTTATGCATAAAATGTTTTTTATACACATACATATGTACTTATGTATATATTTAAATATATTTATGTAAATAAATGTTTAAATATGTACATTGTAGTATATAGTAAGAGCTTCTTTTCTCATTAACTTTTGTCTTCGTTTATTTTCAAACACCGACATCATCTTACGTGTAAAAATGTGTATGTGAATGTAACCATAAACAGTTAAATTTACAAAGTTTTTGTAATGAATTGTAAATACTTATTTGTAAGTATGTAATTCAGATTATCTGCATTTATATACGTACATATAATTAAAATATTGTATACATATTTATATTCTTTTACTAATTTCTGTTGCTATTAATTTGCCTGAAGTCAGTGGTCTTGGTTGGTGATTTTGCATTAGGTATCGTTGATTCGTGCAAGTGTGTTTAACTAAAAATTATTCGTTGTTCATATGATTAAAATTTATATACACACATACATATTTATATGTACAGTGTTCCCCAGATATAAGTACGTCTAAAAATGCTTGGAGGACAGTGCTAATAAGTGGGGAATTCTTGTGTCGAGATCCTACTTTTGGGACCAAATAGTCATGTGACAGAATTAAAGTTAACTCGCGATAACGTGAACTAATTTTTACCAAGGCAGTTCACATTTTCGAGTTTGTTCACATTATCGAGTACCCAAACATAAATCAAAGAATTACCCAATTTAATATGAAAAATTATATTTTAATAAGAAATCATCGGTGTCATCTTTGTTCGAAACTAAATTTAAAATACTTTTCCAGCAATTGTTTAAAATTTGTTGCAGAATTCTACTCCATGTTGAGTGCAAAAAATTAATTACAACTTTTATGGTTAACATCTTAATAGAATTTAGTTATTCTGTTTTGTTTTTTTGTTTTTAAACATTCTGGTCTATGCGATGAATTAAAAATGTGGCGTAGGGTGGCAAAAACATTGCACATAAGAATCCGTCATCAGAAATCAATTGGGATTCAATCAGATGTGAAGAGGCATTTTCTATTAACAGAAGGCCGTTTACAGGTAGCCCCTTTTTAGTCAAGAACTCAGTAACCTAAGGCCAAAAATTATAACAAAGTTTTCAGTTTTAAATTTGTCAGTTGAAGCCTATTCCTTTAATAAAGTATTCATGAAACCAGCCATAAAAAATTTTACATACCATCCATGCTGACTTGGAGAATTAAAGTTTTTGAAACTTCGTGGATTTTTAGATTAGCCGATTAATAGTAAATGAAGTTTAGTTTGTGAGTCCCCGACGCATTTGAACACCCCATTAAAGTTAATCGTTGTTTTCCCTCTTTGCGCCTAGAACACTTTTCAACAGTGATGACAAATATGTTTTATATGGCAACTGCTGCCAATATAAACAGGACTCTTTATTCTTTTTAATTTAATCGTGAATTTCTAAAGATTTCACAATTTAAAACAAAATATGTATAAAAAAGTGTACACGTTTTAGAGGTTTCAGATTTTGCTCACGCTTTTAGAATACTCTGTGAAAAATAAATTTGTTCACATTTCTAAGACGTTCACACTTTCGAGTGTTCACGTTTTTGTGAGTTCACTGTATATTTGTGTCATTGATTGCACGGGCTTCGTATTCGATGGAATGTCGGCTTGATGATCTTCTACAACTTGGTGTGGTGAACAAAGTTATAATTTGCTGGGTCCCCGTGAAGGTACATCCGCATAGACAAGAACCCTATAGTAGCATTTAGGCTACGCAGAAAGACAGGTCAATTATTTGAGATTGCGTTGTCTCAGTAGGATGTTTTCTGGATGGGAAAGAGTGCAGCCTCTGCCTCAAAAAAAGATTGAAACCATAAGGAACATGCTATGGAATTGCATTGCACTGTTCATTTTCTTACTACTTTTTTTTTAAGAAATTTGCCGTATAGCGTTAATGACTCGTAGTCTAGTAGGCAGTGTTTTGGCCCATTAGACGTGAACCCACCGTTCAAACCCAAGGTCAGACATCTACAGTATGAAAGAAGTATTTCTTCGGTGCCAAAAATTCTGAATGTAAATAAAATTGCCATAAAAGTTACTCAAAAATCTGTTGTTCGGAGTCGACTTTAAACTGTTGCTGCCGTCGCTCATGTATAAAATTAATACACAACGTAAATGGTGAGAGAAGCTAGGTAATAATCCTGACAGAAGGGTTGTATTGAACAATTACCTAATGGCTCAAGTGGTTACTTTCCTAAGCCTATGACTTAACATATCTCCACGAAAAGAAATCCAGAAAAGTTTAATCTCTCGAATGAGAGAATAACTGAACTGGACCAGTTGGAAAGAATGTGACAATGATTTCCAAATTTTTTTTTTTTGCAATATGCAATTTTTCACATTTATAAGCGATGAATGCTTAAAAACGGGATGTATATGTCGAAATGCATAGTTTCAGTACATTTTGAAGCAAAAATCAATTTTGCTGAAATTTCAGTGTTACTAAGCGCAGAATTATTATATCCGAGGTGTTTATACCCGGAAAATACTGTGCACCAATGTACATTGTATTTGTGTATATGTTTGGTGATATAGTCCCAGTAATTATTAATATTACTGTGGAGAAGAGTGTGCTTTATGGGATAGGTTATTCCTATGGTTTCTCCTCCAAGGTTATTAGTTACTTACTTAACTAGCGTCTGCTTCGTGCGTGCTCACGCCAGTTGATCAAACTAATCGATGACAGGGCTTCCTCGCTTTGGTCCTTCCAACGGCTACAAGGTGGTTGGCGCAGATCCCCGTATCAAATACCTGTCTAGCCGGAGCATCCTCCTCCATTCGAACGACATGGTAGAGCCAGTGCGGCCAATGGATATTAATACGATGTACAACGTCTATATCGTTGAGGAGCTCACACAGCTCACTGTTGGATCGGATGCGGAAATCTTCGCCAACTCGCACTGAACCGAAGATCTTACTTAGGACTTTTCTCTCGAATACTCTAAAGGCTGTTGCTTTAGTTCTTAATAAGGTCAATGCTTCTGCACCATAAAGAAGCACGGGTAGGATGAGCATCTTGTAGAGTATTAGTTTTGTTTTACGAGAGAGGTCTCTGCTACTCAATTGCCTTTTAAGACTATAGTAGCACGTGTTGGTAACAGTAATCCTGCGCTTGGTCTCCAGACTGACCTCATTATTGGTGGTCACGGCAGAGCCAAGATAAATGAATTCCTTGACTGTATCAAAAGCATAGTTATCGGCTGTAATCTGAGAATCAATATGCCGCACGTTTCTACTTGTCGATAAGATCAACTTTGTTTTGCCCTCATTTACTGCCAGGCCCATCTTCTTAGACTCTTTACGTCGCCGTTTTTTCTTTTTCTTTTGATGCAATTTCAATATAAATCGAGGGTTTAATGTGTCCAAATTCAAAATATTTGTTTCAACATCCAAATATAACTCCGTTTACGACATGCAGAATAAACGTTCACAATGTTAAACGGTGTATTGCATATTTTTTGTTTTGTTTATTTGAATACAACATCCACTTCAAAAACGCATATTTCATGTTTCGGTTATACAAGAAACTTTCCCTTTTTAAACAATTTAAAATAAAAAAAAGACTCATGTCTGCCTTTTTGGTCCTTAACAATGAATATCAAGAAAGAAGTTTAACGTTGAACACTGACAGACAAAAGACGATAAGAAAGAAAATCTCTCTCTCTCTTTCCTCTCCCTGCTGAATAAACGAACGAAAAACATTTAAAACGAAAGTTAAAACTCATTCAACACATTTATTCCGTACGAACAAAAAATAAAAAAATAAAAATTACTTTTTTTTTGAAAAATATTTATGGTTTTCTTCTTCTTCTTTTTTTTTAAATATTCGGTCAAGTTCGTTTCGTTCTCATTTCGATGGTGGCAACTATTAACAAAAAAAATAAAAAAAAAACAAAAATAAACCTGTTGGAGGAGACTTAAAGGAAGAGTTTCTAGTTCACAAGTACAAACTTTATCGCCAAAAGCAAATTCAGAAAATCATTAAGAAAAATTTACCGACATGTTGCGAGTCCCTATTCGGATACTCATATGTGTATGTGTAGACGCATTTAAATGATTTTATTTTTTTAATGATTTTGCTTATATTTCATGGCAATAAAAATACTACAAGTGCCGAAGATGCCGTAAGAAGTGCGAAAAAAAAACAAAATAAGACAACAACACTGTGGGCCTATTGTTTTGAATGAAGCCATGCTTGTTCTCTATACGATCAACCGAAAATACTTAAAAGGAGAAGAGTTTACATTTAAGCTTGTTTTTTTTTCTTTAAATAAAAGTAAACTGCTATTAAAGATAAAAACCAAATAAAATGAGAAATAAAAATTGTAGAATTTTTTCAAAATTAAAATTAAATTAAAAGTTCAATTAAATAGTGTGTACATGAGTTTTAAAAAATTCTTTCCAAAATATTTCCAAAGTTTGTTGTAACATACATACAGAATTTGTCATTACAACGCCTCAGTCAGGATTACGACCTCGCTTCTCACACCACTTATGTACGTTAATTTTTATACATGAGTGGCGGGACCTACAGTTAAAAGTCGACACCGAATGATAGATGTTTAAGAAGCTTTTCATGGCAATTTTATTTCTCTCTGACCTGGGGTTTGACCTCGTGCCTTAGGTCTAATAAGCCAGCACAGTACCTACTACACTAGGCCGACTTCAGTTTTTTCTAACATGCACTACAAATATAAGAATAAGGAATTGTGTTAGTATCGTAAAATTTAGAGAAAAGAAATACCTTAAAATCTTATTTTACTATTTTAAAGATATTATTCTAATAACACCGCTGTTTTCAATTTTAATGAAATTTTCTCTGTAGATGTACAGAGTACGGAGTAATTCGATGGTACAATAAATGGTATCTGAAAATCTAACGATCGTATCTTAATAACGTCATCTCTGCCTAAATATTTCGAAGGTTATGATGATTCACTAGGATGAAGTTATTCATTGTAAGAACACATACACATACATTTATAATTGGCCGTTACAACAAACCTTCAGTCAGGATTACGGCCTAAATTCACGCACCACTCATGTTGTGTGCGTTAATTTTATACGTGAGTGGCGGAATCCACAGTTTAAGTTCGACTGCAGAGAAGAAATCACCGAAGAAATAATTTTTTTTCATATTTTTGATATCTGACCTGGTATACGAACCCGGGCTTTACGTCTAATAAGCCAACACACTACCTAATAGACTAGGATCTGTTTATTTAAGCCACCTTTACGAATTTGCACATGTTGGGCTAGAAATGGTAATTTGTTTGTTGTTTACTTTAGTATCGTGTTTACTCCAATTTTGTGTAATGATACCAGCTGTCGTTATGCTTCTAGTACCCATCTGTATAGCGATAAGTACATATGTGTTCTTCTCTTATTTTCAACGCATAGGAACCTTGCAAAACTTTTCAAAGATCATACTAAAATAGATTCCTCTTGATAAACGCAATTTTAGAAGTTCTTGTAGAAAGAAAATGAGTGCAATTTAAATTGAAACTGTTCGAAAAGTATTGCTTAAATGAGGAGGAAATTTTGTTTCTGGTTGGACTGTAAACTCTAACCTAACCAACCTGATTTGTTTGGATGAGAGGCTCAATTTAATTTTGAAGAAAAGAAATAGTTTTTCGAGTTAATGCATCTTGTTAATGCATTAAATATGCAGATATTTGGGTATGACAGATATGTCTAATAGTAATAAATATGATGCACAAGTAATTTCAATCGCTTTCATCAAAACTGAATTAAAAGTTACACTCTCGTTTCTAATCATATCAGTTTTGTCTAGGGCTTGAATGTTGTTGTACGTACGTAAGTGGTTAAAACAAAAACCAATCAATCAATTTAATTTGTAAAAGTTTTCTACTAAGAGCACACATACATACATATAATATGGGTTTAGAAAATTGCTTTCTAGTCATAAATACACCTGGGAGACTAATTGATAATTAAAAGAAATGTTTGGTTTCTTCAGATGATAACGGATGATTTTGTTTTATTTCTCCAAGTCGGTCTATTTTACTCAAATGAAAATAGAACTGACCGTTAAATTGGCTTAAAGTAAAAATTGGAGCATAGCATGATTACAATTACCCACATTTTTACTTTGTGCTCGATTTCGTTTTACCTGTTGGTTAGGTTTACTGTCAATCAATTCATTTTTATAAACGCTTTGACTAACAGCAATAATTCTTATTTCCGAATTCCTAACGTTACAAACACAAACAAATCTCTAATCGTTTAGCATTAAGCATGTGTTATGATGATTGTGTCTACGGTAAACATTAGGGTGGAACAAATGTTAAATATTTGAAAATAATAAAAGAAAAATTAATGAAAAATTTTTAAAGACTCTCATAAGACATGGAACGTATTGGAAATCATTACGTACGCCTTAAACGTGTATTTCATAAAATTTAAATTTAAAGAAAAAAAAAGTAAATGGAAACTTCAATCTCTACAGTTAGTACAAATAACTTTGATTTAAAGTTATGAAAAAGAAATACTCGTCGCAACGTAATTTTTGTAAATTTTATAGTCTAATGTCTCTTCAGAAACAAATGTTCGGAATACAATTCAACATTGCGCGACAAAATAAAAAAAATTTATGAACGCCCGGCTAATGACATAGTGTAGGTTGTGAGCTTTGTTGAGTAGAAATATACAAAAATATTTTTTTTTTATATTTCTGGAACCATCCATACTTTTTTATTTGACAAAAAATTTTCCAATATTTAAATCTTGTTGGAAAGGAGATAGATGAAGGTAAACTTGGTAAACTTGGAAATCTCGAGTTTTTTCATATATTTTTAAGTTTGTTCGTTCAAGTTCTGAAAGTGCATTATGTTGCGAAGAGATTGACACTTTGTTTGATCAAATTAGACTGAAATTACCGTAATTATTATTTAAAGAGTCTAACAGTCGAATTATATTTTTTACATATGTTATCAGTTAAAAAATTTTCTGAATTATTGATGGATCTTGATTGTTTATCGGAAAATGTATCAATGCCAAGTTTGAGCAAAGAGAAATTGTAATATTTTCAAAAAACACAAATATTAGCCCACTTCTGGAAGTCGTGCATACGTGAATTGACACCTTTTGTGATAACCAATCAAGATCCATCAAAAATTCTGAAAATCTTTGAAGTAAATGTTCATTTGATGAGATGACATATAAAAAAATATCGCTTGACTGTTACACTCTTCAAATAATAACTAGGACAATTTGATAAAACCAAGACTCAATCTCTTCACAAGAGAACAATCTTTAAGAATATTATCACTTATCCTATATTTTTTATTAAAGTTTGCTCCTATGGATGGACAAACTTGAAAAAATATGAAAAAAAATCCAATTTTCCAAGTTTACCTCATCAAATCTTATAGAATATTAAGTCGAAGAATAGATATTTGTACACCGTTTCCAACAAGATTTAAATTTTGGAAATCGGGTTAGAAATGTTTTAGTAATCCAGAATTTCGTGCGTAAAGTCGAAAAAAAACTGTTTTTGTCAAATAAAACAAGTTTCGAGAGTTCGAGAAATATAAAAAATAGTATTTTTAAGTTCTACTCAACCAACTGAATAACGTGGACTATGTTGTTACTCGATATATTTCTTTTCTAAAATATTTTTGGATTAAAGATAATTGTAGAATTTGTAATGATGCCAGTCCAGTTAGATGTGGATTTTGATATGGACCGATAACGCCGTGCATATTTCTCAAAGAACGATGTTGGACGTTGGCCATCACTGTCAACGATGAGTGCTATAGGTAGATGATTACCAATTACTTTTGACCTGAATTGTATGATCTAGACATCAACGAATATGTTTTTAACAGGTCGTCGGTACATATTACAATGGATAACATGCAACAGTTATTTGTGGGCACTGGCCCCTAATGTGGTTGTTGTGATGTGAACTTGTCACCGAGATGGTGTGATTTAACTACATTAGAATTTTTCTTATAGTCGTCGTATTTTCGTTAGAAGTGTGTTGGCTTATTAGACATAGGCCCACGTTTCAAAACCATATTTCAGACATCTCTAACAAAACGAAATATGAAAAACTATAATTCCCTCTTAACAGATTTCTGTCTAAAGCTCTGAGAGTAAAGAGAGTTTCTCAAAAATTCGCCGTTCGGAATTGACACTAATGTTAAAATTAATACTTACACCATAAATGGGTGAGAAGTTAGGTCGTAATAAAAACAAAAATAAAAATTTCATAAAACCAAGGTGTCCCTAATCTTTTCAAAAATACCATTTACGTTGTATTATTTCTACATTCTTTTGATAAAACTTGTTTTCAAACTAAAAAAAAATCATCATTAAAATGTCCAAACAGGGAAATAAGAATGAAAACAACTCCTAAGTTATTGCCGTCTCTCAACACCGACTGCTTAATACTCTATCATGTAAAGCATTAAGCTCTTCAGATTCTATTTTATGTTGAAGTTCGAAACATTTTTTTTATTAGTGCAGTGCCAATATTATTTTTTTTTTTTTTCTAAAGAAAATCAAATTTTTGTAAAATCAATTTGTTTTTAAATATTTTTCATATTCATTTGTGTTTGAATTTAGACTGTGTCTGCTTTGTCATACTCCATTTAACTAAGAATAATAATGATATTATGGAATCAATTTTGGATGGAATGTAGTGTACGGTACAAGAAACCTGATGGACAAGTGCAAATCGTTTCATTTTAAAGCACACAGCAAGGCAAACGTGTTTGTTTACAATAAAACGTTAGAAAACCAACGATTACAAAGAACTTGAAAAAGAATTCCGTTAATTTGCTTTTATTTCATTTTTAATTTAAGAGCGTTAAAAACAAAAAGAAATTTTTACGCTGGAAACAGAAAGCTGAAGCTTAACAAGTAAGACAACGTAAAACCTAAGAGAGTTTGAGAATATACTCGCTATGCAGTAATGATAGTAATAATGAAGGAAATGACCATTCAGTGTTTAGTGTTCAGGTTATTCCATTTTAAACAATGTACTCTATGCAAAAACAGAAGAACAATAAAGAATATTCTTATCAAAACGATAATCATAATTTATTCTGCAATTATTGCCTTTTAATGTTGGCAATTTGTGGGTTTTTTATTTTAAAAATTAATTCTTAATATTATACGATATTATGTTACTCAACTGGTGTGACCTTTAATCGAGATTATCAAAAAGTAAGGCTTTAAACACAATAAACGCAACGCAGCAAGCACAACAACTTTGTAACTGCAGCGGCAACAAAGCAAAACAAATAAAAACTCAACATTTCATTAATTCTTTATCCAATGGTGGCACTAAAATGTGTTGCACGATATATTTCATACACCGTGTTACATGTATGTTATTGCATTGCCAGCACAATTCCTCTCACTGGGAATACTAATTCTCTCATTGCTGGGAATAAAAAACAGCCTCACCGCTTGCAATCGCGCTTTCTTTAGAATAATCACCCAAGTATTCTATGTTTGAGAGATTGCTGCATTTGCTGTGTTCTGTTTCTTTTTGTTTTTTGGATATAAAGGGTGTTTTTTTACGAGGTGCAGGAAAATTTTTCAAAAAAAAGCAAATAAAATTCAGAAAAATGCATGAAATCTTTATTTGAATCGATAGTACAGTCCATATAATTTAATGTTTGAAGATTATTTCATTCAAATATTGACTGCGACTGCGCCTCAAATGGTCTATCTCACTATCTATCTATCAATGGATATCTCACGAATAAATGGTTCAATGTTGTCTTCCAATGCGTCAATTGAAGCTGGCTTGTCATTAGCTTTAACATAGCCCCATAAATAAGGCGTTAAATCGCACGATCTAGGCGGCCAATTGACCCGTCCCGAACGTGAAATAAAATGTTAACCGAAATCGCCTCTCAATAAATCCATTGTTACGCGTGTTGTGCAGCATGTGCCACCGTCTTATTGAAACCACATGTTATGCAAGTCAAGCTCTTGCATTTTGGGCATAAAAAGTTGGATATAATCTCACGGTAGCGCTCACCATTCATCGTTACGTTACGATTCATATCGAATCGATAATTGATGTTCATGTTTAACACTGGCCGATACAGCTGCGTTATTTTCTTCAGTTCGCACTCTACGTAAGCGTGTTGGTGGTTTAATGTCTAACAATGTAAATTTGGAGTGAAATCAGTCACCATAGACCGAATAGCCGCTCAGTGGGTCGCTTAAACTGAACACGTATTTTGATAATAAAATTCAATGTTTTGCAAGCGTTGTTCGTTTGTAAGACGATGGGTAAATTATAGTCCAAACTGAAGATGTTTGACAGTGAAACAAAACACGAAATGTGTGTGAACTGTTTAAACCAGTGTTGCCAAAAAGATAATAGCTAAAAAGTCACCCGATATATCCATAGCTGCCAGATAAATGAAGGATCAAATCGTTAAATATTTGTAAAAAAATCGTCGAAATCGTTAAAATCGTCAAAGACGTTCATTGAAATCGTAAAAAAAATCGTCAGAGAAATAAATTGAAAGATTTTTAAAAACAAAAACATGTAAACCCAATGTTAAGCAGCAATAATATTGTATCATATATACCCATGTATGTTGTAAATATTAGGGTATCAGAAGATCTGGACGTCATGGACATCCAGTGTGATGTTCGCTAGAACTAACACATTTTTCAGTGCCTTCGTTTCTTAAGACTGTGCAATAAATACCTAGAATAGAGTATAACTCTCATGTATAGGTTGGCCCTTAAGGTTTATTTTAAGGTTTCTCCACTGTCATTATCATTGATTCATTGGAGAACCTTTGCAATGTGGCTTGCGTTTTATTGTTCTATCGTTACTACGACGATCGAGTGAAATAAGGGGATTAGTTTATGAAAATTATGTATTCCTATGTAAAACTCGTCTTTCTCGGCCAGCACATCTGTATGTGGTCGATTGGCCAGTGTGTAGAACACCGTATTACAGACAAAGTTCGTTTGCTTGACAGACTATTCGTATGTGGGATTCCCTTCCTGTCGAGGTCTTTCCTGTTGCTTATGGTATAAAAATATGCAAATCTAGTCTCCAAATATTTTATTTGCTAAAAATCTTCAAAATAAGGCCATAAATTGTCCTTTCGTCAAAATGTGGAGCTCAAAATAACGATAAATCGTCAAATCTAGCAGCTATGTACATATGTATGGTCAATTGTCCTGACAAATTATAGGATGCTGTCCGGTGTCCGAAAGAATAACCCCATACCCAGTGCTTTTTTAGCAATCTGTTTTCGGTTCTGCATTCGGTTCATTCGCACATGTAGCAAGTATACAGTGGACAGCATAAGTCTTAGTTACTCCCATATATTTTGACAATTTCATGAATTTTAACCAACGGTTTGTATAAAAAAAATAAGGTTTTTATATTTATTTTATTAAGCAAATTCTGTTTTATTATAAAACAAAAATTTTTTTTAATATTTTTACTAAGACAAGACAAAAATAAGGAAAAGTTTCGGATGAAAGTTTATTTATAATAGAATCGAATTACTTAAGAGTTAAGTTAGGTTCGGTTAGCGTGGTAACCTTGATGCCAGGCAGTCGCGACGCCACAGTTGAACGCAATCTCTATACTGACTAGTTCCTCCGAAACAAGGAGGAAGAAGTTGGTTAGCACATGGCCTGCTCACCTAGAGCACGACTACCTCACGCTAGATAACCAGGTCGAATGCTTAATGAACGAAGCTAAGACCTTGACAACAATAGACGATAGCTCTTGACAAGGGTCGAAACCTATATCTGCACTTTGCAAGATGTAGGCTTTAACAAAGTAATTGGATAAGAGTCTCCTCTTCATCAGCGTATCTGCACCTACGGCAGAAGCCGTACGGCAGTGATCTGTAAGCATGGCCACTGTGGTCGAGATGATGTTTCGACCAAGTCCAAGTAATTGGTTGGTACGCCTTCTATCCATTGAGGGCCAATTGAGCCTAGCGGAGAACCAGGACTCTTCATTGATCCAGGATAGGTTGTAGTCTGGGAGGAACATTCGCGCGACAGCCATCCTGAAAGAGTTAAGCGGCATTCCTAAGGTGATTGAAGAGGATTCCGGAAGTAGTGCACCAGCTCTGGCAAGTTCGTCAGCTCTGAAGTTTCCCAGAATATTACATAGTCCGGGGACCCAGATAAGTGGGACACTGAAGTGCCCAGAAAGAAAGTTGAAACAGCGGCGACATGCCATTACGATCCTGGAATTATTCGCAACATTCTTGGAGAGACTTTACGGCAGCCTGTCTATCAGAAAAGATCAAACGCCGTATGCGAGGACCCATTGAGCGGCCTGAAACACGCTACAAACAGTTCAGCAGCGAAGTGAAATGTTCAAGTCCATACTTAAACGTACATTTACTAAATATGCTTGTGTAATGTGTTAAAAATTAAAATAAAAGCTTTTGCTTTTGGAAATGGTGTAAATGATTTTTAAAATATGTTAACGTTATTTTAAATTGTCAAACGACAGTTTAGCACTTTTCTTGGGCATTGTGTTGTTAGTTTTTTGTTAACTGATTAACGTTTGTTTACTTGTTAGCTGTTACTGTTTCAGATTTTATTATTTTTTTTTTATTTTATTTTTACCACAAGATTCATGTTTTTCTTATTTCCAACAGAAGTTCTTTGCACGCACCATTACACCAATAGAGTTTTGGGTATTTAAGAACTTGTTGCTGTTGCCAACGTTGACGTTTTATTTATTTCTGTTTTTTTTTTATTACCATCACCGGCACTATCATGATAATCATCATCGTATTCCAATATTAACGACATTATTATCGCTTTAAACAAATAGTTTTACTGGCATATAAACAACATATGTTTGCCTATGTCTGTGGTTCAGCAGCTGATTATTGATGACACAGTTCCTATTTCTTTTGAAACGTTTAGACAATATTTTTTTTCCCCCAGTTTTAATACTTTTTTAAAATAAAATTGAAAAAAAAAATGAAAAAATAAGCATCAACGACACACATTTAATACCACACTTGTTGTGTGATGTGCTTATTTCTTTTCATTTTTTTTTTGTGTTTGTTATCGGTGTGTATTTCATTTTCTGTAAATTCTCCCCAGTTGTTCTTCAATATTGCAAAAGAAGCCGAGAAAAGAAATTGAAAAGAAAAAAAAAAATTAATTTTATAATTGGCTTGAAGCTTTCAAATCAATATTAAATGTTGTTGACCATATTAAAACATGTTCGAATGTCACTGCTATTGGGGACTGAACTATTCATATTGCTTCCTATGCTCTGTTTTCGTATACTCGTATACTACAGCTGCCTATTTCTGCAAAACTGGTTCAAAAGATCGTAGAAAACAAAAATAATAAAAAAACAAAAAATAAATCAATAAAACAATAATAAAATATATATTCTGTGCTAAATAATATCGATAAGTTGATCTAATTAAAATTGTGTTAATTTAGCAATTACATTCAAAGCAAATGTCAAACGCATAAATACAATTTTTATAAAAAAAAAAAAATTTCAAATAAAAGTCTTCAAATGCGAATAAATGGTGTTAAGAGCACTGTAAGTTGCAAAAAATATTAAACAAAATTGATTTTATTTATTAAAAATGTTGGAATGATCTGTTGTGTATTTATTAAGGATTACGATATTATACTCAATTATAGGCTGCCTGACCACTGCAATCATGAAATATTAATACAAGCAGTGCTATTAACACTACTGGGTGTTTATCTTGTACTATTGGATAGTCGATTACATGTCAAAAACACGCCGAAAAGGTTATTTTTAACAGGCGAAATAGGCAAGGCGAATGGGATTTGAAAGAATATGGGCTTGAAAAAAAAGCAACAAATACATGTTGTTTTTAAGACATATCAAAGACAGTGTTCTGAAATCGCCGCAGTGTAGTAGGTAGTGTGTTGGCTTATTAAACATAAAGCCAGGGTTCGAGCTCCAGGCCAGACATCAAAATAAAATAAAAAAATTATTTCTAAGCATTAGTATTTCTTTCTGGCAAAAACTCTGAGAGTAAAAAAAGTTCTGCCATGAAAAGTTTCTCAAAAAAAATTCGTCGTTCGGAATCGAACGGAAACGTACACAACATAAGTGGTGTGAGAAACTAGGTCAATAATCCAGACTATATATGTATGGAGTCGCAGTGGTCTAGTAGGTAGTGTGCTGGCTTATTAGACATATAGCCAGGGTTCCAGTCCCAGGCCAGACATCAAAATAAAATACAAAAAGTATTTTTTCGGCGATTTCCTCTCAGCAGATTTCTGGCAAAAACTCTGGGAGTAAATAAAATTGCCATGAAAAGTTTCTCAAAAATCTGTCGTTCGGAGTCGACTTTAAACTGTAGGTCCCACCACTTATGTATAGAAACTAACGCACACAGCATAAGTAAGGTGAGAAACTAGGTCAATAATCCTGACTAAAGGGTTGTAATCACCAATTATGTAGGTATGTATGCTTGATATTGCCGGAATGCTGAGATTATCCCTAAAATTCTGTGATTAAGTCCCAACGAGCATGTCTTTAATATCCCTTCTTGTACATGAATGCTGAGGTTTTGTAAAGAAATTTCAGATCATTCAAAAGTAGCTCGATTTCGGGGCATAGCGATTCTCTTGGACCACTATTTTTTTTGTAGAAATGTCGACGTGGTATTCTATTGAATTACTTTTGCAAACCAAAAGGAAGGGCTCTGCCTGCCAGAGGAAGAGATTGGACTTCAATTCATTTATCTGTGTCATGATTTTGTCATGTGTCATGCTTTTGTCACAAAGACGTAAGTTTTTGACCTCAGACTTTTTAACATGCTTGATCAAGCTCTCTAACATAAAGATTACTGCAGTTGAAAGATTGACTTTGAATTTGAATTGATTTTCTCTACTTAATGTTTTATACCCGTATTAAATATTGATTGTTGCATAACAATGTGTTTAAATGCAAGCCTAAGTGGGATCTCTTCCACCAAAGAAAGTTCGCCAGTTTTTATAATCTAACCTATATTTAATACATCTGAATACTCTGTCATTAAATTGCTCGAAAATGTAATACAAACTACGTCCTTTATCAGACGTTATGGAATTTTAATTGAAATTATTCGAAAACAAAATCTGTTCATAAAAAAAGCAACTCTAGTAGGTAGTTTATAGACTTATTAGATGTGAGGCCACAAAACGAAAAGATTTGGGCAAAAAGTCTGAGACTAAATAAAATGACCATGAAAAGTTTCTCAAAATATGTGTCGTTCAGAGTCGACTTTAAACTGTTGGTCTCGTGTGAGAAGCTAGGACATAATTCTGACTGAAGCGTTAGGAATGGCCAATTATCTATGTATACATATGTAAGAGGAATGAATCTCATTATTGTTTTCGAAAAAAATATTGACTTCTTATGTGTAAATAATTTGAAAGTTATATTCCATTGTTTTCTACATTTATTATATGAAATTTCATTGAGAGTAAATAAAAGAATTGTGGGCATTTATCCGCTTTTCCATTAAAAAAGTTAAGTTTAACTAATCAATCACTATGATGTCCTGCTGTTGTACCATAGACAAGTACATCAGCCTCTTCCTATCATAATGAAACTGTTTACCCACTATTCTAGCGCCAAAATCTTTGATTTTAAGATAGAAACCACTAAAGCGTTTCACTATATGTACATTTTTTTTAAATAACTGTAAATCATTGTTCATTACAATATTTATTTATTTATAACCGTTAAAATTATGCCTAGTGCTTTGCTATGCATACAAAAACTTTAAACATAATTATGCTCGTTGCATTGCACGAGTATACATACGTATGTACATATGAATATATATTTAAATATTAATAATAAACATTTATTTATTCATTGTTTATTAAAAACACTTTAATTGTATGAATATAACTTAATCAACGGAAGGTAAAGTTTTGTTTAAAATGTTTTTTTTTTATTAAATTTGTTTCCTTCCAATGAAATTTGTTTTTTACATTTGCGTATCCATACATTTAAAAATTCCCTTTTTGTAAAATAAGTTTTGAATTGCAGTCCAATCATGATTTTTATAGGTCGTTTGTTAGACCTTAACAATCATTGTTCTTATAAAAACAACGCGTCATTGTTGCAACATAAAGTTAATGACCTTAATCAAGGTCTCATCTAACACTTCTACTTCTACCACAGCCTTAACTGCATCTTAATGCTCTAAAATTGGAGAAAAATAATGAAAAACAAAAAATCGGCTGCACCGTGATAATCACCAAGAAGCTGCAGCATGCCGACTACGACAACAAACATGAAAATCT
The DNA here is from genome assembly GCA_014635995.1 of Sarcophaga peregrina. NCBI lineage: Eukaryota > Metazoa > Arthropoda > Insecta > Diptera > Sarcophagidae > Sarcophaga > Sarcophaga peregrina. The sequence continues at coordinate 57,328,177 of CM025793.1, read as the reverse complement.
AAAAGAACAGAAATTGTTGCATGTTCCTCTATATTTTTTTTCTATTCTCTTTCTTTCATATAACCACTGAGTATGTATTGTAGTCGTTTCGTAGTGCTTTGAAAAATGCACGAGCTTTGTGATGGCGTTGCATAGAAATATTTGCCGCCTACTGGTTACCTTCTTTTTTTTTCGTTGTATTTTTATTTAGTTACGCTAAATTGCATGCAACATGGATATGTACTTGGTAAGACATACGATAAATTTCCTCGGGTCTCACATATGTATGTATGTGTGTGTGTATCGTCTACATTTTCTGGCTTGTCTGCAACTATTTATTCAATAAACAGTTGCCAACATGTCGAACACACTTGTAAAATCCAGAAAAATAATTGCAATTAAGAGAATTATAGCAAGACAAGGCCGACCATAAAACACCACTCGTCACCAAAGTGTAAGAAAAATGTTTTTATTCGCAATATTCAAGTAATTTAACATTTAATCTATGCAAAATTAAAATAAATAACAATTGAGTTCAATTCTGGAATCATATTCTATGGAAATTGTACAAAATTGAATTGTTTTGTTTTAAAATTTGAATTTTTGAACTGAACCGTGATTCGAGAATTTATTTGGACGAACTCAGTTTACCATATACTATTATTATAATTAAACTTCTGTTTTAATATTACTTTTTAGAGGTACAGGCCCACTGTGTAATGTACCAACACTGCTATATAATGCAATGTAGCTTATTTAATAAATAAAAGGAAAACTTTAGCTAACGAACCGAGAATTGAGTATCTTTGTTTACTACAAACAACAATTTTCAAAATAATTGCGAATTAAGGGTATTTATTGTATTCTCTCGAGGATAGCATTGATTTCAGCATTTTTTTTTCTTTTTCTTTATTATTATTGAATCTTTCCTAATGAAATTTACAATAGTTTTTAAATCTTAAAACTAGTTTTGAGGGATAATAGTTAGCACTAGCGTTTTAACTATATAGTCAAACTCGTTTATAACTGAACTCGGTTATAACGAATTCTTGGTTATTACGTCCATATTTTCAAGTTCCAACGTTTTAATAACAATTTTCATACAAAAAACTTCGTTTATTACGAACTCGTTTATAACGAATTCTCGGTTAAAAGGATCTACTTTAAATGGTCCCAGTGATTAAATTTCATACATTTTACCTTTTTTTATAACGAACCCTCAGAAATAACTTTGAAGTGTGGCAATAGTCTTCACTGGCAGCATTAAATTTTAACTCACCATTTTTAATCAGCTGATAGACAAAAAGAATTACAACGTATATTTGGTTTTTAATAAAAAAAAAAATATTTTTTGTTTTTAATAAATGAAAGAAATTCTTTGTATTTTCTATTTTCTTCTATAACTTCACCCCGTTTATTACGAACTTCGCCTATAACGAACTATTTTTTTTTGGTCCCACGAAGTTCGCTATAACCGGGTTTGACTGTATATTGTATTCAAATCTTATAATAATACTATACTATATTAGAAATTATGGCAAGTACTGCCGTTGAGCGAAGCTCAATGTACCACTTTGTTTTAACCTCTGATGACCATCGAATCGAAGCAGGTCCTTTGCCAATGCGTTGGGGTGAATCGTTCGATTTCTAGCAAAAACTCTAAGAGTAAACAAAAATTAGCATAAACTATAGGTCCCGCCACTCATGTATAAAATTAGGACACACAACATAAGTGGCGTGAGAAGATAGGTTCTAATCCTGACCCGAGGTACAATTATGTACATATGTATCTAAGGTCAAATTTCTCTCTCTCTCTTTCTCTCTTCTCATCTTCTCTTTCTCATCCAAAGTATTGGCTTTACAACTTAATCTTTAAAAATATTTCATGGTGAATATTTCGTTTATACGAGTATTACGCTGCGTTATTAATATCTTCATTAAGTGTTTTATTTGTTGTAAATGTTTGAAGAATTCCAATATTGTAATTATTAACAGTTAACCAAAGATGTAAGTTCAAGTCGGTATTAACATTTTTTAACATTATCTTATTAATTAAGACATTATTTTCATATAATTTCAATGTTAACAACTATAAAAACTTTAATCGTTTAACCACGAATATTAAAATTAAAAGAACGTTAAAACTCAAAACAATTCCTTTTAAAGTTTATATTTTAAGTTATTTGTTTTAATGTCTCGTAGTAAATTCCAAAATATAATAACTGACGACGATAATTATTTTATATCAAAACTTCTGTTTGTTTTCCACAGTCTTTCAATTTCTGAGAATTTATTTTAATTATTTATGTCACCGAAAATATTTTTTGTGCTCCACTATTATTTTTACACCCATTAACAAAAAAAAAAAAATTATATTCAAAAGCATTATTTATTTTAGTTATGGTTCGTGCTGTGACTTTAAATATGAATGCGGACTTAAAATTATATAATTTATTAGTACCGCGTAATTGTTTTGTTCGTATTTGTATTTTTTATAGTTTTCAATACATATGGAATAGTTAAACAAAAAAAAATAATAAAATTAACAATAAAATACCGTTAGCAAGTTATGGTTTTTTCGATGTGGTTTTTGCATATTAATTATGGTTGAATATGGTTGGCATTTAAAAATAAAGAAATAAAAGTATTTCACGTTTATTGTATAATTGGGTTGATTTCTTAACAATAGAACAGCAATTTCTGTATAATTTTGTAAAGTTTATGCTTTCCAAACTATATTAGAATGAGATTATAGGACTCAAAGTCCGCTTAACAGAAGCTCGATAAATAGATACACATCTGTGGCAATAAATAAGAATGGCTTAAGTTGACATAAGCGGTTTTATTTTCGTTTTATTACATATTCTTATATTATTATAAAATGTCATTATTAATAAAACTATACGTAATTATATTTTTTTAAACACTGTTAACAAATACTGTTTACTTCAGACAAAACCCTTAATATCTCTAAACACGAAATTTCGACTTAAGCTATTATTATTTAATACCACAGATATTGAATTATTAAACAGATAGGACTACTTGCGCCATCATAAACTCGAACGGGTTGAATTATTATTGTTACTTATTAGGGCGCTCCGTAACAATTATTATTTTTATACTAAAATCTTAACATGATAACACACAACATTATTATATGGTAGTTTACTTACTTGACTTTATTTACTTACTAGCTAATACCCGGTATAATTCGCTACCCCCATCGAATTTATATACATAATAATTATAAAATTTATTTATTTAGTAATTAATTACCAAAATTTAATATATACTTTTTTCTTAAATAAATAATTCTTATTCTAATGCCTTGGGATACACAATATTTTTTGTTTTTCCCTCTGGCGCGTATACATATAAATCTGCGGGTTTTCCATGTGAGAAACATGGATTTTCTAGATTAAGTCCACAAACTTGAAAGGACTCACCTTGAGCTTTATTAATCGTCATTGCAAATGCTAGGCGAATAGGAAATTGCAGGCATCTCCGATGTGGTCATAGGAATACGTGGCGGCAATACAATAGTTCCCTTAAACTTTCCAGTTATAATGTTCGCCTCGAGCATATTGGCCATCATTTTTTTTTACTGTTAGTCGAGTGTCATTACAAAAGATCGTGGAGGATCAATATTTCTAAATAAAGTAATAAGAACACAGTTTTATAACTGCAAGTCATGTGTGGAAAGCCTGATACGACATCCTCAATATTTGAAATTGTGTCGATCGATTAATAAGTTCTTAGATTCCCATCGATCTTGTTGAGAATATTGCTGTTGATGAAATTAACGTTAATATTTTTGGATGCTAGTAACGCACGTTCAGATTGAATATTTTTAAAATTTTGCACGATATTGTGAAATACACAATTTATTAATTCTTCTTTTGATTGTGTCATTCTGTAAAAGACTGATGGGAATTTTATATACTTTGTTATAGGATCCATTGGAATTCTTCCATTACCTAAATCAAGCAATTGTTTGGAAAAAGTTGAAGCTGAAGCATCACGTTGCAACTGAAAACACATATTAATAGTTATTTTTAGAATGTGAACATGTCGCAAAAGGTATGCTGATTTTAGACATGAATTTAGCTCATCAGATGGCTTTGATCTCAAAAAATGGGCTCCTAGCTGTTACAGTTTTTCAGATGTACAGATTTTCGTATTTACTTTATATGGTTACTACACCCACTATTGCTAGTTCGCCCATTTTGGTCCCAAATATTTATATCGAAACTGTAGTTATTTGTGCAAAATTTGAGGTATCTTGCTGTTATAATTTTTCCAATATATCTATCTTGTTATTAGCTTACAATAGTAGCTAATGTTGCATATGTGGGCGTGGCAGCTCGCTCATTTGAAATATCAAAATAAAAAGTATACTATAACTCCTTCAAGACATACAAGAAGATGTTGTGCAATTATCAAGAAATTCGGTTCAACCGGCTAGTCGTCTATAAAGTTCAAACATACATACATACAAACAAACACACATTCATTTTTATATATATAGATAGGTCAGTATTACAGCCCCGGTTTTCCTCCCATGTTGTGTTAATTTTTATTCCTAAAATTGGGTCCTACAGTTTAATCGTCGATTTCCAACTACAGATGGCAATTTGATTTACTTTCAGAATTTATGGCAAAGAACTTTTGTAATTTTTTGGAGCTTGGACCACGAATTCTCGTCTACCTGACTACTACCACTAATGTTATATTGTAGTTCTATTGTTTATTTGCAACAAAGACTTTATTTTAGCCAAGTTTGTCATGTAATTTGCTGAGTCTGGCTTTCTGTCTACTAAATATAAAATTTTGACACTTACTTACTCAGTTGGCATTGTCGACTGGCTTGTCAATTGTTACCCTCTCTTAGCATTTTCTACCCGGCACATTTACTTCATCTATTATCTACTATTTCATAAAATATTTTTCCACCAGATCTCTTTCATAGTCACTTACGCAGTATTAGTACATTGAACAACGTTCATGACTGTATTGGTTCGGATGCGGTAATACTTCACAGTACTGACGATTTTGCGAATAGCTTTTCTCTCAAATACTCTTACGGCAGCTACATCAGGGATAATGACTAACTTATCAGCATATGCAATGAACTGGACACTTTAGATAAACTTTTCATAAACACTACTTCATCGAAAATGTCCTTATTGCAATAGTTGTCATAGTCTGGTAAGTAGTGTGTTGGTTTATTAGACGTGAGGCCAAGGTTTAGGTTCAATAAATTTTTTCCATTGTCCTATAAGATCTTTTTTATTATTATTATCTAACCAGCAAATAGGTAAGGATAGGCCTGAAGCAGGCTTGAATGTTGTATTTTAAATTTCCCATAAATTAGTTTAGATTTATTTAAAAATACGTAATACATAAACATTTAAGCTTATTTATTAATTCAAACAATATTATTTAACAATTATAAATAAATCTAGTTTTAATTTTTTATTACAACACACTATTCAATAACATTTTGTAACGTATTTGGCACAATAAACCCTTTTGAAGAATAATGTACTGCCATATGACGTGCATTAACAAGAAAGCTAAAGAAAAAAAAAACATTTTAGACATTTGTCGTCACTGTAATTTATTATTTAATTTAAAATAAATTTCGATTTCATAATAAATTTTACCTCAATATACGTACTATGGACTACAAACAAGTGAAGGCAAGTGTGAGCATGCATAGAGGTGTACGATTCATGCGTGGCTGTTCGTCTGACAGTAGTTAAAATATTAAAAATAATTTCAAATTATTATTATCGTTACGAATATTAATGACTTTTGTTACTGTAGTTGTTGTAGTGATTGCTGATTCACTACAATATACAATAACAGCGGTGAAAAGTTCATTTCATTTAATCATAATCGTATACATTCGTATGTATTGTATACATATCGTATACGTATCGTATAGGTGATAGATGTTAAACCAGCACTTTTGTTTCATTTCAAGTACTAATAAATATATTGTCGTAGGTTGTTGATATTTGGTAGAGACGTTTGCGTTGAGGTGTGCGTGCCCCACTGATTATCATTGTTTCGGTTACGATGTTTAGTTTTTGTTTACATTTTTAAGTTTCAAAAAAAGGAAGTGTAACGAATGCAACCGTAGGGGGTAAATATTACTTTTATACACTCAAAATTTTTATTGTGTTAAACACTTTCAACATTCCAAGACCATTTAAAAAGAAAACAGTTTTATTATCGTACACGATGCTACAAATCAACGACAAAATATTAGAGTTTTTGAATGAATGAAAGAATTATTATGGAGCGTAATATTGCAAAAATTAAATTTTTTTTACTTTTCTCAAAAAATATAAGTTAATTAAGGTCACGTAAGTTCTAAAGCTAACATACAGTGAGTGCCAAAAGAAACTGAAAAGAATTTTATAATATTTCAAAATTTATTGTAATTTTTTTTTCATTCAATTTACAAATCTGGTAATGAGACAATTTAAAAAAAAAATAAAAATGCGTACATACCAGAGATCTGCAATGAATCGCTACTCATAAGTACTCATCCAATTTTGGTATGAGTGAATCAACAGAATTGAAATTAAACTACTCTGATTCATTTGTACTCGCTACAACATAGATTTATAAGTATAGGTTGCAATGAGTATGAGTACAACGCGGACATCAAACTGACAACATTGGAAATATGTTTGATTCATATGCCTGCTCATTCGGATTCATAAATTTAGAAATATACTTATAATACTTATAAATGAATCGAGTGACTCGAAATCTGAAATTATAAGTATGAGTCGAATCTACTCATCGTTTTGAATACTTATTGCTAATATCTGATACATACATAATTGACCATTACAACTCTTTATTCAGGATTACAGCCTAGCTTCTCAACATCACTCATGTTGTGTGTGTAAATTTTTTATACCTGATAGAGGAGTCACCACCTATAGTTTAAAGTCGACTTCCAGCGACAGATTTTTGAGAAACTTCTCACGGCAATTTATTTACTCTCAGAGTTTTTGACAGAAATTCGGTAGCTAAAGATAGTTTTTTTACTTTTTTATTTTCATATTTCGTTTTTGTTCGAGATGTCAATCATGTACTCACGTCTGATAAGCTAAGACACTGCCTAATAAATTCTATCTGAATTCTAGCAAGCCTTAAATCTAATCTATAAAATTGTAAAGCACCTTGAATGTACCATAAAATTTTATTTTATTTTAGCGTCCTTTTAATTACATTAAAAATTAACTAATTTAATGATATGGTTTTTACGATTCACATTTTTCGAGTTTAAATTTGTTTATTGAGTTGGCGTAGTGGTTTCAATTAAAAACAATTTTTAATCTTTTTTTGGAATGAAATAGAAAGTGGCATTTATTTTGTTGTATTTGTTTATGGTTAAATCGCTCACTAACAAAGTTTTAAAAATTAACGATCGTCACGCATTGTAAGATATGCTTCATGTTTCTTCGTATCGTTAATTTCTTGGCCATGTATACCATCGCAATATTGTGTTTTGCTTAAAAATTAGTGAGCCTTTCAGTAGTGGAACTAACAAGTATTTTTCTGTATTTTGTTGTTTTGTTTTAAATTAAATCTTTTTTATTTTACTAAAATAAAGAAAAAAAAATCCACAAACATCATTGTATTATTATGTTATGCTTAGTAAATATATGAACATTAAAATTTTTCTTTTTTGTATGCATGTTTTTGGCATTTTACGCAGCCAGTTTTGGCGACAAACAATTTCTCAAATTGATTGATTGATTATGACCCATTACCACAATTGTTTTTTCTCTCAGCCACCAATACCGTGTACTCAATATGTCGTCTATCTTAAATGTTGGTTTCATTGTTTTAGCCACTTTTTTTCCTTTTAAAATGTTTTCAAGTTGGTTAAACCACTTTTACTTTCTATCATTTATTATAAATATTCATTTATTGTCTTTCCAACTGATATAAACAATGAATTCCATTATCATTTAAAATATCATAAAAAAAATAATGCATCTCTTGTACATGATTTAGTAAAATAATAACTGAATAAAAAGTGAAAAAAAACCAGTCAGTCTTTCCCCCGGACTTTTTAATTAATGCCATTTGTTTTCCAATGAAAGTGAAAACCTATAAGTGACGATTTTAATTGGAAATGTTTTCTGTTGTAATCTTGTTTTTCAATAATTTTTGTTTTTATTTTACAATTTTCATTAAAACTAGGACTTGTATGTACTTACTATTGACACTTATTTAAACATACAAAGAAAAAAAAAACCAAAATTCATTAAAATCCTATTCAAATCAGTTTAATTAGAAACCAATGTCTTGCAAAAACGATTTAATTATTTATTTATTTAATAATTAATTACAATACAAATATAAATTAAAATTTAATTAAATATGAGCTCAGTAACTTCGGCCATGTGCTCGATGTAGTGTCATAGATCAGAGACTTTGGTGGGAATCGAACTAGCGATCCTCATGCTAATACCCACTGGACTAACAGGGGACACTCACTAAAACGATTTAATACAGGTGTCCCTCGTATAACGCGGTGGTTACGTTCCAGGGAAAGTTCGCGTTATAGAATACTTCGCTTTCATATAAATTTAAGGGTTACGTTCCAATAAACTTTTTACAAAATAAATGCGATACTAAATTAAAGATTAAAAAACATAATAAAAAAAAACAATCGGAAAACATAAATATTCACTAGTTTGCGTCACTTTCTTCGAACATCATATTACGTCGAAATAGTGAGCATATAACTTCATCAGGAGAAAGTTCATTGAAAAAGTTTTCGTCATTTGATAAAAAACATTTTGTTGGACGTTCTTCCAGTGATTGTGCGATTTTTTTAACTGTTTTTCGGTTTCGTAATAAGGCGCAAGTAATAAGGTGCGTTAGGTCGCCATGGTCTAGTAGGTAGTGTGCTGGCTTATTAGACGTAAAGCCAGGGTTCGAGTCCCAGGCCAGACATCAAAATAAAATACAAAAAGTATTTTTCGGCGATTCTTCTCAGCAGATTTCTGAGAAAAACTCTGAGAGTAAAATAAAATTGCCAAAAATCTGTCATTCGGAGTCGACTTAAAACTGTAGGTCCCGCCACTTATGTATAAAATTAACACACACAACATAAATAGTGTGAGAGACTAGTTCAATAATCCTGACTGAAGGGTTGTAACGACCTATTATGTATGTATGTATGTACAAATCGAAATTTCACGTTGTAATGAAACTTTTTTTTGTAAATCGCGTTATATTGGAACCGAATTGTAGAAGTACCGCATTATACGAGGGTTACCTGTACTTTTTGAGAAATAAAAATTTATTTAAAAGCAATAATTTTGAAAAAGTGTATGAGTTTAAATACAATTTTGAATCAAAGTTATTACATTTCGAACATAATGGAAATGAAGACAGTTTCTATGATTATTTAAATTGAATTGAACTATGAAGTGCGTATTGCGATCCACTAGCTTGTTGACGATCGAGAGATGCGTTCTACGTCTTCTTAGTAAAACATCTACAATTATCCCTTATTTAATTAGCGTACATGCCGTTGTAATCTCTTAGTCATGATTAAAATCTATATACATATCGCTCCTTTATTGCAAATAGTCATATCTAAAAAAATCTTAAACTTGGCAAAATCCGATTTAAGTTTTCAAGAATTTCCTATGATCGAATTGCCGCAAACACTGTTTGCTATAACTTCAGTTCAGCTTGGGATATAAAACTGTTTTTTTCTTCAACATGTACAGAAGGTCTAAAATACCAGTTTTGCTTAAGTAACTACAAATTTTTAATTTTTTGAGATATGACTATGGTGCAATAAAGGAGCGATATATTTTGAGTGTCAATTTTATCCATTAAGAAGGGACTTCCTTACTAATTAGTATATTACAACACTTCAGTCACAATAACGACCTGATTTCTCATACCACTAGTGCTGTGTGCGTTTATTTTATACGTGATTGGCGGGACCTACAGTTTAACGTCCACTCCGAACAATAGATTTTTTAATAAATTTTCATGGCAATTTGAAATGTGTTTTTGGGATGTTGCCGCAGACTTATTTGTTCATATTTTGTTATGTTGGAAATGTCTGACCTGAGGCTTAGACAGTGGCCTTACATCTAATAAGTCAATACACTACCCACTAGACTGTGGCAACTTCATGAGAGATTGGACCTACATTTCAATGTCGACTTTAGTTTTGAGAAACTTTTCATGACAATTTTATTTACTCTCAGAATTTCTGCCAGAAGACTTGCAACACATCTATAGGCTACGGCGTCTGTAGTATTGGTAAAACACTGAATATACTGCTTTTCATAATGAGTACATTTGCATTGTCTTTTGAATTAGAGGTCCTAGTACTAGAGATCAGATTTATATGGTTAACAAAATACTTAATGATGTAAGATGTGCTGAAGTATTTTTTGAACTGATGGCTGTTCATTATTGAAACTATTCCAGTGACTCCAGTGTATATTATTAGGGTTTTTAATCACTATATACAGATGATATAGATGTCATCAATACTTTCATGTACAAGATTGTGGTTAATCGTATACAACATTTCATCAGGGCACGATTCTAGAATTTGTCTGAATAATGTGTGGATAAATAAATGATAAAACTGTGATTTCATTTTGGTTGCATACATTCATACATAATTGGCCATTACAACCCTGCAGTTAGGATTACGGCCTAGCTTCTCACAACATTCATGTTGTGTGCGTTAATTTTCTACGTGAGTGGCGTCGACTCTGAACAACAGATTTTTTAGAAACTTTTTCATAGCAATTATGTTTACTCTCAGATTTTTAACCAGAAATCTGCTGAGAGAAAATCGCCGAAGAAATATATTTTTTTTCATATTTTTGATACCTAACCTGTAATACGAACAAGGGCTATACATCTAATAAGTCAGATTACGGTGACTTCTACTTTAGTTGCAAATAAATCTCATTAATTGTGAATATCTTTAAATCGATGCCAGCTAATGAAGACTCTACGGTAATATTATGCATGAAGATATTATTTGACTGATCTGAAACTGATCTGGAATCATATTCTGGCATCTCAACTTTAGGAAGTATCATGTAATCTTGTTGTTTTGTTATTTCAACTGTTGCAATAATTTTCCATTCGTTTTTAAACTCCATTTACTGCCGTTTACGTATAAAGTTTTTGATACTTTTTTTCTTGTCTCCTTTTTGTCTTGTTTCTCTTTTCCTGTACTCTTATGAAAGTAAGATCAGAGAAGAGGGGGTAAAGAAGAACTTAAAAAGAAAACAGATTTAAATAACTTGTAATTGTTATAATTAACTTTAATTAATGTCCACAATTAGTTTTAATAAAATAAAGTAAAATCCAATTTCTATCTGGTTTTCCTCTTTATTCATGTATTCGTAACTCGTACTCGTAATTAATTACTTTTTTTTCCGTTTTATTTCTTTTCTTTTTTTTTTTTGTCAGATTGTTTGCAAGACATTTCACAATTTTCGCCGAAATCCAATAGCCATATGGAAAACAGGGATTTGAATCCATTTCTCACCACATCGAAATTTATATTGGAAACCACAATGGCTGATAGTGAACCAAATAACGGCCAAAGTTTGACACCGTCTTCTCCAGTTAGTGGAGAAAACGAGACGCGGGAACATGTCCGTGTTGAGAGATCAGCGTCGCCTATTTTGAATGAGAATTTCCCTAAAATTGGTCCAAATAATGTGCAATTTCCAGGTGAAACAGAAAAGGAGGCAGCAGCTGGTCGCTACTTTCAATACAATATAAAGCCAACCAGCACGTTTGATCATCAAATGGAGAATGTTGAGACGACTCAAAAAGCTCGCGCAGGAAAATCAGCAAATTTGGCAACGGCAGAAACAAAGACCGGTCCTTTTTTAGTAAATGGGGACCTTCGACAGCATACGTCGGGGTCCCAAATCGTGAAACCGACGAGCAGGAGTTCTGTCACCTTGACAGCAGCTACTGCCACAGCGGGGCCACATAATCCGCGCCAGAATCCAAATCCCGATATACAAGACATTATAACCGGTATCGTCAAGTTATTAAATGGCAACGTTAACGTACACGCCAATACTCAGGGTGTAAGGCGACCGTCAGCAAGTCGTATCAATAATAGAGGACCACCGCGCATTTCAGAAGTGCAAAATTTACCCATTGAATATGATGGCCAGAAGCCTTTAGGTGCCACTTCTATGCGACCACCTCCATACCCATTTGATCGTCCGGAGAGACCGTTCATTACAGGCGTCCCCATACCAGAACAAATCGTTCCTGTTAGACCAGGTTTCGTAAGCAATCGTCCACCTTGGCACCGCAATAAACCTAGGCCACCCATCACTACTTCAATTGGAGGACGTAGACCTATACCGCAATATAAACCTTTGCCCTCATCACAAATGCAACCCCCACAAGAAAATGAACAGCAAATATCCAATGTTGCCAATGCTCAGTCATCCGGACCAATTGAAATACCCACAATAAATACAGACTACGCAGAATCAAATGAAGGTCCCACACCCACAGATACATCATTTGACTCTGATTTTTCCAATGAAGACTTAAATACCCAATATATTGAAGTATCAGACAATGATACTGATTCTCAATCATCTAATCAATCAGCTGATAAAATTGCTGTTGGCTTACAACCTCCACCCATATCAACAACGAAGAAAGAAGAACATCCGACAAAAAAGAAGAACAATAAACACAAGTCTTCGGATAAGAAAAAACATTCGTCAGATCTTTATACCACCATAGTGGAGACTAGTTCTGAAGTACATACTGTAATGCACATGTCGTCCACATATATGCCCATGCCAATGGACACAACTGAAGGTGATGGCGTCATTGATCCCTCAACCGAAGAAGTTATATTTATGACCGCCAGTAAAACACCAGAATTGGAAAATGTACCCACGAAATCTAGTTCTATATCTACGTCCGTTCTTACAAAATCTGAGGCTACAACATCACCCGTAACAACGAAACCATTTACCGCTGAGATCACAAGTAGAGTGGACGATAAAAATTTAGTGACTGATTTGAAAAATTCCATCACCCCCACACAAATTACTCCCGATCCCAAAATAACTACTACTACCACCACTACTATTAATTCTTATGATTCTTCCACTTCTACCACTACAACAACCACTACCACAACCACTACTACAACGACTGAATCCGCACCCACCTCTAATAACCATCATCCAAATCCGATAACGACAATTTCAACCCCAACGCCACCGCCGTCACAACCACCCGCCCAGTATCAACCTAGACCAGGCATAGTCCTGGACGATCCCGAATTTCAGCCGGGTGGACGTCCACGTCCACAACGTCCACCTCAGGCTCAAATACCTCGTAATCCAGGTCCTCCGGTTAATATACAGCCCACGCGACAACATTTACCACCAGGTTATGGTGAAATTTTCGATGTTACCTTATCGGCAATACAGGGACCAGGCTCTAAGGGTGGCTCCAAACAAACCATTAACATTAAACCCTTCGGTGCGAATGGTGGTAATGCAGTTCAGCCTGGTGCCGATATCATTGTATCAGCCTCAGGTGAAGAAGGTTTTGTATCCATTGATGGAAAACGTACTTACATCAATCTTTTTGGTGATCCCACAGATCCTCCAACTGGCGTTCAATTGCCCGCAACACCAGCTACAGCTATACCCCAGCTGCCCGGTAGTGGATCTTCCTCAACCTCTAAACCAAGCAGTAGTACTGGTAGTTCAATAAGTGGTAGTAGTGGCAATGCTCCTGTGTCTCCCGTTACACAACAAAACTCCCCGGGATCTGGTTATGGTGTAGCAGAAACGGAAGTGGTAGACATTCATACCAATAAACCTCAAAATGTGAAATCTCAACAACCTCCGACCACCACTAATGCTGGACCACCCAGACCGCACTACAGACCGCGTACCACTCAACCTCCTGTTCGTATCGACACCTGCATTGTTGGAGATGACTCAACATGTGATCAGGCACAACATGAACATTGTAAAACTGAAAACGGTGTTTCAAGCTGTCACTGTAGGCCCGGTAAGTTGAAAGCCCTAGATTTTAAAGATTTGTTCTTCTAATTTCGCTGTCGTTCAACAGGTTATTCACGACGTAAACATCGCGAACCTTGCCGTCGAGTGATAACATTTTATATTGGAATGCGTGTAGACCGCATATATGAACATCGAATTGTTTGGGACAATAAATTGGCCGACCGCAATAGCGAACCCTTTAGTCAACTAAGCTTTGAATCTATCAGGGCGGTAAGTTCAATAATAAAAATCTAAAAACCTATGCTTAAATCAAACAAATTCGTATTAAATTCCGTTTCTTTTACGTGGTAAATAATAGATCGATTCAGCTATGTCGATGACACCCTATTCGGATGAATTTATGGAAGCCAAAGTCAACAATATATATCGCGGAGATCCAAACCTCGGCGGTAGTGGCGTTTATGTAAACTTAACTATAAAGGTAAGTGTATTGACCTATTTACCTCTATTAATGATATTTATGACTGCTTTCAAAAATCTTTAAAGTTGGATGAAAGCGTTGAAACTTTACGTCCCAATTTGCGCAGTGATGTTCAGAAGCATTTATTGGGTGTTCTACACAGGCGTAATAATAATATTGGAAATTCAGTTCTGTACGTCAGCTCTCCGGAAGGTGCAATATCAGCCTTAAGAGATTTAGACGAATGCCAAATGAGCGAACTAAATGACTGTCATCCCACTGCTACTTGTACGAATACATGGGGCAGTTTTCGTTGCACATGTCCCGACGGCACTAAAGATCAATGGTATGAACAACCCTCCAGAGCGGGTAGAGAATGTCAAACATGCCCGGAGGCCTATTGCAATAATCGAGGAGTATGCAGTTACAGTGATGAAGGCAATCAGGTTTGCACCTGTGACTCCAGCCATTATGGTGGCCAGTGTGAAATTGATGGCGAAGTATTGGGTGTTGCCATAGGGGCTTCTATTGCAGCTGTAATTATTATTGTCTTGACTTTAGTGTGTCTGATAATGTGGTCTCGCCGGTGGCAAAGGGAACAAAAAAATGCAATAGGATCACCGGTGTTTGGTTATATGAATACAGCTCCTTTGAAGTCAGCAGCTTTGCCACAGCCAGGCTATCAAGTTACCTTGGAAGACCGCATGCGTTGGGCCCAAATAGCCGATGTTATGGCCCAAAGTAATCACTATGGAGTAAGATAAATCAGTTTTAGAATAGCATCATTTAACTATGGCTTTGATTTGATTTTATTTTATATTTTAATAGGCTGAACCAATTGGTGGACCTACAAGGCCTTCATCGGCCATGTTTGCTTATCCTAACCTACAGACTTTGGGTACAATGGGTATGGGTACTTTAGGCGGAATGTCAATGCAAAGTACAATGCAACAAATGCATCAAACTAACACTATGGCACCGCCGGTGCCCTTACCACGGTATGAGTGCGTAAACAATATTTTAACGATACTTAATAACTTAGATGACAAAACGTTTCTTTCTTTTGTATTTATTTCAGCAGATTGGGTCTTAGTTCACGATCGGTCGGCATGAGAACCTTAGAGAATTCAAGTTCAAGCGAAGAAGAAGATCGTACCGATTTACTCGGCAGAAACTTTCAGGTACCAAGGCCAAAAAGTCGCAGCAATGGTAGCATAACAGTAAGTGCTTTAAGTTTTTTTTTTTTATTGATTCTTCTTTAACTGTCTTCATTTTCGGTTTCAGAATCAATCTGGTATTTATTATGACGTCGACTATGAACCATCAGCCAATGGCATTGGCAGTACTAGTGTAGACAGGCTGTATGGTTCCCAAAATCAATCGACAACGCATTCACACATAGGCAATAGTCATATACCGGGTCCACAAGGTATACCTATGAGTACGTATACATCGGGACGAGCACCCAGTAGTTACTATATGAAATAGGCCTCCTCCCTATTAATACACCTTAAGTCATATGAAAATAAAAAATCTAATGGAAAGCAAAATGAACCAAATAGGAACGTAAATGAGCGTATTTTCCATTTTTTGTAAAGATTGTTCATATAGTGTAGAGAATAAAATACAAATCTTTATACTTTGTATTTAATTTGGAAATTTTTGGAAATGATTTCTTAAAAAAAACAAACCTCGATTAAATATACGAACACTGTCGTATCCAAAATATTTAATTTGTTATGTTACAACTTACATCAAATTTACAGCATGTACATTATCGAGATATGCCTGTGAAGTAACATTGTAAAAAATCATATCGATCTGAAGTTCCGAATATCTTCCACACATGTAACGCTTCATAATGGTTTCAATTCTGGGGAATTACTTAAATTTTCAAAAACTCCGCTTCTATTAAATAATTTCACAACATTATCCATAAAAACACTTTCTTTCTCTTTTAATTATATCGACGCCTGGATCCTTCAATGTTCTGGCATTTTTAAATTCTACGTTCTCTAATTAAATTACTGTTAAAATTTGGTTATGATACGCCGATCCGGCAAAAATCTACTTGGAATGCACATATAGTCCTATGTCGAGTGAAAACTTTAAACACACTTTTTCAACTTAGAATGTTATAGAACGGAGGCGTCGATATAATATTTGAAGCCTTCTATTGCAGTTGTTTTAAAACAAAATAACAAAAACAATAACTTTTCTTAACTTATTATGAATAAAAGTAAACAAAAAAAAAAAAAAAGAAAAAGTACACTTTTAAGTTTTATTTAACACTTTACCACTAGTCTTGTAAGAAAAACTGTAAATATTAATTAAATAAAAAATGGTAATAAACATAATAATAATAATAATAATAAAAATAATAATACATATTTAAAATTATTTATTATTTATTTAGAAATATTTTAATTATTAAGTATTTATGTATGTATGTAGAGAATAGCAGATGTGTATGTATTTTTATTTAATCAAAACTATACTAATCATAATGTTTAATCATGTTCAGTACATAATACGAATGCAAATTAATTTATGTAAATTAATTGATTACATTATTAATAATTTAAACAAATATGTAGTTGTGTAAATATCTAATAAAATAATAAAAATAAATTAAATTGTATTAATAACTAAATAACTGCATATATTATTGATTTTCTTTGGCATTTATAAATACGTACATCCACATACATACATAATTGGTCATTATAACCCTTCAGTGTTAATTTTAAACAAGAGTTTCAAGTCCTACAATTTATAGTCGACTTCGAACGACAAATTATTGAGAAACTTTTCATGGCAATTTTATTTAATCTCAGAGTTTTTGCCAGAAATCTGCTGAGAGGGAGTCGCCAAACAAATATTTTCATATTTTTGTCTTGTTGTATGACCTGTAGAGTTCTCAACTATTCGAAAAAATCAAAACACCGGTTTTTGAATACTTTAAAAAACCGCACATTTTCAAAAACAGGGTTTATGTTTTTTTAATTAGATCCAATTGATCCATTAATAAAAACATATACAATATATATACAGGGTGACTGTTGTGTATTGCAACCAACTGACAGATTTATTCCAGTAGCAGCTCATTTCATTATTTACAAGCTAACAAAAGCATTTTGATCTATTGCATTCAGAATAAAAGTTATTAGTAATGGAATTCAAGCGTGATAATGTGATTGCTTTATATTCAGTTAGAGCCCTCCAGCATTTAAATGTGAATAAATCTTTTGTTTCTCGTACCATTGCTCGTTGCCGTGATACTGGCAGTGTTGCATCGTGTCCAAAAAGTGGGCGAAAAAAAAACGGTAACAACACCAGAAATGATCCGAAAAGTGAAGGCCAGATTTGATCGAAATCCACGCCGCAGTGCTAGAAAAATTACTCGTGAGCTGAACATATCGCTAGAACGGATGCAAAACATACTGAAAAATTACCTTGGACTAAAGCCATTGAAGTTCTAAAAAGTGCAAGACCTCACCGATGGACAAAAAAAAAGTTAGACTGGAAACAGCCAAGGAGTTAGTACGCATTCACGAAAGTGGCCAGTAACCGATTTTGGTTTTCTACGATGAGAAACCATTCCAAATCGAGCAGTTTGTGACCAAACAAAATGATCGAGTTCACTTGCCAAAGAGCCACCAGAACTTAAGAACCGCCGATGTTAATGGTGTGGACCGTTATTCATCGACCTTGGGGTCAAAATAAATGCCGAATATTATCGGGAAAATGCCTTAAAGACAGTATGAAGCCCTGGGCAGACAAACATTTCGGTCGCAGACCACGAACATTCCAACAGAACTCAGCACCACTGCACTCACCCAAAAATGGCTTAAAAAGGAGGTTCCTCGCTTCATTTTTTGCCTACAATGGCCACCAAAATCTCCGGATCTCAATCCGTTGGACATTTGCGCCTTAAGGCATTTTGGAGAGTAAAGTTCTCACTATAAAAATACCAAAGTGTAGATCATCTCAAGATGGCGCTTCGCCGGGAATGGGCCAAAATACCGCAGAGCCACTTTCATGCAACCTGTGATGGTTTTGTCAGCCGTTTGAAGGCCATAATTTGTACCAAAGGCGGTCAATTCAAATCTAAACTGATTCTAAAATTTAATGTTATTTCCACTATTTTTTGCTTTTTAATAATAAAATTAAAAAAAAAAAAATTAATAAAATGTAGTGGTTCACTTTGTTGCTTTATATAGCAGCCACCCTGTATGTATGTATATAATTTTTTAGTTTTAGTTTTTATTACAACTTTAACTTAAAAAAAAAAAAACCAAATTCATATTCACATTTCAGTCTTAACATTAATCTGAAATAAATTTCAAATTTAAAACAGTACAGAAAAGTACATATATATTTACATGAATATATATAGAAAAACATGATGACAAAAAATAATTATTCAAATTTAAATATATTTATTATTTTTGTTAAAATAATATTTCAAAAATCGCAGTTTAAATGTTTAGATGACACACGGTGTCTTAGCTTTGCTTTTATTTTTGAGCTTACTGCAAAGTCGCTTTCACTTATTGTTGAAGTTGGGTTAATTGTGAGTAGCGCTATAAATAATTAATTTATTTTAGATTTTTTAGTAAATTTGTCTAAATAATCAAAGTCTTCATTTAAATCACTATCACGCATTCCAATGATGTTTAACATCTAGTTGAACAAGCAACTGATGGTTTATTTCTTTTTGTAGGTAATATTGCAATTTCCCCGGTTTTTTTTGTCTATACATTTTCTTAATTTTGTAATGGTTGGTTCGATATCAGCTACTAGTTCAACTTCCATATACAGTCAAACTCGTTTATAACGAACTCGCCGTGAAGTCGCCGTGGTCTAGTATGATGACTTATTAGACGTAAAGCCATGGTTCGAGTCCCAGGCCAGACATCAAAATAAAATACAAAAAGTATTTTTTCGGCGATTTCCTCTCAGCAGATTTCTGGCAAAAACTCTGAGAGTAAATAAAATTGCCATAAAAAGTTTCTCAAAAAATCTGTCATTCGGTTTCGACTTTAAACTGTAAGGCCCGCCACTTATAAATAAAATTAACACACACAACATAAGTAGTATGAGAAACTAGGTCAATAATCCTGACTGAAAGGTTGTAATGACCAATTATGTATGTATGGTTGTAACGAATTCTTGGTTATTACGTACATATTTTCAAATCCCAACGTTTTAATAACAATTTTCATACAAAAAAACTTCGTTTATTACGAACTAGTTTATAACGAATTCTCGGTTAAAAGGAACTACTTTAAATGGTCCCAGTAATTAAATTTCATACATTTTACCTTTTTATAACAAACCCTTAGAAATAACTTTGAAATATGACAATAGTATATCCTTTTATTTAATATGGCAGCATTAAATTATAACTCAGTATCTTTTATCAGCTACTAGATAAAAAGAATTAAAACATATTTTTGATTTTAAATAAAAAAAATATTTTTTGTTTTTAATAAATGAAAGAAATTATTTGTATTTTATATTTTCTTCTATGACTTCACACCACTTATTACGAACTTTGTCTATAACGAACTATTTTTTCTGTTCCCACGGAGTTCGCTATAACCGTGTTTGACAGTATATAGTTTCATTAGATGAAGTGCTAAATTCAAAGTCATCAGTATCATAGTAATCACCTTCCAAATGAACATTTTTAAAGAAAGTATCTACAACACATAAATGAATGGCATGATTATAACACAAATGACTTATAGATGAAATATTAGTTTCGAATTTCTTCATGACCGCAGCAACTAATCTACTAATCCAAATTAAATTCGTTTAGTTCACGTAAAATTCCCGGCAGTTGCTTTAAGTATAACTCGTTCGAGTCCTAAATTAAATACTTATTTTAAAGCCCTATTAGAATAAACAAAATATATAACATAAACTGACATGTTTCTACCTACTGGTTTTCTCCATCGTCATTTATGCATCTGACGCTAACATTGAGATATTTTATATTTGATATATCTGACCACTCATCCACAACAATATTATTTTCGAATAATGTACATTAGAGCGATTCACCAAAAAAAGTGTTCGATGTACCCTCCTAAAAATGATCCTTGAACTTTTTTAAGACAACATTTAAAACATTTGACCTCTCGTGAGCTGGACCATTTTGAAAAAGGGTCTATTTTTGAATGGTTTGTTAATTTCATAACCTGTTTACTTACTTTTACTTAATTTACTTAATTTCATAACCTGTTTACTTACCTTGTACAGTATGTATATCATAAGAAAGGTTTTTTAAAGCACGTCCACCAGTATTTACAATTTCTCAAAGGACGATCATATCATGACGTATCCTCCACCGTGTTTCAGCATTTCCTTAACATGGTGTCTTTGAATTCTTTCCCCATGGCGGCGCAGGCAATATTGCTTACCATCAAACTAAAACCGGTTTAATGCTGATTCGTCTGACCAGATCACATGTTTCCAGTCATTCACTGTACAATTTCTGTGTTCTCTGGCAAACTATAACCGTGCCTTTACATTTTTAGCCGAAAATGCAGGTTTTTTCTTTTTAGCCAATACCTTTAGCAGCTCTACTTGCCGTCCATCGACTAACGGTTTTCCCGATTGCCAAAGAAGCTCCTTTTGACGTTAAAAATTTGTCCCTTTTCATTTTTGTTACCATTAGTCGAGCATCTGCATTAGTTAGTAGATTTTTACGATCTCTGACTTGAGGCGAGGAAACAACAGAACGACATTTTTGGACTCTGATGACTACTGAGAGGATAACTCCAAGTTTTTTAGAAATTTCCCTGGTAGAAGAGCCACTTCCAGCCAAAGGTACAACACTATCTTCAGTTGATTTCGAGAGTTTCATCAGTTATTAATAAAAATTGATTTTTGTGCGATAAGTTACAAAAAGTATTCGATCAACGAGTTTAAGTAATCAAAGTAGTGCAAAAGTATGAAAAAATAATGATAGATTTTGATTTCGTTTTTGCAACATGAGTACATGCGAGTTGATTTTTCTTTGTTTGTTTCTTCTTAGAGCTTAATGATTTCAATATTAAATTTAATTTTATTTTGTTAATCACTAAATGCTAAATAAATGACAAAAAACTTTTAGAGTTTTCTTTATTACTTTTAGTTTTATTCAATAAAAAGCGTCCAAAGTATGAACATGTACCTTATTTGTGCTCCCCACTGTATGCTCCGTCATAGTTTTGGCTAGATTCAATTCAAGTAAACCAAATTTAACTTTCGGTGATAATATCATTATCATTATAATACCATTACAACGCCTCAGTCAGGATATCTCAGGCCTAGCTTCTCACAAAACTCATGCTGCGTGCGTTAATTTTATACGTGAGTGGCGGGACCTACAGTTAAACGTCGACTCCGCATGATAGATTTTTGAGAAACTTTTTCATGGTAGGTTTATTTACTCTCAAAGTTTTTGCCAGAAATCTGATGAGAGGAAATATTTTTTCATATTTCATTTCGATGACCGACCTGGGATACGAATCCGGGCTTTACGTCTAATAAGCCAACAAACTACCTACTAGACCACGGCGAAGCATAAAAATATATCATTCTTGCAGAAAAGAAAGCGAAACAATTTATATCTCTGATCCAGCATGCGTTGATGGAGTAGACTTGATGTGATCGATAAATAGTTTATTTTCAAAATCGAAAACGTTGTGGCTAATTGTCATATGAGAGTAAATTCCATATTTAAGCTACTCTTGGCTCGCTGTCAGCTGATGTGAAAAGAGAAAGATCGTAAGTTAGTCTGATTTATAGCTACTTACAGGACCATGCTAGAAGAGGAAAGTGAAATGACGCATACCTGTGTTACAGCAGAACACTAGACAGTAGAATTGTGGTACGTTTTTTATGAATTGTGACCAAAAACATTCTTAGTTAATATAACAAACAGATAAATAAAATAACACACTCTGGAAATAGTTTTTAAGAAAACAAAAAATTCCAACTGACATATACTCGTAGCAAAACAGATGCACATGGCACCAATAGCTCTTTAAATAATTCTTTCCCCCTGATTATTTGCCAAGATAGCGATTTGCGTTATAAATTTCAAATAGAAACACATTTTTTCTTAACAATGTTTTAAAATTAATTGAATTTTTATTTATTTTATAAAACAATAAAATTTATTACAAAATCAAATTAAAATTTGTTGCTATAAAAGCTAACGTATGCACAAATGAGTGGACAGTATTTCAATTCAGTAGATATGAAGTATTTCAAAGTTAGTTTGAGTCTGCTAGCACTTTTTGCCTTGTGTCGATCGTTAGATGCGGTAATATTTTTGAGAAATTCATTGTGAATTACAATTAAAAAGAATTTAATAAAATTTCATAGGCAACGACTGATGTACAGAATCAGGATACGACGGAAAGTTCAGAAAATACCGTTGCAGAAAGTGAAAGTGAAACGACTGCAGAAATTGAAACGACCACATCGAATAAACAATTGTATGCACATGGTCCATTAGACATTTGTGATGGGATAATTCATCGTCACGGCCAGCTCCATGGTTATGAGAACAATCCTGAATGTATTGAAAACTATGGAAACAATTTGCGTGAATTCAGGCAAATAAGTTTGAGACCTCCAAGCGAAATAAGAGATGTTGGTCTAGGAAATCGGAGGTTTTTACGCAGACCAGGTGGTTTTGGCGGCTTTAATAGTTTCGGTTCGCCAGGACGATTTGGTGGGCAAGGAGGATTTGGTGGGCCAGGAGGATTTGGTGGACCAGGAGGATTTGGTGGGCAAGGCGGATTTGGTGGGCCAGGAGGATTTGGTGGGCCAGGAGGTTTTGGTGGACCAGGAGGATTTGGTGGGCCAGGAGGATTTGGTGGGCCAGGAGGTTTTGGTGGACCTGGAGGATTTGGTGGGCGTGGAAGATTTTAAGCAAGCTGGGAGGATTTGTTGAGCCATAAGGATTTCATACGGTAGGATTTCACCGAGCCTATTTATGGAAATTTAACCAAGTTCATGTCTTATTAACATCTCCTCTAAAAATGTAAAAAATCTCCTAAAAACAGAAAATTAACTTTAACTTTTAACTCTTTTTAAATATACATTACGCTAAAATATTGTAAATTTTAGTTTTAATTAAAAGTCCTCTGTTGTTTTAAAAATATATTCACGTCTCCATACTTAGAGAGTGCAAGGAGAATTATTTGAAAGAAAAATTATACAAATTTAATTTCAGATTTAAAAAAAAAAGATTCGACGACATAAGGTGACATTTGTATTGACCACAATAACATATTTTTTTGTTGTTTTTACTTAAAAGTCATTGCAGTTTAAATATTTTGCAAAAAAGAAGGAAAAAAATTACAATTCGTTTAAACACATTATCTTAATATCCAACGGGTACACATTTATTTAAGTTTAAATACTAATTATTGCAAAACTTTAAGGGCCATTATTAAAACTTGCCGTTAACCTTGGGTTTAGTTAAAGGTAGATTTAGCTAAGGGCTACCTTTAACTTGTTTTCTTTTTCCATCTTACAGATAAAATAATGTTAACTTTAGTCAAAAATACTGCAGTGCCAGAGCAATGTCGATAACACTGCTGACAAGTAGTTTTTAACGCAGTGGCAACGACGGGCTTCATTTTTTGTTGTATATGCTTATTTTGTTTATATTTGAAGTTCCAAGTTAAAAAAAAATAATTTAAGTCAAGTTGAAACACAGACTTACATAACTTTAAAAGTTACCAGTAGGATGATGCTCCCTTAAGCTTAAAGCTAACTTCTACCATATTGTTCACTTATAATAATAAAAAACAACTTTTCTGCCCGTTAAAATCCCCTCTTTAGTTAATGGAAAATTGTAATAATGGCCCGACTTAATTAAATTCTCTAGTAACGAACACGACCAATCTTTTCAAAGTTCCTTAAAGTCAAACTTGACTTATGTGACCTTTTTGTTCATATATTTTGTGTTAACATGAATCCCTTAACGGATTAGTAAATTGCAGTGAGGCCTTAAATAATCGTTGAACTTTCAGGCCTTAATTTATATTTTTTAAGCGAAACCATTGTAGGCTAATAAGTAAGAAGGATATAATAAATAAGAGACGCCGTGGTCTTATTTGACGGGAGGCCTGGGTTCAAACTCCAGGTCAGGAATCTAGTAACTAGGCGGTATTGTAATGACCAATTATGTATGTAAAAAATACGCACATACTTACATAATTTACCATTACAACCCTTCGTCAGGATTACGACCTAAGTTCTCGCACCACATATGTTGTGTGCGTTAATTTTATACATGAGTGGCGGGACCTACAGTTTTATGTTGACTCCGAATAACAGAGGTTTTGAAAAGCTTTTTCATGGCAATTTTATTTACTCTCAGAAATTTTGCCAGAAATCTGCTGAGCGGAAGTCACCGAAGAAATATTTTCATATTTTCGTTTTGATGTCTGACTTGGGATTTGAACTCGAGTCTTTTGTCTAATAAGCCAACACACTACCTATTAGACTATTTTATATGCAAAAAATAAATAATTTAAATTAACGCAAAGAATCTTCATTAAGGATAATAAAATTCAAATATTATTTTATGCTAAATAAGCGTATTAATTGCTTGTCTTACGATTTAATTTCGACTATGCAGACAACTTAATTTTTATGCAACTCTGTGCAATATTAAAATTTTATTGAATATATAAATATTTGAGTTTTTAATGTAAAATTTTACACAGAAAACGTTTGCGATCGAAACTCGCTATTTCGACTTAAGGGGTTAATATTAAAATTATTTCAAACATACGCATTATGTCATACTTACTTACTTAATTGGCCATAACTATCCGACTTCGCCGACGACGATGCAGATCCCCGCATCAAATACCCATCCCGTCGGAGCATCCTTCTCTATTCGAACGACATGGCCATGGTTGTTAATACGCTGTACAACGTCTATGTCGTTGAGAAGCTCATACAGCTTACTGTTGGATCGGATGCGGAAATCACCGCCAACTTGCAATGGACCGAAGATTTTACGTAGGACTTTTCTCTCTAATACTCACAAGGCACCTGCACCAGTTCTTAATAGGGTACATGCTTCTGCTTCATAAAGAAGCACGGGTAGGAGAGTATTAGTTTCATCTTACAAGAGAGGTCTCTGCTACTCAATTGCCTATTGAGACCATAATAGCACCTGTTGGCAAGAGTAATACTGCGTTTGATCTCCAGACTGACATCATTTTCGGTGGTAACGGCGGAGCCAAGATAAATGAATTCCTTGACTGTATCAAAAGTATAGTTATCGGCTGTAATTTGAGAATCAATACGCACGGCTCTATTTGTCGATAACATATACTTCGTTTTGCGTTGATTTACTGCCAGACCCATCTTCTTAGACTCCCGTTCAATAGCACTAAAGGCAGCAGTGACATCTCGTTTGGCACGCTCTATGATGTCGATGTCGTCAGCGTACGCAAGCAACTGGACACTTCTTTGAAAAATAGTGCCATTGAGATGCACTCCCGCCTTTCGCAGAACACTCGCCATCATGAAGTTGTAGAGGTCGCATGATAAGAGATCTCCTTGTCTGAGAGGTTCATTCCTACCTTGACGGAGCTGCAGGAATTGCTTAACGTCAATGCAATATATCCTAATTTAAATAATTATACGGTGGATACCTACACTTTCTTAGCGACTTTATAGACAATGAGTTGACAGTGATCTGGAATCGAGAAAATGAAAAGATAAATACACCAGCCAATGTATTGCTGATGAGAATGGTATATGGAATATAATAGATTCTATTGTTGTCAGGGAACCATTATAAACACATAAATACATTGCCTTACGTGAAGCGTTTAGTTCCGCGAATATGTTGTTCTATATTCTGTAGAAGCAAGTTTCTATGGCATTTAAAAAGTTTTTAAGGCCAACAGTTTGCCATCTATTTATCAAATACGAATGAACTCACTTTATTCTTAAATGTGTAAACGCAAGTAAAGTTTCTCGAACTGAAAGGCATGATAAAATTTATTAAACATTTTTTTATTATTAAAAGAAATACCACGATTAATGATCGTAAGATGGAGAACCATGTTGATGCGAAGAAATTCATTTGCATCTTGGTAGCAAACTTGTGCACACTATTTGGTAAAACACTTTGCAATAATTTTCAATATTAG
Source organism: Sarcophaga peregrina (assembly GCA_014635995.1). Classification (NCBI taxonomy): domain Eukaryota; kingdom Metazoa; phylum Arthropoda; class Insecta; order Diptera; family Sarcophagidae; genus Sarcophaga; species Sarcophaga peregrina. The sequence goes on along the minus strand of CM025793.1, from coordinate 57,301,481 downwards.
ATATGTAGCCAGGTTTAAAGATAATGAAACATTTAGAAGAATAGCTGGCGCTGCAGAAACTAGACTATCGACAGAATTTGTTGTTAAGGATACAGGCGAATGATAAAATGAATTATTATTTCTTAAACATAATCAACACGTAATTACATTATCGTTACTTTTAAATTCAACATTATATTCAAGTTAGACTTCAAACAATGCCTACCATATTTAAAGTTTAAGAAGTTATTCACTTGATATTAATGTATTGTGATAACAAATGTTACTGGGATATTACAATTAACAAGTCGTTATCGTAAACAAATACTTTTAGCATAGACAAAAACCAATACGGTTGGATTAGTGAGTAGTGTTGATTAACAAATTTCAATATTGTATTAATAATAATATCAATTTCAGATAAATACAAATAAATCAAAATTCCAAAAATCAATCAAATAAATATGTTTGAAGTTACATTAAATTAATATACAATTTCATATATTATTTCTTATCTGTCAGACGTATGCTTGCCATGATCAGTTAACGATTTAGCAACGTGAATTTTAGGCGTTTCCTATCTTTAAATCAAAATGAAACAAAGATATGACCGAAGTTTGTAATGCGATTTAAAGGTCTATAGTGCGATCTAATGTGGAATACAATTTCGATCAAATGCATGCCACGGCTTGTATGGGTGGAACGCATCCGAAATGCCTAATTTTTCATTATTCTAACGAAAAACTGAGCTGAATTTCACCAAATGCATTGGTTATGTTAAGTTGGAGGACGTCTGCAGCTTGTAGCTTTTTCGTAGATACCTGTGAATTAAGAAAGCTATCTCGGTGCCTCAACGAGATCATGCCCTCAAATCACTATTGCATGAGCCATGAGGCGTCGTCCTATTTAAAAAATTAAAAATTTGTAGTTTCTAAAGCAAAACTGCTCTTTTAGACCTTCTATACATATTGAAAAACAAAAAAAAATCAGTTTTATACCCCAAGGTGAACCGAAGTGTTTGCGGCAATTAGATTATAGGACTTATGTCCTGAAAACTTAAATCGTATTTTGCCAAGTTTAAGTTTTTTGAGATATGACTATGTTGCAATAAAGGAGCGACATGTCGTTGATTAACCTGAAAATTTGCTATCTAGCGTTGAAAGCGAAGACAACTAAAAAGCACATTTTGTCGAAATATATTGAAATCACCTATAAGCTGTTCTGTACACAAAGAATTAAGATTTTGGGTGATTTCGAAACGATTAAGTTTTAAGAGCCGATTTCAGCTGAAAATTACTTTAGTTATATCAAAATTAATTTTGTATCGCCGTGATTTCAGGACTGACTTGATAATTTTTTCATTTCACAATCCCTTTTATTTGGCATGCATTCCTTGTCTAATAAACACAAGCACTCTTAAGGAATAAACAACATATAAACGTGATATTATGATACGTGACTGTAGAAGTTTTATTGACGGACAGACATAATGGCCCAAAGTTTTGTGATAGGCCTATATTGGTAGGTACAGCATTCTTTACGCATTACCGCAAATTTGCCAGAAGGTTTGACAAATTCCAGCAATTGGCCAGCAGGCCAATGACATTATTGATCGATAGCAACATACAATGTGTTTCATTTACTCAAGTGTTAGATCATCTGCATGCCGTATTAAGGTTTTTCTAAAATACAACCTATTAAGATCTTAACTAATCGAGTGTTAATGCTTGAAGGTTTTCGAAGAGTATGATAACTAAATAAAGTGAAATAACATGTAAGACATTCAGGATAATAAAATGTTCCAAAAGTGGTGAAGTCGTTGGTGGGAATAGAACTCAAGAACCTCATACAAATACACTGGCACATTACATTCTAAACTATCAGATCGTGCTACAAACTATATAGTGTAGTGTACATGACATTCTGCTAACTTACCCTTCACCGAATACAATACTGTAGTGTACTCTTTTCTGTTGCTCTTGATTTTAAGAGTGCACTGAAATGTGAATTTCCCATTTATTCCATGTATACAACAGCACTCCTTGAATGTGAAGTAACGGAACTATGCTTTGTGTTGTAAGAGCATATTTTACTACTGAAGCTACATTTTCAGTATTGCCATATGAATATCAGTAGTGTAAAAAAGTAGTAGTGTAAAAAAGGTTTTTCCCCAGAAATAAAAAGTTTAAAAAAGTTACTGGCAATGCTGGCGTCGACGAAGATGTTCGGTTGCCGAGAGCAAAAAAAGAAATGCATGTTGTGACTCTATGAAGAGTACAATATTTTTGTTGCACTCTTCACACAATTCTCTTTTATACTGTTGTACAATGGTTTACGAGTGCAGTTGTTTTTTTGTACTCTATCTTTGCTTCAAACTTATTTATATTTGCAGCTACAATCAATATTCGGTCTAGGGAAAATTGCAATTGTTTGCAACTTTATATGACTTGTGCACACCTCTAGTATGTACAAGATACTTATGATGTTTAATAGCTACTTTAAATTCTTTTTTAACTTTGTTTACTGCATATCTGAATTTGCTCGGTTTTTCAGTCATGCAAATTAAATGATAACCGTAAGAGCTTTTCAGCATTATCAAGTTCAAAGCATCGATCTTATAAATTTATAAAAATTTAAATTTTAGAGCGCATCAGAAATGCTATTGAATTTGGAAAACCTAATCCAACTTTATACAAATTGCGTTAAATTGCAGTTTTTTTTTTTTTTTGTTTTAAATACAAATAAACAATTGTTTTAATTGACTTGTAAAATATTGAAAAAAAAAAATATTTAATTTAGAAAACACTTGTGAAAGCAGCTGTTATTCATAGATAAGCAGCCTTATTATATTATATGCATTGCAATATCCATTACCCATTACTCTTCTATTTTAATTTAGAAAGTAAACAACAAAGTTATCGCTTTCAGATCAATCATCGATCCAACAATTTAACCAATCCTTTTATAAATAACATGGAAATTTCAAAAATTATTATAACCATTTTGACAAATAATTAAGTCCGTTCGATATAATCCTCCAACACGGGTTGCTTAGATTATAATAGATTAAGTCGAGCCTCACTTATACATCGAATTTTTCTTTCGAAAATGTTTTTCACAACTTTTAGTCTAAACTGCAATGCAAATATTGCCACAATCTTGCTGTACTTGTAAACAGATACGTATTATTTTTTTGGAGTAAGATTCGGTACCGTAGGTAACCAATTAGTTGAAGATCGATTCGTTTAATATAAGAACAAACGATCTGAACTTTTACTTATGTCGAAAGAACATATCGCTCCTTTATTGCACCATAGTCAGATCTCAAGAAATTAAAAATTTGTAGTTACTTAAGCAAAATTGCTCTTTTAGACCTTCTGTACATGTTGAAAAAAAATCGGTTTTATATCCCAAGCTGAACCGAAGTTACAGCAAAAAGTATTTGCGGCAACTAGATCATAGGACTTATGTCTTGAAAACTTAAATCGCATGTTGTCAAGTTTGAGATATGACTATGTTGCAATAAAGGAGCGATATAATTTCCGCAACCGTGGTCATAGATTTGTAACATAGTTGTTGCATATTATTATTACTGTTGTTGAAAGAGGTTTCTTAATACTGCGATCATATGATCTCAAACTTTATGAGGAAAAGCTCCTCCAAGCTTATTGCGTTGACAAACTTCACGATACTGCTCTGTACTCAAGTAGTTCAATTTCCCGCCCATCTTCTGATATTCTCTTAGGAACTTCCCCATGTCATTCATTCTAACAGGTTCCTATAGTGTGTTATGATGATTCATTCTTATCATCAAAGAATTTACATATTGGGTTCGATATGATTCCCATTCAGAAAAAATATTCTTTAAGCCTACAGTACACAGTTTAAAGACCTTTTACCAATCGCAAGTTTTTCCTGGATATTCAAAGTTATGCCTATTATAATTTCTTAACCAAAGTTTTGATAGCCTCAGGCATTATCATTAAAGGAAATATCTGCCGATTTAACTTCCTTGCACAGATCTATGTTATCTTTGATTTAAATTCATAGGAGCTTAGTACTCGAATAGGGGCAAATAGTCCTGAGTTTAGTTTGTTTATGTTACATCATATGGATAGGATCTACATACTCGTAAAACTCAGGATAATAATTATGCCAAATGATAATTTTTTATTTTATTTCCATTTATTCTAAGGTGAAGAGGTTGTAGTAGTTGTGGTTGTATAACGCCGTCTGTTAGATGAGTAATTTTCTAAAGAATTCCCGTTTCCAGCATTATTCAATATTGAAAAGTCATTTCCATTTAACAGAACTGGTTGAAGTTCTGGAATTTCAGATTCAATTTGATCAGACTCCTGTTCGGGTTGAGATTGCGGCTTAGGTTCGAAGAGTGGATGATGGGGACGTGGTCTTCCCTGTGGTCCTTGTGAATTCACATTCTCATTTTGACTGGGTTGTTGATTGCGATAAATTTGTGGGCGACGATAAGGATCTGCATAGGGCCGAGAATAAACTCTTCCAGGTGCATTTACTCCTTGATTTTCTTCATCAGCCAGTTGAGGCTTAGCCTGAACAATGGCCATAATTGCCAGTACTCCGCAAATTACTAAAACGTATTTCATGTTTGTTTTGTTCTTTACTTTTTGAGAATTTTCAAATTTTGTATCGGCTTTTATATTGGCTTTATCGACGATGCTCAATATTCTGTAATATAACACATCTGTGACAGTGTTAAAGGGAAATTTTTTAAAATAAATATTGAAATTTGAATAAAGAAAACCTTTTAGTTTAATTAGTAGTTATTCTCTCTTTTAATTTGTTTACAGCCTTAACTTAATGAGTTTATTTTGTTTTATTATTTGCTTAAGAAATTATTTTTCAACAGCTATTTAATAATTCCTAGAAATAAAATTCTAAGAAACGAACAAGGTAATGGTGAAATGATTCTCATCCAAAGGGATGAAACAGAAATGATATTCCATACATACATACATATGTACTATGTAAAATGTTATCCGAAAGGTAAATAATGAGTTAATATTTACACAGAGCTCCAGGTAATACAATAACCCAACGTATTCATTTTGATAGAAGACAGACATACATACATACATAACTAGTTATTACAACCTTTAATTCAGGATTACAACTTATCTTCTTACAACACTTATGTGGTGAGTGTTAATTTTTTATTCATGTTTGGCGGAACCCATAGTTTGAAGTCGACTCCGAACGACAGAGTTTTGAGAAACTTTTCATGGCAATTCTATAAACTCTCTGAGCTTTTAAAGCATTTTTTATCTGAGCTGGGGTTTGATATTCAGGCTTGCATCTAATTAGCCAACACACCACCTATTAGACTACGGCGACTTCAAAAGGCTTTAAAGAAGACATTATTTTTAAAGCAATCCAATCGTCTTAGGACCTACTACTGTAGATCAATCAGAGCTCCTTTAGTCTTATTGAAAGTACGGATGTTACACCATTGACAGTGGTTACAACTACGACCTTAGTTTTGATTATGCTACAATAGTTTAAGGACAATTCAACATTTAATTGAATTAACATTCGATTTCACCGTATGATCTGGATCCGCAGTATTCATATTCAACTGTCTTATAGCAGAAACATCTTGTCTAATATTAGTGAAGGGTATTCTATATCAAGGCAGGTATCCAAAATATATTCATTGTATTCCATAAATAGGAGTGGACCTTGGTCTGATAAGATAAGATAAGACAATCATGTAAACTATCTAGTACCAAAGAACGTAAGATAATAATTATCACACCCGAAGATTATAAAGATTGACATCATTGCTCTGTTCATTGAACATGATGTTTTGTGGTCTAATTTTGTATTTTCGAAACATAATAGTGAAGTTATTGAGCGTAGGACCTACATGAGGGCATATAAGGTACCAGGCTTGGAGAATATATTCTACGGAAACCCTACAAAAATTAGAGGAAATAAAATAGATGTTCGGCTCTTTACAATAATGATAATAAAGTATTGCAATTTTTGTCTCTCTAAAAAATATCGAGGCAAGTCAACAATATTCACTATCAGTATTAAAAAATTCAGTACTTTAGTACTTTTTTCAGTACTTTTCCATTTCAAAAATACCACCGTGACGCTTTCAGTACTTTTTTATTATTACATAATTTATGGTTTGCACTTTTCAACTATTATTCCTGATTAACATCGTAATCCAGTTGATGCCATACTCTAAATTTCAAAAACAAAAATAGCGCAATGGTACTACCAGATTGAAATATGAGAGGCTGAAAAGCGATAAATTCGTTTATTGGCGTTACGTACCCGTCAATCTAGTGTGATGCTGTGGCCATAGTGAAATCCCGGTTCAAACACTGCAGAAGGTGAAAAATTGAAACATGAACCCTTTAGGAACAGGTTGAAAACCATCCCGAAAGTTTAATTAATCTAGATATGAATATATCAAGTAAAGATAGCTCTGTGAGACTATTTAAAAAGAGTAAGCCACTGACAAATATCTGTATCTGCGATCGATTCGGAAACACTGACAAAAAAAAAGTAAACAACATCATAAATTAATCTACACAACGTCTGCAGAAGTAATTTGCAGATAAGCGAAGTCTTCCCGCGTGTTTACCCATTACACAATGCATATTTACAGTGACAGCGATATGCGTAAATGTTGAAACCACTGCGTTAAATACCTCAAGCAGAAAGTCTACTTGCGGCAGACTGACAATTCAGTGTAAAGAGTTGATTGGTACGCTTCCTGCCTGTGTCTGGCATTGAGGTAAAACTTTTCTTCAATCTATTATTTATCTAATGGGCAGTTTAACTAGCAAATTTGAAAGCTGAACAATTACCCAAGATGTTTCTGTGCCACGAGAGTCGATCAAAGGATCGCGACGGATGTCAACCAGTTTGGAAAGATGTCTGATTGGCACTTGGCTATCAGAGTAGATATAATTGCTAGTAGGAATGCGTGGGATATCTAGGTCTAATTCAGGGTCAATACTAAAACATACTACAGTAGTGGAAGAGGCGGAGAAATGTCGTAAGCTCAAGTTTTTCGAAAATAATTGCAAATCCTATTTTATTCTCAAATAATAATAATTCTCACATGCAGTGATTAGGTATGCTGAGATTCGAGATTTGCGAAAGCGGGAGTTGATCATATCAGAAGATCTGCTTAAAATTCTAGCATGAAACCTCGTATCAATATTAGGTTCAGTTGAGCTGTAGTCGATTTCACTAAGGACCTGGAAATTCTTAGATAAGATAGAATAAAAATGTTTAGAACTTTTTTCTGAACAGACCAACAAAAAAGCTTTGAAAAAGATACATAGTAAACACCGGATTTGCGTCGGCGTAATACTGAAACAGCGGGGTCTTGCTGTAATTCTCGTGGGAATTTGAATTTTTCAAAAGAACCAAGATCCCACTGTATTTGATTTAAGGACATCCGAAATGCATTCGTATTCGACCCACTACTCAATTAAATGTATGCTTATACTTATACATTATATCCGTACATTCAGTAGTGTTGCCGAGCCGGAATGCTCCACAACGTCGTTCCGGTACTTCCTTTTTAGACAGGAACGCGTTCCGGAACTAAAGTTATTTCTGATAACGATAATTGGCCGATGTTTTGAAACAAAAAAATTATAAAGAATTGCTGATTTTTTTTTTTAATTTTTAAAGAATATTTACATGTATTTTTATAAACAAGAGTTTTAACCGAACCCGAACCGGAACTAAAACCGTAACGAACCGGCTTGTTTTTCCGAACCGTGAACCGGAGCCCGGAACGCGTTCCGGTAAAAAAAATTAGCACAATACCGCTGCATACATTGTATTCATATAATCCATACCTAATCTGATTTTAGTTTTCCTAACTCTTCATGTATGTAAATTGCAAATTCAAATTATTTTGTTTGCTCAAAAACTTTTATTTAATTTGTTAACTTATTTAGCACCATCGAGGGCAACATCATCATCACCTTGATTGATGAGGGTGTTGTCATTGCCAGAGTCATTCAAAATTGAAAAGCCATTTCCATTCAACAAAACAGATTCAGCTTCATCAATAACACCCTCGTCCTGGTTTGGTTCTTCTTCAGGTTGTGGTTCTGGTTCTGGTTGTTGAGGATGGTTGGGATGAGGATGACGATGTGGACGAGGAATTCTTCCTAATGGTCCACGTGCTGGTCGTTGGCCTGGATGACGTTGGTGGTGAGGTGGGTGAGGAGGTCTCAAATCTGGTCTGCCATGTGGTTTCTCTTGTGGCAATTCAGGAATTTGATTGTCATTCTCCTCTTGATCTGGTTCTTGTTCAGCTGGGACATCAACAGCTTCATCCTGATTTTCATTTTCGGCTTCCTGTGGCCGAGCCTGAACTATAGCCAAAACGGCTAAAACACCCGCAATAACTAAAATGAACTTCATGTTGTTTTTTTACTTTGATAAATTCTACTTTCGAAGTCGGTTTATATAGCAAATTTTATAAGCATTAAATAAATATTTTCGACTTAACACTCAAAGAGGAACCTAATGAGTAAATATTTATGTACACATAATCAGAATAACATTAATTGCACGTCATTACACTAATTGTCTATAAAAAATAAATTAATAATGCATCTGCAATTGAATAAATAAAATGACTTCAAAACTATTTATCATATTGTACGCTTTGGGCTAGGTTAGGTGATGTACTTCTCAATGGGACAAGTATAATACTCGGAAGTCAAAATGTTCCATTGTAATGCGTCCTGAAGCAGAGAGATAGAGAAAGAGAGAGGGAGAGGATAACAAAGGAGATAGGGAAAAGGAGGAAAGGAGAAAAAGGATATGGACGAAAAACAAAGATCACAAACAGACAAGACCAGTTTAACTTATTAATGGACCTCTCCGTCGACTCCGAACGACAGATTTTTGAGAAATGAGAGTTTTTACTAGACATCTGCTGAGAGGAAATCGACGAAGAAATTTTTTTTTCATATTTCGTTTCGATGCCTGGCCTGGGATATGAACCCGGGCTTTACGTCTAATAAGCTAACCTGCTAGACCACGGCAATTTGATAATGCACCTATGTCGAGCCTTAATGTCGGCGCTGGACAAGAGACCAAACCCACGCGGAAGCTCCTGTCCAGGGTGCTCAACCTCCCAAGTTCGATAGTTTCCAATTCCTCCTCGTGCTAAAATATACTGCACTAGTCCGGTTGGGATCAGTTCCAGATCCTTGTCAGCGATCTATTCTCGCAATGCCCTATAATGAAACCAATAACCAACATCAGTCTGGCCTTATCTAAGCCCAGCATCAGTGTCTATCACTTTCTATAGCAGGCCACCTAGACACATAAGAACCCAAACCATTCCCTCAAGCCTCTGCTGTTCCACCCTGATCCATTCATTGATGAGGCCGTTCAGGAGGCTGAATAGGGCATCAGGACCAATTATCAAATCATCAGAAATTGAACCTAATCTACCAAGAGCAGCTGTCATCTCATTACCAAGTACAGTCAATCCTCCTATAATGCGGAGAGTGCGTACCGCGTTGTATGAAAACCGCGCTGTAGGAAACGAGGATTTAACTGTACAAATCAGGCTAATTCGTAGCGCGTACTATGGAACCCGTCTACCGCGTTGAATGAAAACCAAGACAATATAAAATATTTTTATTGAATTAAATAATTCATATAAGGATTGATAAAAAAAATGAAACAAAAACTAAACTAAGACTGTTTTCCAACAAAAACAAAAGACTTTTGTAAAAATGCGTAGTTTTCAGCATTCATCCTCACAGAAACATTTTTAGAAAGTCTTGGTCACTAACAAAACGGTAGTACTGTGAAAGAGTTCTAAATAACTGAAACCGATGTCGTATACAGCTATGAAATAAGCTAGCATGTTTGTATAAACATGTTGTTGATATATCTCGGCTATGCTTTCACTGATATGAAAACCCTCTTATGTCTTCTAGTTACTACAGTCATTCATAGGCTGGTTGGAAGGAACTTATGGGATGTTGTCGAACGGAAACTGCACTTAAGAATACCGCTTTATAGGAGGTCTGTGGCAATATTAGCTCCATATTATGCGGAAACCACGTCATGAGAGTACCGCGTTGTATGAGGGTTGACTGTATATCGCTATGACCCGGAACGCTTTCCTCTCAAGTAAATTTTCAATTGTTTTCTTGGGATCAATTGTTTGCTTGGATATTGTCCCTTTATAACATCCATTGACATTCAATTCAAATAAAGTTCCATAGTTTCTAGAATCCATTACCCTTCCCGATCAATCCAATATTCCAATTTCGTTTTTACTATATGCGAAGGCAAAGTGTGAAATATTTTGGTATTGACACAGACAGCATGATATTGATCGAAAAGATTTATTGAGCTTTTATTTTTAAGTGTCTCTTTAAAATTACAAATTGAAGTTTAAAATAAAAAAAATAATTTAGTTTTTAAGTAATCTAATACAATATATTTTAAATTAATAAATAAATTAGAATGTTTGTATTAACAAATACAAATTCATGACCAAATGCAATTTAAGAAAATTCAAACGAAGAAATAAAATAAAATAAAACTTTATTTAGTGACGCAACATTGTGATCGATGGTCGAGTTATTTTAAAGGAATACAAACACAGGCAAAATACATTCAATAAATAAGACGATGTCCAGTAAAAAAAAACGTTTGTGGCTAAATTTAAAGACTAGTAAGATATTACTTTTTCTTTTTATTTTTGCCCTGAGCATTAGGTTCGGGTACACCAGTTAAGGCAGACAATTCCTTTTTCAAAGCCAAGAGTATTTCAACTTCTGGTTTCCATACGGAAGCATCTGAAGAGGCCTTCAAAGTGCGCACTTTTTCAGCCTGTTTAGCAATTTTATCTTCCAATTCTTTTACTTTATTGGCATCAGCAGGGGTTGAGGCAGCTGGTGTAGGGGCAGTGGTAGCTGAAGTTGCAGCCTGAGCTTCTGCCAATTGTTTTTTCAAATCCAAAAGTTTATTAACTTCTGGTTGCCATACTGTTTTGTCTTTTGTTGACGCCTTAAGTTTTCTTACTTTGTCGCCTTGGGCCTGTATGGCAGATTCGAGGTCTTTTATGTTATTGGAAACGTTACCATTTTGTTTTGTTTCTGTTATAGTTGAGGCCTGTTTGCTCTGTGCCTCCGTTAATTGTTTTTTCAAGTCCAAAAGCTTATTGACTTCTGGTTGCCATACAGTCTTGTCTTTGGTAGAGGCTTTAAGTTGCCTAACCTTGTCACCTTGCTCCTGAATAGACTTTTCCAAATCAGCAATTGTTGTACTGCTGACTTGCGAGTCTGTGGAACTTAAAACCTGGGGACCAGCGTATTTCTTTTTCATTTCGTCAATAAAACTCTGTTCTAATTTGGCAAACAATGGCACAGGTTTGCCAATCTTATGACCAGATGGTAATAGAATTGAAATGAATGGTTTTCTAAAAAAAGAGTAGATTTTTTTTAATTTAATTCTGCGAGTAATAATATTTTTTATAATCAACTTACTCTGCATTTAATTGAGTTTGCTTTGTATTCAATTGTTCAAACATTGTTCTAGCCGTCCCAGGCATGTATGGGAAGATAAGATTAGCCAGAAGGCAAGCAATGTTACAACTTAAAGCAATTATTGTACCAGCCCTTGTTTTTTGTTCGTCATTGCCTTTAAGCAAAACCCAAGGTTGTTGTGACTGCATATAGACATTGCCATGACGTGATATGGAAAGCAAGTGTCTGATACCATCACGTAAACGTGCCTTCTCCAATGAGTTTATATAACCACGCAATTCACGATTGATAAGGGCCAATAGGATGTGCTCGTCGTTAGTGAGATCCATGGCTGGCACAATACCGTCAAAGTTCTTGTCACAGAAAACTAAGGCACGGTTAACAAAGTTTCCTAAATTATTCAGAAGTTCTGAATTGTTGCGGGCAGCCAAATCATTCCAGCTAAAGCTAGAATCCTGGCCTTCTGGACGGGCTGAAGCCAAATAAAAACGCCATACATCAGCTGGTATACCAGTGTCCTTTACAAAAAACAAATCAATTTAATTAAATATTCGTTAAACAGTTTGTTAAAAAACAAAAAAAAAAATTACCTGAGCATCATTACCGAAGACACCGATGCCACGGCTTTTACTGAATTTGCCATCTTCGTAATTCAAATATTCTGTAGCCATAATGTGGGATACCAGAGTATGGCCTTTGTTAATGGCTAATAAAGCACTAGGCCACACAACCGAATGGAAAGGTACATTGTCCTTAGCCATGAACTGAAACAGTTCAACTTCAACGCCTTTTTCTGGCTGCCACCACTGTTTGTAGTCCTTGGAGTAGCGTCTTGTCATTGAAACATAGCCGAATGGCGCATCAAACCACACATAAAAGACTTTGTTTTCGAAACCCTTGTGAGGCACCGGTATACCCCACTTTAGATCTCTTGTAATACAACGTGGTTTTAGACCTTCACGCAACCAAGAGCGAGTAATTACACGAGCATTATTTGTCCATCCCGACTCGGAATGATCAACCCATTCACGTAGTTTCAATTCAATTTTGGGTAAATCTAAGAACAGTTGATCGGAAGATCTAACAACTGGAGCGGTATTGCAAACCTTACAACGAGGACGTATAAGTTCCGTGGCATTTACAAGTTTACCGCATTTATCACATTGATCACCACGAGCATCTTCATAACCACAGCCTGGGTGGGGACAAGTACCCTCAACAAAACTATAAAAATTACAGAAATATACAATACATCAATGCACCTTAACAGATTACGCAATTCAACTTACCGATCAGCCAAGAAACGATCACATTTTTGGCATAATAACTGCTCAACACTTTCCGTTAAAATATAACCATTGTTGTAGACATCCTTAAAAGCCTCTTGAACAATTCTAATTGAAGATTAAAATAATTTTATTTAAATAACGTTTAACTTTCTTTTGTTTAGTGCCTCTACATACTCAGTCTGTTCTTGTGTCGTTGTACGACCGAAATAATCGAATCCAATGCCAAACCACCGATAGATTCCATTGTGAAGTTCAAAGTATTTGTCGCAAATTTCGCGAGGAGTCATATTCTCGGCCAATGCTTTATTTTCGGTAGCTGTACCATATTCATCAGTGCCGCATACAAATAGTGTGTTGTAACCAACTGATCGTGAGTATCTGGAAAGAGAAAGAAACGGTATTAAGTTCAATAATGTTTGTAAACGAATAATAAACTAATATTCAGATGGCTGTAACAAATGAACCTTAAAGCCAAAAAAAGAAAAAAATTCAATTTCGAATACATTTTTATAACATCTCCGAAAAGTTAAGTTTTAAAAGTTATTAAATGTTAGGTTATAAATCAAGTGCTAATATGTATACAGGTTACGTTGTTGTGAAGACCAATTTGCATGAGTTGGTCAAAGTAAAGGAGTGTTTCTGTTCTGTTCTTTTCTGTTATCTTTTTGTTCGCTAATAACTTCTAATACCATATTCACGTGCCTTTCTAACTCGCATTTCTAGCATTAATTGGAATGTTAGGTTTTACTTCACCACATTATTGATTTCCGAGAATATTTCAGTAAAATTTGTTTTTGGGAGATTTAGCTATAAAAAGCACATAAAATTCTGATATATCAAAAATTCGGAATATATTAAATGCCGTAAATTTTTCGAAAACTTTATTGCACCTGTGGCATGTATAGAAAAAAAAAATATTGTTTGTAAGTAAAAAAAAATGGTTATATAGAGTATAATAAAAACAGCTCCACATGTTTAAGCAATATATTTCTCTGTTAAAGATTTATTCAGCGTTATTGTAATTATTATTATCAAAAGATGATTTCTTATGCAGTTACGCTGTTACAAAAAATCATTATAAACGTACCATAAATCAAGTCTCAAAAACAAATCAAATCGAAAGGAAATGTATAATTGAAGATCAGGATTGTTTCTTTAGTTGCAAATTTATTGATCACCACTGTATATCTATCGGGTATTCCAATAAGGACTAACGAACTTGGAAGCTTTGTTGTAATTTATTTAGTCTGTTTTTCCAAATTACCATGGACGGGTATAGTGTATTTACAATATGTGCAAATGGATAGACGAATTGATTTGTAACTAACAGTTGTAAACTAACCCTATTTTTTATCGATTGTTTTGCTAAATTGGCAACTTGTTTTGTCGTTCCGCAATCTAGTAGGTAGTATGTTGGCTTATTAGTAGACGTAAGGCCACGGCCATTTCGAACCCCAGACTAGACATCAAAACGAAAATATGAAAAAATATTTCTTTAGCAGATTTCTGGCATAAACACTGAGAGCAAATAAAATTTCCCATGAAAAATTTGTCAAAAAAAACTTGTCGTTTGGATATGTGAGGGAAGCTAGGTAAATAATCCCGAAGGGTTATAATCACCAGTTATGTATGTATGTATGTGGCCCATTACTGGGTACGTGAACGTGTACAAAATTTTTCGAATTTCGGACGATACCAATCTACACGTGAATTTTAATATAGCGGCGTAACTGATTCATATTCCTTTGAGAAGGATGTTGACCAGACCATCACTGTCGACGGTTAGGGGCTACAGGTCTTTTAGTCTGAATTGGATGCCCTGGATAGCAAAGATATGTGATTTCAACAGCACAGCGCTGATGCCACATTGGATATTATGCGCGAATGATTTGATTGAAGTTTTTAAATTGCAAGAGTATGATAAAAAGTCATATTCAAATTCAACTTGATTTATGGCAAATAAAAAATAAATTTGAGTTGCTTTATTAAAATTTTTGAAAATATTCTGGTCATACATACTAAATCACACCAATTTTGTTAAATAATTTAGTTTTACACCGATGCAAATGTATTGTACATACAATATTTAATATACAATAGTTAATACTGTATAGGATTTTTGATAATGCTTGTAATTTTAATAATTTTCTATTGCCATAAATTTGTAAAAAGCCTATACAAATCGTCATAAAAATATAAATCTTTTACGTAAAATTTTTAATTATGTTATTCGTAAGTCAACGTGAAGGCATGAAGCATTTAATTTGAAAAATTTTTATTTGAAATATTTGTTGGAGAATAAAAGAATTTGATTTAAAAAAATGATAAATCGTAAATTAATTAATTGAATTATTATTATTAATTATTATAATATTTTTGCTTCACTCACCGTGCATAAATATCAGCAGACAGTACGCAGCCAATGATGTTGCCCAAATGTGGTACATTATTCACATAGGGTAGAGCCGATGTGATTAACACATTGCGTTCACCAGCCTTGGGAAGAATTGTTCGTGGTTCCTTACGTTCTGGGACAGGATTTATTGAAAAGTTACTGATGGCTGCTTTAAGTTCTTCTTCAGTTATAGTATCGGCCAGAGAGCTGCCTGCATCAGCCAAGAGATTGCCGGCATCCGATAAAGAGGCAGGCTTTTTAAGTTGAATATGATAAAGACCACCATAATGATTAGAATTTGACAATGCATTGAATGTTAAATCTTTCAATGGAACTGATGCCAAAACTGATTGCACTTCAGGCATTTCCTTGATCTTGCGATACCATACAAGAAGATTATTAACTTGTTGCGCTCCTTTCAGAGTGCCATCAGGAGCCAATAGAGACCATACGGAAAGGTCAGCAGCTGTAATTTTGTCACCTGCTAAAAAGGGACTCTTTGACAACTGATCGTCTAATTTCTTAACCAAAGCATTAAGGACGGGAAGAGCATCGGGATTGGCTCGATGACCAACACCCATGTGATGGACTAAAGCAGGAGCCAATAGAGTTGATGACCATTCAAGCCACTGGATAAAAAAAGAGATTTGTTTTTAAAATAACCTTGAACAAGGTCAATTATACGTAAAAATTTTAACTTTTTAATTTTTTTTCAGTAATTTTTACGATAAAATGTACTACAAACCTCATCCCTTAATTGGCCTTCGTCAGGGAATAAATATTTGGCGACGGCATCCGATGAAAACAATCGCAAGCCATTTTCCAATTCTAATGTGGGCAATAGCAGTAAATCTTTATTTTTAATATCTGCAATAATAAACAAACATTTCGTCATCACACAGCGCGTCACACAGAATAATTTTTGAACAAATTAGGAACTTAAAAATGTTTAAAATTTAAACCTTCCTCCCTTCCCCCACCGCTGTAAAATCCAAGCCAATTAAACGACTTCACTCACCATTTAGGTTAACTTTTTCCACAGACACCTCACGTTTCGCAAACTTTGCCAATATTTGTAATTTCAGCCCGAGTGGATTTCCTTCATTTGTATAGATTTTCATTTTCTCTTTGCTACAATCTCCTGCTAAAACTACGTGTTTTATTAATAAAATTTAATAAATAACGTGGCAAAAGGACCAAATTGTCTTCGTTTTTCCACAATTGCAATTTTTCCAATTAGACAGACACAATTCGCTGTCACAGATTCTAATTGGCAAGTGTCACCGAAATGCCCAATAAAATGAAACGTCAAGAATGGATGTGCGTGCTCCATAACACAGGGCTGTTATACAGAACTGCACTGAACAGAATATCTTGCTTTATAGTTAGCATTAACACATACACTGTGGTTTGAATATATTGGTATTCTAAACCACAGAATATGCACAGAATGGAAACGAAAGTTTGACATTTACATAAATTTTGTGAAAGGGATAGAAAATGTTACATAAAAGTATTTCTGTCCCTGTCTGATTATTTATGTTTTTTTAGGGTGGGTTTTTATTTTCTATTTTGGTAGAAATTAATGATATTTTTGTAGAATAATAGAATAGTTTTGAAAGGAAATGAATTGTTGTATTGGGGAAACGTAATACGGAACTAATGTATTTGGTGACATATTTCATCGATTGTCACTAACTTAGTATTTCACCAATTTAGAGGTATATTCACAAACTCCTGAAACAAAAAGTTATGGGTATATACATACATAATTGGCCATTACAACCCTTTAGTCAGGATTACGACCTAGCTTCTCACACCACTTATGTTGTGTGCGTTAACTTTATACATGAGTGGCGGGACCTACAGTTTAAAATCGACTCCGAACGATAGATTTTTGAGAAGCTTTTCATGGCAATTTTTACTCTTAGAGTCTTTGCCAGAAATCTGCTGAGATGAGTATATATTTTGTTATATTTTTCTTTTTACTTATTTCCCACGGACGTTGTTTCATTGTGAAGAGAAATTGCTAAGAGTTCGATTAATAATAAAAAAATTATGGAATTTTAACTTTTTCATTCAAGAAATTAATAAATACTGGCAATATGACTTATTTGATCTTAATATATTTAGTTTCTTACTTACCTTTTGCACAAGAAACTATATTCATTGCGAGCAAAAACCACACACATTTCGATTAATAATTAAATAATAAAAGAATCTTTAAACTTTTCATTGCAGAAATTCAAAAATATTCAAAATTTTTCCTTTTTTAAAACAAAATCAATGTTTGTTTGCATTTAATCTTTCAACTTTATCCACCAGTTTTCACTTTGTACATCTGTTGCTTTTAACACATTTGCTTTGCAAAACGTGTAATTCATTGTTTTTCTCCCTCTAATAACTTATGTAAAATTATGTTATGAGTGTTTGTCAAACGTCACTGCTTTCCATTCTGTGTATTTATTTTTAGTTTATTTTTAGAAAGATTTCTTTAAACATTCCACCATATTCCGGCATATATTTGTATGTTTAAATGAAATTCCACTTTGTTTACTTTCAATCATTGTTTTTATTGTTTCCAATATTGTTTACTCTTTCTATTACTTACTTGCGTCGTTAAGGTTAGGTTAGAGGACGTGCACTTGTCAGTCAAGACAAGCACAGTATCTGGAGATTGAAATTGACCCATTGTACATTGTCCTTAGGGGAAGAAGGAAATAGAGGATATAGGAATGTAGGGAAGAGGAGGGAGAATGGGGAACGGAGGAATTACATATAAAGAAACGGACACAAAATAAAAGAGGTTGAGAGTGCGACTACACTTATGAAGCCATGGCACCTCTCAACCAGCCCAAGCTGCTAATGAGTCTGTGGAGAGCCTTGATGTCGGCTCTCGACACAGAACTCAAGTTCTCAAAGAAGGCCCTGCCAAGGGTTCTCAACCTACCAAGGGCTGGGCAGTTGCAGAGGAGATGTTAGACAGTCTCCAACTCCTCCTCATCGGAATATATCCTGCAATAGTCCGGCTCCAGATCCCCAGCAGCCACTCTGTCCTCTTGCTGTCCTTGCGCCGTCAAAGTGAAAATAGAAATGTTGGCCAAGCAGCTAACTAACAAATATTTACACATAAAGGTCGCATCAAATCGGCTTTGGTTTTGAATCGCTTTTGGTCTTATAATATACAACTCTGCTCTCTGAGTACTAAATTTTGCGTTGCGAACATAAAAATGTTAGCACAGTTAATAATTTAAATGTTAGACGATAAAATCGAAATAAAAAAAAAAACCGCTTAAAGTGGAATAGCTAAAAATAATAAATTAAATAATAAATCTGCTGAGCTAAAAATTGTTGAAGCTATTTGAAAATTTATAAAAATATTAAAAACACGAGGGATAGTACTGGCAGATTAATAAGTTGGATTCTAGATTTCTTTAAAACAAGCAATCTAGAATGTATTGAAAACCTAAATTGTACATACAATTCGGCATAAATAAATGCAACTACACCTAAAATGAAGTGAATTAAGGCTGGGGGTCCACACCACGCATTCTACGCGTTTTCGCATTCTACGCGACTGTCAAAAAAGCTGTCTAGCTTAAGAGTTTGTGATATATATGTGGTTGCATAAATAAGATCAAAATTTGAATATCTCATTATTTTTGTTCAAATGTTAATAGCTGTTATACGAGTTTTTGGGCATTTCTTCACTTTGTATTAATCGTTCCATAATTTTAAAATATTCTTTCTCAAAATGTAAAAATAATTTCTCGTTGTGAGTGTCATGGCAGTCCGGTTGGTAGTATGGGATGGTGCTAGCGATTCGATATCCACCAGCGGCCCTGTTTAATACATTACACCGAGCAAATAGTCCAAGTTACTTAGCTTGTAAATAAATATAATTTGTAATTGTATTGATATCAACAAATAAAAAATAAAATAAAAAATTAATCCAGTTGCCAACATTGTTTCTAATTTTTTTTAACAAACGAAGCCAGCTGTTATACAATGTTCTTAAAATTAAAAACTCAATTTAATATTTGCATGAAAAAGCTATGTGTAATGAATTTGAATCTAACAAAACATAAAAATCATTTCTCGAAGTGTATTTGAATATTTTATGAAAGTCCCACTGTAATGTAGGTAGTTTGGCATCCTCATGTTTCTCATCAGCTGTGTTTGTTTGGGTTTTGTATTGGCCAAACGTTTTGCTTGTCGTTTGGTGTTTTGTATTACAACTAATCAAGCACAAATCAAACTCTCATCAATTCCTCTTAAAAATTTAATAAAATGGGTGAACGTAAGGGTCAAAACAAATACTATCCCCCCGATTATGATCCTAAAAAAGGAGGCCTCAACAAATTTCGAGGCACTCATGCTCTGCGTGAACGTGCAAGAAAAATCCATTTGGGCATTATCATCATCAGATTTGAAATGCCCTATAACATATGGTGTGATGGCTGTAAGAATCACATCGGGATGGGTGTTCGTTACAACGCTGAGAAAACCAAAGTGGGAATGTATTATTCGACTCCCATTTATAAGTTTCGCATGAAATGCCATCTGTGCGATAATCATTTTGAAATACAAACAGATCCAGCAAATTTAGATTACGTGATATTATCTGGTGCTAGACGTCAGGAAAATCGTTGGGATCCGACGCAGAATGAACAGGTTGTGCCCGAAACGAAAGAAGTGCAAAAACGTTTATTCGACGATGCTATGTACAAGTTGGAACATCAGGCGAAAGACCAAAAGGCCGGAGAACAAGCCAAACCGGTACTTGAGAAGTTAATGGAACGCAACAAAACTGTATGGAATGATTGTTATGAAGCAAATTGTAAGCTGAGGGCAGATTTTAGGGTATGTTTATTTTAATAGAAATTGTTTACCTTTTTTTCAATTAAGGTTTTTAATTGAATGGATTACCTCGGAATGATAACATTCGCCAATGTATTCAAAAAAACCAAATTGAAAATCCCTGTTACCTGAAATGATAATAGCGTTTAATGCCCTAATGTCTGATAATTAATGACTCCCAAATTTAGATTCTGTTGATACTGTTATTATACTCATTGATTCCTGTGACTCTAATTATGAGGAAATGGCTACAACAAAATATTTCCATCTTGATTAGTTTGGTGTAATTAATTTTACATCAGATCAAGTCGTTATAATTTTATCATCCTAGTTTCCAATTTTTCCATAGTCTGCTCTAAATATGTTATTTTTTTAAATTACGCTGATATCTAGTGTTACTTCTTCTAGTGGATATTCCATTCGGTCAAACTCTTTCTATTGCCCTCTGCAACCATCAGTTGCAGTGAACGTATCTTGTTTGCAGCATAATTCTAAGACTCATAGCCGTATGATAAGCCAAGATTTCATATTTCAGTAGAAATAGCGGATATTTGTTTTGAGGTGGATCTGTGACGAATGCAATATTCTTTGCAGAATTAAAATTTGCATAGCTATTTAGTAAACTTTATTCAATTTAGCGTACATATTGGAAAAGGTATGAACGGGTATGATGTAGCAGCGATATAGTCTAGGCCTTCATAGCGCAAGCAATGTTAACTTCATATCGAAGATTCACAACCTCTCCAAACATTGCATTTAGAAACCCTTCACTAATGAATTGGCTTTCTACACAAACTTTATTTGAATTTGATCTAACAATTTCAATTTTTTCTTGCCTTCTTTTTGAACTCAATCTTAAGATCTTTGGAAAATCTAAATTATGTTCGTTTTTTAAATATTTTTTTTAGACAAAGAAGACTGAATTGAAAGCTTTAAAAGAAATCGATGATAAATTGCTGGCGAAAAGCAGTTTAGATATACCGCTACTGCCGGAAACTCAGCAGGATCGTCAAATGGCTGCTTTAATGAAATTACAAAGTAAATCGGCTCAAGAAAGAGAAGAAGAAAGACGTTTGGATATATTGCTACAACCGGCTTTACCTGGTGCAACACAGACAACATTTGGAGGACTTAAGCGCCAAAAAGCGTTAAACACACATTTAAATTTAAAACAATTGGGCATAAAAAGAAAACAAGAAGAAAAAGAAAAAAATACTAATAAAGACGAATTGAGGCCACAACGAGAAAACAACTTGGAAAAGGAGTCTCCAAAGAGCCAAGATAATGAAACGCCAACAACCTCTGAAAAAAGATTTAAAGATTTACCTAAAAGTTTAGCCTTAGTGTGTGACTATGCCAGTTCTAACTCAACATCTTCCTCCACGGCATCGGGACCTTCAGATAATGAAGACAGCTAGCTGTGATTATTTAATATAATTTTAATTTATTTATAAAAGTATCAAAGAAAAAAAAATTTAATAATTGCAACTACAAAATGAAATTTATTAAAGAGCAGTCTCTATGCTGGATCCTGTGGGCATTGTTTCGCCTACTTCATCACCCTCTGGTGTATTGTCATCGGCCGCGTATAGAATGGCTAAGGCACGTTTACACCATTCAACATGAGCTTCATTTTTAATTGATTCATTTAAGCTGTAATTAAAATAAGAAATGTTTAAAAGACTTCTATTTACATTATAATATTTATCTAATCTAGAGAATCATTTTTTTTTTTGTTTTAATAATTTTTAGAGAATAAATAGTATTTCTGTAGAAATTAAAACAAATTTTGTTAAATATTACTATTACCTACTACAAATCGGGCATATAGTTTTTGTTTTCTCTACATGATGTTCTTTTAGTACTTTTAGTAGATTTTAAAAAGTTTCTCTTACACTTAATATGACAATTTAAAATAATTTTGCAATGCTTAATATATTTAAATAGTTAGTCTTTCCTTATCAATCATGCTTTAAACACATTGAAATAGCTTTACCGAGTAGATAACAAAAATACGCCCCTTATATGATGATGATTCCTGAGTAAATACCAATAGTATAGCTAAATATAAGCATTTGTAATACAAAATAAAGATGAATTCTGAATAATATGTGTGCAAGCATTGAATGCACCAATAATTGTTATTGCATTTAAAATCGTTTTCTATTTAGTTTCATGGGCTTGTTTTATAAACTTACACGACTTCAATTTCGGCTAATTTCTTATAGTAGCTATTACGCTCAAATTCCAAATTCAATATTTCTTCAGCCAATTTTTCCTGTGTCTCTTGCAACACACGTAAACTTGATGGTGATACCGATTTTTCTTCAGTCTGTTGCGTATTCTTGGGAGTTTTTGCAGTTTCACTTTTGGGTGTAGTCTTTTCTGAACCTGAACCACTTCCACTCAATGGCTGTGTGTTAGTAGGTCTTCTTATAGGTTTTGGTGCATTTTGAGTTGCGGCAGCAATGGCAGATGGCAGCTTTAGATTCTCTTTACCACCCGAATGTGTATCGAAGAATTTCTTGAACCATTGCAAAAATTCAAAATTATCCTGAAATTTCGCTTTCATCAAACGGTCAATTGGTACCGTTTTATCCATTTTTAATTTTGTAAAGGCATTTTGAAAGAGCTTTAAATTGTATAGAAATTCGTGTTCCAATTTTGCATTCACTTTGATTTTTTTCATGCCAATCGTATTGGGAAATAAGAGTTCCATCATTTGACAATATGCTACGCCTTTTATAGGTACGCGTTCATTTGAAAAATATATATTAAAATATTTTACAATTCAGTTGTTGTTGTTTTTGTTGTTATTGTTGTAAAATGAATGTACTTACCAGAACATAGTTCTTCAATTTTTCTATATTGTCCATTAACTGTAGCATTCACCCATTCCAACATTTCATGACGCGACATTTTATCTACTGTAGCACTTGTTATTGCAACTGTTGGTTTTAAATCAGGCATAGTTAATAAATTATTTAATTTTTCTTTCTTTTTTTCTTTACTAAAATATTCTGATTACTAATGCATCCAATTGTTCTGATCATATGAGAAGTACTTAAATAGATGCAACTGAAGTATAACTATACTTAACGGTATAATAAGACAAATATGTAAATAGACCGATTATTAATAATTTTTTGTTGTATTATTCCGTGTTTATCCATTCTAATTATACCACTAAATTCATTTGCTCTCTTCACTTACTGTAAACAAATTCTCGAACCAGAGGTGGACACGTTGAATTTATGCTGAAGAGGGTTCGAGAAATATAAAAAATGGTATTTTTGAGTTCTACTCAACTAACTGTATAACGTGGAATATTGTCACTGTCGCACCGTGTAATCAACTCCTCATCCAATTTTTTTTTTTGGTAAATATTGGAGAAATTCAAATAATACTCTACCACGTAACTTTTTTACTCAACAAAACTCACAACCTTCGCTATGTCATTTGCCGGGTGTATTTAATTTTATTTATTTTGGAGCAGAATGTTATTAATTGTTTAAGACATTGGCTAAAGCTTGTCTAGACTTATTTAAAGCTAAGCAATAGTGATGGACCACTGCGTCCTCAAGAGAAAGGTTTGTCCTCTACTGTGACAACTTCGCAGCGTTGAATTCTCTTACAAAAATTAAAATCAAATGATATGCCATAAGGGCAGCAACAAGATTTGTAATTAAATTATAAATAAAATAAATTTTTTTTTTTAATTTTATAACGAAAGATTATCTAAAAAAATTGTCGTTTACTCTTCCCGTTTATAGCTAGAAATCTTCTTAATTTTTTCTACTTTCTGTACAAAACTTATAAAGTCATAATACAAAGTGGTGGGCAATTCGAGGGCCGCAAAATGTCCGCCTTGATTATGATAAGTACTATGGATCAAGTTCGGATATTTGTCCTTTAGCTGATAGTCCAAAGAGTGTATAAGATCGTGTTTGAAACGAGCACAACCCGTCAGCACTTCAGTGGGTACACGTTCCAATTGTAAGGCTCTCTGTTCAGGCGAGAAATGCTCTTTGTAGATGCGCTGCGATGTGGTTATGGAATTCGTTAAATAATAAATCATTATGTTATCCAAAAGTGCATCTAATTTGAAGCGTTTTCGTAGTCCTCCATCTGGTGAACTCCTATAAGCGGAATTTGTCCAAGTAGAAAATTTCTCCAGAATATAAGCAGCTAAACCGACGGGATTATCTTGTAGAGCTGTGCCAATAGTATCTGGTTTTGTGGCTTGTATATGCATATAGCCCGATTCTTCTAATATGTACTTAAATTTCTCCGACATGGGGAAAAAGAAGTCTTCATAATCTTTGGGTGTAAATAAACGGGGAGCGAAACTGGCTACGATGCCTTTAAGCATAGCTTTAGGTGTCAATGCTGTGCACATATTCGAATGGTATCCGAGTACATTATCGGGAAATAATGTGGCTATATGAGAACCAATCACAGAACCCCAGTCACCGCCTTGTATGAAGAATTTTTTATAGCCCAAACGTATCATTAAGTTGCGCACCATAACAGCCATCTGAGCAGGACCTAGACCCGGTTTGGAAGTACCCTGAAAGAAATTGAATTTATTAATCATTTTAAGTACGTATGAGTATGTCTGTGTCAAAATAAATCTCGGCAGGTAAATAAGTTTATTTTACAGTTCATCGTAAGTTAACAAACATGTTTATGCTCACTTTTAAATCGGTAAATACTCCATAAACATGCTTATCTATATTTTTCTCTCTCTTTTTAAGCAAATTATTTTTAATTAAAAAATAATTTACATTAAATAGTTACAAGAATATAAATAAAGTGTTCAGATGAAGTCGTCGTAGTCTAGTAGATAGTGTGTTTAGACGTACATATTAGATGTAAGAACCGAGTTTAAATTCCAGGTCAGACCTCAAAACGAAAATATTTCTTTGACGCCTTCCTCTCAGCAGATTTCTGGCAAAAATTATGAAAAATTCCTCAAAAATCTATTGTTCGGAATGGACTTTAAACTGTAGGTTCTGCCACTCATGTATAAAACTAACACACACAACATAAATGCTGTGAAAAGCTAGGTCGTAATCTTGACTGAAGGGTTGTTATGACCATTTATGTGTGTATGTACAGATGATGGTATTGTCTGCAGTACAGGACGTGTAGACAGTGATATGTAGGTAACCGATTTGTTAAGGCTCTAACGAACTATAAACTTGAGGATCTAATAGGATGCAGGCTCAAGTTTTTTTTTTGGTTATTCAACTGATCTAAATACAGTTTTATTTTGTGAAAAAATCAAATCTGTTGGATCGTAGTCAATGACGCTTAAAGAAATTTTAAAACTTCTAAGCAACAACAAATGATTTCGTCCATCAATATTAATTTAAAGTTTTTTCTTGTTGTAGGTAGTCCACATACCTGAGACCAGGCGTAACCGGGCAGACTGGGTACGATGACATCAAAGATGTACTTGTTGTTTTTATCTTTTTTCGTTTGATGTAGCTTGTGGATCAAGCTGTAGAATTCACGAATTGATCCAGGCCAACCGTGCAACAATAGTACTGGGTAATGATGTCTATCCACTGTGTATTCATCGTACACCATCAAATGAAAGAAATGCATACGTAATCTAGAATAGAAGGGTTCAAATTAAAAGATATGATGTGTTTTTGTTATAAATTTAAGACGATATGATAAGAATATTATGACGTGAAGACCGTAAAAACCGATTGTCATTTGTTAGTGATAATACATAAACGCTCTTACCCTTGTATTTCAGTGGTAAAATGATTAAATTGCCAAAGAAAAACTTCACGTTCCCGCCAACGCGGCAAATAATCATCACGCCAATATTCGATTATTTCTTGTAATTGCTTTGGATTGAAACCATATTCAAAGGTTATACCCTCCAAGGGCTCCGTCAAACGAAGAGTACGATTTAGTTGTGCTTTAAGGTCATCGATAGTCTGAAAATATAAAAATTGTTTCAAATTAAAATTTTCTTTACTGGATGTGAGTGAGTGAGTGAATGGTTTTCGCTTATAAATATACCTGATCCGGATAATATAATTTGTTGCTGATAATTTCCGATGAATTGTCCAAATAAACCTGCCAATTTGTGGGCTCCTCTTCATCACCCCACCATTGATTTACTGGCAGGATTGGTGCCTTTACATCACCGAACAAATCATTTACTTTTTTATACAACATGCCACCAGCTATGGCGACTATGAGTATAAGAAATCGTATTAATGGTGACATTTAGGATAGAGTTTAATTAAGAAAAGTATTTTTCAAATGTAGCTCTTTTTCTTTACAAATTATTCAAACTTATTAGAATCGTATTTGACTGCTCTTTTACTGGACAGTCTAATGCGCACCAGTGATGTGGTACTGGTGCTATAGGCTACTGAATAAGATTTAAAAAACAACGACTGTGATTGCTACCAATTTGCTTTTTAATCAGCGTTTAAAATATACCCTACATTTCTATTTAAATTTAATCGGTTTTTTAATTCATTTGTTCCCTTTTCTATAACAGATTGTACATCCTTGTAATATCTAAACGCCCGCGAATAATTCCGTTCATTTCGGAAACAAAAATTCTCTTAAAATAGTTTACTCTTTCGTTGGTAAACATTGGGAGATTCATCACCGAACTCTACGAAGTAAAGTGTATATTAAATACTCCAGCATTATCTATGATCCGAGATTGTGATACGTGGAGTCGGTATACTATTTGGTATGACCTTGAACACAAAGGCGTCCCAAACAAAATGATAAAAGAAATCAAATATATAGAAATTCCGACATGACTTGTGCTTGATGCCACATGAAAACACTAAACAAAACTTGTACATTCAATTCCAAATTAAATAAATGGAGTGTTTGATCTTAATGGATATTCTACTAAATACAAGAGGTAACATTTTCATATATTACGCCTTTGAATTTTAAATTTACTCATGGTTCTCTATATGGTTCTAATGGATAAAATTCTCCTGTCATGGTGTTAATGGCTAAACTCCTCCGAAATGCATCGACCGATTTCATGAAATTTTGTGTGCATATCAGGTGGGTCTGAGAATCGGAGGGTTGGGATGCATGCATACAAGGTAATGTTTCTGACTGTGGCCAACATGGCGACCACCAGGACGATCCTTGTCTTGCTGTATTCAAGTTGACACGCAGCCTCCTCGCGGCCCCTCCTGGATGGCATTCTAGCACCCGCTGGATGTTAACTAATGCGTGCAGCGAAGTCCAATCCCCTGGACGTTAAATTTGGGTTGTGCGTAGGGCTTGGAACCCACCACGTAAAAATTTTCCTCCTGTGAAAACCAATATGCAGAATTTCAAAAAGATCCCCTTTAAAGTTGACGACCACGGCAAACGTTCAAAGGACAACGATTTAAGAATAGGCACTTGGAACGTCCGCACCCTTCACAGGGTGGGCGCTTCCGCCCAGCTGGCGGATGCCCTCAAGAAATGTAGGACGGACATCACTGCCATACAGGAAATGCGATGGACAGGGCAAGGATGCAAAAGGCTAGCATCTTGCGATGTGTACTACAGCTGCCATGTTGATAAGCACGAATTTGGATGCGGATTTGTGGTTAATAAGAGACTCCGCCACCTTGTCTCTGGGTTCACACCTGTGAACGAAAGAATAGCCACAATCCGCATCAGGGCTAAATTCTACAACATCAGCCTGATTTGTGCTCACGCCCCGACGGAAGATAAGGACGATGTGGTTAAGGATGCCTTCTACGCTAAGCTCGAGGACATATATGATAAGTGCCCGGCCCATGACGCAAAAATTGTCCTCGGAGATTTTAATGCGAAGGTCGGGCGGGAAGGTATCTTTGGCCCCACTGTCGGACAGTTCAGCCTCCACGCGAACACTACCCCCAATGGTATGAGGCTGATCGATTTCGCCGCGGCGCGTAACATGGTAGTATGTAGCACCAGGTTTCAACATCTCGACATCCACAAGGCCACTTGGATGTCCCCCGACCGATCAACATCCAACCAGATCGATCATATTGTGATTGACGGAAGGCATGTATCCAGTGTACTAGATGTGCGCACATTTAGAGGTCCGAACATTGACTCGGACCACTACCTTGTCGCAGCCAAGTTCCGATTGCGCATTAGCGCCTCGAGGATGGCGCGCTCTAGTACATTGCGGAAGCTGGATGTCAGGAAGCTGCGATCACAAGGGACAGTAGAGGCGTTCTCCGCTCAACTCTCGGATAAGCTCCGTCGATCCCCATCTAATCTCAACGACATTGGAGGACTGTGGGCCAACATCTCCCACTCCTTGCGCACTACTGCGGAAACAGTCCTTGGTTTCGAGCGCCCACCACAACGAAACCAATGGTACGATGAGGAGTGCCGCGAGGCAGCTGCAGCGAAAAACGCCGCATACAAGAAGACGTTGCAGTCTGCTGCTACGCGAGCCATTGTCGAGAATTACAGAGAGAAGAGAAGGGATGAGAGACGCCTTTTCAGACGTAAGAAAAGGGAGCAGGAAAGGCGTGAGCGTGAGGAAGTCGAGATGTACAGATGTAGGAATGACGCTCGAAAATTCTATCAAAAGGTTAAGCGTCTGACCGAGGGGTATAAGCCCGGAGTGTCTTCCTGCAAGGATGAGAATGGAAACCTGGTTACAGATCCGCAGGGGGTGCTGAGGTTGTGGAGGAAACACTTCTCTACTCTGCTGCAAGGCGATGACGACATGAATACCGCCTCTAGAGATGATGTTCCGGACCCGATCGATGATGACGGCGTGGAGATTCCGCCGCCTAGCCATGAAGAGGTTAAAGTCGCGATTATGCGACTTAAAAACAACAAAGCGGCAGGTCCTGATGGCCTCCCCGCTGAATTGTTTAAGACCGGATGTAATGAGTTGGTAGGGCGCATGCACCAGCTCATCTACAAAATATGGCTAGAGGAAAGTATGCCCAACGATTGGAACCTCAGTGTCCTCTGTCCCGTCCTGAAAAAGGGAGACCCTACAATATGCGCCAACTACAGGGGTATAAGCCTTCTCCCTATCGCATATAAGGTTCTTACAGGCGTATTGTGTGAACGACTGAAGCCACTCGTCAAAACACTGATTGGACCTTATCAGTGCGGCTTCAGACCTGGCAAATCCACCATAGACCAGATCTTCACACTGCGTCAAATCCTGGAAAAGGCCCACGAAAAACAAGTCGACACACACCATCTTTTTGTCGACTATAAGGCAGCCTTCGATAGCCCCATAAGGGATCGTGTTTATGCCGCAATGTCTGAGCTCGGTATACCTGCGAAGCTGATAAGGCTATGCAGAATGACGTTGAGCAATTCCTGCAGCTCCGTCAAGGTAGGAATGGACCTCTCCGAACCTTTTGATACCGTGCGAGGTTTCAGACAAGGCGACCCCTTATCATGCGACCTCTTCAACTTCGTCATGGAGAGTGTTCTGCGAAAGGCAGGAGTGCATCGCAATGGCACTATCTTTCAAAAAAGTGTCCAATTGCTTGCGTACGCTGACGACATCGACATCATAGGGCGTACCAAGCGAGATGTTACTGCTGCCTTTAGCGCTATTGAACGGGAGTCTAAGAAGTTGGGTCTGGCAGTAAATGAGGGCAAAACAAAGTATATGCTGTCGACAAGTAGAGACGTGCGGCGTATTGATTCTCAGATTACGGCCGATAACTATACTTTTGATACAGTCAAGGAATTTATTTATCTTGGCTCCGCCGTTACCACCAAAAATGATGTCAGTCTGGAGATTAAACGCAGGATTACTCTTGCCAACAGGTGCTACTATGGTCTCAATAGGCAATTGAGTAGCAGAGACCTCTCTCGTGCGACAAAATTAATACTCTACAAGACGCTCATCTTACCCGTGCTTCTTTATGGCGCAGAGGCATGGACCCTATTAAGAACTGATGCAGCAGCCTTGAGGGTATTCGAGAGGAAAGTCCTACGTAAGATCTTCGGTCCTGTGCGAGTTGGCGATGATTTCCGCATCCGATCTAACAGTGAGCTGTATGAGCTCCTCAACGACATAGACGTTGTACAGCGTATTAATATTCAGCGGCTGCGCTGGCTCGGCCATGTCGTTCGAATGGAGGAGGATGCTCCGGCGAAACGGGTATTTGATGCGGGGATCTGCGGAAGTCGGCGTAGAGGACGACCTTGTATCCGTTGGAAGGACCAAGTCGAGGAAGCCCTGTCATCGATTGGTGTGACCAACTGGCGTAGGCGCGCAAGAAGCAGAGGCGCCTGGAAGGATGTATTGCGGCAGGCCGAAATCCGTTAATCGGGTTGTTATGGCCAATTAAGTAAGTAAGTAAGTAAGTAAGTAAATGTTAAGAGGGCGTGGCAAATCGTTAAAATTGAATATTTAGGTACATATTGATCGTAGATGAATAAAATTTGTTAGATAAGTTCGCAGAGTCGATATCGACAACCTCACCAAAAATGGACGTGACAACCCTACCCCTTCAAGTGATACCTATAACTCTTAAACTACTGAACCGATTTCAACCATTCTTTTTTTGTTCGAAAGCTTATCAGGTTTAGATGGTTTAAAAAAATTCGATATAGCAAAAAGTAGGCTTGGCAAACCTTTAAAATTGAATATTTAGCAACATTGTGATCGTAGATGAATGCAATTTGGTTGTTCGCAGACGCGATATCGTCAAACTCACCAAAAATTTAAGAGATACCTATAAGTCGGCTAATTTAATGGTTTATAACTGCGTACGTATGTACATATATAACATGTCTGTCTGTTAGTTTTTGTTTTGGAGCGATTACTACATTTTCATCAGTGCTTTATGCAGCGTTTTACAATAAATATATAATGTGACCTGTTTTGGATTTAGACAATAAAAAAAATCAATTTTGAACGGGATGAAGTTTGCCAGATCAACTAGTAAACTCTCGATTTTTTATACAAACTGTGAGTTAAAATTCATCAAATTGCTAAAATATATTACCGTACAAAGACTTTTGCGGTCCACTGTATATGTGTAGATATGTATGTATATATGTATACGTGGTGATAAAGATTAACTGATAAATTTTTAAAAATTCAAAAAAAGTATTCCGATTAAATTCATAATAAAATAAAAAATTTTATATTTTCTCATTTTTATAGGGTGGATACAATTCAGTATAGCTTTTATTTTTATTTTTTTTTTATTTATCAATAATCTCTCCGAAGTGATATTGTAGGTAACATTATTGCTTCTCTTTTTAGTGAGCGTTGTTGAAAGTGTTATCATCGCATGATAAGTGCATTTAAGGTATAAACAATCGCAATACGATCATTTATTTTCTATGCGAGGGTATTTGTTTAAAAAAATGTGTTTTTTTAAATATATTTTCATAATATGTATATGATACATACATACATATGTACATAAATGTATATGCATATAGTAATACTAATATATCTATATGTATACATACGAGTATTGTGTTTTTATAAATATTTATAATAATTGTTATTATTTATTTCACATAGTCAAACGTGTACTTACCGGCTGAATATTAGATTCTGATTTATTTTTATTTTTATTTGTATTCTTATCAATAAAAACCACGTAAACGATATAAACACTAAATTTTTGATTATTTTTGTTTGATATGTTGGCAACGAAACATATCGAACAACAGACATATCAAACAACAACGAAATATTTTAAACATCGTTTGTATGCTAAAGAGTCACATATATTATGTTAAACAACTCAAGTTAATACGGATATTAGAACTATTTTGAGTTGTTTAATGGCCTTTTATAATTTAATTTACCAAAGGATTTCTATAAATTAAAATAGCCTACATAAATCAGATACTTTGATAGTTAAACAATGTTTCAAAATTGGAAAGTGACAATACATTAAAAATCAACATATCGCTCCTTTATTGCAACATAGTCATATCACAAAAAATTAAAAATTTGTAAAACTGTTCTTTTAGACCTTCTGTACATGTTGAAAAAAAAAAATCATATATATCATATATATTATTTCTAAAGCACTTTTTTTGTCGGTTGCAAATATCTCCCATACCACCGCATCAAATTTAATGAATGATATCTCATTTTAAAGCTTATATCTAATACTAATCGCGAAAAATAATTAGAAATTGAAAAATTAATATTTTCATTGATAAAAATTATATTTTATATAGAATTGTGATTACATGTTTTTGTTCAAGTGTGGTAATACAGGGTCGCTTAATAGTAATGCAGTTCTACATAATATAGTATGTTTTAAAATCCATTCTGGTAATACCGCTATTTACTATAATGCCGTTTTCTACTTAAGTCAGTTATATATAATATGCATTTAAGTTGTAAAAATTTGATTTGGCAATTATTTTTATGTTACAAAAATGACAACTAACGGTGCGAAATATTCGCACGGGTCATCTAGTCGGTTTTATATCCTAAGCTGAACCGAAGTTATAGCAAAAAATGTTTGCGGCAATTAGATCATAGAACTTATGTCTTGAAAACTGAAATAGCAATTTGCCAAGTTCAAGTTTATTGAGATATGACTATGTTGCAATAAAGGAGCGATATTAATAAAGTACTTCGTGCTAATATGGGGGCAGTGGCTTGAAAGCTCAATAAATGTTGAAGCCTTGAACTGTATAGCGTGCCTGACAAAACAATGGAAACTTTTTCTAAAATTCATTTATTTGCTCTAATTGAACAAAAATTTAACAATTTTCGAGAACTTTGCTAATATGCACTCTTGTTAACATTTTTTTACTTTAAAACTATAAAAAAAAAACTATGAAATGCAGAAGAAATAAAATTAAGACTATTCACTTACACAATACAATATAATCTTATTATTTGTTTTCAAAAAACTGCCGCCCCCTACCAGTTTATTATTGTCATATTCATTTATTCATAATTGGTTAAATCTATATCTATATAATTCCGAGTACTAATTTTCTGATCTATAAGTTCCCATGGATTTTCGAAGCGATCGATATCTAAAACATGTATCTTATTGGAATGTATCCACTCATTTGCAACACTAAAGGTATATTTGGGATCTTCATATTAGCGGCAGAATCGACTTTGTAATTCCCAGTATGTAGTTAAAAATTGATCTGCTACTATTAGGCACAATATTTTGTATAGTACTAATTGGGCCTATTACAATCGAGTCAAGTCTTTTCTTTGGGTCCAACCTTTTTCTTTTTGGTCCCCTAAGAAATGTTATTCCATCATTCCCCCTAAGGTTGTATTTGGATTTATACATTGCTGTGTAGATTGATTTACGTGCATTTTTTTTAACAAATTGTACAAGCAATTGAATTTTTTAAAGTTATAAACGGTTTTTGTCATAGGGCTTTAATAGTTCGGGAACTTATTTCCAAATTTAAATTATTTTTTTAAACTATCTAGGGATTACATTATTTTGTCTTTGAGTAGTTTTTTTAAGGTTTTCCATCCAAATTATGAGTTTTCACGGTTTTCACAATTTTTGAATTTGATAAATTGCTAAAATAACGTTAATCAAGATGTCCTTTTATTCATTTTTTATCTGGTTATTTTTTCTTAGTCCATCATCATCAAAGTTTCCATTGTTTGGTCAAAACCGAAAAAGGGAATAGTTATTATTTCTTTTTAAATTTCTAAATTATAATGTTTTTTTTTAATATTTTTCAAAAACGTAGATTGTAATAACACCCAATTTCTTAAGAAGATGTGTAATCATCCGTCTAATCAGAACGCATAAATAAATGCTTGAAAAAGTTTCAACTGTTTTGTCAAGCACTGTATGTATTAAACATTCATCGATCGAATGCTTACATATGTAGTTGCCTAATATCGGAGGTAATTGATAAATTTAAATCGTTTTTGTTTACTCAAAAATCACTTGGAAATTCGTCATAACAATTGGAAATAATCGTAATAATATTGAGTTTGGAAACCCTTAAGGACCTCAGAGGTTTACTCTGCATGCTGTACCGTTTAAAATTGCAAAATTATAATTTTTTGATATGCTTACATGTTATCCGAATAAAAAGTTATACGAATAATTAATATTCAAATGAAGTTCTTGCAAAGAAATAACGTGCGGAATAGAATTCGATAATTACTGCGGTATACATACATACAGCAAGTTGGGATTTAAATATGTAGACATTCGATGGGTTTTCGTTTTCCTGTACTATGAACTTGAAGTGTAATCTTTAGTTAAGTGTTTTAAAAAACAACTGCTTTGAAGTCCTGGGTATTTTTAAGGCTTTTGGTTTTTATTTAAAAACCCTAGAAATGAAAAGTAACTCCTATAAAATGAAAACAATAGGATGTTCGTCTGGTTAGAGTCCATTCCCAGAATTAGAAAATGAATTTTAAGCACGCATTTTAGTAAATTGAGTATGACTTTCCACAAAATGGATTTCATAATGAATCCGTTTATGTTGAAATAAAATTTAAAAGCAAAAATGATTCCATTAGCTGAGTGGAATATGTAACCATAGCTGCCAGATTTGACGATTTATCGTCATTTTGACGATTTTGTGCTCCAAAAATATCAAATTGATGATTTAAGCCTTTATTTTGACGATTTTAAGAAATTAAAAATTTACATCATATTCTTTACTTTAGTACATTAAAAAATTCCTTAAATTTTGTATTTACTTTGAAATTTTTACTTTTGCAAATTTAGTTTAGTAACAACAAGAAGTAAAGCATTGTACTTTTAAATGCTAAATAAGTAAAGAAATTTAAAAGAACAATGGAAAGTTCTGGAAATAACTTGAAATACTCTAACTTTACCCACTTTACTTTTGTTTTCTATTCTTGGTCGGATATAAGTGGTGTAACTAGGAATAAAATCAAATGAAGTGAAATATTTCTTGCACCGTCTTAAAAAGCCAAGACACTAAAAAATCTGTCGGTTCCAACGAACATCACCCCGAAACGATTTAAAAATCGAAATGATCTGTTCGGAAACCCATATCCGTGCTTTTGAATCGTGCAATTCACAGCAAAAGAAGTTTGTAATCATTGACCTATAGTGCACGCTTTGAGGGACGCTTTTAGGTCTTATTTATCCAGATGTGAACTAACATTTCAATAAAAAAGTTTTAAGTTTGTCAAATTTCGAAACTTTTTAAACAATGTTCAATATTTAATGTTTATTCAACAACAAATTATATTTTGATATGTACGAACTGAGCAACTACGACCATATTCTCGGTGTAATGAAACGGACCAGAGTCTGGTGTTAAACGAATCCACGACAAATAGAATACCAGAACACCCTTCACTGTTCTTACATTTAATTAAATAAAAATGTATCTGAAAAATTTACGAATCACATAGAGTGTACATACACATTTGCCACTAACTGTAGCTACGTGGTTTGAAAATATAAAGGCTCTACAGGAGTCTATTAGGTTACTTAAGATTCCCAAGGCCACGTACAGAATAAAGTTGGTGAACTACATTTCGTTTGAACCGAACATAAATCATTTTTAAAGGAATTTATTTTAGAGCCAGAATTAAAAATTAAGAGTAAATCTAAATAATATAAGATTTAACAAAATATAAATTTTATTATAAAAAAAAAAATTTAATAATAAAAAAAAATAAAAGAAAAAAAATGTGAAGCGGAGATGAATCTATTAAATTAACAAAGATTTACAAACAAAATAAATCGTGAATATATTTCTTTTTAAGTATTTTTTTATTCTTAAATTAGACAGACTTTCATCGTGGAATATTGGTTAAATCAAACTGTTTTATAAATTTGCTTTCTTTACGAATTGAATGAAATCGTTATAAAGTATTTGAGGTAGTTCCATGGCAGCAAAGTGTCCACCATCCTCATAATAAGTACTTTGTACTAAATTTAAGAATTTATCTTTAAGTTGACAATCGGTGGAATGTGCCAAGTCATGCATGAAACGAGCACAACCAGTGGGTGCCTTAACAGCTACCCGATCCATTTGCAAGCCCATTTGCTCTTTGCTGAATTGCTCGGCATAAAGACGTTGAGAAGTTGTGATGGAATTGGTGACATAGTAAATCATAACATTATCGATTAGAGCATCCATTGTGTAACGTTTGGTAAGACCACCATCTGGCAAATGTTTGAATCCACTGTTTGTCCAGACAGAAAATTTCTCTAAGATGTACGCGGCTAAACCTACGGGATTGTGAGCTAAAGCGGTACCAATGGTATCGGGTTTGGTGGCCTGCAAATGCATGTAACCTGATTCTTCCATGAGATAGGCAAAGAATTCTCCTAATGGTTTAAAGAAACCACTGTACTGTTTCTCGTAGAAGAGCCCTGGCATGAAGTTAGCCAATATCATTTTAAGCATGCCAATAGGACCCATGGTGCCACACATATTCGAATGGTAGCCCAAAACATTGTCAGGGAATAAGGCAGCCATATTTGAGCCAATAATAGATCCCCAATCACCGCCTTGTACAAGGAATTTTTCATGACCCAAGCGCAACATTAAATTACGTAAAACGATTGCCATTTGGGCAGTGCCAAAGTTTTTCTTTGATGCACCCTGAAAAGAAATTAAAGGAAACAATTCAATCACTGTTTATAAGAAGAGAACAAATTTACAAATGACACTCATTATAACATACCTGAGACCAGCCATAACCTGGTAAACTTGGTGCAACAACTTCGAATACGTATTCACTCTTCTCATTGGGAGTAGTCAACAATGGAATAATGTCGTAGAATTCGCGTACGGAACCGGGCCAGCCATGCATTAGAATGAGGGGTAAAACTTTTTTGCCGCCTGTTTTCTTTGGTTTAACATGAATGAAATGGATTTTTAAACTGCAATCGAAGGAAAGATTTTTTTTTTTTATTTAAATTTACTTTTTAAATAGTGCTAAGCTGATAAATTTTATTTTAAAAATTATGGGAAATTTAAAGAAATTGTGTTTGAGTTTTTAGAATTTTACAAACAATCAGATTTTTCAAAAATATTGCATGTCGTGAGTCAAAAATAATAATAACACGGTGTCAAAATCGTCAAAATACACCCGGCTAATGGCATAGTGTAGGTTATGAGTTTTATTGAGTAGAACTCAAAAATATTTTTTTTTATACTTCTTGAACCATCCAAACTTGTTTTATTTGACAAAAACGATATTTTTTTCTTTTCAAACAAAATCATTAATTATCTAAATATTTTTTAACCTATTTTCAAATTTAAAAGTTTTTTGAAAAGGCGGGAGATTAACCTTTAAAATGGTGCAGAAACATTTGTGAAATCAATAAATTTGTACGTAAAGTAAAAAAAAACATAGTTTTTGTCAAACAAAACAAGTTTGGAGGGTTCAAGAAGTATATAAGAAATATTTTTAAGTTCTATTTAACAAATCCCACAAGCTATACTATGTCAATAGCTGGGTGAATTTCATTTTTTTATTTTGTCGCATAGTGTAATTAATACTGAATGTAAATATGTACTCATATTAATAGTAGAGAATCTAGTTACCTTTTCTAAAAATTAAAAACAATCTACAACAGCTGTTGTTTTATAATTAATTGTTAATAATATTTGACCGATAGAATGTTTTAGCATTCATCATAGATAGACATTGCTTATCAGAGAAGTGTACAGAGTATAACGTAATTAGCGCTTACCAAAGTTCAAAGGTATACCGTCTAATTGTACCACATTCAAATACATTTTTGTATAGTCTCTATACGTACTAATAAAATCAATTAATTAACTTAACTTAACATGAGTGTGTGTTATTTCTAATAAATTTACAACATTTTATACAAAATCTTTGCAGCTGAACTACTTAAAAAGTTCTCTGTAAGTAGAGTTTTCCCCTGTTACAGTAAATCCATTTGTATGGACTTAATTATTTTTAAGACTCGTCTCAGAGAAATAGGGGGTTTATTTTCATCACTTCACTTTTAATTTCTGTGTATTTTTCTAAACTGCTCATGGAAACTTTACTGACATATGTAGTAGTATATACATACATACGTACTATATTTAATATTTTTTCTAGCCTATTTAGTACATATCCAATAAATAAGTTGTTTTATGTTCATAATTTTGTAACTTTATTTTTTTTATTCAAATATCGGTAAATGGAAAGTAAAATCAATAGTGGAAAGTAAAATACTTAGTACTCCAATATATTTTGCCTTAATACTATTGCACAAAGTCCAGATATAACTTCAAGAGAGTATTTAGGAGATCATTTGAAAGAACGGTTACGAAAAAGCTAAACCTCAAACAAAAGTCAACTTGTACATGGTGCTGCCTGGCAACACCAAGCAAAACTTGTACATTCTATTCCAAATGGGTTAAAAGAAGTGAATGACCTTAAGGGATATTCTACTAAATACAAGAGATAACCTTTTAATATATTAGGCCTTTGAATTTTAAATTTACTTAGGGTTCTCCTTGGGGTCATTTGAAATTTTTCCTTATTTTTCTCTTGTTGTATGAAAAACATTAAAAAAATTGTTTGTTTTAAAAAAAAAAGAGAAATAAATTAATAAAATAAAAATATAAACTATAAATTTTGATATAAACTTTTAGCTTAAATTCATGAAATTGCTAAGACTTTTGCTGTCTACTATGTATGATCTACTTACCTGCTATCTTAAATAGTTTTTACGTTAAAAATTTTTTATTATTGGATTCGTGAGTGTAGAAATCTGTAATTGATCGAATGAAAGTTGTTGGGTCGGGCGTTGATATTTGTTATACCAGCTAATGATATACATGCCTGTTCGAAGCTATCGAAACTATGAAGATATGTTGAAGCATTAATCGATTATGGATGCCAACTGAACATCAGTTTCATTATCAGTTGGCAACCATAAGTTATTAGTTTTTAAAAAAATTTTCGTTTGCAAGTGGAATTTTAAAATATTGGTTCTTGGTTACCATCTGTTATTCCCATTTGTATAATACGTTGCAACTGGCAACCTAACTGAAGTTCTGTTATCATTCATAATCATCTCGTAAATACTCATCGCGAAAGTACTTGTCCGATTACAAAATTATCAATTAGCTACAAAATTTTTAAAGAAATTATTTTTATTCGGTAATGGAAATTGATAATAACGGTTTCGTTACAATTCCAAGAGAGTTGACAAAAACTCTGAGAGTAAATAAAATTGCCATGAAAAGTTTCTCAAAAATCTGTCGTTCGGAGTCGACTGTAGGTCCCACCACTTATGCATAAAATTAACACACACAACTTAAGTGGTGTGAGAAACTGAAGGGCCAATTATGTATGGAGGAAGAAAAACTCTGCAATTTCATCTGTCACCATTTGAGTTTGATGAATTTGTGCGTTATCTAGTATTAGCCAAGCTCCTACGATATTGCACCTTTTTTAAACATACAGATGAATGGCCTTAATTTTGTACAAAGATTAAGATGTTCGTTCCCTCATTCAAAATAATAAAAAATTCATTTCAAATGATATAAATTGAAATTGAAAAGAAATAAATTTAAATATAAATGAAAAAAAATTAACTTCAAATGAAAAACAATGAATTTATTTTAGAAATCGATTAATTTGAGTTAAAAATAATTTAATTTGTTTTGAATAAAATTTAATTTAATTTGAAAAACATTTAATATTAGTTGAAAAATCGTAAATTTGAGATTAAAAATCTATATAGGTCTATGTTAGTACATCTGCTTGCATATTTATTCTTCACTTGTGTTTGTGAAGATTGAATTATAAAAAAATAATAAATAACAATTTTTGTTTAAAAAATGGTATAAAATTGTCGGTATTTGGAAATCTAAACAATTCGCAAAAGTGAACAACGAAAGTTTTAATTAATTCACATTGGCGAGCGTGCACTGTAATACGGTTGTAAGTTTTTAAAATAATTTTAGATCGACGTAAGGGAAAACTGTATTATAATTGTTAACTATCTTTAAAGAATATTCTTATTGTTTAAGTTAATTAATTTAAAAATTGTATTGTTATTACTACTTTCCGAATAAGCGATAAAAATTTCAAGTAATTTTAAAAGAAATTTTAATAAATAGTTTTTTAAATGCTGCTGAACTTAATCTGTTGTTTAATATTCAATTGTTTAAAAAAATCTAATTATTATTCAAAAGGCAATTCAATTTAGTTCTTTCTTTTTTCATTTATTTTTTTGTTAAAAATATTAAAATTATTTACGACACTGACCTAGAGGCAACCATATATTAAATTGTTTAGCAATTAAAAAAATAAAAACAAAATAGAAATCGTTCTTAGTCAATGACCTGTGGACATAAAAATAAACTTTATTTTAAATGGAAAACAATGAATTCACAGGTCTGTTAGCCTTACGTTCTATTATTTAAGGAATAAAAATGAAGTGGAAATTGAAATCTAATTGAAATCTTTCAATTTATTTTCTATAAAATTGTAAAAATTAGTTTTAAGGATCCTGCTACTACTTCCACTATGTACATCGCAAATTAAGAAGTACATACTAAAAACCTAATGACTTAATAATGCGTAAACATTTACGAAAGGCATATGAAAACATAATGAAAAGAAAAATTTTAATTTTTTGTTCTATAGCATTATTGTTAATATACGAAGAGTTACGATATACTTTTTTATACCACAACAGCTGATCCTTTTTATTGGACACGTGTTCGCCAGATTTAACAAATAAAATCCAGAAATGAGGTAAAGCGATAACACTTTATGAAAATTTTCCGCTAAAAAGTCTGCAGAGTACATTTACAGTTAAACTGATGCCTACATTTTCGTAAATAATAGAAAAAATTTTCAAACAATCGCTCTTAAGAAGGAAAAAATAAACTAAAATCGATTCATGAGTTTGATGGCTTCAAAGTAACACGTCAATTTAAAATGTCGTCCTTTCTACAGATCAGAAATTCCAGCTGATCCAAGGAATATTTAATATTCGAGGCATTTGAATTTGTGGCCAATATTTAAGGAATTATTTATTATGCAAGAATTTGTTAATTTGTTGTTGAAATAATATGTTTAACTAATAATAATAAATGTTTAATAATGTTTAAAAAAAAGAAAGGAATATATTAGTAACTTACCCTTGAATTTGAGTTTGGAAATGTGGGAACTTTTTCAAGTAGGTTTCACGCTCCGACCATTTTGTTAAATAATCATCGCGCCAATATTTCACAACAGTTTGTAAATATTTGGAGTTGAATCCATATTCAAAACCTACACCTTCCAGGGGATCGTGTAATTTTAATGGCCTTTGGAGTTGTGCTTTTAAATCTTCAATTACCTACAATACAATACATGCAATAAATATAAAAAAATTAATTAAATAATTATTATAATTATTAAAAATTAATCTTTTATTAAAAAATATCAAACTTTCAAACATACTATTCAAATCTATTGGTCATAATGAATTTATGCAAGTATATGTGAAGTTGTATGTTAAAGTTTTTTTTTGGTTTTTTGGTTTTTTTGTGCCTCACAACTAGAAAATGTTGCAATAATATTAATGACTATGATAATAATGATGTTGTTGAACTCACCTCTGGTTTGGTGGCAATATCAAATGGTGTCACAGCTGTGTTCTCTTTATAGTCAGCTGCTTTACCGGGACCCCAATATTCTTGCAAATCGAACTTTGGTGCCGGCAATGGTTGCTTCAAAAGACGATAATTTTGCACTAATGCCGCCAAACCTAAACAGAAGGCCACTATGGATGCTCTGACCAGAAAACCCATCTTAATTTTAGTTTTTTTCTTTTCTGTCTAGAAAATTCTCTAAAAATAAATCCTCGATTATAGTGTCGGTTAAAGTTTGCCTTTTTCCCCCTTCAGCTTTAATGCCTAGAGTATTTCAACTAAGCGTACTTTCCACCTCAAGTATAAATAATCGACTGAATTTTTTGTTTGTTTGCTACTCATATTTAAAACGACTGATCATTATAACTTTGAATCATTCGCATACGC
This sequence comes from Sarcophaga peregrina, assembly GCA_014635995.1. Classification (NCBI taxonomy): domain Eukaryota; kingdom Metazoa; phylum Arthropoda; class Insecta; order Diptera; family Sarcophagidae; genus Sarcophaga; species Sarcophaga peregrina. The sequence continues at coordinate 57,259,461 of CM025793.1, read as the reverse complement.
TTTCAATCGATAAGAAGTTTCATTTGAGAAGAGCACGAAATGGTATATACGTATGTATGTATCTACATATGTTTGCATTTCAGTGGTGAGCGTTTTAACAAAATGATTCTCTCAAAAGCTTTTCAATGGCAGCGCAACAGATATTTGTAAAGTTATGGGGTGTGTTGGGCATTCAATGTGTGCTACACTTAGTGGCGGACATTAGTGGTGGATTCTTCACAACTCTCAAATTGAAAACAATTCAGAAAGTTACGAACAAATCTTAAATCTAGAATGGAATGCTCATAAATTATATACATACCTTCATACATAGGTAAGTACTACAATGCAGAATAAACTGTATATATATATAGAATATGACTTATTGAGCCATATTTTCCATCAAAAATTATTAAATTTATTTTATTTTAATGGATTTAATATCGATTGATTATTTCTATTGACCGCCTATTTATTAGATATTTTTATGTGAATTCATGAATTTATTCCATATTAAAATTTCTAAGTTTACTATTCAGTTTGAACGATATTTAGAATAAAATATGGCTGAAGACAGTTCTATAATTTCATCATAATTGTATTCCAGTGGTCGTCTATTTCTTATCAAATCAAGTTTTTAATGTCATGATGCAGCATTAGAATTAAAATCAATTCAATATTAAAACGAAAATTAGCCGGTATACACAAAAGCTTTTTTTATTGAGACCATTATAAAATATTGAATTAATACATATGAATGTACTCCCAAAATGTGTCAGAGAGCGTAACAAATTAAATGATTCAGCATTTTTAAAATTCTCGAAAAATAATAGACTTCTACAGTAGTGTAGTGGTCGAACAATTGTTTACAATTTGATAAAAACGGACTATCAAGTCTGTACGTTATAATAACTTTCTGTTCATTTTGGCAGTTTGATCAAATACACTTTGTAATCACAAACTGAAATAGTATATTACCATAAATATATACTAACTATAAGCCCTTCCAACAGGGACTTTCGTACTTGGACAGTTAATGACAATTTGTTTTAGTTACATAACGTAGATACTAGGCATGGCAATCGAGAAATCCCGAATCCCGGGATTTTGGGACTCGAAATTATTATGTATTTTGATCCTGCTAAAGGTCCTGAAAAAAATTCAATATCACGATAATAGCATCTCAGATGAGGAAAACCCTAGTGCCATTGCTAAAAAGTTATTTGCTGCCATCGAATAATGCAAAGACTCTATATAATCAAATAATAGGATTACTGAATTAGATGCCCAACTGTCCAAAGAAATAGATTTATTTACGTCAAGCTATTTTTACCATTTATTGATTGCAAGAATTGTTTTTCCACGGTAGCGTATGTTGACAACAAAATTCGTTCAAGCCTATCAGATCATATGTTAGATGCCTTAATCTTTTTGTTAGAATCCAAATTATTTTCTTAAAACTGATGCATTTACATATGTATGAATAATTTTTATTTTCGTTAATTTACGCTTTTTTGTTACTTTTTGTCTTACTTTTTTATATTTTATTTTTAATGACATATAATTCTGATATAATTGGAATATAAATGATTTTCTTAACAAAATATATTTTTTTCATTTCTATTATTAAGAGAAAATCGCGAATTATCCCGAAATATCCCGGGATTTCGAGATTACAAAATACCCTATCCCGGGATTTTTAAAAATTTTGCATGCCTAGTAGATACCTAATCCACATGAGATCTAAAAGCATCCAATGCATCCTGAAAAAGTAAGAATGAATCCCGAAAAAGTAACAGTATAACGTGGATTTGAGTTGGCTGCATTACCGGTCCATACTTCTTTGAAAATTGATGAGGTCATTACTGCCAATGACGAGGGTTATAGCTCGAGTATTACCTATTTTATTTAGTCCTAATTTAATAGAGCGTCGACATCTCCAGTGAAGCTGATGTGAACTAGGGACAGAGATTGTGCGATTTGACCCCTTAAACTTTTTCCTGTAGGATTTTCTCATGTCGCAGGCGAATAAGCCTAAGACCACAACAAACATTAACAAAATTATACATCAGGTGTGGGCACAGGTCCCATGTGTTTCCAAGAAGTAGTGGAAGGTAATACTTATTATAGTTTTCGAGAAGACGTTAAATGAAAATTTCATACATTTCAATACATTTTTATACATTCTGAAACTTAAAGAATGCACCCAAAGCCCCCAAATTAAAGAATACTATACCCAGAAAAGATTCATAAGAGTCTCTAAAGCTGACCTATTTAAAAGTTCGAAAATGAAATCCAGATTGGATTCTACCTAACGAAACATGAAGAAACTAATGGAAAAATATTTTATGAAAAATATTTTAAACAGATGGGCAATTCACACGACTTTTTATCGTGTATGTTATATTGAATACACTTTGTTTCTTCTGAACGCTCAATTCTACGTTGCATAGTGCATTTCGTATTTCAAATGTATTTTGTTGGCATTCAAAAAATTTGATAGCACGAAACCTACACAACTTTTGAAAAACATATGAATACCTATGCACATTTTTTCATTCACACAATTTGAAAGCACGAAACCAATACAACTTTTAAAAACGTATGGAAAAAATGTGTATAAGTGTTTCGGATATAGGATGTTTCTTTTCTTCCTGGCATGGCATTAAATCAAGAATGGACCTACGCGGTTACAAAAGCATTATACAAAACACAACGATACCATACGATACAATGACCCTAAGCTCACTTCCCTACTTCATCACAAGCTGCTTTGACCAACAACATTCATGTTTTAAACTAATCAACTTCAATAAAATTTGGAACTTGTGAAGTGATATTTCGTGAAAATGTTGATGAATTGTAGTAAAACGTTTAAATTTATTGGAAGCACTTGGTTCAGAGTTTGCCAAATCGTTGTGCGAATGTTATTAAAAATAAAGGTTATCCTCTAGATATTTTAATTCTAAATGTAAATACTTTAATGACCAATACAATCGACCAAGACTGTATGAGTCATGGATACAAAGGGGGTTAATTAAAATTGGCTCTAAATATAAAGGAAAAAAACTATTGGGCCATGTTCGAAAACTCATAAATTACCCAAATTCACTGTACAGAATTCGTGCTGAGTTAAAGTATGAAATGTCATGGGTCCAGATACACAATCGCACACTTACATTATAAATTTTATTCTCTGGCAATGCTTCCTCTAACAGCGGCGATATTTTCCATTGACATAGCACGATGAATATAGAATTTACAATTCAGAAATTTACGAACTGTTGTTTTTCTATATCTAATATATTTGTAGGGTTCACACGTAATGCAGAATTCATTTTTGTACAGTAATTCATTTTACGTTTCCTACCTGATTGCTGTCAGAAGAAATAAACTTAAAATGAAGTGCAAACCTGGAAGATCCTTTTAAAATATTATTTTTTGTTTTCATTGCCTTGAAACAGTTGTTTGATGAAATTGAGAACGATAAGATAGAGATTATTTGGAATAGAATAAACATCAAAACAACCCTAAATAGAATATTTTTAGATACAAACTAACTGTGCCTTTGTGCCTTTTAAGAAAACCTAAACACTAAAAGAGCATTTCTTTTTAATATAAACAAACATTGGAAATATTAATTATTGTTGCATTTATTTATTAAGTTAGAATACAATAACGAATTATATTATAGTTATTACGCGTCGAGTAACTTAGACCTTGTGCTCGGCGTAGTGTGACAGGTCTATGAGTTAGGTGGAAATCGAATCTACGAATCTACCAATGAAATCAATTACAAGTATAATAGGATTTTAATTATTTTCTGGAACTAAAATGTTTTTCTTTTAAGCTAAGCTATGCAATTGCATACTGGTATATCCCAATATCATTTCATTTAATGTTATCTTAACCCTTTGCACTTGTATGTCACACTGGAGGGGACAACATTAATTTACTCTAAAACTCGCATATTAGTCTGTAGACGATAAAACTAAATAACTGTAAAACACATTGCGGCATTCGAGAAATTAATTGTGAGTTACAATAAGTTTGTGGGGGTGTTGATCTAGCTGATCATTATCGATCAACCTATGGTTTTTTAAGAAAATCTATTAAATGGTGCCGGAAACTTTTTTCTAGGGTTTAGAAACAAGAGCCATTATTTCAAATTTTATGTAATAAGAATGGTGTAGCCAGTAACTCATCTACGTTTCATACGTAACTTAGTTCTTTCTTTAGTGGAAGATTTCAGACAAAGAGAAAACAAAGCGTGGGTAATCATCAACATCTCGTTGGAAATTGTTTTAAAAAGTATCACATGGTAAAAGATTACAGAAATGAAAACACTTTCTAATAGTAATGAATGAAATAAATGTAATACGTTGAATTCTATCACTCTAATTTATTTTAATTCATTCAGCTAAAATTACATACAAGTTGACAGAAAACGAGCTTGAAAATTAATCGAGTGCAAAGGCTTAATTGAACTTTCTAAAGAAATTTTGAACTTGTAACCATTTTTATGGCTACTAATATATATTTAAACCATTAATAGTTACTGGGTTTAATGGGGATACTCAGGAGAGTATTTTGGGTATAATTTTCAAACGTGATGCAACAAATTCAAGGATTGAAGCCATGTATAGTGCTGAAGTTGTAATTTGTGGAAAAGGGGATCAATCTGGGAGCTTAAGTATTCTGTTGAATTGACATGGTTATTAAGACCATATTTTTGTAATTACCGTTCGAATAATTGGGACTTGACGACAACATTCATGATTATATTATTACGGCTTTACTATTTCATCATTCGAAAATGGTTTTTGTGTTCCACAAAGCAGATAAAATTGATATAAATGGAAATGCGAAGGTAGAAGTCTAAAGTAGATTCCCATCAGAAGAATACTCAAGAGAATGTCCAAAGTATCCTTTAAACGTAAGTATGAGTAACCAACGGATAATTAGGGAAGCTAGTTAAGCTAGTGAGGCTAGTAAGCTGTCAGCAACAAAAATTTCCATATTCCTTATTTAAATTTGAGATAGACTATAAGCAAGACGGACCACTAAACCAGCTATAAGGCGTCACATTTGATTCCTATATGATCAATGTTTTACAAGTATTTATACAATAATATAATAATATTGGGAGTGTCTCTAGTGTAAGAATTGGCGCCTATTGTATTCAGTGGGCTTTATAAGTTCATCAGAGAAATTCATACTGATTTGATTTTGGGTATGGTTATTGGAAGTCGACGAAGTCGAGTATGTAGTGTGTTGGCTTATTATACCCGAGTTCAAACCCAACATCAAAACGAAAATATTTCCTCGACAATTTCTGTCAGCAGATTTCTGGCAATTACTCTCAGAGTAAATAAAATTGTCATGAAAAATTTCTCAAAAATCTATCGTTCGGAGTCGACCTTAAGGTGCCGCCACTTATGTATAAAATTAACACACGCAACATAAGTGATGACTGAATGGTTGTAATGACCAATTAGCTATGCATGTATGTGAAGATATTGATGCCTAATCCGATCACAACCGAAATAATAATAATATCTAGAGGCTTCAAATTGCAAAAAAAAAAAATGTGTTTCAAATTTTAGTTGATGTTCTAGATTCGTATATGAATTTATTAGTTTTTGGCTCAAGCTTAATTGAACTAAGGTGTGCACCAAGATCAGTTACAGTCAAATATTTTGTATCGTCTTTGCTTTGAGATTGTGCGGTCTTGAGTATTTTAGCTGGTAGTCACTTTTTCTATATTCTACAGAAGTATCGCAGAAGGATCATTATTTTAAGCAAATTGGGGATGTTTAAATCTCTTACCCGTTCCGTAACCATTGTTACCCCTAAAGTTAGTAAAAATATTCATTTAAAGACTAAATTTTAAAAAGTGTTCATGATTTGAAATTTTTAATTTCGATTTGTGTGTATGAACTTGTTTAAAGTGATATACGAATTTATGATAAGACTAAAACTGGAGACAGTTGATTAATGCATTTACTTTTGCCCTACATCTAGTTAAATCCATAAATGGTTCACTCGCCATACTTCTACTAAGAATTTATTTTCATGCGGTTGTAATCAACAAACATTCCACCATGTCACCTCCTTTTTACTGAATTTTCAAATAAAAATGAAAACAAAAATAAACATAGATATTTATAGTAATGTTTTCTTTAATACAAAAATACAACAATAACAAAAAAACAAAACAAAAAAAAAATTAATTTAAATAAAACTAACGTGTAATAACAATTCAAATTAGATTTTAATTTTACCCACAAATTCGGCAAAATCAATATACAACATGACTGGAACTTCTAAGGCAGCAAAATGGCCTGCCTGGTTAAAGTATTTGCTGTGTACCAGATTGGGAAACTTGTCCAACAATTGCCAATCCATAGCAGGAGGCAAATCATAACGGAATCTAGCGCAACCCATAGGTACAGGGGTTTGAACACGATCCAGTTGATAGCCTAAAAATTCTTTGGATGTTGATTCTTTATACAAGCGAGCTGCCGATGTGGCGCTATTTGTGAGATAATAAATCATAACGTTATCTAGCATAGCATCAATGGTATACAGTTTGGTCATGCCATCGAACTGTTGCTTTGCGGCAGGACCTACAGATGACTGGAACTTCTCGAGTATGTACGCAGCCAAACCAACTGGACTAGCAAGTAGAGCTGTACCAATTGTATCTGGTTTCGTTGCTTGAATATGGAAATAACCGCTTTCTTCTATAAGCCAGGATAACTTTTCACCAAGAGGAAAATGATGGTAATGGAAAAGTGGAGAGACTAAGAATTTTTCAGGATAAAAACTTGCAACAATATTTTTTATAATTGCCAACGGTGTAGTAAGGACGCACATGTTTGAGTGATAGCCAATGGCATTGTCAGGGAATATTGTAACCAAATTACTGCCTATAACGGAACCCCAATCACCACCCTGCACCAAAAATTTGTCAAATCCCAAACGTAACATCAGATTACGCATCACGATAGCCATTTCAGCCGCGTTCATGCCAACTTTACTAGCGGGCTAAAAGAAAAATAAAAGAAGGAAAACTAAACTATGATTTTCTATACAAAAATGATGGATGTTTTACCTGAGACCAACCATAACCCACTAACGACGGTGCTATAACTTCGAATACATATTCACTTATATCAGACGGTTCTGTGAGAATGGGTATGAAATCGTAAAATTCACGCACTGATCCTGGCCATCCATGCAAGAGAAGCACTGGTAAAACCTTTTTCGTCTTCAACGCCTCAGCTGTAGGTTTGGCGTGAATAAAATGAATACGTAAGCTAAAAAATGATAAAAAAACAATAAAGCACAATTATTTTATTTTAGAAGATTATAGTGACTCCCAAGTTATTTCAACCAGCGGTTTTAAAAAAATTATTTTCATATAATTTCGAAACGAAGCTGAATTTTTTTAGTTTTATAATCTTGCTACGTTTTGAAATTATTAAGTTTTTTCAAAGGTGGTGGTTGAAAAATGCTGTGAGCCACTGTATATACATATATAGTGCATGCAAAACATACCCTTGAATTTCGGTAGTGTATTGTGGTAAACTGTTGAGGAATTTCTGGCGTTCAGACCACTTGGCCAAATAAGTTTCACGCCAGTAATTGACGACTTGAGCAGTGGCATCCGTGTTATAACCATATTCGAATTGTACACCTTCCAATGGTTCTGTTAATTTCAGAGTACGATTCAACTGTTTTTGCAAATCATCAATCACCTGTGAAAAGAAGAGAAATTACTTTTTGTTAAGGTGATTAATATTTATTAAAAAGCTGAAATTATAATATTTTCTTCTTATTTCTACGGCACTCTAAGGTGTCGTAATCCTTTTTAACAGAAACATTTCAAAATCAAAGGCTTTGTTATATGTGGATAGTATATGGCATAAAATAGTGTCAATAATAGCAATAGTAGCATTACTACTCGTTACTACTCTTCAGTTAGTATTACGACCTAGCATCTCACACGACATGTTGTGTGTGTTAACCTACAGTTTAAAGTCGACTCCGAATGGCAGACTTTATATTTATTCTGAGAACTTATGCTACTTATGCTGCTGGGGGATGTCGCCCCGATAAATATTTTTTCATATATCATTTTGTTAGATATGTCTGACCTGGTGTTTGAACCGTGTAATAAGCCATACATTACCTACTGGACTATGGCGTCTTCGATGTAACATTAAGTTTCTATAAATTCTGAAAATTCGAAAATTAACATTTTCAAAAATTAAATTTATGCTAAATTCTGGTCGTAATACGGGGTAAAGAATAAGTCCAAGAACCTTAAGTAATGTAAACAATTTTAGGAATTTATTTTGATACAGCATTTGCTATTCCATGTTTAAAAAAGATCTTCAGCAGTATGTAGAACCAAAATGGAAGTTTAAAAGTTTTTGTTTAAACTGCAGTTAATTGGTTGAGACTCATAACTCAGATTCGACTGTAAAAACTCTTTCTAATGGGTGATTTTTTAAAAAAATGCATGAAATGTTTATTTGAATCGATAGTACGGTCCATATAATTTAATGTTTGAAGATTATTTCACGCAAATGTTGACCGCGACTGCGCCTCAAATGGTTTATCTGCTTAGTCCAATTTTGGCATACTCTTGTCAACATTGCGGCCGGTACCTCACAAATAAATGATTCAACGTTGTCGTCCAATGCATCAATTGAAGCGGGCTTGTCTGTATAGAAAGCATAGCCCTACACAAAATAGTCTAAATGTGGCCAATTGAACCGGTCCCGAAAGTGAAATAATATGTTCACCGGCCTCGCTTCTCAATAAGTCTATAGTTACGCGTACTGTGTGGCATGTGGCACCGTATTGTTGAAACCACATGTCATGCAAGTTAAGCTCTTGCACTTTGGGCAAAAAAAAGTTGGATATCATCTCACGGTAGTGCTCGGTATCAATTCACAGTTACATTACCATTCGCAGCATCTTTGAAGAAGTACGGTCCAATTATGCTGCCAGCCCATATACCGCACTAAACTGTGACCTTTTTTCTGTTTATTTACATATACATTGAACCTAAAATGAGTTTCGTCGCTGAATACAATTTTTCGATAAAGTAGTGGATCTTCGACCAACTTTAAACGAGCGCATTCGTTCGGCTTCAATTCTTGCATCAGCTGTGTTTTGAAAGACTTCACACCTAAATCCCTTCGCAAAATTTTCCACGTTGTTGAGTAACAGAAGCTGCGAACAGCGACGAATCGATAATTGTTGGCCATCATTAACACTGGCCGATACAGCAGCGATATTTTCTTCAGTTCGCACTCTACGTAACCGTGTTGGTGGTTGAATGTCCAACAATTTAAATTTGGTGCGATATTTTGTCACAATAGTCCGAATAACCGCTTCAGTGGGTCGATTAAACTGACCATAAAATGGAGGCAGCGCGTGAAGAACTTTCTTAACAGAGCACGCATTTTGATAATAAAAGCGTTGTTCGCCATGAAGACGATTCATGGTTAAATCACAGATAAACATTGTGGGTTAAATTATAGACGAAACTGGAGATGTTTGACAGTGAAACAAAATACGAAACGTGCGTAAGCTGTTTAAACCAGTGTTGCCAAAAATATAATAGCTAAAAAATAACCCGTCATATAATTCTCTTGTAAAACTAATACTGCGTTGTGGTATACAATTATGGAGAAGTGAATCAGCTTCACATATAAAAAATTTCGGAAACACTAAATAAAATTTTATAGCTGATTGTAGTTTTTTGGTTTTTAAGGAATGAGATAGACATAAGATACAGACAAATCATCACTTAAATTTTTAATAGTACTACAGTAAAGAGTATGATGCAAATTTTTAATATCTATAAATCGTCAAAATAACAGTATAAATCGTTACATCGTCAATATATTTTTGGCGTATAAAATCGTTAAAATGTCGATAAATCGTCAAATCTGGCAGCTATGTGTACGCATTGAAGTATATTGACACTGTTTCTACCTAAAATTTTAACTTGAAATTTATTTAGTTATTTCTTATTCAATGTAATCACTGGTGATATTGGCTTCAGTTTTTTAATCCATGATATCACTTTTAATGTTCCTCAACGTCAATACAATTTTTTAGAACCAACTATGCTCCAATCCAATAAGGAGAATATGCAGCGAATTTAATAAATTGTATAATTTGATTGATTTTTCTTTATCGCATAATGTCCTAAAACATAATATAATCAAGTATTTTAATTCTTAGTTTTTGTAAATAAAATTTAATGTCATAGTTTGTAATGTTATTGCCTGTAGGAATACTTCATAGGCATATAAAAATAAGATAAGAAAAAATAAAAATTGTTATTAGTCAGTAAGGAATTTGTCCATTGACTTGAATAAATAAAATAAAATAAAATTTCAAAGTTTAATAACTTTTTCTCAGTTAATATTTCGATAATTCGTATAATAATTGTTAAATTTATTTAAAGTTATCATTTTCCTCCGACTCATTCTGGATAAGTATATGCGTACATGATATACCTATTTCTACCACGAGGTGTCTTTTGACACCTTTACGATTTTTTTCTACAGCAAGAAATAAAAAATATAAAGAAACTACAATAACATGCACTTGGACTGGACTAAAATATTTTTTTAGATTTTTCCCCTCGTATTATTATACCAAGCCATGGAAATTCTGTGCAATTGAAAATTCTGTGATATTCTGTGCCATGCAAATCCTGTGAAATTCTGTTCAGCAAGTTTTCGAAAATGTCAGAAATATTCGGTACATTGAAGGCCCCGTTATAATTTTTATATTCGATTGTTTTTTTGAGGACAGTAGGAATATGAATAGAATATGTTTTAATAATTATTTCCATAATTATTTGCATTCAAACGTAAACGTGTTAAAAGACACCTTTTCGTGTCCACAAAAACGTTGTAGAAATATTGTTAAAAACAAGTCCATATACGGGCTTTATCAGCAATTCTTTCGAATTTGTTTATGATTGGAACATGCTTGCACTCAGACCGATTAATATTCAAAGGTAAAAGATTAAAAAGAAGGTAAAGATTAAACGTATTGGTTTAAAATTAAGCGAAGATAGTCCACAAATAGAAAAAATGAACTCAAAAAGATATGAATACAATTCTTACAACTGTGTTCAAAATAATAGGAGTGCTACCATATAATATATTCTACCAATATGCAAAACATGATGTATTCTAATGGTAGGTGCAACGATATGTAAGAAGCAAAATACAAAAAAGAATCTCGTAATTACTTTAATATTTCTGTGTTTGCCCTCGACTTCAGTTGATCAAAAAATAGGAGTGTGAGTTTTCTTTTAAAAATAAGAATATAACAGCAAAAAGTGAACAGTAAGAACGAAAATAGTAGGAAGAAGAAGAAAAGAGAGAACTAATTAAAAATCGTCGAAAAAAAGGGCAAAACTTAAAAGGATATCTTAAGTTACTCCGATCAAATGATCACAAATGCATAAAAATATAAAGAAAAGCCCGAAACGTGTGGGCGCAAAGGCAAAACATCAACTGTCGATGACCGCCGAATTGTGCGATACAGCAAAATAAATCCTTCGGAGTTTTCAAAAAATTCAAAAGGATCTGAAGATTGCCGTAAGTGGCTCTACTATTCGTAGGTGTCTGATGGACAAAAATTTATTCGCAAGAAGGTGCCATTGCTGACAAAAAAAAAAAAAAAAATAGGTAGCAGCACGCTTAAAATTTGCCCAAGAACATATCAAATATCCGAAAGAAAAATGGAGAAACATACTGTGGACCAACGAAAGCAAAATTGGTTTATTTGGTGGCACTGGGTCTAGACAATATGTTAGACGTCTACCGAACACCAAATATAAAGCTCAGAATACATAAAAGACAGTTAAACATGGTGGTGCAAAACTAATGATATGGAGAAGCTTTTCATCCAATACATCCAATTAGAGACATAATGGATAGGAACGTCTATGTCGGCGCTTTAAGAGAAGTGATGTTACCATATTCCAAGGCTCCAAAATGGATCTTCTAACAAGGTAATGATACTTAACACACCAGTAAATTGATAAATGAGTGGTTTATGGTTAATGGGGTAAAGATTATAGCGTGACCAGCTCACTCCCCCGACCTTAATCCTATAGAACATCTATGTGGAGATACTGAAAAGTATGCTGAAGAGAAACAATCTTCAAATGCAAAAAAACTATGGATCACAGTTCTCAGATGCGTGACATTAAAATCCTTTAAACAGATGCCAAGATCTAATTGACTCAATGCCTCGTAGATGTGCTGAAGTCAAAGGTTATTCAACCAAATGCTAAACTATCTTTACTATTTTAAGATAATATCAAACTTTTGTGCCTTTTGATTAAAAATTATTAGGTTGTGTGCTAACACTCCTATTATTTTGAACAATTAATTTTGAGAATAAGCTTTATTTACATGAAATATTTTTTATTTTCATAGTTTTAACTAAATAATTAAGTGTTAAAAAATTAGAAAATGAATTAGAAATAAATTTTAAGTCAAAACAAATTTGGAATTTTTTTTTATTTTTCTTAATTTTATACTTTGCTTTTAAATGAAGGGCACTCCTATTATTTTGAACACAACTGTATGTATTTGTATCTAACGCTTTAAAAAACAATCGATAAAAACTTTTACTTAGTATCGATTAAATGGTCGGTTTGTTGTTGTACTTATTAATTGGAAATAATAATGCATATGCATGTCTGTACATGTTTTATTTACAAAATATTTCCATTCATACATAAATACATAATTGGTCATTACAACCCTTCTCACACCAATTATGTTGTGTGCGTTAATTTTATACAGGAGTGGCGGGCTCTTCAATTTAAAGTCGGCTCCGAACGACAGATTTTTGAGAAACTTTTTCATGTCAATTTTATTTGCCATCATTTTGCCACCTTTTTTTCAGAAATCTGTTCAGAGGAAGGCGCTGAAGAAACAGTTATAATTTCTGACCTGGGGTTTGAACCTAATAGACTACGGCGGCTTCTATTCCCATATATTTTCATATTCCCATAACCATTAGTTATTGTGTAACTATGAGAATTGTGGATTCCTTAGGAGTCTTCTTAATTAAAAAATTTTTCATATCGACCTTGAATTTACCCACCTCAGCATCGATATCAATTTGGAATGGTTTTATTGTTTTATCTTCTTTGTACTTTGCTGCATCGCCAGGTCCCCAATATTTATTGGAGTTGAATGACGGCAACGGTAGTGGACGTGTCAATTCATCGAATTTATGATAACCGATACCGATAAGTATACTAAATAATACAACAGAAATTAATAAACACTTCATTGTAATTCTTTCACTGTAGTCCGCGTTATGCGTCTCGTCTATGTGACAATGACCGGCAAACTAAACAAATGAATTCGTCTTTATTATTATATTTTGTGTACGACAATTGTTTTAATTAATTTCGATTCTATATTTGATATGTTACTTGCTGCGAGTGGACGATTATATTCGACACTATTATGAGTACACAATACAATAGGTTTGTACACGTAATATTCTTGATAAAAAATTCTCTTTCTTTTGCATGCCAGATTTTTAAGAGAGTTGGTGTGATAATAGCAATCTTATCTAATCGACTTGATTAAAGGAAGATTATACCGTTCTAATGTTGACGTATAAGTTTATGCGGTTAATTTGTGTACACTTTTGATACAAAATTATTTGAATATTCAAATTGGAACGAAAAATGATTAATAAAAATCGGATTTTATACACATAAAGTAGAATCCTAATCAAAGGGATCGTTTTATCTTACTTCAGATCTTCATAGAAAAAAATCAACATCGAATTGCGGTAATAATTTAAGTTTATTTCCCATTTAGTTCGAACGGAAACTTTTTCGAATATGTTAGTAGATTCGGGTATTAAGTAGGCGGATACTTCGATCTCACACGTATGTACGTACACATATCATTCCACTCATCGTGGACATCGTTTGTGAAAATTTCGGTTAAAATTTTTAATTTAATTTCATGAAGCGTCATCGTCATATTATTAGAATTATTTTTCAATTTCCGAACTTTTCTTTGATTACAACATTTAAGTTGTTGAGTTCGCTATATGGCTCTAATTGCAATTGCATATTTATAGGTAGTAGTTATAAATCACTCACAGCTATAAACAATTGCAAAATGTCAACATAAACAAAATAAAATAAAAAAATGATCTAAAATGGCTGCGGTATCGTAATGGAGCAATGCGTTATTTATACGTGATTCAATTAAAGAATTCTAATAGTAAATTGAGGAGAAAGTTTCTGGTAAATTTATTTATTTATTTATCAACTAGAATACAACACATATTATATTATAACTAGCTGACCCGACGAAAATTGATTTTTTTATTGCCCAAAACAGGTCACATTAGATATATATATAGTTTATTGTAATACGCTGCATAAAACTGTTATATAAACATCACTAAATTACTATAAGTGTGTGGATTTATCTATCTAGTTCAAAATTTAATCGAAGTCGGTACGTTATTTAGGTGAGGCATACAAAGAATAAAAGTATATTTATGTTCATATGTAGTTATAAACCATCGAATTTGCCGATTACAGGGGGAGGATGGTCATGCCCATTTCTAGTGAATTTTGTCGACTCTACGAACTTACCCACCAGAATGCACTGTATCCCTAAATATTCAATTTTAATGGTTTGCTATACCTACTTTTTGCTATATCGAATTCTTTTTTTATACCACCTAAAGCCTAATATAAAATAAACTTTCGAACAAAAAAGAATGGTTAAAATCGGTTCAGTAGTTAAAGTGTTATAGCTATCACTGGAAGTGAGAGGGTTGTCAAGCCCATTTTTGTTGGGTCTACGATCAATATGAACCTATATATTAAATTTTAACGATTTGCTACGCTCTCTTAACATTTAGGGACATAAAAAATAGATGTTGTCCGATTCTCAGACCAACCTGATATGCACACAAAATTTCATGATAATCGGTCGATCCATTTCGGAGGAGTTTAACCACTAACTC
Organism: Sarcophaga peregrina; assembly: GCA_014635995.1. Lineage (NCBI taxonomy): Eukaryota > Metazoa > Arthropoda > Insecta > Diptera > Sarcophagidae > Sarcophaga > Sarcophaga peregrina. Next base: position 57,244,410 of record CM025793.1, on the reverse strand, counting down.
CGTGACTCGAGAATTTTATATAATGGGTGATTTTTTAGCTATTATCTTTTTGGCAACACTGGTTTAAACAGCTCACGCACGTTTCGTGTTTTGTTTCACTGTCAAACTTCTCCAGCTTGGTCTATAATTTAATCGTGAATCATCTTACAAACGAATAACGCTTGCAAATCATTGAATTTTATTATCAAGATGCGTGCTCTGGTCAGTTTAATCGATCCATTCAAGCTGCTATTCGGGCTATTGTGATTAAATTTCGCACCAATTTTACATTGTTGGACATTAAACTACCGACACGCTTACGTAGAGTATGAACTGAAGAAAATATCGCAATGTTAATGATGACCATCATTTATTGATTCGTCGCCGTTCGCAGCAATTGGGCCTCTATTACTCAACAACGTGGAAAATTTTGCAGAAGGATTTAGGTGTGAAGCCTTTGAAAAGATGTGGTTTTGAACAAGACGGTGCTACATGCCATACAGCACGCGTAACAATGAGAGGCGAGTTCGGTCAACTGGCCGTCTAGACCGTGCGATTTAACGCCTTTAGACTCTTTTTTGTAGGGCTATTTTAAAGCTTATGTCTATACAGACAATTCCGCTTCAATTGACGCATTGAAGAATTTATTCGTGAGATACCGGCCGAAATGTTGGAAACAGGCTCAGATGAGAAAAAAACTACTTCCATTGCTAAAAAGTTATTTGATGCCATCAAAGAATGCAAATACAACCCTATAAAACGAATTAATAGGGTAACTGATTTAGATACTCCAAATATTTACATCAGGAGGTGGTAGAGTTGAATATTTACAAGCTGCATACAGCTATCTTGGAACTATTTTACCAACAAATGTTGATTGGGAGAAGTGGTTTTCGATGGGAGCGTATGTTGACAACAAAACTCGTTTAAGCCTATCAGATCACATGTTAGATGCTTTAATGTTTTTGTTGGAATCCAAATAATTTTCTTAAAACCAATGAATATGTATATATGAATACTTTGTTAACAAAATATTTTTATCATTAAGAGAAAATCGCAATTTTTCCCGTGATTTTTCGGGATTTTTGGATCCCGAATTATGCCGATTTACTAAATCCCGAATACCGGGAATATAAATTTGTATGATAGGCCAGAGCTTAAAAGATACTTTAAATCTAAAAATGTTCTCGAACTTTATATTTGAAGCGATAAATTAATGCTTGTCATTTAGTTTGTAAAGACAATTTTAAATAATTGTTTCAAGAGCATAGGCTGATAATAGCGCACCATAAGCTGCAATTATGGCATATTTTTTCCAGCATTTTTACCAATGATATCCACACAAAAAATAGTCTATTGGGATGAAATCACAGGATCTTGCCGATCAATAAATTGTTCTAAAACAGAAAATTAATTACTTACGGAACTCGCCTCTCAATTGATTTATGGCGTCGAATGAAAAAGCAAACCTGACAGATCTTTTTTCCTAAAATCCATTTACATTAGAAACCCAAAATAAAAGGGAAAGATCTGATACGTAATTGTGAATGTTAGGTCAGGCTTAATGCATCAGATAATTGTTGCGCTCTTCCATTGCGAACCAGTTTATTACACATCGTTGTTCAATTTTCGATTTTAACATTAAAGTTAAATTAAACACGCATAAAGATATGAATCAAAAAAAAATTTTTGTAAGCAACACCACAATATTGTCTTGACACACAACGTGTTTGACCGAATTTTTATTGAATTCCATGTGACGTCTTCTCACACGACTGACTGAATTCTAACTCTGAATATCCGTTGCCTGCTCTGTCCTGTCTTTTATATCGCAAGGGTCAGCAGTCTTATGAATGTACTCGAAGGAGGATGTCTTCGAGAAATATCTAAAAATGTAAACAATTTATTTTCATTACTGTTGTTTGTGTATCTTGTTTCAATTCGTCCAGGCAGAGTTGTTGTTGCTTGCGTATTTGTCTTTTTTTACTTATTCATTGATCACGTGAACAAGCCTATTGTTTTGTTTCTGGAGCTTTATTTTATACATGATTAAGTCCATTGTGTTATTTTTGGAGCTTTTGTTTATTACAGTAAGACCCCGCTTAACGCTGTTTCAGTATTACGTGGTAGTACGTATCTTTTTCAAGCGCTCTTTTGTTACCCTGTCCAGAATAAAGATTCCAACTGTATTTTCCAAAGTTGCAAGTGTATTTATATATATACGTTTAACGCTGTTTCGTTTAGCGCTGCAACTTATTGGAACGTAACCCCCGCGTTAAGCGGGGTCTTACTGTATTTTAATAACACCATTTCCATTTTCGTAACAATATATTAGTTTTTCATATATTTCTGGTGGTATATTGGGTGATAACATGAAAAACGTACATATAAATGTTAGTGGATTTCGGAAATCATCTTGTGAAATCTCATTTCTAGATTCTAGATTTATACTCTTCATACACCTACCAAAACATAAACATAACTTTCGCGTAAGTAGGGCATTTTTGTGGAAAGACGTGCAAACCTAGAATATAATATATGCCACAGTGAGCCCGAAAGATATACTTAATTCGCCGCTCTGTCACTAATAAAAATTATACTTTCGGCCCGATCACACCTGTAACGCTTCCAGATGCTAAATAAATGACACTTCAGATGAAAAATTTTTAATAACAGACAGCTTTGCCAGACCTTTCGATTTAAAATAAAATAAAATAAAATTAATCAAAATATATTAAAAAAAAGCTTATGATTAAACAAAAATCTCTCTTATAATTATTAATTGTCTGTTCTAATTACCAACTACATTTGCTAACTGCGACTATTCCTACCTAGGAATTCTTCAAAAGCTATTCCCACTACATAATTTCGTTCCTTGAACAAACGGCAGAAGTAACTTCAATAAATTTATTTTATTTCATTTAACTTTTGTATCCATTAACATAATTATCAAGTAGTTAGACTTCAAAAAATTATAACAAAAAACAAGAAAAAAAATCCAATTGCAACACCCTATTTGTTGCAATTGGTAGAGAAAAATGAATAAAAACTTCTTGAATACAACCCCTAGCGGAACAAAAAGTTGGAAAAAGTAGTGCAAGACTATCAACACATTTTTGAAAAACTAATTTAAACTTTTCAAATGATTTGTTCTGAATATTCCCCAACTGCATAAGGGTTGCAATTAAGAAAGACGAAAAATGTAGGTGTGCGAGTGGTGTTATGGTTTCAGTTGCACCAACGACAGATGTTAGTGGTTACAAGCACTTATTATTTTCCAAAGCAGAACTTTAAAGAGTGTAGAGATGGTTCTACTATTTTGCATGTTTTCTAGTCACGAAGGGTGTTCTAGTAGTTGTGCAGTATGTGAACTTGTCAGTCTGGAGTTGTTTGACTGCACTATCGGCGGTTGCTTTAAGTCAGCGGTCGGGGAACTTCTTTAATCATTACCTCAAAATATTTTTGTGTATTACAACATGGCGGAGAGCAAAAAAAAAAAAAAATTCTCCTCTTTTTAGCATCTTTCATATTGTTAAAAATAGAAACGACCCAATATCGTTTAACATTAACGATAAACAAAAGTTACATACAAATACATCGTACTCGATAAAAAAAAAACCACAACAACAAAAAGAAAAGGGATGGACAGCAAGCGCAACAACAAACAATGTGTCGCGATAGAGTTCTCGAGAAGACGAGAACAGGACGTTCTACTTCATGAACGTTCGTTTGACTATTTGTGTTGGACTCAGCGTTGCTATTCATTTATTTTAAAAAAACTTTATTTCTGGGGAGAAAAACGAAACAAAAACAAATGTCTCAACATTTTTAAAGGAAACTCCGGGGCCCGATGCACTCTGTTTATGTTTTCTTGCTTCTTTTAGCCCGTGGCTAATAAAATATACAATATTTGATTCTAAAATGTAAATATTTCGTGTTATTATTATTGAATTTATTGAAAAAAATTTAAAATTTAATTTTGTCGAAAAACTTGTTTTGTTAGAAAAAAAATTTTATGAAAACATTTTCGTTTCTTAAAAAACTTGGAGAAAAAGGAAAGTCTGACAAATGGCAACGTTGGTTGGGCAAGACAAAGCAGACGACGAGTCAGTAGTAATTCAGTCAGTCTTGTATGAAGCTGCGTGTGAAGAATACAGCTGTTAGTATTTATGCGAGCAGAAGTGTTGTGCTTACAAAAAAGTTGTGAGCAGAGAAGAATAATGAACAAGTACATTAGAGCGACTCGCCAAAAAAAAAAAAAAAAAATGCTCGATGTACCCTCCTAAAAATGAACCTAGGACTTTTTTAAGACAACATTTCAAATATTTCGGGTCCAGATTCGACCTCTCGTGAGATGAACCATTTTGAAAAAGTGTCTATTTTTGAATATTTTGTTAATTTGTGGATCTGCTTCTTTATCAACATATACAATATCTGTATCATAAGAAACGTTTTTTTAAGTTCGCGTTTTGAAAAAAATGCCATGGAGTGGCAACCCATCCTTGTAAATGGGTCAAATATATATAAATAATTTAGATTTTACAGGGTGCTCTAGAATGTATAAAAATGCAATTTTGTGGTAACTCTAATTTGATAGCGAAATTAGTTTCTAGATCATGTATGCATTTAGACAGGACTAAATAAAGAAAATAAGAAATGATCCATGACTTTTTGGCGGCATATTTGTTTCCCAATTTAAAAAATGTTATAATATTTTATTGTTTTTACTTACAAAACTACAAACTACAACTACTACAAAACGCGAACTACCTCGAATTTTAAAAAAAGCTGAGACCCGTATTTCATTAAATCATCTGAAGATTAAATTATGTTAATTTGGCATTTTTATAACAAACAACCCAGAACAAAAAATTCAAAAACCATTTTTTTTACAGAATATCCTTAAAAACGGACATGAATGATCGTCCTTGGACAAATTGTATACACCGTTGGACGCGCCTTAAAAAAACCTTTCTTATGATAATAGATATTGTATATGTTGATAAAGAAACAGATCCACAAATTAACAAAATATTCAAAAATAGACCCTTTTTCAAAATTGTCCAGCTCACGAGAGGTCGAATCTGGACCCGAAATATTTGTAATGTTGTCTTAAAAAAGTCTAAGGTTCATTTTTAGAGGGGTACATCGAGCACAAATTTCGCTTCCATACAACTTGAGTCGCTCTAAAGTACATATCGTTAGAGTTATTGTTGTTTACGTGGTATAAGTTGGAAACAGTGGCACCTAAGATAGTGCAGACAATAAAGAGTTCAAATTGAAACTAAACACATATATATTCTTACTTTGTTTGCAATCAACGAACTCATATTCTAAACGTTTTTTAAAAAGGTAAAAACGTAATATTTTTTACCCACAAAAATTTCAGTTTTACCCCATTTGGGGTAATTTACCCCGGCTCCCCGACCGCTGCTTTAAATGCTTTAATCGTAGTTAACAGAGGGTGGTATAACCTTACCGTCAGGAATAGATTAAAAGTTATCGTGTTTGCCTGTACCATGGAAATAAGAAACATGGAATATGTTGGTGATGACTTATAAAATGAAAACAAGAACACAAATTGTAAACATCTAAATTAAATCAAGACTACAAATCTTAAGCTTTGCTAAAATACGAATTGTGTTCGGGAGATTTTCGAGCTTGCAGTGTAGTAGGACTCTTTTTAACATTTCAAATACAATCTTGTCAATAATAAACGAAAGTGTCAACTTATATCTACAAAATATGATGTTTGGTGGTATACTTTGGTGGCATACTTTTTACACACAAAAGAATTCACAAGATTACTTAAGTTCATTGGAACCATCGTACTGAAAAGGCAATGATCATGTATTGGCTAGCTGAACTTCTGGAATTAAATACTGATATGCGATAAGGAAAGACAATAAGCGATCAAGGAAGTTTAAGACAACAAGTTGGGATGATATTCCTTTTGCGGCTGTAGATTCTAAGTGTATTTATGATACAGCAACAAAATTACAATAGCCAAGCATAACAAACCACTGAATTAACTGAAGCAGGGCATTTAAACTTTTTGTAAATCGACTTTTTGTGCTTGTAAGAAACTTAAGTTTGAAAGCGGCATATTATTAACCGAAAAAGATAATCAAGAGGACATATGAAAAAGCTTTTACACTAACTTTCTCTATGTATAACGATGCTACAAGCAATGAAGAGTAATGTAACTGTAGTACACATAATGGCAATATAAACTTAACTTGACTTGTGTTGGCTTATTAGACGTGAGGCCACGATTCAAATTCCAATGCATACATCTCCAACGAAATATGAAAATAGGTTTTTGTGGCGATTTCCTTTCAGCAGATTGCTGGCAAAAACCCTGAGAGTAAAAAAATTGCCATGAAAAATTTCTTATAAAAATCTGTTGATAGGTGCTGTAGGTTCTGCCACTCTTGTATAAAATTAAGGCAACGTTGTGTATGGTTGTAATGACCGATTATATAGAGATATAACATAAATAAATTAAGTTCGTTAAAAAATCGGTTCCGACCGATTAAAGTATTTGTGAACTTGTTAACAGCATTTAGAGTTAGCATTAGTAGAGTTAAACCTTGAGAAGTAGTTTTGTACATAATATTTATTGACTTCCTGAAAGAGTTTACAATTACAATTCTTGACTTGATAAGAGCAAGAGGAAGGTAAAATACAAAAAGGTATATATGTACAGTAGGACTTTCATTATCCTTTATGGATAATCGATTTTCCCGGTTAATTAAGTACCAATTTTGACCAGTGTTTTAATAGATAAATGAATATGTAAATATTTTTATAAAAAGGGTTTTATATGCATAAATGTTTCAAAAGCATAGAAAAAAATAATTTTTTCAGACAACAGTGGACAGTCCAAAATAATAGAAAAAAATTTTTGCTTATCATCACGGATAATACGATGCAGAAAAATTTAAATCGATCCAAAATCAAATTAAGCCGATGCAAAAAATTTTCGTTTTCCATACCGGATAATTGATGGAATCCCGGAAGAATCACGGATAATCAAGGTCCTGCTGTACATACATCTATAAGTACTAGTGTTAATATAGTAGAGCTATGGGTTTGAATTCTCCCTAATACTCTGTACATATGCGTACCACAAATCAGTCAACTACTGGCACAAACTTGAATGTAAATTTTTATTAAATACAAAAAAGTCAATAAACTTGACAAAAAATTTGGATGCAAAAATTCATAGGGCTAAAATGAGAAAACTTTTCCGTCTAATCAATCGAGTAAACATTCAGGACTTTTACAGCACAGGAATTATTTCAATTGTTGTTGAATGGCGTGTTATGTTCGCAGTAAGAATTGTTCAGGAAGTCCCTCATACACAAATATTTACTACAGCGAATTATGTGAGGAGAAATATGAATGATAGAAAGGCAACACTGATTCACTGATTCCATAGAACACTTGCTTTCCTTTCTGTTACGTTTTTCAGCAATTGAAATTTGAGGGGTTTTTACACGAACATTTGTTTTCTTTTTTCCAAGAATTCAATGCATGAAATGGGCGGAAGTACTTAATGCGCAACATGCACATGATGAATATGTTGATGTATCCAGTGAATTTGTTAAAACAAATGTAAATTCTTTTCTTCTTCTTCTTCTTAATGCTTAGAAATATTTAAACAACAAAACATAGGGCACATTCGAAATATTTCAGCGAACCTTAAAATACTTGGCAAACTGTAATTAAACGAAGGTGTGTTAGCGACTAGAGTATGTAAATATAAATTTCTTTTTGTTACTCGTTTAATAGAAAAATTATGGTGTAAAGTTTTGAAAAAGGAAAAAAAAAACGAAATAATTTGTGGTTTTATACGCCACTAGCTAAACCCCGGTGTGCTTCGCTACTCCTATCGATATCTATACATATAAAAATTAATGTTTCTTTATTTGTTTGAGTGTTTGTTTGTGAGTTGTTTGTGGGTTTTTTGTTGAACGTCTATAGACGACTAAACGGCTGGACTGACTTTCTTGAAATGTTAGTCGTATATAGACTTCAAACAAACAAACTCACAAACAAATAAACACACATTCCTGTTTATATGTATAAATTCTATTGCTTCTTGCACATCTTGCAGTTTTTTTTACAGGTGGATTATAAAATCATACATCGATTTAGGAAAGTCCTTACAAAACCGCAAAGAGGAAAAACATTACTTGTCTCGAATTATTTAACAATGAGCGTTATAACTGTTTTAATAACAGATTTAATGTGGTCTCTGTAAATTTAATGCATAACACGAGAACAATATTGGTCCTATATAAAAATTGCCATAAGATTTGAATAAATTTGTTTCACAGTTTATTCCGATAGCATACTTATACCGGATAGGGCACAATGGAATGGTGGGGTACTCCAGGGGCAGAGTGGTATACCCATGTTCACAGATGGGTCTAAGTTAGAGACGTACAGGTGCTGGGGTTTTCTGTAGGAAACTCGGTCTTGAACTTCACTCCAGGTTGACTGCAGCGTTTTTCAGACGGAGATTTTCGCAATATTGAATGTGAATCTATTGAGGTCATATAAGGTGGCCCAGCTTCGGATTCCAAATCTGACATCACCTTCATTGACAGTCAGGTTGCGCTTAGGGCCATTGCGTCAGTCTGGTGCAAATCACGGCTTGTTCACGAGTGCAAGGAGTCGATGAGGATTTCTGGACCAGGCCGTATCCCTCAATACAGGATTCCGGGTCAAAGCGGAATACTGGACAATTAGACGGCGGATACCCTCGCTAGGCTAGGTTCGCTTTCAGGGGACGGTTTGATAGTTGGTTCTGATCCCCCAGACTGCCACCTCAATGGCCTCATCAATGAATGGGTCAGACGAGTTGGGGGTACGGATGGGGTGGTTTTGCTTAAAGGTGTCTAGGCCTGCTGTAGATAGTAAGAGAACAGGTTGGTTGCTCGGCTTGGATAAGGTCCACTTAAGTTGTTTGTCGGTTTTATCACGGGGCACTGCGAGATTAGCTCGCTGACGGCGGTCTGGAACAGATCAGAGCCGGAGCAGGTCACATTGCTGTGAAGAGGAGTTGGAGACTATCAAAAAACTCCTCTGTAACTGCCCTAAATTGAGGACCTTGGCAGGGCCTTCTTTGGGAGCTTGAATTCAGTGTCAAGAGCCAACATCAAGGCTTTCCACAGATTCATTAGTAGCTTAGGCTGGTTGAGGGGTGCTAGGACTTCATCGGTGTAGTCGCGCTCACCCACCCTTTTTGGTGTGCCTGGTCTTCTCACTCCCCCTTCCTATATACCCTCCTAACCCCTCTATTATCCTTCCCTTCTTTAGGACGTTGTACAATGATCAATTCGGCTTCCGGGTACTGTCTTGATTGATTGAGGTTAGAGGTCCTCTAACCTAACCTAACCTTACTCCGAATAGCCATTGGGCATGCAGAAATTTTTTTTGAACTGAAAGCGTTTGTATTACTGTCCGGCTTGATTCATTTTCTTACTCATATAAAACAATTTATTTTACGCCTTAAAATATGCTTTAGTTTCTCTGCAATTAATATCAATTGTGGAATACGTGTACATATCTATACTGCACACTGATGTATAGGAGCGTTAACTACATACTGTAAACTGTAGAATTGATAATGTTAAAATGGTATGCGATACTGTTAAAATGTTATTAACATTTGTAACATTAGTAAATGACATCGTGTCGTAAAGTTTAATTACTTTTGGCACACGTCAGGTATAGAGCATACAGTTTACTAAAATGAGTTCCAATTCTCTCTAGAAGAAGACAAAAATGAAACTGGGGCGTCTGTAGAAAAAAATTGAAATCATCATCCAGCGGAGGCAATAATGTGTGCCTTTGAAGTATGGGATTTATGTCTTAAGAGATTAAAAATTAATTGCTTAAACGATTATGAAAAACTTTAAAGATTCATCACTGAATGGATTCACTCAAAAAATAAATTTTCATTTAATTTTCATTTCAACTTCTTTCCCTGGCCAGCAGGAACATAACAGTCATACTGAGCGTGCTTCGTTGGAAATTAATTGAACTTATAGTACGTCCTCTATTCAGTTTCAACCAAATTTTTTGGGCCGTTATCCGTTCTCCTTGTACCTGAGTCCAAGTTGTGTTGATTTGAGTGTAAGTTGTGTTGACGGAACCCATAAACTGTTTGTTAATTATAAGCGTTAAGACTTTTAGACGGATTCCCAAAGTTGGGAGTTTGTCTGAGAGTTCGAGCGTTATGTTACAACAGACATGTTATGTTACATCCTTTCTACAATTACCTGAAATGTTACTTGGTACCTATGTGATATGGACATCATATAATTCCACGACTTCGTTGAGATATCTTCGACAGTTGAAAGACTGTGTGAAATTCATTTAGGACTTAGATCATTTTGATCTTGTATTGCTGATACTCCCGACTTAATGATTCTAATTGATTCGAACACCAACGGAGTCCGTGAGCACACATTGTTGCTCATGGTGATTAGACAAAACGGATTGAATAAATGACAACTAATTTATGAACTGCCAAAGTTTGGAAGCCCATGTTGGAAGATAATATACTTATAAGTACAGAATCGTGCTTTGTACGAGCAGAAATGAAATATAGTTTACAACATATTGCGTTTAAAGATAAAACAGTTGCAAATAAGAAAATCCCTGGGAGAGTTCCTCAATTATTATTCCAAATGGAACTAGAATCCAATGATATGATAGTGTGAAATATCCATTACGGTACATAGCTAAGAATATGATAACACACGAACGCTCTGATGTTATCGTCTATATGCTATATTTGTAGAAAGTTACGTTATTCCACTCAATAAAACAGTAATTACAATTGTACTGCTAATTACAGGAAGATAGAACATCAAGCATTCAATGGTTTAAAAGACTTTCATTTCCTCCAATCAGTCGCATAATGATCTACTAATTGATCAACTCGAGTATTAATCAAACATGCGAGCACTTAAAACAATCTAATCCAGATCAAAATTTATGGTACATTCATTACTTACCAATCGAATGGAAACGTCTTAAGACCACGATTATACTATAGGAAATGTTAAAAATGGATCGACTAAATACGAATCAGAGTAAAACTACTGCAAAAAGGAGAAACTAGAGGACACAGAGAAAGTTGCATTGGCATACCATATCAAGGCACCCTGTATAATACACCCCAGAAATTCTTCCGATAGACCTTTAAGTGAAAGAATATGATATTTGTAAGGCAATAAGAAGTTGCATCGCTGAAGTAATCTTCGATATAGAAATGTGAATAAAAACGGAACATGGCGACATGAACTTGTATGTATCGTAGTTAATCTGAGGATAAACACTTGCCATCTGAATGTTCTGATAACACCGAACATATCTTCTTTCAGTATAATCAATGACGAAATGTGCAAAATGTCAGAAAACATTGTGGAGATAGACGATGAAGAGAAGAAGAAATGTGTCGCAATTTTTTTCGTGAAGCTAATGAAAAAACTTGATGCAATTCCGATGCGGTCGAATTCGCACAGAAAACGCGGACGAATTTAAGGCGTTGTTTTCAAAACGATTGAGTCTCACATGTGTGTAGTGCGGTGATATTTTTATGCATTTTTCATCTTAACTAATAAAAAATCGCCGACGGGCTCCAATTAATATATAATGTAGTATGAACAACAATAAATTTTTTTTATTGATATTTTTTAGATTTTCCTGATGTGACTGTTTATTTGATGTGACTTTTACGTTCACTCTTCTCTTATGAATGTCCAGAAAGTTTTTGTTCTTTTTGCTGTTGGGTTTCTATTGTGCTTGTTTTTTGTTTTATAAATAAATTAATTAATTGATAACTTAAACAGCGATATGCAATTTTCTCTTTATAGTACTTAAAAAAAATATTTAAGTGGGTGGGGTACGGTAAATAGAATTTCTTCCTGTATGTACCATAAATATATGAACGTGTAATCAAAAAGTTTTTAATTAAAATTTTATGACATTTATATTCTATCTGGCAATGATTAATTGCAATTAATTAATAAAAATAGGAATTAGTTACGTAAATAAAAATGAAAAAACATATTTTTCTCGTATCTGTTGCTCTCTTTCTGATTTCTGTTGCTCACTTTGTGGTATAGTCGACCAAAAACTTTTTATGGAATTTTTTTTTTATAAAACCGAACATAAAACTAATTGGTGGTAAAAAATTCGAATAGTACAAATACTGTAACTGCCAATCCATGGAAAATTTAGTTCCTGCGATTCCGTATCGCTCTGGAAGGCTAACTATCAAAAATGTTAGAAGAATAAATACAACTGCATACCCAAGTCATCACAACGGGCCGCTCTACATGTTCAAGTGAGCTTTGGTATTAAATCACTAATATCCTAACCTAATTACAATTACTGAGCCCGATTATCTGAACGAATTAAATATAATTGGTGTTCTATCTTTTCATCTTCTTTATAATTTTTAATTAAAGTATTTATTTTTTCCTCAATGTTATTTTCTTTTGTCATATTAGTTTAATAGAAAATAAAAAACAAGGACTGTACAGTTTATAGAAGTCGTTTATTTGGCGCTTTACAGTTTCTATTCATCAATAAATTCTTGTTGACCTCATGTGTTTATTTGCTAATGGCTCTTAAACCTAGCTCATCATTGTCAAATTTTGTTTCATTTGAGCAGATAAATTATCATGTTTGAGTACCAGGTATATATAGTCACTCATATAACGCAGTACTCTCAGAACGCGGTTCCCATAACTTTAACGTTCCGTTCCATTCAACAACATTAGGTCGTCTTAGGTCGTAGTGGTAGCTCTGATATCACAAAGCTCACTTGAGCACGCATGGCGGCCCGTTGTGATGCCACGGGTGAAACGCAGTCCCTGTACTAACCAAGTTCCGCCAAATCGGGGAAAGGAAGAAGTTGGTCAGCGCAAGGGCTGCACAATAAAAGCACGACTACCCCACACTGGAAAACCAGCCAGAAAATTTGATGAACGAAGCTATATCCTTGATATCAATAGATGATAGCTCCGTTAAGCTAGCAAGGAATGGGGAGCCAAATAACCTATATCTACTCCTAGCGAGAGACGGGCACTGGCAAAGAAAGTGAACGACGCTCTCCTCTTCCTCAGTGGACCTACATCCACGGCAGAAGTCGTTAAAAGGGAGCCTCATTCTCTCGGCGTGCCTACCCATGATGCAATGACCCGTAAGCACGGCCACTACAGTCGAGATGACATCACGACCGAGACTAAGTAGTTGGTTGGTACGCCTTCCATTCATCCTGGGCCAGGTAAGTCTAGCGGTGGAGCAGGACTCCTCATTTACCCAGGATAGGTTGGCGTCCCGAAGGAACCTCTGCGCAATGGTAAACTTGACCGAGGCAAGTGGCATACCCATCTCAATAGAAGAGGATTCCGGAAGGAGCGCACCAGCTCTGGCGAGCTCGTCGGCCCTACAGTTTCCCGGAATATCACTGTGCCCAGGGACCCACACCAGAGAGACCCTGGTGAAGCGCCCTGAGACTAGGTCGAGACAGCGACGACATTCCCTAACGATCCTAGAGTTGATCACGAACCCTGATAGAGATCTTATCGCAGCCTGACTGTCCGAAAAGATCGAGACACGACTGAAAGGAGCATCGTTAACGAGGATCCATTGCGCGGCCCGGTAAATTGCCATCACCTCCGCCTGAAACACACTGCAGTAGTCCGGCAGACGGAGTGAAATATTCAGGTCCAGTTTCCTAGAATAGACGCCGCTTCCGACCCCAACCTCGAGTTTAGAGCCGTCAGTATATATATCCAGGATATCCGGGGGGACGATCGTATCAGGATTCCAGTCATCTCTACTCGGAATCAGAAAGTGGAAACATCTATCAAGACAATGTTCAGCAGGGAAAAAGTCCATGTTACCAGGGACCACCGGGTCAATCTCCAGAATTGTGGAGTGACCAGAAGGTACAATGTGCCAACGAGAGAGAGCATTAAGTCTAGTCGCAGCAAACTTGGCCACCTGCTTTGCGAGAAGCACAGTAGGTAGCCAGTTTAGCATTGTGAACAAGGCTTTCGTGGGGGTGGTGCGTAGAGCACCAGTTATATGAATGGCGGCAGACCTTCTGACCTTGTCAAGAAGTCTGACGTTGTATTGTCTGTCCAGAGCAGTCCACCAGAACACAGCACCGTATAAGAGGTTGGGTTCGATGACCATGGAATATATCCAACGCATGATCCTTGGGCGAAGACCCCACCTGGTTCCGACCGCCCTATTGCAGCAGTAGGCTGCACATGCCGCCTTACGTGCTCTAGCAGCCAGATTCGCCCTCCAGTTCAGTTTGGGATCAAGGATCAGGCCCAGATATTTAACCTCGGGACTCAACGTGAGTCTGGTCCCCCCTATGCTGGGAAGGGAGAAGGTCGGAATTTTATATTTCCTCGTAAAAAGAATCGTATTGGTCTTAGAGGGGTTAATAGACAGTCCAAAATCCTTACACCAGTCCAACACGATTGACAGCGCCAAGTTCAGCTTGTCCGACAGTGTCTGCGGACAAATTCCCGACGCTGCAATGGCAATGTCGTCAGCGTATGCTATGACCTCATTGCCAGATTGTTCCAGCCCCCTCAGGAGTGAGTTGACTGCAAGATTCCAGAGAAGAGGTGATAGAACACCGCCCTGCGGAGTACCCTTACAAACCATTCTCTGACAATTCGAGGCCCCCACTGTGGAGGTCACTATCCTCGATTTGAGGAGAAGCTCGATGAACCTGACCAGATCCTGTCCCAGGTTCAGAGAACTGAGAGCCCTAACTATGGCGTCCGGGTTGACGTTATTGAATGCACCCTCAATGTCCAAAAAAATGGACAAAGTGTATTCTTTAACGTGCAAGGACTTCTCCACCCGAGAGATAAGCGAGTGAAGTGCTGTTTCCACTGATTTACCTCTCGTATATGCATGTTGTGAAGTGGACAGAAGCGCTGAATCAATCGAGGCCCTAATATGAACATCGAGGACTCTTTCCAGTGTCTTCAGAAGAAAGGAACACAGACTTATGGGTCTATAATCATTTGCCCCAGTATGGGACGGTTTCCCAGCCTTGGGAATGAAAATCACCCTAGATATTCTCCAGCTCCAAGGGATGTAGAGGAGCCTGAGACTAGCGTTATAGATGGCAAGCAACCAGGGCAGGATTATCTCCTCCCCATGTTGAATGTCACCTGGAATAATACCATCCGGTCCTGGTGACTTGAATGGTTTGAAAGACCTAACAGCCCATTGCACTTGGCCAAGGGTAAGGGACAGGGGGGAATAGTTCCCAGACGGTGGTTCATTAACCTGATAAAAGGCCTGACCACCAAATGTGACACTTCCTGGAAAGTGAGTATCAAGGAGGAGTTCAAGTGTCTCCAAGCTGGACGTAGTCCAACGTCCGTCAAGTCGTCGGATACAGTCAAGTGATTTATGAGTGGAACTTAGAATTTTACGAAGACGGCCCGTTTCGGAAGAGGATTCTATGCTCGCGCAATAGTTCCTCCACGAGGCCCTCTTCGCTCGCCTCACAGCGTATTTAAGTTCCCTCTTTTTGGCCTTGTAGGTAGACCATTCACCTGTCGTCTTCGCCCTGTTAAAGAGCCTACCACAAGATCGGTGTAGATCAACGATCTCTTGGTTCCACCAGGGCGGTTTACGCTTGCCCCTATGGGCAGAGGGTCTGACGGAGGATGTGGCTGCCGCCCTAATAGCGGTTGACAGTGTGTCAGCAGCCCTATCCACGTCGAGACGGGTCGTTATAGTCGGGGGGGTAGAGGGAAGGCTGCAACGCAGTTTTTCTCTAAAAACGGTCCAATTCGTGTTCCTCCTGTTGACCGGAGGGGTCACGAAAGGAGGACACGCGTTCGTGTCAATAGTGAAGGTAATGTATCTATGGTCCGAAAAGGAGCATTCATGAGATACAAACCAGTTCTTAAGGTTAGTAGAGAAATCGGAGCTAACCAGAGTGATGTCCAGCACCTCCATCCTAATAGAAGTCAGGAAGGTTGGCTCATCACCCCGATTAGCTATAGCTAGGTTATTACTTATAATAAAATCAAGGAGGCACTCACCCCGTTCGTTGGTACCGGAACTACCCCACATCGTGTGGTGGGAGTTAGCATCTGCTCCGATTATGACCGGAACACCGCGCAGCCTAGCATCCGCTACCAGTCGACCAATGGGATCCTGAGGGGGAGAGAGCCCATAGTCATGAGCCATATAGGATGACGTGATCCAGAAGGTCATCGAGTTAATTTCGACGACCATGGTAACGGTGTCCTTATCACTGAACCTGTGGAGGAGAAGAGCGTTAATACTATTCTTAATCATAACACAAGCCCGAGGCTTACCTGAATTCTGGATATACGCTACGCGATATCCTTTGGTGTTGAGTCCACAAACCCTGCCGTCTACGACCCAGGGTTCTTGGATCAGAATGAGCTCTACATCCTCAGTTGCTAGTCGGAGGAGCAGAGCGGCGGAGGCGGTTTTAGAGTGTTGTAGGTTAATTTGGATGACTCTCAGCATTGACTCGAGAATCAACCATTGTCACATCAGCGTCCTCCTCGTCCGACAACGGGGAGGTAACGCCTGCGTCAATATCGATGCCGTCGAAGAATTCCCCCACCAGCTCAGAATTGGACTTCTTGCTGGAAGAGGAGCGTCGAGAAGAGTGGCTGCTCACACTCCTACATTCGACGTCTTCGGCGGATTCAATGGGTCCAGGGGTAGGGTCGGATGGGGTAGGGTCAGATGGGATAGGGTGCTGTAGGAGGGGTTGGGGTGGGTCAGTGTTTACTGGGTTGAGGTCTGTTGGTGGATGAGCAGCAGCGCGAGAATCCGACTTGTAGACCCTTAGTTCGATTGAACTAAAACCATATTTTATCACGCCCCCACGGGCAGTAATAAATGGAAGTGACTCCTCATTCAGGATGATCACCACCTCGCGGTAATCACCCCACTGATCAGACACTTTAGCTACCCTCCAGTTATGGGTAGGCAGGTCGGTGTTACTGGCCTTGAGGATCCTCAAAATGGTTTCTGGGTCCGATGGTCCAGTAGGAATTCTCGCCTTGGATCGGGGGCGGTTAGCAATCTGGTCTGGAGGGACAGCAGCAAGCTTAGCTCCCGGCCAGACTTCCCCAATCCTGCTGATGGCCTCCTTATAAAGCTCCATAGAACGGAGGTCGGAGCACGCCACCAGTTTAATGTGCCCCTGATACCACCCCGCATCAGTGCAGCCAGGTGAAGGACCAGGGTTGGAGTCCATTACTCCAAGGAAGACGTCTAGGAGCGCGTGTTCCACCAGTCTCCACTTAGTGGGGGCAATGGAACCGTCGGGGTGGCTCCGGTCAACAATTGCCCAGGTCAGACCTTCCTTTAACACCTCACTAAGAGGCTTAGAAGGCTTGTTGGGGACAGGGCGTCTGGGTTGCGCCGAGCGCGGTCTTGTAGGCGGGGGGATATTGGGATTGGCCATCTTGGAGCGCTTCGGAGGCTGGAGAGGAGCGTTTAGCTCGGTAGATCTTTGCCTCTTTGGACCCGTTTCTGCCGTGATCGGAGAAGCAGGGGGGCGATCATTACGATGGGCCTTAGCCCAGGCAAGCCGTTCCTTCTCATCCTCTGAGAGGAGAGCCGGGTCGGTCGAGCCAAATTTCGCAATGATGCGCATGGCTGATCTGCGAGTTCTATAAGCCCTCACGCTAGCACTCACGGTATTCCTGACACCCGATGGATTGGTGCCAGGGGCATGCGCGCCAGACTTGTCAGTCAATGCCTTAGCGGCAACCGAAGAGTGCGAGGGCATATTCGCAGCCGCCTTAGAGGTAGACGGAGCCTCGGTGGAAGGTGTCCTAACAGGAGGTGTGGCGACACTGGGTGCCGGCTTCACAGCCGGAACCTTGTGTGCCAAGCGGGGTTTTACCGAAGTAATAATACGGGACTTAACTCTCGAAGGGGCAGCTGCATTTTTCACAGGTGCCTGCCTGGAGAGAGTTGTGCGTCCACTGGTAGCAGTGGATGCTTTGCGCTCAACTACTTGAGTTAGCGCTGGTCTATTTAGGTTTGATTTTTCAGGGTTCATTGTAAAAGGGTCCCCACTCAAAGCCGCTATCCTTGCCCGCAAGTGTAGTTACCCATTAGTGGTCCCGTGGTTATCTATGCAAGCAGGGAGGCCACGCGAGGGTTGGCACCAGCCCTTATGGGGACAGGTGCTCAGAGCCAGACCGGGTACTAATCGAGAGTCCTCTCAACCGAACCTACACCACCAACTTAACGGCGACGGACAAGGAACGTACTTTGAGGCCTGCCAGGGTTTTAACGGGACGGGGGCAGCTGTAACCCTAGCCTGGAGCCGTTCACACAGCGGGTTTCACCCCGGTGCTACCGTGCATACACAACTAGGTCCAGAAAGTTACAGCCACCAGCTCAGGGCAATCGAGTCAGAAACGAGTGGGCAGAGAGAAGTCCGAGAAGAAAACGAGTCGTGCCAAGAAAAGGGGGGGGGGGGTTGTCAGCCATAGTCACCCCGGCTGAGAGGGGGGTGTTTATTGACTCCCCAGTCTAGATCCGTAGTGTTCCGTTAAAGAGCAGGGCCACCTCTAGCAGGATGTGACGATATCACGCACTAACGGTCCTGATAGGGTAGAGGCTAGAGGCTCCAAGGGAGCTATAATCGCATATCCCTATCCTGCGGAAAAAAACCGCTTGACCCCTTCCATTCAACAACATCCCATAAGTTCCATCCGCACAGCCTGTGTCACTAATACAACCTTTGGTCCAAGGAGTCATTCAAACCTATAAAATATACTGTGCGCGCCACCTTTTCTATATAATTTTCGACAGATAAGAGAATAGTGAAAATAAAACTCTTAATCAATTGTGGAAAGAATTTTCTATTTTAGATTGATTTGGAACCGTGTCATCAGCTTGCGCGAAAATTAAACCGCCAACGCATAATGCGTGTTGGAAACCTCTTTTACCTAAAATGATTCGAACAATACAAAATGATTCTACAATTTCATTCTCAATTACAGAAATAGTAAACATTGCTTCTCGTTTAAGCGATGAAGAATTTGCAGTAAACGATCAGGATGTAAGAGAACTACTACTCGGAAAAGAAATCTTAGATGAGGAATAATTTATGGAATTAACGCCAAATGCATTGGTAAACGAAAATAAAAAAATAAATGGGTGCCAAAATTTGATTTACAAGATGTGAAAGGAGGGACTAAATTTAGCTAAAGAATTAAAACTTCATTTCATTCAAACTGATCGTTAAGAAACTGCTTAGTTCTCTATTGAGAGGTTTAAGTGGAGTTAGAAAAAATCTACAATCGAAAAACAATGTGAAGATGAACCAAGTGAGGAATACATTTTGCCTATTAAAGAAAGGCAACGAGTAAGGCAATTCATATCTGACAGTGCCGGTGAATGTTGAAAAATCACATCATTTTACAAGTCTTTCTTATTTTTGTCGAAAACCAATCTTTTTGTTTAGCTTTTTAATAAATTTTTCCATATAACGCTGCAGACGGTTTACATAGAGCGGGCCACGACTTAGCCTGCTTTGTACGGTAAAATCCGAGTTTCTTCCTTATAACGGGGTATGTACTTATTATAGGAGGGTTGATTGTATTTTACTTAGTTTTACATACAACTCAGTCTTACAATAACTTGTAATTATCGATTATGAGTCAATTTCCCTTATTAACCCATATTTCACAATATTTGTTTTAGTAAAGTTCTGTTTTTTTAGATGCTTTTAGGTTTTTCTAGATTTTAACCTATGACCTTATTAGAGCAGATGTTTTTATGACTAGAACGATTAACCGATTCCATTAAATCGTATGAGTTTGGTTCCCAATGAGATTATTTATCAGCACAATACATAATTAGATGCTTAAATTCATTTTGCGTTGATAGGTGTTATTAAAGATCGAGATCAAAATGATTTTTATTACAAATGATCACCTGCGGTGAAGTAAACTCTGAAGCATTATTCAGCAACAAATAAAAAAGCAAAAGAAAGAAAAAAAAACAGGATGAGATTGCACAATTAATAATTAATTACTAATTACGTGTATAAGCCAAGCAGAATTTTTACACTAACATATTTGAAGCTACATTACGTTTTATTATAATAGGGTCACTTCATTCGCTCAAGCCCAAGTAATGCAGACACAAAATCGTAAGCATAACAGTAATTCTGAAAAAAAAATTGAAAACTGACTTAAGTAATTATTTGTAGAGTAATCCCTCGATTTATGTCGCAGTTGGTTGTAAAAAAAGACGACGTAAATATAATTTTATATTGCTCATCCTACAAAGTAATATGTTTTTAACAAGGAACTTAAAAAAGTTATATGAATTTACGTCGCAATTGGCCCAAAAAAAAGCCAACGTAAATTCAATGACGATGCAAATTGAAGTTAGAGGGAACAAAATATTGAACGACGTAAACAGAAAAAACGTTCATCGAGGCGACGTAAATCGAAGGATTACTGTACTCTATTGCTATTGAGAATACAATGTAATGTACATTGTAATGTTTATCGCTGAAAATAATTTTTTGATAAAAATCTGACTCAATTCCCAAATGTCCCGGAGCCCATTCAGCGAATACACGTTGTTGACTGTAGCAGTCCATAGTGATTTTGCAAAACAGACCGAATAAATGAAAACTAATTTGACAGATGTAGCTTCAACTGTTAAAATTGTCCCAAATTTTTTTTTTTTTATAAAACGAGGAGAGACTCTACTCATGCAGTGCATTGTGCTGGTTTTTTAGGAAAGCTGGGAAGAGAGACGAAAGATGCGAACTGTAAGGAAACGAGTTGCTGCTGGTGAATATAAAATGGCCACCTTCACCATTAGACAGTCTACAGCAATCGTTCCCAAGAAGCCCGCAGTTTCTCACACCACTTATGCTGTGTGTGTTAATTTTTGTGCAGAAGTGGCGGGACCCACAATTTAAAGTCGACTCCGAATGACATATTTTTGAGAAACAAGAAGAGAAAGGGAAGAAATTGCCGAAAAAATACTTTTTGTTTTTTATTTTTGATGTCTGTCCTGGGACTCGAAACCTGGCTTTACGTCTAATACTAGACCACGGCGATGGCGATGCGGATGGAATAGGAGCATTTTCAAGAATCGTTTCTACCGATGCAATTCCATAAATTGTCGCCGTGGTCTAGTAAGTAGAGTGCTGGCTTATTAGACGTAAAGCCAGGGTTTGAGTCCTAGGCCAGACATCAAAAATACAAAAAAAAAAAAACAAAAAGTATTTTTTCGGCAATTTCTTCCCTTTCTCTTCTTGTTTCTAACAAATCTGTCGTTCGCAGTCAATTTTAAACTGTAGGTCCCGCCACTACTGTATAAAATTAACACACACAACATAAGTGGTGGGAGAAACTGCGGGCTTCTTGGGGACGATGGTTGAAGACTGTCTAACGGTGAAAGGTATAGCACTGACCATTTTACAGTCACCAGCAGCAACTCGTTTCCTTACCGTTCACATCTTCCATCTTTCTATCTTTCCTAAACCAGCACAATGCACTGCATGAGTAGGGGTCATCGCCTGAGTGCTGGTTTAAATAAAAAAAAAATTCCAGAAATCCTTTTTAAGATTCTGGTTATGCATCACAATAAATGGTTTGGTTACTTCAGATTCCGTTTGCGCGTGTATACATGTTTTTCATTGTATGCACCAATTAAACATTGTGGTTTCAAGGTTACTAAAATTGTAATCAGGGGCTTCTGTTACCGACTCGCTTGTTAGTTTCCCCCCAACATCAATATATGACTCCAGACTGTAGGTTTGCTGGGATTTTACACAATAATGCGAAATATTTAAAAGGGCGGACAATTTAGATTTTTATGTTAATGGATATAATTAATGAGTTGTTCCAGTTTTGGACCATGGAACGTTTAACGTACTTATAATGTTGCACTTATTCAGAGATGGGTTGCTATCTGGTTTATTGTAAGTTTTAATGCCGTAGTGATTATTTTTCTTTAGTGATTTGTTTTCTTTAGTAAATTTACGGTGTAATAGTAATTTTACATTGTAGACAGGATGTTTTTCGTTCTCCTGATGATTTGATATCATTAGGCTTTAATTCTACTCTAAATCGATATTGTGGAATCACTATTTGATAGACAGAAACTGACATAAATACCAGCACACTTCGCATTTTCTATAGGCGTACAAAAATGCCTAAAAGTAAAGTCGGTTCAAGGCAAATAATGTTAAACAAGGTATGGAATTTTTGCATTGGTTTTCATAGGAAATACTGGATAATTGAGAAGAGATTTCGCCTCTTAGTTTTAGTATGATTTCATATTTACCAGTTCATTAATGATGAATCGATAAATATGAATTATTGAGCTATTCTGTACCTGTTATTTTCTCCCAAAGTGTTTATGCATCTAAAAATATCATCTAATAAGAGGTTGTTTGTATGTTTGTTCTTTATCTAGTTCTTCCTTAAATTCTTAAAATTTTTTTTGTAACCCTTTTGTTGAATGATTTGTTGTTATTTTACTAAAAATATAAAATCAACTTTATCGTCACAATATGTATGATGATGATTCCAAATTTTAAATGATTCTGTTCTTTATTTTAGGAATTGAACAAAAAACAAACAAATAAACAAAAAATAAACACAAATAAATATATTTAAGAATTATTACTCAATTATTAGATTGACCTTGTTAAAGAAAAAAAAATTAAAAAAAATTTCAAAGAAAAAAATTCTAAAACATAAAACATCTCCAGTAAGATGTTGGTAAGAACGTAAGAATCGTTAATGGCTAACAAAACAAAAAAAAACAAAAAATAAAAAAAGGGAGGAAAAAACAAAGAATCATTACAATAGAGAGGGAAAAAAGCAGCAACACAGCAAATTAGTCGTATCATGGCTGAATCGAGTACCATAAATTAATGCCACAAGTACGTATAAGCAAGCACACGTTCTCTAGAATTAAAAGCGAAATGAATGAAAGTGTTTTTATTCGTAAATATGTGAGGCAGTGGCGTATGCTAAAATTTAATACGAATTTGGAATAAATTATTGAATACATGGATATTGATTATTTTAAAATAAAGTTAAATATCTGATAGAGTTGTTTGTGAGTAATAAAATCAATGAAATGTAGTCGCGCCAACACAAGCATCTGATCCCAGTATCATACAAAATCTAAGATAGAAATTGAGTCAACGCCATGCAAATGTACTGTAGTGTTAAAAAATTAAGAATACTCAACAAAATATTTATTTATTCGTAATTAGAAATTATATAAAAATTATTATAAGATGGGTAACTCGGTGTAGCCTAACATACCAGGAATCGAATCCATTGCCCTCACAAGGTTTTAAAATTTTATAGAACTATGTTCTAGCTTTGTTCGATATTATATATACATTAGAGCGATTCACCAAAAAAAGTGCTCGTTGTAACCTCCTAAAAATGAACCTTGGACTATTTTAAGACAACATTTCAAATATTTCGGCTCCAGCATCGACCTCTCGTGAGCTGAACCATTTTGAAAAAGGATCTATTTTTGAATATTTTGTTAATTTGAGGATCTGTTTCCCTACCAACATATACAATATCTATATCATAAGAAAGGTTTTTTAAGACGCGTCCAACAGTGTATAAAATTTGTCAAAGGATGATCATACATGCCCTTTTTTTAAGGATATTCTCCAAAAAAAACGGTTTTTGAGTATTTTGTTCGGGGTTGTTTGTAATAAAAATGCCAAATTAATATATTTTAACCTTTGGACGATTTAATTAAATACGGATCTGGCCTTTTTTTGAAATTCGATGCATTTTACACAGTGCTCTGGAATATATAAAAATGCAATTTTGTGGTAACTCTAATATGATAGCGGATTTAGTTTCTAGATAATGTATAGATGAAAATAGGACTAAAGAAAGAAAAAAAGAAATGATCCACGACTTTTTGGCGGCATATTTGTTTCCCAATTTATAAAATTTTAGAATATTTTATTGTTTTTATTTACAAAACTACAAACTACTAAACGTGAACTACCTCGAATTTCAAAAGGTTTTTTTTTGTAAATCCTGAGCACGAAATCCCGGGATATTTCAGGATAATTCGGGACCCAAAAATCCAG
The DNA here is from genome assembly GCA_014635995.1 of Sarcophaga peregrina. Classification (NCBI taxonomy): domain Eukaryota; kingdom Metazoa; phylum Arthropoda; class Insecta; order Diptera; family Sarcophagidae; genus Sarcophaga; species Sarcophaga peregrina. The sequence goes on along the minus strand of CM025793.1, from coordinate 57,220,238 downwards.
AAAAATCACGGGAAAAATAGCGATTTTCTCTTAATAATAAAAATATTTTGCTAACAAAATCATTTGTATTCCAATTATATATATCAGAATCAAATACCATTAAAAATAAAATATAAAAACAGCAAGATGTAACAAAAAAGTATAAATTAACAAAAATAAAAAATATTTAGATTCGAACAAAAAGATTAAAGCATCTAACATGTGATCTCATAGGCTTGAACGAATTTTGTTATCAACATACGCTGCCGCTGAGTAACACTTCTCGCAATCAACATTTGTTAATAAAATAATTCCAAGATAGCTATATTCAGCTTGTAAATATTCACCTCTACCATCTTCTGATGTAAATAAATCTATTTCCTTGAACAGTTGAGTATCTAAATCAGTTACCTTAATAATTCGTTTTATAGGGCTTTTGCATTCTTCGATAACATCAAATAATTTTTTATCATTGAAAGTAGGGTTTTCCTTATCTGAGATGCTATTATCGAAGTCCAGTGATATAAAATTTTTTTCAGGACCTTTTGTAGGGTCAAAATACATATGAATTCACAATCCCGAAAAATCCCGGGACAACCTTTTAAAAATCCTGGTATTTGGTAATATTAATAACAAAGCGTAGAATTGGAAATAAAAGAGATGATCGTTAATAACATTAAGGTACAAATATTTGATAGAACTTATCAAAATGGGACCGGCGGACTCTGTCAAAAGCCATCTGATGGGATCTAATCTACAACAACAACGTATAGTGTGATTTCTGAGAAAGTGATAACTTTTATAAAATAAATCAAATATTTTAGAGTTTGTCTTTTTTACACGAAACGAAGAAAAAAAATTCTGAGATACGCCTCTGATTGAATATAATTAATTGTTAAATTCCTGATTAGAATTTTTTCATGTATGCTTTGTTTAATAATTGTTAAATAAATTAAAAAAAAGAAGAAGAATATAAAAAATTATAAAATATTTTGGGCGTATGATGATGAGACTACAATGCTAAGAACCTAAAGATTTTTATCAGCCATGATTAAATGCTGATGGAATTATTCTATTTTTATTAAATTATATAAATCCACCGTAGTTAAGTAACTAAATTAAGGGAAAAAAATTATATACTTTTTTTGTGTATTCAAGTACAAAGGTATGTATGTAGGTAAGTATTCATTAGGGATGCCAAACTGGGCTTAATTTAAAAAATCACGGGATTTGGAATTTTGAAGTCCCGGGATAATTCGGGATCCAAAAATCCCGAAAAATCACGGCAAAAATCGCGATTTTCTCTTAATAATAAAAATGAAAAGAATATATTTTGTTAACAAAATCATTTATATTCCAATTATGTGTGTGTATCAGAATAAATGTTATTAAGAATAAAATATAAAATAGCAAGACAAAAAGTAAAAAAAGCGTAAATTAACGCAAATAAAAATTATTCATACATATGCAAATGCATCAGTTTTAAGAAAATTATTTGGATTCCAACAAAAAGATAGATTGAAGCATCTAACATGTGATCTGATAGGCTTGAACGAACTTTGTTGTTAAACTACGCTCCCGTAGTTTACTTGCGTACTTCTCGCAATCAACAGCTTGTAAATATACACCTCTACCACCTCCTGATGTAAAAAAATCTATTTCTTTGGACAGTTGATTATGTAAATCAGTTAATAATTCGTTTTAAAGGGGTTTAGTATTCTTCGATGGCATCAAATAACCCCTTTTTAGGGTTTTCCTCATCTAAGATGCTATTATAGAAATCGAGTAATATAGTAATTTTTTTCAGGACCTTTTGAAGGGTTTAAAATACTTATGAATTCACTATCCCTAAAATCCCGGGACAAGTTTTTAAAAATTCCGGGATTCGAGATTTGTGAATCCCCAACATCCCATAATAGAGTTTAAAATTAATTTGTATGACATTAAAAAGGAAGTGAATTTTATTTATGTTAGGACTGTTAAGACTGAAAAAATTATATCAAATCGTTTTGTTTCAACACGAATGGTTATACTAAGTACAACATTAAAAATTATGGTTTAATATACAGTATGTGGCAATAATAAAATGGCTTTTGGTGACTTTTACGTATAATATGTTTGCGATGTTAGCACTACCTGCTGGACTAATCAACTCGTAATTGTTACGGTAATCATTTTTAATTCCGCGTAAATTTAAATTACGTCAGGTTAGCACACTCTTTAATTGCTTCAAGTAGTATGAAAGTTTATTTATTGATGAATACGAAATCATTCCTAGTAATCGGTGTTGAAATTAAAACGTTAAAAATATTGTTAAGCTGTGTTATCTGATCTGCATTTCCATTATCAAGAAATACTGCTGAATACAGTAAATTGACATGAATGGCTTATATAGAGAGAATATCATGTAAGTGCAGATAGATCACAATGATATGCAGCAGGCTTGCAGGGAAAATCTGGAGGTGTAATTTGAAATGAAGTTGGACAAGATAAAGAAACTAGCACGTGTTGACTCAACGTGGGCAATGAGAACCTGTCCACAACGAAGACTATGCTTGTCTAACATGTCATTAGACAATTTCGGTACCAATGAAATCGATTGGAGGACTGCTACTTACTCAACTGTCCTTTAGACAGAATAAATAAAATCTATAACTTTACATAGAATTCTTTAGTCAGCATTATCACCAACATTAAAAAGCTTTTGAGGCAAATTTTATTTACTATCAGAGATGTTGTCAGAAACAGGGAAGAAACATTTTTTCCCATTTGCTTATGTTTAAGATATCTGGGTTAGAGTTAGAACCTTGGCCCCACAAATAATAAGCCAATATGCTACTACTAGATTAAGGCGACTTAATGATTTTGCAACAAAAATTAATGGAATAAACTTCAATCTGTCACACTAAAAGAAAGAATGTTTTGTGGAATACATGAGGGTCAAGACATCTTCCATCACCTAAAAACTGACTGAAAAGCATACCTCGCAGATGAGTTGTTAATTTACAAAATGTCGGATATTTTATTGATTGTTTAATTATATAAAAAAAGGACTAAAGTTAAAGGAGTTGCTTTAATTTTTAATTTAATTAATTTTAAATCTAATTTTTGCTTAATTTTTATTTTAGAAATTTTAATTATTATTTTATTTAAAAAAAAAATTTCAATGATTCAATAATTCTTTCTTTAATAAATCAATAAACCATAAAAGATTTGAAAAAGCTATTTTTAAAAATTCTCGGTATTGTTTTTTATACGATTCATATCGACTCCTCCATTCTATAACGTTCTGTACTTTTAACTTTTTAATGTTTTAATGTTCTTTAACTTAAATCGTGCCAAAATTTGACTAAGATGTGCCGATCCGTTCCGAATTGATAGGGAAAAATCTACTTGGAATGCACATATAGTCCTATGTCGCGTGAAAACTTTGAGAAAACACACTTTTTCGACTTAGAGTGGTATAGAATGAAAGGGTCGATATGGAAATATCAAAATATTAAGTCAGTTACTATACTCATCAGTCAGGATTACGGCCTAGCTCCTCAATACTACTCATGTTCTATGTGTTAATTTTATAAATGAATGACGGAACCTATAGTTTACAATCGACTCCGAGCAACACATTTTTGAGAAACTATTCATTGCAATTTTATTTACTCTCAGAGTTTTTGCCAGAAATCTGCTGAGGAGAAATCGCTGAAAAAATATTTTTTCATGTCGACCAAATTATTTCTCTATTTAGAGTTACGTCAATACTTTTAGCCGTTGTAAAAAATCCTATATTCGTTCCATTTGAATACGTATATATTTGGCAATGTTTTACTTGCAAGGGGGGGGGTCATTAGCATAAATCGAGTACAACAAATATTTTTAAAATATTTTATCTTTATGACAGTACTCTAGATGAAAAAAAATTCTATTCGATAATAACGCAAAACTACATATTAAAACTAAAAGGTAAATGCATGAAAACAACATTAATAACTTAACTTTAGTCTTCACACAGATTTTTTTATTTATCTGCTACTGCTAAATACTGAAGAATATTTTTTGTTTTAATTTTATTTAGAATCCATTTGATGCTCTACATATTCCCCCTTGGCATCGTCCCATACGGGAAACTCTATTTTCTTCCGTTCACTACTTTTGTGATGTTCGTTCGGCTTAAGAATAGTATCAAAATCAGCAGCACGTTCTATACGCTTAACGTTATCAATCTGCAACGAAATTTAAATCAATTTTTTTTTTAAATTTTAATCTCGATTTCTTCCGAAATCAAAACTCACCCGTGTATTAGCTTGATTGAAAATCGGAACATTTGTGCAGGCGATGTTTAAAAATAAATTCATTAATAAGAAGAAGAAAATGTAATAAAATTTTATGTTTAAATTCATTTTATTTTTTGATTTTTTATTTTATTTTTTTTTGCTGATTTGCCGGGGTATGGAAGTGATGATTGTCGCACGAATTTATTTTTCATACTGATTCATTTAATGACGCTATTTCGAGTCACACATGCAGATTAATATTGTTTTGTTTTGTTGTAGCTAAAAATAGAGCTTTTAAATGGCTTTACAGTGAGCTAAAATTGTATAGGCACTTGCCAGCATATGGAGAATATCCAGTTTGTAGATGACTGTTAGAGTTATTTGAATCTGCAAATAGAAAATTTGAATAGAAATAAATGAATCTGCAATAGAAATAAAAAATCCACTCCAATTTATTAGGTACAGTGACAGTAAATCGTAATTGCAAAAGAAGAAAAATCCTAACTCCTTCTAATTTTCCTTAACGTAACTTACTTTTCACTGTTCCAAAACAATGGCCTGCTGGAAGAGATTCTTTTTTAACGTATTGGTTTTAAATGAAAGAAAAATTAAATCTCCGATATGTTTTTAAACTCTTTTATATGGATGACTGTATTCATAAGTAATAAGCAGTTAAACTGTGTATGGTTATTTAATGTTCAGAAACGTGCGGATAAATCTCACATTATGAGTAATTCAGTATTGAGAATTCCACCTAGACCCTCTTAAAATTCAGGTAAATTCAACTTTTTGATCCACAATTTAAACGCATAAAAAGCACATAAATCGAGAAGTTAGAATTTAGTTAAAAAGTTAATAATCAACTCTACGAACTTACCCACCAAATAGCAGTCGTCTACGATCACTGTATCCCTAACTATTAACTATTAAATTATAAAGGTTTGCCACGCCTACTATATCGAATTTTTTTAAAACCGTCTAAACCTGATAAGCTTTCGAACAATAAAATAATGGTTAAAATCGGTTCAATAGTATAAAAGTTATAAGTATCACCTGAAGGATGAGGGTTGTTACGCCCATTTTTAGTGGGTTTGTCAATTTCGACTCTACGAACTTGCCCACCAAATTATATTTGTACACGGTCAAATTTTAACGATTTACCTCACCCACTTAAAATTTAGCGGTATGAAAAATAGATGTTGTCCGATCGTCAGACTTACCCGATATGCCTACAATATTTCATGAAAATCGGTTGATCCATTTCGGAGGAGTTTAATCAATAACACAGTGACACGCAAATTTTATATATTAAATTTTGTTAAAATATGGTATTCGGAACTATTTTTCAGGGAATACTGTTTCAAGTATTTCCTTTCACATTGCTAAATGGTTTTCGTATGGTTTATGTTCTTGCACATTCCAAAAATACTCAATGTGATTTAAGTCTGGTGACTGTGGAGGTGTTTTCAAGTGATTTTATACATTATACATCAACCAAAGCCTTGAATTGAAGTCGTCGTTGTCTAGTAGGCAGATGAGAGTAGATGAAATTACTCAAAAATTCTGTAGTTCGGAATCGACTTCAAACTGTTGCTCGCCGCACTCATGTATAAAATTAACATTCACAACATAAGTGGTATGAGAAATTAGGTTGCGATACTGCCTAAAGAATTGTAATAACCAATTAGGCATTAAGTAAATAAGTAAAGTCTAGAATTTTTGTATTATAATTTCGATTAATCTCTTGTAAAAGGGTGTAATCGTCTCCAATTGTTCTATTTCTAAATAGTTTAGGTGATACTTCTTCTTTATTATTTATTGTTTATTTGCTAAATACCCACATACCATTATGTAACCACTACGGTCTGACTCCAAATCTTCCATTTGAAACTTTTTTGGAGGCTCTGCCACCTTTTCGGACTCATTCCTAAAGTTACCATTTTTTGCATTTTTGCAACAATAATATACTCGAATTTTATTTTATTGCATATGTTGCGCATCCGCAGAACGTGTAATTATTTTGAAAGCTAACAGACAAGCGACTACATGCTTTTAGCTCTAAATTTATTTCAAGCAGACCTAGAATATTGGACTCCTAATGAAGACGTAATCAAAAAGTATAATACTATGTTCAAACATGCACTCATATTGAGTAAACCGCAATAAACGGCATTATTGATTTCAATATTTCATATTAAATGTCAATTAATTATTGCTCAATCCTAATATCCTAATCCTAATATATATTATAAATCTTTCTGTAAGTCTGTTTTTTTGTTTGTTAGCCAATCACGCCTGAATGCTTGGACCGATTTTCTTGAAATTTAGGATATAAATCGGGCTTTTGTCCGTGGAGGTTATAGGCTATAAATCTTTTTAAAATTTTGACCAAAAGGGGAGAAAAAATGGTAATAGGTAATTTTTTACGATTTAGCTTAGTTAAGTTTCCCAGATGTTTGTTGTTTTGTTTATTACCCAATCACGCCTGAATGCTTGGACCGATTTTCTTGAAATTTAGGATATAGATCGAACTTTTGTCGGTGTAGGTTATAGGCTGTAAATCTTTTCAAAATTTTGATCAAATGAGGAGAAAAAATAGGAGAAATGGGGAAAAAATGGTAATAGGTAATTTTTTACGATATAGCTTGGTTAAGTTTCCCAAATAGCTATTTTAGGTATTCCGTTTCAAAAGTTGGACCAAAAGGGGTCCAAAAAGGGGAAAGGGGCCAAAAACGGGAAAATTGGGTGCAAAGCATATAAATCGAGCTTTTGTCGGAGCAGATTATAGGCTATAAATCTTTTCAAAATTTTGACGAAAAGGGGAGAAGAAATGGGACAGAGGGAGAAAAAATGGTAATAAGTATTTTTTTACGCTTTAGCTTGGTTAAGTTTGCCAAATAGCTATTAGAGGTGTTCCGTTTCTAAAGTTGAAAAAGGGGGAAGGGGTCAAAAACGGGAAAATTAAGAGCATAACCAATCACGCCTGAACGCTTGAATCGATTTTCTTGAAATTTGGGATATTGATCGAGCTTCTGTCGGTACTGGTTATGGGCTATAAATATTTTAAAAATTTTGAAACAAAGGGAAAAAATGAGACATAGGGAGAAAAAAAGGGCAAAAATTAGTACTTAATACTTTCCCAAATAGCTATTGAAGGTGTTCCGTTTATAAAGTTGATCAAAAGGGGTCCAAAAAGGTAAAAGGGGTGAAGAACGGTCAAATTAAGAGCATAACCAATCACGCCCGAATGCTTGAACCGATTTTATTGGGACAAAGGGTGGAAAAGGGGGCAAAAATTAGTAATTTATGCATAAATGCTGTATTTCATTTGTTTTAAAGGTATTTTTTACGATTTAGCTTGGTTAAGTGTCCCTAATAGCTATTGGAGGTGTTCCGTTTATAAAGTTGGACCAAAAGGGGACCAAAAAGGGGAAAGAGGCGAAAAACGGGCAAATTGCATGCATTTATATTTAGGACTTAGAGTATTCAGAAAACTGGGTTGTTTGATAAACCGGTTTCCGAATAATTTGAAAAATTGCATCTTTTAAGAAGCCGGTTTCGATACCAAATTTTTATTTATTGTCATTTTTATAACCCGCGCGACGCCGGGTACAATCTGCTAGTAAATTCATTAATTGTTATAATATTGATTAAAACTTGAAATACAGCGCTGTCATAAATACGTTCAGTGGGCATATTACAATTTTCCGAACACTTTCTATTGATATTTGATGTTCAAATATCAACAACGACAAAAAAAAGGAACAACCAGCTGTTTTGTTTACATGCTGTCAAATGAATATTGAATAAGCAGCTGAGCTACGTATATTGTTACGTCTAATACTATGTTCAGAGATGTACTTTTATTGAATTAATATTCGGTTTATTGATAACAATATTTTTAGTGTTCAGACACAACATTTATTTGACAGCTGCTATACAAAACAGCTGATTGCATCAACAACATTGCATTTAATTTAATTGTGAAAATTAGTGCCAAAAAAAGTTGAGAAAAAATAGAAACAAATTTAACATTGGAAAAGGTCTTTCTAATGATTAACCGAAACGCCGAGCTGTTGCGGTTAGTAGGTATTAGGTAGTATTTCTGACTCCAAAGTGGCTTCTCCCAGAAGGATGAGAAAGAAAAATTTGATAATACTGCATAGCTTGCACCCATTTTTTGTTTGTTTTTGACACTTGAGTTGTCAAATATTAATAGAAAGTGTTCGGAAAGTAGTAATATGCGCACTGAACGTACTTATGACAGTGCTGTATTTAAAATTTTTAATCAATAATATAACGATTTATGAATTTATAGAGAAATAATTAATTGACATTTTATATGAAATATTGAGATCAATAATGCCACATATTGCGATTTTCTCAATATACTTGCATGTCTGAACATAGTATAAACATTTAAAATATTGTAATTATTAAATCGAACATTGCACAAGTGCATAATATCTAAGAAATTACATATTTAAGGTGCATGTATAGGCACATACATATGTATATCGTCACCTTAAGTGTAAACGGTTCTACAGTTTTATTTCTTACAAGAGGAATAAAAAGCTTTGCATAAACAAAATAAAACTACCTACTTTTCACTTTTCAAAAGTTTACTTAGAAATCAAAACCAATTCTAAACGTTCTTACTTTATTGGCCATTAACAACTCCTTTTTCGGATTTCAGCCTGCTTTAACACATCCGTCCAGGTGCCTCTGCTCCGTATACACGTTCATTAATCCATGCATTAAGTAATCGTCCCATCCGAACATCCTACTTTTTACGTTCGAACGTGTCCCTTAGTGAATCCCGGATTCATGCAGAGCTCAAGGTGGTTCAAACTCACCATGCAAAAAAAAAGAAGAAAAATCTACATAAAGACTCTTATTAGACCCTTAGTAGCATACGTTGGTTGCATTATACGTAATGAATGTGAGTCAATTTATTTGTATTGAAGCGATAAAAGATTGGGATATCATGTACAAACTGAAACTTCTTTAATGTCAACGATAATAGAAGCTATTTATTTAAGTATGTACTTGAAATCAAATCGAAGGTTACATTATTATCGTTGACTTAAATTCTATTTTATTTTTGTGGTTCCAATGCGTTTTTCTCCTTATTGTTTTGACAAGTTGATGGAAGTCATTTATCATTGTCAGTTAAACGTTGGAGAAAAATTTCAAATTTTCAATATAAAAACTGCATTTTTTAAAGTAAATTTTTATAAGCAATTTTCAATAACTTCGCTAAGAAGATGAAATCGTCCATTATATTTTTGATTCTTTTTCTGGGAATTGTAGCTTTTGCTGAATCTCAGGTAAGTTTCTGAGATTTTATATTTTTCACTCCACTTTCAAGACATGTTTAAATATATTAAACCGCCAGGAAGAGCTCACAACGGAAAGTGATGATTATTCACCGGAACCATCTGATTTTTTTAGACCCTTACCGTTTCCGTTCCCCATAAGGCCAAACATCTTCAACAGAAGAAGACCAGTGTTGTATGATATAATTCAACATTATTATTTAGGAGGATCTCGTCCTGACGATACCACTACGACGACTACGACAACAACTGCCTCGTATTAAATTTTTTTGTATATTGATTTTATAAGATATACATAAAGTTTAGCAGAAATAAAACTTTAAATCAAGGCATTAATATGTTGAGGGTGTACATTTAATTGAAAACATTTAATTTTATGGACCACGATCAGTCCACGTTTAGAATAATTATGTTATGAAAAGTTTAGAATTTGGGAAACAATATTCGCTTAAGATGTGCTTTCAATTGGGTTTTCATATCTATTTTGATTTTAATTCAGTGCAAGAGTCACCGTGGTCTAGTAGGTATTAGACGAAAAGCCCGAGTTCGAATCCCAGGTCAGGCATTAAAACGGAAATATGAAAATATTTCTTCGGCGACTTCCTCTCAGCAGATTTCTGGCAAAAACTCTAAGGGAACAAATTATGATGAAAAGCTACTCAAAAAACAAATCTGCAATTTGGAGTCGACTTTAAACTGTAGGTCCCGCCACTCATTTATAAAATTAACTCACACAACACGAGTGGTGTTAGAAGCTAGGATGTAGTATAATGGATTCGACCTCCTGGTACTGTACTTATTACAGTTGATAAGTACACGTCCTCTAACCGAATCTAACCTTAATTCAGTCCATTTTATTGTCAGCATTTAATATTTTTTATGTAACATTTATAAGAGTAAGGACCATTAGTACAAACTTGGTTTAAAATTAAAATAAATTTAACTTTTTGTCGATGATATTTCTCAATTAAACAAGATTTTTTTTAAACGTGGTGGCAACGTCGGGCTACTTTTTTTTGTTGTATATGCTCATATTGTTTATGTTTGATGTTGCCATATTGAAAATAATATATAATATGGCAAGTTCAAACATAAACTTAACTTTAAAAGTTACAGATATGATGATCCTCCCTTTAGTTTAACGCTCATTCTACTATATTGTCTACTTGGGGATAATAATGAAAAACAATTTATTTGCCCGTTAAAATCTGGTTAGATAACAGCAAGTTGTAATAATGGCCATAAAACTCCGTTTAAAAGCATCAACTTGTTGTTGTCATGCGCCATGGGCTTCAACGACGGTGCAAAAACTGGTGGTTATACTGTAGTCACTCTTTAGAACTTCGTTTACAACTTTGGATATATTTTTTGAATTACCCACGTAGAATTTCTTCCCATAATAATGTCTTATTGGTTTAAACTTATGTTTGTAGTATAAATCACCATAATTAAGCTTAATATTGTTTGGATAGGAAGAAGGTAGTTATTTAAGGTAGTGTTTTAGGCATACGGTCTCGCAACATGATGAGAGTATGAGCTTAATGCACTTATTCTACATTTTCATGCCTGGAAATGTCAGTACCAGCGCTGTGTAAAGTTATTATTCGGCCACGCGTTTAAAGTTATATGTCGGTTAAGGGCTATCTTTTATGGGAAGTGATTAGTCAGCAATTTATCATTGTCAATGAAATATTAGGACTGTTGGAAATTTCATATATAAACTCTGAGATTTTTAAAATAGATTTGAAACAAAGAATTTTCAATAACTTCGTTAGAATGATGAAATACTTTATCGTATACCTGGTTCTGTTGGGAGTTGTAACTTTAGCTAAATCTCAGGTCAGTTTCTGAACTTTTTTGATCTTTTTTCATTCCTTTAAGTCATCTTCAAATGTTTCAAATGCTCAGCAGGAGACCATAGCGAAAAGTGATGATCATTCAACAAAACCTACGAAATCTATTAAAAATTTTCCTTTTCCCTCTCTGATAAGACCATATCTTCAGGGATGCAATTTTGGGCGGCCTCGTCTTGAAGATTCCACCATCACAACAAAAGTAACTGCAGCTTACTAGATAGTTTCTAATGATTTTTAAACAATAAAGTCGGGAGGAAATAAAACTTTAAATAAATAATCGATATAAAGTATGTTAATTAAAATTTTTGTGGAAAGTTAGAGTTGTAAGAGTCCAAAATTTTGTGAAGTCTTTGGTTAAATTTGAATCTTGTCGACTGATTTTTATAAAATTCTTTCGTGGTAAAGCTTATCCCTTTGCGATTAGTTGTGAAATATTTAGAGTCTAACAATCCGATCGGGAACTAGTTAGCTTTACTCTGTGAGGAATATAACCAATCCATCTAATTATTTGGTTGAAGCTATAAAAATGTCTTCTGACAGTCTACTTCACAGTGTACTTTTATCGAAATCTCTTGCTTTTGGTGGGGTAGTTGTCTCTCTCGATGAATATTAATCAAGATTCACGTTATACGGCTTCTTATACTTAAGATTCAATCTACAAAGATATCACAATCTGATTTACATGAAATTTTCGAAAGGGGTAAGGAATAAAGTTGATCTTAGTACGAAAAAGATCTAATATAATAATTGCAATATGTAACTGCAATGTACATAGTGTCGACTCCGTCGACTAAATAAAATTACCATGAAAGCTTCTTAAAAATCTATCGTTCAGAGCCGACTTTATACTGTAGATCCCGTCACTCATGTATAAAATTAACACACACAACATAAATGGTGTGAGATGCTAGGTCCTAATCCTGACTGAAGGGTTGTAAGGACCCATTATGTATTTATGTATCTTTTTGTTTTTGCCAGAAATCTGTTGAGAGGAAGTTGCCGAAGAAATATTTCTATCATATTTCGTTTTGTTGGAGATGTTTAGTGTGGGGTTTAAATGGTGGCTTCACGGCCAATAGGCCAACCCATAGCCCCTATTACACTACGGCGACTGCTACAAGATGTAGCAATTATTTTGACCAAAAATGTAAACAGTTTTCTAAATTCTTATTAAAGAATTTAAATTCATAACATCTTAAATCGAACTAATTCCATAAGCAATCATCAGCGCCAAATACGATTTTCACACAAAAGAGAGCTGTTATGGGTTGTTACGATTTTTTGTTTTATTTGTTTATCATTATAACCTTACAAATAGTACACTCTTTACGGTTTTCCATTCACCCCTTGAAATAAATTCTAATTACTTGATTATTATTATTAGAATATTAGAATTTCCTGCAACTAATTAGAAATAGATTTTCTTTGTTTATCTTTTGGAACTCATTTGTCATATTTCAATGCTAAAATCAAAGAGAATTTCTAAAATTTTTCCTATAAATGCTTAGAACTTTAAAGTAATAATTCAAGTGGAATTTGTAATTTCAACACGAGCAAAATGAAATTTCTAATTGTATTCTTGGCTGTTATAGCTTTCGCGACTATTGCTAAATCCCAGGTAAATAAATTTGCTTATTTCGCCTTAAATTGAATTCATAAAATTTATTCTTTTTTTTTAAGGAGGACACTCCAGCTGAAAACGAAGATAATTCGGAAGAATTTTCCGAACCATTTATTCCTATTCAATTGCCTTTCCCTTTCTCTTTTAATTTGCCGTTATTCCCTTTCTCTCTGTTTAATGCAAGACCAGTTCTCTATGATATCTTTCAAAACTTTTATCTGGGAGGCCATCCTCAGGCAGAGGATTCCACGACTACAACTACAACCGTAGTTTACTCGGATTATTATGACGACAATATTGTAATTTAAATTAAATTTTAAATAAACTTATAAACACATTCGAAAGTATTTTCAATGTTGTAATAGCTTTTAAATATAATAAAAAGTTTTTCTTTCAAAAACAATAAATTTTTGATATTCAATGCTCATCATAAATAATCTTAAGTAGGAGTAGTAAGTTAGACTTAAGTAAGCCTTAACTGGTGATAGTTCTGGATCAGGCAGATTTTCAGCGTACGAGTAGAGTAGTTGTTGTTGTTGCCCAACAATAAACACAAAACATGCTCAGAATGTAAATACACTTCGGTTGTATGTAAATTGTGGCATTGCTTGGTAGTTGACTTTAATTTTGCCTATAAAAGTTAACTTTAAGTTCGACAGGGTAAAGATAGCACTAAGCACTCAGAAAAAGAGACCCAAAACATTATAATTATAAGAATATGAAGTAAATAATAAATGTTTTTATTATTTAGGAAAAACTATACTCACTTCATAAGCCTTTTCTTACTTTGTTTGTTTATTTATTTGTTACTGAATATTGGCATGATGATGTGTAGTTTGTAATACCACCACCATCCTAATCATCTCAATCCCATACCAAATATCAACAGACGACATTTGACTCACAATATTAAGAAGCAGTTGTACTCGGTGAATTATGTTGATATCCAGTTAGTCAACATTCATTCACTCACCCACCGAGTCAACGAAAAGTTAACAAACAGGCAACCTGACAAGCGAATTGAAGTTATAGAAACGATTCGTCAAATATATGTATGTGCAGTAAATTTAATAACGATACGAATTTTCTAAATTTTATTGCACAATGGGTTAGTTTTTGCCACAATTTTATCAATTACATTTCCTTGAAAAATTTAATTTAGTTTATGGCGCATATTATAATACATATAAGAAGAACCTGGGTTTTTATGCCGACTAGTTAAAAATTAATAATTTTATTTAAAGACTAGCTGACCCGGCGAACTTCGTCCCGCCCAAAATTAATTTTTCATTGCCCAAAACAGGTCACAATATGTATTTGTTGTAATACGCTGCATGAAGCACTAGTGAAGTTGGCGTTGTTGTAATCACTCCAAAACAATAACTAACAGACAGACATGTTATGTATGTATGTACATATGTAGTTGTAAAACATCGAATTAGCCGACTTATAATTATCTCTTAAAGGAGCAGGAATCTCACGCCCATTTTTGGTGAATTTGTCGATATCGACTCTACGAACTTACCAACCAAATTACAGTAGTCAACGATCACTATGTCCTTAAATATTCAATTTTAAACGTGTGCCACGCCTATTTTTTTGCTATATCGAATTTTTTCAAACCATCTCATCCTGATAAGCTTTTGAACAAAAATGTAATGGTTAAAATTGGTTCAGTAGTTTAAGAGTTATAGGTATTACTTGAAGGGGGAGGGTTGTTACGCCCATTTTTAGTGGGTTTGTCGATATCGACTCAACAAACTTACCCACCAAATGTTATTCGTCTACGATCAATATGTACCTATATATTCAGGATATATATGCCCGATATGGTTAGGATAGGGTTCAAACCTCAGGTCAGACATCAAAACGAAATTGTGAAAAAATATTTCTTCTGCGATGCCTCTCAGCGGATTTCTGGCAAAAACTCTAAGAGTAAATAAAATTGCTGTGAAGAGCTCATCAGAACTCTGTCGTTCGGAGTCGACTTAAACTACAGGTCCCGCCACTTATGTATACAATGAACACACACAAGTTAAGTGGTGTGAAAAGCTAGGTCGTAATCCTGACTGAAGGGTTTTAATGACCAATTTTGTATGTATGTATAGTGTAGAAAGAGAGAGAAAGGGAGAGAGAGACCAATAAATAGAGTGTGCAATATCCTGTTCACTCTTCAAGACGGCTAAACGTTGCGCCTGTTATATTGTTGTTTGCAGCTTATTTTCTTACTGTGAAAGAAAGTAACGGGTTATGTTGAAATCCTTCGAGTTTTCATGCTCCGTTATGGTTTTATATAACATACTTACTTACTTTATTGGGAACCCATTTATTGGATTTTGTACTGCTTTAACACAATCTTCCAGTGCGCGCTTTTTCGGTTGGACACACCAATCGATGACAGTGCTTCCTCAATTTGGTCTTTCCAAAGTAGACACGTTCGTCCTACTTGTTGATTTCCGTTAATTCCCTCGTGAATTAAAACGTCTCGTCGGAACATCCTCTTCTATCCGAAAGACATGACCGAGTTAGCGTAGCCGATGAATGTTAATGCGCTGCATCATTACTAGATGCGGAAGCGGAAATTTTAGCTAACACGTTCTGGACCGAAGATCTTACGTAGGACTCTCCTTTCCAATACTCTTAAGGCTGCTGTATCGGTGATAAAGAAAGCACACGGATGATGAACTACTTTTAGAGTAAAAGGTTCGTCCTATGAAAGTGATCTCTGCTACTTAATAGCCTACTGAGATCAAAATAGCACCTGTAGGCAAGAGTAACCCCATGTTTGTTCTCCAGATTGTTATAATTTCTGACTGGTAAAATAAAAAAGTGTTAAAAGCTCAATGACATTAGTTTTTATGCAATTTATTTCCATTATTATCAAATCTCTAGGTGTTACACTAGAGATGGCGTACATGTGTTAAATTTTTCAACAGAAGTTCGATGGAACCATGACACTGTGCAACTTAAAACTGTTGTTCTGTATACGAATGAAAAATAATCTGCAATAGGGAGGGACGAAAAGATACATGAAACGTCAATTGAAGACCTTTTGAATTTGTGTTTGAATTTTCACTTTTGGTCTCTCCACTCCTTTTGCATTTGAAAGAGTGTGTGTATGTGTGTAGAATACGTAAAACAAAGCCTCAATGAAGATGATCTTTGTGTCGATTGGCTGGTAAAATGTCAAATATTTGAAGAACAAAGTTTTTTCATTCTGAATTTATTTAAAATATAAAACCGACCATAACTACACACAATGTAAATGCTATTGTATAGCAATTAAATCAAAAGTAATTTTTTTTTTAAATAATAAAAACGAATTAAACTCCATAAAATGGCAAAAAGAAAAAACAAAACAAAAAAAAATAGCGATGACAATTAACAATTAACAAAGAAAAAAGAAATCATTTCGTTTGTTTTATTGTTTAATTTGTGAAATTTTCATAATAATTCGTTAATTTTTCCACCACTTTGTCGAAAATGTCTTTTTAACTTGGCAAATGAGTTTTTAATTGTTTTCTAAGCTGTTTTAATAACTTCCGTTTAAACTGAACACAAGACTGGCAGCAATGGCAATGATAGAGAACTTGACACAGACTGACGGTCGCAAACCATTACAAGATCAAAGAAACAAAATATGAAAAGGAAAAGATATTTCTTCACCCACATTATACAGAGAAGCATGACAGACATTAATACCCGCACATCGTTTATGGTAAACAATTGAAAAATGTGAAAACAACAATAACTTAATAACACTTTCTATGGTTAGGAATGGAGGCAGTAAGACTTTAACGAAATTTAAATTTCATTCCAAATACCGGCACCTCAAACTTAACTCTTGCTAGAGTTTTTTTTTTTATTTCTATTATTATGCGGGATAACAAAATTGTTAATTTGACATTAAAATTAAAAAAAAAATTGCTTTATTTGTAATTTATTGCCTTCCTACTATCGTATAACATAGGCTTTGTGGATAGAAGTCATTGGTTTTAAACTAACAAAAAGGTTTCATGAATAAGGGGGAAATGATTGTCCATAATTCATCAGGTTTATAACACTCTTTGCTGGGCGTATACCATGACAAGGACATCTAAAAGACATTGTTAGCTCAAAGTCGGCCAACATTTAATTAAACTGTTGCACTTTATTGTTTTCAATCGTTCGTTTGTTGTTCGGAATCGACTTTAAACTGTAGGACCCGCCACTTCTGCATAAAATTAACACACACAACATAAGTGGTGTGAGAAAATGTAGGGTCTTGGAGACGATTGCTGTAGACTGTCTAATGGTGAAGGTATAGCACTGGCCATTTTATAGTCACCAGCAGCAACTTGTTTCCTTACCGTTCGCATCTTCCCTCTTTCCACCTTTCCTAAACCTGCACAATGCACTGCATTAGTAGGGGGCATTCCCTGAGTGCAGCTTTTATAAAAAAAAATCGAGTTTTTTGAAATCATGACTATAAAGCAAATCCGAATCACTATCGCCTTCAATCTAAAGCTTTGCAACAAATTTGGTCACACAGTGAACTCGCGGTAATGTGAACATCCGATATAATGAAATATCAACTAATGTGAACACAAAATTTTTTATATGGGCGCTCTAAATAGTGGACAAATTATAGTTTTTAATTTTTGGAGATTTCTTAATTTGTAAAGGCATTTATTTTGCAAATATAATCATCAAATTCCATTATAGCAACAGTCAGTCTTCTGGCAACAATTGTTGCAAAAGAGGGGGCTTTGTTTGACTCGATTATATTCGATTCTAGAGGCATCCTGGAAACGTGTTGGTAAAGAAACTTTATCTAACTGTTGGAAAAATATTTTGAATATGGTAAGTGATGATGATCCTGAATATAATGTTACTTTGAGTGTCTTAAAAGAAATATGGCAATCGAAAGGTAGATCTTTTAAAAATACTGCATCAGATCTTCTACAGATATTGTGCCCTCAGGAAATATTTACTGTTGTAAACATTAGAAATTAGATCAATAATACTTGCGAGGATTGATTTACGTGAAGTTGCTGTAGTCTAGTAGGTAGTGTGTAGGCTTATTAGATGTAAAGCCAGGGTTCGAGCCCCAAACCAGACATCAAAACAAAATACAAAAAGTATTTCTTCGGCGATTTTCTCTCTGCAGAATTCTTTATTTACTCCGAGAGTAAATAAAATTGCTAAAGTTTCTCAAAAAACTGTCGTTCGGAGTTGACTTTAAACTGTAGGCCCCGTCACCCATGTATAAAATTAACACACGCAACACAAGTGGTGTTAGAAGCTAGGTCTGATAATACAAATTATCTTCTGAGGTTTTCCGTTTTGGTAGAACTCGGTCAGTACAGGGACTGCGTTCACCCGTGGCATCACAATGGGCCGCTATGTGTGCTCAAGTGAGCTTTGTGATATCAGAACTACCACTCCGACCTAACCTAACCTAACCCAGCCTTCCCTGAGTTATGACTGCTAATATCTTGAATGGTAGATTAAGGTCAAAATTAAAAGAATAAATTTTTATGATTTTTTTTTGATATGCTCATAATAATTTTTACTATAATCTAATTACCGTTAAGGTAACTTA
The DNA here is from genome assembly GCA_014635995.1 of Sarcophaga peregrina. Taxonomy (NCBI): domain Eukaryota; kingdom Metazoa; phylum Arthropoda; class Insecta; order Diptera; family Sarcophagidae; genus Sarcophaga; species Sarcophaga peregrina. The sequence continues at coordinate 57,201,588 of CM025793.1, read as the reverse complement.
ACTGCTTTTTTTTAATTTTTTCTTAATTTAAAATTTTTCTAATTTTTAAAGATAAATGGCCGGCTGGCGACTAATAGTAAATATATTTGCAGCGCGTGTGCCAAATTGATTAAAATATTGTATGTATATGTAGATATGTATACATACATCATATGTGTATGTGTATGTATATTATTGTATTGTATCACAATGCCATGTTATCAGCTGTAGACAAATAGACTGATGGAATGAATATGTAGTTGGAAAGTATTAAGGCATACAAAATGCCAAATGATTATAAACGGCTTAGTTGAGCCTTTTGCCATAAAAGAGTCCAGGTGTTGACACATTTTATTCGCACCGGATTATCTGCTGCATTATTATCCAGTATCTTGAAATGTAAGAGGAAGAAGAAACATATACTTACAGTGGAACATAGCGTTGACAAATTTAATACTTTACCTGGTCAAATTGTCGATTGCGAGTAGTTGATTCTATGGTTCTTGCAAGGCCTTCATCGATTCCATAAAATGCAAATAAGAGGCAAACAATTAAAATGAAAACCTTGAGTTTAATTGTCATTTTTTTTACGTTGTTGTTAATTTTATTATTTTCATTTATTATTCTAATGTTTTGTTGTTCTTCTTTACAATATTTATTTTTTTGTTCTTCCTCTCCTTGCCTTTATTAAATACTTTTATTGTCTTTTTTTTTTTAATATTTTTTGGCAATGGCTTAGTATGCGGCTTAGGAGTTTGAAATGACGCGCGATTTAAATACCAAAAGAATTAAACAAACGCTCCTTTTTTTGCTGTGGTCGCAAATGACACTTCAATTGTAAACGTTTTTGCACCGGGAAAATAATAAATTTGATTATTTTTTTATTTCTATACGTTAACCACACACAGTATGTTTAATAAATAAATACAAAATTATGGTGATGATGATGGTGATGATGATGATTTTCGCTGCTTTGCTTGTGTCAAGTTCATTTGAATCACACGAAACACGAAAAAAAAGTCAATGTTTATAAATAAAATACTCTTATCATTTAATAATTATTTTTATTTTTTATATAAAAAAAAAATAACACAACAACTTTTGTTTGTTTTGTTTTTTGTTATTGTTCTAGTTATTTTTTTAAAAGCTATTTTCAGAATATTTCCGAATACCAAAGAGTCAATATCAGTCACTGTAAATAACAACAAATTTGGCTCAAGCGATTGTCAGGGGAAATTATAATTTCTTTAATTGTTTGCTTGCTCTTAATTTAGGCTAATAAAGTTCGACATTTTAATAAGCGGTAGTTTACTGAATACCTACGACATATCTGCTTATCTCTAGTCCTGACAAGTCATATCTGTTTAATTTTAGTTCATAATATTTTAATGTTATGATTTACTTTTATGCAGACAGCGCAGGTTTGTATTTAATTTAGTTGATTAAATAATTGATTTCTTGATCACGCATTCAATTTAGCTTTTGAAGTTACCAACTTTTAAAATAATCTGATTAGATAATGGATATCGGAAATTATTTTCTTTCTCATTTCAATATTCATGTCAACGCATGGTACGTTATGATTAACCGGTCATATTTTTATTAATCGTGCTATATAAAGTGTGACTCAAAGTACTATCACACACGAGACTATTTTTTAAGCCGCACAATTTTTTTTCTTTCAGTCACACATTAGACTATTTCCATGGTATAAGAAATATAGAAGGTAGTTTCATTCTCTCTTTATTTTTTTAAATTCACCATCTAACATGCTTAAGGATTATGACGTTTTCGTTAAAATAATGCTACCATATAAATTTTAAATTTCCCACATTTTCTATGAAAATAATAAATTCAATAAAATTGAAAAATATTTAGAAAAAATTGTATATTAAAGTATTTCTGCTTAAATTGGAATCATACATATAAAAATTTATTATCCGAGGGAGGTTTACATAAGCCTAATGCCGATTTTTTAAAAATTTGGAATATTTAAATTCTAAATTACACATTTGTCATAAATAACATATTGGGAATATACAACAAAATTATAAATATGGCAACGCTACATACATAGTTTGTGAGAAAATGAAACTTCAAAAAACCTTATTTTAAAAAGTAAAGAGAGAATGAAACTACCTTCTATATTTCTTATACCATGGGCTATTTCATCTGGCATAAAATTGTATACATGTACTCTGCTTTGTGTGTATTAATTTTTTTCTTCACTACTCAACGCACAACGAAAGACTAAATATGCTCTAAAGAAAAAATTTTTCTGAACCTGTTGTTTTATAAATGTATGTGTATTGTTTATGTACTAGTTTGTGCGGGGTAGAAGCTAGTTGAAAAATTATGCCAGCAAAAAACCACTCTCCTCACCTCTCTTGCCTAAATCTGCCATTTTGTGCCAGCATAATTGTTCTCGTGTGTGATGGGCCAATAAGAGTACACTTTTTAAAATTCAGTGTAATATTTATTGCGTAAGTGGCAACTTTGATACTTGTCAGCCGCCACAGACATATGTATGTTGATCCCACTTAATAAAATGGAGTTAAAGGAAAAAGTGAAAACTTAAAAAAAAATTGTGAAAATTTTGCTAAGGAAAGAAAGGAGAAAGTGTTCCTAAATTAAAAGAAAATGGTTAGGTTATGGGCAGTTAGCTGTGTGTGTGTAATATTTCATTGTTACTGTAAATGAGGGAATCACCGAAAGCCCAAAAACATCAGCTAGGCATCTTACCCAAAAACTTCAAACACTACTTAGCGAATTTTAACAAGAGCCTTGAACCATCATTCATACAAATTGCAACTTACTCACTAGCATGGAAAGCTTCGGTGACTTTTTATAATTTTTTATCTCATTGTCTATACTGCCCTTTATTGACATACCTTAAACTAAAAAGCAAGCTAGACATTTTTACTGAAGTATCAAACCGTTTGTTAACACAATAATTTTTAAAGCTCCAAAGCTAAGCTAAACGAATTCACTTTCAACATCGAAAGTATAGTTATCAGTCAAAATCTGGAATTCAAAATGTCGTATGTTACTATTTTACGACAACATATGCGGTGAACTCGTGGAAGCTTGAATTAATTCTTGTAAAGGTTGTCTATGTTTCCGATTATGTTCACGTTTTTACTGGTTAAGGTGAAAATGAATATTCAAATATATTTGAAGTTCTTCAAATAGATTTTGTTCTTTTCCGGTGTACGTTCTGTACTGTACTCCCTTTGATTTCACGATGCGGAAGAATCAAATGTCGTAGACGACACATACCAAGAAGTACGACTTAACAGTCAATTATGCAGAGTGTAAATTTTTTTTTCTGGACTTAGAATAGGTCAAATTAAAAAACGAGCAGTTTTAAGTTTCAACGCCATTTCTGGACCTAGAAAGATGATAATTGAAAACGCGATTTAGCACTGGCTGGCTTTTTACGAAAATATGTGCCATAAGCTAAAGTTAGAAGTGAGAGAACACCAAATATCTCCTCAAGGTCAATAGGTCCTCAAGGAGGCTTTACAAGAGGAATGGGAAAAAATTTCTCGAAGTTACACAAAAAAGTTAGTAGAATACATTCCAAATTGTTTAAAATTGGTAATAAGTCAAAAAGGCTTTCCTACAAAATAACGTTTTTACAAACTTTATTTCTGGGCCATTTTCATTGTGAGATAAATTTGAACTGTTTTTGTTTCTGATGTAAAAAATCAATGAATTAATAATTTAATTAAAAGAATTTTTTAGTTCCTTATATTGAATACCAAATAAACTTTATTTAAAACAAAAATATTTATTTTATTTCATGGTGGGCCATTTTCACTGTGATGCACTGTACTTGCAAAAATTGTTGCGCATGTGACTTGCTTATGTACTCTAAGCTTCTGTTAGAAAATGTTTGCGGGATGTACCTGCTTCTGTATAGTTTTCTTTTCTCGAATTCACTGTATTTCGCAGTAGTACACCCAATGATGTCAATGTCAACATATGCACGCAACTGGACACTTTTTTAAAAAATATTGCTATTGCGGGATACATGAACCTATCACAGTACGCTCTCCATGACGACGTTAAATAGTTCGCATGATAAGGGATGGTATTGTCTGAAATCTCCTATTGCATCAAAAGGCTTAACGAGACTGCAGGTATTGCTCAACGTCATTTTGCTTAGCAACGTAGTGTGTAGAACTACAGTGTGAACTCGATTATTGCCCCTTGAAAGAAATTATGCCTGTCGTTACTGCAGTAAATTATCTATTTAGCAAGCTTTAATTTTCTAGAACTTATAGAGACTACAGGATAAACGCCATAAGATACCGGAACCAATTTCTTTCAATTTTTTCACTTGTCAGGTTAATTTATTTTATTTTTAAGAGCTATAGAAAAATTTTTCGAAAAAAAAAACGCATAAACTTCAGAAAAATGCGTGAAATCTTTATTAGAATCTTTACGATTCATATAATTTAATGTTTGAAGATTATTTCATGCAAATATTAACCGCGACTGCACCTCAAAGAGTGCATCCGCTTAATCTAATTTTGACACACTCTTTCCAACATTTCGGCCGGTATCTCACGAATAAATGCTTTAATATTGTTTTCCAATGCATCCGTTGATGTCTGTATGGGCTTGTCTGTATAGACATGGGCTTTAACATAACCCAACAAAAACTAGTCTAAAGGCGTTAAATCGCACGATCTATGCGGCCAATTGACCGGTCACGAACGTGAAATAAAGTGTTTACCGAACTCGCCTCTCAATAAGTCCATTGTTATGCGTGCTGTGTGGCATGTGGCACCGTCTTCTTGAAACCACATGTCATGCACGTCAAGCTCATGCATTTTGGGCAAAAAGAAGTTAGATATCATCTCATTCGCAATTAATTTACGATTCATATCGAATCGATAATTTTTGGTCATTATTAACACTGGCCGATACAGCTGCGATATTTTCTTCAGTTCGCACTCTACGTAAGCGTGTTGGTGATTTAATGTCCAACAATGTAAATTTAGTGCGAAATTTAATCACAATAGCCCGAATAGCCGCTTCAGTGGGTCGATTAAACTGACCATAAAATGGAAGAAGCGCTTGATGAACTTTCTTAACAGAGCACGCATTTTGATTTGCAAGCGTTGTTCGTTTGTAAGACGATTCATGGATAAATTATAGACCAAACTGAACCAGTGTTGCTAAAAAGATAATGGATAAAAAATCTCGCGTTATAATTAACTTAATCATTATAACAGTGTAGAAAAAGTACTGTTAAATAAGATTATATGCCTGTTGTACTTGAATTAATTCATAAATAAGTAATAATTAAAATAATCGGAAGTTGCAACAAGTGGTATCGTACTGTAGTTGCTATAAATGTAATGTAAACTTGAAACTTTTTTTTTTGCTTTCGTTTACTTATGTATTAAAATAAAAACACAACCAGTGGATTTTAAAATTTTAACGAATTGTTTGAGATGTCAAAAAATTTATTGGAAAACACAAAAATCCTTTGGGAAAAGAAACTCAAAGTGAAAATATTCTATGTACTTAAAATAAAATATTAACATGAATTTCAATACGCATAAAATATCTTTTTAGTGCCTATTTTTTAACTTTTAAGGATTAAGGTTTTTTAAGTCATTTCGATAATATTTAATCGAATATGAATGCCAATAAGGAATTATTCAAACTGTAAGTGCAGTTGGTCTTAAATCGAATACCGTATACGGTACAATCCAACCTTTATCCACATTCACGTTTAAGGAATTAAAATAATTCCCCTTCAATTTGTCTGCGATATGATCTTTTCAACTGTTATGCTACTTAAAATTACTTAATTCCCTGACCATTTCAGTTGTTATTTCCTCTTCTTTTTGTTTCTTCTAATATTGTAGCAACAGCAACAACAACGGTAGTAGGACTGTTGTATTTTGCTTTTACTATTGCAAAGATTTCAATGTTCTATCATTCTATTCTAAGCTGACTTCCAACGGCTGACTATATGCCCCCGATATATTGTATTTGTATGTTTTGATCGCTCATTAAAAGTTATTAAATTTCAAATCATATTCTCATCATCTCAGCCCAGAGTTCATCATCATCATCATCGTTGTTCATGAAACTGAAAGAACGAATAAAAGCAACGAAGAAATTAGCGAAAAAAAGAAAAAAAAAAATAGGGAAATAGAAAATATAATATGAAAAACGTAAAGGAATAGAAAAAAATTAGAAACGAAAAAAAAGAAGATTGTGTACGTGCTGCCTACATATGATGCAATCAAAATAAACTCATCTCAAACAGATTTTAATAATATTGTTGTACTCGTACTCGTATTTATACTCGTAGTCGTACTCGTAGTCGTTTTTGTAAAATAAAAATTGTACGACCAAATAATACCAATTGAATTGAAAACAGAAATGAAATTATAAATAAACACAATACAACAAACATACACATACACATACAAAACTATCAAATGTCTGTGTGTGTGTGTGTGTGTTTGTGAGTTGTTGCAAATCCAAACGAATCCTAAAATGATGAAATTTCATGCACTCGTACTTATTATTTGTGTTTCGTTTAAAGATATTGAGATTATGGTTGGGCCAAGTATTTGTATTCCATTCCGTATGTATGTATGTGAGTATGTTCATATATAATCATGTTATTAAATAGAACTTAAAGAGAGAGAGAGAAAAAAAAATGAAAAGTTCTGTTAAAAATTAAAACAGCATTCTGCCTTACAATGTACGAATTTATGTTGAATAATTTCAAGTCGCTGTTGAAGACTGCAATTAATGAAAACTGTTGCCAAGAAATACTTAAAAAGGCACTTTGGAATCATTATACCACGGAGGGATCGCAAACAAGAATCTGCCTTTATTTTAATTAAATTAAATAAAAACAAAAAGAAAAAAAATATTTTCTATTCCAGTATCCTGCTATGACTGCTATAAAGTGTTTCTAAGATAAATTTTGCTTAAGTTTAAAGTAAATTTCATTCTGCATATGTCCTTGTCTCACACATGGATATTTCTACTCGACACCGGATATTTTTGGACAATCTAAGATGTAGTCTACACACGCTTAAGGGGTCTAATGGCCGGTTTACATACATAATTGGTCATTACAACCCTTCAGTCAGGATTATTGACCTAGTTTCTCACACCCTTTATGTTGTGTGTGTTAATTTTCGACTCCGAACGACAGATTGTTTTGAGAAACTTTTCATGGCAAATTTTATTTACTCTTAGAACTTTTGCTAGAAATCTGCTGAGAAGAAATCGCCGAAAAAATACTTCTTGTATTTTTATTTTGATGTCTGGTCTGAGACACGAACCCTGGCTTTACGTCTAATAACCCAGCACACTATCTACTAGACCACGGCGACTTCACGTTTACTTTGAGTAATTATTTGCATTTAAATATACTCTGATCCGAAAAGATTCGTCACCTGACTTTGTCAAGTAATCTTGCTCTGTAAACGAATACATGGAAGATGTTCTCTGGAAAATGTAAATCATCACTATAACATAATAAACAAGGCCTGAATGATATAGTTTTAGGAAAATCTCTCATCATGATTGCCGCCATCCTCGTAATTCATTTAAACTGCATCCGACATAACCTCATAACAATCAAGCCTTCGAACTGTAGTCTATCTTTCAGATAGTATTGCCCTGTTCTTTTGTTTGTAATTCATTTTAAGTATAACATAGTTTTGGAACTTTCACCATTACTTTTATAAAATATTACAAGGTCGTCAATGTTACTCCCAAGCGAGTGTTTGGTGTAAATCGCCAAGAAAGTTGTGTGGAATAGGAGATGAATGTAAACCTGCTCGGAAGATTATTAAACGCTAAGACTTGAGGATGTCTATAAATCCGATGACATGATCTCATCAGAATCTGGGCATTCGAAAAGATGGAAGCTTTTCACTGCCCATCTAATGCAATATACCGAGAGCAATTTATTCTATATAACAAAGGATTTGTGTTTTGGCCGAGATTGCGGGTGTTCTTGGCAGCCAGCATACATCGGATTTCGGAATGTAAGTGATATTTTAGGAATACTCGAATAATTCTTTTAAAAAGCATTATCTGTAGTATATTGCTATAGAAGACGTCGTTGTTGCTCCTCTCTTTATGCATTTTAATTGAAATCGCATTTGAAACATTTCTTCTAGTGGGATTATCTTCGTGTTCCTCAATTTTTTTTCATTCCTTTAGCTAAGACTTGAGTAAGTAGCTTCGTAGTGAAATCTAGTTTGGTTTTACAGTTTAAAATGCCGTTTACCGGATTTGATACCATAGATAGTAGTATTTAATATTCTTGTGGTCTCGACCCATTACAATTGAGAACTGTTAGTTTATTGTTTTTAGCTCCGTGTACTTAGGCCAATAGTTTTTACAATTAATGATATGGATACCATCATGTGCATGGTAAAAAATCGATATTTCTGTTGTCATACGTGCTTTTGTGGAAACCCGTCTGTGAGCGGAACCAACCAACAATTGTTGTTTCAGGTTAATGGCCTCTTAACTTCCATGATATTAGCGCAGGTATCTGTGTGTCCTTATGTATTTTTCATTGATCGTTGTCGTCGACATTAAAATGTACATCGTCATCAGATTTCAGGAAGACATCCGCGTTAAGTTGCATTCACATACCTTCAAAGCATTCAATGGCAAGTCTACGGATCAATTCAATGTATTCGTTGACATCGTTCTGGACGCAAAGACTGTAGCCTTCCTTGTGTTTTCTGCAGCTCTAAAAACCTTGAGTAGGACTTTTCAGTCCTACATATGTGAATTGCTGTAAATTGCTGAATTGCAAACTTTACAGTTTTTTATAACGTTGGGTAATGTGGGAAACCTTATAAAAATTCACTTTTTTAGTGGATTATCGGCCAAGTGAGTTGTTTAGAGTCATATTAGGCCAAACTTTATCGAGCTATCCTATTACAATTTTTTATGGTAACGTTGAATAAAAATCTGCACAACATCTACACATTTCGGTTGTAGATTACATTGGGGGATTGATTACTCCAAACGATACTAATAATTAACTGGATGGCATAAGATCTAATTGCTTGAAGATTGCGATTACCTTTTCTTTGTACGGGTTCGTGCAATGCATTGGAACAGTTTCTTCGACTGATTCCTCAATATAACCTCGCCTGCACTCGAATAATAACCTTGAACCTGATATGGAACTTACAAATCATCATTGTATCTGGTTTCCAAGACCCTTGATACTAAGCACCTTCTCTGCTAACCGGGGTTTCAGTTTAGTACACTTAGAGCGCGATTTTTTTTGTCAACCATAATAAGAATGAGGATTTTCGCAGTATAACAGTACATCAGATCAGTCTATTAGTCATAGAACTACTCACTGCCTGTGTCAATTTATTAATGGTAGCATTAGAACGATTCAAATTTTAACCGAGGCCTTCACTTACAAGTTTGTTTACAGACTGCTTTTGTTGGAACTGAATTGCGTTACTGGGTTGAGTGTTCTCTGCGATATTTCAGAGCACGATTGACAGGAACCACTGGTTGAACTTATGTTACTAGCCAGAATTATCACAAATGTTTGTGTATCAAACAAAGGTGTTCCCAGTAGAGCACCTTTGTGACTTACCGTATCACTTTCCATACGTTTAGTGTGACGATACCTTAGCGGCTAAGGCATTATTATTCTATTATTTTAACTTTAGGGGTGTAAGTTGAATAAATTTTATTCTTTTTTTTTAATTTGATGTTATGAAGCTTAAATTGTGCTAAAACATAGGTTGTGGTTAATTTTAAAATTCAACAAGAGCAGCCTTAATATCTTCATAGTCTACTCTGATGATAATGTTTTTTCCTGCTGAGAAAATCGGGGTGTTGCAATAATCTAGATTGCTTTGTATATCCGCATCTTTAAAAGAAAGAATATTTCCCTGATGGATGAAATTATGTTTTTTGTTTTGTCAGTTTGTTTGTAAACATTATTGAGAGAAAAAACAACACGACTTTTGCGAGATGCAACATCTTTTCTAAACACTTTAAAGATCGCAGTAGTCTCCGATGAGTTTGAGGTTTCACCCCCCTTGAACTTGACTAAAATTTTGATTTTTGAACATCTCTATCTTGTCGGAAACTGACGTTATAACGGTTTTGTTGTCAAGTTGATAACAGGATCTATCTTATTGCATAAGTCTCTTTATGCGAGCAGCGGTATGACTGCAAGGGTATGCGTGTATTTGTATGAACTTTTCATCATAATTTCATATTCTTTCGTACAACTGTTCCCACCAATATGGCAAGCAATCGTTGCAAGGTTTAAAAGTCATTTGTGCCGATATTTAATCACAGAATGACATGATGCCTCTATTAGTCTATTTGTTTTATTTTAAAGACTTCCTGTTTAACATTTCCTAGTTTCGAGTTTAGAGATCATAAAACGAAAGCCACAACAACATCATTATTTAAAAATTTTTCGAAATGTGTATGTGTGTGTGTACTGTATGTGTGTGCTGTATGTGTGTGTTGTATGGGGGGATAATGGAGAGAAATTTGAATGAGAAACATTAATGGATGAATGGATAAGAGGAAGGAACGCAGTTTATGGGATTGTAGAGGAAAAGTTGAGTTGAGTTGATTTACAGAACACTTGTCAGATTGCATGTTAAATACTAATAAAATAACATTCTTCCTGTTCTGAACTACGTGGTGGACAATGTGATCATTTGGCGGATTACACTGACTGGCTACCTCCTTAACGGCTTGACATTGTGCCGTTTCCTTTCTTTATGTTCTTTTGTTACTTTGCGCTTGTTATTCTCTTCGACGACGATTAAGACGACGACGATGACGACGCCGACGACGCTGATGATGAAGTGTATTTTGATGTATACAATGTTGCAGAATAAAATAATCTGCGGTAATTCGCGTGCAAATTATAATAAACGATAAACGCAGAAAGGACGGCACAGTTGGTGAGTGAGTAATTGACTCTAAACAACTAACAATAACGGACGTATTAGATGGTTAATGAAAAACAAATTTATAAATTTCCTAAGTTACTGAACTGTTGGATTCCACAGAAATATTTAAATTTATAACCGTAATTTAATTTTCTTAAGAACGACATACGAATGAGTTTTCTATTAGACGGCTTTCATCCCTACTCCTGTTATCCAAGGAATGCTGAAGAAGAAGACATTGCCTATATGTATAATAAGATTTATATTTACATGCACGATATAAATGTTTTTATATATGAACTAGAAATATTTCTTCAATATGATTTGCCAATTTTTAAACGCACAGGATCTTAACTTTACCGACTACCGTAAGTAAGTGCATCGCTCAAGGTTAGCTTTAGTAACAGCAATTAGTTATAAGTAAATTTATCGAAGTTAGTGCTCAGAAAATCCACACATGGTATCACAAAAGCCCATTACAAGTCAATGTTTGGTGCGGCTTTTAGAACGAAGACATCATTTGGTCCATATTCCTTTCAAAATAAGGACGCCTTAACCGTTACTTTCAATTGAGACATATATTGCACCATGATAACCGATTTTTTGGTGCCCACTCTTCATGATATTGATGTGAACGATATTTGGCTTTATCAAGATGGTGCAACTTGCCACACATCTCATGCCACAATTGATTTATTGCATCAAATGTTTGACGACCTTTTAATTAGCCGAAGAAACACAATTTGACACCATTTGACTATTTTCTGTGAGGTGCCGTTAAAGAACAGAGATTGCCAAGATATAACCCCATACACAACAAAAAGTGCACGAAAATTGATCTGTTCGAGTGAGGCCAGTCGTGGCACCCATATGAATTAAAGTATTTCCATTTCTACAACATACAAATCGAAATTTAAAAAATAAAATGTTTACAAATGTTAGGCTCTTTTTAAATCGTTGAATGTTTCACTTTTAATACCTAAAGAATTGTATGCTTTATACCTTCTTATAATCGATTCGATTAAAATTTTTGTTTTAGTATATATCGCTGTCAATAACAAAAATAATCGTATATAAATACGATAACATAAAACTATTGTTTTGCAATTCACACATAATCTTGTATCGTTGTAGGAATTTGAGTATTCCCTCGATTTACGTCGTAGAATGTTCCGGAAAACGGCGTCGTAAATCGAATTTTAAAGAACTCGTACTATCAGATGCATTCATTTGCGTACATTTTACAAAAAAAAAAAACTAAAATTAATTACATTTTTATAATTTTGTTTATAAACAACAGAGGCGACGGAAATCGAAGTTGAAGAGGACAAAATTTTTGAAGTCGTTAATTGAAACAACGTAAATCGAGACGACGTAAATCGAGGGAATACTATACAATAGTATATGTTTGCTGTTGATAATTTTTATATAAAAACCCCATATACATATACACATCTATGTATTTAAAAGTTGTATTGGTTTCGTGCCAGCGTTCGAGTCCCAGGCCAAACATCAAAATAAAATACAAAAAGTATTTTTCGGCGATTTCTTCTCAGCAGATTTCTCGCAAAAACTCTGAAAATAAATAAAATTGCCGTGAAAAGTTTCTCAAAAATCTGTTCTTCGGAGTCGACTTTAGACTGTAGGTCCCGCCACTTGTGTATAAAATTAACACACACAACATAAGTAGTGTGAGAAACTAGGTCAATAATCCTCACGGAAGGGTTGAAATGACCAACTGGTTTCGTGCTATTAGATTATGTAAATGCCAGTAATCAAGAATAACAATAAAAATGAAAAATATTTTCTATGTAACTTGAGTCAACAATTAACACATCAAAATTATATTGTTGGCACAAATAACACTATGCGACAAAATAAAAAAAATTAAATACACCTGGCTAATCACATAGATGACATAGGTTATGAGTTTTGTTGAGTCGATCTCAAAAATAAATTTTTATGTTTCTCGAACCCTCCAAACTTCTTTTTTTGGACTTCACTCACAAATTTGTGGATTACTCGAACTCGAACTGAAAGGGGAGAGGTGGAGCTTTAAAACGGTATACATATATCTATGATTTGGCTAAATATGCTATCAATTTTGATCAGGTAAACTTGGAAAACACGAATTTTTTTCATATTTTTTCAAGTTTGTCCGTTCATAGTAGCAAACTTTACTTAAGAATTATGAATTATCTTGTAAAGAGATTGACGCTTTGTTTGATCAAAACGGACAGAAATTACGGTAGTTATTATTTAAAAAGTTTAACAGTTATATATATATTTTTTTATATATGTGATCTTATCAAGTGAACTTTCGGTTAAAAAATTTTCAGAATTTTTGACGGATCTTGATTGTTTCTTGGAAAATGTGTCAATTTCATGTTTGAGTGACCATCAGAAGTTGGCTAATGTTTGCGCAAAGAGAAATAATAATATTTACAAAAAACACAAATATTAGCCGACTTCTGAAACTCTTGCAAAGGTGTAATTGATACATTTTGTGATAATCAATCAGAATCCATCAAAAATTCTGAAACTTTTTGATCTAAAAGTTCATTTGATGAGATGACACATATAACAGAGAACAGGCATTAAGAATATTATCACTTATGCTGGATTTTTTTTTTTTTATTAAAGTTTGCTACTATGAATGGACAAACTTGACAAAACATGAAAAAAATTCGAATTTTCCAAGTTTACTTCATTTAATCTCATAAGTCGATTAATAAATGTATGGATACCGATTTAACGCTTCATCTCTCCCTTCCAACAAGATTTAAATTTTGAAAATCTGGTCAGAAATGTTTGTGTAATCCAGGAATTTGTACGTAAAGTAAAAAAAAAAAACAGTTTTTGTCAAATAAAACAAGTTTGGAGAGTTCAAGAAGTATAAAAAAGGTATTTTTGAGTTCTACTGAACTAACTGGACAACGTGGGCTATGTAGTTACTCGGGTGTATTTTCACTGTCGCATAGTCTAATTAATTAATTTACTTTTTTCCGTAATATTTTTTGTAATTTGTTGCTTGAAACTCAAATTATGAATATTGCCATTCTTCTTCTTATCGCCCTTTAACGTTTGTAATATGCCGTTGTCTAGTATATAGTGTGTTGACTTATTAAGCCCCAGGCCAGACATCAAAACAAAATACAAAAAGTATTTTTCTCGGTGATTTCCTCTCAGCAGACTTCTGGCAAAAAGTCTAAGAGTAAATAAACTTACCATGAGAAGTTTCTCAAAAAATCTGTCGTTAAAATTAACACACACAACATGAGTGGTGTGAGAATCTAGATGAATAATCCTGACTGAAGGGTTGTAATGACCAATTATGTATGTATATAATACGACATACACACTACAGGATTGCAATGTGTGTTCACAAACAAAAATTGTATTCAATACAACATACACGATACAAAGTCGTGTGAATTCGTCAACTGTATACGTTCACTTACGTGTTGTTTGTTGCGTTAATATTTAAAATACATGAGGATGGATAAACAAACAAATCCTTATAAATGTTTGAATAAACAAATGTATTCACGCTGAAATGTATTGGATAATGGAAATATATTTACAGGTATTCCCCGACTTACGACAGAGATAGGTTCCTCGTCATTGGTCGATTAAGTCGTAAGTCGAAATTCATATTAAAAAATTTTTTTATTGAATAAAAAATTATTCACTTAAAAAAATTCCGACTTCGCTAATGTATGTATTATTTGTAGTGAGGTATCTCTGTATTTTTTTAAATTTTTCTCATATGATTTAGGGATTCCCCGCAATTTCTTTAAGTATTTTCTATGAAAAAAAAAAAAAAATTGAGAGAAAATGGTGCGAATAGCCGTAAGTCGGCGACCACCTGTACATCATTTATATGTTGTGGGGGCCATTGGCGAATAAATACAACAACAATCACCATAACAACCGAAACAACATATACATCATCAGTTACGACAACAATAACATCTATAATAATAATAACAACAACAACAACAAACTGAAAACACCATTAGAGTTTGATTTGCATTTCCTAGAGATTTTTCTTTTTCTGAAACGTAAAGGCGAATTAAAATCCGAAGCTTAAATTATTCCCTGGACCAGCTGTTTTCTTATTTCTTATTTTTTTTTTCTTTTGTATTTAACCATGCGAAACCGTCGTTCATTTGAACGTTTGTTCTTCTAATAGAACATGATCGTTTATCCTGTTAAGTCATGTTGCTGGTGGTGAAAGAGTAGAAGGAGGAGAAGGCGACTTAAGAGACGCAGGAGGATAGGTAACAGGTGAAGAACATGGAAAGAAGATGATCGTTTGATTGTTGATTGTTCTTGCCAAGTTGTTGCATAAGAAACACAGTTGTTGTTGTTGTTATTGTTATTGTTGTTATTGTGATGGCTCAAATGGCGACTTGGCAATGGGGTAAATATGGTCAAGATACGTTGCAAGTTGCATCTCTCAAACATTAATGGCCATTTAGTCGTGAAAGCAATTATTGATCAACAAGGTGCTATAATAGTGATGGAATATTTGATTAGCATTACTATTCAAATTCACTTATTAATGTTGCTGTTGTTGGTGTTGCTGTTTGTTATTTTATAATTCGTTTTGCATGGTGGTTATTGCACTTTTCACGATCAAGCTACCATTATGCAAAATGCCAATAAACACAATCGTGATAGAAAGGGAAAGAAAGAAAGAAAGGAGAGTTAAAAAATTTTTAGTGAATAAGTGACGGGAGTAGAATGAAATTTTCTAACAATAAACAAATATTGACTTCTTAAATGCACTTTAAATAACAGAAATAAGAAATTTTTCACAGTTTTTTTAAAATCATCTTTTGAAGATCGCTTAATGCCCATAACCATTTACCCAATCGAATTCTAAATTTATTTTTATATTTATTCCAATATTTATTTATTTATTTTGATTTTTTTTAGATTTATTTTCTTCTTCTTCATCTTGATTTTCATAGATCCTTAATGGATGGCAAGCGAACATTATGAAATCGACACCTAAAAGACCATAAAATCTAAGCAAATTTAACAATTTTTTCACCCAGGCAGACATGAGTTATAATGTCTGACTTGTTCAAGTCACTTTCATTTACGGCTATAACATGTATCTACTTTGTCCTATTCTCAAAAAAAGTACTTAGGAAGAATTTAACTTTACTAACTAAATAACAATAGAAATTACGTACATTTTCGATTATACTTGTTATAGGATCACAACAACAAATCTCGTAAACCAACTCAAGACCAAAAAAAAAAAAAAAATTAATTATTCATGGTTACTGATTTGAATCGAATTTCGAATGCCAAATTCAATATTATTTTATACTTTTATATTGGTTTGTTTGTAATTTGATGCAGAATTAATTTAATGGATCTTAATTTGAGGATGTAAAATGCATGGTTTTCACTCGTGGGGGCGTAATTTCGTCTACTTATGTGATTGATTATGGCCCTTTGGAAACCGTGACTACATTTCTTGATTTGGGTGTATTATTGGATATGAAACTGTCTTTTATTGATCATATTAGTATTATGATTGGTAAGGCTCGGTCTGTTCTTAGTTTTGTGAAAAAATGGGCTCGGGAATTCATTAATCCTTATATAACAAGACTGCAATACATTTCACTTGATAGACCTATTTGGGAGTATGTGTCTATTATTTGGAATCCATACAATTGTTGTCATAGTGAATAGAGCCTGTGCAAAAGCAGTTTGTATTATTCTGTTTACATATGAGACTAGATTAGGTTTGATAAAACTTCCAACTTTAGAACGTAGAAGGGCTGTTTTAAAGGTTGTTTTGTTTTTAATCTGGTACAAGGTGATATCGATTCTGAGTTTTTGCTTTGTAACCTGAATTTCAATATTCCAGCAATATTTTCACGACACTATCGTTCTCTTTCTATAGATTTTTATAAAACGAACTATGAATGTAATTTTCTTTTTGGTAGATTATGTAATAATTTTAACTTATATTCTGATTTTATTGATTGTAATTGTAGTGTTTGTATTACATCTCGTTGTCATTACTTTTCCCTTACCCGCTACTGTCCGGAGTTTAGTGTGTATGTATCCCTACGTAATGGGATTCGATTTTCGGGATTCATAAAATCCCGAATCCCGGGATTTTTAAAAAACTTGTCCCGGGATTTTTCGGGAATGTGAATTCATATGTATTTCGACCCTACAAAAGGTGCAGAAAAAAAATCTATATCACTTGACTTCGAGAATAACATCTCAGATGAGGAAAACCCTACTTCCATTGATAAAAAGTTATTTGATGACATCGAAGAATGGAAAAGCTTTATAAAACAAATTAAAAAGGTAACTGATTTAGATACTCAACTGTCCAAAGGAATAGATTTATTTACATCAGGAGATGGTAGACGTGAATATTTACAAGCTGCATACAGCTATCTCGGCACTATTTTACCAACAAATGTTGATTGTGAGAAGTGTTTCTCAACAGCAGCGTACGTTGACAACAAAATTCGTTTAAACCTATCAGATCGCATGTCAGATGCTTTAATCTTTTTGTTGGAATGCAAATAATTTTCTTAAAACTTATGCATTTGCCTACGTATTAATAATTTTTATTTTTGTTAATTTCTTTGTTACATTTTGTCTTGCTGTTTTTATATTTTATTTTTAATGACATAATTGTGCTGTACATAATTGGAATACAAATGATTTTGTTAACAAAATATTTTTGTTATTAAGAGAAAATCACAATTTTTCCCCTGATTTTTCGGGTTTTTTGGATCCCGAATTGTCCCGAAATATTCCGAGATTTTTATAAATCGATCTCGTTTGGCATCCCTATTGTACATGTACATATGTAGATTAGTGTAAGTATGGCACAAGAGTTGTAAACCAGTATTCATTTTATTTGATAGCAAGTGAATTCGTCTTTTGTAAAGCAGTACTTAAAGAAGAGTAACAGTTTCAAGGATAATTTGATTGAGATATTTTTATCCACCATCCTTCCTAACTTACATCCAATATAGTATATAGTTATCAGGCTAACAATGTATCTGAATATTTAAATCTTTAAAAAGTATTTCAATTCAGTGCAGCAGGTTCACACACCAAACTTGTTTTATTCGACAAACACTGTGTTTTTGGCTTTACGCAGAAATTCTGCAATACTTAAACCATACCTGTTAAGTAATGATTAGTAATCGTAATGATTAGTAATTTAACTAATTTTTTTTTTTTTAATAAAACCAGCACTCAGGGGATGACCCTTACTCATGCAGTGTATTGTGCAGGTTTTTAGGAAAGATAGAAAGAGGGAAGATGTGAACGGTAAGGCAACGAGTTGCTGCTGGTGACTGTAAAATGGTCAGTACTATACCTTCACCATTAGACAGTCTACAGTAATTGTCCCCAAGAAGCCCGCAGTTTCTCACACCACTTATATTGTGTGTGTTAATTTTACCTACAGTTTAAAGTCGACTCCGAACGACAGATTTTTGAGGAACAAGAAGAGAAATAGAAGAAATCGCCGAAAAAATACTTTTTTGTTTTTTTTTTTATTTTGATGTCTGGCTGGGACTGGAACCTTGGCTTTACGTCTAATAAGCCAGCACACTACCTACTAGACACGGCGACTTTTTTGAATGGTGAAATAATGATTACAATTACGATTATTTTTGCTTAAAATAATTAATAATTGATTACGATTACAATATAATCAAAAAATAATCAGGATTACTGGCGATTAGTCTAATAATCAAAAAGAATCAAAAGTAATCCAAAACCGATCGAATCGTTTTCATTAACTACGAGTACTTTCATTCTTTTTGAATATTTTAAACTAATCAAAAAGGATTTTTTAAAACAATTTGATTACTTTCGGATTATTATTGCATATTTGATAATAATCAAAACGAATTTGAAAGTAGTTATTGAAAATGATTTGATTATTAAACTAATTGCCAGTAGTCGTCATTATTTTTGATTATATTGAAATCGTTATCAATTATTAATTCGAAAAATTGTTCAAACAATTATTTAATCACTAGCAGATTGTACCTGGGTTTGCGCGGGTTATAAAAATAACAATAAATAAAAATTCGGTTTCGAAACCGGCTTCTTAAAAAATGCAATTTTTCAAATTATTCGGAAACCGGTTTATCAAACAACCCAGTTTTTTAAATACTCTAAGTCCTAAATATGAATGCATGCAATTTGCCCGTTTTTCGCCCCTTTCGCCATTTTTGTTCCCTTTTGGACCAACTTTACAAACGGAACACCTCCAATAGCTATTTGGGAAACTTAACCAGGCTAAATCGTAAAAAACTACCTTTAAAACAAATAAAATACAGCATTTATGCATAAAGTACTAATTTTTGCCCTTTTCCTCCCTATGTCCAATTTTTTTCCCTTTGGTTCAAAATTTTTAAAAGATTTATAGCCTATAACCTGCACCGATAAAAGCTCGATCAATATCCCAAATTTCAAGAAAAGAGGTTCAAGCGTACAGGCGTTATTGGTTATGCTCTTAATTTTTCCCTTTTTGGCCCCTTTCCCGCTTTTTGGATCCCTTTTTCAACTTTAGAAACAGAACGGAAGTCTAATAGCTAAAGCGTAAAAAATACCTATTACAATTTTTTCTCCCTTTGTCCCATTTCTTCTCCCCTTTTGGTCAAAATTTTGAAAAATTTATAGCCTATAATCTGCTCCGACAAAAGCTCGATTTATATGCTTGGTCCAACTTTAGAAACGGAATACCTAAAGTAGCTATTTGGGAAACTTAACCAAGCTAAATCGTAAAAAATTACCTATTACCATTTTTTCCCCATTTCTTCTCCCCTTTTGGTCAAAATTTTGAAAAATTTATAGCCTATAATCTGCTCCGACAAAAGCTCGATTTATATGCTTGGTCCAACTTTAGAAACGGAATACCTAAAGTAGCTATTTGGGAAACTTAACCAAGCTAAATCGTAAAAAATTACCTATTACCATTTTTTCCCCATTTCTTCCCTTTTGCTCAAAATTTTGAAAAGATTTATAGCCTATAACCTGCACTGACAAAAGTTCGATATATGTCCCAAATTTCAAGAAAATCGGTCCAGGAGTGACCCCTTCACCCTTCTTGGACCCCTTTTGGTTCTACTTTAGAAACGGAATACCTCTAAAAGCTATTTGGGAAACTTAATCAAGCTAATCATAAAAAATTACCTATTACCATTTTTTCCCCATTTGTCCGAAACAAACAAAAAAACAGACTTACAAAAAGATTTTTTATATATATTAGGATTAGGATTACGATTGTTTTTAAAAAGTAATGTAATTGATTACTAATCGTAATCGAACATTTAACAGGTATGATTCAAACATTTTTAATCCGATTTTCAAATTTGCTACTAAGAGCGGATAAATCTGAAAAAATATGAAAAAAATTCCAATTTTCCTAGTTTATCAAGAAACTGTACACTATGGAAAATATTCTAACAATAGCCAGATTTAACTTTTTCCACTTATGGATAATATGATTTAAATTTGAGCATATTTAAAAATGTTTTGAAATTTTTTGTTCATTTCTATTTTAAGAATTCGGAATGAAACAATTTTAAAATAAAAATAACGGTAATTTAAAAATGTATATTTTTTTATGTACAGTTTCTTTTGACTCTGACTGTATGTATAGCATTTTAAGGGTTTATTTCTCCACTTTCCTACAGCATTTAAATTTTCAGAAATGTTTAAGCAATCCGGAAATTTGTGCGTAAAGTTTGTCCGATAGCCGGGTGTAATGAACTTTCTTTATTTTGTCGCATAGTGTTATTAAAACTAACAAGTAATTTTATTAACAAACAGTTAAAAATTTAAGCCGACATAGTTCAGCAGTTGAACATTAAGCCACAATTCAAATCCGAGGGTCAGTCATCTCCAACAAAATGATATATGAAGAGATATTTCTTCGGCGACTTTCTCTTAGCAGATTTCTGGTAAATAAAATTGCCGTGAAAAGTTTCTCAATAAAATCTGTCGTTCGGAGTCTACTATAAAATTGTAGGTCCCTCCGCTCTGGTATAAAATTAACACACACAACAAAATTGTTGTGGGAAACTATGTCAAAAATCCTAATGACTCAAGGGTTGTAATGACCAATTATGTTAGTATGTTAGTGTGTGTGTAATGCTGGTAAATGTTTAATATTGTTTCAATATGATGCATGCAAATGTAAAACGAATTATTCATAAACGAGTTATTGTAAATCATTGGTTGATAATTAAAAAGACTTAAAAATGATATTTGCTTTAGGAAAGCAAACTTAAACTTTGAAAAACTCTGTAGAATCGCTGTCCAATCCTTAATGACGAATGGGATTTTTCGGAAATATTCCAAATAAGCGGCTTTTTTATGTAAAAATAAATTCTTTAAATATTGACATGATTTAAGTTCATTGATTAAGTACCCATTGATTATCCATTCCGTTGAGGCGATATTAATATGGAATGAATAAATAATGAATTTATATAACGGTTAATTTCCTGGTTATTCACTGAATGAGCTTGTTTGCTTAAAACGGTTTATTTGTTTACGATCGATAATGAATTTAATCTCTCGTGTAACAAGAATCAAAGCTTCTGTCAACTGAAAATATATTCTGAAATACGAAAATTTATTTCCGTAATTGATTTTTATGATGTGATTTTTATCGCCCATAACCCAGTTGATATTCAAAAACCAACATTTCATTTCATTTGGTTTTCTTTTTGTGACTTCTTTCCTTTTTTTTCTGTTCTGCAATTTGATGGGAATAAAAGAAATTAATTTTTATTATAATTTGAACACCCTTTTAAGCAGAACTCATAAATTTTTAAAAGCAATTGACTCCAAGTTTTTAATTGAGTTTTATTTTAAGATTTTTTATCCCTTTTTTTTAGTGACATAATTTTGCGGTGAATAATATTTATGTCTCTTGTTTTAATTTGGTATATGGGTGGATTTACGCCTCTAAAGTGTGCGTACACAATACAATATGAATTATCTGGCTTATATACGTGGAGTAAAAAACAAGTGATTTATAAAACAAAAATAAATTCTTAATTATAAGCAACTGTACTTACAGCCAAGAAAAAATTATGGTACATGTGTTTTTTCGAAAAATCGCTTCGATTTTTATATTTATTTTATATTATATTTAGTAAAGAGAAACAAAAAATTAAAGTAAAAAATTTTCAGAGTTTGTTTATTTTTATTTAATATTTTTTATAGTTAATTCAAATTCTTAAAGGATATATTTATATGGTACAAAATAAGACTTACATTTTAATAATGCGTGTGTTCTCCTCGATTTTTAATTACTATATTTATCCGAAGTGCCATAAATTTTATTAATTTTTGTAATTTTTCTTGGGGAATTTCGCTCCATATTTTTATTAAAGCTTCTTTCAGCTCTTTTTAGGAGTTATAAGTCATTCCACCTTTGTACACTTCGGCACTTAAAATTCCCCACAGGTTTTCGACAGGATTTATACCGGGACTAAGAGCTGGCCAATCCAAAACAACTATATTTTTTTCTTCAAAAAATGCTTTGGTCCTTTTGGCTGACCAATTTTACTGAAAAGTAAAATTATTTCCATAATTTTCTCCAGCAAATTCAACAAAAACATTGTCCACTAATTCCATATAGTTCTCTGCATTCATTTTATGTGAAATAAAACAGATTGAAGAACGTGCTTTATATCCAAAAGCAACCCATTTCATTAAAGATCCTCCCTGAAAATGACGTGCTATTCTGGTGCGCGTATCACCTTCTGTTTCTCTCCAATAATATTTGTATCCATCAAGGTTGTTTTTTTTTTCATCACTGAATATAACACTACGCCCCTCCTCTTTCCAAAAATTGTATTTTTTTAGCGAAAGCCAATTTGGCTTTCAATCATGGTCTAGGTATTTTTTTTTTGTTTTTCCACATCTAAACCTTCATTTAAAATTTGATTAATCCGTTTCTTGGTTGCGTTTAGTCCCAGCTCCGACTTTATTTGGGTACAACTTAAATTATTTGTGATATCTTAGCGCTTTATCGATCGTTTATCGCGGTCAGTCAGTATTGGCTTTCTACCCGATCGTTTGTTAGTGCCGTATGATTTTGGATCCCCAACTAATTTTGTATGATCGTCTTTGATCTCTCAACTCTGTTTGCCATACACCATATTGAATGCCCATTTTCACTCAAGAATTCAATCTGGTTACGGTCTAGTAACGATAGTTGGGATCCACGGAGCATTTCTATTTCAATATGGAAACTTCAAATACAAATACGAAAAATAAACGTATTCATTATATTTATTTTAAAACAAAAACACAAAAACAGAAAAGCTAAGACCACAGCACAGAAATTTAATAAGCAAAATGAATAAATGAATAACCATAGCAAATAAGGAGGTATGTCGTTGCCACGGCGTTTTTAAAGCACTTGTTTAATTGAGCAGAGTTATCGACATTGCACAGCACTACCATATTTTCGAAAAACTTATCTTTATCTGTTGGTTGTAATAACGAAAACAAGTTAAAGGTGACTTTAAAGTTCACTTTAATTATATTTACCTTTAACTAAATCCAACTTTAACGGAAAGTTTAAAATATAAAAGCCCTTAGTTAGGATTATAACTTAACTTTTAACGCCACCTATGTTGTGCGTTTTAATATTTTTCATAAGTTTCAACTACGAATGACCGATTTTTTGAGAAGCATTTCATGGCAAACGTATTTACCGTAAGAGTTTTTTCCAGAAACCTGCTGAGAGAAAAAAACCGAAAAAAGTTTCTAATCTGGGGTTTGTGACATTTTTGTCACAAGACTACTAAGAGTAAATCGTTTTGTTCTGAGTCTGAGTTGGAGTTCGAACCACATAATAACCCAACTACTTACTAGAATAGGGTAAAGTTCCAGTAGTACATGGACTGGTAAAAGAGAGGCTACTACCTGTATAGAAGTGGGTATATTCGACCTCAAAATAAAATATTCGTGTAGCTGCCAAGCGGCAAAAGGAAAGAAAAAAGAAACAGACTGTGGTAGCAAAAAATGTTCAAACCGGAATTGTGGAATAAAACAACAGGCGCTCAGGTTAGGAATTGCTTCAAGTCCCATATTCAGGTTTTGTGATGAATAAACGCATCATACGAAGAATACAGCTTAGTTACTTATTTAATCGGCCATTAACAACCCGATCAATGGATTTCGACCTGTCGCAACAAATCTTTCCAGGCGCGTCTGCTTCTAGGGCGCCTACGCCAGTTGGTTACACAAATCGATGACAGGGCTTCCTCGAATTGGTTCCTTCAACGCATACAAGGCCGTTCTCTTCTCCAATTTCCGCGTCAAATACTCGTCACGTTGGAGCATCCTCCTCCATTCTAACGACATGGGAAGATATTAATACGCTACACAACGTCTAAGGCGTTTAGGAGTTCATACAGCATATTGTTGGATCGGATGGGAAACAATCGCCAACTTGCATTGCGCCGAAAACCTTACGCAAGACTTTTCTCTCGAATACTCTCAAGGCTGCGCCATAAAGAAGCATGAATAGGATGAGCGCCTTGTGGAGTATTAGTTTTGTCATACGAAAGAAATTTCTGCTACTCAATTGCCAATTACGACCATAGTAGCACCTGTTGACATGAGTACTCCTGCACTTGATCTCCAGACAGACATCATTTTTGATAGTAACGGCGGAGTCAAGATAAATGAATTCCTTGTTTATATAAAAAGTATAGCTAGGAATTAATATGCCACACGTTTCTACTACATACAATACATCCATGCAATTAAATAAATAAATAAATAGGCTTTGGACCAGAGATCAGCAATAAGTATTCAAAACGATGAATAGATTCGGGTCATACTTATAATTTCAGATACTCATACGCATTCATATTTATTGATATCTTACTCATACTACTCATATTCAAAGTTTGAAATACTCATCGTACTCATACTTATCAATACGCGCGATTTTGTTGATTTCGACTTTACTTGACTCAGAATATACACGAAGCACAAAACAAGTATGATTCGATTACGAACAACTACAATACTCGCTAGAAGATTGTGTGTTTGCTTTGCTTGCTATTTTTGTCTTCTGTTTTTTTTTTTTGTTGTAAATGCAACAACAACTAAGGCTGTAAAATTTTGATGAAAGATTCGAATCACTCAAGTCAATTATAAGTATAATTCTAAATTTACGAATCTGAATTAATATACGTTTGAATCAAACATATTTTGAATCGTATGAGTTTGATGCCAAGTTGTACTCATACTCATCGCAACTTGTACTTATAAATCAATGTTGCACTGAGTACGAATGAATTAGAGTAGTTGAATTTCAATTCTGGTGAAAGTGGAAATGGTGTTGTTAAAATAATAAACAAAAGCTCCAAAAACAACACAATGATCATGCATAAATTGATAAACAAAAGCTCCAAAAACAAAACAGCGCACACTGTTCACGTGATCAATGAATGAGTAGAAAAACATTCTAACAAAAATAAAGCGCTTGTTTACAAGATCGATGAATAAACAAGAATAAATGTTAAAAAGACGTAAATAACCAACAACAACATGAAGGGAACAAAGAAGTAAGCAAGAAACAACAATGTGCAGTATAAAATAGCGGATAGACAAATAAACCAACAACAACTAATCTACCTGCTCGAATGTAAACAAGAAACAACAAAAATGAAGATAAGTTGTTAACATTTTTAGAATGTTCCCGAAGGACGTCATCATCCTTCGAGAGCATTCATCACACTGATGATCCAGTGATATAAAAGGCAAGCTAAAGCGAGCAAGAAATGATTCAGAGTTCAGAGTTTGAGTTGAATCAGTCGTGTGTGCAGACGGCACGTTGTATTCGGAGTTTGAATCAAGCTAGTCGTGTATAACGACGTTACGTTGGTTGAAGTGATAAATCAATTGGTTGAGTGCAGACAAGTTGCGTCTGAAGGAAGCAGTTGTTAGTGTTGTGCTTACAAAAAGGTTGTGAGCAAAGGGTAACTAACAAGTGTTGTTGCTTACAAAAAGGTTGTAAGCGGAGAATTATCACGAACAAACACATATTGTAAAAATTATCGTTGTATACGTGGAATAAATTGGAACAGTGGCACAAAAGTTGTGCAGATAATAAAGAATTTATTAAAATCAAACAAATATTTACTTTTATTTTATTTGCAATCCTCGAACTCATATTTTTAACGTTTTTAAAAGGTAAAAACGTAACAATACTTATGAGTAGCGAAAAAACATTTCATTGCCGACCTCTGCTTTGGGCATAAGCCCAAAAGCCCGTCAAGACGTCACTATTGGGGACGATATCCCATATGAGGGTAGCATTTCTTTAATGCAATCCACTGTAATAAATTTATTTCAAACATCCAGTTAAAGTTAAAGTGTCTATTTGGAATTGACTTTTTTAAACGATTTGTTTCCTTTTAATTTTGCTGTTGCCTAGAGTTACTCAGATAGTGAATCATTATGATTTTGATGTGGAATTACGTATACAATCAAACGATTTCACTCGAATGTGAATTTCTGAAGATCAATCATATTTAAATATTTCCTTAAGACTTTCACTTTATAATTGTTTTGTTCAATAGCAAATAATTAAAGAACAAGAAAAAGAAAATTGTATTGAACATGACCTGGTTTTTATGTGAGAATATTAATTTGAGTTTAATAAAAAGGAAAAAAAAACATCACAGTTGAGTAGATTATATTGTCTAGCTGGTATCTTTTATCACACATTTAACTCTTTTTTTTTCTGGGAAACAAATTTTTCTCTTCTATTGACTAATAATAACGATTTTCATCCAAAGCTTGTAATTTAAGTGTTGACATCTTAATGGAACGGAAATTGATAAAAAAAAACGAAGACAAAATGTTGAATGTTTCACGTTCATACGATTAGTTCGTCGGTTGGTTGGTTCGTTGATTGGCTTTCGAAGATGCAAAAATCGTTTCAACAATAAATAACGACAATAAATTCAATTGAAACGTACCAAAATGAGACAATTTTGGTACGATGATACAAACAAGATGTTTTTAATACTTTACTCTTGTAGATGAACGTATGAAAAACGTCTTAAATGCAATTTTTTTTCGTCTCTTTAATAGAATGCCAGTTCAACTGTTCTACTGTAAATGGAAAACAAAATAAATTTTTTTGGTTTTTTTTTTTTATAATTGCAGATGTGACCTTTTTCATTTAAACTGGATACCGCTAAACTGTAATTTGCAATAAAACTATGCCAGTCAACATGTCTTTTTGTGCGGAGGATTGTCGCACACTCTAATACAATACAATACGAGTACTAAAGACATTCATCGATTTCTTAAACTGTAAAATTTACGTTTTCATTAAGCCTTCTTGAAGACATTCATTCCGTTTTGAAGCTGACGATCATTATGTTTCGCAAAGTATCCACAACTTAATTGTGTTTATAAATAATGGACATTGTAAAGAGACTTTCACAAAGACGTATAGTGGGATCAAGTATAGGGATTCCAAATGTTTTACATGAATTTTACAACAAAGAAAAATTTATAAAATGTTGTTTCCTATTTTTTTTTTTTAATTATTTGTATGTATGTATGAAATTAGAAATTCAATCAAAATGGTAAAGAAAAAGGCGTAAAAAATAATATTTCGCTGTTAAGTAAAGATTTTTATTAAATTAAAATTGATTGAAGCTATGGAGTTAATTTCCTACAAAGCATCCTAGATCCATACATACGTATATAAAAATACATTGATTTTTATAGAATACTAGCTGACCCGGCGAACTTCGTCCCGCCCAAACTTTAATTTTTTTTATTGCTCAAAACAGGCCACATTTTATATTTATTGTAATGCGCTGCGTAAAGGCCTGATGAATTTGTAGTAATTGCTATAAAATAAAAACTAGCAAATCGAATTAGCCGACTTATAATTATCTCTTAAAGGAAAAGAATTGTCACGCCCATTATAGGTGAGTTTGTCGATCACTATGTCACGAAATATTTAATTTTAAATATTTGCCACGCCTATTTTTTACTGTAAACCATCTGAACCTGATAAGCTTTCGAACAAAACAAGAATGGTTGAAATCGGTACAGTAGTTTAAGATTTATATGTTTCACTTGAAGTGAACCCTCTCACTCTCACGCCCATTTTTGGTGGGATTGTCAACATCGACTCTACGAACTTATCCACCAAATTTCATCTATGATCAATATGTATCTAAAAATTCAATTTGAACGATTTGCCATGCCCTTTTAACGTTTACGGATATCAAAAATATATGTAGTCCGCTCCACAGAACTACCCGATATACACTTATGAAAATCGGTCGATCCATTTCGGAGGAGTTTAAGCACTAACACCGTAACACGAGAACTTTACATATTAGATAAACTATAAAGATATTCTTGCAACGAATACAGCAGAATATAAACGCTCTTTATTAAAAAAAAATAAGTAAAATCATGTGATGCGGGTTTCCGAAAGTCTTTTATTTACGGCACTATGAACCAAGAGGCAGAGCGAATATAGGTTAGTTTACATATATAAAAGCTCCAATTAAATACTAATTAAAGACGGGCTTTCATGCCGATATGTCGATATATTTTCAATTAAAGGAAATAAACTTTTTAGAATATTAAGACCGTGTTTTGTGAGGGCAAAACGTTTTCTCAAATGCATATGCAAGTTTAAATAACAGACAATAGGGTGCATTTCACACCTCGCGGAGATATTTAGATGGCTTAGGTATCAGGGTACAATATGTTGGTTCTTTTATTAAGAGCTTTCGATTTTTCAATTAAAATAATACAAAGTATGAGTGGGAGATCTATTTATGCCATTGTGTATGGAATAAAATATCGATTAAATGTTTGTCATTGGTTCTCTGTGTAAAGGGCATTCCCAATGTCTAATTTTCCATGACTCTGATTTTGACCGATAAGTTATGTTGGCTTTGAAGATCACTGTGGTTTATGGTTTATTTGCATATGCGTGTGAATTAAGAAAACCCCACAATAAAACTTTGACGTGGTCAAATTGTACGAACTTGATGCCCAGTTTACATCTCCTCCACGTACAGCGCTCGCCTTTGACAGTGTTGAAATGTGAACCAATGGCACTGCAAGTCTAAAATTCCCAACAAACAGTAACTTTTTCAGAAAGCATTGGACGCTCTTGCATCGCGTATAAATTGGTATCGTCCCAAATTCAACAAGTTTGTTTTCCGATGGAAATGAAGGATCAACACATCAGAGCGCATTTGTGAATACATTTACCTTTAGTTTCTAGGTCTGTTGAATTTTGTACGGATGCAGGAATAAGTTACGACGTAAAATTCCGGTGGAATTGTCCTCTTGGTAGACCGAGGCGAGGGAATAGAATATACCTTTTGATTTGGTAACTGTATTATTTGCACTTGCTGTTGAATGCAATATCCGGTCATGGTGATTTGGCAAAGCAGACTGAGCAATACATAAACAAATAATTCGACAGATGTAACTTCAACGTGATGGCTACTAACAATTGTCATATTTTGGAATACCTACCATCTACTTCAAGGGAGAATATCCCATTTTATTCTCTCCAGGGATCTGGGATCAAAATTCTGAAAACCTCCCTCAACTGGCTGTCGAATTGTTTCAACAGTTATTTCAAGAACGAAAATATTTTTAAAAGACCGACAATATCTTCTAAAACCGTCCATAAAGATTGTAGAATTATTTAAAAACTTTCTGTTCTTCTAGAGGTTAAAGTTTTTTGTATGTCAACACTTTTTAAACATTTGATATTTTTGGCAATCAATTTTTATGCCTTAAACACAATAAACGCAATGCTGCAAACACTCTAATTTCTCATAAATAGAGCACATGAATGGAAGTGATTATTTTAAAGGCAACGCGACAACATATAAATTCCAAATTCACTTTTGCATAGTAAATCCTGTTACCACAGAGCTTCTGTTGCGGCATATTTCATTCACTTTTGCAAATATTGTGTGACCTTTTCGATTTTGCAATACCCAAGATGCTAATGAATTATAAATGTATTGTTACAAAAATATTAACCGTGTACCATCGTTTAACATTCAAACGTTAACATTAAACATTAAAAAACAACACAAACAATTACAAAGAAACCAACAACATCAGTATGAGGGAGGAAAAAGAGGGAGATACAGGTAAGCAAACGCAACAACAAGCAATGTGAACAAAATACACAAGCAACAATGAAATCGCGATGGACCTCTCGAGAAGGCGAACATTCTACTTCAAAAATGTTCCTTAGACTACTTACGTGGGCATATAAAAAACCAAGACAAAGCAGGCAACCAGAAGTAGTAAGAATTCAGCCAGTATTGTGTGAAGACGCGTTGCGTATGAAGAGAACAGTCGTGGTTTGAAAATCGCCGACATTGTAAGCGAAGGAGAACAGCGAACAAGCAATTATTGCTGCATTCGTTAAGTTGCAAAAGCAGTGCGAAGAATAAAAAGTTTAATTAGAACTAAACGCATATTTGTTTTGATAAAAGAAAGCCGAATTGATTTATGTAGAGGCTGAATTGACAATCTGATCTTGATCTTTTATTCATATTGCCATAGTCTGGATTTTGATGGTATTTTTTAACATTAATTTTCATTCAAGTGAATAAGAATAAATAAAGGAAGAATGAATATAAAAAAACACTTTATTATCTTGTGTTGCAAAGCGGTTACATAGATTACCGTTTTTATTTTTATGGGCACTAAATTATCCGTTTGACCACTGTCGTGTTTAGCAGATTTATGACAAAACAATCCACAGGAAAAGAACGACAGAATATCAAGTTAAAGAAAAACTTTTACTCTGTGTCGTGTGCGATAAAGTAACGTGAAACACAATTTAATCATGTGACGTCAGTATGCCGAATTTGTCGTTTCTAATAGATTTTCTAATTCATCTTCATTTACGGTTTTGTTTTCATATGTTTTTTTTTTGTTTTGGTATTATTTTGATTTTATTTTCAATTCTAAACTTAATTTATTTGGAACTTCCTTATTGTAAAGGTCACTGTTTAATATTTTTAAAAAGCGTGATTCCTCATCTAAAATTGCTAGCATCCAGTGAATTTTACTCGAATCAACAGTTGCAGTATGTTGCAATGAATACCTAAGCAAACGTACATACCCACAGCATGCATTTGAACATAAACCGATAAATACACAGAGAAGTTGTTGGTGGCAGACAGACACCATAGATTAAGTGAAGTTTATATATCATGTGGGCAATGCCGCTGCTATTTCAATAAATAATTCCATGATTTTTATTTCTATCAAATGTTTTCCGTTAGATTTGGCTTTTAATCATGGCATGTAAATTCATTGAATTTCTCTTGAAACTAGGAAGGATATAAAGAGATCGAGAGATATTACCACGCTGTGTAGCATAGGACATACCAAACGCGTTCAATTCTAGTTTAAATACCTTAAATGATGTAACAAATTTTCATCACTTTTGACGAATTTCAAAATTAAGAAAGTACCATTACATCCCTGCAAGGAAATAGGTCAACATTAACAATAATCACCATAATCTCAGGCAAGGTAGCTATGCCTTCATCAACGGCACTTGGTAAAATTTTGTTAATGAAACTGAAAGAGAGCCAATGTAATGAGACAACAATATACTTGAAATGTACAGAAGACAAAAGTAAAATTTTGTATTCTTCATTTCCAAGTTGATGGTAGCGCTATATCACTGTCCTTCCCCACAAAGCACAAATACAGTATTCCCTCGACTTACGT
The DNA here is from genome assembly GCA_014635995.1 of Sarcophaga peregrina. Lineage (NCBI taxonomy): Eukaryota > Metazoa > Arthropoda > Insecta > Diptera > Sarcophagidae > Sarcophaga > Sarcophaga peregrina. The sequence goes on along the minus strand of CM025793.1, from coordinate 57,169,828 downwards.
TGTCTCGATTTACATTGTTTCGATTAACGTCGTCAAAAATTTTGTTCGCTTCAACTTCGATTTACGTCGCCTCTGTGGTTTATAAACAAAATAGTAGGTAGTGTGTTGGCTTATTAGACGCAAAGCCAGGGTTCGAGTCCCAGGCCAGACATCAAAATAAAATACAAAAAAATATTTCTTCGGCTATTTCTTCGCAGCAGATTTCTGGCAAAACCTCTGAGAATAAATAAAATGTCATGAAAATTTCATCTGATAGTATGTGTTCTTTGAAATTCGATTTACGTCGCCTTTTTCCGGAACATTCTACGACGTAAATCGAGGGAATACTGTATTACAATGTAATTCGCTTTCTAATATGAACCTTCTCGCTTTGACAGTCAAAATAATTTTTATTTTTTCTTTCTGTTTCGCTAAATGGACTCTGGAGCAGTCGGCAATTGACTCTTATTTGATAGTTGACAACGGGCAATGGCGTTGAAGCTAAACATGTCATATTACATGCATACAAACATAATTGGTCATTACGACACTTCAGTTAGGATTACGACCTAGCTTCTCACACCTCTTATGTTGTGTGTGTTAATTTTATTCAAGAGTGGTGGGACCTACAGTTTAAAGTCGACTTCGAACGACAGATATTTAAGAAACTTTTATTTGTCAGAATTATTTATTCTTAGAATTTTTGACAAAAATCTGCTGAGAGGAAATTGATGCCTTACCTGGGATACGAACCAAAGGTCAGCAACGAGTATTCAAAATGATAAGTAGATTCAAATCATACTTATAATTTCAGATACTTATTCTGGTATCATACTCATGCTACACATACGCAAAGTTGGAACTACTCGTCGTATTCATGCTTAACAATAAGTATGATGTTATTGGCTTCGATTGTTCGCTAGTTAACACACGTTTACACGAAGCACAAAGTAAGTAGTGTTCGCGTACGAACGCTAATATGCTCACAAGAAGATTGTGTGTATGCTTTACTTGTTGCCTTTGTCTTTCGTTTTTTCTTTGTTTGTATATGCAACAACAACAAAGGCTGTAAATTTTGATGACTGATTCGAGTAACTCGAATTGCTTATAAGTATTTTTCTAAATTTATGAATCAGAATCAGTAGGCGTATGAATCACGTGAGTGGTGTGAGAAGCTGGGGCGTAATCCTAACTGAAGTATAGTAACTGTGAAGTGAATAAGAAGCGTTGATTTTATAAGAGACACTCGATTCTATTTCCATCAAAATTATTTCCTTCAGTGCAATTTGTGACTTCTGTTGTGCGCAGTCAATAGTTGGAGTTGTTGTAAACACATCTCAATAAAGTAGTTGGTGGTGGCTGGATTAGTTGAATGGATGAATGGCTTGAATGGTAGGTAGTAGCATGATTATTAAACAGTAGTTTATGGCAAAATGCTTTATGACCAAAGTTGCCTAATTGGATTTTAACGAGTTATTGCTTTTTATTTAAACGTCTTAAAAATGGTCAGACAAATAAAAGGAGCTACAGTAACAACAGCAACAACAGTAACAACAGCAACAACCAACATCAACATCAATTGAAAGGAATGGGGCTCAATGCATGTTTAGTCTTATTTGTTTTTGTATTTGTGTTGGTATGTAATACGGATACGTATTCGTATTCTATTGAAAAAGATTGGCAAGCTTCAGCGTTTATTTTTATTTTCATTGAACGTTTATTAATGCCTGCTACAGAGAATGGGGGTCTAAGGTTCCACCATAAAGTGTTTTGTTGTAATTTTAAGAGATGAACAATTAATTTTTTCAAATACTTTAATTCGTTTTCAACATTGTTGTTACAACATTTAGGCAATTAAACATTAAACAATGAAATACAAAATTCATTAAAGTGTGCGCAACAAGAAATCTGCGCATGTGTGTGGGGGTGTGTTAAAACTAACGGCTTTAGAGACGTTAAATAGTGGAGATTCGGTATTCATTTTGTGGCCATATGGGGTGTATTTATATGTATAGGTTCGACAGTAAATGAACTTAAGTTTTATTTTTCTATAAGTTCCAGTCAAATTACAAGTTTTTACTATGATTATTATGCTTCAACAATACAATGAATATCTATTGTATTTGAAAAACCATTGATATTTGTAGTATGACAGTCCTGTGTTGAACTATTCAATACCGCAGTACTCCTGTGACGCTTTCAGTACTTTTTTATTATTACATATTTTTTATATTGCGATTTTAAGAAATATTAATTCATACAAAAAAACATTTTAAATATAAAGAAAAAAATCTGAAAAAATTCAAATAATGAACATTTAAACACAAATTTAATCACTCAAAACCTTTAACGCACGCTTTTTTATTGAACTCATGCAAAAAATTTCTCCCTAAAACCTTTGACAGGCTGGTTTTTACTATCAAAGAATATGGATATAAAGAATGCCCATTATGTAGAAGTAAAATTTCTTATGGCGGGTTGTAATAATACCACCCGCTCTCAAACATTTTTTTAACATTACGACCCGCTCTCACCAAAATCTTTTTCAAATTACGACCCGCTCTCACTAAAATCTTTTTAACATTACAACCCACTTTCACAATTGTGCAGAGAGAACACACACGCATTCTTGTGGTTTTTGATTTAGTTGTCGATCAGACTGCGACAAGAAGACGTGTACAGCGGATGTTTTATTATTTTATTTCAGAATGAATATTTTATGGTAAAAATGTTCTATGTCATTAGATGGGCGTATTTAATTTTTTTTTGTCGCATAGAGTGTTTTTTAAGCTTTGGACTTCTCGTTTTTTTTTTTTAATGGTAAATTGGTTTTTTATTTATCTATTGCACATGGTCTAATTTTTATTGATCTAAAATTCTTAAGCCAAAGATATATAACTTGTGGTATTTTCTTTTCTACCAAAAAATGTGCGTTTTATTAAGGCAAATGCAATTTTGCGTTTGTTTCTTAAAAATGTTTCGCCCTCTAAAAAGGTGTACCTTTTACTAAACCCAACTTTAACGGCAAGTTGTAAAAATGGCCCTTAGTTTTTACACAGGCAAAGTTTATTTTGATAACTTCGTATTTTGTTAGCTTCGTATAATAATGTATGTGCTAAAATCTAAGAGTGATGAAATTTTCCTCGATTTTTTCTTCAAACAACATGGAACATGGAAAAGGCGTGTTATTATGAGCAAATATTTTCATAACAATTTAATAAAGGAATATTCGCGATTGTACCATTTTTGTAATCGTATAATTTAAGATTTTTAGTCTGGCAACTTTATAGAGGCGAATTTAAACAGTTTGAAATAATTTATTTAGCAAACCTTATCATATTATACTGTATAACAGTTAATTCTCTCTCAACTAATGTCTCTAGCTCTCTCTCTCGTTTTCGCTCTCTCTCTCTCTCTCTCTCTCTTTCGTCCACGCTCTCTAAGTTTGTGAGTAGTCTTTCCCTATAGCCAATAGTTTAGAAACCGGCTTTTCGGTTTATTTACGAAAATAAAAACAAAACGCACATACATGTAATCTTGTTCACGCAAGCCACGGACTTACACATTCACACTCATTAAACAACCCTTGTACATACATGCGAGTACATCCATACAAGCATGTACTTTAAACTTTTAATGGATGCATGGCAGTCAGTCAGTCAATGCTGATGTTTGAGGTAAAAATGTAAGTTCTGGCCACGAAAACCTTTATGTTGCATGAAGTCTCTGTTGCGGGCTGTTTAGATAATGTCATGTTTTGTATTTTTGTCTCATCGTTGCTTCGGTTTGTTGCATAATTGTTAAAAAAAAAATAATTTTCAAGAACAATATTCTTTTTAGGAAAACCAAATAAAGAAAAAATTGTAATAAACTTACAGAAAAATTAAATAAACAGACAACTGAACCGATGGCGACAGCTTTAGTTAAATTAACTACAAATATGTACTTTGCAACACCGTTTTATGTTGACGAAAAATTAAAAAAAAACAAAACAAATATGTTGTAAACGAGGTCTTAAATATGACAAGATTAGTACAAATCATATCAAGTTTAATGCAAGTTGAAAAAAATGAAAGCAAGCGAGTAAACAAAAATTAGCAGAGCCCTGCGATTATAAGCGGTGACGAAAGATTCATGAGCAAAGTAATAGCAAGAGTAGCATGAAGTAACATTTGCTTAAGAAATGTCAGTAAATGAACTTTAATTTGGCATCCACCATACATTTACAAAAACAAACCAGGGTTATTTAATAAGGCCATGTTATGTATGTACGTATGTATGTATAGACAACATTATGCCTTAAATTATTGTCAGTTCAAAGACCTTTAAAGAATTAATAGAGAATACACTCGAAGATAATCGCCGGTGAAAATCAGACGAAAGCCCAGTTCAGTACAAAGTAAAAGTGTTTGTAAATGAAATTTAATTTGATTGTTCAGTTTTTTTGAAGTGCTTCATTTACTTAATGCAGGCAATAAATTGTAATTAATTGTTTGCCTTTGTTAGTTTAGTTATCATCGAGGTGGTCATACCTTAGCGAGATGGTTATTGTATGTGGAATGCTATGCCTGTTGCCACAAACTCTCAAACAGTTAATTTTCCTCTAACTTTTATTACTGCGAGTTTTATAAATGCAAATTATTCACCATAAATAGGAATAGTTGATAATAAGGTCATAATAGATTAGGACTCCATACTGCAGATAAAATATGTCCTTCCGGGATTATTATAAATCGAGAGCGTAAAACTGTTACAAAATGTGCAATGATTTTCCTTAATATGTACTTTTTGCACGCGTTTCGACTCTTACTACCGCTATTCTTCTTTCCAATGATGGTAATATGGTCCTCGCCAAAGTATCCGAAGAAACTTGCAATGACAACAGTTCTCAAACACTAGCTTCTTCTCCACATATATTGTATGTTTTGTATATAAAAATAAGAGGGAAGTTTTCCAAATGGATTGAAAATTCAGCTGATTTCACTTAACGCTCCTACAACGCGGGTTCCTATAACGCGTTTTCGCTACAACGCGGTTCCCAAAATGGGGACATTTTCTTACAACGCTACTCTTACAACGCGATTTTTACGAAAATTTTCATGTATGAAATTTTTTTCAAATATTTATTTTATTAATTTGGAAAAGGTTTCTTTGCCCAAATAAAATTCTTTGCATTTTGTTCATATTTTGATACCTTTTTTTGTAGCATTAAAATCGGTAATTGTGTAGTCTCTTGTCCAACATCTTAAGGGTTATCCAAATAATGGTCTACAGCGACAAAATAAAAAAGGGGTTTCCTCGCGATTCTAACATCATACAACGATTTATGCTACTTTCATTTAATGTAGAATAGAAAGTTATCGTTCTATTTGGGCTTTAATTTATTAAATCTTTCGACTTGTATATTTTACGTAGATTTGAAATTTTATTTTGTTTAAATAAATGAAGTGTTATTAAATTATATAATATGTCAACAAATAAATACACAAAAATATATTAAGCCCATATTTTGACTGTACAAATTCCAATATTTATTGAAATTCTTTTTACTTTGGAACCAAACTCTGATTTTTGTATGGATTTCATATATCCTACAACACGATTTCTTACAACGCTGCATTTTTGGGAACCTATTCCCCGCGTTGTAGGAGGGTTAGGTGTACTCATTATTGTAATGCTTAAGCTATTCAAGTGGCCTAATAGGAAGCAGTTTTAATATGTCTAAGCTCTAGAATATATTTGAAGTGCATGAGCAGTCTGGTACTTGTTTCTGTAAATTTTTATTTCACTTAATTCTTAGGCAACGTTTTGTTTCAACTGCTGACGGATTAGCAGGGAAAGTTGACTACTTTAAAGTACTTTTTCTAACAGCAGTGATCAGTGTCTCAGTGAATTCGTTTGAGTGCCTATCGCTGCATACGTTTCTCCAGTATTTGAATATTTGATGAATATTTAGGATCTGTTTTAAGGTCTTATACTTGTTTTAAAAATCTTGAACACTTTGGGGTATTTATTGCTTTAAATCTCCCTCAATGAGAACGAGATGTGGTGATGTGTGAGCATTGAGTGATTGGAAAAAAAGAGAAAGAGAAATTAGATTATTTCACTACTGGAGAAATTAGAATTCTGAGAGAATTCTTACCTTTTTTTCTTTGGGTAAAACTTTCTTTCCAGGATGGTTATTTAGGATATTAGCCTTTTCAACAGCAGAGGTCTGAGGTAAGTATAAATTCACTTTATTTTTAATTATGTTCTCGATGTAAATTCAATTCAAAATTTAAATAAATTTAATTTAATTGATTTTAAAAACACAGTATAAATTCAAGTTAAAGTTTAGGTAAGTATATTTAAGCACAATCAGTTTTTTTTAATTTTATTATATTTAATATTTAATTTATATAACATTTGAGGTAAGTATTAGGCAAGAATAATAATCTAAAGATTACGCCATCACGCACACAGTATTAAAACTTTCTGCGCATGTTGAATCAATGACGTCACGAAAATTGTTTTCATTGTTTTCCTATTGGCTAATGATAATTTAAGTTATATTGCAGGGCTGCCAACGACTTTCACGTAGTGCATACACTTTTCATAAGAAATGTCAAATTCATATATGAAAAAGACTATGTCATCTAATGGGGAATCATGCGCAAGGCGTAATCTTTAGTTTATCATTCTTGAGTATTAGGTAACTTGGATAATAAGTTCACTTTTGTTTTTTCCATTTAATATATGATAAGTACTAATTTATAAATTTTTTTACTTTATTTGTTTTATTACTATTCTTTTTTTTTTTAATTTAATTTTATGAGAGGTTTGCACAGTTAAAAAAGAAAATGAGAAATATGTTGTGGAAGATCGTATTGCAAGATTTGAAGGGTCTTATTATCTATAAAACTTCTGATTCTCTAAAGCAACGGAATACTTGGAGACATTCCTTTTGGAAATTATGGAAATTCTATGCAAATATTTGGAGGCATTGCTGTTAGAAATTATGTTTACGTGTAATTAACACGCTTATGTTATTTAACATACAAATTATTTTTTTTCATTTTTCAATAATTCATGTGTTCAATCTGAGTTTAAACAGACCTATTGGTCCAATTATGTGTGGAATAACAACAGCAACAGCTGCTCTGGATGGAGCGGATGTGAAATGCCAAACTTTCCATGAATCTGCAGCATAAATCAGGCTGGCATGTGCTCCGCTAGATTTGAGAGAGGACTTGACGATGAAAAATGTGTTTCACAGTCAATTCAATGTCTACCCATTCGTGTTGGCTGGCTTTAACTAATTTGGAAGGTGTAAATCCAATAACATGGACTTTTTCAATTGTCGAAGTTAGGAAGCCCTTGCTGGAAAACTCTATATTGCATACATGATTGGTCATTCCAACACTTCGGTCAGGATTATGGATCTAGTTGCTAACACCATTTATGTTGTGTGTATTAATTTGATACATGACTGACGGATTCGGATTCACACTGTAAAGACGACTCCGAACGACAGATTTTTTGAGAAACATGTCATTTATTTGCTGTCCGAAGGTTTTTAAGCCTAGCTTCATCGAATCTCTTCTGTGAAATCCGTCCCTTTTTCTTTTTGTATGATAACTAAGTGATGTGAGCAAATCTATGGTAAATTTGCGATGCTATGGTAAATTTGATATTTTGATGTGTTTTGTGTGTACCGAGGTTTTTCACTCATTACAATGATGTTCATCATGCCTGTTTTTACCAGTCAATTTCCATTAGAAGTTCTAGTTCGAGTATTTCTATGTTGCTTTCGATCCAATATAAGGATTGCAGCCTTGATGGAAATCGGCCGGTAAAAGGACTCCTCTTACTTTGTGACATTACAACTGGCCACTATGCGTGCACAAGTGGACTTTGGTATGAAAGCTACCACTTTAACCTACCTACCTACATAGTTTCTAATCTCTGTGGTAATAACGTTTGATTAGTTTGATCGTTGAATTGCACATTGAAAACATAAAATATTTCTCCACCAAAGAAAAAAAAAATTACTTTTTATTCTAATTTTACGGATATTTTTCCCTGAGTTCAGGATTGGCTCGTATCGAAAGAAGCTACACCGACGACGACAACCATAGTTCATATTCTAAATTTAGCCACATTTTTGTTGTTCTTTTTGTTTGCGTACATTTGATAGGGGAATGTGTTCGTAAATGAGTCTATGGCTGCGAGTGTGTGTGCCTGAGTTTATTTGTTTTGTTTGTTTGTTTGGTTGTTTTTCCTATAAAATGGCAAATAGTTTTAACAAGTTGAACAACATGCTGGTCATTTTTATTTTCAATGCTTTTTTTATTATTAATTTTGGTTGTTATTGTTGTTGAATTTTACTTTTTTTTTATTTTTTTCTGATTCTTATTAGTGTTGATATTGTCTCGTAGCTGTTGCTTGGGTTGTTGTTTTTTTTTTTCTAAATGTTTTTGTTTGTTTTGTTGTTGTTTACTGTTTATACAGATGCTGTTGCTGTTGTCGTCGTTGTCGTTTTCATTCCTGTTGCTATTACAACCTTTAAGCGTCGACTGCTGCTTTAACTGGCAGCATTTAAGAGCAATAAACATTTTTTTTTTTTGAGAAGAGGAACAACATTTTAATGACAAAGAAACAACAACAACAACAGCAACAACAACAAATACAATAAAATCGAAGAACAAAAACAAAATGTCTTTAAAACCAAGATGAGCACTTTTAAAACAAAACTGGCAAAATACAATTAAGATACACCACAATAATAGCAATAACAACAACAACAATAATAATAATAAAATAACGATGACGACACAACAACGATGAGGACATTAAAGTATGAAGGAAGAAACAACAACACCAACAAAACTAATGACATTAAAAAAAAGAGAGATGAAAACAGACAACAACTGGTTGCAAACACCGGTTTATTCTCTTATTTAATAAGAAAAAAAAACAACAAAAAAAATAAAACCAACAATAACAACAACAACAACAAAAAAACCACTTCAAATATCCAATACGTTTTGCTTCCTTCTACGGTTGGCAAAAGTTGCAAGTGTGTACGATTATTGCAGAAATGTTAAGTAAAAAGTAAATACTTCGTACGTTTACTTACACACAAGCAACACAAACTATACACACGTGTATTTACGTACATACATACATACGTTCATACATATCTATCTATAGATGGAGTATATGTTGCAAGTAAAGTTAGTGTCTGCTTAAGGTTTTTATTTTCTTTCTTAACACTAAGCCGTGAACTTCTATGGCATCTTAATGTGCACCACCAACAAAAACACTGAAGAGAAACGAAATAGTTTTAAACAAAGAACAAAAAACAAAACACAAAAATGAAACAAAAAAACAAAACAAAACAAAAAACTAAAGTGTGAAGACATGTGATAAAGGTCAAAATTCGATTTATTTTGTTATAAATCAATAGATTCTTTTGTAAAACTTTAAAACTCCGCAAAGGACGGAACACACACACATGCACAGTCTAACATACATACGTCTGTACATACATACATACACACTATACATATAACGAAATATGGCCATAGAAGAGTTATAGTTTATTTTGCAAGTGATGTTGGCATTTTATTTTGTTTTATTTTTACTTTTATTTTTTACAAAAATATTTACATAAGTATTGTTGTGGCATTTGTAGGAAATTTTTTCCGATTTATTTAATATCCGATTCGATTATTTCTACCAAAGAATACGATCGAATATAAATTTAGGCAGAGGATATTATAAGGAATTATTTTGCTTTACAATTAGAATTGTTACGTTTTTACCTTTTAAAAACATTAAAAATATGAGTTCGTAGATTGCAAATAAAATAAAATTAAATTATTGTTTGATTTTAAATTAATTCTTTATTATCTGCACAACTTTTGTGCCACTGTTCGAACTTAATCCACGTACATAACGTTAACTTTCACAATATGTGCTGGATCGTTATATTTCTCTGCTTACAACCTTTTTTAAGCTACAACACTTAATAGTAATTCTTCTTTGTTTACAACCTTTTTGTAAGCACAACATTAACAACTGTTTTCTTCACACGCAACTTTCCTGCCCACAAGTCTGACTGAATTATAGTTCGATTTCTTGTCTTCACATACAACAGCTTGAATTTTGCAACCAACGTGACGTCGTCACACCTGACAACATAATTCAAACTCCATCATTGTTCGCTTTGTCTTGCCTTTTATATCACTGAATCATTAGTGTGATGAACGCTTTCGAAGGTAGATGACGGCCTTCGGGAAAGAACCAAAAATGTAAACAAGTTGTTTTCATTATTGATGTTTGTGTTGTTCGCCATACTTTGTTGTTGGTTGTTTAAATCTTTTATCTCTTATTTCTTTATGCTGATGTTGTTGCTATATTTTTGTTTATTCTTTGACCATGTAAAGAAGTACATTGTTTTTGTTGCTATATTTTTACTTATTCGTAGATCACGTGAACGAGCCCATTATATTTCTTTTTGGAGCTTTTGTTTATCATTTCAGACATGATTAAGTCCATTGTGTTGTTTTTGGAGCTTTTGCTTATTATTTTAACAACACCGTTTCCACTTTCGTAACAAAATGTACATATCGTTGTTGAAAATCCAAAAGTACGTACATATCATAAGAAAAATCAAAATTGAGTTTTTGATTGATTAGAATTCGTAAGGTTATATAACATATCTCTACCAATTTTTAGATTTTTGTGCCCAAAAGTAACGTTTTTATTTCAATAATTTATTATGACTACCATAAGAAGTATTTTTCATTTTATAATTTTTTTTTGCTTCTCTTATAAATTAGAGAAAGTGGTGTTGCGTACTTTTGGATTTTCGACTATGATATGGACTTACATACCTACTGCAAAAACCTTCACACTAGAATTGTATTTCCACTGTAGCCTAGGTTCCGAAGGCCTGATAAACATCTGAAATTTGATCAAATAAAAATAATATATTACGAAACAATTAAAAAATTTCATTTGAGGACCAAAATTTTTTGTTCCAAGACCCGCGCTTGATCCACTTGCTTCCACCAAATTAATGGTACTTTTAAAATAGTAAATAGCATTGAAGCCACCGTGGTGTCGTAGGCAGTGTGTTGACTTATTAGATGTAAGGCTACGTTTCAAACACAAGTCACATATCAAATCGACTTCTTCACAGCAGATTTCTGGCAAAAACTCTGAAAGAAAATAAAATTGCGATGAAAAGTTTCTCAAAAATTTGCAACTGTAGAGTCCATTTTAAACTGTGTGTGTTAACGCACACAACAGAAGTGGTGTGAGAAGCACCACTAATTATGTATGTTTAAAATAGTATGCAGCTTCCAAATTACTCCATTCACTCCTCTTACTATGTCTCGATGCGAAGCAATTTCCAAAATTATAGAGTTTACTGGCTTTGTCCGGGAGACGATTAAGAAAGGAACTGCTCCAAAAAAATCCTTTTTTCAAGATCCGCTCTTGGATCTGGTAAAGCAATTTCCAAAATTATGGTTTACTGCTTGTGTCCATATGACGGTTAAGAAGGGAACTGCCAGCAAGTCGATTCCTTAAGTCAGCAAATGCCTAAAAGTACTTCATGTTAGTTTTGTCTGCCACCAATCACACCATAGTCTTTTGGGTTTTTCTCTTTACTTTCAAGTGAAGCGGATTAGTTTAACTTTTCCTCGATAATATCAATAAAATATAATGAAACGGAGGAAATGGTAGTGGGTCGGTCATGCCATTATAAAGAATACTAAGAGTATGAGAACCGTTAAAGTTCAAGAAGTCAAACTACGCACAGTACTCCATGAACTATGACATTGCAGATGAAAAAACACCAGATAAAAAGTAATCAGTCTGTGAAAAGAAACACTGACGGCGTTAATATTGATTGAAATTCTGAAAATTACTTTTGGTACACAGTATGACAAAGTGAATGCCATTAAAGTTGGCATTCCTCGGATTCCTCGGAACTTGAGTTTGAATTTGAAATTAAAATTAAAATTGTAACCGTTTTAATGGTATGGATCTGTTATATATTTTTGTTATACAAACTTTGAAATTCACCATATTTCCGTGGAGAATTTTTTGAAATGAGAACGAAAAGGAAATCTGCTCTGCGCATGTATGTGTTAGATTACACTCTTGTTTATGCCACAATACTCTCACTAACTAACTTATTTAAACAAGTCAACAACAACTAAAAGATAATTTAAGAGGCAACAACAACAATTTTTAAATAAGCAGTATCTATTACTGTTTGGGAGTTTGTTACCACCATTCGATGTACATATACAGAGTGCCCCCAAATAATAAGAGAGTAAAACCAACAAATATTTTCTTATTTATGTACTGTATCCAGCAGAAGAGAGCCGTAGATGAGAAAAATGTGACTTTAACAAGCGAAATGATATGAACAGTTTGAATAGAGATTGAAACCCACCACTTGCACAATGCAGCAATAATATACCAAGAGCAACAGCAACGGCAACAGCAGCGGCAACAGCAACATACCAATGTACCAACATCAACATTAAACACCAATACCGACTCTTACTCTTAGTGTCAGAGTTGGTACGAGACAATAACATTTCGGATTTGTAGAAAACAGATGCGAAATTTTGTTTTGAAGCCGTAAAACCAGTTGGCTTGGCTTGGCTTCGCTGGCTGTATGACTGACTGCCAGCTTGTTTTATTATGTACATACATATGGATGGCCGTACGTACGTACATAGATAGTTTGTTAGTAGCATATCTGCATGTTGTTGTTTTCTATACATTTTTGCTTGTTTCGCTTTAGTTTTGGCCCAGCTTGAGTGTGACGACTTGCGATTCGACTTGACTCGACAGCAGACTAGACAAACAACAAATCAGTTGAGCTTTTGCAAACGACTACGGAAGGTGTATTTCAGTCAATTTTTATTTCTGCGTGCGCGTGTGTAATGAATTAATTATTATTTTCCCTCAAATTTATTATTCAAATTCATTTCTAAAATAAATAAACAAACAAAAACAACAAAAAAAAAATAAAAAGTTTTTACAAATAACCATAATTTCTGTTAACAAAATAATTACAAACAAATATTTTTTCTTTAGTTTTTAATTTGTAATTTTTTTTAATTGAATTTAATTTAAACCAAAATAAGTGGAAATAAATAAAAAAAAATTGTTTTTTATTTATCCAGACAGTTGTAGTGAAATTTCGTGTTCGGTTTTCAATAAATTTTTATTTATTATTCTCGTTCTTAAAAACAAAAAGAAACACAACCGAAGAATAAACAACAAACAAACAGCCTTGAAAACTGCTGATATTACAAAAAAAAAAAGAAAAAAAAAATTCGTAATAAAAATAAAATAATAAAAATATTAAAAAAGAATTCATAAAAACAAAAAAGTAAAACAAAAAAGTGAAGCTTCAATAAAACAACTTGAAACGCTGTGTTGTTAACGTCTAAAATTAAGTGTAGAAGAAGAAAACAGTAGAGACAGTGAAAAAAAAAAGTTTTCAGACAACAATTACAACAACAATACAATACTAACTTATGAGTAAAGAAGAAGAGCAAATGTTGGAAATGAAAAAGTAAAACAATACCCTCATTTCTTTAAGCGACTGACTGCATTTACAAATACAGCTGCGAACGACCGAAACCTTGTATCTTGTGAAATGTATCTTACGGATGCACATGACAATTTTCCACAAGTGCATGCAATTGTTGCTTATTATTGTTGTTTTTGTTTTTGTTGACTTTGCTATTCAGCTTAACAAAAAAAATAAATAAACCTGCCTCCTCACTGCCGCTACATACATATCTGCCTCTGTGTGTCTTTTTAGTTTTTTCTTTTTTAATTATTTTTTATTACAATAAAGCTAAAACATAATTTGTTGAACCAAATAAAAAAAAAAAAAAAAAAAAAATATAAAGAAACCAAAAACTAAAGCATTTTTTTTGTTTCTATTTTGTGGGATCTTTTTCTTTGTGTGCATAAAAACATATTAAAATAAGATATTTTGCGTCAGCAGCATTACTGCCATAACAATACGTAGTTAGAAAAATCAGTGAAAACTATTTTGACAGAATGCAGAAAACATCATCAACAACTTCTATGGGAAATTAATGAAAATATTTCCGAAAACAATAAAAAAAAAATTTTTTTTTCCTCATCCAACAATTCATCCTTACACTCAACACAACACCGATTTCATTTGAAATTTTCTTTTTGAAATTCTTTCATTTGTTTATTGCTTTCGGTTTCACTTTAAAATTTATTTTGTTGCTCTCTACGAAAGTGAATTTAATCATAATTCAGCATAATTTATTATAAAAACAAATAAAAAAACGGAAAAAAAAGAATTATTTTCCAAATATTTTACTTTTCATCTGATTTCCATTCATATTGTATTTGATTATAATTTCTTTCATTACTACACATAGTAAACAATGCAAATTATTTCAATTCAAATCTCTGTTCATAAATAAAAAATTAGAAAAAAATCTAAATAATTAACAGATTATCAATTATTATTATTATTTCTTTTGTTTTAAAGAAATTTCTCTGAAAGAATTAAATCATATGTTTGCCAACTAACCACAAAAAATAAAAAATAATAATAAAAATACTGTGGATATTTTGTTGAGCTTCAATACCGAGTTGAAGCTTCATCCAAATAAAGCGAAAAAAGAAACAAAAAAAAAAAAACAAGTCTGGTGTTAAACCACAAATTCATCAGCTATTCAGTCTGCCCTATCGCAAAAGGTAAGTTTCTAAAATAAAAAAAGAAAAATAAATTTAAAAAATTAAAAATAAATCATCATTTAATTTATGTTTATAAAGCAAATATTCTGAAAAATTGTGAATGAAATATAGGAGTATGAGCGTTTAAATTATTTTAACTTAAAAATTTAAAAAGCAAAGAAACTATGGTACAAAGCTATAGTATGAAATCCATGTTTAAATATAAAAATTCTTGCGTCATTTGGAGACCTTAAAAACGCACCAACTGAACAACATTCTGGAATGCTCTTCGGAAAACTTGACCACCTTACCGATTTATATGCACTTACATATGTATATAATTGGTCACCACAAACCTTCAGTCAGGATTATAATCTAGCTTCTCGCACCACTTGTGTGCGTTAATTTTATACATGAGTGATGATAACTACGCTTTAAAAGCGATTTCGAACGACAGATTTTTTGAGAAGCTTTTTTTATAGACATTTTATTTACTCTCAGAGTTTTTGCCAGAAATCTGCAGAGAAGAAGTCGCCGAAGAAAAATTTTCAAATTTTTCGTGTTAATGTCAGCCCTGCTGTTTGAATTGAACTCGGGCCTTAAGCCAACACATTATCTACTAGACCATGGCGACTTCAATCGTGTTATCGGCATATACAATTTTTCAATTGAGTAAAAAGCCATTCATTGCTCTTCCATGGTATTGGCGGATTTATCGAGTGGTGTTCGATAATTTGGCATTGATTTAAAGGTTAAGAGCCATCATTACAACTTGCCGTTAAACTTGGGTTTACTTAAACCTATACTTAACTTTACAGTTCCCTTTAAATGATTTTCGTTATTACAACTTACAGATTAAATAAAATTAAAATACGGCGGGGTCGTAGCAAAGTCGTTAAGACTGCTCAACTTCGTTTTTTGTTGTATATGATCACTTTGTTTATATTTGAAGTTGCCATATCGAAAATAGTATATAATATGGCAAATTCAAACATAAATTGGCCCTTAAATAAATGTAGGATGATCTTCCCTTTAGCTTAACAATCACTTCTATCTTATTGCGTACTCTTAACAATGAAAGACAAACGTTAAAATCCTTCCTTTAGTTAACGGAAACTTCTAATAATGACCCTAAAACTGTTAAGTTTCCATATCAAAAACTTTCGCTTTCTTTTAGAATCAACTGTGAGAATCAAAATATAAAATGAGTATTAATAACGTTCAGCCCGGCCCTGGTCCTCTGTAACAAAATTCCTTTTCTATTGGCCAAGAATGGCTGCTTAGAGAAGAAGACTTATTTCAGAAAAATTATTTATTAGCAGCATAAGTCCAAATTAAATGAAAGTTATTGTCAATGATTTTTTATCAATTACTTTAAAAGCGCGATAAAATTCTAACGCCTGCTAGTTCTGTATAGGTCGTAAGGGACAACGTTTCAGGTACCACAGCTTTCATTTGGCGTTGCCATTAGTACGCCGCAGAAGAATTAAGCTTTTATTAGGTCAAAAAAATTTTTTAAAAAAAGTATGTCTTTGCCATTTAGCCCTTAAGGGGCTAATTTCAGAGAATATTATTATATTATATTATTATATAAAACACTCGGTTGTAGTTTATGTTGACCCAATTCGTTCAAAGTAATTTTTTTATTGTGGGGATACTTTCATATCAATATTATTTAACTTTCCTATACCCACGCTTAAAACTGGAATACCAATATCCGTGCGTTGGTCGGTGAGACCGACAATAGTATTATTGGTATTATTTCAAAAAAAATTATTTAGAATCAAAAACGAGGCTTATTACGAATAAAGACGCTACCAGTGACATAAACTTACTGGCTCTATTTTTTTACAAAAAAGATCGCAATAATAAATAAAGTGATGACGAATATAATATATCGAAAAAATTGTAACAATATTATCAGTTTTCGAATAAGATTTGTTTAAAATTGAACCAAAATGTAATCAAAAATTTTTTCATTGAATTGAATAGGGTTTTACTAAACTAAATTTATGCCATTTTGGTCAATAACTGATTGATTTTCAAGAAATTTAAATTTGCGCCATTAAAGGAGTTATATTCTGATTGAAAAAAATTATAAACTTGGGGTGTAAGGTTCAAAACTTTCCAGTCATCGAAAATGTATCGTTGTTATAATAGATTTCTGGCCTTTTTAAATGACTTTCTCGATTCAATCTCAATTAATTATTGGCATTAGATACTAAAATAAATATTTTAAACAGGTTGTCGTTATGAGCGTACGAATAATTCTCCTTCAATTCTACTAGACAAATTTGGAGTCTAGAAACTAAGCACATGCCAATCCTAGCCTTGCTTACTTAGCTTCACAATTTATTATTGTAAACTAATCCATTCAACACCAATAATTAATTGTTTCATGGTGAACGGCCCACGTTGCTTATGCGCATGTGCTTATTAATTTTTTCCATCAATTCATCTAGTCTTTAGTGATTAATTGCACAAAGCAAGGTGCGTCTTTTACATTTGGTTGCAACATTGTCTTCATTAGTATCACAATTTTTCTTAGGATCCTGAAGAGCGTTCTATAATGGAGTATGAAGGAAATATTTCGAATATTCTTTTATTTTTGAACGTAGATACCTTCTTAATAACATATGAAAACATAAAGAAGATAATCATGTTAACTAAAAAAAAAAAGCTGAAGTGCCACCTCTTTCACTTAATATTGCCAGAAATAATCCATTATAGAGCCATCTGTAACAAAACCTTCTCGGGAACCCAATTTTGTGTTGCCAGACAGTAGTCCTAGTGTACGATTGCTGACTGTATCAATTATTTGATCAAATTCTATTGCCGCTAGTATTTATACTAAAATTTTCTTCATTTATTTGTTAATTATTTTTAACCTTTACTGTAGCAAAAACAAAGATGCCAGATTTTTTATTGCCAATAAGAGACGCCAATGAATGGTAATAAATTTCAGACAATTTCAATTAAGTCATTGCGAAATTATTTGCTTTCAACTTTCGTTTACTTTATGTCTTGTCTTACAAAAAACATTTTCACTTTTGCGTTGTAAAAAATGCTTCAAGAAATACAAACAAATTGAACAAAAAAAAAATATATTCGAGGAGAAGAGATAGTAAAACCAAAAAGACAGGGTACAATAAGGAGGACCAAAGTATATAAAAAAAAATATGACAACAAATGAAATAGAAAGTGGTAGAACGTCTAATTAGCTGATCAGAGATTTTCTGCAGTTGGAAATTTGTGTTCTTATAAACACCAAAGTACATATAACCAACGGAATTTAATTGTTTTTTACAGCCCAATTCTATTAGATGTTCCTAAAGGGCCATTAAAATTTATCTCGTCTAATAAAATGTAATTATCATGATTGGAAATGCAAAAATCTTTAAGATTGAGATAGTTTTACATAATATATTATCAATGCAAAAAATATTTCTTCGGCGGTGTCCTCTCAGTAAATTTCTGGCAAAAGCTCTGAGAGTAAATAAACCTGCCATGAAAAAGTTTCTGAAAAATCTATTGTCCGGAGTCGACTTACGTATAAAATCCCGCCACTCACGTATTAAATTAACGCACACAACATGAGTGGTGTTTGAAACTTGGGCGTAATCCTGACTGAAGCGTTTTAATGGCGAATTATGTATGTATGTATGTAAGTTATTAAGACATCGATCACTAAAATTATATATGTATTCCTAGAGGAACTTTGTGGATAAGGGAAATTTATACGATAACACGTTCAATATGTAATGTGAGGGTAGACAAAAAGAGAAAATACGGACTAAAATTCAGCAGTATTAACTTTAACATCCTTTAATGGGTGGCAAGATAACATTCAGAACGAGTAGAAATTAATTTTCAATTAAGAAATTATAAATTCAAAACATTCCATTTCGTGCACACACACGCACAATTAACCAATTGAATATCGTAATCTAATAATAACAGCAACAATCTTCCTCAATATTTAAATATTACATGGAAATAAATTTTGTTTTTATTTTTAGCTGCAGGGCAACAAAAATAATTGATTCACACGTGAAAGCATTATAAAAATTATGCATTCATCGATGACAAAATATTTAAATGGAAACGATTAATAAAGAAAATGCCTCACAAATGATTAATAATTGGTTTTTAATGGGTTAAAACGAATTCGGTAATTGGTTGTGCTTGTATAACAACATTTGAAATACGTTGATGTGCAAAAGATGCCGTTAAAATCGAAAAACAAATAAATTTTAATTTTTTTTCTCTCAAATTTATGCAGACACTTAACATACAAATACATACACACATCCATACATATGTACGTTGCTAATATCACCCATACCATCACGAATCACAATAATTTTTAATTTTTTTTGTGTAAAATTTTTTGCCAAAATTCAAAATAAAATAATTTATCGATTGGAGATGCAAACATATGTACGAACATTTGGTATATCGATAGGTAAACATTAGATTTAACAAAACTGCACATAAAAGATTAAGTAATCGATTGCCATTTAATTCCTCGGTTTTCCTGATTTTTTTGTTTTTTCATTTCATTCGTTTATTTTGAATAAAAGCAATGTTTTTATAATTTAGGAGAATGTCTAGGCAAAATGCATTCCGTAAAAAGTTTAACGATTCGCTATCTCACTCTCACTGCCGTTTGTTTATTTTGTTTAATTTGTCTTATAATTAAATTATTTTAATTAAAATATGAGAATTAAATCATACTTAATTAAATTCTTATTTTTTTTAATAAAGGTGGATTTAGACTGTCGCACAAGTTGAATCAAATGTCATAAATTTTCGTATAAAAGATAGCGTATAAGAGAGTATCGTGTAAGGGAAAATCTATCGTACGTCTATTTTCGTTTTTTGAAATTAAAAAAAAAACCATCACACTTCACTAGACCAAGGATGCAAGTGTTTTACTTTGTTTTGGTATTTTACTAAAGGTGTAAGCGCTAAATAAGCTGTCGTAAGATTTAACGGAATATGAGATGAAGCAAACACAGAATGTAGCGGTAAAGCCGGTTTTCAATTATTCAGTAACGAGTCTATTTTTTCATCCAACATCTCTTGCAACATGTTGCAAGTAGCATAAAATCGGGGTTCTTTAGATTTATACAATTGGCGAAATTTTCCTCTTTAACCGCAAATCTAGAAGAGGAGAAAAACGAGGAAATTACACATTTATCACGAAAGTTCTGAATGCAGATGCCATTTGCACTCACGTTGGCGCACATTTAATGTTTCACTTTGGACTTAATTAGAATAATTGAACCTACGAATGCGTCTTATAATATACCATTTTGATATACCGAATTTTGAATAGACACAAAGCTATCGATTGCTAAATTTATGAATAAGAACTTTTAGACTACACTCGAATCCCGAAAATATTGAATCCATTCTCAATTTCTAAAATTAAAAATTAAAACCGTGGGTAGTGTGTTGGCTTATTAGACGAAAGGCCCGGGTTCGAATCCCGAAGGTCAGACATCAAAAAACGAAAAATATTTCTTCGCCGACTTCCTCTCAGCAGATTTCTGGCAAAGACTCTAAGAGTAAAAATTGCCATGAAAAGCTTCTCAAAAATCTGTCGTTCAGAGTCGACTTTAAACTGTAGGTCTCGCCACTCATGTATAAAATTAACGCACACAACATAAGTGGTGTGAGAAGTTAGGTCGTAATCCTGACTGAATGGTTGTAATGGCCAATTATGTGTGTATGTATATTAAATAAAAGTAAAGACTACTGCCATACTTCAAAGTTATTTCTGAGGGTTCTTTATAAAATGGCAAAATGTATGAAATTTAATTACTGGGACCATTTAGGGCGAGTTTTTGAATACAAGTTTAAACTCGAGACTAAGTTAATCTCCAGTTAAAGTTAATCTTTCCTTAACTTAATTTTCAGTTTTTGAAAGGTAGTTTAATCTTCGTAGCGCTGCCACAATTATATGCAAAAATTGCATAGTGTTCCACAACATTTTGCTTTTATATAGAAGAAAAACAAACAAAAGCTGAATACTATTGATCTTGAAATAAATAATAATATTTTTTTTTAATAATTTTTAGAAAATAATAAATAAATTAAGATTGTCTATTGTCAATTTGTGTTTTATATAATTCATAATCACTTAAAAATGTGTCTTATTCGGCTTTCTCTCACTTAAAAACTGTTTTTTATTTAATATGGCATCATTAAATTATAACTCAGCATCATTAATCAGCTGATGGATAAAAGGAATTAACACATATTTTTTGTTTTTAATAAATGAAAGAAATTATTTGTATTTTATATTTTCTTCTATGACTTCACCCCGTTTATTACGAACTTTGCCTATAATGAACTATATATTCTGGTCTCACGGAGTTCATTATAACCGAGTTTGACTGTATTATAGTCGCAGTTGTTTTTAAGTATTTTTCTAAATTAATATTCACAAAAGAATCAATATTTCAGATACATTGAATAAAATTTGATAAATGACTAGTACAAATACTATACAAATGTTTTCATTAATAAGAATTATTTGGTTTTCTAAGGATATATCGTCCTTTATTGCAACATAGTCATATCTCAAAAAATTAAAAATTTGTAGTTACTTAAGCAAAACTGCTTTTTTAGACCTTCTGTACATGTTGTAAAAAAATCAGCTTTATATCCTAAGCTGAACCGAAATTATAGCAAAAAGTGTTTGCGGCAATTAGATCATAGGACTTATGTCTTGAAAACTTAAATCGCATGTTGCCAAGTTCAAATTCAGATATGACTATGTTGCAATAAAGGAGCGATATGGTTTATTTCAGGTCATTTTTAAATCCATAATATATTTATTGTATTTAGTAAACTTGAATATAAGAATGTAAATGATGTTAATAAATTTCAATACCAGTAGCTAATGGATTTCAAATGGCTGATCAGCGCAGCATCAAATATATTCAAATGAAGAGCCATTGATTTATGAATGTCTTGTATTTAATACCACCAATTCAATTGAAATTATTTAAGCACGTTTTCATTATTGAATAAACGTGAATTTCAAATCCAATTCGAATGCATTTTTATTCATTTTTATTATGATTTGTTTGTTTTAATTTTCCTGTTTCGCTAATTAATTCAAGTTTGAATAATAATTTCACTTTGAAATTAAATATTGTTGTTGCTTATATTTTTGTATATAAATTTCTATTTATTTCTAATTACATACGAGTACACATAATTTAATATGAAATCCAAAATTTTTTTGTTTGTTTTTGTATTTATTAACTGTATTTTTATGGATTCAAAATACAAGTTGGTTTTTTTTTTTGCTAATTAATTGCTTTTAATATTTACATTTCGTGTTTTTTTCCTTTTAATTTATTTTTTAAGCTGAAGTTGCAGTCGATTTGATCTCAATTAATGTGACTTTTAGCGCACGTTACAATCGCTTATTCAGCTTGTAATGAAATTAAAATTTAATTGAAATTGAAGTTTTCGTTTAAAGTTTTACTTTTGATTTTAATTTTTGAATAAATAATTCGCTTGAATTTATTTTATTAACTTTATTTTAATGTATTCAAAATTATAATAAAAATAATAATAATAATAAAAACAAATAAATAAAAATAAAAACAAAAACAGCTGGTATTAATGGGGTTATTGACTGTTGGCTGGCTCCTTTGGCTCTTAAATATCATATCAGAAAAACGATAGACTTAGAAACGAAACTTGTTTCGTATTTATTTATTTATTTTTTTTGTTTCAAAACCAGTTGGCGTTAAACAGATTACATTAGAAAGATAACAAATAAAATCATTTCAATATACTAAGTATGTACGTATGCTTGTATTATGTTTGTATTATTCTGTATTTGGATTAGAATAAAATTAACATATTTTTTATTTGTTTTAAAAATTATTTGAAAAAATTTAAAACACATTCTCACATAATTAAGGCATCATTGTTTTGATTTTTTCGTTTTAATAAAAACCTAGTATTGCTATATTCGTTTAGTTTGCTTATTTTAATTTTAAACTTAACTATGTTGTTGTTTATTATAATAATTTGAAGTTTATTTGATATTTTTACTTATAAACTTAATATTATACTACCTTCAATTCAGTCTTATTACTTATTACTGACTTGATTGATTACAACAAACTTTTAGCCAGGATTATTACCTAGATTCTTAC
Source organism: Sarcophaga peregrina (assembly GCA_014635995.1). Taxonomy (NCBI): domain Eukaryota; kingdom Metazoa; phylum Arthropoda; class Insecta; order Diptera; family Sarcophagidae; genus Sarcophaga; species Sarcophaga peregrina. The sequence goes on along the minus strand of CM025793.1, from coordinate 57,146,915 downwards.
ACCACGCATGCTGTGTATATTCATTTTATCCATGACAGTTTTGAAAAGCATTTAATGGCAATTTTATTTATCCCTAGAATTTTCGCCAGAAGCCTGCTAGCAAAACATATTTTATTAGGCATTAACATACCCTATCGAGAGATATGTTTGAATTCACTCCGGCAATACACTATACTTCCTTTACGTTTTATTGTTTTTCAATACAAAAACGTCTCATGTTTTAATATAAATTGCGAATGATGATTATGATTACATTTAATTTGTTCACCAATTTTGCAAGAAATGAAGTCGAAGAACACGAAGAATATATTCACAAAGTACCACTTGTAATAATTCGGTTATCCTTTCTGAACTCAACGGCGCTAGGTTTATCAGACACTTACAATTATTTGCACTCATATACATATACATGACTATGGCATATTTTAAAAATCGATAAATTCCAAATAAATTCCGTTGTTCTACCACCACTATGCTTAATCGTTTCTTGAGATCGGGCTCTTCATTTCTATATACCTAAGTACACCTGTTCGAATAAAAATGAAATATTTTGGTAGGGATACCAAAATCCCAGGATTCGGAATTTTGTAATCCCGATCCCGAAATCCCGGGATATTTCGGGATAATTCGGGATTCAAAAATCCCGAAAAATCACGGGAGAAGTCGCGATTTTCTTTTAATAATAGAAATGAAAAAAAGATATTTTGTTAAGAAAATCATTTATATTCCAATTATATTAGAATTATATTCCATTAAAAATAAAATATGAAAAAGCAATACAAAAAGTAACAAAAAAGCGTAAATTTACAAAAATAAAAATTATTCATACAAATGCAAGTGCACTAGTTTTAAGAAAATTATTTGGATTCCAAAAAAATCCATATCTGATAGGCTTGAACGAATTTGGTTGTTAACATACACTGCCGTTGAAAAACATTTGACGTAATTAACATTTATTGGTAAAAATAGTTCCAAGATAGCTGTAAGCAACTTGTAAATATTCACCTCTACCACCTCCTGATGTAAATAAATCTATTTCTAATCAGTTACCCTATTAATTCGTTTTGTAGGGGTTTTGCATTCTTTAAAGGCAGCAAATAACTTTTTAGCAGTGGAAGTACAGTTTTCCTCATGTGAGATGCTATTATCGACGTCGAGTTATATATAATTCTTTTTTCAGGATCTTTTACAGGGTGAAAATATATATAAATTCACAATCCCGAAAATTCCGAAAAATCCCGGGACAAATTTTTAAAATTCTCGGGATTTCAGGATTTCCCGATTGGCATCCCTCTACTCCACCGAACACATTGTCGAATATAATTTGTAATTGTATTGTAATAAATAAATAAATAAACACTCTAAAGAACAATTCACCATGAGTTCGGAACGATTGAAAATAATTTGTAAAGGTTATTACATATAACTCTGGATTAGCTTCTCAAATCGCTTATGTTGTGTGCATTAGTTTTATAAATGAGTGGCGGCACCTACAGTTTTAAGTTGACTCCGAACGACAGATTTTTTGAGAAACTTTTCATGACAATTTTATTTACTCTCAGAGTTTTTGCCAGAAATCTGATGAGAGGAAGTCACCGAACAAATATTTTCATATTTTTTTGATTTGATGTCTGAACTGGGGTTTTGAACCCGGGTCTTACGTATAATAAAACAGTACACTACACACTTCCCTGTCTTGGAAAAGTAATCTTCTCTCTTTTGCTTTTGTTTTTAAGGATTGTCTTTAAACTGCCTTCAATATTCAAAAACTTAGTATAGATGAAATCAGTTGTCAGATGAAAGGGATCTGCATGATAACTAGAAAAATTGTTGAAGTTTTTTTATCCCTTTATTTTACAGATTGAATGTTATTTTCAAAAGTTTAAAGTCGCACAGGTTAAGCCTTTGACCGATCACAACAATACCAAAGGTTTTCAATAAACTGTACAGCTGTTCGGCTAAAAAAATGGTTGGGAGTATGAAGAATGTAGGTGAATGAATAAAATATCAATTTGTTGCCATTACAATTCCAGAGAAAAAACCATGGGTACGGGTTCGAATATATAGCTAATGAATATGAAAACGCAAATTAAAGCAATATTAGCATAACAATTGTGCTGATAATATTTCAAATAACTTAGTTTATTGGTAGATAATATGTAAGTACCTGACATAACTTACTTACTTAATTCGACATTACATAGTTAGTTAGTTAGGATTGCAAATTAGCTGGTCATACCATTTATTATGTTATGTATGTCAACTTTATCCACGTGTGGCAGGACCTCTAGCGGACCGAGATTTGATTTGAGAAATTTTTCATGACAATTTTATCTACTCTTACCAAAAAATTTCTGCTGCGAGGAGCCGCCGAAAGAAAAAATTATTTGTTCGTTTGATTCGAGATGTCAGAGCTGGGTTTCGAACCACCACCTACTACTACACTTTTCTAAAAAACTAGAATTAATTTCAAAAATCTAATAAAATTAAAAACTGTGTCGATTCGTATTTTTTAGTTGCATTTCACGCTTTTTATGTTAAAAAAAAAAAAAAAATAACATTTCTTTAGAACTACAATGTTTATTCTTGAATATTCAGGTTAAAGACCTATTAACCTCTCTTAAGATGATCTGTAACAAGATCTTCCACAACTTCTTGACTTGCATTGGTTGAAATCGATCGCGGTGAACATCCCTTGTGTATGTAAAACAGGCTTTTACATTCGAAAGCATTTACAATTCAAGCAATACAATTAAAAGAAAACCAAAAAACCCAAGAAAACCTCAGTAAATAAGTAAAACAAACAATTGTAACTCATTTATTATAATGTCGAGTCAAATCACTTAAATCTCTAATATATTAGAAGATAATTTTTAATTTTGTTTTCTGCTGCTGTCATTTGGTTGAGACCAAGTAACAATTTAGCAAAAATCATTTGTCATTTGCTAAATACAAGCCAAAAAAAACTATGAAGGAGAGACGCAGCCGCAACGGCAGTAAAGAATAGCAGCGAACTATAAAATTAAAGCTACAGCCAAAAACCAAAAGATACTTGAACTGGGTATATAAAGTGTGTCTTGAACTAATGTTGGTGCGCTGTAATTAATTTCATAACCGCAATAAGGAAAAAAATAAAATAAAATAAATTACGAAAATCTTTGATTAAGAAATTGAAAAAAAAAAAAAAATTAGAAAAATTATAAAAAAGTACAGCAAAAAAATAAAACAAAAAAAAAAAAAATAAAAATAAAAATAGAAATACAAGAACATGTTGAAAAACTTTTGTGCTTAATGATACGAACTGACAGGCCGCCAGCGAACCAAAAGACCGAAAAAAGTCAAATGAAATAAGAGATTCAGATTTGGTTTGGAAACTTTTTAATTTGAATTTCATAGAACAAATAAATTTACATTTTTAAGCTGGTAAAAACAAAAATCAAAAATAAAAATCTTTTTAAAATTTATTCAATCTCCTCTACTGCCATGTATTGAACTAAAGACTCAATTAAAGTTAAAGAAATGTTTACAACAATAAATAATCAAATATCGCTCATAATCCAAAATGTATGAATTGCAATAAAAAATAAACAATTGAAATTTAATTTTTATAACAATTACTATTAAATTATTACGTTTTACAATCTTTTTTTTTTTTCTTTTTATTTTTCTAATTTATTACACAACCGTTTAGAATCTATCACGGATGTTTATTTATCATCCATTTTATGTCGGTTGTTTCTCTTTCTCTCTCTCTCCCTATCTCCGCTGTTTTTCATTTATCATTCTATTTACAAACAAATGTTCAAATAAAACAATCACAACCAAAGCAAAAGAACAAATAAAAAATGAATAAGGAACGCAATAAAATTAATAACTTTTTAAGCACGTCTTAAGAAGAACGCTGGCCTGGCCTAATCTAGCTTTAAGCGAATATACTCGTACCAGACAGCTTTAATGGCAATAATAAATGCAAACAATAATCGTTTTTCTTCTTCAATTTCATGAATGTTTACAACAATATTTTATAATAACAAAAAAAAAATAACAAAATTAACCGTGAGACAGACAGATATCAGGCAGATGGTCTTTAACTAACTACGGCCAGATACTCTCTGTGATCATCTACTCGTATTCAAATGAAAAATTATTTTTTTATTCAAACACTTTTTAGGAATGCTCTTTGTTTGTCATGAATTTTAGAGTATAAAATCATTTAAAAAAAGGGATTATATTTCGAAATCATGAAAGTGAATTAATATAACCGATTTTGTTGAGTTATATTGGCAGTTACCTTAACAGCCATCCAATTGAGATCCTTCAAAGAATCTGTTGTAATACCGTTGTGTCTATAGCTCCGTATTTCTGTGATTCGTGACCGCATATACAGCGATTTCGTCTTTTGTCTTTATATATTCTGCAGAAGACATTGTAAGGTTTAGGTAGTTTCATGCGTATATTCTGTCTAAATACTACACAGCGAGCGAACTGTACACTAAGGATAAAATTCTAACAATAGGAATCACCAAACTCAGCTTTTACCATTTAAGGAGAGCACCCGAAAAAATTCCCAAATTTTTTTATAATTTTGGAAACATATCTTCTAATATATAGAAATTAAATGCCAGTTTTCGTTGTTATTTTATAACTCAAGAACGGGTTCACCTATCCAAGCCAAATGTTTAGGCTTTGTTCGGACTATTTACTAGATGGCTCCAAGGATTTGACTAATTTTTCTTTCAAATGTTTGTATTTGAATTTGTTTGTATTTATTTGGCGCCAATGAAAATTAATTAAAATGAATGAAATCTTAAACTGTGAATTTGATTTTGTTATGATCTTTAGCAAAGTTGATGCGCATGAGCCGATGAAGATTTCTAAGTTGGTATGACCAATTTCCAATAGGTGGTGCCCCTGAAAATTACTTAAAATGAACTAAATCTTAAACTGTGCATTCTTTGACAAAGTTGTAACGTAGGAACACATGGAGATTGGTGCGATTAATTTCCGATGGATAGCGTCACTGAAAATTATGCAAAATCAATGACAACCAATTGGTTGACCTACACCCAAAGCACGGAAGAAAAGAGCATTACGGGCCTCAGAATCAGACGAGCACTGTGACTGGCAAATCTTCGAGTATATGGCGCTGAGACGCGTTTGCATTAACCACTTGAACAACGAGAAGTGTGATTAGAAATTGATTCGGCAACGCGAAACAAAATCAATAAAATGATTCAAAATTAATTAATAAAATAGGTCGTAGTCCTGTAATGATCAATTATATAATTATATTACAGAGCCCATAGCTAGCTTTGTCATAAGGTTTAATGAAAAAAAATTGGTTTAGTTGTAGTCGTACAAGCATTGTAGAGCTGAAATTTCTGAACACATAGCTAGGTGGTCTGAATTTTTAATTAATACTTGGGCGCGATAGTCGCCATCTATTTATCACACCACCACAACGCTAAATTTTCTTCAGAATCACTGATTAAATACCGCATCAGAAGATCAACCAGGACATGAGCCAGGATATAAGCCAGCTTTATTATAGTTATTCTGAAATAATAAATAAAATCATTTCTTACTTGATAATTTTTGATAGCGCGGAATTTTTAATTTCAACCTTAACTTGGATCAACCGTAACGCCCTATGTCATCGTAGGAGCACAACCAGTGGCGTACCTAGAACTTTTGCCGCCCGGGGCGATCTCCAGTTTGCCGCCCTTTCTATTATATGTCAACCACGAAATAGTGGTTTTTATAACTTAAACCCACATAAATAAATTATTAAGTTATTTAATCAATATTAATTAATACACAGATTAAATTTTTTTTAGACATATTTATATGCACTCGTAAACATATTTATATAATGTCTACTCTTCATACTAGAAAAATTGCGTATAATGCTCTCAAAATTTATATTATTTGTAATTTCTTGTTCTATTGACAATATTGCATGATTTTGTAGTCTTAATTGACTCATTGTAGAACGAAGATAATTTTTTATCAACTTAAATTTTGAGAAGCTTCTTTCTCAACTAGCGACACTGATTGAAATTATTAAAAAAATTCTTAACAAAATTACAATGTTGGGAAGAGAATTTTCCCACCTATACTGCTGAAGAAATTTTGGCAGATCAAGATGGCCCTTCTCCCCGTTTTTCCAATGTTTTGCCTCTTCTTTTACTGTAGGTACAGCCATAAAAACCTGGATCCTTTTTCTTTCCATATGGAACTGTTCTTTATCAATGTCAATCAAGTTATTTATTTGACAGTCAAATTCTTCATTTAGTATATTACACGTTATTATAAAATAATATTTTCTTACAAGGCCATGCAACGACCGAAGGTTCAAAACACTGGGTTGTTAAAGAAACCGGTTTCCGAATAATTTGAAAAATTGGATTCTTTAAGAAACCGGTTTCGAAACCGGATTTTTATTTATTATTATAAATCACGCAACGCCGAGTACACTCTGCTAGTATTGAATAAATTTCGATAAAAATGTTTCAGTCAATTTCCTTAACTCTTAAGAAATCAATGCTAATCCCACTTCTGAATGCATTACAACAGTTTCTGTGTTCCAGAACCAGAAGTCGCCGTAGTCTACTAGACTAGTGTTTTGGCTTATTAGACGGAAAGCCCGGGTTCATATACCAGATCAGATATCAAAACGAAAATATAAAAAAAAAAATATTTCTTCGGCGATTTCCTCTCAGCAGATTTCTGGCAAAAACTCTGAGAGTAAGTAAGTGAGAAGTTAGGTCGTAGTCCTGACTGAAGGGTTGTAATGACCAATTATATAATTATATTACAGAGACCATAGCTAGCTTTGTCATAAGGTTTAATGAACTACAAACATTGTAGAGTTAAATTCTGAACACATAGTATGGTTGCCCTGATTTTTAGTCTGTAGTTTGCCATCCTCTTTTATCACACCACCACACTTTTTTTTCGTACTATAAACTGCCTGCCCCAGGTAGTAGCCGCTCCTGTTCTGAGATAGCGCATCACCCTAGCGTAACGCTGTCATCGTAGGAGCACAACCTTGTACATACTGCCTGTATATCTGCATTCTAGGTCACTAGCGTCCTTATCTCACTATAGTATAGGATATTATATGGGCTTGCATTAAATGAGTTACTAGTCATTATGAAGTGATGGGAAATGAGAAATCAAATATTCTAGTAAATAGAGAAAGAGTCTTACATGAGATTAGTCTGGATAATCCAATGACTTTCTTTGCATTGCAGACCAAGCTGAGAATGTTGGCAGATAGTTCACATTGAATATTGAGGCATAATGAGTATTTTAAAATTAAATTACGTGTACGCATGAACCGTATTGACGTAGGGGACAATGATGAGTGCAATGCATGACACTGTACTAGACATAATTTATCATAGAGAAGTGAAATGTACAAGATACCGACTTTCTATAGAAGATAACGTAATATTCCTAATGCTGAGAGTACAACAAGTCTACATATTGGCTTATAGGTATGTCAATGACAATAGACGCCTTCAGTCTACCTACTTACATACCATAGTAAACAGCGACTACAGTAACAACTAGGGATGCCAAACGGGATTGATTTTTAAAAATCCCTGCATTCGCTATTATCGAAGTCAATTTATATAGAATTTTTTTTCAGGACCTTTTGTAGGGTCAAAATTCATATGAATTCACAATCCCGAAAAATCCCGGGACAAGCTTTTAAAAATCCCGGGATTCGGGATTTTGTGAATACCGAAAATACCGGGATTTCGAGATTCGGGATTTCCCGATTGACATCTCTAATACGTACATACATATATGTATTCCAATAACCTCAGGCAGGTTGCTTGCGTAGCCTAGGTCATTAATTGGCAGGCCAATTCCCGGAGATTAGTATCGGAGCTTATGGATTAACGATTTGACTGACTCAATAGCTTTCTTAGATACATTTATGTTTAGTATTAATATAATACAACAATTCAATTCAATGATTTATTATTCGTTGAACAATAAATGTTAAATTAAAAGTTTCTACGTATAAAGCCAACTAGACAAGATACAAACAAACATAAACCGCTGGTGTAATAGAATAGAATAAAGAAATAAAGCAACAACAACAATTTATAGTCATTGGATTAAAAGTTCTTAAACGATAATAAAAAAAAAGGAAAAGAAAATCAAGAGGAAAGAAATTGAAAGAAGAAATAAAATTACGAAGAAAATCTTGAACGTTTTACACGTTTCAATTGAGTGAACGCCTTGAACTTCCGTTTCAAAAAATTTGAACTATTCTGGCACTTTAAGATCTTAGAGTGTTACTTATCACATCCGTACATACATGTACATATGGATTGTATAATTGAAAAAGTTAAAGAAATAAATTAAATAAGAGTTGCAAACTAAATGATGGGTTTACATGAAATGCCTCATCAGTAAGAGAAGGAATTAAAAAGAAGAAGCAAAAATATAAAAAAAACAGTTCAAGTGCTTAATTTACTTAACTTTGTTGTTTTAACAGAACAGACAGATTTTTCTTTTAAACAATGCGATCAAAAGAAAAAGAAGAAGAAACAAAAAACACAATTCATTCAGTCTGTCAGTCAGTCAACATTGTTGAAAGTTCAAGTTGAAGGTATTTTACTTGAACTGTACCATTCAAACAAACAAATGATAAATGAATGGACAAGACATGTGTGGCATGCCACTTTTATGTGTACACTCGCTATTCATGTATTCGAAAAAAGGAAGTGTGTGTGTGTATTTTCACACTAGACTTGGCTAAAATAAATTCATTCGGCCAACGTTGTTAAAGAAAACACACGCACTTACTCTACGTGGGTGTCCGTGACTCAGGAAGATGACACAACTTATGTTCAAAGATGCAACAGCACATTGCATTGCATTGCAATTTAAATTACAAAAATAAATAAGAATTTACATATATTATGTAAAATACAACAACAACAACAACAACAGCAACAACAGCAACAGCAAGACTAAATGTATTTAAAAAATATTATTTAATTTTTTATTTTATTTTTATTTTAATTTTCCTCTTTTTTTTTGTCAAAAAGAAAACAAAAAAGTTTCCTTAAGTAGAAGATATATTTTATTGTTGTTGTTGTCGTTTGTTTTTGTTTTTTTTTTTTATTTGTATTTATTTCTTATGCAACAAAAACTACCACGTTTTCTGTATTCTGTGTGAATTCTTTGTAAAAGTCTTGAAAGTGTTGGTCCTTGAAATGCTTGTAATTGTTATTCTGGGTATTGTTTTAGTTTCTTTTTTGTTTTTGGAAAATTCCATTTTTTGTATTGGTGAGAAAATGGAAAAGTTCCCAGAACTGGAGATGCACAATAAATTATTTGGTTATTCTTTTGATTGAAAGAAAATAAAAAATCTGTAAGAATATCTCTATAATTTTCAAATAAATAATACATACGTACGTAAGCATGTTGCAAGGAGGTTATGCTATGGTATGGTTGCCAACTTTACCTTAAAAAAAAAACTAGTGTAGGAAATATGAAAATGTTCATTAACTCCCATCTTCAGAGCGGTCAATATAAAGAAAGTGACGTAGTGTTGCTGTCAAATAAAAAAAAATGGATCTTCGAAAAAAAAAAATAATAATTTAAGAGAAAATTCTGGTAAGACCACCAACAAGCTATCTTGTGCATTAGAGGATACCTGGTTCGTCCTTTCAACTATTTTCAATATTGGATGTCCGAAAACGTTCGATCACAATATAAATTTTGATGGTAAAACAAGTCATATGACATGTCAAGTCTTTGTGCAGAAGAGAGAAGACAGTATCGTGTAAGCCAAGGCAAATTCAAAGAAGGTAACCTTATCTCAACAGCTGAGGAGTTTTAGAATGTGTTTTGTTTCGATAATCATTTTCGCATTTATAATACGAATTTGCCTTGTTGTAATCTTTATAATTGCGGAAAGTGTATGAAATTGAGAAAAAATTCAGATACAGAAATTTGACAGTTGTATAGCTCTCTTAGTTTGTTGAATTTTTTTAAAAAATCATCACAATTCATTTTATTTTCTCTTTAATTACTAATCACGTAAGTGCAAACAAATCAATCGTATGATATTTACTCTCAAAATCGAAGAGTTTCAAAAGCATTTCATTGCAAGTGCAAGTAGGTGAGGAAAATGACTTCGTGGTAAAGGCGTTTGCTAATTTCATAAAAATTGTAATTAAAATCAAAAACTCAAAATTGCATATTGTTTTTAAAATGTCTAAAATTTTATTTGGTTCAGATGATTTCATTTTTTTTTTCAAGTTTTGAAAATTAGAACAGGTCGTAAACCATGTAGTGCCTTTGGTTCAAACACAAGCTCAGACATCGCAAACAAAATAAAATATGGGAAAAAAATTTCTTTCGATCACTTCCTTTCAGTAATCTTGCAGTAGAAAATCTGAAAGTAAATAAAATTGCCATGAAAAGTTTCTTCAAATTTGTCGCTCGTACTCGACGTTTAACTGTAGGTTCCGCCACTTTCACACACTTGGCACACACAGCGTATGTGGCATGACAAGCTGGGTCCTTAATCCTTACTAAAATATCGTAATGACTAATCAGGAAAGTAGCATTCTAAATGATCAATAATTAAGTGTCAATTCATGGTAAAATAATGATTACAGAAAACTATGGGAAACAAATCGATGCAATAAAGAAGGCAAGATAATTTTAAGTAAAGTTGGCTATAATACACTTGACGTTGAGAGAGTCTCATTCCTTTCTAGTTAATTTAATAATGTAAAATAAATAAATAAAATAAATTGGTCATTACAAGTCGGCCTTCACCCAGGAGTTTACGACTTAGCTTCTCACACCTCTTATGCTAGTATACACCAGAGATCAGCAATGAATCGTTTTTCCGCTACTCATAAGCACTCATGCAATTTTGAATGTGAGGATTGAAATTCAACTACTCTGATTCATTCGTACTCGCCACAACATTGATTTATAAGTAAAAGTAGCAATGAGTATGAGTACAAAGTTGACATTAAACTCTACTACTCGTTCTGAATCATAAATTTAGAAAAATACTTATAATACTTATAAGTAATTCGAGTGACTCGAATCATTTATCAAAATTTACAGCCTTTGTTCTTGTTGCATATACAAACAGAGAAGGAAGGAAAGTCAAAGACAACAAGCAAAGCATACACACAATTTTCTTGTGAGTATAGTAGTATTCGTACGCGAATTATAATTATTTTGTGCTTCGTGCAAACGAGTATTTACAACTTTGAGTATGAGTAGTATGAGTATAATATTTAAATAAGTATGTATGGGTATAAGTATCAGAAATTGTACGTATGATTTGAATCTACTCATCGTTTTCAATACTGGTTGTTGATCTCTGGTCTACACGTAAAATGATTTTCATTTTGTTGAAATTCAATCTGGCTACCCTTTTTTTGATGAGCGCATAATTGTATTTATTATTACAATTGCATTCTATGAACTCTGACTTGTTACTTTTTTAAGCAACATTGACTTCAATTTTTGCTCAAAAAAAAAAGACAAAGTTTAAAAACTTTTCGTATTACAAACGATGACTGAAATTGCGCCGCATGATGATGTTTCTGTTCAAGAGTTGTTAGCTTTTGGATTAATGTAGCCACCAAACATAGAAGAAAAAAAGTAAAAACCATTCAGACTTATAAATATGTATTGTGAGTAGTTTTTCCTTTGTTTTTTTGGTTTTTCTTTTTTTTTTAACATCATTTTGTTTATCAAGATGTTACATTGAAAAGAAATTTCCAAGCCTATAATTTTCATGTGATAAGTGTTAATTTCCAACAGAACTAACCACTTTTATTACTGCCAATACATTTATGGCAAAAACCTCTTTCTTATCTCTCGTTCACTTTAATTTGGGGTTCAAATATAATGTTCTTGAACTCAATTGCCAAAGATAAATGGGAAATATTTCAGAGTTTAGTAAATTAAATCAAAGTAATGGCCAGAGAAGAGCTTTAAATTTGTCGTTAGACAATTAAAAATAATTTGTAACACAATGTTGATCAGATTTAATTGTAATTTTTTTGTTTCTTTTGCTTTCATTAAGATTAAACGAAACAAAATAAAATAAAATAAAATAAATAAATAAGATTTATTATGTCACTTTTATTACAATTCAACAATTACTCCGATTACTTTACTTTTATTTTTATTTCTTTTTTTATGATTTTATTTTATGTTCTGTTTGTTCTCTTTATAATCCATTCAACTACAGGCCATTACATAGCATTTTAATTCTTGCCAATACAATACAATTTCAAACTATTTTAAGCCATGTATGTGTAGTATATCCATAGATTTTATATATTTTTTGTTGTCTTTAATTTTAAAATTTTTAGTTTCATTTTCATATGATAATTGAACCAGATTTTCATTTTCAATTTCAATTTCGATTTTGATGCTTATATTTCCGTATGACTTGAGCCTAAAAAAGCAGAATTGTTTTCGAAACTGCAGTAGACAAAATTGAAGGAAAAAATATTGAAATTATTTTATTTTTTTTTTTTTTTATTTTTTAATACAAAAATACAAGAGGTGTAGCCAAAATATAAGCAGACATAACAGCAGTATTGAACGGTAAGACCCCACCTAAATAAAAAACCGTCGACACAAAAAACATAAAATAAAAAAAATTTAAATTAAAATAATATTGTTACACATGAGTGCTTTGGACAAAAAACAAACCAAAAATGAAAGAATAAAAAATTCATTTTTTTTTATGTAAAAAAGAAAAAAGCGTCTATTTTTAAAGCAAAAATTTCATAATTTTTTTTTTTTTGCATTGAGATATTAAATTCCACATTAATTGCCCACATGTTCGTTGCTTTTTGTCTACAACGATATTTACAATAACAAAGAACACTAAATACCTTAAGAAAAATATCAAGCCTCACACATAATGCATACACACAATACATAATACATAGAGACAGACAGACAGACAAACATGTAAAAAATTACATCAAATATCTGGAACAGTCCTTAGAAAAGGTTTAAAATTTGACGTACCGTACTGATTTGGTAGACACCAAATTGTCTTTTCCTTTTGCGTTATAATGGTGGGTAAAACCCGCTTCTTCATGTCTATGGTTTCTGCAGAAATCATTTCCCAAGTTTCCTAAATAACATGCCTCGCATGAGTGTTTATAATGCAATAGTCATACTGTGCGTGCTTTTTTGGACCTTACGTATTGTCTTCGTGCATCCCCAATCGAGGTTTTCTCTTGTCCGAAGTCGTCTATCTGCCGTTTATGGAACATATGACTGCATTGTCAACTATAAGCTCGCAAAGAGAGATTAAAGAGATTTCTAATGCAGAGAATTTATTGAAAACAATGGGAATATCATTATGCTCGTCGCCACAAAGAGAACAAGATAAAAATGTAAGTGTATTTGTGAGAGGCATTTGCTTAACCCAAAGGAAAATTGTTAGTAATATTTTCAAATGTAACCTAATTAATGTTTTATTAGTGAATCTTATTAGAAAATAGTGAATCCTACTGTAATTATTCTTTGTGTGTATAATTGATGCACAAAAGAAAAAAAGCGACGAGAATCTACTTCAACTGAAAGCGTTTTTACGCACTTTTTAAGGAAAATTGTTGATGTTTGCGTCCTATGTGTGTAAAAATTCGAAGATGTTCTTCCCCTGAGGGACATTGGCGCAACAGCATTATAGTATTTACCACATTTTTACACAGTCCTGGAGTTCATTACATTAGAACACAGTTCTTTAATAGCCGTCCAGCCTATCAGAGAGAATATCTTTCGGAAAAAATCTAAAAATCTTTTGAAAAATCCAAATCTCGAATAGCTGGTGTATTACAGTAACGTTGTAAAGTAAATTCAACTTACTTGCACAGCTCCAACAGCATCTCCTTCTAAAAAAAATCACTCTGCATTCTATTTTATGTTGACTGCGTCTTTCATTCTCTCTCTCTCTTTCGAGCACTCATATTCTCCGAGCGTTATTAGCAACTTTCATGAAATTTTATGTATTTTTTAAACAAAATTAAGTTCTTCAAAGTGTAATATTGTGGTTCCTGTTCTAATATAAACCGTAAACTTAGAGTGAAAACATTAGAGCTTTACATTCGTATTTTAAAGATGAGAGTAAAAAAGTGTATTATTTTGCATTCATACGATAATTAAAAGAGATGAAAGAGAACATACAAATTGAAATGGTAATTAACAACCGTTTGAGCGTAATTGAAGATATTTGATGTTGTAGCTATCGACTTTATTATGGGTCATCTTTTCTTTACAGCGTTTTTGCTTGAAGTCGCGTACGTATTCTGTTTCAGTCTCTTAACGGTTTTTTGAAAAATTTCAAAAAAAAAAAAAAGTGGCATAACATAACGTAACCATAAGTACTCTTCCTCTAGAGGGGAAATAATCTATTTTGATATTTGTGTCCTCTTTCGGTCAAGTTTTTTCATAATCTGTAATGCGTGCCTCTTCTGTTCATCCTGCCACTAAATTTTCGCTTTTGAAAGTAGATCGTAACATTTAATTTCTTTTTGTCGTGGCAGACGAGTAGTAAGAATTCAGTCCAGTCTTGCGTAAAGACGCAGTTGCGTGTGAAGAGAACAGTCGTGGTTTGAAGATCGCCGTTGAAATATAGGAGGAGGATAGCGAATAAATAAATTGTTATTGTAACGTCAAGTTGTAAACGGTGACACACAAAAGTAGTGCAAACAATAAAAATTCCAATTGAAACTAAACACATATTTGTTGTTATTTTGTTTAAAATAACGAACTGATATTTTAAACTTTTTTAAAAAGGTAAAAATTTGAAATGTTGCACGACTTGTGTAATCGACTCAATTTCCCTTTAATAAGAGTTTCTGTAATCTTTGGAACATTGTAAATTTGATGAAACTATGAGTAATTGGATTCGGATAACACCAAAAGCAGCGCTACACAACAGCCACTTTTACGGAATTATTTACTTTAAGGACAATTATTGCAACTTGCCGTTAACTAAAGAGAAGATTTTAGCAGGCAGATAAATTGTCTTTCTTTATTATAAGTTGACAATATGATAAAAGCTAAAGGGAAGATCATCCTACCGATAACTTTTAAAGTTAAGTTTATGTTTGAACTTGCCATATAATAAATTATTTTCAATATTGCAACTTCAAATATAAACAAAATGAGCATACACAACAGAAAAACAGAAAGCCGGTCGTTGCCATTGAGCGGTTTTATCGACATTGTATGAATGTATTCCTTTAACTCTCTGTTTTTTTACTTCTAAACTCATTTCAATTTTGTTTGTTATTTTTAACTCTTTTTTATTTTAGCTTATGTAATTTTTTTATTTTATTTTTATTAGTGTATGTGTATATAGATGTGTGTGTGTGTGTTTTTTTTTTTTTTTTTGCAATAAAACAATTTATTGTGAAAGCAGTGAAGTATAAAATTTATTTAACAAATTAAACTCAACAAAGTGGTTGCTGTCTGTGTTATTACAAGACAAGAACATTTTTGGTTTTCATTTCAATATTTATTTTCATTATCTTTTCAGTTGTTGTTCTTGGTGTTCCTATAATATTACCCGATATTAAAATATGCACTAGTACACCATTTTATTACTTAACTTAGCTTTTATTTAAAGTTTTTTTTTTTTATTTTTCTAAACTCCAGTTTGGCTAAGAGGGAAATAAATTGAATTATTTTCATTTAACAAGTAATAAAAGTGGGAAGAGAGTGAAAAAAGAAAAGAATTATTCCTTGTCTATAACCACAAAAAAGAAAAAAAAGACAAGAACAAGAACAACAAAAAATTATTTAATTTTATCGACTGGAGCGGTATTACGCTTTGTTAAACAAATATTAAACGAAGCATTTAGAATGAAATCTGCACGAAAACTACCATAAAAATGAAGTCCATTCGTCAAACCAAAAACCATGTACTATTTGAATAAACACCTTTGAACAACATACATATCTGCCCGTTTGCAATTACAGTTATTGAATCAGGAATAAAAATTCAAACCTTAATACTAAAAATTGATAATAAAAAAGAAAAAGAAAACTTTTATTAGGCAATGTCTTCTTAACAGTCTTCCAGCAATTTTCCTTGAAAGTCATGAAAAAGTTTCTTTAAAATCTGTTGTATGCAGTCGACTTTAAGTTTTAGGTATCGCCACACATGGATAAAATTAACACACACAACGTAGGTTGTGTGAGAAGCTAGCTTGTAATCCCGACTAAATGGTTGTAATGACGATGGAGTCATAAGCGCACACACTTTGGCCGCATACAGGGCCGATTGTGATACCACAGTTTCATCTTCTCCCCTATTCCAGGAACCACTCAGACTGCCGATGAAGCGACACAGACTGCCAATATCCATGCATGACAGTTCATCTAGGTCTTCCATGTAGTAGGGACCCAGGTGTCTCTTTGTTCTCTGACCAGGTGCCGGGTATGTGAAGAATAGTTTCATCTTTTTCCTCATCTCCACAGCTTCTGCAGAAATCATTCGCAAGGTATCCAAGACTAATACGCCTCGCATGTGCTCCTATAATACAACAGCCTCGTGATAAATCCGATAACAGCGCGGAGTCTGCTTCTTTGGAGTTTTAGCAGAGTCGTCGTTCGCCTCCTTTCCAGTCTTGGCCAGATTTTCTGCTCCGCTCTGCCTTTTATCGAAAATGCCCACCTATTGTTCAAGGCGGTTCAATTATAAGCCCACAGGTGCTTAAAGGGATCCACAATGTAGAGAATTGGTAATTGTGCTTGCGAACTCAGACCAGTGAGACTTTTCCTCTCGACTGCGACGACGTTCCCTAACGACCTAGTGGGGTCCTGACTGCCAGTGAAGACCGAAACGCGGATAAAAGGAATACCGTGAATCACCTCCACCTGAAACTCGCTACAGTAATTGTATGGCACTACTCACAACTAAATAAATCAAAAACTTCTCCAAAATCTGTCGTTCGGAGTCGATTTTAAACAGAAGTTATATGAGTACCTAGATCGTAAAAAGTGGTAATATCAAATTATGTATGTATGTACGTATGTATTTGTATATGTATACTCGTATATTCGACGAAAGACTTAAGAACGAAACTTGATGTTAAAAGAATTTTGCCAAAACCATCATTTACTAAACCATCATTGTTTACTTGAATTGTTTAATAAATTTTTACTTGAAAACATTATTGTTTTAAGAATATATTCGAAAAAAAAAAAAAATTGATAGAAGTTTGAAAAATTTTAAATTTTTAAAAAAGGTCACAACAAAACACTACTTAAACGATTTTAAGCAAATCGTGCTTTAAGCATTTTGTACTGTTACTCATCGAAAAAATTACCACACAATCTAAAAATGTTAAAAGAAAATCATGTAATCGATTTGAAGCGCTATGAGGCAGCATCTTCATTTTCATATTTTGTTCCTTTTTTTTTTTTTTGTTTTTAGTTTCTTGTCTCTTATTTTGTTGGTAATTTTTGTTTTCTGTTCATATTTTGGTAACAAACTTATAATTTTGTGTGCTGATTGATGTTAAGTTATGCAATGAAACATTAAATAAAAAATAAATTTGAATGGAATGAACAGAATTCAAACAAAAAGAAGAAAAAAAAGGAAAAAACATTGTTTCTGTAGGTAGAAAAACTCTATTCAAACTTTCTAATCAATTAGTGAATTGCATCAAATAATCAAGAAAACAAAAAAAAAAAAACGTTTTTCGTATTATTCTGTCATAATATTACGTAAACGAAATGAAGTTTACAGTACATACTAGGGATGCCAATCGGGAAATCCCGAATACCGAAATTTTCGGGATTCACAAAATTCCGAATCCCGGAATTTTTAAAAACTTGTTCTGGGATTTTTCCGGATTTTCGGGATTGTGAATTCATATGAAGTCGCCGTGGTCTAGTGGGTAGTGTGTTGGCTTATTAGACGAAAGGTCCGGGTCAGATATCAAAACGAAAAATATTTCTTCGGCGACTTCCTCTCAGCAGATTTCTGGCAAAGACTCTGAGAGTAAATATTGCCATGAAAAGCTTCTCAAAATCTGTCGTTCGGAGTCTACTTTAAACCGTAGGTCCCGCCACTCATGTATAAAATTAACGCACACAACATAAGTGGTGTCAGAAGCTAGGTCGTAATCCAGACTGAAGGGTTGTAATGGCCAATTATGTATGTATGTATGAATTCATATATATTTAGTAGGGTCAAAATAGTCCTGAAAAATTCTATATCACTTGACTTCGATAATACCATCTCAGATGAGGAAAAGCCTACTTCCATGGATAAAAAATTGTTTGATGGCATCGAAGTATGCAAAAGCTGATTTAGATACTTAACTGTCCAAAGAAATAGTTTTATTTACATCAGGAAGGTGGAAGAAGTGAATATTTATAAGCTGGATACAGCTATCTTGGAACTATTTTACCAACAAATGTTGATTGCGAGAAGTCTTTTTCAACGGCAGGTTATTTTGACAACAAAATTCGTTCAAGCCTATCCCGAATCCCCGGGACTTTTATAAATCTTTGCCGTTTGGCATCCCTTGTACACACAGTACATAGTACAGTTTTATAACACTTTATGAAACCACAAAAAAAAAAAATCAAAAAAAAAATAAAATAATATGAAACCAAAAAAGATATGTTCGGGATTGATTTCTATCAGAAACTCTTTATCGATTTACCAGGAGACTGAGAGATTTGAGTGACAGGACAACCTACATTTGGAGTTTTTTGTTTTTGTTGTTTTGTTAGCGTGGGTATATTTAATTCAATTTTTAAGTGGATGTTCATTTAAAATCGAATATTCGTGTACTCATAATGACATTAAACTTTTTTCAATGTTTACACACACATGAACGCCTAAAATGAAGTGGCAATATGCCAAAAATTGTATTTGGTTGCTGTGTGTAGTCGAAATCTCACTAGGAACTCATGTCAATTGTAATTGCTTGTCTATCATCAAATGTTTGAAAATAAAGTAAATTCATGCTAAAATAACAACCGAAAACAAAAAAAAATGTTGTATTTCATACGATATTATTTATAAATGATATTAAAGATTTCAACAAACATTACAGCACCTAATCTACATGATTGAGAAAGTTTTATATCTTATGTTTTCATGGTTTCACAATAATTAGGCTTTTAAACAGTAAATATTTAAATATTCAGTGAATACTACTACGTTTTTACGCTTTAAAATGTTAAAACTATGAGTTCGTAGATTGCAAATAAAATAAAACTGATACCGTGTGGCACCTTTAACGATTTGACTTATGGTGTTTTCTTTTCTACAAAGAAAATGTCGCCCTCTTACAAGGTGCATTAAAAAAACTTTTAACCAACCCTGTTGCAATGTCATTTTTTATTTGAAGAGAACATAACACAAATATTTAAAAAAGGGTATGCCCTGCGTTTACCATTGCGGCTGTTGTCTATGGGGGTTGAAATAAATTCAGTAATTTTTCTGCATCATATGAATCTAATAACTGATTTATTTCAATTTTCACAAATAAAAAAGGTTATAGATTTAAAAAAACGTTGTATTTTTTGATTAATTTTCAATAAAAAATGTAAATATGAAAAAAGTGTTGCCAGATCGCAAATTTTTCAAATTTATTTTTGGAGAGCTTTTTTTATAACAAAAAAAAAAAAATATTTCAACACTGTTCGAACATTGAATGCAATTTTTTGTATTACTGACCATGTAGCTTTAATGATGTAATGTTTCCTTAATGTTACTGAACAAAACGATAAAAAAATTTATTTCAAATTGGATAACAATACTAGGCGATTTTTTTAAATTTGATCAGGTAGCCCTATAAATAAACAAAAGTCATCTGCTTTACAGGACATTATCAGCACTCTCGATTTATACAGGGACATAAAATGCAATGCCCTCCACCATCGGCAAGTGCGAATTATTTAGAATAAAACATACCACCCTTTTAGAGGGCGAAACATTTCTAAGAAACAAACGCCAAATTGCATTTTGCATTAATAAAATGCACATATTTTGGTAGAAAAGAAAACACCATTAAACAACAAGAATTTGCTTTACACTTCTTCCGCGCGCACAATAACAATTGTTCAATAGATCTTTATAACAGAGATCTTCAAACCACACATATTCTCTTCACACGCAACGTGCCTTCACACAAGAGTGACTGAATTGTTTCTCAATTCCGTTGACAGCTTTGTCTTGCCTTTTTTATCGCAGACTAAACAGTCTAATGAAAGAACTTGAAGGAGAATGTCTTTGCCTTCGCGAAATTTCAATAAATGTGAATGTGTTGTTGTTGCCTGTTTACTTCTTAATCTCGTTTTTTAATATTTATGTTGTTGATCATGTAAACAAGCCCATTATTTTTGTTTTTGAAATTTTTGCTTATCAGTTTAAGAACACCAATTGCATTTCAGGAACAATATTTATTAAGAGTGCAGGAAAATCTTCAATGTATTCTAGAAAACTTTATTCAACAGCCATAACAAATTAAACAGCAATTTCTAGAGGTTGCCATACCGAAGATAAATGGTGGATACAGTTTTTCAACATTGGAAATTTTTTTAAAGCTTGCTTACATACTTACTCAAGTGGTTATTAAAACACTTACTAGGATTACAACCAAGCTTAATTTAATTGTATCCACAAATGACGAGATCCAGTTTAACGTCGATTCCGATCTATAGACTTGAGAATCTTTTCCAGACTATTTTTTTTAATCCTACAGTTTCGTTTGCTTCGAGATGTTTAAGCTGGGCTTTGTACATACATTTCCTACTAGTCTACGGCGACATGCTGTAGGTATACCTGCCTAATTACAAGTGTTCACAGAATTGACTCAGGACCAGTTGGCAACTGGTCCTTTCATTGAAAAATCTTCTTAAGTAAGACAGTGTTTGAATGGGTACTTGAACAAAAAATTCTAAAATTCTAATGCATCCCGAATAAGTGGCCGTTTGGTGTAAAATTGTGGTTGGCGTCATTAGCGTTACATCACCCTTTGAAAAAACATTAGTTGGGCCATCACTGTCAATGTCAATTATAAGTCAATTATTATTACTTTTTCTGGCCGAATGGGATGACCTGGACCGCAGCGATATGTGATTTCAAGAGAACTGCTGCCACGCAATTTATTTCGCATTGGGTATGCTGTAAAGGCAATTTGTGGGCGTGATTATGATTTCATTAACGTAACTGAGATGCATTTTAACACCGTTTTTTAATTGTTTTTTCGAGATTTCCTTCACACAGCTGTATGCGAATAAACCACAGAACATAGTTGTGCCCAAAGCTAACATAACCCGTGTTATTGGTAAAATTCAACCTCGTTTATGCACCAGGGTGATGGAATATTGGTTGTTCCACTTATAGAAGCCATCGTGACGTTGTATTCCTCACACAGTGATATCTAAAGGTTTTTCAAACGAAAAAAAAATTTCAATGATTTCTCTCATGCAATTTAATTTTTTTTTATTTAAAGATAATTGCAGCAAATCGTGTTACATATAAATGCGATTTGTAGTCTGATAAATAAAAGCGACAAATAATTTAAATATTATACCAAAACATACAGAGAGTGTCAAAAGAAAGTGTACACTATGGATAAAATTCTAACAATCACCAAACTCACCACTTTTATCACTTAAGGATAATGCCCGAAAATATTTAAAAAAATTTTGATATTTTTTGTAATTCTTTTTTGTTTCAATTTATAAAACTGGCAATTTAACAATGTAGTTTTAATAGTGTAGTTATTTTTTATGTACACTTTCTAATCACTTCATTTTCACTTTCTTTTTTTTTTCGTTGCAGGTGAGTACATAACGTCGTTGGAAAAATCAAATAATTTGATTAAAAATTTTCAAAATTAAAAGAAAAGCGGATTAACCAAGAGGTAAATTTTAATTAGAATAATTTTCAAGGTTTTTTTTTATCGATTTTAAAAATCATTCTAACAAATCTAGACCCATAATGTAATATACATCAAATCCTTGAAAGATTTCGAAAGTATTTTGAAGATTTTAAACAACACTGCGTGCCATGCAGGTCGGGGTTAAACAATTTTAATGTGTACACATAATATGAACGAAATAATAAATTTAAGTGTGTAATCTTTTCAATTCTGTTGATTTTGAAAAACACAAAAAAAGAAAATGAAAACTGCTTTGAAATAAATCGTCTGTTTGGTTTGGCAACAATTAAAATGAAATCAACTTTACATTTATTTGTCATTAAGTTTACATTTTATGTGGCATTTCTTAGCATTGGAATTAGTTAAAATCCGTTTTATTACGCTCTTAACTGTTTTTTACACTTTTAAACGTTTGAATCCAAGCAAACAACCAACCAACACAACAATAACAAAAGGATGAAGAAATAAGAGTTTTTTTTTGTATTTTTTATTTTTTGTTTGAAACGCTATTACAAAACCGTTAAAATAACAATGATTTCAGAGATGAAAAATCTCAAAAATAACTTTCAATTTCATTTCAATTTTGCTCATAATCATTATCTACGATGTACACGACTGTTATTATCAACATCATTATCATCATACGTACATAAATGTTGCAGTTATTGTTTTTGGGTCTCGTTGTTGTTGTTGTTGCTGCTTTTATTGCCACTTTGCCAGTTTCTATTGATTTTTATTTCTTTATTGTCTATTTAACGATAATTAAGAGTTTGTTTTTCGATTTCTGTTAATGGTTGTAAAAACTCAGAAAAAAAGATGAATCGCTTTTATTGAATACTGCACCCTAATCTCTTAATAACTTAACAATTGTCTGCTTGTCTGATAAATTTTTATGTACGCTACACAAAAAAAAAGAATACTACGCTTGAAGGCAGTATCGGCAATATGTTGTCTTGTAAAATAAATGGAATTGTTTCTCTCTTGAAGAGATATTTCTTGTCCAAGTTAAACAGATTATATCTATACTCTGCTTTCGTTTCATCCATAACATCTTAGCTTTTAAAATACAGTAGAACCTTGATTATCCGTGATGGCCGGGACCGGAAGCATTCCGGATAATCGATTTTCCCGGTTAATTGAGTAAATAATTCAAGGATTTTATATACATACAGGTTTCAAAAATATAAAAACAATAATAATTTTGTCAGAAAACAGTGAACAGTCCAAAATAATAGAAAAAATTT
The DNA here is from genome assembly GCA_014635995.1 of Sarcophaga peregrina. Lineage (NCBI taxonomy): Eukaryota > Metazoa > Arthropoda > Insecta > Diptera > Sarcophagidae > Sarcophaga > Sarcophaga peregrina. Next base: position 57,123,721 of record CM025793.1, on the reverse strand, counting down.
TGTTCTTATAATCACGGATAATAGAGGTTAAACGATGTAGATCCAAAATAAAATTAAGTCGATGGAAAAAATTTTCTTTTTCCATACCGAATAATTGATGTTGTTGAATCACGGATAATCAAGGACCATCTCTAGATGAAAAAAAAAAAAAATATTGTCCTATTATTGTCTTTCTTTTTTTCAAAATTATTATAATTTTTCCAAAAATTTAATCGATATCTTCTTACTTGTTGTGTTCGTTGGAACAGTTAACAACTGATTCTAATTTTCATCTAAAAATTATATCCAGCCAAAAATGTGGTGGTTATGTGAAGAAACAAAATTATCTTGTCTTGGAACGATACCACTTCATATGAGAACTAAGAACGACCAAAACGTCCAATGCATCCCGAAAACGTCAATGTTTGGTGTGGCTTTGGTATCCTAAGATCGATGATGAACAACTTCTTTTGGTCTGCATTTAATGATCTGGACCAGAATCAGTAGTTTTTGTTTTATATCTGAGGAACACGCATAAGTCGTTAGTTTTTCTGTTCCGCACCATACGTGTATTAAATATAAATAAATACTTAGTTTAACAGGTAGTTTGCCGGCTTAGGCTATGAAGTCAGACATCTCCAAAATAACGAAAATAAATACAATTGCCATGAAAAATGGCTCATGCGGAGTAGAATTTAAACTGTCGGTCCCGCTACTCATGTATCAAATCAACGAACACAACATAAGTGGTATGAGAAGATGGGTCATAATTCTGATTGGAGGGTTGTAATGTATGTACGTATTGTTTTTAGAAAAGTACGATTTGATGCGAAAATGAATTCTTTCAGTAATAGTTCAGTACCATTTTCAAATTTAAATTTCTCAACACTGCTCTGATTCATTCGTACTTGCCGCAACATTGATTTATAAGTGCAGGTTACAATGAGTATGGGTACAATGTTGACATCAAACTCATACCATTCGAAATATGTTGCATTCATACGCCTGCTCATTCAGATTCATAAATTTAGAAAAGTATTTATAAGACTTATAAATGATTTGAGTCACTCGAAGCAACAAATCATCATCAAAATTGGTCTTGTTTGCAAAATTAAAAGGAAACAAATCGTTTAAAAAAGTCAATTCCAAATAGACACTTTAACTTTAACTGGATTTTTGAAATAAGTTTATTACACTGGATTGCATTAAAGAAATGCTGCCCCCATATGGGATATCGTTCCCAATAGTGACGTCTTGACGGGCTTTAGGCCAAAGATCGGCAATGAAATGTTTTTTCGCTACTCATAAATACCCATGAAATTTTGAGTATGAGTTAGTCAACAGAATTGAAATTCAATGTTTGATTGAAACGCATACTTATTCAGATTCATAAATTTAGGAATATACCTATAGTACTTATAAATGATTCGAGTGATTCGAAAATTTTACACCCTTAGTTGTTGTTGCATTTACAGAAAAAGGAGAAAGAAAACATAAAGACAGTAAGCAAAGCAAATATACAGCCTTCTAGCAAGTATTGTAGTATTCGTACGCGAATTGTATTTATTTTGTGATTCTAGTAAATGTTGAGTCATGGAGAGTCAAAATGTGGCGCTACGTGTCACATAGTTTATACCTCATTGGATATTCTGTAATGCAAACATAGACATTTCACGTGAAGGTGATATGAATTGGTCACCTATATGGTGCTATTTGATTTCCTTGGACTTTTTAAGAGATTCAATGAGTCGCAGGTGTATGGGAAAAAGCTACAAACTATAGCAATCCTTAAAGTCTGGAAAATTATTCATTTTGGATTTGGGGTGGAGCTCTAGTCCTGAGAAACCATGATGAATATTTGAATAATGTTTTTTCCCACACATAATTTCTAAACTAATAAAAATGAACACGTTTTGATTTAATTAGTTATGATGAATGATCCGATAATAAAGAGAAACGGCACACGCATTGTTAAAATTCGTATTTTCTTCACCACAGAAGGCATAGGAATTATCATGTCGTTTAACAGATGCTCTACTTGGCTCATATTTGGTTTCCTTATAAAGTTTCTTTCTTGATGTGTTTTTTAAAATTAACAACATGACTTTTAATTTCCTCTCAAAGATTTCAAAAAGTATTTAAAAAAAAAAATTAAATGTGAAAATACCGCAGATATCTCGTACACATACTCACCACATAGCGTCCATACAAAGTTTGGAGGGCATATGTATGCTTTCAAAGCTTTTTAATGGCTAAAGTTCGATTATTTATGATGAATTCGTTTTTGCGTTTCCGATTGGCATGTCAAAATTCAATTTCAAGCATAATTCAGTTATACTGGAAAAGAAAACAAATTTCGCAACGGTTTTGCTTGAATATGAATTGTTTTTCCTCATATTTGGGTTAAAATCTCGTTAAAATGTCTTTGAAACCTAATTTTTATTTTATTGCCTCAGTCGACAACAGTCTTGAGGCAATGAAACAAAAAAAAAAACAAAGAAAATAATTTGTTATCGAGATTGTATTTGAAATTCTATTTCACTTTAATCTCAATTTCTATTTGATTTGAGTTTGTTTTTATTTTTATTTTGTTGTTTTTTGTTTTGCCTCTGTACCGCAACTGTCATCATCTTGAATCAATTTTTTAAGTTTAAAGGTTATTCAAGCGTTTTGGTTTCAGTTGAAAAGGTTTTTAGGTTTTGCAGTTCAATTTTGTCATTTTGTTAAGGTTTTTTCTTTTTTTTTTATTGGTCGTGATTGTTGTATTATTACAGTTTATAGTTGGTATTGTTACAATTGTTGTAGTTGTTGTTGTTTAGATTGTTATTACTGTCAAAAAAAATGCCCTTAGCCTTTATGCGACTGAAGTTTTTATCTCCATTTTTTGTGTGTTTATTTTACTGAACAAAATTACTTTCATGGAGAATACCATCGGCATTAAAATACAATAAAAATTGGATTTCTGGTAAGACAGCCGCAAATTGAATTGTAGTTGAAAACTTTCAAAATTTTTTTTCTTTTGATTTCATATTTATTTTGGTGGTTGTTATTTGTATTTTTGTAGCACATTTTATTTAATATTTTTGCTTCGGAAGACTTTATTTAAGACGATTGATGCTTGTCACCGCTTATTTGAATAGTTGGTTTTCATTCTAAGCATCACACGAACTTTTTGAAAATATTTTAAAAATTATCATTAAAAACTATCCTCATCCCTTCCATTATTAATTCGTTACTACCTAGACAATATTGTTCGTTCATGTTTTTTTTTGACTTTGCAGCAACATACGAGAAGAGTTTACATTTCATAAAGATTTCTTCATTTTATTAGCATTTCCATGGTCCTCACAATAGATAGAATATGTGGCATAAGAGCCACTATTTAATATAGAAACAGGTACACATGACAACAGAAGTAGAAGTAGAGGTGAAATAAAATTGGTTGCAAGGTGATTGCTTCAGTAACAACAAAAAAAAAAAAATCAACCGCAAAAATTTTAGCTGGTTTTTTGTTTTTATTTTTTTTTTTTTCGTAATCGTTCTGTACTAAAAATAGAATTTCCACACATTTTTTTTGAAGATAAAACTAAAAATACACGTAAAAAATATTTACAAACAGCAAGAGAAAACTTTTTTGCCGCTTTATTACAAAAAATTGTGTAAAAAAGTGGCAGAAAGGTATAGTAAGACAGATAGTCAGACACACAATATGAAGAAAGAGAGAAATAAAGCAACAAAACATGGTATAATACATATATGCTGCCTTTAATGTATACCCTCCTTTAAATGATAGGAAAATAGGAAGCAAGTGAGAAAATTATAGTCAGTCCACAACCAATCATTTGCTATTCTTTACCACAGGGTACCACTGTATTACCATAAATGATTAGAATTAATTTATACACAATCATAGACAACAATTATTAAAAATTTATTAAAAATTATGAGTTTTTGAAGTAAAATCATGTTCACCAGATTTCGGTAATAAATGGTTACTTCCCAAAGTCTTCTTCATGTCTAGACAATGTTACACACAGCAAGTAGCCACTGGAAATAAAAAAATATTAAAAAAAAATATTCTGAATTTGAGTTTAGAATTGTTGAATACATTAGCACAAACTCAATATCTTTCAACCATCATGATTCAGCACGTACGAATATGAAAACATTGTGTCTAAAGTACACTGAAAAAAAAGAAATGTTGGTCGGTGTTGTAGATACGATTAAATAACTTCAAATACGTTATAAAATAAAAATGTGAGTTTGTGAAAAATAGCATCAATTACAGACTCTAATAAATTTTAACGACGGCATAGTTTTTTGTTGACATTGAGAACCGCAGTAGTTTGTTGTTATTCGTATATTCCTGCGACTAAGAAAAATTCCACAAAAAATATTTAAAACGATATCTGTGGCCAGCTAACATCTCCTTCACGTAAGATGATCATGTTGATACTTTGTATCAAGATTCAATTTAGGCCAAATAAGGTTGGTAACCATTGACCTATTGTGCTCGTCATTGACAGTTATGGTCTGGCTAACATTGTTTGGAAGCTGCCAGCCCAAAATTCATACCAAACTGTGACTTTTTCGTGATGCTTGAGACGCTTTTAGATGTCATGTGAATTGATTTCGTCCTCATTTATCTAGAAAAAAGTTCCATTGCTGCATACGATTTTTATTGATGAAGAAAATTAAAATCAATTAGCAACTACTCCAGAGTTTATTCAGCGATAACATTGTCTATGGCCCATCTTTAGCTCCAGGGTCCATCGAATTTTGCACGAACAGCGGAGATGTGTTCCGCAGATCTTGCATTTCGTCCAAGTACGGCTGCTGATCTTCTTCTTGTAAAAAATGTAAGAACGCGTCACAAGTTGCTGAAAAAATTTGTAACTTTTACCAAGATAAAGGCGGAGCCAGAAAAAAATCGCTAAAATAATCAAGGAAATTATAAAAATAGTGAAAAATGAATGCCAATTCAATTTGTTTAAGTGTACCTCGTCATGTGTAGCAGCATATTCTGAAAAAAACTCACAAACTATTTCAAAAGTGGACTTAGTCGAATAACTTGATGGGTTGTTTAGTTACTTGATTCATACGATACGTTTATGCAACGCTATCGCAAAGGTTTTGTTTCTTTTTCTCTTGTGGTCTATGATGAGGGCAATATGACGCCTCTCAGTACTTGGAGTTTTCGTAGAAGACGAGACGTATTCTTAAGTTGTTTTTCTTTAAAATATTTTATTTGTGATCCTAAATTCAACGTAAATTCAACTCAACCACCTCCTGGTTTCCTTTTGGTTTCGTCTTCACAAGCCCTTAGCATGTGTGTATGTGCGTGCAAGTGAGCAAGCCTTTGAAGCGCGTGAATACTGTATAGGACGACTCTAAAAACATGCAAACCTAGTGCATAACATGCAACATAATGCTGTTGCATTTTGTGTTTCTTGTTTTCTTTTTTTTTTACTTTGTTGTTTCGTGTTAAGTGAATGTGGTTGTCGTTGGCGTTGTAAGCGGAGTTTCTGTTTGTCTTTTCTCCTGTAACATGTCGATTTTAATTACAAAATGCTTTAAGGGGTAAGAAAATTTAGTCAGCGTTTGTTTTTTGTTTTGTTTCGTTCGTTGTTTTACGTTTTTTTTTGTCATTTTTGTTGCAATTATAAGCCTTCCCTGTCTCGTGTAGCCGGAGTTCTTGACTCACAGGCTACTTCTAGCCCTCCGTCTGTCGTTGTGTATCATTAAAGCTCTTTGTAGCAAAAACACATTAATTTATGCACATACGAAATACTTGTTGAGTTAAACGTTGCTGTTGTTTTTTTTTTTGTTGTTGCTGTTAGTATTGTTTGCTTGTTCTCGTTTTCTGTTGTTGTTGTTGTGTTGTTGTAATATATTTAATGTTTAAACATGAAATTGCTAAATCGCATATAATCACTGTACAACAGAAAATTTGTTCTTCAAAAACAAAAAAAAAAAAAAGAAACGATGAAAGGCCAGGAAAACTTAGCAGAAAAAAAAACAGAAAAGGAAAAATTAAGTAAAAACACTTACAATTGTCAACTTTTCACAAAATATTTGATATTCATGACGTGCGTTTTACAGAATATCAAGCACCAGAGGCAAGCACCATTGCTTTCTTATCCGCCAGTAAAATGATTCGCGCTTCACCAATAAACTATTCAAATCATGCACATATGTGACCAGAAATCGGAGAACCGAAATTTTGATAAGAAAAAAAAAAAGAAAATTAAATGAAATCAAAATAGTTTCCTTACGGTAACAAGTGAAAAACTAACAGACGATCAAATGCTCTTGTATATTAACAAAAAATATTTTCTTTAAATATTACTGTTGTATACAAAAACTTGTATTGAAACCTGTGGAATTGATCTTGAAAATTAATGTGGAATATATTGAAGGCAATGGACTAGACAAAAGTTATGAGGATTTAATTTCAAAATTTCTAGCCTAGACAACTGGCTAGATCTGATGGCTTTTGTTGAATTAATGTGTTTTGTTGAATAATTGTGTGGTGATCAGTCCAGAATGGACCAATTCTTTATTGAGTTAGAAACCGTTCAAAACTTTAGCGAAAGTTTTCTAAAAATCTTGCCCTTTTGTAGCTTAAACTGAGATAATCGTGTTTGTTAATTTAGCATTAAGAAGAAACTTAGCGAAATAGCCCTGAAGTTTGCATTTTCTGAATCATTGGTTTAAGATTTAATTTTTTGAAAATTAAAGAGAACTCGCGATAACGTGAACTAATTTTTACCAACGTAGTTCACATTTTCGATTTGAATACCCAAATTTAAAACAAAAAAAAAATCGTATTTAATATGAAAAATGATGCATATTTTAATAAGTAAAAAATCATCGGTGTCGTCTATGTCCGAAACTAAATTTGAAATACTTTTCCAGCAATTGTTTAAAATTTGTTGCGAAATTCTACTTCATATTGAGTACAAAACATTCATTGCTTCTTGTATGGTTAACATCTTAATAGAATTTAGCAATTCTGTTTCTTTTCCAGCCACAAATGCCAAGAGACTGTTTCTATAATACATTCTGGTTTATGTGCTAAATAAACATTGCACAAATGAATCCCTCATCAGAAATCAATTGGGATTCATCCAGAATTTAAGGCGCATTGTCTATTAACAGAAGGACATTTACCGGTAGCCCCTTCTTACACAAGAACTCAGACAAGTAAAGTTTTTTTAGATTTCTCAATTACCAGTAAATTAAGTTAAGTTTGTGAGTTCACAACGCATTTGAACAGCCGATGAAAAATAATCGTTGTGTCGCCATTTTTGCGCCTTGATTACTTTTCTTCAGTGATGAGAAATATATTTTATATGGCAACTGCTTCCAATATAAACCGATTTCGTTAGCACTATATGGTTTATCTTCACGAAGAGAACATGTTGCGTCAACAACATGGATCAACATGTTGTGGCTGCCCAGATACCTTTTCTCCGGAAATTTTAAGATGGCGAACACCATCCGCCATTGGTTTTAAAACCACAATCATTTTTTTAATTTGATCGAGAATTTCTAAAGATTTTACAATTTAAAACAAAAAATAAAAAATATTCACATTTTAGAGCTTTCAGATTTTATTCACGTTTTCGCGAGTTCACTGTATTATCATAATTCAGAATGTCGTAAAACTGCCAATCAAATTATACGACATTTATAAAATAAATGCTCAAATAAATCCAGTATTATTCGCCGTAGTCTAGTAGGTAGTGTGTTGGCTTAATAGACATAACGGCACGGTTTAAACCCCATATCAGATATCTCCAATTAGAAACGAAAAATTATTTCTTTGGCGAGTTCCTCTCAGCAGCTCTGAGAGTAAATAAAATTGCCATTAAAAATGTCTCAAAAATCTATCAATCGCAGTCGACTTGAAATTATAGGTCCTGTCACTCACACACTTAAATTAACACACACAATGTAAGTGGTATGAAAAAAGATCGTAATACTGGCAGAAGAGTTTTAATGATCAATGTATCAATTTAAAGGGTATTTCTGAATGGATGTAGAAGGTCTTTTGTCACGTCCATAAAGTGTTAAACAGATTTTGATGTTTCAAATTATATTCAGTCCATAAAGCTGAGTAATAAACCAAATTCAAGGACTGAGATTTTTTTTGTTTCCATTTTTATTCCATTTACAAAATCTAATCAGAGTTTTATTTTAAGTATGTAAGTATAGTATAGCCTTAGGATTTAATAGCATTCGCTTTAGTAGAGTTTATTAAAGCGCCATTAAAACATGTGCTAAAGGTGAGTGGTATTAGATTTTAATCGTAGTCGTAAGTTTCTATTTTATTGCCGTTTACTGTATGCGAATGTATACAGTGAGTGGAAATAGTTCCCCACAGAAGGGGTACAAAAAAGTGTCAATGAACGCTTTTAAACTCATGCAAATCGCTAAACTGACTAACAGCCAGCCAACCAGCCATCTAGCCATTGAGCCAGCCATACCCTTCACGCACACATAACAGTTATGTCGCTGTATTATGTTGTATTTTTGTGAAATTTACATGTATTTGTGCAGTTTTATTATGATTATTTTCGGTTTTTGTTTTTATTTTCAGTTTCATTTCCATTTAAAATTATTATGACAACAATTGTGGCTGGAAAAATAAAAATTTTAAAACATTAAAAAACATAAAACAGCAGCTAAAGTACAACTTTTTTGTTCCACCATTATGACCCTTTGAGCCAACTACTACTGCCATCACACTCTCTCTCTCTCTCTCTCGCTCTTTTGCGCTAAATGTGTCGCTCTTAAACCTCTAATGAACCCGCATTTTTAGTGTAGAGCGCAATATTTTTTTTGTTTTTTTGTTTAAAGAAATTAAATTAAAATGTATAATAAAATAAAATAAAACAACAACAACAACCACAACAGCACAACAGCGGAAATAGCCGTTTCTACGGACAAAAACAAAGAAAGACATGAACTACAATTGTGAAGTGTCTGATAAGAGAACACTTTAAAAAAGCTGTTGTTAACGCGAATGTTTGTAGTGTAAACGTCAAAATGAAGTAAATAATGTACAATTATGTACGTATTTAAATATCAAAAATATTTGGTATGAAATAGTACAATGATATGAGTGTAGAATATACAAGATATGTTCAAGTTATCTATCTATCTATCCCATATAGGGCGATTTCGTGTCAAGTGACCCAATTTTTAAAATCGATGTCTTCCGATTTGGATGAAATTTGTACCAAAGTTAGTACTATTGGATAGCAGGCCACACACAAATTATCAGCCCTGTGTGTAAATTTTCACTTATTGGTCCTAGCAAAAATTTTAGATATTAGATAGCTATTTCTTCAATATTTCCAAAAATAATTTTTTGAACATTTTATTTTTATTTTTTAATTTTTTTTAAATGGGCCCTTTTTTGCTCAAACCTTTAAGGCCTTTATAATCGCTTAAAGGGGTGCGAGAGGGATATCTATCAAAAAAATTATTTTATTTTTTAACTAAAGAATAAGATTTTTCAATATTATTTTAATATTTTATTTATTACCTATAATACGAAATAACAAAAATAATAATAATAATAAGGACTGCGCACGAAAAAAACTGCACTTACACTTTTCGTTATAGAAATAAAACTAAGTTGCGGATTTTGTTCGCTTTATATTTCAATTAAAGTAAATAATATTTGAATTCTTTTATGTATAAAAGTTTTTTCTGACCAAAGTCTCAGAGCATCCAACTTTTGGAGCCACTTTTCTTCCAGACATGTTAGGGTGTTTTAGAAAAATACGTACTATTCTACTTGCTCTCTTTTGTTTCGAATCCTTTTGGATTTGAAACAGATGACTAACAAAAACAATGTAACGGTATTAATTTTTATCAATTATGCTAAAAGTTATAAGCTTAAAAGTAGACCCATTTTTTTTGCGCACTCCTTAAATCTAATAAAATTAAAATAAAAGTTTTGAAATTGTCAATCTTTCGTCCGTCTTATTTATTGCCTTCATATTCTGCTTTTTTTGCCAATCCTTACTTGGAGTTCAGTTGCTGATTTCGCTGCTGCCTTCTTTTTTGTCTTCTTCTCGTTTGGAAATGTGTGAATCCCATACTCAGCAATCAAGTTTTTAGCAATTTTTGCTTTTCATTGAGACGTTCCAAACTCGGTCATTAGTTTTGGTATTTTTGGTAAGCTTAATGTTTAGGGATTTAAATATCTTTATAGATAGCCAAGTGGCAATCAGGGCAATAACCTGCTGGATTATTGACCGTCACGAAGTGTAAAAAGCTGATCAATGACTACTCTGGTCATGGAACGGTACGCACTATATGGGTTAATAGTCATCCTGAAGTGATCGGAAATAACGAATCGAATAACGAATATTCTGGCTAATAGAGCAAAAGAATTTGACCCATAAGTCTTAAAGTGTTCTAAGAAAAGGAATGAAAACGTCACATCGACTATTATGGAATGATGTTAAAGTAGGACGCTTTATAAAAATACGATCGATCCTAATGAGGAGAAAAGCATGGCTATTTTAAAATTAAATTAAGGCGACCTGATCACTCTAATGAGCGTACTTACGGGACACTCTGCTTTGCATGTAGTCGTGAACAATGCTGGCGTGGTAGAGAGTGATGAATGCAGGACATGCTGTGAAGACATCGGAAAGATGAAGCAATTTTTGTGTCATTGTCTAGCTTTCGTAAGATCAAGATTCCAATATTTTTGGGATGACACTATACCAGGAACAGCTTATCTCAGAGGAATATACTGAAAGAAGTTAAGAAAGTCTGCATCTTGTATAAACTTGCTATAGAAAGTAAGGTGGTATTTGTAATGTCGAACGCCCAACAAGCCTACATGATGAGTTGTGTTTATATCAATTGGCGTAAGGTCAGTGGTTGAACTCCTCTCCTTCAAGCTGCCTATCTAGTCGAAACCTATCTAATAAAAAAATCTAGACCTCCAGTCCTATGTAATATTGTTTCTGATAATATTGCTTTGGAGCGAAGTAATTAGGGCTTCGAAATGGATTTAAGGAAGTAGCAACTTTGCCTGTTGCCTTCAATTTGTCAGTTTCCCTCGCATGCAGTTAACAAGAAAGGCAAATAACTCTCCCGACGGATTTGGTCAATCATCTGCCAACTGACGTTTGCTTGACGGTTTTAATCATGCATCTTGTTGGTCTGGAGACTCTTACGCTATACATTCGCATTTGCTTTGCAGTGGTCTTTGGAAAATATTACAAATTTTATATAAAACAACAACAATATCTTTGCCATGAGCTTCTGGTAACTGGTTGGAATCTGACTAAAAGTACTAAATTTGCATCTTTCTCTATACTATAAATTTTTTTATTTCCTTTTTATTTCCCTTAATGAATGAATTACAAAATGCGGTCAACGTATCATTTACTCAGCATTCAGCATTCATTTCATTTAACAAAAATTAAAATTGTTGAAAAACTCTTCCTTTCGAGTGACAGGATTTTGTTCTTAAAGCTTTTATAATCGTTTTTTTTTCTTGTTTTATTTTTATTCCGAAATAATACTTTCAACTGTCAGAGAACATCAAGGGATGGCTAAAAGCATTTGGACTATTTTCAAGTGGTCAAAAGGCTTTTAACTTGTTAGGATGTTTTTTTTTTTGTTTTTTCATTATGTTGCTTTCAGTTGTTAAGACAAAACAACAACAATTCACAAACTGATCTCAGGGAACTGCTTAAATTAATTCAACAACAACAGAATTTTAATTGTTCATGTCGCTGCTATTAAAAACTGCAATGAATAGGAGGCGATGATGACAATGATGCTGTTGGCAATGCTGAGGAACTGGTTTCTATTATACGCCAGCTTTTGTTGTGATGAGTTTTTAATTCTTGGTTTTCTTTACTTTTCTGTTTGTTCCACACCTTTGCCACTAGCTTCTGCAATAAACTTTTGAGTTTCATTATGCTTTTATGAAGAGATTTTATAAATAGACCAACAAACCGGCAGGAGATAATTTTAATTTATCACACAAGAGGGCACAAGAGTAGATTTTCAAAATGTGCCTGGACATCAAATTTACACAGTCAAAGAAAATTAATTGATTTAATTAAAATTTCCTGAACAAAATAGAGAGGGACAGCCTTCCATTATAGTAATAATTAACGACTAAGAAAATTAAAATTGGAAAATTAAAAAGGAAAACTTCTTCTAACAAAATCCGATCAATAACTCAATGAACAAAATAAATATTATCACGAATAAAATTTGGCATTTGGCACAAGAAAAAAATTTAAATAACACACATACAACCGTTCAGTCAAGATTACGGCATAGCTTCTCACCCCAGTCATGTTGTGTGTGCTGCAGTTAAAAGTCAACTCCGAATAACAGATTTTTGATAAATTCTTTAGGGCCATTTTATTAACTCTCAGAGTTTTTGCCAGAAATCTGCTGAGAAGAGGTCGTCGAAGAAATATTTGTTTATATTATCGTTTTGATGTCGCACCTGGGATTTTAAGCGTGGCCTTATGTCTAATAAACCAACACAGTACCGACTAGACTACGGCGACTTCCAATTGAAATTCGCGGTTGTTATGGATGGTCTGCTTTTGCGTGCCATATTCCACATCAAGTATTCCAAGGCAAGTACTATCTCTTTAACAACCACTGCTACCAGATTCTATGGAAATATAAACTAAGAGCCGCAGTTTGTTGTCTGCTAAATGATCTACGCGATATTTTCCAAAAGGCTATACGTTGTTATTTTTTAAGCTACAAACGCAGGGTGATACAATCAATTGCAACAATAGTCGAGAAATAACTATTTGCTGCTTAGTCACGGAAGATCCCATTAAAATAACATGAACGATGAACTCATTACGATACGAAGTTTCGATTAAAACTGTTTGACTTTTGAGAACGTGCGTTGGCTAGATAAACACTCTACTTACCATCGCTGAGAAGTCGGTAATAGGACTTATTTTTGTAGATTATGAAAAATATTCGTTGAACTGTGTGGGGTTCGAATTTCAGTTCAATTCAATAGAAATGAGAATTTCCGATTTTGCATGAATGCCAATTGCGTGAGCCATTCAATACGATATGTTGTGTACAGGTCTCATATTGCCATTTTTGTTCTCTGTAGTTATCGATCAAGGAGAATGAATTAGAAATACGAGTAAACTTTTACATGAATTATGCAATATACAGGCAAAATTGTATGATTAGAAAAAAAACAAAAAATAAAAATTGAAAAAATATCTCAAAACAATAGGAATTTAAACAAATGAGTGTTCCAATAAGCCCTTTAGCTTGAAGAAATTGCAACTCTTTTAAATAGGATTTCAAACTGAAATGAAGACACACATATTTGTGATCTTATTTACGGATGTGAAAGATTAAAGCAAACTAATCGTTTGTTTCTATAAGCCGAACGATTTTATATGCAATAAGCATTTAATTACTGAAACATTACTGACGATTGCAGTAATGAGATGTGCAGCACTCAGAATAAAATCCTACAATGTATCTACTAATGTCATAAATTTTTTATATTTCCATTTGTCTGTCAACTGTCGTAAATTTCTTCTTTTTTTAATTCATTAATTTCAATTAAAATTTAAAATCTCCATTTGGAAATTTCATAACTTCATTATAGTTTCATGGTAATTATGCTCTTGAATTGATTTGATGTAAATGTAAGTAAATTCTTGTGCAAATACAAATGTTCCGACAATAATATTCCATAGGACCCAATTAGCATGTTATCAATGAAAACCTTTTAAAGTCAACAGATTACAAATGCTAATTTTATTTGATAGGGGTTCGGGGGGGAGTATTAAGTAATAATCCCTACAATAATATATGCATGTAAGCAAGACTGTAATAGTGTATGGCACTTTAAATCGTACATAGAGTATCGTTTATCGAAACATTGCAAATGAAATAAATTTTTTATCTTTCGTTGCAATAAAGGGTCTATGAAATATTGAAAATGGAAAACATGAATTACAAAAACATTTTTAATGTCTACACACATCAATTTGTATTTGTATTCTCATGTAAAACCACATACCCTATGTAGATACCCGCACTGTAGTCGTACATACATACACACATACATAGTACATTATAGAGATGAGAGAATGAAATGAAAACTCAATATGATCGAAATGTAATAAAAACACACAACAAATTAACAGATTTTTATTTTTATTTTTGTTGAGATATCTAATGGTGTGATGGTATGTGGTATAAAAAGTACTAACACTACTTTAGTCATCAGTCATGTTGAGTATATTTGTTCATGCATTTGTTCATTCATTCATTCGTATGACAACATCCATTACATGTTTTCCATTTCAACTGGCAGTCTCGACTAGTCTCGTGTGTGTTTGTTGTTGAAAACAAAAAAAAAAAAAAAAAAAAAATTACACACTCAGAGCTGCTAAAGGGCAAGAAAAAACAAAAACAAATTTATTCATTTTCATAACATTTCATGCCAGTAAGTCGGCAGAAGAAAAAAATAATGCCTTTTAGAAGGCCTTAAAATGAAATAAAAATGTTGAGCGTTTGCCTTCGAAGGTGGAAAATAATTTAAAAATTCATTGCAGGTCTTTTTTAGGATCCAAAAATTTATATCATATGAGAAAAGAATCTGCTTCTACTAGGAAACTCTCTATTCGGAATCACATAAGCATTACTTCGGATAGAGGCTCAGGGCTCAGGCTGTCCAAATCAGCCAACAGTTTGAAGACATACATACATAATAAGTTATTGCAACCTCCAGTCAGGATTACGACTTAGCTACTCACACCACTTTATATTGTGCATGTTAACTTTATACATGAGTGGCGGGACCCTTAAGAAAGTTTACCAGTTGATATATATTAGAAAAGAGTTATAACCAGGACGCTTTTAAGTTACGACCTTAGCAATTTCCCATTCTCATTCGCTATGCCATTCATCTAACCTTAATATGAGTTTTGCTGTCCAACTTTCCTTTCACAGGGATACTCCTTTTCTCCTGCAATTTACTCAGAAACCGCTTCGTTTACTCCCTCGATGTACGTCGTTTCGATTTACGTCGTCTCGATTTACGTTGTTTCGATTAACGTCGTCAAAAATTTTGTTCCCTTCAACTTCGATTTAAGTCGTTATTCGATGTACGTCGCCTCTGTTGTTTATAAACCAAATCAAGGGAATTCCTTCTTTAAAAAAATTCATTACAAAGAATAAAAATTTAATTATCCCTTTCCCTGTCCATGTGATGCACAACCGTATGAAACCAACTTGGTGCGTATCACATGTGATGTAGAGGACAAGTAGAGGGTTATCTTAGTTTTATTTTGTAAAATGTATAATAAACATATGCATCTGTTAGTATTAATTATTTGAGATTCGATTTTCGTCGTTTCGATTTACGTCGCCTTTTTCCGGAACATTCTACGACGTAAATCGAGGGAATACTGTATAAAAATATGATTGCGCTCTAGCAGTAATTGCTTGATATTTACACCTCTTTATCGTTCAAAATGTTAAAAATCTGTGACGATGAGATGGGGAGTATGTAGTGTAAGAACTATCAGAGAAAAAAGGCTAAAATTTTAAGAAATTAATGTTGGTTGATGTGATTAAAGACAGAATTCAAACTCCAAGTATTTAAGACATTCTGTGGTAAAGATTGAATCATGCTTGTTGAAAAAATAATCATATTTTATTCGTTGATATAATATGTTATAGGCGTAAAAAATTGCCAGGATTATTCTAAATTTTAGCAACTAATCCAAGGCCTTGCCAATTTATCTTTCTTGTGTGGACGACAAAGTTCCTGGCACATATGCTGCAAATGCATTTACAGTTAATGTATACGTTAATGTTCAGACAAAATGTCATTGTTTGCTCATACCTACATATGTAAGGTACATACAAACATACCTATACACATGCACTTAGATGAGAGTATATTTAGAGAAAAGTATTTGCAGTCGTCAGTAGCTACAATTACTATATGAAATCGTATTTTCAATGTGCATCATAACTCAAATGAAGTTTTAATATGCGAATAGGAGATACAGTACAAATACACATTAGGATTATATAAGGGTACCGAATGGCTTGATCACATAAATTGAAAATCGTCTTTAAGAATCAATCAATTTTTGTAAAGCTTATGTGGCTTGTAGTCTAGTAGGTATATAATGTATCGGCTTATTAAACGTGAGGCCTTGGTTCAAACTCCAGGTTAGACATTTGGAACAAAACGCAATACGAAAATATATTTCGACTTGTTACATCTAATTTTTACCAAAATCGCTGAGAGTAAGAATTGCCATGAAATGTTTCTCAAAAATCTGTCGTTCGGTTCTGCCACTCAGACATATAAATTCACACACCCAACATAAATGGTAGATCGCAAGCCTGACTGAAGGAATGTTATGAGCAATTAAGAATGTATGTACTAGAGGTGTGTACAAGGAATATAAAATTGCACAGCTATTGACTTTTCTCAAAATCGGATATTGATTGTAGCTGCAAATAAAAATAAGTGTGAAGCAAAGATAGAGTATAAAAAAACAACTTCACTCGTAAACCAATGTACAATATTATAAAAGAGAGTTGTGTGAAGAGTGCAACAAAAATATTGTACTCTTCATAGAGTTACAACATGCATTTCTTTTTTTGCTCTAGGCAACCGAATATCTTCGCCGACGCCAGCATTGCCATTAACTTTTTAAAACCTTTTATTTCTGGGGAAAAAACTTTTTTACACTATCTGTTGATAATCATATGGCAATACTGAAAATGTAGCTTCAGTAGTTAAATAAGCTCTTACAACACAAAGCATAGTTCCGTTACTTCACATTCAAACGAGTGCTGTTGTATACATTGAATAAATGAGAAATACACATTTCAGTGCACTCGTAATATCAAGATCAACACAAAATAGTACACTACAGTATTGCATTCGGTGACCTAGTCGAATGTATGTACATACATATGTCATACATCATCTTGTCATAGTTACAACAATTATGAAGTATGAATTCATAAAATATTATAAAAGTTAGTGATTTGTTTTATTATTTAGTATCTTTGTCTGTACCAAGAATCATAACAGATGCACCCAACAGGGTTAGTAATGAAACTGTTCTGCTTATGACCGCTTACTTAGCATTAATTTATGCCACATAAGCATATATTAACCCTAATCTTACTTACATAAAAATGTAACAAATCATACTGACATGAACCTCTAAGGCTCATATGTAAGAATGACGAATTTTTTCTTACGAAAAATGTTTAAGAATATTTTTTTACAACAAACACCTCCCCTCACCTTACAAGATCTAAACGAAATTAATGTTTTTATCTCTTATATTCAAATATACGAATTAATTAATTTTCTAATTTAAGCAGAACACAAAAATCAGCTTTTCTATATGAAAAGTTATTTTGTATATAAATACATACAGTTTTACCAGTATAAGATGCCTTAAAAAATATAAACTATTTTTCATGAGCTTTTGATGCAGATATCTGTAGTTAACATCACTGGTTTTTAGTGAGGTCTATGACAGATGGAAACATTCAATAGTTTTCAATTTGTTTTTACTGATTTTTTTAAAACATATTGATATGTTTTTACGTTTTTAAAAACATTTAAAAAACGAGTATTTTGATTTCTAATAAATTCTTTATTGCTCGCACAATTATTTTTGTGTGCCACTGTTTCAACTTGCTCATTATTCTTTGTTCTTGCTTACAACATTTTTGTAAACAATAAAATGTGTTCGCTAATCTGTATAGCAGCGATCTTCAAACCACGACAGTTCTCTTCACACGTAACAATTTTACACAAAACTGACTGAACTCTTACTGCTCGTTGCCCGTTTTGTCTTACCCTTTTATATGCCCACGCAAGTAGTCTAACGAACATTCTTGAAGTAGAATGTTCGTATTTTCGCTTTCTAAAGAACTCTATCGCGACTTCATTGTTGTTTATGTATTTTGTTCACGTTTCTTGTTGTTGTGTTCGCTTAGTTGTCTATTTCCTTTTCTCATACTAATGTCGTTGGTTTACTTGTGTCAGATATTTGTCTTGTTACATTGATTTAAACATCAAAAGAAGCATTTCAGACTAATGTCATTAAGATTACGATTCAGCCAGCATATCAATTAGAAAGATATGCGCACAACAAAATATGTCTTAAATTTCAAAGTATTTCCATGATTTTATTGTCAATTGGGGTTCTATTTGAATACCTCCGTGTGAATGTCTTCTTCGATAGTTTTTATATTGTGGAAGCTATAAATGTAATGAACAGTCTTAAGTAAATTGTTTTAAATGCGTTTATTTTTATTAATTTTTTTTAATCACAATAAAAATACAAGTGAAAGTCCAAGACCATAACCTCTGGAGGAAATAGCACACTAAACACAAAGCTACTAGGGTATCAAGTTTTAAATATAATTCCAGACAATATTTCCAGACAACTTATACGAACAAGTATCAGTAAAGAGGGTTATTTAAAGTGCAATCACTGTATTTAATATAAAACGTAGAAAATTTTTATTAAATTTGTGGATATTTTTAGATTTTAAATTTATTATAATCGTCACTGTATTGAATTAAAGAATTTCTGACTTAAATTTCAATATTTAATGTGAATGGATTTAAAACACGGCAAGCATACTTATAAAGTCATGCACGCATTCAGGCATCCATTTCCTTCCTATAGAACATATGGCAAACAGCAGGAGTTAAGTTTTTACATTTTATTTCTCGCTTTAGTTTTAGTTTTCGTTTTTTCATTTTTGTTGTGAGAAATCTATTTTAAATCCCTCAAGTACTGATGGTAAAAATCCATTTAAAAGCATTTTTTTTTTTATAATTGTACGTCCGTCAGTTCATCCGTCCATCCGTGCATCCGTCTATCCGTACGTCTATCTGCCAGATATACTGCTTGTCTATTCAATTGTCTACTCTGCTCTGCTCTATCTGCTCTATCTGTCTGTCTGTCTATCTTTTGTCCTCGTCATCATCTTCATCATCCCAATCTGATGTCCTTGTCCTTTACTGAAAAAGGGGTTTTCTTTTTTTCTCGTGATAGTTTTATTTTCCTTTTACCTTTTGCTGCATTTCATACTCATTTGACATAAATGTCGCTCAAGTATTTTTATTACACATTCAATGTCTGCTGTTCTCTTAAGTCGTTCTAATGATGACAATTTGTTAGGCCCCTTCCAGTTCGACCATTTAAGAATGATGCTGGAGAATATTGCAAAGGAAATGGTCATTAAAAAGGGCTTCTTAGTTGGCTGCAATAAAAAAACAAAAAAAATTGTTGTAATCGCATCATAAAACGGATGCTGTTAAAGAGCGGCAATAAACTTGATGTTAATATTTGGTTACGTTGTGTTGCTTTGCGTTTCATTTCGTTTCGTTTTAATGTTGGGAATTATTTTTAAAACTTTTAATTGTGACTAACAGGTGAGAAACGCATTAATGGCGAATAAGTTCGGATATTAAATTCAATTAAGACACATTCCAGCCGTTATTTATTTGATTTTCTTTTATTCTTTGGGTTCGGTTCGGTTGGGTTCGTTGATGATGAGGCAATGTTTTGGCTTGTGAAATAAAAAAAGTGTTGTACAGTTTTACTGCGAGGAATTTATGGCGCTTAAAGTTTGAGTCTAATTGTAGAAAACTATTAAATCGTGATGGTCTTTTAAAACGACTGGTATACTGAGAGATAAATTTTATATTGATGACTCCTTGAGATGTCAGTCCGTTTAGCCAAACAAGTGTTTTAGGACAACATTTTATCCAGTAACATGTGTTATCCTACAATACAATCCAATTGATTTGTGTTTGTATAATTGCTAAGGGAATGCAATGCGATAACATATGAAGTGATCCGTAATGCACTCAAATGTTGGGCAGTTTTTAGTGTTGCAAGGTAATTCGAATCGTACAGAAATAAGGTCTTCAAATACAAAGTTAGTGTAGTGACTGTAGATTACTGGTATGAAGTGTGCATAGACGAAAGAAAACTATGAACGACTCTACTTTGAAATCATTTTAAAAAATCTGCCGAGAGTCGAGTTTGGCCAATTCGATAACACAATTGGTCTGAGAAATTGCTTTAAAACTGATCATCATTACTTTAACAGATTCATCAGAAGACCACTCGGTAATAAGTATTAAATTCGATCGTATTAAACAATCGAAACAATTCTATTACGACAAAGTCCCCAATTTGTACCAGTTGCTCACTACAATACTACTGGCCATTTTTACAACTTCGAGTTAAAGTTTGATTTAGTAAAAGATAACTTTAGCTAAAGTAAACTGTAAAGCCACCTTTAACTTTTCTTTCTTTATTACAACCTACAAATATAATAAAGTTAACATTTTGAAAAATATGGCAGTGCCGTTGCAATATTGAAAACGTTTGACAAATTAAACAAGGTGGCAACTATGAGCTTTTTTTATTAAGCTTGATTAGTTTGTTTATATTTAAAGTTGACATATTGAAACTATAATTGTTACGTTTCTACATTTTTAAAAACGTTCAAATATGACTTCGTTGATTGCAAACGAAGTAAAAACAAATACGAATTTAGTTTCTATTAAAATCTTTATTGTCTTCACTATTTTATGTGCTATTGTTTCCAATTTATACAACAATAACTACTTGTCCGTTATTCTTCTCTGCTGACAACACTTGTTCGCAAGATCACCGCTATGATCTTCAAACCACGGCTGTTTACTTCGCACGCAACTTTACACAAGACTAACTGGTATTTAATTCCCCCTGACGTCTGTACTAGACTTGTGGGATTTATGAATCTTCGCTGTCAGGAGGTAATAAAAATGAATAATGCTTCAACTAAATATTGAAATAATATCTGGAAATGATGGTAATATTTACAAAATATATATATTCATATCATAACGTAATTGTCCCTATTATTTTTCAGGCATTTTTCAAATACATTATATTTTTTTTAAGAATATGGCAGAACTAGTCAAATATTTTATTAGTTAAACTATTTGAATAGTTTTAATTTCAAGTATATGCTTTGTAATATTTATGGTAAAGTAAATAAAAATTGAAAAATTTAAGTGTACATAATATTTTTTCCAACACTGTATGTAGGACAAGTTCAATGATAAACTTAACTTTAAAAGTTAAAGGTTAGTTATTGTCCGGTTAAAACAATAAAAAACAAATTATCTGCCCGTAATAATAGCCCTATGAGACATAAGCTGCTTTGCAGACTTTCTTACAGAGGTAGCTCTTCAATGAATTAGGATTGAGTATTAAACTTTGGGGGATCTAATCTCATTTATTAAAAATTACAAACTTGAGTCAGAATCACAACTTCCGCATTCACAGTGACTATATATAGGGGCAATCTTTGTAATCTAGTTGCCATCCTAATAGATCTGAGTCCTCGGTTCAAAAAAAAACTTTCGACATTTCAACAGAAAAGTAATATTACAAAATACATTTTCGGCAACTTCTTCTCAGCAGATTTTTTTTGGAATAAACTCTGAGGTTAAATAAACCTACCCCGAAAAAGTTTCTCAAAACTCTGTCCTGCCGAGTCGAGTGGTGTGAGAAGCTGCGCCGTAATCCTGAAATAACCAATTTTATATGTGTATGTATGTACATGTATATACACAGGCAATACCAGCGGTTTTGAATGTAGATCATTTTAAAATGAATTCTCAAACTTCTGCATTAGGGGATCACAATGTAAAAGAGAGATCAAAAGGGGGCAACGTGGATAAAAAGCAGCCATTAAGACACTTCAGCCGAAAGTCCATACCATGCGTTTAATGCGACCTTGCGTTACATACGTTATTTTACCACAACAGCTGATCAAAACAAAAAACCAGTTGCATATAATGCATTTCAATAAAAAAGAACAGAGGCGGTCAACCCACCCGCAAAATTTAAATGCGGAGTGAACCGGGGATCGATGTTCGATCAATGGTTTCACACACCTTCTTCTCATTATTTTTAAGCAATTCCTCAATCTCATTTAATTTTTTATAACTCTCATGACATTACATGCTCCTATGAAATAATTTCCATGATGTGCGATAAAAAAGTAAACGAAAACAGCTTAATGTTTACTTACAGGGGAGCTATTGTTTAAATTTCATGTTTCAAATGCCGCAATAGTTTCGAATTTTTATAATTTTTATTTCTGGTTTTTTGTTCATTCAATATTTTCCTTAATTAACTAGTAGCGTAAATGCACAAACGTCATGAATATTGGCAAATGAAACAATCTTTATAAGAGATATTATCATTGGACATGAATTGATGGATGGTTGGATGGATTGATGGGTTGATGGATGTTCAAGCATTTGCACTCACGTGTGCGCTCACACTTTCTACATACATACATATGTACATATGTATGTGTGTATATGATTTCAATTGAAACGCCATCCTCGTAGCTCTTGACAAATATGGAAGTAATAAAATTTTAATAATCTTTTGAGAATATCAATCAAATCAAATGTTGAATTAAAATACAAAAAAAAAAAATAAACAAACGAATTGAAATAAAATAAATTTTTCATTTGTGTTTGTTTTTTGTTTTGTTTCCTTTTTTTTCTATTCTATTCCACCATTCTGTCGATTCAGAAAGAATTGCAATTGAATCGACAATTCAGTACGAGAATTTTATTTACGCTGATTTTAGTTTTTGATTTTACAAATTAATACGCCTGGGAATTTTTATTAGCCATTGTTTTGTAAATGAGAAGCTTATACTCGTACATACGAGTAGACACAAAACATTCAAATACAAAAGAAGGAAAGGAAAGAATATCTGACTTCTACTCGTATTTGATAAAATAAAAGCAACTGAACAAAAAAAAAAAAGACAGACTGTAACAGTAGCAGCGGAATTAAGACAATTTAAAACAGTTCTACTAAACAGCAGGGTGGCAAGAATGTTTTGTTTTTTCGTCTATAATTTGTTCAGTATCTTGTAAGAAACAATTTATGTTAAGTATACATACATGCACGCACAGATTTTTATATATTTCATTGAATTTAGTAGATTGTCTGTCTCATTGCAAACTGTCACAATAGGGATTTGCAGTCATGCAGTCATCGATGGTTGCTGCAGTAGAGGAATCATGATTGTAATAATAATGTTTTCTATTTGTATAATGAGTTGTGTATTCCAAAGAGGAACAAAAAAAAAAATTCTCTTCATTTTATTATGCAGGTGTTTGCTAAAAGTTCCTATGAAAAGCGGTTTGGCAGGGAGTACCTCGTAGTAAATGTTTTATGAAGTATTTCTAAACCTTCCTAGTTACTACCGAACTTAAATTGTTGATCACGGCCATTGCGTTAAATCTACAGCGGTCAAATTAGTTATCATCCGTTTTGTTATGTCCGTTTTCTATTACAACCGTTCAATCAAGATTACGGCCTAGCTTCTCACACCACTTATATTGTGTTTGTTAATTTTATACACTACGACAGATTTTTGAAAAGCTTTGCATTGTAATTTCATTTATTCTCAGAATCTTTGCCAGAAGTCCGCTGAGAGGAGGTCACCGATCTCTGACCTAGGATTTGAACTGGGGCCTAGATGTAAGGTTATCTACTAGACTACTGTGACTTTTGCAAATCATCATCCAAGAATATAGTAAACAACAATGTGAAGAAATAATAAAATTGCTTTACCAAAATGGGTGTTCTGTTCGCACAATGTACAACGCCCTTCGAGCATGTTACAATCGTCGTAATCGTCTTTCCCAAAAGACTGTTGCTATGTGGTAGATAAAATCAACTCTACTGTCGATTTCACGGTACCCCCAAGAACTCAGTTTTTCGCAGACCGTACCACCATAATTTAAATAAGTACTGAAGATAAAAGTCCATAGATGACGACTGGTGTTCGGTTGATGGGCTCTAAAGCAGTTAGTAATTCTCATTAAAAACTCAGCTTCAGTAATAAAGGTCATTTCAGAATGAATTTGTACTTAAACAAACAAAATTGTAGAATTTAGGCATACCTATACTAATGCGCATAAGACCCAAAAGCGTCAAATAAGTACCGAAAAAGTTACAGTTTGGCGGTGTCATCAGGCGTCCGTCTTTCTTTGAGAACAACAAAGAACGCTATCAGTTAATGATTACACGGCCCTGCATGGGTTTTGCAAATAAGATGGCTCCAGGTGTTTTCAACGGCATTTTGCACGTTTTGAATCTGGGTTGAAAAACTTTCCATCAGGTTTTCGAGAAGAAGGGTGTTGAAACCACTAAAAATAGCGTTTTTGGCCATTTTTAAAAAATTATAGAGATAAACACTGACGTGTTAGAACCACCACTATTGTTAGAAATTTGATCTTTGCTCTTTAAAATGAGCCCAAAGCCAAATTGTTTGCATCCACCCTTAAAGTAGGGTGTGGGTTTATGTCAAGGGGTGCATGAGAAAAAGATACACATTACACGGAGGTTCATAAAAATTAATCAGATTTACTTGGAAATTGTTTTTGGGGTCACTGATTACACATCCCAGGTCAGACATCAAAACGAAAAATATTTCTCCGGCGGCTTCCTCTCAGCAGATTTCTGGCAAAGACTCTGAGAGTAAAAATTGCCATGAAAAGCTTCTCAAAAATCTGTCGTTCGGAGTCGACTTTAAACTGTAGGCCCCGCCACTCATGTATAAACATAAGTGGTGTGAGAAGCTAGGTCGTAATCCTGACTGAAGGGTTGTAATGGCCAATTATGTATGTATGTATGATTAGACATCTTCATTCAGTTTTAAAAAATTCAAAATGGCGGATCCAATATAGCGGTCGTAAATCTAATTAATTTTTATAAACCTCGAGCATCATATTGAATCCGCCATTTTGAATTTGAAAAATCTGAATGAAGATCTGTAATCAGCGACCCCAAAAACCCCTGAGTATTAACCTAGATTCGTGTTCAGCGTGCAGCTATTAAATTTTTTTATGGGTTTTCCTTAAATCGCAACTATAATAACTACAACAACGCAACTGTAGTGCTCCTCAAAACCGAAATGACCTACATATGTCATCGTTCAAATTCAGTTTGATACATGAGCCAGAGTCTTGGAAAAAGAATCTTTCAGCTGTGTACTACATAGGGAAGCCATGGCGGGTATTTGAACGATGTGTGCCAACCATAGTGGCAAATAATAGGTCTTTCAAAAAGAATAAAAACAATTCAATTCGACTTTATTATGAAATACTTGATGAGGGACCCGATATAAAGTAACTTCAAATAAATACTTCTTATATGTATGGATTGTTGACGTTAATGACATTAAATTTTCGTCCTAAACAACCATATTTTCTTTAAGTTAACAAAGTCGTAAACCCCAAACTTTTTTTAGTATTTGTTCTTTAATAAAAGGGATTAAAGATACTTTCCTCTCATCCAGATGTAGTGGGAATAACAAGTTGATTATATTCAATGCTTACTCGGCATTGCTGAGAAAGCTTTTCTTTTATGAAATTGAGAGCAAAAACATTATAAAAAAAAAGACGAAAATCAAATTTTTCAATTTGTATCTTTGATGAGAGAGTCCTTGTTAATGCATCTGTAGCGAAAGATTTTTTTTCCTTTGACTGGCTACTCTTTTAGGTTTTTAACCCCGTACAGGTTTTTCACTCAATCTGCCTGTGCTCTGTGTACGTATCCAACAAATATCCATAGAAGAAAAATCCTTCGTCTTTATTACTTTTTATTAAAAATTTCAAAGACTACTTTCATATTCATTCTTGAATTTCTTTCGAAGTTATTTTTCATGTTTCGCTTTTTTTATTTATTTTTTGGCAGGTTAAAAGCAGCCCTATTTTATAGTTTTACTGGAATGGAAAACAAAATTCTGTTCCAATTATTTTCCTTTTTATTTTCGCACTCTAACTGAGTAGGGAGATGCAGTAGAAATAAAAAATTATTAAAATAAAATGTTTTATTTCATGCAGGAGTTCTGGAAAAAATTTACAGAAATGAATAGTATAATGGTCGATATTTGAAATGTTGTTTGCTTTTTGAAGTGTTGCAAGTGAAATTGATATTAATCTAGGAATAAAGGGGTAAAAGTGTATTGAAATTGAAGACACAAATAAACAGATAAGAGGCTGATAATGTAAATAGGCTCATGCATTGCATGAAGGTGGTTACTATTCGAGATTGAACTCCTGATTAATTACAATTCGTTCCTTTAATATTGTTTCCAAAATCGTTATATATGATACTTTAAACCTTTAAACAAATATTTGTAACCGCATTTAAAAACAACGCTCTTTCCTTTCTCACTTTTGATGGAATTGAATAGATTAATTAATTTATATTATTTCCCTTAACATACGTCCAATCATTAATATTGTTACGAAAAAGGAAACAGTGTAATATCGTTTAACATTAAAACGATAAACAAAAACTACACCAACAAATACAACGAACTTGGTCCAAGTATCAAGTATGAGAGAAAAATGGATATACAAGTAAGCGAACGCAACAACAAGCAACGTGTACACAATAGACAAACAACAATGAAGCCGCGATGGTCCTCTCGAGAAGACGAAAACACGAACATTTTACTTCAAGAATGTTCGTCAGACTGATTGCTTGACTGACTTCAGACTGATTGCTTGAAAAAATTTAAGACTAAGTTGCAATGAGTGGTAGGAATTCAGTCAGTTTTGTGTGAACTCGCGTTGCTTGAGAAGAGAATAGTCATGGTTTGAAAATCTCCGTTGTGTGAAGAATAGCGAACAAGCAATTTTTGTTGTATACGACAACTGGTAAGCAGTGGTACAGTGATTTAATTAAAATTAAACGCCAATTTATTTTTATTTTGTTTGCAATCAACGAGCTCATATTTTAAACGTTATCAAAGAGGTAAATACGTTACAATATTATTAACCTAAGACGTGTACATTACAAATAAATTATCTTTCAACTTTGTCATTGTCATATTCGCTGGAAAATATTTAATAAAATATCCATTCGTTGCATACGGAACGTTTGTATTTGGTTTTTAAATAATTTCATTAAACGATAACAGGATGATTATGCAGCAGAAATGAACCTTGAACGCAGCAACGGCCATGTAGCATATATCATTTGTCATAGATTGCAATCCATCTGGCTCCCACCTCTAGAGCAAACAGTCTTAATATATGATTTATATTAGCTTGTCAGGCGAGAGTTGTTCATATTGATTGCCCTATGAAAAAACTTTTCTTCCACAAAGGTCCCTCAAAACATAAAACAAAGCCTTAAACAAAAGTCAAAAGTGAAAACCGCTACATTCAATGCCAAATGGGTTAAATGAAGCGCTTAACCTAAGGGGTGTCTAAATAAATATAATGGATAATATTCTAATATTTTGGGGCCTTTAAATTTTAAATTTACTTTGAGTTCTTCTTAGGAGTCGCTGTGGTCTAGTAGGTAGTGTGCTGGTTCATTACACGTAAAACCCAGGGTTCGAGCTTCTGGCCAGACATCAAAACAAGATACTAAAAGTATTTCTTCTCCGATTTCCTCTCAGCAGATTTCAGGCAAAAACTCTAAAAGTAAATAAAATTGCCATGAAAAGTTTCTCAAAAATCTGTCGTTCGGAGTCGACTTTAAACTGTAGGTCCCACCATTTATGTATGAAATTAATACCCGCAACGTAAGTAGTGTGAGAAACTATGTTAATAATCCTGACTGAAGGGTTGTAATGACCAATTATGTATATCTTTTGGGGGTACAAAGACATATGCGTTGCAAAAATATGCAATCACCATAATTGTTTTCTTATCTTTCTTCTGGTTTGAGAAAACTAATAAAAATTTGTTGTTGTTGTTTCATAATAAAATAGAAATAAATTATTAAAATAAATACAAAAATCATCAATTATTTGTAAATATTATTGCTTAAAACTCATGAAACTGTTAAAATATATTGCGATTTCCAGACTTTTGTTATCCACTGTAAGACTATCTGGAATTAAATTGAAAAATTATTATGACACATATGAATGCATGTATGTACACCTATTATGACACTCACCAAACTGCCGGCTGAATTAGTTTCACACATTAAAGCTTTTGAATAACATTTTTAATTGCACTCATCACATCATAATTGTGTAGACAACCTTCCACCATTCAACTTTTAAGCATCGGCTTCATAATAAAAAAAAGATTCCTAAAAGTAGAGAAGAACCATCGGAAAACTTTAATTTCAGCTGAATTTGCAAAAAAACAAAGAATTAAACAAAAAATATTTCTTTCATTTTCAAACTCCAAGGTCATCCGTCATAATAATTACTGTGTTCTGCGTCTCTATCGCAGTGTATTCTTTAGAATTTTCTTTGATTTCTTCTTTATTTTTCTTCAATTTTTTGGAATTTCAGTAATAAAGATTTATGATCTTCAGAGATTAGTTTTGTTTGTTAATAAAACGATTTGCTACAATTATTAGAACAATAAATCATAATAACAGTGAAGGAATAATTTTGTTAAAAAAAAAATAATTTTTTTAAAAGCAGAACATCTTCATGATTCTTTTTATTTTTATTTTTATTCGGATTAAATTTTATTTGTAAGCTGATTGCCAACAAATTCAGTTACTAAGAATATTGGCAAGAAATGTGTTTTTTGTTTTGTGTTTCAAATGTTTTAAACTGTGACCGAATGAAATCATAATTTTTCTTGCAGAACTTAAGAACTTTAAGAAGCACATCATGGCAATTGTTAAAAATCGATTATTTATTGATCTTCAATAAATGAAATTGAATTTCTGCACTGAGCTTAACCCCATTCTCATGCGAACATTCATGATTTGAACAAAACAAAACAAAACAAAGCAATAAATAATTGCCATGTCTTTCAAGAGTCTTTCTTTCCATAGAATTTATCTAAATGGCGTATGAGTTGTTGAATAATTGCAATTTACTGTTGTGGCTACTGGCCATGAGTATATCATAGCGCGCCATTACCACCGTCTCTGGGTTAGTGGTAGTGTTGAGAAGAAAGAAACAAAAACAACACAACTTTCTTTCGATCTCGTCCATGTTGGAATAACACTTACACTTGCTTATACGCTCTATTGTGAACATGGAACAATTAAAGTGGTATTAGAGTATGGCTTACTCGGTAACCCGTAGCAATAATCACAATAATAATAACAACCATATTGACTATCTGATTAATAAAAAGTGTGTACTTTTCAACATTTCTACAAACGATACTTATCATTAGAGTGTGTATTTAAGTTTTCCTTTGTATTGGTATTGAATTTTGTTGATTAAAATTCCTCAAAAACGGAATAAAAAAAAAGAAAAAAAACAATCAAGACGCCATTCGATTAGATGTTAGTATCAGATGAGCAAAAACATTATAATCAACTCGAAATTGTCGGACATGATGTTCCACATATGATACGTACCGTACATAGGTACATACATGTACTGTAATTATGGTCAAATAATTTGCTTGCTTTTAGAAATTAAACAAGACACTCAAAGAAAAATAAAGAAAAAAGAATTCTTCGTGTGAAAATGAGTATCTTTTCTAACACGTATCAGTTTGATTGTGAAACGAGTCCACAAAATATTCATTAAGTTTGAAGACAGTCCAACTGAAACTATAATCGTTATTTTGAAAGAACATGTATATAATATCGCTCATGTTCACATATTTTCTGCAGATTATGGTTTCCGACTAAAAAAGGCCAAGAATAAATTAAGCCTATATTAGATTCTCTGATCAGAAGTGAAGCTTAATCTACTGAGAACGTTCTTCACCGATAGAAATAAATGGCAGTTGGAAAAAATAATGTCTGGGCCATTGTTTTTCGAATAGTTTGTAATCGACTCCATAATATGTAGGCCAGCATTATCATGATGGAAAATAATATCCGTATTTTTTATTGCATTTTAAGAACGTTTTCCGGCCAATGCCCTAATCAAACGAAATTATTGTTATCCGTTCAGGTCGCCCTTTACATCTTATCAAAATACAGAACATTTTCTTGGCCCAATGAGTCTTCTGCTTGATCTTAGATTTCGCTTGTTGCTTGCACTTCATAATGATTGAAATTATTTTTAGCCGCCAGTGCTAATTTGATGTAAAAATTATTGTCATTCAACATTTCATAGCCTTAGTATTAGCCATTTTAATTGCTTTTAAATGAATCCTGCTGCTTTTAAATGATTTGAAATAGCCGTTTGAGTCACGCCTTATGATTGTGCAAGTTCTCCTTGCTTTGGTCACGAATCTTAATCAAGAAATGTTTTCCATTTCCGATCCTAAACATTATATTTTTTGTAGAACTTGTTCTTACTCGCACGCAAAAAAACTTGTTCAGCAAAACTTTCCGCTCATATTGTTTTTTTTTTTTTTTTGGCAGTCTGAAAGAATTTCCATCGTTATGATGTGCACAACCAGTGATGACTGATTTTGACGGCTCAAGAATTGCTCTTTCAAACGAAATAGACATCATAAATGAGACACAATGCATAATCAAGTAACGCCATCTAACGCCAATAACTAGTTTCTACATTATTGCACATTACAGCCCTTCAGTCAGGATTATTGACCTAGTTTCTCACGCCACTTACATATGTCGTGTGTTTAAGATCGACTCCGAACGACAGCTTTTTTGAGAAACTTTTCATCGTAATTTTATTCAGAGTTTTTGTCAGAAATCTCCTGAATTCCTAACAATGTTCCGATTTTAATTTTTCAAATTCAAATACAAAAAGCGAAATGTTGCTGGGTTATGAATTGAATGGAATATTAATTGAACGGCATAAAACGGCATTATCTTTGTTAAAATCAGCAAATAACACCAAACGATGGTAGTAAGATAAAGTTAAAAAGAAACAAAAACAACAAAACAAAAAAAAAAAACTAAAAACAGAACATCATGAGCAATTATTGAAAACTTGTCTCAATATTAGTTGGATGGATTAATTTATGGGATGAATTGAATCCATACAAGTTTTTAGACAGACAAAGTCAGTCACGTAGTACATAGACAAAATGCATCGTTTTAATCACATGATATTCACCAACGAGTGTATGAACTTCATTTTATCATACATACTACCATGAACAACAACAATAACAACAACAACTACTGCCAACAGATTCTGGGCCTCCTATTCCCATGATGAATAAAGTAGAAACTACGTTTGTAATATCTGCTGGCATGCATGTTCTTCTTTCTTTTTGTTTCATTTTATATGAGTCCGTCTGATGGCAATGAGTACTGAGGTAAGTGTGTTAGTATGTGTTTTAAATGGAAGGATGTTTGGATGATATTGCAGCTGTTTCGTATTTCCGTTAAATCTATCAGTCAGTGAACAAATTGTAACAAGAGCAGGCATAAATTTATTACTTCCTGCGTTTATGTAGTATGTTCATAAACGAGTACACATATGTATGTATGTATGCATGTATTTGTGTATTTATTGCGTGTATGCGTTATTTTCTATATCAGAACGTGCGAATATTGTGTGCTACAAACGGATTGTGTTCATTGTGCACCCTAACCTGTTATGGTTGTAAACATTTTGTGGTTTTATTCGCATTTTAAGGACAAAATCAAAAAAAGAAATAAATATTTGTGTTCCATTATTTTTTTTTGAGTACAAATGCGAAGATATAAATATTTATGAGTACCATATATTATATGTAAAAAATGCATACACTAATCTACCTTACCTTACCTTACTTACTCTAAATAAATTTTCTTTACAAGAAAATCGATACCAAATTAAAGCTTGAAACATCTACTTTGATTATTAAAAAAAAAAATTAAAAATTCATAAAGTTTAATGACTGTTAGATAAGAAAAAAGCTTGTACAGAAAATAGCTCTTCATGTGACTACAAAAAAATAACAAATTTATCACCTAAAAGCCTTGTTGGCCAGATATCGAATTATCTCGACGATTATAAATTATTATATGTCCAGGGAAGCATTTTTCAAACGTTTTCTTTAATTTAGTTTTAACATACGCTCACAAGTGTTCAAATGGCTTTTGATCTGGGCTTTCGAAAGTTGAATCAAAACTTTTTTGCATTATAAAAGTACCAATTTACACTGCACTCTTACTCTTAATTCTCCAAAGTATTGCTTTAAATAAGTCGCCTTAGTCTTGTAGGTAGTGTGTTGGTTTT
This sequence comes from Sarcophaga peregrina, assembly GCA_014635995.1. NCBI lineage: Eukaryota > Metazoa > Arthropoda > Insecta > Diptera > Sarcophagidae > Sarcophaga > Sarcophaga peregrina. The sequence continues at coordinate 57,091,543 of CM025793.1, read as the reverse complement.
TAAGACGTGAGGCCAATGGTCAAACACCAGGCCAGAAAACACCTCCCACAATAATAAATATGAAAATATATTCGATGACTTTCTCTCAACAGATTTCTAGCAAAAACTCTGAGTTTAAATAAATATTGGCAAAGTTTCTTAATAATTTGTGTCTCGGAGTGGGCTTTAACCTGTTGGTTCCGCCACTCATGTCTAAAAACAACGCACACACAATATAAGAGGTGGGAGAAATTAAATCGCAATGCTGACTCCTTAACCAATTTTGTTAGGAAGATTGAATGAAATTAATTTCCTAAAGATCGGGTCCGCCATCTAACGTTTTTTTTAACTACTACTTTTCTTGAACGGTAACACTTAGCTCTTGTCTGATTTGACAGATAATTATTTTTATCCCTCCACTGATCGAATATGGTTGTGTATACATACATATATACATACATAATTGGCTATTACAACCCTTTAGTCAGGATTAGAACCTAGCTTCTTACACCACTTAGTGTGTGCGTTACTTTTATACTGAGTGGACGGGACCTACAGTTTAAGCGACTACGAACGACAGATTTTTGAGAAGCTTTACATGGTAATTTTACTCTCTGAGTCTTTGCCAGAAATCTGCTGAGAGGAAGTCACTAAAGAAATATTTTTCGTTTTGATGTCTGACCTGGGATTCGAACCCGGGCCTTTTGTCTAATAGGCCAACACACTACCCACTAGACCACGGCGACCCGGCGGTTGGGTATAGGCTTGAACAACGCTGAGAAATATTGCGATATTACTTTGAAAAATTGCGTACAGATTTTTTAAGAAGAGAAGCACCGTCAGCTCTATAGGTTCGTTATCTTTTGAAAAAAGTGAAAGAAACTGGCATCCACATCGATAAACCAAAGCGTGAAAAGCCAAGTGCGAAAAGACATTGCTGCTGTGGCAGAAAGTGTACGTGAACCTCCATCAACATCAATTCACCGTCGTTCTCAACAATTGAACATTTCTGAGACATCATTGAGACGAATTTTGCGTAAAGACCTTGGTATGTCACTATACGAAGTCCAATTGGTTCAGAAGTTGAAGCCAATTGACCATCCAATGCATTTTCAAAATCATCTTTTCAGATGAAACTCATTTTGATCTTGGCGGGTATGTAAATAAGCAAAATTGTCACATTGAAAAGCCGACGCACCCAAAACGAGTCTCTGTTTGGTGCGGATTTTTGTCCAGAGGCATAATTAGGCCATTTTTCTTCAAAAATGAGCAAGCATTGGCCGCTACAGTCAATGGCGATCGTTATCAGACCATGTTGAACGAATTTTGAAGAGGAGGATATTGGCAACATTTGGTTTCAACAGGATGGCGCTACGTGCCACACAGCCGAAGTTACACTCGATGTTTTGCGCCCTATTTTTGAAGATCGCTTTATCAGCCGCAGATGTCGTTTGGCCACCTCGGAGTTGCGATTTGACACCGTTGGACTATTATTTGTGAGGTGCCGCCAAAGATAAGTGTTACGCTGACAAGCCAGAGACAAACGACACTCTAAAGGACAATATTCGTGAAGTCATTAGTGAAATACTGCTGCACACAATCGATAATGTGCTTAAAAATTAAACCGATCATGCAGGCTACTGGCCAGCCGAGGCAGCCATTTGAATGAAATTATTTTGCATTATTAACCGGAGGGATTGTACTTTCAAATAAAAAAAGAAATTTGAGAAAATATTCAGTAGTTTCTTTTTTCAAGCATTTTCAAAAAAAAGTTGTTTGGCGGACCCTTTATTTAAACAATTTGTGTTGTTCACATTGATCTCTACAAAGATAAGATTGCCTACACCGTTTGCGACCATTGAGCCTCAAACTATTGTCTTTCTAAATCCATGCAACATTACTTGTATTGTGTGCTTTAAGTATTATTACAAATATATTAAATAAATATCGAATTATTTAAGTATTCTCCCGCCTTTCTCTCCTGCAATGAGATTTGTGATTACCGGTTGTCCCTCTGAGAAAGAACACAAAGCTTGCGTGTAAGTTCGATTGAAATTAGCTTTTACTAGGTGTCATGTTGCTACCTTCAATGTACTTGTGACCAGGAACATAGGCGCTTAATGTTTGCTATTATTAGTTAAGATGTTTACAGTCTCTATTCTTCGTACCCCGTTCTTTTATAATGGACTCTCACAATGCCTTCTGTATGTAACGATTAATTAGTCATGGTTGTGTAATTTTTAAAAAAAAATTTTGATTTTCTGACCATCCAAACCGAATATTCTATCCATATCTCTAGTATTTATGTGTTAAATATTGTAATTAAATTAATTTTAAATTTAAATCCTCTCATCATTTAATATTCAAAAAAAACACTACTTTCTACACACAGGCACACATTTTGTCTGTTTGTTTGTAATTTTTCATAAAGTAATCTGAATTTTTGTGTTATTTCCATGCCATTAATGTACGATTAACATAGAAAACGAAGCAATTTTAAATGAACTTTCGTTTTTGTTTTCAGGCAGAGCGTAAAAAATTGTTCCAATTATGGGCATCAAAATATTTAGTTCATCCATCTACTCGAAACGATATTAATAAACAACAAGCACAAGCACAAGTTAAAGCTGAACAGTCAGATAAACTCACTAATGCCAGGTCGACTCTGTCTGTCTCTGACTGAACTGCCTGAACTGACTGACACACATAATTTTAAAAGCATGAAATAATTTCTTGCCAGAAATAAAACAAAAATTAACAGGCATATTTGCACAAATTACCATTAATTAAAATGAAACGCATCTATAAATACACATTTTCAAGGGAAACTGTTTTCAAAGTAGCAAATGATTAAGGGAGTGAAAAAGAAAAACAAAAATAAACATGAAAAAGAACTTCCACTTTCGAAAATTTCATTCGTACAAACCTCAAAGCCAAAGTAGCTGCTACTACAGTACGCAATTTATTCGGTCACAGATAAATTATGAATATAATTGAAGTGAAGTGAAAAGTGCGCACTAAAAAATTTCGGCATAGGCGTGTCGCCATTAAGACTAAATTTAATGGTAAAATTATTTCAATCTTTAATTCCAATAAAACAAAAACCCAGTAATATTTTTTTTTTTTTTTGTTAAATCCTAGCATTTGGCTCTTTATGGTGTTATCGATTACTACAGTTTTACTGACTGTCCTGCACCTCATATTAGACACTCCTTCATTGTAAAATTTAATCATTGACTAAAGTTTTGGCCATAAAGAACAACATTTTTCGTTAGTTTTTCTCAATTGAAGTTTTGTAATTGTTGTTTTTTAATACGTGGCGAGATTTGACCTGGAAATGAGGACAGCTTTGAGTAATTTAAGTGATAATGTGGTATTATTTTTTGCCTGTATTTACCTCATGTACAAATTGCCTGCCATAATGAGCTTCTTTAAATTTTCTTATCCAGTAATCTCCGAAAAATCGGCTACCGCATATTCTTAGTCTCAAGAAAAAATTTAGTTAATTTCGGCAAAAAAATATCTGAATGTTGTCTTGAGTTGTATCTTTTCTAAATAAAATACTCTAATTTTTTCTTTAATAGTTTTATGAACATAGCTGGTTCTTATTGACAACATAAATTATTCTCTTCGCGATTTTTGTACCCTTTAATCATATTTACTGAGACATTTTTCTAACAAAAGCAAGAAGGAAGGCAGGTTTTGATATCAACCCCCACTTGGGCACCGTCTGTAATAACATACGTTATAAAAGCTAAGTAATGGTAATGAATTTTTTTATAAATTTAGTTAAAGCGATACGCCTAGAGACAAGTACAAATTTTTTTGTGTCCACTCCTTACTGTTTATAAATAAGTTTCACAGTTAAAATTTAATTTTTGTTTTTGTTTATAATTATTTTGTATTTTATACTATAATTAGCCAAATACTGCCATGCTGTTATAGTTGAAATTAAAATAATTTTCAAAAACATTGGGTGCAGTACATTGGGTTTAGTACACTACCTACTTGACTACCAGGGTAAATTAGGTAGTGTACTAAACTACTAAAGTAAAGTTGGTAGGTTTGATTTCCACTAGAGACTCTGGTCTGTTCTAATCTCCTTACAAAATGTCAGTAAAAGAATGCATTTCACATGCTTATGCACTGTTTTATACAAATGATGCCCAGTGGTTTGAAAACAACAATTCTTGTGCTGTCCAAAGCAAATAAACTGCCGTAAGAAGAATGAAAAATGAACGTACGAGTCCGCATTTGCTCCCGCTTATATGTCTGTTTAGCACGTTTTATCAAAAACATAACGTATCGAGTGGTTTACGCATTTCAAAACTGTTGATTATGACTGTCAAACGTAAGAAGAGCTGGCACACGACTAAGCATTTAAAAGCAACAGAATTATTTCAAAAGCGTGGAATTGGTTGCCACATGAACTAAAATCGAGAGACGCTGAGAGACAATTAATGCCTGAAATGCTGTACGATGTCGCTGTAGTCTAGTAGATAGTGTGTTGGCTTATTAGATGTAAGGCCACGATTCAAACCCCGTGTCAGACATCAAAACGAAAATATGAAATAAGTTACTTCTTCGGTCACATCCCGTCACTCGTCTATAAAATGAACACACACAACATAAGTGATGTGAAAAACTAGGCCCATAATCCTGACAGAAGGGTTGTAATGTCCAATTACAAAGAGAAATAATAATATTTGCAAAAAACACAAATATTAACCGACTTCTGGAAGTCGTGCAAACATGAAATTGTTACATTTTGTGATAACCAATCAAGATCCATCAAAAATTCTGAAAATCTTGGAACTAAAAGTTCATTTGATGAGATGACATATGTAAAAACTATCACTCGACTGTTATACTATTCAAATAATATAACTACGGCAATTTTTGTCCGATTTGATCAAAGAGAACAGACTTTAAGAATATTATCACTTATTCTATATTTTTTTGTTAAAGTTTGCTCCTATCAATGGACAAACTTAAGTTAGGTTAGGTTAGAGGACGTGTACTTGTCAGTTAAGACTAGCACAGTACACGGAGGTCGAAATTGACCCATTGTACAGTGTCCTTAGAGAAGGAAGAAAATAGAGGATAGTAGAATGAAAGGAAGAAAGCAGGGAATGTAGGTAAGGGGGGAGAATGGGAATCGGAGGAATTACACAGAAAGAAACAGACACAAAACAAAAGAGGGTTAGAGCGCGGCTACACTTGTGAAGCCCTAGCACCTCTGAACCAGTCCAAGCTGCTAATGAATCTGTGGAGATCTTTGATGTCGACTCTCGACACAGAACTCAAACTTTCAAATAAGCCCCTGCCAAGGGTCCTCAACCTACCAAGGTCAGGGCAGTTACAGAGGAGGTGTTCGAAAGTCTCATGCACCTCCTCATCGCACCCTGCCATAGTCCGGCTGGGATCTGTTCCAGATCCCCGTCAGTGACGTTATCTCTCAGTGCCCCGTGATAAAACCGACAACCAACCTTAAGCTGGCATTAACCAAGCCCAGCAACGAATCTGTTCACTTATTGTTTACAGCAGGCCACAGATGTCTAGAAACAGAACAACCCGATCCGTTCCCCCAACGCCTCTGCTCTTACTCACTGGCCCATCCATCGATGAGGACATAGAGGTGACAGACTGGGGGGTCAGGACAAACTTTCAAATCTGAAAGCGGGAAGTTTACCTCATCAAATCTCTTGGCATATTATAACGTTTAAAAGGCCCATAGCTCCTCATTCCAACAAGTTTTAAATTTTGAAAATCGGGTCAGAAATGTTTGAATAATTCAGAAATTTGTGCGTAAAGTCAGAACAGTTTTTGTCAAATAAAAAAAAAGTATTTTTGAGTTCTACTTAACTAACTGAATAACGTGTACACACGCTGTTTGATCGCTTTAAAATATCAATCAAATTATCACTGGCTACGGAAATGGTTACAATATGACAACCAAAAGAAGTCGCCGTGGTTTAGTTGGTAGTGTGTTAGCTTATTAGACGTAAAAGCGAGGGTTCGAGTCTTGAGGGTAAATAAAAATAGCCATCAAAAGTTTCTCATAAAATCTATCGTTCGTAGTCGCCTTTAAACTGTAGGTTTCGCTACTCATGTATAAAATTAACACACACAACATAAGTGGTGTGAGAAACTGGGTCAATAATCCTAACTGATGGGTTCTAATGACCAATTATATATGTATGACAACCAAAAGCAAAAGAAATTTAGCTCAATCAACGGGCGAAATCTATGATAGAACAGTAAATCCATTACGTCAAGCTAATGCTCTATATTTGGTAGAGCGAAAAGGGCGCGATTTCATATGGACTGCCTTAACCGGGCAATGCTATCAAGTTACTCGTCTATAGATCACTAGATAACTAAAGTGTCAGGAGAGATCCTCCTCATAGAGTCTGTTGAGTAGGCCTTAGTGAGTTGTTAAAAAAAAAAAGAAAAATTATAAAGTTATTTATCTGGGTATTGATTTTTTTTACAATGACAATGACAAAAGGAATTGTTGTTGCTGCGTTGCGCTTATTATGTTTAAAGGATAGGGGTTAAATGCATGTATAAACTTTGGTAATATTGTAGACAAAGTATCCTTTGACTCTACAACCTTTTGTTTCATAATTCTGAATAGTTTTTCCCAAAAAAATTTGAATAAGTTTTGGTGTCTTTTCGAAATATTTGATTACGACTCTGTGATCACTGTGCATAGATGGCAGCACGTCCTCTTATAATGCCTAAAAGATATCAGGAAAATCGAAGCTTTGGTGTTAGCAAACAAGGTTTGAAATGGTTTTAGAGTCGAACGTACACACACATAGATTTAATAAGTATGTACATACATATGCATATGTGTTTATGAATATATGGCATGCATGTGTGTGTATACAGTGTGTTGTAAATGATTAAAAAGCGTAAAAATGGAAGAAAAAAGTCATTAACAGACCAAGTGCAAGTAAAAATTCTCATTAATGGAATGAATTTAAGACACAAGCAGAGTAAAACAAAACCAAAAAAAAAGAAAAACTTTGACAGATGATACAGACAATAAAACATAAAAGAAAACACAAAATAAGAAAAATTCAAATATTAAATAAATTAAAATGAAAATCTACGTATTTTTTTTACCATTTTCTGTATCATAGAAGGTAAAAGTTTCAATTTTTTCTCTTTTTTTTGTTTGTAATTCTGTATGTGGGCAGGTACTTTTGTTGAAACCTTAGACATGTGCATGGAGACACTGGCATTACATTTTTATTTAACAAGTTTCTTGAGGCTTTTCTTTTCTTTTTTTTTTTTTAACAGAAAGCTGAAAAAATATTTTTTTTTTAAAACTTGACACTTTTACTCTTAAAACATATTACTCGTATGTGTTTTTCATAATCACAATTTACATGAACACTTGCAAACTGAAAAGTAGTGCCACTAAAATGTCTATTGATGATAACATGAGCCATGTCATGTACACTGTGAGAAATACGTTTAATTGCATTGAATTTCATTTTCACAGTGGTTTCACCAATCACAGTGTTAGTGTGTTTATTGATTCTGTAAAGGTGGAGCTTGAAAATTTTTTCTCTACTACGTATTAAAAATTGTTGTTGTAGAGCTCACATAAATGGGCTACCTAGCACTAAAGCAATTATCCCATGTTGTTTGTTTGGCAATCTCTCGAAATATTAACAAATTTAATCGATCATCCATGTAAAAATTTTAAGAAATTGACCATTTGACCATTTCAGTTCTGATTAAAAGCGTACATAAACTCGCAGAATTAAAGGTCATAGATGAATCAGAATCGATTAATATTATTATTGATTTTATTATTTCATTGTTTTTGTTTTTATTTTTTGTTTCTGGTTTAAATTTCAAAATTTTTACTAGTCATCATAGTAGGTAGTCTTTTGGCTTATTAGAACTGAGGTCTCAGTTTTAACCACAGGTCAGACATCTCCAACAATACGAAATATGAAGAGCAAATAAAATGCCATGAAAAACTATCTCAAAAATCTGTCGTTCAGAATCGACTTTAAACTGCAGATACCGCTACTCATGTATAACAAAATAAAACACACAACACAAGTGGTGTAAGAAACTAGGTCAACAATCCAGACTGAAGGGTTGTAATGATCAATTACGTACGTATGTATGTATGTAATATCACTGGACTGAATATAAAATTTTAATTTGGAAAATTTTGATTTTTTTAGCAGGCATTACTAAGTAAATGGAGGCAAACTTAGTGGGATACAACATCTGATTATGTAGTATTTATTCTACAAAATATGTAAACTTGATGCACATTTTGATCTATAACTTGATGCTGTCACAAATCTACTGTTAGATTCGTTATATACTGTTAGGTAAATAATAATCTGTGATGCTTAAGGTGTATGGTATATGAGAAGCCGATTTTTCCCCTCGTGTTTCCTGGAATTCCTATTGAAGGGTGTCTTATACCAAAATATTGTAGACTGCAAGTTTTTTCTGTTACCGTTGTTAAGTGTATAATGTAATTGCTTTCAATATGTCAATATGTTAAGTTTGCTATCAGTGTCTCGGAGAACAAGCATTCGATTAACGAATGTCCTGGACACGACTTTACAGTCAATATTAGATTTATCCTTGCCGAAGAGTTTTTAATTGTTCTCGTTCATCATTAGCTGGCTTTATTATCATTTTATGGAGGACAAAAGTGGTTTGCATATATTTTGTAATCAGTGGACCATCGGCAAATCACTTGATTGTAATCTTGCTATGCCCATACGGCTTTAGCTATTACGGATCGCTTTCTCTCAGACGTACAACATCTATATTTGAAATGGAAATTGGAAAGTAAAGTATAAAATATTGTCAAATTCTCTAAAAATTAAGTATTATAGCCTAAAAGACATAAGTTGATGAAAAGCTTTGCTAGAAAATAAATTCGCGTAATTTAATATTAGTCAGTGTACTGATATTTTATAAAAAAAAAATTGACATTAAAAGGGTTGTTCAATTGAAAATGGAATTTATTTGTTTTATTGTGTTTGTTGTCATTGTATAAAATTTAACGTGTAAATAACAGTACTTTTTAGTCATGAAAATAATTATGCGAACATAAACTGTGCAGTGTATTATAGCATTTAAGGGCATACATTTGCAGGCAGCAAAGTATGGTTATATCGTAATGAACATATAATTTTATCTCTATTGCATTTCTAAGATTTATTGTACAATTGAAATATATTTTACTGATATAGTATGTAACTGAGTATGGATTTATTTGTAAGCGAATCTATGCCTATACCTATTAGGTTCACATACTATCAGAACATGGAAATAAAAATTATTGTACCTTTTGCATATCCTAATGTATTGTATCTATATTTATACCCATCGTTGTATATTTGTTTGCATATCTTCATGTAATAAACCATGCATGTGAATTCAACAAGAGATGTTTTTCCTTTCCCCTCACTAAAAGGAAAAGAAAACAATTTTCAAAACCTAAAATTTTTCTGTTTTATTACATTTAATGTTTCAGTTGTTATTGTAGTTGTTGTTCGCTATTTATTATTATTTTTTTGGATTTCAACTAAATATCGTATACGTATTGCAATGTACTACAAATACATTAAAAATGACTACTAAAGCAGCAGAAATAGCAGCAGCAACTGCAATACAAATAAACGGCGAAGAAAAAAATGAGGTTTTGAGTAACAAGGCCATATTTGTTGGAAAACTTACAAAAAGGAAAACAAAACAAAAAAAATGAAAAAAATTATTTTAAAAAAGTACAAATATTATGTTAAACATTTAAAAATGAAGAAAAAAAACAAATTTTTTTATTTTTTTTTTTTTTTGTTGCCGAGAAACATAATCTCTTAACGAAATGCAAATGCACACGATCCGGTTATTAAATGTATTTTAACGAAAACATGCTACTTATTGGGGAGGGAAATTTAATGGTGGTGGCAGAACGTTTACTAAAATCAAAATGATTTCAACTTTTATTCAAATTATAAAGTTTTCGATAAATTAATGCGAAATATTGTTGATTTGAAAGAAAATCTAAAATATGAGAAAGAAACGTGGTCATATTGTATTAATAAAGAGGATATGAAATGTTTTAATAACCTTTAAGGGTATAATTACAATTTGCCGTTACATTTGGGTTTAGTTAAAGGTACCTTCAGCTAAAGCGAACTGTAAAGTTATCTTTAACTTATTTACATTATAACAACTTACAGATAAAATAAAGTGAACTTTATTCAAAAATATGCACTGCCGGCAATTAAACTTTTTTTTATACGTATGGAACCGGCTGGCTTCGTTTTTTTGTTGTAAATGCTCACTCTGTTTATATTTGAGCTGCCATATAGAAATAGTATATGATAGGCAAGTTCACAACATAAAGTGACCTTTATGTTACTTATTCTATGGCTACCTTATAATGAAAACATTTAGGTCCTTAATTTCTCTCTATGATTAGCGGCAAATTGTAATTATAGCCCTTAGTCATTTATGGGTCTTGATATTCATACAATGGCCGTACCTATAACACTACTACAACCTATTTAGATTAACAATCTACTGACACACCTTATGTGGTTAGGAAAAGGAATATTTTGGAATGATGAAATTTGATCGACCTACCTATTAGGAAAAGATGATTCGAGGTTATAGTGGTCATCAGAAAAATTCAATTGTTACTACTTCCCAGTCTCCCCTATCCTTCTCAATATAGTTCTTCTAAATAAAATTCATTACATATTGCCACAGCGCTTAAGTTCATTGATTGTATATACAATTAAAATTAGACTTGGAAGCTAGCCTAGATTATTGAAAGCAATATAGGAATCGACAGGTGAGGAGGTATTTGTAACAAATGAATTGTATAAAATATATTTCTTCGATTTCCTCTAAATTAATTTCTGACAAATACTCTGGCGTGAATTAAATTGGCATTAAAAAGTTTTACAAAAATCTGTCGTTGGGAGTCGATTTTAAACTGTAGGTCCCGCTACTCATGTATAAAATTAACACAAATAAAATAAGTGGTGTGGGAAACTGTTTCGAAATATGAGCTGAGGGGCTGTAATGACCATCTGTATATGTATGTACAGTGAGCTCGCGATAACGTGAACTAATTTTTACCAAGGCAGTTCACATTTTCGAATTTGATCACCTTAGCGAGTACCCAAACTTAAAACAAAAAATTACCGTAATTAATATGAAAAATGATATTTTGATAAGTAAAAAATCATCGGTGTCATCTTTGTTCGAAACTAAATTTAAGATACTTTTCCAGCAATTGTTTCGCTATTTCAAAAACATTCTGGTCCATGGGCTGAATTAACGATGTGACATAGGGTGGCGAACACATTCCGCAAGTGAATGCGTCGTCAGAAATCAATCGAGATTTTAGGGCGTTTACCGGTAGCTCAGAACTCAAGAACTCAGTAAGCTAAAACAAAAAATTATTTCAAGGTTTTCAGTTTTAAATTTGTCAGTTGAAGTCAGTCATAAAAAATTTTACATGCCACCATGCTGGCTTGAAGAATTTGTAATTCACTGGACAAGTAAAGTTTTTGAAACTTTGTGGATTTTTAGATTTTCTAATTACTAGTATGTGTGTATATAGGAATCGACGACAATATAGGAACTTAAAACATAATTCCAATATGAATTATGTTTGATATATATTTTAAGCATCGTAGTAAATGGTGTCCCAGATGTTTATGTTTTTCGATTAAAAACTAGGTTCCCCACTCTTGTGATACAATTGTCAAAAATCCATTTGTCGTTTTAAATATTAAAACTAAATAATTTCCTAAAATCATGTCTCCGGCATTGCAGAAAAGAAAAGTTTGTCGTATACCATTAAATAGTAATTGTTGCTCTAGATTCTGTTAAAGAGACTTCAGGACTGGGGTATTTGTCGCCGATATACGATAAACTTATGTCGAATAACTTATCGTATTTGTTTTCACATCAATTTGTTTGAAATTATTAATTGAAAAAGTCTTTTCTGTTCGTTTTTTTGTTTGTTTTAAAGAAAACTTTAGCAAACTGTTACTAAGTAAAGAAGAATAAAGTTTTAATTCTTGATTCTTTTTATTTATCTTTACATTTGTTGTTTGTTTTGTTTTTGTTTTTCTTGTTATTGTTTTCAAAAAGTTTCAATTTCAACCATATTGTGACATAATTGAAGCAGCAGTAGCAGTAGCTGCAGCAGCAGCAGTAAAACAATAAAATAAAATTCAAGTAATTTTTCTTGCACTTAAACTATATCGAAAAGGAACCAAAAAAAAAAATAAAATAACAAAAACAAAAGAATAATTCAACACTTTCATGGTATGTATGTATGTATGTAGATGCACAATTATAAATAGAAAATGCTGCAATCGGGTTGCATGCAACATGCAAAAGTAAATAAAAAAATTCAACAAAAAATTAAGAAAACAAAAACTGCAGAGAATGAAATAAAAATCAAATCGTTTTAAGCAATTATTCGAAGTTTTCTGTTAAACAATTGCAATCCTAATGCGAGTAAATGGATTTTTAACTTAACACAACTAAATTATTAAATCACATTTGTACAACAACATCATGTTATAACAAAACAAAACAACAACAACAGCAACCATTGAATTGAATTCAATCCAATTTATTTATTTTACTTTCAACAATTGCAACGAAAGTTTCCAATTGCTGTTGATGTTGGCCCAACATATTCAAATAATACTTGGAATGAAAAAATGAAAAATTCAAAAAAAAAAAAAAACAAAGAAATGAATTGAATTGAAGACAAATGTCATGAAGGTCAATACAACCTTAAATTGAAGGCGTTATGACCGAATAAAATTAATTTTTTTTTTTTAAATTTCAAAAAAGAATTGAAATTATTGCCAAATACAATCAAACACACACATATACACTATCATTGATTAAAAACGTATTTATTCAAGACCATTAAAAAGTGTTTGTGTGTGTGTGTTTGTGTTCTTTGTTGATTGATTGCTGTTGAACAAAATACAAATAAAGTGCTTAACAAGTCACTAATTGCTTAACAACTTCTGTATCTAATAACTGTTATTAGAATTTGGCCAACAGCTTTATGTTGCCAACAATACTGTCTATTCAGAAAGGCATATGTTGCCAAATAATGTCTTCCACAATAAATATTTGTGGCGAACTATCAAGACAAGTTTTTTTTACCGCTTCCAATCATTTTTACATTTTAGAAAAATAAAAGAAAATCATGAATTACTCGTAGAAAAATGTATAACAAATAAGGAACCATCAAACTTCTTGCTGAATACACAAAGGCCAAGTAGTTACCGACATTAAGTTAAATTTCATATTCTAAGAAACAAAATTGAATAAATTCATGGACACATTGCTATTTCACTTTACTTTACACTCTTAGTTAGGATATTGAAATAAATCTTCTGTTTAAAAGAAAAAAAAAAAATAATTCGGAAGTCTACACAATTCTTAGTAGACCATTAATTCCATCCATATTGATTCATTTCATTGAAAGATATCACCTTTCCTTCAATGCTGTCATTGAAAATATTACAAAGGGAGCGAACGATTTTTCTATGTAAGAATTTTCAATTTATTTTCCATAAACACTCAAAATGTTTCAAAATTGAATACAGTTTACAGAAATTCATAGAACATTGAATTATGTTATACATACATACTGGGGATGCCAATCGGGAAATTCCAAATACCGAAATCCCGGGTTTTTTAAAAACTTGTCCCGGGATTTTTCAGGATTGTCATATGCATTTTCACCCTATAAAAGGTCCTGAAAAAAATTCTCTATCGCTTGACTTCGATAATAGCATCTCAGATGAGGAAAACCCCATAATAAACCCTATGATAAAAATTATTTGGAGGCATCGAAGAATGCAAAAGCCCTATAAAACGAATTAAAAGGATAACTGATTTATTACATCAGGAAGGTAGTAGAGGTGAATATTTACAAGCTGCATAAAGCTATCTTGGATTATTGTACCAACAAATGTTGATTGCGAGAAAGTGTTTTTCAACGGCAGAGTATGACAACAAAATTCGTTCAATCCTATCAGATCACATATTAGATGCATTAATCTTTTTTTTGGAATTCAAATAATTTTCTTAAAACTAATGCATTTGCATTTGTATGAATAATTTATATTTTTATTAATTTACGCTTTTTTTGTTACATTTTGTCTTGCTGTTTTTATATTTTATTTTTAATGACATATAATTCTGATATACATAATTTAAATACAAATGATTTTGTTAACAAAATATTTTTATTATTAAGAGAAAATCACGATTTTTACCGCGATTTTTCGGGATTTTTGGATCCCCAATTATTCCAAAATATCCCGGGATTTCGGGATTGGGGGATTTACTAAATCCCGAATCCTGGGATTTTTAAAAATCGATCCCGTTTGGCACCCCTAATACATACATATATAGTTAGTCATTAGAAGTATTTAGTCAGGATTGCGACTTAGTTTCTGACACCACTATGATGTGTGTGTTAATTTTGTACACGAGTGGCGGGACTTACAGTTAAAAGTTAACTCCGAATGACAGATTTTTGAGCAACTTTTCGTGGTAATTTTTATTTTACTCTCAGTTTTTTTACCAGAAATCTGCTGATAGAAAGCCTCCGAAGAAATATATTCATATCATGGATATCATGTGTATCATTTATCATCCCACATCCGACAATTGAATTTGTTCGCGAAGGCGTTTATCCATATATAGGTCTCACCGTTGAAGATTATTTTTTGATGAAGTGAGGACATGAGGCTCAAAAATACTTTATTATTGGCACGTGTTGTTGCAGGCTACGCCCATCCATCGTGATTTAGAAAAATTTGCTGTTTGAATGACAGACTGAATAATCACGACAAATGTGACTTCAACAAGACGGCAATTATTAACTGTTAAAGTTTGAAAATCTTAAAATATACAAACTTAAGTTCATGCTCAGTTTGAAAATCTGTATCAAATCCGGTAATTTTTTTTTTTAATTTTCTGCTTTAATAACAATGTCATATACATATGTGTGCATGCATTACAAAGATACATATGTAGGGTATTTCTAGATTTAAGTTTTTCATAATACTCAGTTTTCTAAAGAAAATTAAAATTACGAGCCAAACCCACACTCAATTATAATGATGATGATGGTGCCTGCAGTAAAATAAAAATATTTTTTTTTATTTCAATTTTTCCAAAATAAGAAAAACAAATAAAAAAATTTAAAAAACAAAAATTAAATCAAAAAAGAAAACTCACCAACAAAACGAATATATTCGTTCCGTTTCAACCAGTTTTCGTATGAAAAATATCGTATATTACGGGCGAATATATTGTAGAATAGAGAATTGACCTCTCTGTGACAACATGTTTAGCCAACGAATGAACAAACAACTAACAAACAAATGAATGAGTGGACAAACGGTAGTGAACTATAATTCTTTGGTTGTTGGTTCGTTTTTTAATGTTCTCTGTTCCTTCTTCATGCAACAATTACAATAACGACAATAAGAGTAATAACAACAATAACAACAACAACAACAAATAGAAGAAATAGAAATAAAAAAATTTTTATATTTTTGTGCAACTAAGTACAATTGGAGCAACAAACGAAATGAAACAACATACAACACAGCTCAAACCGCAGCAGACAGTCAACATTTATTTGTTAAACACATTTTAACATTAAAACTATGCACTAGTACTACACATTATTATCATCATGTGGCCTTTGGTTAAAACTAACATTGTTAAGCTAGACAAGAAATAGAAATAGAAAAAAGAAAATGAAAATTTAAATGTACAGGGCATAAACAACACAAAGAAAAATACTACAGATTACGTAGATTTGAAGGAGGGATTTCTTTTAGAATGTATTGATGTATCCTTTCGAACTGTTACAATTGAACTATTAACTTAATTGACACTTATTCAGCCTGTTTTGTTAGATAACCATTGACGCTTGTTGACGCATTCAGTAATACGTAAATCAATTTCATAAAAATTTTAAAATCATATAATAAAACTAACTAACCCGGCGAACTTCGATTTATTTTTTTATTATTGCCCAAAACAAGTCACATTATATATTTATTGTAATACGCTTTATAAAGCGCTGATGAAGTTGTAGTTGTTGTAATCGCTCCAAAACGAAAGTTAACGGGCTTGCATATTATATATGTACACACATATATACTACATTAGAACACAGCACGGTGCCGCATGTCCACACAGAAATTGGTTATTACAACATTTCAAGTTAGGATTACGCCCTGCTCCTTACATCACTTAATTTTGTCTGAGTTAATTGATACTTTTATACTTGAATGGCGGAGCTACAGTTTAAAGAAAGTCGACTACCGAACGACAGATTTAAAAACGTTTATGTCAAGTTCATTTACTCTCAGAGTTTTTACCAGAGTTCTGCTGAGTGGAAGTTGCCGAAGAAATATTTTCATATTTTCGTGGGGTTTGAACACCTGCCTTTAGTCTAATAAGCCAACAAACTGCCTACTAGACTACGTGCTATTTGACCTCATTAGTTATCTTAAATCGGAAGTGCATGCGAATAAGCCTTAAATTACAACGGTTCTATAATGTTGTATCATTTATTCCCATTTAACAGAATTTAGAAATTTAAATTTATCGATCATAGTGGACTCAGGAACGAATTGTTTAACAAAAAATTCTTTTACACCTCTGCCACATGGCAGTAGCCATCATTGTAAATACCATTTCATTGTGTTGTATTTGTGGATGCAAGACAATAATTTCCTATTGCAAATTCATGGATTTAATGTTACTCTTTATTCTCCTTCTTATATTTTCTCTTTCTTATGTTTTGCATCATTTTC
The DNA here is from genome assembly GCA_014635995.1 of Sarcophaga peregrina. Classification (NCBI taxonomy): domain Eukaryota; kingdom Metazoa; phylum Arthropoda; class Insecta; order Diptera; family Sarcophagidae; genus Sarcophaga; species Sarcophaga peregrina. Next base: position 57,074,669 of record CM025793.1, on the reverse strand, counting down.
AATGTGAATTTAATGTTTAGGTTAGGTAGACAAATTGTTTAAAGAGTGGTATGAATAAATAGACAAAATGTTACAATTTCCTTAAGATTAACTTTAAATGCAAATCTGTTTATAGCAACCGCAGCAATAACAACATCAACATAAATGCTCTAATTATAATTGATGTTGTCTCTCGTTGTATTTGCTTTTTGTTTTTTTTTTTTTGCAGTACGTCCAACATTTTCTTCTTTCATGTAAAATGTATTCAAATGTATGTCACCCGTAAAATCAGTGCTACCTAATGGCCATTAATAGGTGACAGTAATGTTTTATTTTTTCCCCCATATTCCTGGGACGGGCATCATCTAGTCTCGTTGAAATTTGTATTTCTTCTGCTAAGTTTTCAAAGGTGCAAGTTAATTGTCACAATACCGTTCAGTTGGCCTAATTTCTCCATTCATTTTCTATTGGAAACATTTGTTTTGTTTTTTTTTTTTTTTTGTGGGTGAGGATAACAGGAAGACATTTAAATTGAGAAATTTTTCTTGTGTTTAGTACAGTAGCGTGGGGATAATTTTCTAAGTTTTGTTCGTTGGCACGATGACAAATATTACCGTTTATGTGACTGTCACTATTCCAAGATAATTTTTAATGTGTTCGAATTTATTTAATACCTTCAATTATTATCTCTTTCTCTATTTTATAGTGTATAGACATAGAAATACTGTGTGTTAAATATTAAACTTTAAGAAATTTATTAGTAGGAAACCCAACAGGGGTCAGGGTAACAAAATGGATTTTTGGGAATTGACGAGAAAATAAGAAAAACTAGAAATTTGTAGATGATATTTCCAATATGTGTTATAATATATCACAAAAACAATTTTTACTACCGTTTTATAATTACTTTTTGTAAATTAAAATTTTTATTAAATTAAAATTAAAATAAGGACACCCCATTTTTCCATAAAAATTGTTATTAAAATTTATAATATTGTTACGTTTCTACCGTTTTAAAAACATTAAAACTATGAGTTCGTAGATTGCAAATAAAATAAAAATGATTTGGTGTTTAGTTTTAAATCAATTCTTTATTCTTCTAACAATTCCGTATGCCACCTTTCACGCTTTGACTTTAACAACAACGATTACTTATTCTTTACACTTCTTCTGCGTCCACAATGACAATTGTTCAATAGATTTTTACAACAGATATTTTCAAACCACAATTATTCTCTTCACACGCAACATGTCTTCTCTAAAGACTGACTGAATTCTTTCTGAATTCCACGTATCTTCACATAAGGCTGACTGAATTCTTACTGAATCCACATGTCTTCACACAAGATTGACTGAATCGCCGTTGCCTGCTCTGTGTTATCTTTTATGACTGAAGGGTTATAATGACTAATTATGTATGTATGTATATTATTATTACTGTATTCCACAACATATCGATCGGATTTGGATTTAAAAACAGTTCGGGCTAGAATAATACATCAATATTGCCATCTTCGAATTATATCTTAGCACACTTTACAGCAGATTTAGGGTGATTATCTTGCTGTTACACTCATCAAAGTAGCAGGATTTTGTTCGCATTGAAGGATTAAATTTCGAAGTATAGCAACGCGTTGTACACGATATTGTGACTTAAAACCATAACACGAAAATTACCTCCAAACAACAATATTGTAATTTGCCTTAATTTACGGTCTTAAGAGTGAACTGAGAATTGGTCTGCTTACAGTATGAGGACTTTCAGATTTTATTAACAGAACTAAAGAAATTACTTTTCATCAATAACTACAGCGCAGATTCAATCCTAAGCAATGTGGGGCATTAAATTATTCCACGGGTTTAATGGTGATTCCGAACAACAAATTTAGGAAACTTTTCATGGCAATTTTATTTACTCTCATAGTTTTTACTAGAAGGCTGCCGAAAAAAATTTTTTTTTCAATTTCCATTTTGTTCAAATGCTGAGACTAGAACCCAAGAGTTCAAATTGCAAATTTTTGTTGTAGTGCATAAGGAAAGAAGTTATTTATTAACTGCACGCAACATGTATGGACCGTAATTCCATCTAAATTATTGAAAACGTAAAAATAGTTGATGAAATCATGGAAAACATTGCTAAGCAGCAATATACATAAAATTTAAAAAAGCTTAATAACTGAGGAAACTCAATATTTGTCGGGATGCCAAATGAACAGTTGAAATTTTTTAAATCGATTATTCATTTTTCAATCTGAGATGAATAATTCCAGGCGACCAAAAGTGGATCACGAAAGACGGAAATGTATGAAAAAGATTATAGGCGAAGCTTTGTTGATGCTGACAAAGCCTGGAAAAGTAATACTGAACGCTGATAGAACATTGTGTGGCAGGGATCTGACAGAAAGTGAGAAAACTTATCTGGGAAGATTTCATGATTTCAGATTGTTGCACTTTTCGATTATCATTTCGTTCGACCTTAGGTATAAATGTAAAAAAATGCCTAAGAGATGAAGAAAGCCTAAAAGATTAACAGGGAGGCATACTTGATTTACCATCAAAAGAGCCCAAACTTTAACAATCAAAACGACGTGCATTTTGTTTATGATAATAGAGTTCGTTACAAATATACAAAAAGTGCCAAAAATTTTTTTGTAAATTTATAACCCGAAACTGTTTACAAAAAACCCGGTGAAATATTTTTTTGTTGGAAAAATATTTACGAAGCTTAACAAGTAAAAAACATACTTTTGAAAAGAAAATTTTTAATTTTAAAATGAAAATAATTCATTCGTAATTTACAATATTAATTGGCTTGTGGGATTGTGTCTTAAGAGCTTTTCGTTTTAATAGCACATTTTTCTTTTTATTTTTCAGATCAATCTACTCCATAGTCAGTAAGGTAAGCAAAGCTTTGTTGATTGATATTTTCTATTCAATGTATCATCAAATTGTACGCATAAGTAGGTGTACATACATACAGTATTTCTTAGATTTACGTCTTACATCAACTGCAGCACCAACTGCGACGTAATACGAGGGATTACTGTAATATGCAAATATTATAAGTTCAGTATACAGCGGTGACATACATGTATAGGCATTCGTTTTAAATTTGATTTCATATCTTTTCCATTATTTATAATTCTTCAGTTATTATTAACTGCTGTTGGTTATCGTTAATTTGTTTAAATCCTTATTTTATTCAATGTTCATAAGACAATTTGATCTCAGATTTGATAGTAAAATTTTATGAAATATAAGCTCTACTGAAATGTAAAAAAAAAAAGAAAAGAAACATGAGAGCCGGACAGACAGACAGACATAAAAATAAAGAACTGTGAAATTTTTTGTGTATTGTATTTAAAAAGATTAAAAAAGAAAAAAAAGTTAACGTAAATAATTGAAATTATTTAAATGAACGCACAAATATGCGGGCAAGTATTATAGTAGGTAGAAGACGATGATCCACTTAAACAAGAAAAGGAACAAAAAACAAAAAATGATTTTAATTGTTCATAAACATTGTGTAGTGAAAGTTGAAATTTTCATTTTAATTATTTCTTGTTTTTTTTTTCATCTTTTGTTTAAAATTAAAATTAAAAAAAAAGCGAAAAAAATAAGTTATTCGGTTAACAACTATTATCTCTGATGTTAACTTGAAAATGAGCAATTAAAACAATTGTTTTCTTTTGTTGTTTTTGTTTAATAATTTTAATACGCAATTAAAGGCAGAAATTTTAAAACAAAATTTATGAAATTGAATTTATATGCAGAACAAAAGAAAAATAATTAAATAAATTTGGTTTTAATTAAAATTAAAATGATGCCAAATTAAGAAACAAGAGATTGCAAATTAAAATTAAATTTTATATACCGGCTCGAACAATTTTTTTCTTATGCAAATTGATTGTTTCAATTGTATTTTTTGTTCATGGTTAAAAAAATTTTTAGTGGAGAGTTTTTTCGTGATTTATAAAGCATTTGATTTTAATTTGAAATATGTGCTCTTAGTTCTTTCTTTTTCTATCGCATTGGTAGGTTAAAGCTTAAATTTGTCACCTCCAAGAACGCTATGTAGTAGCAACTACTAGCACTCTGCATTTAAAATCCAGTTTATAGTATTTCTTTTATATAGCTAGGTGTTTGGCTTATTCGGGGTACAGATATGCACCTTTATTGCGTAAATCGCAATAAATGCCATTATTGAGTTCAATATTTCATATAAAGCTTCAATTAAATATTGCACAATAAGTTCGCAAATTGTTATAATATTGAATAAAACTTTAAATACAGCACTGCTTTAAGTGTGTTTAGTGAGCATATTATCATTAACAGAACATTTTCTGTTGATATTTGACAATTCAAATTAAAACAACGACAAACAAACACTAATAAACTAACAAACAACACTATTTTTCGTTGTTGTCGTTTACTAGCTGTCAAATGAATATTAAGTAAGATGAATTGCGTATATTAGTATGTCTGAACATTTAAAATATTGTAATCAATTAAACGAATATTGACTCAATAAAAGTGCATATCTGAACATAGTATTATACGTTGCAGTGAGTATTGCCACAGGTTGGTATTTAAGATGCTTATAGTAAAAAATATTTTAACATTCTTGGTATGGCTATCTGGATTGACCATTTCATTTTTAGTAAATTTTAGGATAGAAGTCGACTCCCATATCCATACACTGATTGGTTTGTAAGCTGTACTGTCAACATAGCAAAATTTATTAACTGATTTCAACTTTATGCTTTTCAATTTGGTGTTGTTAAAGATATTGCAGTAAAGTTTCTGATATACATATCGCTCCTTTATTGCAACATGCAAAATGCGATTTAAGATTTCAAGACATTAGTCCTATGATCTAATTGCCGCAAACACTTTTTGCTATAATTTCGGTTCAGCTTGAGATATAAAATTGATTTTTATTTTCAGCATGTACAGAAAGTCTAAAAGAGCAGTTTTGCTTAAGTAACTAAAAATTTTTAATTTTTTGCGATATGACTATGTTGCAATATTAACATTTTATTTTAGGTGCTTTTTTAAAGCGATATTCTTCGGAGTCTTAAGCTTGGCAAACATATGACGGTTGTTGTGTTATAAGATGCACATATCCAAATTATGGATCTGCTGCTTGCTTTAACATTGCGAGACTTTATAATAGAATAGATGGGACAATATATGTACACCCATGCCGGCATCTAGTTTTCATCATAACTGACATGGAATTAGAAGTCTGTTTATTAATATTTGTTATGTGTTACTATTTTCGTATTGCAGGAGCGATTTGACGGACTGGTCGATAATCATTCATAGACACATTTGATGGTTCAGTCTGAATTTGTAAAGTTTAAATTCAAATCGTTCATATGTTAGAAAAGGAATTGTTTTATCTGTGATTGTCTTATCCAAAATGTATGCGATTATCTTATTGTTTCAGCTGTGTATGATAATGGAGTACAAAAAGTTCCTCTACAAAACTTTGCGAGGGGCTTGAAGTCTTTGAACGTTTGAACTATTTTATGGCTGGTTTTGGTTTGCGTATAAAGGGAACCTTTTAGCGCATTGCAAGCATAACGGCATGATGTTTACGGAAACAGAAATTTCTTTTGAAAAAAATGTTCCTTGAAGCCCATAAATTACATAAATTCAAGAGTGCATTAAAACCAATGAGAAAATAATTTATCTCCACATTGCATTGAAGGTAATAATATCTCTGAGACTCACGAATTTTCCTTTGGAAAATAGCTGAGATTTCTCGCTTTGAAATCAGAATCACTAGTGTTTCCTCTTTTCTGCAATGGCATGTAATGCTGTACTGGCTTCTAGTGACGTTGGAGTATATAATCTACAGTTATCTCTGAAATTTCAGAAAAATTTCTGATCGCTTTACAGACGGAACCCAACTTATTTTAATAAACGTTAGCAAGTGTACATGTGGTCATGACCTACGTGCAAATACCAACAAAGTACTTACATCACCTCCTAACTAATTACACTTACGAACGTAATAATTATAATTTAATGCAAGACATTCTGCTAAATTGTTACAATCAATGCAAGAAAGGTTCATGCCTTCAGTGTAATGTTAATTTGCAATTTAGGGTGTCCAATAAACCAAATAAAATGTATGATTATGAGATAAATTGTAATCTTTTTGTTGTCTGTATAAATCTAAATCAAAAAATATTTTTCAAATTAAATCTGAAAGTGAAACAAGAATACAAATAAAAACAATCACACAAACAATTGCAACGAATAAAAACTATTTCATGAATTGAATAGAAAAACTAACTGAAACTGATGAACAAAAATACTGAAATAATAGGAAAACATTAAATGAAAAAAAATCTAAAAAAGATTCAGAAACAGAACAGCAAAAACCGAAACAAGAAAAAAAAAAAAACAAAAAACCAAAAAGAAGCAAATCCTATAAAAATTGTTGACGTTTGGCGTACGTTGACTTGCCCACGCTTAAAAGATTTATTGCGCCTTTAAACCGTTGTGGTTTGTAGTAGTAGTGGTGGTGGTGATTGTTGTTGTTGTTGTTACTCTGGTTATGCTTTTGTTGATATAATCGGGCCTGCTGATACACACTTTACGCGAAAAGCATAGTTCCAGATCATAATATCCCCATATCGACTACATTCTACAGACGTTAAACGTATTTAACGTATGAAACGGCAAAGCGAGTACTTTTCATAGAAGAGGAAGGAAAAAATAACTGCTGCCTTGCTTTATGGTACATTGGCGAACGTACAGATTTGTTGTTAAAAGATACTCGTTTTATAATAATTTTTTATTGTTGTTGTTGTTGGGTTTATTTATGAGCTTAAACATAAGAAATGAGTGGTTTTGCGTAGGAAGTTCACCGATATTTAAAGACAATTTATTTATTCATTATTATTGTTATCATAATAAATACGATATTTTTTCTTTTTCTCATTTCAATGCGTTACCGAGTACCTACCAAACAAAGCCAGCAAAAATAAATATTGTTTATGAACACTATTATGAACATTAAACATAAACTGTAAAGCTAGCTAGCGGAATGACTGACTGACTCGCTGACTGGCTGACAGAATTTTATTTCCACTATTGTCAGATATAATATCAACAACTATTTAATCGGCCTACTCTGGATATACTTATATATGATACACTATATCGAACCACTACAGCATCACAACGATATTTGTGAGAAAATTATCGATTTTGTTTTCAGTAACGATATTTCAGATAGGATATTCGCTACGTCAGATAATATTAGCTGTTTCCGTAAACTAAAGACAAACATTTTCGGTATTGGTTGTTCTATCGAAAAAATCGAAAAATTTTTGATTTCAAATCTTGTTTGAATATTTTACATCTAACTAGCTGACCCGGCAAACTTCGTCCCGCCCAAAATTTGGTTTTCTTTTATTACCCACAACAGGTCACATTATATATGATGAAGTTGCAGTTGTAATCGCTCTAAAACAAAAGCTAACACGCATGCATGTTATATATGTACATATGTAGTTATAAACCATCGAATTATCCGATTTAGAGGTATATCTGTTTGGTGAGTTTATCGATATCGACTATACGAAATTATCTACCAATTCGTGTACGATCACTAAGTCGCTTAATATTCAATATTAAATGTTTGCCACGCCTACTTTTTGCTATATCGAACAAAAGAAGAATGGTTAAGAGTTATTGGTATCACTTGTCAGGCCCATTTTTGGTGGGATTGTCGATATCGACTCCATGAACTTACCTACCGAATTTTATTCGTCTATGATCAATATGTATCTAAATATTCAATTTTAACGATACACCACCCCCACTTAACATTTAAGGATATGGAAAATAGATGTTGTCCGATTCTCAGGCCTACCCGATATGCACAAAATTTCATGAAAACCAGTCGATCCATTTCGGTGGAAATTAACCGCTAACACCGTGACACTAGAATTTTATATATTAGATATTTGTAATCGGCGCAATCTAGTATAAGACTAGTCTAGTTCAAACCCTTGGTTAGACATCTCCAACAAAATGAAATAATAAAAATTGTATTTTCGTTCACTTCTTGTCATCAGATTTCTAACATAATTTCTAAAAGGAAATTAAATTTCTCAAGAAGCTGTCGTTCAGAATAGTTTTTAAACTGCAGGTCGCACCACTTATATATCAAATTAATACGCACAACATAACTTGACTGAAGGCTTCTAATAACAAATTATGTACGTATGTACCAGAGATCAACAATAAGTATTAAAAACGATAAGTAAGTTCGAAGTCATACTTATAATTTCAGATACTTATACGCATTCATACTTATTTTAATATGGTGCTGATACTACTCATACTCAAAGTTGAAAGTACTCGTCCCTAAATAACATTTACACGAAGCACAAAATAATAAGTATGATTCGCGCACAAACACTAATACGCTCACAAGAAGATTGTGTGTATGCTTTGCTTGTTGTCTTTGTCATTCCTTTCTTCTTCGTTTGTATATGCAACAATAACAAAGGCTGTAAATTTTGATGACTGATTCGAGTCACTCGAATAACTTATAAGTATTATAAGTATTTTTCTAAATTTATGAATCAGAATGAGTAGGCGTATGAATCAAACATATTTCGAGTTGTTGTGAGTTTGATGTCAATGTTCTACTCATACTCATTGCTACTTACACTTATAAATCAATGTTATAGCGAGTACAAATGAATCAGAGTAGTTCAATTTCAATTCTGTTGATTCATTCATACTTAAAATTGCATGAGTGCTTATGAGTAGCGGAAAAACGATTCATTGCTGATCTCTGGTATGTACGTATGTATATAAGCAAGAAATATAAATATTAGTTTCCCTTTTTGTAATATTTTAGTTTATAAAGTAAAGTTTTTGTTGTCGAGAGAGCAAATAGCAACGTTAAACTCAATATACAAGGAAAGATACAACTTTGAGAGAAGATACGAATAGAAATTTAGATTCTTTTGTTTTTTGAAACTTTTCATATGAGAGGCAACAAGTGCTGTCCAGTAAGTAACCTATCAAAAATAGAATACATGTAAAATGATTATTTCAAATTCACCGCGTAGCTAAGACTCGATGCGTCTGCTGTCCACATATGCCATAAACACAATAAAAGCAACACAACAAGAAAAAGAATTTTACAATTGTAGCCTAAGTTAAGCTACATAATTTGTTCACGTTACAACCGTTATTGTATTGACAACATTAATCCTTGTACTATCAGCACAAATCCTCTGACTATAAGCACTAATTCTCTAATTGCTGCGATTAAAAATAGAAATTAGCAAACCTCCTGTCATGCTTCCTTTAAAATATTGCTGCTTTGCGTTTATTATATTTATAGCATAATGCTAATTTCCAATGTTCCCAGCAACAAACGGGTTAGTGCTCTTTATCAATGAAATGCATAGAAGTATTTAAAATGCGATTCATTTAATATGACTACTAGTGGAACCTTTGATAAAGAAGTAAAAAACTGTTTATTTCGAATTGTTTCACTTATTCTATTGAACAGAAAGAAGATATAGTTCGTCAATTTATGTTAAATAAAGCGCAAGAACAACCATTCAAAAACTGTTGCGTATCCCTTGTTGACTCGAGTGTGTTTATATGGATGAGGGATGCATTCATTTTACTTTTTTTTTTTTTGGTATTTTACTAATCGTCTAAAGATTTTTAGAATACGAATGAAATTCTGTATTCTTAAATGTAACTGATTCAAGCTATTTACTTTGAACAGCATAAGTCTAGGTGCTCCAAACTAAATAGCCATCAGAAAGCTTCCTTTCTTTACTTTTCTTAACTTTTATGCTTTATTGCATTGGTCATTACAAGTCTTAAATGAGGATTATCACCTAGATTCTCACACCACTTATGTTGTGTGCGTTAATTAAATACATGAGTGGCGGGACCTACAGTCTTAAGTCGACTCCGCACAACAGATTTTTGAGAAGCTTTTCATGACAGGTTTATTTACTCTCAAAGATTTGCCGGCATTCTGATGAGAGAAAATTGCCGTAGAAATACTTTTTGTGTTTTTATTTTGATTTCTGATCTGGGATTTGAGCTCGGGCCTTCCGTCTCATAAGTCCACACACTACCTACAAGAGTACGGCGACTTTATAAAATATAATTAAATTACGGTTAATATATGTATATGGGTGTGTTGGCTTACTAGACTTGAGGCCCGAATTCAAACCATTTTCACAGTTCACCATTTCAGATATCTTCAACATAACGAAATATCTTTGGCGACCTCCTCTCAGCTGATTTCTGACAAAAGCTCTGAGAGTAAATAAAACTAAAAGTTTCTCAGATATCTGTCGCCGAGTGGTCCCATCCCTTACGTTTAAAACTAACACACAGAACATCAATAGTATGAGAAGTTAGATCGTAGTCCTGAAGGGTCATTATAACCCAAATAATGTTTGTGTACCTAAAATTTTGCTGACCACTGTATACCACTTTGATTTATTTAGCAATTCTATGGCAATATAAGATTTTAATTTTAATCAATTTTTTTTAATCATTACAATCCTTACTTGAAAAAATTTCTTAGGTTTTTAAGTGTGCAATATTGTCCGCAAACAGTAGTGTAGGGTATTAAAGTTACAGTAAGAAGTGTGTATATTGCTTGGTCTAAAAAGAATATTCAGAATTTTCTATTTGTGAGCTCACAACTGCTATAAAATAATAAAAACAAGTTGTGGTTATTTTTTGTTTTTTGTTTTTTTTTTTTGTGAATCTTTTCAAATGGTAGCCAAACAGTTGCAAAATATTCTTTTTTGCGTGAAAGTTTCTAAATGTTGTAGAAATTTTTAAAAAGCAGACCGGCTTTCCCACACAAAGTGAATTCACTTGAGAATTTTAACGTGGGTGTAAATTATTTGAATGTATAATTAAATGTTTGTAATGATGATGGAGTTTCAAAAATATATACAAATAGGAAATCAAAAGAAAAAAAAACACGAATAACAATAATAATTCTATAAATAATAAATAAATTTCACCAGAAAAAAATAAATTTATTTGAACATTTTCTTATTTTTTTCAGGAAGAAATCTGCCAGAATTTTGAGAAAACATTAGAGGAGTGCCACTGTTTATATGATGGAACAACTATTTTAAAAAAGTACTATTTAGGCGGTCATTTTAAATTTGCATACATTTAAACCATTTTTCGATAGGTGTGAAGAGCAACTTTTCAGAACTTTAAGAAAATATTCCTTACAATTGGTTTTTTCACATAGAAAAAAATTATAGAATTTTTTTATAAAGGTTTTAGTTTCGATTCCTACTGTATTGTAATTCAGATTCATAGAAATAAATCGAAGGGCTTGGAAACACACTTGTTATGCTATGATAATCTATTTGCTTAAATTCATTCCTAAGTTTAAATTACACGGTGCAACAGTGAAACTCCACCCGTGTAACTACATAGTCCATGTTGTTCAGTTAGTGGAATAGAACTCAAAAATATTTTTTTTTTATATTCCTTGAACCCTCCAAACTTTTTATATTTCACAAAAACTGTTTTTTCTGACTTTACGCACAAATTTCTTGATTTCTCAAACATTTCTGACAGGATTTTCAAAATTTAATTTGTTGGAAAGAGGAGAGATGGACCTTTTAAACGGTGTGCACATATCTATTAATCGACTTAATATGCTATGAGTTTTGATGGGTTTAAACTTGGAAAATGCAAATTTTTTTTTATATTTTTTCAAGTAGAAAACTTTACATATAAAATATCCATTAAGTAATGACATTCTGAAAGTGGACTATCTTGTGAAGAGATTGGCACTTTGTTTGATCAAATCGGACAAAAATTACCGTAGTTATAATATAAATAGTATAACAGTCGAGTTATATTTTTTATACGTGATGAGATGAAATGAACTTTTAGTTCAAAAATGTTCAGAATTTTTGATGGATCTTGATTGTTTTTCACAAAATGTGTCAATTTGACGTTTGAGCGACCACCAGAAGTTAGCAAAGAGAAATAATAATATTTGCAAAAAAAAAAAAAACACAAATATTAGCCGACTTCTAGAAGTCGTGCAAACTTGAAATTAACACATTAAAAATTTTGAAAATCTTTGAACTAAAACTTCATTTGATGACACGATACATATAAAAAATATCACTCTTTAAATAATAACTACGGTAATTTTGATCAACTGATGGCTTAATCTCTTCACAAGAGAACAGACTTTAAGAATATTATCACTTATTCTATATTTTTTAAAAATTTTATTTTTAAATTCGAATTTTTTAAGTTTTCCTCATCAAAATTCATTCCTCTTTCCAACGAGATTTAAATTTTGGAAATCGGGTCGAAAATTTTATGAGTAATCCAGAAATTTCTACGTAAAGTCAAAAGAAAATAAAACAGTTTTTGTCAAATAAAAACAGTTTGGAGGGTAAGATAAATACAAAAAAAAGGTATACTCGTGTGCATTTTCACTGTCGCACCGCGTTATTAGCCAATACGTAAACATTGAAAAGACTCTGAATTTAAAGAAAAGAAAAATCTTTTAAAACGGATTAGCATGTGGTAACAACTGTTTAACATGCTCCGAACAAAGCAATCTTTTCCTTTTTATATGAATAATGGACCTCACCTTAAGTCAACTAGCAGTCAGCCACAAGACCAGGTGTCAGTTGAAACACAACGACTCTATTAGCAAGAATTTCTGTTTCAATTTCATTTAATTTTTATTTTTTTTTTGTGTTATTGTCTTTGCCACATACAATGTTAATAAGAAAAAATAAAAAGTTTTTGTTTCAGATTTCTTGATCTGTTTTGTTTTTTTTCTGCTTTTTGTTTTTATTTTCATTTATTTGTTATTCATTTAATAGAAGTATTTTATTACATTCAAGTTATTCCTCCTCATGTATGCTTCATTATCTTGAGCATTTCACCTCCCGGTCTTCTTCCATTTTTCCCCATAAGCAATGTTTATATGTACGTACATGCAATTGCAATAAAGGAGAGAAAAATAGAAAAACAAAAACAAAAACAATAATAATAACATCAGCTTATCAAATCTATTATGGAATGAATGAATGACTCTACAAAAATATCTGGTTACAGAACAACATCTCAGTAGTCAAACGTTTAAAACAAATCTCTGCTATGGTGGTAGAAAAAGAATAAAGCACAGCAGAGCCGAGCAACAATAGACCAGCCCAGTTCAGTTGAGTTGAATTGAGTTGAGTTGAGTTTGATATCAAGAATTGCAACAATAATAATAAGAAGAATAAGAAAAAAAAACAAGAGAAAAATAAAACGACACTGATTAGCTGTAGAATCTATACTGACTGGCTGCTTGGCTGGCTGGCACTTAATTATCTCAGATTATGTTTTCAAATAAACACAACAAATAGCAACAAACAATAACAAATAGAGCACGAACGTAATGAAACGTTCATGGTTACAGTGTTACGCCGTAACCATCCGTATTATTAAACCATTTCATATCAAATGAAATTTGTTTATCAAATTTGTTACAACAACACCAATAACAATAACAACAACAAAAAATCTCTTAATCTTAGTTATAAAATGCATTCATTCAGTTGATGATTAAAAAAATAAAATTAACTTAAAAATAATTCCCCTGATGCCTATCTATGCTTCATACTCGTACATGTGCATATGAGACTGCAATAAGCTGAAGAGTTTTCAAATTAGATTAGGGTAGGGTTGTTAAGAATTTGTGTTAAAGTTGAAGAAATTTCAATTCATTCTACAAGTAAATAAATGCATACGATTTAAGCATAAACAATATCTTACATGAACGGGACTTGATTGTGAAAAATTTTGATTCCATGATGAACGAAAATTTAATTACATATTTAAATATAAGGAGTGCGCACGAAAAAAAATGGACCTTCTTTAAAGCTTATAATTTTTATCATAATTGAGAAAAATGAATACCGTTACATTGTTTTTGTTAGTCATTTGTTTCAAAATCCACGTGCTAAATGTCATTGCAATAGCAAAATTGTTTTTTTTGAAAATGGGCACCCAACAAGAATGTCGTAAAAAAATATTTTAAATTTTCAATGTAAAACCGCGCAGCTTACAAAAAACGATTGCTAGGTTCGCAGGTGTTAAGAAAATATGGATTTGCCGACCAAAAGAAAGCATGTCAAATAATACGTATTTTTCTAAAACACCCTAACATGTCTGGAAGAAAAGTGGCTCAAAAAGTTGGATGCTCTGTCAGTAAAAGATTTTATACACAAAAGAATTCAAATATTATTTTCTTTAATTGAAATATAAACCGAAAGAAATCCGCTAATTAGTTTTATTTCTATAACGAAAAGTGTAAGTCCAGTTTTTTTTTGTACGCACTCCTTATAATGTCTTTTATAAATTCTGTTAGTATTAGCTCAGCCCAAACCTTATAAATTTTATTCCGTTTAAAGCATGAAAAGAAAAGAAATTGATTGATCTATTGATTGATTTACTTTTTACAATATATCCTTATATCATTTGAATTTCTCTAAATCGGCTAATTGGCTTGTACGAATAATATTCCATAAATTGTATGCCATCTTTAACAAAAAGTTGTAGTTTTCTGTCATATTTTGGATGCATTTCAAGGAAATTTAATTAATAAAATCTGCATATTATTACAGTCGTGAGAAAGAGATCTTTTCTACGTACCTCAGATTTTTTAGCGCATCTGTATGATGTTCCTTCCAAACCTGGATAATGACAAACTTCAAGATGCTTGTAATTATCTGTCCAGCGCACAATGTGTACCCAGGTACTCCTGAAATGCATTAAAGCCAAACATCTTCCTGGAATGTATCCTGTTGGTTAATTCTTATTATAAAAGAATCTACATATTAGGTTTCGGAATAAATGTACCCCGAGTCTATAGTGCACTTAAAATGTTATTTTCTGATGCATAAGTCACATTTCTTTTTAATGTAGTTCTCTAACAAAAGCTTCAATTGCATCAGACGCATTTCATTTAAGAAAATTTTTGCCTCCCTCTCTATTTTTATCTTCCCTATCGTAAATTAAATCTTACCAATATAAATTGACTAGAGAACTAATAGTAGAAGTCGCCGTAATCTACTAGGTATTGTGTTGCTTTGTTAGATGTGAGGCCATGTTTCAAACCCTAGGTCGGACATCTCTAACGAAACGAAATATGAAAAAATTCTTCTTTGGCTACTTCCTCTGAGCAGAGAGCTTGGAGAAAATAAAATTGTCAAGAAAAGCTTATCAAAAATCTGTCGTTCAACGTCGACTTTCAACTGTAGGTCTCGCTACTCATGTACAAAATTAGCATAAACAAAAAAAGTGGTATGAGAAGCTAGATCGTAATTCTGTTTCGTATAACCATCAAAATCAATAAAATTAGTACGTCTACTATCCCCAAAATTTCACACGTTTTACTCAAACGTCTATGCCTTCTCCGCAACTGATACACTTTTGTTTAACTCCAGTTTACCGTTTTTTTTTTTTTTTGTAACCTGAGCAATCATCCGAATTCGTTATCATCTGACCACCATCCATTTACATGTTTTTTCTTACGAAATATTCATGGTACAGCACCTCAAATATATCTTTACCATTTTGAAAATTGGACAGAAATTAAACTTTTGTTAATAGAGAAATCGAACATAATCACCTACTTGAGGACGACATAACAATCAATAATATTGAATTAAAATTCAATTAGAAAAAGTTTCTGTTGGCGAAAATAAAATATGGCATAAGCGCATATCTGTCTTGACCTGTCCTCAGATTGATTAGAGAGAGCAGAAAATACCAACGTCAGTCGCAAAGATGTTATGATCCCACTAGACGGCTGACAATTATGGCTACAATTAAACAATTGTGATTATTAATCGATTTCCACATTATCAAAGACAGAAATAACCAAAGGAATTCAATCATTTCAAAATTACCAACTGGTAGTAAGAAGTTTTGGATGACAGCTAAGTCTCTTAACAAAAAATGCTTTAAAATACAAAACTTGGTTGTGAATGCCAAAGAAATTACAAATGATGCAGAAAAAGTGAACACAATTGGTAATGAATTTGGAAAACATCATTCAATAACTTTAAACAACCCTTCAAATATGAACAAAAATCTAGAAAAATGCGTAAATGAGTTAAACGTTAGCGAAATAAATACGAACAAAGTCCCTTTGACAAATAGCATTGAATTAATTGAAATAATAAAGTTCCTGGCCTAGGCATGATACAATGTGCACTTATAAAGAAAATTCCTAAAAGAATTTTTGAAGTTCTCGCTAAATTATATAATTTCTGCTTAGTAAATGGCTACTTCCCTAAATCATTTAAAGAAGCAAAAACAATATCGGTAATCCCACTTTACCTAATAATTGTAGACCATAAGCATGTTAAGCATATTAGACAAATTGTTTGAAAAAATTATACTACATCGAGCGCCCTGGTAGTCTAATGGGTAGTGTGCTAGACTATTAGCGTGAGGGTCGTGGGTTCGATTCACTCCAGAGGATCTGGTCTGTGACACTACACCGGGCATATGGTCGAAGTTACTCAGCTCGTACATGAATATAATATAATTTGTAATTGTATTGTAATTCTTAAAATAAATAAAATATGCTACATTGTCTTATATCCCATATGGAAAGAAATAACATTTCAATTAAAGAACAATTTGGATTTAGGAAAGAAAATTCAATAACAGTTCGACAAATAAAAAGAGTAAAATAGTAGTAAATTTAATAAAAAAAAAAGAACAAGTCAAACAGGAAAAGCGCAGGCGTTATTGGTTTTGGATATAGAAAAAGCTTTTGACACGATGTACTAGTATTCAAACTTAACAAATTCAGATTTCCGTTATACCTACAGATAATAATTAAACATTTCTAATTAGAAAGGTCTTTTGTAGTATGCATAGGAAACAACTACTCAACACCTAGTAAATTTCTAGCAGGTCTGCCTCAAGGATCTGTTTTGTCGACAACTCTATATTCAACATTTACTGCAGATATTCCTATTAAAAGAAAAATATAAAAGAAAATAGAAATGTAATGGGAAAGTGTCCAATACAATAGTTAAGAAGCTTAAGGAATACTTCACTAAATGGAAAATAAAAATAAATCAGGACTAAAGACAGGCAATAATTTTCCCATTTAAAAAATCCCCCAAATGTGTCGCCAGCTCTTCTTTAATAATACAAGGAAATATGATTGAAATAAAGATTTCTGTCAAATACTATACTTAGGAATGATTGAATGATGACAAAAAACTGAACTTTAAGGATCACATTGACTACATAACCGAAAAAAGCGATAAAATGTGGCAAAGCATTATATACTCTTCTAAACAGAAAATCAGCCCTAAATTTAAAAAATAAAATAATGCTCTATAAGAAGCATATACGACCGATAATGACGTATTGTTGCTAAGCCTGATTTTCCAAAATAGCAAACAACCACATTAAGAAGCTGCAAATATAGATTGAATTCGCCGTAGTCTAGTAGGTAGTGTGTTGCCTTATTAGAATGAAGGCCCAGCTTCGTATCCCAGGACAGCCATCAAAACTAAAATATGAAATATTTCTTCGGCGACTGCCTCTCAGCGGATTTCTGGCAAAAAATCTGAGAGTAAATATAATTGCCATGAATAGCTTCTCAAAAAATCTGTCGTTCGGAGTTGACTTTAAAATGTAGGTCCAACCGCAAATGTATAAAAAATTAACGCAAACAACATAAGTGGTGGGAGAAGCTAGGTTGTAATCCTGACTGAAGAGTTTTAATGACCAATTAGGTATGTAAGTCATACAAAATAAAAATCTAAAGATATTACATCATCTAAACTGGACATAATGCCAGATTTGACGATAGCATTTGAAAATCGATGCCAGCAGTCAACTTGTGATCTCATTAGAAATTTACACAAGACAAAGACAGATCCTTAACTTTCAATGTGAAAGCTCTTTTAAGTGATGCAGTAAATTTCTAAATTAAACTTTTATATAAATTAATAAAAGGTGTTTAAGCCCTAATTTTTATCCCTAATATGTGATAACATAACATATTTACACTTGGGTCTCGTTTTATGCTGATTTTTTTATGCGAATTCGAATTTATGCGATTTTAAATGAAAAATACTCTTCAATTTTTTATAGATTTTAAAATGTTATGATACTTTATAAACGTTTGCATCATTTTTAAATTAAACTAAGTTTGCATCACTGCCATAATCATTATTGTTAATCCTACTTGATGGATTGATTCAGAAGGCGGCAGTGATTACCCTGCGGTTTGAAAAGCTTTTTATATGGGGAACTCTTGTGAATGTACGCTGTAGTTTGAGCCTGATACCTAATACTTTCAGATCTCTATGCCGAATAGCTTGTGAAAATCAATCGTTCTAGTTTGTTTCCAAATTGAAAAGGCAATTGATTAGCATCAGATTGCTCTAACTATGCCAATAAAAGCCTTCAAAGGTCAATACTTTCTTATGATTTAAAGGAACTGATCCTTTTTAATAACTGGCACTTTAATAATCTTATTCAGAAGAAACAATTAAACTTTTTAAAAATTCGTTGATCTAGTCCCCTATATATGTATGCACTACCTGATGTATGCAATGATAAAAGTGAATTCGAAAAAATTGCGAAATGATGCAGAATGATTGATCGTACATTCATAATTACAGACTTTAGTTTATTATTTATTTAATATTTTTTGGATCATTTTTTTTTTATTTTTCTGTAAATAATAAATTAATATTTTATTTTTGTTAATTTTTTTTTTAAAATTTTATTTTTAATGTTTAAGAAAATGAAAAAATACACTTTTGTTGAATTTTTTATGCGATTTTGCTTTGATTTTTCAATTAAAATTTGAATTCATGCGGTTTTTCAGAATTTTGCAACGAATCAATAATTTTTATTTGAAGCTAGAGTATCGTTTAATGCGAATTCAATTTATGCGAGTTTTTTTTTTGGAACGTATCTATCGCATAAAACGAGACCTGAGTGTATTTGTATATTATAGGATATTGCCATTAAGATATAATTGCTGTAATACTATTGTAAATTCTCATAGAATGTTATTTAGTTCTTAAGAATAAATTGAATAAAGGGTATTATATTGAAAAAAAAATCGGATGTAAGTCCGAATTGACGGCTTAATTCAAGACTAGTGAAGTAAAGTACGCAATAGCCTGAGAATGTTTTTCTGCGCATGGTGATAATCCACTATATTCGCAGAAACATTCTAGAAAACATTATGATTTTATTATGAAGACGGAAGAAATGCACATTAAGTGGCTAAATATCAATACATTAAAGACCATAAGCCACCTCTTAAATTTATGAAATAGAGGTTTAACTCCCTGTGAAATAATAAATTTTTGTATTATAGTTCAATAAGATGGTAATTGTTGACCTATAAAAAAAACTATTTTTTTTATTATTTAAAAAAAAAAATGCTAAATTTCTGTGTTTTTGTTTTACCCAACAAAATTAATGCGCTAGTAATGGTTTACAGCGCTAATATAATCGCTATTTATTCATTTTTCTTAGTGTTTTATTGTCATTAAACTTTAAGTCATAAAATAATAATTGTGCACAATAGTCTCTAGAAGAAGTAACAGCAAAAAAACAGAAAAAAAGCGACTCAAGTAGACAGAAACTGAAAGTAAAAGTTGCTGTAGAAAGCTGACCAATTGAACAGAAAGAAACAAGAGAAGAAAGCATTCATCATTCAGTTGCACTCAATGATTTCTTTATTATTGACGTTGAAAATTATTTACTTTATTTTCTCTATATTTTTGTGTTTTTTTTTATTTTTATTTTCTTTTTCCCCAGCTACTGTTTATTTATATTTTTTCTTTGCAAAGTATACGATTTCTTTTACAAGCTTATTTTTACTTTTACTTTTATTGATCAGATTGTAGTCATTTAATATAAATTTCAAATTTTCTTTTTTGTTGTGTTTTTTATGTTTACAACTTTTAGTTGGCAGTTGCCAATGTTTTGACAGCTGACAGTTTC
Organism: Sarcophaga peregrina; assembly: GCA_014635995.1. Lineage (NCBI taxonomy): Eukaryota > Metazoa > Arthropoda > Insecta > Diptera > Sarcophagidae > Sarcophaga > Sarcophaga peregrina. Next base: position 57,054,623 of record CM025793.1, on the reverse strand, counting down.
GTTATGAATACATTGGTTTGCAAAATATTGTAAGTTCTTCAATTCTAAGGCCAAAAACCTTTGGCAATTTGGAAATTGTGGAAATTCATCTCCCATTCATTCATTTTTAGAAACAACTTGAGCAATCTTCAAGTTGCTACTGTTTTCCGTAAATTTTTTTTTTTCAATTTCTCGCTAAATTACCTGATGTAAGTGTCAAAATAAAATTACTTTGGTGCTAAAAGCAATCTGAATTTACGCTTTGAGGACTGCTGTAGCTTATAACTTGTTCGTATATATCTGCGTTTCAAGAAACTGCCACTAACAAACCATCAACTGCTGAAGTCGTTGATCAATTCACATTATCCTCACAGGAGGCAACTGTGTTCTCAAATTTCTCGTTCAGAATATAAAATACGGCATGAGCTGTGTGAAAGAAGTTGGAAATCATCGACATATAGTGCTCACCACTGATATATTATTCTCTGATAATTATGGCCCAATAACGCCTCCAGTCTAAAATCCATAAAAACTGCCAGTTTTGCAGGATGCATTAAATCTTCTTGTATTTCATGTGGTTGGGTATACTTAAAAATTCGACAATTTTGTTTAGTCGTGTCAACATTCGTCCAGTAATGTCCAAAGCTCCAGGGCTTATTCAACCAACACAAGTCCATGCTTATTTAACAAAACAGACCAATGAAATCACATAATTTGATAGATACGACTCCAACGCTATAGTCGTCATCAACTGTCAAAGTTCAATTCCTATTCATCCAGAGCAACTATAAAAACAAAACACGAATGTGCTTTGTGCTCGGTTTGATTCCCAATTATGTTTTAATAAACGAAAGAAATTTTTCATATCGCCGTGTGAAGACGCTTTGCCGTAAATAAAAGTATCCTCTATTACTTCACATCTTTTTAAAATACTGCTAATTTTGAATATCTCAATTATAAGCAATGATAAGTTGGCGAAACGTTTCTTCGGATTGAAAATTTTTTTCAAACATTTAAAATATGAGTTCGTTGATTGCAAACAAAATGAAAAAAATTGTATTTGGTTTCTATTAAATTCTAATTGTTCGCATAATTATTTTTGTGTGCCACTGTTGTCAACTTGATGATACAACAATAATTTGTTTTGCCCGTTTTATACTAATTTGCTTACAACCTTTTTGTTAGGTCTGTATCGGAGTTTAGCAATGAATCGTTTTTTCGCTAATCATAAGCACTCATGCAATATTGAGTATGAGTGAATCAACAATATTGAAACTTAACTACTCTGATTCATTTGAACTCGCAACAATATTGATTTATAAGTACAGGCAACAATGAGTATAAGTACAACGTTGACATCAAACTCACAACATTCGAAATATGTTTGATGCATACGCCTACTCATTCTGATTCAAAAATTTAAAAAATTCTTATAATATTTATATGTCATTCGAGCGGCTCGAATCATTCATTAAAATCTACAGTCTTTGTTGTTGTTGCATATACAAACAAAGAAGATAGGAAAGACAAAGACAACAAGCAAAGCATACACACAATCTTCTTGTGAGTATAGTAGTGTTCGTACGCGAATCATACTTACTATGTGCTTCGTTTAAATGTTAAGTAGATACGAGTCGAAGTCAGTAACATCTTGCGTATTGTTAAATATGAATACGACGAGTTCTTCCAACTTTGAGTATGAGTAATATGACTATGATTTTAAAATAAGTATGAATGCGTATAAGTATTTGAAATTATAAGTATGATTTGAATCTACCCATCGTTTCGAATATTTATTGCTGATCTCTGGTTTGCATAGCAGCGATGATCAAATAACGACTGTTTTCTTCACATGCAACGCCACTTCACACAAGATTGACTGAATTCTTACTACCCGTTGAGCATTCTTGAAGTGGAATGTTGATGTTTTCCCTTTCCCGAGAACTCTATTGCTTGCTTGTTGTTGCGTTCGCTTGGTTAGCTTATCTCCTTTTCCAATGTTGTGGGTTTACTTGTTACAAGTTCGATGTATTTGTTAGTGTAGTCTTTGTTTATCGTCTTAATGTTAAACGATATTAAACTGTTACCATTTTCGTAACAATATTGTTATTCTCCAATATGCAAATAAATCATACAATTACCTACGAATTCTCGAAGAATCTTTAACTGAATTCTATATGCACATAGAAAAAATTATAAAATATTCAGAAACTAGAAATACCAGTGATGAATGCCTATAACAATAAGACACCTGTTGCTTTTAAAACACCGGCTGATGTTCTTTAAATATTTAAAAGCATTTAAATTTTTAAATTGATGACAAATTTTCCTCAAAAAAAAAAAAATTGTGAAATATTGACGAAAAACTTTTTTCATCTTTTCCGAAGCTTAAGGTAACTGTAAGTGTACAAATTCCTTTGTCAGCTGATCCATCGGCATGATGACATTAAACTGTTTTGGACTAGGAAACTATGCCAGCTTTGCACAGCAGCATACAATCAACCAGCATTTAAGGTTCTTTAACTATTTTAGTCGAGTTAATCATTGCATTGATCAGTGAGTGTCCTTCTGAGTTGGTAAAGAATTCTCAAGCGTTCAATGACTTGAATATGATTTGTTTTCTGGTTGAGAATCTTTTGTTGTTGTTGTTGCTGCTACCATAAGTGGAATTTTACACCTTTTCTGCCACCAACAGCAACAACACAACCACCACCACGACCACCACTAGCATCAGTAGCACTACCACTAGAGTAACACATCATAAGAAGTAAAGAGTTTCGTATGAAATAAAACCACAAAATAAGAGGAAAACAGCAACAACAATAACAACGAAAAAAAAAGATAAAGAAACTTTAACAATTCGTACAAACATGGCAAGAACGAAACCCTTAAAAGGTTTCGATGTTGACTTAAATGCCACAAAAACAAAACAAAACAAAAAAACTCTTAAGAAAACTAAAAACCATACCCAAAGAAGCGGGCAGTACACCAAAGCCTCTATTTAAGGCTTGACAGAAAGTAAAGTTAAAAAGTGAAACGTCCATTTAAAGAAAGCTTTTGCAGGATTAACTTCAAATTTTCTTCGTATAAATAAAACAGGCATACATGTGCCACTAGAATCAATATCCAGGAGTTCTACGAACACTCAACGCACACGTACAAACAAATCAGCATGAATGCAACTAGTGCAACACCATAAATGGTCATTATACAGAATGTAAACAAAAACAAAAATAAACAAAAAAAAAAATAAAATAAAAGAAAAAACAAGAAAATATTATATAAGAAAAGTATAAGAATAAAAAAAAAATTTAACAAATGTGAGATGCTTTAAACATTTGCTTGCCAGCCATATTCATTTACAAGAAGAATGCCAAAGAATTAACGATAAATTCTCTCTTTAAGTTATTGTCCAATTTTGGCTTTAGCCAAAACCATTTTTCTTCATTACTTTTGGTCATTTTCATAATCATACCATACCACACCACCACCATATGCAAGCATTTTTAAAAATGCTTACAAATGCCAAACGTAACGCTACGTTGGTATTTTCAAGGGACAAAACCTATTAAAATACAAGCGATCTAATAAATCTCTGTCTGTAATTCCAATTTACAAATGTTGTTATTGCAAATATAATTGAATTAAACTCTACAAGTACTTATTAAAATTATTTATACATACGAACATATTGCGCCGATGCCATACCAATTTCACTATCATTCTTATTTAATAAATCGTTTAAGTGTGGCTATTTTCCTAACGTTTGGAAGGATTCATTCATTATTCCTTTGGTCAAATCAGGAAATAAATCCGATTTTATAAATTATCGTGGTATTGCAAAACTAAGCATAATTCCAAAACTATTTGAAAAAATGTTCACTGATGATCTATGTTATCTATGTTTCTAACCTTGATATCTCCTTATCAGCAAGGTTTCAGAAAGAAGTGTTCTACTACAACAAACCTGCTTCATCTTTCAACAATTGTTTATCGTGGATTTTTTCATCAGCAACAAACAGACGTTATCTACACGGATTTCAGCAAGACTTTTTTGAAGAGGAAACTTTATTTGAATGGGATTTATTGATCTTAGTTTAAGATGAATTCACTCATATTTAACTAACGGAAAACAAATCATACCTTTTAAGAACTGCTGCTCCAGAAGTTTTGATGTCCTCTCTGGCGTACCTTAGAGTAGCCATCTTGAACCGCTTCCGTTTTCAATGTTTATTAATGACCTACCTTATATGATTTACAATTCCAACTTCCTAACGTAAGCTGATGACGTAAAAATTTTCCTAAGTTATTAAGTTATCGTCAAATTTCCGATCTGAAACTTCTTCAAAATGACCTAAATTCATTTCATTTATGGTGTAATTTAAATTTAATGCAACTTAATCTCAAAAAATGTAAATACATGAGATTTGTAAGAAAGAATCCGAATCCTGCAAACTATACTTTTGGTGGACACGAGCTTGAGCTTGTAAATAACTTCCTGGAAAATCGCTCTACACATCTCTTGCAAGGTCTATACTCGAGTATTGATCCATAATATGGGATCCTCTATATAAAAAATTTATTATAGATTTCAATCTAAAAAAAGGCAATTTAAACGAACAACAGTTTGAAAGTTTGCCAATTTTTTTTTTTTTTTTCGTTGTGAAGTAGAATTATTCCCGTTAGAAATAGGATATTGTTTCATTCAAATGACTGCCGCGGCTAGCCTCACAGTCATAGCTGACAGATAAATCATGCATTTAATCGTAAAATATTTGAGAAAAAATCGTCAAAAACGTTAATTGACATCGCAAAAATATTATCAGATAAAATAAGTAAATAAAATGAAAGGTTTTAAAAACAATAACAATGTTAAGCAATAATATTGGATCATCTATACCCATGTGTCATGTAAATATTAGGGAGTAAGAAGATCTTGACGTTTTGTGGGCATGAAAATTCAGAGTGATGCTCGCGGTGCAATCACTTGCACTGGTCTACTTACCATTTACACCATTTATAATAGGCCCAAAATGGAATATAACTTTCATGTATGGGTTGACCCTTAACGTCTATTTTGAGGCTTCTCGACTGTTTACAGAAGAGGCTGTAGTAGCTCGTTAATCACGCTGGTGTGTTCAGCTCCACTGATTCATTGGATTCATCGTTGCAATGTGGATTGTGTTTTTCTGTTCTATCGCTACTACAACGGAAACTGCTCGAGCGAAATGAAGGGACGTGTTTATCAAAATCATGTATTCCTACTTACCACTCGTCTTTCTCGGCCAGCACATCCTCTTTTTTACTTCCTTTAATATATTCTCCTAGTTCCAAATACGATGTCTTCCACTGAGTGTTTGGTGTAAGAAAAAAAAATGGCTCTCCCGAAAGTAATATTAGAAGATATAATCGAATTTTAAAAATTTTCTGCAACGGTATATGATAATTTATGTACAACTACTAACTGCAAAGTAAAAATAGTCAAATCGTAGCTTTTTGACGGCTAATTGATATCACCGCTTCGACTAATTTAACGGCTTTCAATAGTTTGATGCAATAAATCGATTGTGGCATGAGTTCTATGGCAAGTTGCACCATTATGTTGAAACCAAACAATGTTCACATCAAATATTTTTCGTTCGGAGTTGAAGTTTAAATTTTACGTGAATACATTTAACATACATAATATGAATATTATGAGAAACTAGGTCGTAATCCTGAATAAAGGGTAAATAATCGTTTTGCGTAGCGGCTCCTTTAAATAAAAACGGAATTCCAATATGCAATTCAATCAATACATCCACGAACTCAGCATCTCTGTTCTTGCACTTTATGCAACATATTTTGAGAGGATCTTTTTGCATGAATTAATGCCAATTGATTACCTTCTTCTCCTATTAAGCCCAAGTTGAAGTGGCCGTAGTCTAGCAGGTAGTGTGTTGGCTTATTAGACGTAAAGCCAGGGTTCGAGTCCCAGGCCAGACATCAAAATAAAAAATACAAAAAGTATTTTTTCGGCGATTTCTTATCAGCAGATTTATGGGAAAAAGTCTGAAAGTAAATAAAATTGCCATGAAAAGTTTTTCAAAAAAATCTGTTGTTCGGAACCGACTTTAAATTGTAGGTCTCGCCATTTATGTATAAAATTAATACACACAACATAAGTGGTGTGAGAAACTAGGTTAATTATCCAGACTGAAGGGTTATAATGACCAATTATGTATGTAGATGCGTTAATATGTTGGTTTCTTTCATAAGGGCTTACGATGATACACAAGATTTCTGTCCACACAACCTTCCATCCACAGAAAATTATTGTTTGTTGTGCTTGATTGGCTGGTAAAGTTTTTAGTCTATTTGTTTTAGAAAGCGATATTGATCAGAAAGTTACTTCCAATGGTGGTCGATATAGGAACATAATACCTAATTGGAACATATCTTTGGCATTAAGATCGTGCGATGTAAACCCATTGCGGTTCTGTGGAATTATGTAAACTCACATATCCATATTCGAAAAGTTAATTGCGAAATGTGGCGTTTAGAAAACTCGTGTTTACCATATAACGCTAGTCAGGGGTGTAGCTGGAATGGCAAAAGTATGTTTGTATGCATTTAGAGGTTGATTTTTAAGAAATTTAGAATTTTTTCTTTTGGCAGTACCAACACCACCAGCAGAACACAACGCACAAACTAAAAGCGGAGAACAAAAATACGAATACGAACCATGGCTGAGACTGCATGTAGAAATATTCAAGTTGAAATTGCTCACATACAAAGATAGTTTCTTTCTTTTCTTTAACTTTTTGTCGTATTTGCAGTTTTTTTTTGAGTCAAACTTAAAGAATGACGCAAATAAAAAAGTCGACGACCCTAAAATACAAAAACAGACAGACTGACAGAAAGACAGACAAACAAACAAACAATCGATCGTACTAACAGCAAGTAGCGGAGCTGTGTAGTGAAGAACAGCCAGACAAAACGAACAAAAAAAAAAAACTTTTACAACGATTGTAATAGTGACGGCAGCGGTTTTTGCTATTGCTATTATTGTTGTTGTTGTTGTTGTTTGTTTATTTGTTTGTTTGTTTATTTAAAATCTATACGTTCTGATGGTAATACTGTAAGCTGTTCTGCATTCATGCCAGTTGTTTAACCAGCTCCGGTCTATATTTGAAGTTAAGAGTTTGACACCCACAACAACTATTTAAATTGCAGTTATGCATACGTCCACAATATGGGTATGCATATCATGCATGCATGCACGTACATACATACAAACATACATGCATACATATCGTATGTGTAAGCAAGAGTGCTTAAACAAAATGCAGTTGTTATTAAGAATAAATTATTAACACTCGATGACGCATAAGCCAGTCAACCAACAACCAACAAGTAGAGGAAAACGAAGAAAAAAAAAATGTCAGACACAACACATTGCAATCGTATTTGTAAGCAACAAGTCTTATGAATTTGTTGTTGCAATATGTTGTAGTTGCAGTTGTTGATTCTCCAAGGGTTCCATAAATAACTTTCGTTAGTAACAAACCAAATACAATACAAAATAGCAGAAATACCGTGAAACATATGCTATTTTGTTACGATTTTTCATTTTAGACAATATTTTGTAAACCGAAAAGAAAAAAAAAACACGTTACCGCCATTTTCTGGTCCTTATGAATACGGTGAACAAGAACACGAAAAATAGAGAGAAAAAAAACACCCAAAACAGTAGAAAAAACGGATTCGTTCTAAAAACAAAAAAACCAAAAAAAATCATATCGCGATTCGGTGTTGCAGCTCATAGAACAAAAGCACAAAATTGAACTGGAAAATGTTCTCTGGCAACGGCATCACATGCTCAGATAAAAATCGAAAACATTTTTTAAGCAAACAGTTTTTTGTTTTCATTTTTTTTTTTTTTTTTTAATTTTTGCTTTTGTATGCGTTTCCTATTGTTTCTGGTTTTGTTTTGTTTTCTTTTGTTTTTAATTTCATTCCATAAAATAGTTTCAAGTTTTGTGTAAAGCTGAAAAATGCTTTTAAAATGCTTTATTGTGCTACAAAATATCAACAAAAGCAAAATAATGCATTACAACGTCATGTTAGTCTATGCTTGTGAATGTTTTTTTCTTTATTTGTTTGGCTTAGCACGCGCCGTTAGTGCAACTAATTTGCCGAATAGTGTAAAACAAATATTTTGTTTTTATTCACAAGTCCATTCGATTTTAAATTACCCGTCATATTTTTCTTTTTTTATGTTGAAATAAGTGAAGATAATAAATTCTGGTTTATGGCGGAACTAACCATAGAAACATGTGAGAGTGAAGCAACGTAAAGCAATGCTTTACGTCTAATTGCGAAATTAAATTCCATTAAACTATCAAGCACAGGAGATAAAAACTTCGCTCAAATTTGCACGTCCTTCAGTCAGGATTATTGACCTCCCACACCACTTATGTTGTGTGTGTTAATTTTATACATAAATGGCGGGACATACAGTTTAAAGTCGACTCCGAACGACAGATTTTTTTGAGAAACTTTTCATGGCAATTTTATTTACTCCCAAAGTTTTTGCCAGAAATCCGCTGAGAGGAAATCGCCGAAGAAATAGTTTTTGTATTTTATTTTGATGTCCGGCATGGAGCTCGAACTAGACCAAGGCGACTCCCATGTACATCCATTACTAATGTCATAATTTCGTCTGATAGATAGTTTAATGGAGGCGCATCTATTTTGATAAGTTAATAAATATTGGATTGGAGTGTGCCCAAATCAGATGAATACAAAAGTAAGTCCCACGAATTGCAGAAGAGCAACTAAACAAGTTGTCGATGAAAGACACACTCGAATGAGATCTGATAATAGTATCGTTAATTACACAGCCCCTGGAAGTTCCGACTTTTTGTGCAAATAACATGCTCTAGTTGTTTCCGAACACCTGGAGTCCGTCTTATTTGCAAAACCCATGCAGGGCTGTGTTAACATTACATCCGCCTCAAAGATACAACAAAAATTATGAGATATGCTATGTTATGCCACTGTCATCAAGTTTAAAACGATATTGTGAAGCTCCGTCGCACCTACATAAACCTACTCGATTCAGATAGATTTTATCATACAAACTTTGAGGATGTTCTGATCGGATGGAAGAGTGTCTTTTTAGGGTTTTTTACAAGCAGTCTATACAGGAGTAAGCACAATCACAGGCGAACTACTTACTCTATTAAAGAGTTTTACAGTGCCATCCACCAAAATACTATTCCAGCGATATAATTAGTTTCAGTAGACTCTACGACGGTGTTAAGTTTCGAATATTTTAAGAGACTGTTTCCTTCAGAATCAAATAAAAATTATTACAATTCAAATGACAATTAATTAATTACATACTGTAATTTATTGTATGTAGAAAATTAAAATTTTGTAGACCTTTTAGTTATTGCTTTTAATACATGAACACGTAAAGGTTCAATTAGTTGTGACTTAACCATAACCATATAAATCAGCTGTTTTAACCAACTTTATGGACATTACTGTTTTCGATTATAGGTGACTTACCATAATGCCATAGTCATAACGATAACCATATGTACCAATTGAATTTTGGTTTTTTGCCATAACCATAAACAGCTGTTTGCTGAATTTACTTACATGTATACGCATTTTTTTTTTTTTTTTTGTTTACTTTTGTATTTTTGGAAAATACATCTGCGCAATTAACGTAAACAGCTGATTACTACTAATTACTGCTAATAGTAATTTTACGGTTATGGATTATGTTACGACTACAGCGTTATGGTAAAGTCAGGACTAAATGAACCTTAAAGGAATGAATATTTATTCCAGTACCGTATGAACGACTTTCGCCTAACTCTCAGATGATAAATATTTATAATTTTTAATTGCTTTCCGATCTGAATTCAAATGTTTTATTTACGTATTCAATGCTTTAATTGATTAATTATGTTAAAAAGAAATGATTCTGAATGCTTAATTTGCTTTCCAGACAAAGACGAGTATACTCGACATAAACATAGTAAAATGTTGTGAATAAAAATCAATCGCTGCGACTTGGTTTTTTAGAATACGTTTACATAGCTTCATAAATATAAGTTTTAAATGTAAATTTTTATAAAATCCATATTTTGTAACACGGTAATACAAGCTATGGGCAAAACTAATGAATGTTCCAAAAATGAACATTTTTCAAAAGACTTTTTTGATTTTTCTCAGCGAAAAAAAATCTAGTAGATTTTTGAACAATATGATTTTGACTTGTTTTCTTCAAGACAAGTATACTCGACGTTATGCAAAAAATTTTAATTTCGCTGTGACAATTATACATACATAATTGGTCGTTACAAGCCTTCAGTCAGGGTTACGAACCTCGTTCTTTTTTTGGGCCTACAGTTTAAAGTTCACTGGGGAATTTCCATTTTTTTTTTTCTTTTCTTTTTTGAGAAACTTTGATGACAATTTTATTTCTTACAGAGTTTTTCCAGAAGTCTGCGAAAAGAAAATCGCAGAAGAAATATTTCCTCATATTTTGTTTTCTTGGAGATATCTGACCTGGAATGTGAGAAATGGTCCCACATCTAATAAGCAAACACACTGCCTACTAGATTACAGTGACTTCTGATGAGTACACTATTTAAAAAGTTAATTGAAAGTTACAACACTTTAGTCAGGATTACAACCTAGCTTCTTTTAAACTCTATTTTGAGTGTGTTTACTTTAACCGTGAATCTACCTTAAATGGCGATTCTAAACTAAAGATTTTAAAGGTTTTTAAAGTCAACTAGTGACTTTCAAAATAAAATCATTAACAAGTCCGAACGTTCTTTGCAGTATAAAAGACTAGAGTTTCACATTTGCTATCTGCAATCGTCTTATTAAAAGGCTACCATACTAATGGATAATTCAACACTCCAATTATATTTTTTGTAATTGTGTATTCCAAAGAGGTTGGAATACATTGCCTCTATAAATGCTATGAATTTCAATTCATAATAGAATTTTTTTGCATATTGTTTTGATAGGACAACGAAATCTATAATTAGGTTTCACGCTTATGTTTTTGATGCTTATGAATAATTATAAATATTCAAATTTAATTTGGTTAACTGATTCAGAATCATTGAAAATTTTTCAGTTATCTCTGACAGGGAATCCTGCCGATTATGAATTTAAAGTCAAACGGCATTTGTCCAACTGTAGTTAATAAAGACCAGAGTGTAGTTGTATTTTTAGTTTTCATATTTTCAGGCCTAACCGATTTGTTTTCAATCACTTGTAATAGATCTCCTGTCTATAATAAAAACTACTTCGTAATATTTTACTAAGGCACTGTATAGGCCATATTAACATTTACAATTATACTCGTAATGGAATCCAAATGCAATTTTTTTTTTTTTACATCAACGAAATGAATTAAAAGGATGAACGTCAATCATGCTGTGAATTTGAGGGGGAGAAAAAACTTTTATGCATAAAACACTTTTTGTCTACTTTTTAAAACATTTTAAAACATTTGTTACCATCTTGCTTAAACTTATAAAATATTGAATCTATATTTATAGCATATATTTATAGCGTATCTCATTATTTTTGTTTTCTTTTTCTACTATTCGAACAATTTCTCCCGCATACCAATGACTTAAAAATACTAATAAATCTTGTCAATTTGAACATCAGAATAACTGTTAGAAATAATGATTGATGTGAACCAATATTATTCCTTTATGGCCATAGTTGCTGGAGAAAAAAAAATGGTTTTGCAACAATGCACGATTCATATTCAATTCTAAATTGGTTGGAATATATTTATTCATACATCCATCCATCCATTATTCCCACCTATTGACCGTTTCGTTAATAACATTTCTACTTGTCTTTTTAAAATAATTTTGTTTTTGTTGCTGTCGTGAGATTTTGACCAAAAAAAAAAACCACAAAACATTTGTTTCTTTTCGTTTAACGTGTAAAAGTGTAACGTGAAAAAGTTCGTGCCTTAAGTCTTTTGTTTAACAACATTACTGTAAATCAATGAATACAATTAAATGTCGGCTGACACATTAAAAAGTAAGACAATTCGAACACGTTTCTTTACAAAAAAAAAAAAACAGGATTAAAGTGAGCGTTGGAAACAGTAATAAAAATGCACAAAGAAATTCATCCACCTTGTCAACTTTGACAAATTTTTAAATCAATCACCATCATATGGTTGACACTTTATTTGTACATAAAAAAAAGAACGAAAACAGAAATTTAAGAAATTTTTTATTCTTTTAAAACTTTTTAAGTAATTCAATGCCGTAAAAAAGAAATAATATTTCAATGAAACAAAGTACCAGCAAAAGAAAATTAATGAATTTCAAATTTAAATAATTCTTAATCGATCCGCCAAAGATTTAAATTTTATACTTTAAACGAACGGGTGTGGCTTGTTAAATCAATTACACTGTCGATTAATTGAACTAATTTAAGGTTATTAATGTATTAAACCAATGTGAGCTCACACAGGATGTGTTTTATGCACCATTGAATGCATACTTTTTACATACAGTGCAAGCAATTTATGCAAATTTTGTGTAAATGATGATAATACAGTCAACCCTGCTATAACGCGATACTCTCAGAACGCGGTTTCCATATAACGCGAAGTTGAAATTGCGACAGCCCTCCTATAACGCTGTACTCTTATAGCGCGGTTTGCGCTCAACTTCATGCCATAAGTTCCTTACGCACAGCCTATGAATGAATAGTAACTAGATATAGTAAGAGGGTTTAAATTAAGTTCTATTTTCGACGCAAAAGCTCAGACGAGATACAGCACCATGCAAAACAATAGTAGTTGGATTTTCAATTAAAAAAACAGTGAATGAAGATGATTTTGCGAATAACTTCAAATGAAGAGACAATAAATCTCTTAATTTTCTCTCTGAATTTCCCAAACATTTTATACTTTCATTATGATTCTTTTTAAAGATCCAAAAACGAATCATTAGAGGTAAAATATAAGAGATTTATTCTATTTTTCATAAATTATTGATATCCTAATCCATTAAAACAGAAAAATATTGTAAAAGTTTTTTATATACTTGCCAGGGCCAGTAAAAGGATATTAATAGACGACTGCGTTCGTCGTCAGGTTGCCACGATTTTAATCAAAATAACTGAGGTACGTATCAAACTATGTTCGCTAGGAGCATATGAATATAAGAACGAACCCGACAATCAATTTTTTATTCGACTATAAAGCTTAATTCTCTTCTCCCGAGTTTGGGTGCCCTGGTAGTCTTGTAGGCAGTGGCACTATGCTACTAGCCTGAGGGTTACGGGTTCGATTTACACCGAGCATACGATCGAAGTTACTCAAATCATAAATAATAAAATATAATTCGTAACTATATTGTTGTTTAATAAGTAAATAAATACTCCCCAGTTTAACATTTTTCAATTTTCATGCATCAATAGACTTAAATGCAATAGAATGAATGTAAGGTATACCAACCTCTACAAAAAATTCTCTTTTTTAATTTTTTATAAGTAAGGGCCAATTATTACAACTTACCGTTAAATAACTAACGGGAGAATTTTAACGGGCAGATAATTTGTGTTTCAGTGTTATAAGGGGACAATAAATATAAGTTTTAAAGTTAATTTTATGTTTGAACTTGTCATATCATATATTATGTTCGGTATGGCAACTGCATACAACAAAAAGAAGGCACGAAACCCGACGTTACGCCTTAAACGCGTTAAAAAAACTTGTTTATTTGAATAGTGTTATTCATGGCACTGCCATATGGTTGAAAAAGTTTATATATTTTATCTGTAAATTGTAATAAAGAAAATAACTTAAATGTAACTTTACGGTTCCATTTAACTAAAGGTACTTTTAACCAAAAACCCAATTTTAACGGCAAGTTGTAATAATGACCCTAAATGGTAAATATCACAGTATAACATACTATTACTACGGCTGTGAAGTTAGCCATTTGTTATGATCTATGGGAAAATTCTTGATTATATCGCCTTTCGCATAGAAAAGCTGAAAATGGAAAATTTCAGAAATATCGAAATAAAATCTAAAGAACACAACAAAATTAAATTAATAATTTAAATTAAATTATTAAATTTAAATGTATTTAAAATTATTATTATTTTTTGTCTTTCACGTAGTATAGGCGTATCTTAAGCATCTATCTTAGTCCTTAATACAAAGAACGTATGAATTTTATTTTTATTTTGATTTAAATGTATTCAGACTTCCATCTCCTAAGAATGACTGCGGAATGCAATAGATATAGTTTACAAACAAATTTGATTTTGTGAAAATTTTGAGTTGCTATAACTACTCATACTTGTTGCAAAATCAACAATATTTTCCACAAAGTAGTTGTCCAAGACAGTTTGAATATTTTGCATTACCTTGAACAAGTCTTTCATTTTTAAATACTTTGACTATAACGACTAAAATTACTTCCATTATTTCCAAAAACTGAACTTTTCGAGTTGCTGCAACAGATGCTGACGTTAAAGCTGGTATTTACGTATCGTATGTATGCACAACAACAACAAATAAAAGTATTTAAACATGAAAATACCGCTAACGAAAATTAAGACACAAATAATACAATAAAAGTTAAAAAAAAATATAAAAAATAATGACAACAAAAAACAAAAAAAAAAACACCAACAAAATAATCCTCCTGCATTGCTTAAGAGGATTTATTTTCCCACTTAGTTTGAGCTTTAAAACGATAAATAAACCTGGTACAGCCTCTATAAGTATCGCTATTGACAATGGCAACAACATTTGCAGCGCGGTTTAATTGCTTTTTGGAGAATTTTCTCAATTTTTATGTTCACTTTAACAACGTTTTCTTAGACATTGACAAGCCATAAATCAATACGCCAATAACAAAGAAGATTCCTTAAAAAGACAATAAATTTTCTCCCTCTCTCTCTCTCTCTCTAGGAAACTTTAACGAACAATTAAACTTTACTGTTGTACTGTCTTTTGTTAAAACTTAAAGTTTCATTTCTTTTTTTTTTTCTTTTGGTTGATTGCTGTTGTGAATTTTTAAAACTAATAATCCAACATTTTTTGTTTAATCTCTTCTAGGCTTTTTCCTTTTGTGTTTACTTCAACTAAAAAGGTAAGAATTTTTTTTTTTTGCATTATGATTTAAAAGTTTGTTTTTTTTTACGATTTTTGGTGAAAGTTTAAATATTTTATTCATAATATTTCCTTCTAAAATTTCCTTCGCAATAAACAAAAAAAAAAGAAAAACGTTTGAAATTATTCTTAACTTCTGATGAATAACAATCAAACGCATTTAATGCTTTTCTGTTCAACAATCAACATTTTCTTCTATTGTGTCAGAAATATCTCGAAAAACATTGGACATTAAAGTTTGTGTCCATCAACTAAATACTAAAAAAAAATTTTTCTACATTCAAATAGATTTTATTTACACTGAGCGCCTTAAATGAGTCAACACCCACTATAATTTTAAATTTTCTATTATAAATAATAGACTTGTAGCACAACAATAATTTTGTTTTTTGCTTTTTTTAACATTTTATAAGTAATAAATAAACTTTTTTATATTCTCGCTATCCTAAGAAAATTAATTATTTCAATGTTGTTTACTCACTTTTGACGCTCAGTGCGGTCTACATCCCGAAGTCTCTTGAAGTAATGTAACTTTACTTAACTTTGTAACTTTTAAACTTAAATTATGGATATGTTTCGCTATTTTATTTAAAATGCTGGTAGAGTAGCTTTTGTATTTGAAATTTTCTGGCAATATTTTTGGCAAATTGGGTTATACTACTCCATTTCTACTTCATGATTCCCTTTTAGCAGAGATTTTAAAGTAATTTAATAAGTGCTCACTTTCTTTTCCAATAAATCCCACAGATAGTCAATGGAATAGATATTCTTTAGAATTTACTATTTCACTACATCCCACTATAGGTAAAATGATTATATTTTTTGGCAAAAATTATAAGGAGTCACGGAATAAGTATGATAATCGGTTTACGGGGGATTTTGAGGTTTCCGATTTCGAATTTGAGGTCAAATTCAAAATGGCAAATAAAAGATGGCTATCTAAAGTTTAAAATTTCTTGAGATTTACATGAAAATCAGTGTACAGAGGTTTTGAAGAATGCTGGTTTCAAATCTGAAGTAAAATTTTTCAAATTCAAAATGCTAGATCCAACATGGCTACTAAAATTTCAAAATTGCTTCAGATATACTTGAAAATCAGTGTACAGGAGCTTCGAAAGATGCTGATATGGAATTTGAGATAAAGTACATGAGTACTTAAATTTCAAAATTTATTTAAATCCACGTGAAAATCAGTATACGTGATTTGTGAAGGATGCTGATATCGAATAAGAGGTAAAATTTTTCAAATTCAAAATTGCGGATCCAATATTTAATCCTGAAATGTCTTCTGATTACAGTGGGTAAAAAAACATTGAAATTAACGAATTGACGTTCATAATGGTTTAAACAAATTCGGCAATTTTTTATAATCCAAAAACTTAATTTTCAAAAAGAAAAAATTCATTAAAGTACGTACTAGAGGTTTGCACAAGACATATAAAATTGCAAGACTATTGCATTTTTATCATGACCGAATATTGATTGTAGCTGCAAATAGTAGTAGTACAGAAAAACAACTGCACTCGTAAACCATTGTACAACAGTATAAAAGAGAGTTGTGAGTGCAACAATAATATTGTACTCTTCATTAGAGTCCCAGCCTGCATTTCTTTTTTTGCTCTCGGCAACCGAACATCTTCGTCGACGCCAGCATTGCCAGTAACTTTTTTTAAACTTTTTATTTCTGGGGAAAAACCTGATACTTATATGGCAATACTGAAAGTGTAGCTCCAGTAGTAAAATATGCTCTTACAACACAAAGCCTAGTTCCGTTACATCACAGGCAAACGAATGCTGTTGTATACATTGAATAAACAAGAAATACACATTTAAGTGCACTCGTAAAATCGAGAGCTTCAGAAAAGCTGGCAGAATGTCTTGTGCGCACCTATAGTACGTACAGAAGTATGACTTTTCTTTTCGCAAAAGAAAAATACATTTTACAGAATCTATTTCTTAGGCACGAACTATCACTTTTGATTTTCATATTTAATGAATTAAAAAAAAAAGAATAAATCACACTGTATATACTGTCTTTCAACTTTTCTCACAAACAATGACTCCCAAACAAATACTCCCGCTAAACAGTTGAACAGTTGTCGTTAATTTTTTAGAAATACAAAATATGGTATTATTAACACGTTGAATGCCACTGGAATTTTCAGAAAACTGGCCAAAAAATTGTGATTGTTGATACTAATGTAGAGTACGCGATTACTCGTATTTGGCATCCCAGAAGAGAACGCAATCTACGAGTTATCTCGTAGTTGGCAGTCAACGTGATAAATTTGAAATTTTCTTACCATTTTCTAACAATAAAATACTCAAGAATGAGAGAAAAATTATTGTTTGACACAAAATGGCGGAAAGTACCAGTAGTGCATCCGTGATGTTTTTAAGGACATTACCTTGATAGAAAATAAATTGACCATGAAGATACATTTTGTTGTCATAGTCTGAAGCTGACATATTTGCCATTAAATTTTTTTCCAAACTATTGGCGTTTCTTTCAAGTCGAAAATATATAATATTAGCTATCACCTGATATAATTACTTGGAGGCTTGTTAAAAATCTCCTTGGAAAACGTTATCCTTTTTGTCTTTTGAGGCCGAATTGTTTAGAATTGTTCGTGTAACGAAGCCATAGTAAACTAAATATTTGAAATTGATTTCAACATCTTTTACTATTTTGGCACAGAATCTATAACAAATAACTAATAACTGAAAATATCCTGCAAATAGCGGAATTTCAATGAAATGTTTTATTGTGATTCTTCACATCACTTCACGACTTTACGCCATAAATCAAAATCTTATGATGTTTTCATCTATTGTTGTATATCGCACAAAGTGCATTCATTTTCCCTGTGACTTATAATACACACATACATACATTATTGGTCATTTTAACCCTTCAGTCAAGAATATTGACCTAGTTTCTCACACTACTTATGTTGTGTGGGTCAATTTTATACATAAGTGGCGGAACCTACAGTTTAAAGTCGATTCCGAACGACAGATTTTTTGAGAATCTTTTCATTACAATTTTATTGACTCTCAGAGTTTTTGCCAGAAATCTGCTGAGAAGAAATCGATGATAAAATACTTTTTGCATTTGCCCTGGAACTCGAAACTTACGCTGGCTTACGTCTAATAAGCCAGCACACTACCTAACTAGATCACGGCGACTTCAATAACCTCTCATATATACATATACTCACATAATTGGTCATTTTAACCTTTCAGTCAGGATTAGGAACTAGCTTTCTTACATTACTTATGCTGCATGCGTTAACTTTATACATGAGTTGCGGAAACTACAGTTTAAACTCGACTTCGAATGACAGAATTTGAGAACAACTTTATTTATTCCCTGAGATCTGTTTGGGATTAAGTCGCCGGAGAAATATTTGAACTGGGTTTTGAACTGTGGCCAACATACATAGACTATGGCGACCTCTAATTTGAAACGTATAGGATTAGAAAACCTTCCAATTAAGCTTTTAACTTCTTAAGTGATACTAAGAGTTGAAAAAAATTCTATTTTAAATATAAAAGACATGACATTGTGTACCAAGTCACTCTAATAATACTAAAGAATAGCCAATTTCATAATGAGAAATCTTTCGAACAAAAGATTTAAACAACAAACTTGATATAGTCATCTGTTCTTTGCCACAATTCAAAGAAGTTGCATAGTAAATATTCATTTGAAATTCTTGACAATTTGTTAGAAAAAACAAAAAAAGACAATGAAATGAAAAAAATGTTATACTGGCAGTCACAACATTTGAAGCACAACATAATAATTTTCCGCTAGAGTTAATGCAGAAATAATTTCCATAGAAACAGAGAAATAAAATTAGCGAGGCTTGACAAACGGAGCTAGCTGCCAACAATATTTAAATGACATTAAAACTGAAGTCAGTCAGTATGGCCAGAAATCGCAATTAAATGGAAAACATAATTTTAATAATCATCAATCAGTGCTCTGTGGCAGACATGCAAATTTAATGATTTCAAAAACAAAACCAAAAACAAAAACAAAATAATCATAATAATAATGAAAACAGTACTTGAGGATCAAAACAAGAAAATGTCTTTGAAAACGAATAAATCCAGTAAATTGTCGCAATTTGAAATTCTATGAGTTCGTTTAGACACACAAACAAGGCTTTTGATTTTTTTTTTATTGCGTTTGAATATTTTCTCATATGTAAAGTAGCCACAATGCCACAAACGTATGCAATTACATCTTAAACTGAACAGTCAATAAAACGCACATGCATGCACAAACAAACGCCTCAACTAATGATGTAATAATGCCGCGTGTACCGTAGATACTTTACAACTTTGCTGGATAAAGAGTTCTTTTCTTATTTGTTTTTCTGTTTTTTGTTTCGTTTTGGTGGAAAAAGAGCATTCTTAGCCGTCTGCCTCATGAACATTTTCAAATAATAATGAGACGAAAACAACAATAACAACAACAGCCACAACAACAACAGCTGAAAAATAAACTTAAACTTTAAAAATGGCATGGTTGCTGCAAATTTTATAATGCACAAATAACGGTAGATTTATGGTTGGAAATTGACTAGAACTTGGATACCTTAAAACACTCTTGGCATATCAACTGTAGTTGGCGGCAGTTGGCGGTGGTGATGGTGATGGTATTCGTGTTGCTGTTGGTGGTTGGGCTGGCTTTGAGGTTTAATGTGACTTCACTACGACTAGCCTCTGTTGTATTGTGGTGGTTGTACTGCTATGACGACAACGACCTTAGTGTTGTTGTTCTTGCTGCAACAATTGGTAAATTGAAAATTACTTAAATCTTCATAGCTAAGCTGCGGTTAGTTGTTGGAATAGAAAATACAAAAACAAAAAAAAAGAAACAAACAAAACTTTCAGACCAAAAGAAGATGCCTCAAAAGGCGGAAGCCATGTTCGTTTAGCATACATGCCACATAACACACATTCTCATGGCTATAACTTGGCATTTGAATACATAAATGTGTGTGTGTGTGAATGAGAGTGTGTTTAAAAGAACGTTTGTTGAAATCATATTTACCTTACAGGTTAAGCATAGCAATTTCTGTTTTCAATGCTTGCTTGCTTGCCTGTTTCTATAACTATGGCCATCACTGTGTAGTCGTTTACTTTAATGATAATGATGCGTCTAGTTGTTGTCGTGTTGCCGTTCTTTATCACCACATCGCCTTTGTAAGAGAGTTGTGGTTCGTAGCTCGTAGTCCAGGTCTAAGTCGAAATCAAAGTCGTTCTTGTTGACGTTGTCGTTCGGCAAAAACAAAAAAAAAAAATAATAAAAAAAGGAGGAACACACACTCATACTCATACAGCAAGCACACTTTGCATAATAAACGTTTCAATTTCAATCAAATTAAGATTTTGTACAACTTGTAATAAATTGTCTTTAATGGCTTAAGAAAATGAACGTGGAAGTTGATGCGTAATTATTTTCGAGAAATTTTCATTTCTTCTTCTTCTCTATTTAAACAATTTGATGAAAATCTTTATTTATGCAAATTCATTTTGATCATGAATACAATTAGTAACTGCATTGCATTTGAGAAGTTTTTCTCTTGTTCCTCAATCTCAAATAAATTCATAATGACCGGGTACATATTACCACAGTTTATAAAAATATCAGAAAATTTTCCTTTTAAACACAAAATGCAATGCCTTGACTTTAGTCACAAATTAGTCTTTCAATAATATTGTATCGAAGAATTTATGATGTGGTCGTGGTGTTAGTCGTGTAACCATAAAATTTGTTTCCAACAATTCATTTATTTACTGAATCTTCAATTAAACAATTTAAATAATAATTGACTGTCAATTCTTAGAAAATTGAAAAAAGAAATTTCAATTTATTTAAACTCGATCAGCAGCAGGAATAAATTATACTTTCGTGTATGATTACCGATAAAATCCATAATGCGATTAAATATGTATCCGATTTGGGTGGTCAGGCATCTTTTGGTATATTTTGCAATAACAATTTAGACTATTGACACGTTAAGTTTGTGATATACTATGGTGCTGCTGTTATCATCCGGATTGCTTGGGATCAATAATTTATGAAAAATAGAAAAAATCTCTTAAATTTTCCCTCTAATGATTCGTTTTTGGAGCTTATTTTAATGGGTAAGATGACGTAAATTTTTTAATCCTTAAAAAGAATCATAAAGAAAGTATAAAATGTTTGGAAAATTCAGATAGAAAATTAAGGGATTTATTGTTTCTTCATTATTAATTCGTATGTATCAATATTTGACTTTGACATTTGAAGTTATTCGCAAAATAACAATATCATGTAAGTACCATATGGATATGTAAATATCAGTTTATTTTATTGCTAAAGTTTACTAATTTAGATAATTATTATCATGAGTTTTGTTTATTTTATTTTTTTTATTTTTATTGTTTTATTTTCTTATGATAAATGCAAGAATAAAATATTTTGGTTTGACATTAACAACATATAAAGTAGATCTTATAAAATATGTACCGTCAATCCTTAACTTAAAGACTAGTTTCCAACAAAATTAAGAAAGACTTGTAAAATAATATAATTTTTAATATTTATCCTCCCTTGGTTCATCTTCATTCACTGTTTTTTTAAATTGAAAATCCAACTACTATTACACGGTACTATCTCTCGGTTGAGCTTTTGCGTTGAAAATAGAACTTAAATTAAACCCTCTTACAATGTCTAGTTACTATTCATTCATAGGCTGTGCGTAAGGGACTTTTGGGATGAAGTTGAGCGCAAATTGCGCTATAAGAGTACCGCGATATAAAAGGGCTATCGCAATGGGAGCCCCGTGTTATATGTAAACCGCGTTCTGAGGGTACCGCGTTATAGCAGGGTTGACTGTACCCACTTATGGGTATATCCGAAGTATAAATAAAAGAGAATGAGGCTAAAAATACTATTATATGGTAAGACGGCTGCAGTCGGTTAATATATCGTATTTTGTAACTTTCCAACAGATTCATGATATTAGTGGATGAGTTGAACTGCCATGTCAATCTTTATCGAATGTTTAAAAGATATCGATCAATAGGGATCCTCGAAAGATCAATGGATTATTTCAACTAATCCCTCTGTAAAATAGAACAGACAACTTCCTTCTTACTTACCTATTTTCTGACACCACTCAGGTTGTGTGCGTTAGTGGTATTCATGCATGGCTAGCCATACAATTCATCCTCAACCCTTAACGACACATTTAAGAAATTTTACAGAGATTTTTCCAGAACAATGATCAGCGGAAGTCGCCGAAATTGTTATATGCTTCATATTTCGTTCGTTGTATTCTAGTAGGCAGTGTGTTGGCTTATTTGACGTAAAAGCCAGGGTTCGAGCCCCAGATCAAAGATCAAAACAAAATACATATTTCTCCGGCGATTTTCTTTCAGAAGACTTTTGGCAAAAACTCGGAGAGCAAATTAAATTGACATGAAAATATTAACGCATAGAACTTAAGTGGTGTGAGAATCCATTACGAATAACGTATGTTGATTATATGGTTCCAATATATTGTACATATCTAGTATGTATATGTAGATGATGCATTTTTGAAATCAAAACAGGTTAATATTGTACAACAACTTCTTTTAATCGAGAAAAATTTAAATATTTGACATTTTCCGACAATGGCAGCCTTTATGCTATGGCGGTTAATGAACAAAAAGTTGAAAAAAATATTTGGTTAGGCGTCATGCTCTGAGGAGTTTTCTAACGTTAACAATTTTTCTAACCTGTTTTAGTAGCACTTACTTACTCGATATACTCCGCCTTCATTTGCGTTGTTTCGATTTACGTTAAATTTTTTGTTCATTCTCACTTCGATTTCCCTCGCCATAAAATTAATATCGATGTTGCCGATTTTTGTTTAAACAAAAGTAAAGAATGTCTAGAAAACCCAAGCATAACATACTAATGGAGTATCATTACATGTCCTATAATCATCATGTCGGAGCGTCATAACATTCAATAATTGATGAGGGGCATATTCCATTTAGCAAGTTTTTAATGTCAACTAGACTGGATAATATTAAAAACGAGAGCCCTAAAGAAATCTTCAAAATATGAACTTACGCTTCTGCTCGACGGAGATGTTACTGGTGATTTTAAAATGAAGCCTTTATAGTATAGGAGAGTGAAACCCTAACAGCTATGAAAAACTCTCCCAAAGAAAAA
Organism: Sarcophaga peregrina; assembly: GCA_014635995.1. Lineage (NCBI taxonomy): Eukaryota > Metazoa > Arthropoda > Insecta > Diptera > Sarcophagidae > Sarcophaga > Sarcophaga peregrina. Next base: position 57,031,233 of record CM025793.1, on the reverse strand, counting down.
CTGCTTAACATTTACGAGTTTAACAAGAAAGCTTAAAATACTTTCAAATTATTTAACCACTGTTCCAAAAACAGAAATATTTAGGAAATTGAGAAAAACATTATTACAGCGATGTTGCTCCAGCCTACTATTATATTGTGGTACAACAGCCCTGAACGCACAACTGAAAATGGCAGGGTTGGAACGTTATCAACAAAGAAATTTTATACTTGGCTCATGTAGTAGGGTAATATGATACAAATGATAACTGATTAATTAACTTGGATGATGAAACACTCAGTAAGAGCTTTTTCTTGTAGAAACAATAACATTTTTAAATATCAGGAGTTACAGAAACAATTCAGAACAATTTAATTGGAAAAGATATTGAAAACCTTGCAAATTCTTGATGAAATGGAATTGAGATGAGGAACTCTAGACTTAAATAATATCGAGGTACATATGTGCAAACGAATTGATACCTCATTTAAGCCTGCAAATTGAGAGAAGAAACATCAATGATGACGCACACAATTTTTTTTTTTTTTTTTGATGGAGGTATTACTGGTTAGATTTACTGGTTTTATTGCATTACAATTATTATTGCTAAGCAAATGCTATACCCGAAATGAGGTTAATGATCCATAAAATTTAGAAAAACAAAAAAAAAACCAAATTGTATGTGTATTTAATGGTTTCAATCGTATTTACATAATACTTTATGATTTTTTTATTTTTATGCGACTTTATTATAAAGTCAATATTATTATTAATTTATGTTAATAAATAAAAATCTAATAAAGCATGACGTTTAATTAGTTGTGCTTACTTGACTTAAGGCTGCAGCTAGCCAACATTTTATGGCTGTGAAACAATGTTTTTAATGAGCCATTTAAGCGTTAATTTTTCTTTAAAGGTTTTGATTTTTATGGCAAAATTAACAAAAAAAAAAAAAAACAAGAACATTTCAAGGCCAAAATAACGCATCTACAAGAGTAATTGTTTGAAAACATTTGTTAAATTCAAATATTTTAATAACAAAAAAAAAAAGAAGAAATGAAGTTATTATTGAGTGTGTTTGAAAAATAATACACAAAATCATTTACAACACTCTAGTTGGGATTATAACCTAGCTTCTTACACCATCCATGTTTTATGTTTTATTTTTACATTTTATCACAGCTTAACGTTGGCTTCGAACGACTGATTCCAAAAACTTTTCATGGCAATTTTATCAACTTTCAGACTTTTTGTCAGAATAATTCTAAGAGTACTTTGCAGGAAGAATTCTTTTTTCATATTTCTTATCATCTGAGCTAAGGTTTGAACCACAAGTTCTCCCACACACTACATATTAGACTGCGGAGTTTTATAGCGGAAATTACGATCTTTATATAAAAACTGTAAAATTACTTTAATTTTAAGCAGTTAATTATGGCTGTTGGTGTTGTTAGCTTATTAATCGTGAGGCATCGATCAAACTTCAGGTCAAATTCAGCAAATTTCTGGTAGTACGTGTCGCCACTCATATAGTTGTGTTAGAAGCTACATAGGTCGTAATCCTGACTAAAGGGTTGTAATGACCAATTGTGTATGCACGTGTATGGCTCAAAACCTTTCTAAACACATTTTCTAACCGAATAAACTAACAGAGAAACTATAGAAATGACTATCGTAACTATGCTTTTATTATGGGAGTCACTGTAAATCAGTGCGAAATAAAAAAACGTTCAAACGCCAAATTTTCCTTAAACTTATAGCAACAAAGTTAAATATTTTCAATTTTCACTAAAAATTAAACAATGAGTTCTGTTGGAAATAAGATATTCACTAAGAATGTTAATTTTTTACTGGCAACACTTAACTATAACATTCCCCAGCTCTGTTACCATTGTGCTTGTAGTAGTATTGTTATCGGATATTAGTCATTCAGTCAAGGCCTGTGTCAAGAGATAAAGTTGTAACATGTTGAATAGCCGTTTGGTAAGCAAGCATGTATATATGTATGTACGTATGTCTATGGCTTTAAGTTTTTAGTATCAATTACTTACTTGAGTACTGCCATACTCTATAATTACGAAAGAGAATTTTATTCTGGTATTTAAATTAAAATGATGGCCACTGGAATGCTCCGCCCCTTATTGAATGGGGTGAGGGGGGTTAGTCCTTTACATTCTACAATTTATTGTCCGTTTATACATGAACATGAACGAACATTTAGTCGCGTATCTAAAATGTATAATAGTTGAACATTAAAATTTTTTTCTTTTTCATTTATAAAGTCATCATTATAATACCGTTACTAATGTCAAAGTCATTGTTAGTGGTAGTGATATGCCACTTGAAAAATGAGAAAAAATAACAAACAAACAAACAAACAAACGAACAAACAAATAAAATCTTGTTTTACTTTATGTAATACAATGCAATTTTATTATTATTTACGCATAAGATTATAAGAAGTAACAGCCAATATACTCCGAGGTAGACGTCAGCCAACAAGCCAAACTAGCAACTAAACTTGAGAGAAGAAAAAAAAAAACAAATTATTTTGCGAATGTAAAAGACACTTAAACACCAAATGTGGCATTTAACTGAATGCGAAATAGAAAATCATAAGAAAAAACCAAATAAAATAGGAAGAACACAGTGCGTTTATAATAATGACAGCAATGCGATTAGTGACTATATTTGTGTTTAAAATACATGGTTAGATATCAAGATAAATTGCAAATAACATACCTATTTTGCAACAACAACAACAACAAGAACAATAAAAAAAAAGTTCATTTCATTTCATACAAGAATATTATTTTCTATTTTATTTTCTTACGTTAACATTACTTAACTACATCAATAGACAACAAATAACATAAGTAACATACCAAATGATATCATACCATACAATACCATAGCATAGCACACTATGCGATATCATACCATCATACTAATAATAACACTGTGACTGTCTGTCGTCCCATATGTTGTAATAAATGTTGGTTCCTCGTATTTATTTTTACCTTCTGTAGTTTTGTTGTAAGCCTTGCAAGAGCCATACCTTTAATAGTAGCATATACTATAAAATAAAAATTATACAACATTTATGATATTTACAATGAAGACAACAACAAAAAAAAAAATGCAACACCAAAAACTTCAAGCACAAAAAGGCGACTTAAAAAAAATCGAAACAATACCCAAGCAATACCCAGCGATAGAACATCGATATGCGGTTATTGAGCAGTGAATGTTCGCCTAAAAAATTAAAAATTCTAACAAAATCAAGTTGCGTTAATTGGTTTTTGCTCATTTTTTATGGCATTACGGAAAACTTAACTTAATTTGTTTTTGTTATTTTAATTTTTGTTTGTATTGTAGTCCACTAATCGATATGGCTTCGTTTATGAAACTTTCTGCCTGGTTTTCCAGCGTGAGGGTAGTTGTGCTTTTGATGGACAACCCTTGCACTGACTTATTTCTTTCTCTTACCCTGGTTTAGGTAGAACTTGGTCAGTACAAGGACAGTGGTCATCTGTGGCGTCACAATGGGCCAACTATACGAGCTCAAGTGAGTTTTGTGATATCAGAGCCACCACTCCGACCTAACCTGAGTAAAATAATGGCAACTTCTTATGCCATTTATTTTGCATACACTCTACTGGGCTAAGGTATTAACATTCTTTCCTTTATTATTTCACAAACTCAATTTTTTATACGGATAATATCGGATCTTTCAACAGAGACTTTCGAACTTTCCGTCAGATTAGTTGTCATTTATTCGGTCTGTGTCGCCAAATCGGCAATGGACGGATATAGCACTCAACACACGTGGACATTATAAAATATGTTGTATTAAAATGAGTATTTTATTGGAACAATACCAATCCAAATGAAATGTAATTTCCAATGCAAAACGATCTGGACGTTGACTAGATAATCACAGACAATAGAGAGTACTATAGGCCGATTATTATTAAATTTATTGGCCTAGATTGGATAATGACCAGCAGGATGAGTCGAAAAAACCCATGGCACATTGGATATTCCGCATAAGCGATTTTGAAACTTATCGCCATTTGTGATGTGGTCTGTGTTTTCTTAAGTCGCAGATGCATATGAATAAGCCACGGACTACAGTGGTTCTCAAAGCCAACTGAACATCGGTGAAATTTAACTTATTTTGACGTCAGAGTCATGGAAAATTCCAAACATTGTCACCTCGAATTGGATCGAAGATCTTACGTGGGAATTTTCTCTCAAATATTGTCAAGGCTTCTGCATCAGTGCTTGATAGGTAGACTTCGTTTTGCTCTCATATTAATAAAAGCAGCACGATTTTTTTGTAAAATAGTACCATTCTGACATACACCCGCCTACCGCACGATAAGAGACAAACTTTAGCACCTTAAATTTTAGTCTCTGGTGGATATTTAGCCATTATAGGGAAAGTTTTAGCAGTAATATAAATCCGAAACTCTTCAACCTCGAAACTGTAGTCAGAAGGCAAAGACATTAATCGATCCGAGAATATTTCAAGAGTATTTCTAACGTACGGTATGTAGTTTCATATAGTTTTCCAACAATTGTTTTTAGCAAATCTCTTTATAATGTTTGTACAGTTTTTAAGATGCTTATTGGCGAAATTCTTTACATATTAAATTATTAAGATCTAATAAATCCAGTCTAATGTTTTTGATTTGACAAGAAAATTTTAATTTGATTTCTCCATTTCAATCAAAAATTCAATAGAAAACTCATCAAACATATTCGTGATGAAAATTTAATTGCAAATGCGATGTTTCCCTAATATTTGCCACACACTGTAATTAAATATAATAGAGCCTGTGTGTGTATTTTCTTTTGCTTTTAATATGCGACATCACTTTGGTACATGGCTTATGGCTATAACTTTGGCTTTGACAATGCAGTTAACACACTAAACTTGGTTATTTAGTTGCATGGTTGGTTGCCTAGTTGTTTTCATTATTATTTTACTTTTTTTGCTTTTTTGCCAATTTTTTCATAAACCTGGTGTGTTTATTTCTTCGCCTCAAAAATTGTTTCTCTCTTGCTGTATCTAGTTTAGCTAGTTTTGTGGTGGTGCTTTTAGCCAAGTAATTCTAATTTTTTTTTTATTTTCGGTTATTTTATTAATGCAATGCATAAATTTACTTTATTTTTGGCTGCAAGTATTTTGTTGTTGTCACCATTGTAATGATGTATACAAAATATTTCAAAAAAAAACAAAAACGAAAAAAAAAGAATGCTTTTGATAATTTTCCTCTATAAAACGAAACAAATACAGAAAAACGAGAAAGAAACTTAAAGTTATGGAAACCGCAAGGTTTCCTTAAAGCGTTAGCAAAAACAAAAAAAAAAAACAAACAAAAATCTTTGGAGTATTTGTAGTCAGAAGATAAACATGATTTTGATGGTCATTGCTAATCTACAAAGCAATGGAACAGAGAAAACAGTACCGATGATTGCAGCATAGAATGCGTGTTGTGTAGCCAACGTTTGATTTTCTTTTACGTTATTCTTGTTCTTGTAATTTTATTTTTGTTTTTGCTTTGGTTAATTGACTACTGCAGTTTTAGAGGAATCATGCTAAAGTGTAATTAAACTCAAACATACTAACGCAGCCATAACTTTTGGCTTGAACTTATAGTCTCTGATGGCAATTTTGAAATAACCAGTTATACTTATTTCTTGGCCTCCTCTTGGCCTCCTCTTGGCCTCCTCTTGGCCTCACTGGCAACACATTAAAAAGAAAACTTCCAACAAATTTTTATTACAATACACTACCACAAAGCAAGTTCTAGACTGGCTTGACGGTTTTCTTATTATGTGTTCATTTTTTTCTTAAATTTTCGTCTTTTATTATCGTTACTGGCAGATTTTTGAGGTTTTTGGTACGTGCTGCTTTAATGAAAAAAAAAACATGAAAAATTAAAAAATAAGAAAAAAAATTGAAAGAACGTAACAAGTTTACACCACCAACAACATCATCATTATCATCTTCGTCATGGCTACGTATAGAAGACGAATGAAGTAACGAATTTTGCTTAAACTTTAATAACTTGTTTTAGTTTTCCTCTTTATATTTCCACTATGAATTCGGTGTTTGCTTTTTGTGTTTTTCTTCAGCAATTTCAAATTACAAGAAACCGTAATGTTGCAATAAATACGAACTGAACATTTTATTCGCCATCATATGATTTGGAAATTAAAAACCAAAAAAAAAAAAACCTTCAATGGTGTTATAATTTCACATTTAATAAGACACCATTTAATAAAAAAAATACAAATAAAAACAGAATTAAAAAAAAAAGAAAGAAAAAACAAAGAAATAAATATCTCTTATGGATTTTAATTAAAAAACAATTTAAAATTAATAAACATTTATCGTATATTACTATACACACACATCCGCACACACACACACATGGAATAAATATTCCATCAATTATATGCAATAAAAAGGTGGAACAAATTATAGCACATGTGCTGTTGTTTAGTATCCAAACAAAAGACTTAAGCAGCAAACCTTCAACAAAGACTTGGTGGTACATACTCTACTGGCGTTGTTGCAGTTTTGTTGTTGGCTTCAATCATACTGTGCGTATAAATATTTTACTTTTCTTCGGTTTTTTTTTTGTTCAATATAAATTATTAATTACAACTAAAAACAGCGTATTTGCCAACACGACGTCAACAAGGTGTGGCTGGCTTTGATATTGAATTAAAACCGTAATGAATATGGACAATGAACAATATGAATGTGAATGTTTCCATTAAAAAAAAAAACAAATTTCTAAAATATTTTAATTATTGCTGTTAACTTACTTGAATGAAAATAATGCAATTAAATTATTAATTTAAATACAGACAACATTATTTCGAAATATTTTGACCTATTTCGCGTATAATTCTTAAACATCTGTGTTAATTTCTGTTTATCTTTGTACGTTGAAATTTTTATTATCAGATGTTATGTTCAATAACTTGTTTTTTTCTTTTTTTCTTAAACATAAATTATTGTTTTCTTCCTTGTTGTTATTGTCTTTTGATGTTATCAACATTTTAAACAAATTATATTATTTGAATATCTTTTTTTTAATGTTTTTCTATCTTCATTTTTCTTTCATTCGCAAGTAAAAGAATTCATGTTATTTTCTACATGACTAATCTATCAAGCTGACCTGAAAAACCGAAGCGAGTTAGTTTATGTCTTAATCTCTGTAATCGCAATTAAACAATCTATTTGCAATATTTCTTAATTGACAAATCTAGATTAAATGGTTTATCTTATGTAAAGACACGTTTCATATAAACATACATACACAACATATCATTCTATATAAGAAATGTTGGATGAAAACGATTTCTACTCTTAGTTATTGGCAAACAAAAAGAAGAATTTTGATTCCTTTTTTGTTATTCGCTTTACATAGTTCATCTGAAAATACTTCAAAATGGCAAATACAAACAGGCTATCAGGACAGCATTTCAGTTTAGCAATGTGGATCAGTATCAAATTATTTATTACAATAAAATTATAAATTAATTTAGAACTAGAATGATCAAGTTCTTATGCTCGGTCTATTGTATAATAACAAAAAAAATCTGTAGTGGAAAACGAAACCACAGATCTTATACTGATGAACATACTGCCTCCTTGCTTATCGGGCCTACCATACATGTGCTTACATAATTGATCATTACAACCCTTTGGTCAGGATTACGACCTAGTTTCTCATACCATTTATGTTGTTTGTCTTAATTTTTTATACATGTATGGTGGGACCTACATTTTAAAGTCGACTCTGAATTAAATAAAAATAATTTATAATTTATCTTGCCTTTTGCATTTTTTGGTCTCCATGCAATGCGGTACAAATGAAGTGATTTGTACTTATTCTGAGTTTCTTATAACGCGGTTTTCATACAACGCGGTAAAAGGTTTCCATAGGACGCGCTATGAATTAGCCTGGTTTGTACCTGAAATCTGAGTTTCTTAAAGTGCGGATTCCATATAACGCGTTACGTATTCACCGCGTTATAAGAGGGTTGACTGTACAGCAATTGTGATTAAGTATCATTTACATAATCACCAAATGTTATAATTAGAATATTCTGTGTTCAGTAAACAACTTTGATCTTTATTTTTCAAACATTTTTAAAACACTGAACAGTAGTCATTCTATTGTGGTTAACCTATTGATGTAGATGTACAGGATATACATATTCAAACCACAAGATTCTTTTCTATCTCCAACTCTTTTAATTAGAAAAGAAAAACTTTTCTAAAACGTGGGGGTATCCAAATTCATTAGGATATCATTGCAATGCAGCTTATTCTGTGCTGTTTCATAACTATTTCAATGTGCTCGAGGGAATGAATTGACTCGTTCTTAATTATTACGTATTCTTACATCGTACACGCCTGTCTCGTAAAGTGCATCAGTTTGCTTGGCCAGAATGAATTTGTTCTTTATCCATTTTATCCCTGTGAATATCTCCCTTCTTTCAAAATTTTTCGTATAACTTACTATATATCTACATAAGCAGAATCAAATCTATAAACAGAGTAGGTCATTTTTTATTTGGAAAAGACTGGAATACATTGAGAAATCATGCCTACAAAAATATCTCCGCAATATCACTAATTATTGCTGTTGTCTTTCAGGGATGGCTTCTCCCTGGATATGACAAACTTTATTAATCTCGTCAAAAAAAAATTGGCTAGTGGGGGTAAATCGCATAATGTCGGCTGCTAAAGTAAACTGCAAAACGTGTGATAAATTGGTCACCAAACTCTAAGTCGTTTAATTTTGAAATGCCTTTACATTTTCTGCATTTCCACATGCGACAAATTTCACTTTCTTATGTTCAAAGTGCAGGGTCTTTTTTAAGCGTTTCATGCTATTATAAATAAAAAAGTGTGTGTGACATACCACAGAAATTTTTTATTCGTTTCAAAACCCATTAATGCCGCTGCGGCTTTTTTGGTTAAAGCGCTTTAGATATGTAAACTTTTCCATGACTCTGGCGCAAATCTGTAAGTGTGTATGGGTGCTGTTGATCGGTCATATCGGAGTTTCTCATCACCTCTACGTGGGACGACCATGCCCTTAAATCGCCCTTATAGAAAATCCAATGTGACACATCCCGTCACACTGTTGAAAGCACATTGGCGTTCACATCATCTAAATCAGGCCAAAACAAATTGTATATTATCGATCTATGGCGCTTGCTTTTACCAGTAAATCTCCGGCCAAAGTCGTCATCCACAACAAGAGATGATTTATGCTATGTGATGATATGTATGATAGTATGCTTTATACTATGTTCAAATATTCAATTTATTGAGTACAATATTTTAAATGTCCAGACATAATAATATACGCAATTCAGCTTTTTCAATATTCATTTGACAATTGTTAAACAACAGCATTGTTTTTATTTTGGTCGCGAAAATTAGTGTTGTTGATTAGTTTATTAGTGTCTGTTTGTCGTTGTTTACATTTGAATTGTCAAATATCCACTGAAAGTGTTCGGTTAATGATAATATGGTCACTAAACACATTTATGACAGTGATGCATTTTAAGTTTTACTCGATATTATAACAATTTGCGTATTTATTGCCCAATAATTAATTGAAACTTTATATGAAATATTGAGATTAATAATGGCGTTTATTGCGAGTTACGTCGTGGTCTAGTAGGTAAGTATGCTGGCTTATTAGACGTAAAGCCAGGGTTCGAGTACCAGGCCAGACATCAAAATAAAAAATACAAAAAGTATTTTTTCGGCGATTTCTTCTCAGCAGATTTCGGGGAAAAAGTCTGAGAGTAAATAAAATTTGCCATGAAAAGTTTCTCAAAAATCTGTTGTCCGGAATCGACTTTAAACTGTATGTCCCGCCATTTATGTATAAAATTAACACACACAACATAAGTAGTGTGAAAAACTAGGTCAATAATTCTGACTGAATAGTTGTAATGACCAGTTATGCATTTATGCATCTGAACATCGTATTAGTCACTCTTAGATCTCGTGCGGGTTTATGTCTTCCTAAATTCGAAAATTTTTGCTTGTTTATGAACCTATTCATTCTGATATAATCTTGATGAAGATGTTTTTTTTTTAATGAAAATTAGGTTCAGTTGCCAAATGATCCAAAATTCATTCAACGAGCAAACGTTGTTGGGTTTAATCCTACATAGTGATTTGGTAAGACCTACAGATTATAGGACAGCAAATTTATCAGATGCACTGTAAACAGGTTGGCTACCAAATATTGGAATTCCCTATTCGAACAAACGAACGAAATTTGTTAGCATAATAATATGAACTAAATGCCATGTTTGAGTATCAATTCGCCTCAAACATTATTCGATTTTTCAAGCATAAAATGATGAAAATCCATTTACCTTTATATTCTATTACAAGCTGGCATATTTGTTTGCTGGCATATGCAAAGGAAAATCCCAAATGGGGTTTCATTTCAATTGTTGTTATTCTTCTATTTTATTTGGTAGAGTTTGGCGTCGTGTGGTATGTGGCATAAAGTATGAATAAATATTTCGTTGTGCTCAAATGGTCATGCAACGAATACAATGAACAAAAATGCGGGACTATTTTACCGTTGTTTTACCCATTAACCCATAAATATTCTTCAATATCCTCTCTACACATAATAATAATCATTCAATTGTGTTGTTGTTGTTGCCTTGTCTTATGTTTGTTTGCCGAAAAAATACAAAAAAACAAAAGAAAGAGAAACAAAGACCAAGAAAATCTCACATGTTTAAATAAATAAACAAATAAAAATGAAACAAAATAAATAAATAAATATAGAAATTGTAAATACATATGTATGTATGTATGTATGTATGTACTTACAATATAACATATGAAATATTGTATTTGAAGATAGATAAGGTAACATAAGGTAAGGTAAGGTAACGTAAGGTAAAATGAAATAAATTATATCGTGTCGATTTACTATGTACAATACCTTTTTCGTACACAGTGGCCAAACAGTGTGCCAGTAGGCAATGCTAACAATGGTGATGATAATGGTCGATGACGATACAAAAGATTTGATTTTATTTCAAAAATATTTCCCAATAAAATAAAAATAAAACTATTGATGCAGTTGTACCCATGTACTGCTGTAATACAATAAAAAAAAGATACAAAACGTAAAAACAGTGGAAAAAATCGTCATCTTCAAATCGTTATTCAATGTCATTTCAAACTATCAACAGGGGATTTTAAATTGTATTTTACATGTGAACAGTTAGTTCACTGTATTTGTCAATGTTTATTCTGACGGTACATGAATCTTAGATGGAATACAAGTTGAGGTTTTTGTGTGTTTTTCTTTCTAGTTTTTGTTGTCAACATTTGAAAAATTTGGAATCTGATGTCGAAAAAAGTTTCATTTCAAAATTAAAGGTATTAAGTTGTAAATGACAACGATCATTAGCTACAATATTTCAAAAGACTACATTCATGGATAATGGATTCATTAATATTTTGGATGACCACGAACAGTTCAAGAATATTCTAATAAAGCAATGCCGAAAAAGTCGAAAAAAATTTAAGATTTCCTGAACAAAATCTATTCAGCCTTTTGCTTCGATGCCCTGAATAAATCGCCTTTATGCCCAGAATAAATCGAGAGTGCTGATAATGCCCTGTAAAGCAGATGACTTTTGTTTACTTATAGGGCTACCAGATGATATATAAAAAAAGTCGCCTGGTATTGTTTTCCAATTTGAAGTTAATTTTTTTTTATTGATTTGTTAAATAACCTTCAGAAAACATTACATTATTAAAGCTACATAGTCCGTAATATAAAAAATTGCATTCAATGTTAGAACAGTGTTAAAATGTGTTTTTTTTTTATTATAAAAAAAGCTCTCAAAAAATAAAGTTGAAAAATTAGCGATCTGGCAACACCTTTTTCATATTTACATTTATTGTTGAAAACAAATCAAAAAATGCAATGTATTTTTAGATCTAAAACTTTTTTTATGAAAAGGAAAATATAAATATGGATGTTGCTTCATCTATTTTATTTGCGAAAATTAAAATAAATCAGTTCTTAGATTCATCTTCGTCATCTGATGAAGAAGAATAACTGAATTTATTACATGCATAGTCAACAGACGCCGTGGCAAACACAGGGCATACCCTTTTTTAAATATTTGTGTTATGTTGTTCTCAAATAAAAAATGACATTACGACAGGGTTGGTTAAAAGTTTTTTTTAATGCACCTTGTAAGAGGGTGACATTTTCTTTGTCGAAAAGAAAACACCATAAGTAACCTGTTTGAATTCGAAAAAAAGGGTAATGAAATAAGTACCTAAAGTTTACCATAACATTTTTACGGTTTTTGTTAAGAATGTTGCTCATACTAGAAGTAAATTAAGGTGTCGCCAGAATAATAAATTAATTAAACATTTCCTTGCTTTTTATTTGCTTAAGAATACAATCATTCCAGTTTGCATTTCAAGAAGACAGCGAGTGCTATCACATTAAGTCAATATGTAATGTTTTTTGAATTTTTTCAAGAACCCTTAATTTTTTAAACGCAAAAAATCTATCGTAAGATTTTTACTCTTATTAAATACCGATGACATTCTGCCGTATTTTTTCCAATGTATACATACGTACGCAAACACATATCGTGTAAATTGGCTGCCATCCATAATCACTAATACCTTTGAAAGCGAACAATACAATATTGGTGCTGAGAGTTATTTCACTTGAAAAAAAAATACATTCTCTGCACTCATAAGTACTTACAACAACTACAATACATTAACCAACGAGTTTAAAATATGTACTTAAGGACAAAAGTAAAGTTTTGCTGTCAAAACTGAATTAAAAAAAAATTGTAAGGGAATGATATAGAAAAAGTAATTTCAGCACCTTTTTATCCCTGCTTATTAACATTTTAATACTCACAGATTTTTAAACATTAGAAATATTATTTAGAAATCCCTTTAGTATAGTAGATAGAGTGTGTGCTTATTAGGCGAAAACCTCAGGCCAGACAACTCCAACAAAACGAAATATGAAAAAGATAGCCCTTCGGGGACTTCCGCTTAGCAGATTTTAAACAAGCACTCTGAGAATAAATGAAATTGGCTAGGAAGATCCTCAAAAAATGTATCGTACGGAATCGACCATAAACTGTAAGTTCTGCCACTCAAATTAACACAAAGACATAGCTGCCAGAGAAAAAATCGTCAAAATCGTCAAAGGCGTTCATTGAAATCGTAAAAAAATTTTCAGAAAAAATATGTAATATTGCATCATCTATAGCTATGTGTAGTGTAAATATTAGGGAATCAAAAGATCTTGCCTTGGTTTCTTAAGACGTTGCAATAAATACTTCATTTTATCTGACCTACTTACAAATTACACCACTTATAACCTAACGAAAATGGAATACAACTCTCATGTATGGGTATACACTTAAAGTCTATTTTGTGGCTTCTCGACCGTATACGGGTGAAGCCGTAGTGATTCATTTGAACATAGTTGCAATTTAGCTTGTGTCACTGTTCTATCGCTACTACAATGGATATTACTCGAGCGAAATAAGGGGAGTTTTTTATGAAAGTTATGTCTTCCTACGTAACACTTGTCCTTCTCGGGCAGCACATCTGTATGTGGTCGATTGACCAGTGTATCGCACACTGCATTACATAGATCGTTTATTAGATGTACTATTCGTATGCTGCGCTGCCTTCCTGCAGAGATCTTTCCTGTTAATTATCGTATAAAAATACTCAAACATAGTCTCGTAAACACTGCTCCTACTTTCCTCATCCCTATAACATATTTTCCTAGTTCCAAAAACAATGCACTTCCCTTTATTCTTCTGATGGTAATATTAGAAGCAATAATCGAATTTTTAGAATTGTCTGCACTGGCTTATGATAATTTATTATCAACTACGATGTTATTTACGGGTTGAAGGTTTTTATTATTTATTTCTTATTGTTCAAATTAAGTTAGAAAGTTAAGAATTTTTTTTTATGAGTTCATAATGGCACAGAGTGTGATCCTGAAATGTTTTATAGATGATGCAAGTAATGCCAATTAATTTATTTATTGTCTCATTAGATATTTTTGCGGTTATGGCTCGATGTGTAGAATTGTTATTTGTTTGTGAAGTATTGAAATTCTATCTGCACTTGCTTTTAATCAAAATTAGCACAATTTTCGTAACTTCTAATTCTCGTTGAATTCCAATTTAGGAAACAATGTATGAACGAAGATTAATGCATTTGCAAACATTAACACATTTTTCTATGATAACCAAGTCAGTTTGCGTCTGAATATGGTAAATATTTAGTAGCGGCACTTATGGTGATATTATTGATGTTTGTATTTGGGGTAATTCATAATGGTTAAGTCATGTTGCTGATGCTTTTGTCGCATTGTCAACAACACTGTACATCATCGTTGCTAATGCGCTTGCTGCTGATATCAGAAATTTTAAAAATGCAGTTAAAAATCTAAAATTTTTACTCGTTTTTATATTTCGATTTTAATAAGGCTTTTTACTTTATGATACAAAGTAGCAAAAGAGGAGGGAAAAAGAAAGAGAACAGAAACAGCAAAAGAAAATATTCAAAATTCTAAAAAGAGCATTTGGGATGGTTTTACCGCATTACGGTGTTTTGTGTTGAAAACAACAACAGCAACAACAACAACAATAACAACAGCAACAGACACATTCAGAGATTGTTTGTTTATGCAAAAAATGTTATTTTTGTTATTGCTGTTGCCATTCTTTGAATTGTAAGTTTATTTCGTAATCCATCTGCAGTTCTACTGATACTCATACATTTAGGTAAGTATCTACTTTTAGTACAAGGTCTTCCGTTAAGTGTTTTCTACCTTTGAACTTAAATAAATAATACAGTGTGTGTAAGTGCTTTATTCTTTTCAAAAACCAAATAATGGCGCTAAGGCTTCTTTAAGGTCGAGCGCATCCGAATTGTCATGACACTGGCGTATATATTAATTGAATGATGGCATTGGTTATGATTGCTTTGACAGCCTCTGTGGTTTGTGGCTTATTCCTAGAAGACAATAAAAAATTCACATCACCTTCACATGAGATGATCATGCCCTCACGTTGTGCAGTGTCGTTAGTATAATGATTATCCTATGCTCGCTGTTCACAGTATGGATCTGGCCAACATCGTCGTCCCTTAGAAATATGGTGACTTTTTCGAGAACCATTTAACACTTTTGGAACCCATGTGGATTGTTAACACCTCAAATCATAACATTTGGTTAGTTCACATAGCCATTTATCCAGAAGTGAACCAATTTCTCCAGGCTCAACTAAATTCGTAGTCTGTGGTCGTTCACTAGTATGAATAAATGACAGCAAATTTAACGGGTATAGCTTCACCGGGATGGCCATTATCAATTTCAAAATTCAGAAGTCTTGTTGAAAAACCCTATAAATGTATTTTAAAATTACTGTTTTGTATGTCCTTTGTTCGCCTTTTTTATTTACTTTTTTTTTCATTGTTTTGTTCTCAATTTTTAGTCACTTTGTCACAAAAGAATTCTTTTCTCTTTTGTACTCAAAACAACAGAAAAATTCTCCCCTGAGTGCAATATGTTTGCTGAAATGGTTGCCAAATGTTTGTTTGAGGTCTCATAGGGATTTACAAAAAAATAAAAAATTTGTTTTAAATAAATCGTGTAAAATGTTTCTATTTTTTCGTTTCTCTTTTTAACACTCTCATATGGGATTATTTGTAGTGTTTATTCACAATGTTCCTCTGGAAATAAATATTCTTCACTTGTGACACACAAGTTCTTAACATTTTTGTGTCGAATCCACAACAGAAGAAAAATTTTCAAACAATTTTTTAGTGGTGTTATGACTAAAAAATATATCCGAAATAAAATATTGAATAAAGAAAACATGTTCATACACGTATACCATATTTAAAAATTTTTTTTTTTAGGTCGGTAGTGTACACTGTACACACTTTAATCATTTGCAACTTCATTATCTTTCTGTCATCAATTACAGTTTAAACAATTTAAAAAAATAAACACAATAAAACACATTTAACGTTATGGCAGCAAAAATTGTGTATCAAAATTGGAATTATTATCGTATATTTTTGAAGAATTTTGCAGCTGATTTAGGTAGTCTTTATGAACAATTAGAATAGAAATCTTAACGATTTTCATCATTGTATTGAGATTTTTTATCTTTGGGTCTTTCATAAATTAAATGAGTTTGGCAGTATCTTTACCATTCTAGTGTATTTCTTTAGCTAAATAATTATTTTCTAGTTTTAAGGCTCAAAATAAATTTAACATTTATTGATCGACCAGTTAACCCAGCGAAAATTGATATTTTTTATTGCCCAAAACACACATTATATATTCATTAAAATACGCTGTACCACCCCCTTTGAGTACTTCTTAAAAAGATAAACATAAACCATATGGGTTCTACGGTACGTAGGTCTATCTAGTTTAAAATTTAATTAAAGTCGCTGCGTTATTGTCGTTAGGCATCCAAAGAATAACAATAAAATCATAGCTAGCCCTGACGAAGTTGTAGTTGTTGTACTCGCTACAAAACAAAAACTAACAGACAGACATGTTATATACGTATGTACACATGTAGTTATAAACCATCGAATTAGCCTTAGACTTATAGGTCTCTTAAAGGCGAAGGGTTGCCACGCCGATTATTGGTGAGTTTTTCGATATCGATTCTACGAATTTACCCACCAAATTGCATTCGTCTATGATCACTATATTCCTAAATATTAAATTTTAAAGGTAGGCCACGCCTACTTTTTAACTATCTAAAACTGATAAGCTTTCGAACAAAAAAATAATGGTTAATATCGTTTCAGTAGTTTAAGAGGTATAGACATCACTTTAAGAGGGAGGATAGTCACGCCTATTTTTGGTGGATTCGCCAACGAGCAATATGTACATTAATATTCAATTTTAACGATTTGCCACGACCTCGTAACATTTATGGATATGAAAAAAAGATGTCCGATCCAATCAGGGCTACCCGATATGCTCACAAAATTTCATGAAAATCGGTCGATCCATTTCGGAGAAGTTTAACCGCTAACACTGTGACACGAGAATTTTATGACTCAGATTTGAAGGTCAGTGAGATTTTTATCGTAATAAAATTCGTTCCCCATGATCTAAATAATCTGTAATAACGTTGACTAGCACAACTACTAACAGCGAAATTTTGCATCGCATCCCATATGATTTATTTTACAAAATTAGGAGTGTTTCGGATTTGTTACTCTGCAGTAGCTGTAGTTCGGATATTTGCATGTTAGATTAGGTTAAGTTGAAGTGATGGCTTGAGCACACATAGCGTTCCGTTAGTTAGCGCAGGAGCTGCATATTAAAGCGCGGCTGCCCTATGCTGAAAACCAGCCTGAAAGAATAATAAACGAAGCTTTATCCTTTACATCAATGGATGATAGCTCCGTTAAGCTGACAAGTTTTGGAGATCCAAACAACGTAAATTTTCACTTCGCATGATATAAGGATTTGCAATGAAAGTTGAAAACAGCTTTCTCTTCTTCGCAGATCTACACCCACGGCTGTAGTCGTTAGATTAGAGCTGCATACTTTCCGCGTGTTTTCCCCTAACACAATGACTTATAATCATGGGCACTGTGTTCGAGCTGGTTGGTGCTCCTTCTATTCATTGAGGGCCAAGTGAGTACAGTCGTATCTCCGCCTATACAGCATCAAGTTGAGTTTTTTTTAGAACGTTCCTTCCAAGCATCTTCAGGTCATGTTAATTCCGATTTAGACCCCCATTTCCTTTCTAATATTCTATAAGTATAAGGAATCAATATAACTAGTCTTCGTTTTGCTGAGTATACTCGACATCCTTTTTTATCTTAAAAAATACTACGAAGTGGGTCTTATCGTTGAGTCGAAGATCAGCACTGTGCTGGCTCAATGGCTAAAAATGTGCCGGTTTGTACTTTCCTGTACCATTTCGGTTTTCTCAGGATTTCTACAGGCATCGTGATGGCAATTATCATGGGCTTCTCTGCACTATTAAGGTTTACAGAAGAATTTTCATTGAAATCAATTCAACTAATTTGAATAAAATTGAAGTTAATAAACTTTAATGCTTTAATTTGACCACATTAATCATCTAAGAAAACAACAAACAATAAAAACAACATAAACCAAAAAAAAAATAAAGAACACAATACAAGTGGAATACGCCCACAATGTTACAATTTTTCATTCTCTCTTACTGGAAGAAACCTTAATGATCTGATAGTTGCCGTGCTTGGTGTCGCTGTTTTGCTTTTCAATATTATTTCTGTTACTCTGGTGAAATGCTTGTTGGCTGTTGGGCCATTTTAAATTATTTAAGATTTCTTTTTACACCTTTCTTTTCTGTTTTCCGTTTCTATTTTTTTTTTTTTTTTTCTATTCTATTTATATTTACCTGGCTTTGAGTTTATTTCTCTTTCTTTTACTATTTGCGCTACAAAACACGCACTACTAGTATTATCTGCCTGGTATTACTTTGAATTGTATAATCCCAGGAATGTTCAGAGATGGCAAATAATGTATTATACCAAAAAAAAATTTTAAAGTTGAAAACTTTAAAAGCTGAAATTTTTGTGAAATTGATAAACTAAAAAAAAAAGATTTTCAAAATTGTAATTTCAATTACTAACAGTAAAACACTAAACTTTCTTCACCCTTCAGCTAGAACTATGACCTTGTTTCTCCCACCAGTTATTTTAAGTGTCCCAATTTTATACATGAGTGGGGGGCATACGGGTTGAAGTCGACCCTGTATGACAGATATTTCTGAAACGTGTTAGTGAGAATTTTATTTACTCTCAGAGTTTTTGCCTGAAATCTGTTGAGATGAGATGTTGAGTTGAGATGAAGTCGTATTTCGTATCAGGAAACTGCATGAGTTAATTCACTTTCACTATCTACTCACATGTAATATGATTTGGTTATGTTGTTTAACATCAATGTATTTTAATCATATTGCTTGTAGTGTTGATTCTCGAACAACTGAATGTAATCTACTCACTTTTGTTTTTTAAGTACTGTTAATATAAATAAATAAAAAATCCTTATTGTTGTTTGATTGTTTTGCATAAGAATCAAATAACTCACAAAAGCATATGAAATTTTGAGTTGACATTGAAAAGCATTTTAAAAGTATTTTTAGAAAATTCAATACAATGAATCCAGAATTATTAAGAAATGTTGAAAATGGAGTTTGCCAAAGAATAACAAAGAAATGGAACATAAGTACGTTGCTGATTTAAGTATTATTCACTACATGACTTGTTTCTTGTATCCACCAACCAATTCTTGCCTAGATGAAATTAGTTTAAAAAAAGTAAAAGCGTTTTGTGTTTCCTTCAACGTTTGATGAACCACCACTAGAAATCCAACACACCAATTCGCTACAGAAAGTATATCCGGTGAAATAAATCGTTACAGTTATTTAGAAATTAATATTGATATGAACTTTGATGTATTGCAATAATCCCCCAAGCACTGTGACTTCCGAACACGTATTTTCCGCCACAGATAACGTAATCACCGAAAAATGTAACCGTATTGGTCTACATACTGTAAATACATAACTTACATAAGTAACTTCACTTTTTTTCCGAAAAACATATACGAAAATAAAAATTCAAATATTAATCTTGCAATAAATTATAAAATAAAACTCCTCGGCTCACTTGAAAGTTTTACATAAAACAATATTTGTTAAAAGAGTTTTTTTTTTAAAGTATTCAAAACACTCATACTGATTCGTTGCTGCTGTGAATAGTAGCAAGCAGTGACAAGCAATGCTTCACAACAGGCTCGATAATATGAATCGCGTAGTAGAATATTTAATTTTTTTACTGTCAATTAATACAAAACTATGCCATTTGATTCAAAATCATGATCAGATCTCTGTTTCATATCGTTAAAGATGTCTGGCATGGAGCTTGAACCGTTGACCTCCCATCTAATATGTTACTACTTACTACACTACGGCTACTGTCTCTGAGTTTCACAGTTGGAATTATTAACTAAAAAAAAAACCACGGATTTTTGCTAATTTTCAGGCTAATATTATTGTTAAAAGAAGAAAAATTGCAGTGAAAATATTGCATTCCTTTACATTTCTATTCAAGTAAATACAGTTTTTTTTTGTTTGTTCGTTTGTTTATTTGTTTTGTTTTGTTTTGCTTGTTTGTTAGAGGAAAAAGAATAAATAGAGAATTATAATGAAAGAACCGTTATACATTCAATTGTTACAAATTAACTGCTCATTTCATTGAGGTGTTTAACTTCACAGTCAGTTGATTTTGCTCACTTGATTTCTACCACAACTAAACATTCTGTAACATTCTACTCGTATTCTCTTTTAGAAATGTGCGAATGAGTGAATGTGAATGAGAATGGTGAGCATGCGCTAATCTATTCATAATAGGCATGAAGGTACTACCACCATATGAATTATATTGTATTTGTAAACAAATTGTAGAATAAAATAAACGAATTCCATGTTTGTTTGTGTGTTTTTATTTTGTCATTTAGGTGGTGATTTGATAATATTTTTCTCTTCTCCCTCTTCATTTCAAAGTCTCTGTTATTTTGATTACTTTTAGCTGTTTTTTATTGCCTTCGCTTTTAATTTTGTTTTATTTTTAATTTAAACCATAATTCACTTTTGTTTTGTTGCTTTTTTTATTTGTATTTTTTTTTTTTTTTTTTGTTGTTGTTTTTGATAATTTTTTAGTTTTTTTTTTTCAAATACCGATTAAATGGGTGCGTTTACTTGGCGCACAATGTTTGGTATTTCAATGCGAGTGAATGACTTTTGTTGGCTGTTTTTCCTTTTAGTTTCTTTTTTCTTGTTTTCCTTTATTTGCATACCCATTTCGGGGTGCAAATGATGATCCATTTGTAAACTTACATTCAAGTTTTTTCCAATCGTCTACTGTAATTAACTACTTTGCCACTAAGCCTTGATTTCTTGCAGTGAGCATGAGTTTTTCCTTCAATTTTTAATATCAATTAAGCATATTTTCTCTCTTCTTCTGCCCCGTTGAGAGGACTTCGTCCATTTTACGCACTTATTTGTCTTTTTAAAAAATTTCTATTTTTTCGTTACTCAATCAATGCCCCAAATACGCAATTTAATGAATAATGGATGAATGATTAATAAATTTTCCGGCTAAAATTGAATTAAAGGATTTAAAAGTTACTTACTAAGTGAAATTTACCATTTAATTTTACGAATAAAGTGAATAAACCACTCTGAAATATAAACTAAGGCCAATTTGTGAGCAGGGCTAGACCCTCTGAAAATTGCCGCCCAACAGCAACTATACTAACTACATAATAAAACTCCATTTTTTGAAATACATGTTTAAAATGAAACTACCTTCTCTGTCACATGCAATAAGATTTTCGTACGGCACGGTCTTTCTGTGATCTATGGGGTATTGTTCTTCATAACGTGGAATCAATCTGCCTACAGAAAGAGCGTATCCCCGTAGTGCTTTCAGAAAAGTTTTTGCTTTTGTTACTTCATTTAGAGCTTACCCGTACAAATCTCACAATCCCAGGTTTTAGAAAATGCAGAAAAAATGCTGTGCCCTATGACTTCCTAAGTATTCGTGCCGATTGTATTAACTTCGAAGAAGATGTCTCGAAGTTCGTTTTGAGGTATTTTGAGGTAATTGAATACAATTCAGAACAACAGATAATGGCAGAGACGTATCTTTAACTATTCAATTAATTAGAGTACGGACTTGGATTCAATTAAAATCTATGTCAAAAACCCATTCCTCGCGTCAACTATTATTTTGAAGACAGCAAATAAGCTTGAGACGAATGAATGGACTTGTGCTGTAAATGCAATAAGATTCAATATAACAATTAGAGACGTCATAAAACATATTGCTGGTGCCGTTAATACAAAATTATTAATAAAAAATTAATAATTTTAAAATAATTAATAAAAAGTGCATGCTATTTAGCTATGGTGGTAATTGAAAAATTGTTGCGCAGCACTTGGTGCATTGAATGTGCATAGAATATTATGCTATAAACACAATCAACACAATGCGGTAAGTACAACAATTTTATAATTGGAGCCTAAATTAAGCTTTATGCGCCTTAATTAAAGTAAAACAAAAATAAATGGTTTTACTTAAACTATTTATCGCATTTTATATCATATATCTCACTTCATGCATCACAATACTCATGCTAATACTCTCATTGCCATCACAAATCGCCTCACTGTAAGTGCATAATTCTCTCATTGTTGCAAATAAAAATAGAAATTATCCTAAATGTGAGAAACTAGGCCGTAATATAATGGCCTATTACAGGGTGCCTGATTTATAATGCAACAGAGTAAAGCGCTATATTTTTTTAATTTTTTTTTTTAATTTTATTGTTCAAAAGCAAAAAATGTTGGAAATAACATCAAATTTTAGAATCAGATTAGATTTGTTCGAATTGGATATCTTTGGTACGAATTAATGCCTTCAAACGGCCGACAAAGCCATCACAGGCTACACGAAAATAGCACTGCGGTATTTTGGCCCATTCCCGGCGAAGCCCCGCATTGATATGATCGACAATTTGGTATTTTTTAGTGAGAACCTTACTCTCCAAAATGTCTCAGGCGCAAAAGTCCAACGGATTGACATCCGGAAATTTTGGTGGCCATTGTGTGATAGAAATGAAGCGAGGAACCTTTTTTTATGCCATTCCTGGTTGACGCGTGCTGATTACGGTGGTGCTGAGTCCTGTTGGAATGTCCATGGTCTGCAGCCGAAATGTTTATCTGCCCAGGGCTTCAGTACTGTCTTTAAGACATTTTCCCGATAATATTCGGCAGTTATTTTGACTCCACGTTCGATGAATACGAGCGGGGAACGACCATCGGCCGTTACGGCGACCCACACCATTACCACTGGCACCGCTTGAGTTCTGGAGGCCAATCGCAGGTGTAAACCCGATCATTTTGTTTGTTCACAAACTGCTCAATTTGAAATAGCTTCTCATCGGAGAAAACAAAATTCGGTAACTGGCCACTATCGTGCAAGCGAAGTAAATCTTTGGCTCTTTCGAGTCTAACTTATGTTTGTACATCGGTGAGCTTTTGCACTTTTTGGAACTTCAATGGCTTTAGTCCAAGCTTATTTTTTCAATATGTGTTGTATCCGTTCTCGGCATATGTTCATCTCACTAGCAATTTTTCTACCATTGCGGCGTGGATTTCGATCAAATCTGGCTTTTACTTTTCGGATCATTTCTGGTGTTTTTACCGTTTTTTTCGTCCACTTTTTGGACGCGACACTGCCAATATCACAGTAACGAGCAATGGTACGAGAAACAAAAAATTCATTTAAAAGCTGGAGGGCTCTAACGATAGCCACCTGTGGTTATCGAGCCAAATATAAAGCAATCACACTAGCTTGAATTCTATTACGAATAACTTTTTTTCTGAATGTTATAGATCAAAATGCTTTTGCAAGCTTGTAAATAATAAAATGAACTGTTACTAGAATAAATCTGTCAGGTGTCAGACGAGCGGTTTACATATGATAACAACCTGAAATTGATTGCAATACATATCAGCCACCCTGTATGTATGGGAAGCAGCTGAAACTTTACTTGTTGTCGCACTGCCTTTAAAATAATCACCTTCCATGTACACCCATGTATTATATATTTAAGAGTTTTCTGCATTTGCTGCGTTGCACTTATCGTGTTTGTAGTGTAATTTTATTTATTTACTGGATTAAATAGTTTGTAGGCGCCAGAATAAAATAATTCGACTCTTATTGATGTGATAATTTACAGACATTTAATCGATTCAAATATTATGGAATTTTTTTTCTAACAATTTTCTCGTTCTTTTAAATTTTTTGAATCTATGTGATGTGATTACATGCAGTTTCTTCTACTTTGTGGTCGCAATTTAACCTTTGTTTGTGATATAAAAAAATAAGATGACATTTTTAGTAAAAATTGGAAAAATTTAACAATCGTGGCTCTTAAAATCGTTTGTCCTTATTCTCTCAAATTGCATGCATGCATCATGCATTATCTGCATGATTTAAGAAAATATCTGAAATAAATGTGTTTCTCCTTGTAATTCTTTCAATTCAATAAGTCATGAAAAAAACTCTTTCATTGAAACATTTAAAATGCATACATTGGACGTGTGTATATACACCCATACATACAAAGAATGCATACAAATTGTTTCAAATGCTACTGAAATCACTTGAAAATAATGAATTTGTCAGTGATTCTCGAAATATGAAAAAAATGTCTGTGTGTGTCCCACAGTATGTGTGCGTGCAAATGTTGGATCCAATATGAGTAAGATGAGCTTAATAAACTTATTAAGAGTTCATATACAAACGGATGTATGTACGTTTAAAGATATGAACCTTGATTGTTTTTTTTTTTTTTTGCTCTTTTTTTGTTTGTCTTTGGTTTCGGTGTCTCATTATTTTGGCACTCCTTGAGTGAGCTTCGTATGCAAAACGGCAACATGGACCCCAGTGATGCCGTAGAAAATAAGTAAACAATAAAACAAATCAATTTTGATTCTTATCATAAATTCATGCTGTTAAGTCTGAGGCATCTTGTCATATTTCCTTTTATTTATTTTTTCTTTCTTTTTCAATCTTTATTCAATTTTTTATTGTTGTTGCAACCTCTTGATTTTATGGAAAACACTTTAGTTAGTACGATTGTATCGTTTTCTTTTTACATTTTAAACGTGTTTTATTTTCATACTCTTAATAAAACGTATTGTTGTTAAACGTTCTGTGTCTTTAGACCAAAATCTATTAAATTAGCAACATCAGCATATTTTCCTTATTGTCTGCTCTTGGTTGCTTGCTTGCTGGTCGTATAACAAATGATTTTTCATTTCTTTAAAAGCAAAATCTTCTTTCATTCTGCACTCCGTTCGTAGTGTTTCATCAGTTTCATCTGACTTTGTCGTTGTCGTTGTCGTTGTTGTATTCTTTACAATAGTAATTGTGCACTTGTAAATGAGTGTGTATGTGTGTGTGAGAGTGTGTTTATGAGTGAAAATGTTTGTGGTGGCAAATTTCTTGGGTTTTTCAAAAGCCTTGTAACGTTTCTTTATGCTGCTGTTAATTCTACAATACAATACGATGTAGATAAACAGCTCATGCAGTGATTCTCAAAGTTTGATACGATAAAATAGAATACGTAGGCATAAATATGATAAATTACACTCTGAATATGAAAATCTCTTTTAAAGTTTTGATGTGCCTCTGCCTTACATTCTGTGCGCTTTTCTTTCCAAAGTTTTACTTAAAAAAAATTGGAGAACTTACTTATTTCGTCGCAGGAGAAGCCATAGCCCACTGAAACTAGACCAAATATTTTAGACTCCCATTTCGTTTTAGCCCCCATTTAGATATATTTACTCGATCATATCATATTCAACAACTTAAGTGTTAAAATCCTACTTTACATCATTACTCTTGATCATTATTTCTAAAAGTGTTATGTCGCCGTAGGCTAGTGGCTTGTGTGTTGGCTTATTAGACGTAATGGCATAGTACAAGGTCCTGGTCAGATATCTCGTTCAAACCGTATTACGAAAAATATTTCTTCGGTGATTTCCTCTCAGCGGATTTCTTGGAAAAATTGCTACGAAAACTTCCTCAAAAATTCGTGAAACTGTAGGTCATGTCAGTCATAGATAAAATAAACGCCCAACATAAGATGTGTAAGCAGCTAGGTCGTAATCCCGAAGGATTGTAATGATCAATTACGTATGTATTTCTGTTTTTTGTTCCTACAAAAATGTGCACGATTCACCATCACTGGTGCCTATTTACTAAATTTACCCCCTATACCCTTCAACCACTCTTCCCTCACACGAATGCCGAAGGTATTATTTCGCGGAGGTCTGATTGGCTTAAATATTCTCACATTAAAATAAATTTTATCCTTGTGCCTCCAACCTTCGGAGTTCCAGCATAACCTCGGGTATTCGATGACTGTTTCGACTGAAAAGAATTCCAGTACTCAACATCACCCCTATAAACCGATTTGGCCTAAAACTCGTTTCCCCACACCCTCTTAATCTGGGCAGCTTATTAGAAATTGCTCTGCATCTTTGGGCATATATGGCAGGTATCATGTTCAAACCTTTGCAGACATTTCCTCAAGCATCTATGACCAGTTAGGAACTGGATTACGTAGAAGTTCAACTCGCAATGTCAGGGTGAAAGTATATCCCCCTCATTTCATCCGCCAATATATCAATCGGTTTTTTTTTTTTGCCAATACCATCACCCCTACATTAGACACTGTCCTGCTTTTCTGTCTGATCACTCTTATGCTATAAATCAAGGACAGTTTCATCCTTGTCGTTCCCACCGATACCAAAATATTCAGGTTTTCAATGAAAGTTACCAACATCACAGTGAACCACCAGCCTTCTCATGATGTCGCCGCTTACGACAAACAGGGAACCACTGAAATAGAATTACATACCGCTACCCCAAAGGAAATCAATATGTTTGTAGGTGTATGCAAAAGTGTGTCCGTGTGTGTGCATAGCTTAGTTTTACTTTTACTTGAGTATTGTACGCGTATTGTTTTACATGTTTGTTCGTCAAGTAAGATAAGATGGATCGTATGTACATTGTTGCTGCTGCTATGATTGTAGCTCCTCGTCGTTGCTGTTTATTCTCATTTTCTGTTCTTCAATATTCCATTTTTAAGTGTTTGTCTGTATTTTACGGTTGTATTGATTTATGAACACTTTCTTTGTAATGCAACTTGACACTATTATCGGATGTTTAACGACGATTTGTTTTGACAAAAATAATTCAATATTGGGGTCACCAGATTGCAGAGAATGATTTTTATCCACACAAACACATTCACACACCAGATGCAGGAACACTTTCTGCATTTATATACACTCGCCGTATGCCATACAGTGGAAATTGTGGGTAGGGGGGGTTGGTGTACATAAACGTAAAGGTGAGTGAAATTGAGTTTTAATACGTTGTGGCAGATATTAAAAATTCAGTTTTGAGTTTAGAGTTTAAAAAGTGTTCTCTTGATTTCAATTGCATTTAATGGTAACTGAAGGAATTGGAGCAAAAATTATAAAAATTTTTTGAATTAAAAAAAAAAATCAAATGCTGCTCAGTGTGTCCAACTTATGTAAACAATAAATTATGATTTTATGAATTGAAAAAAGAAAAAATCAATTTGATTTTAGGGCAATTTAATTTAATTTTGATTTGTAGTAAATATTGCTAAAATAGATCTCAAGACATTTAGACTTTGGTCGTTCCGTAAGATAATTTTAATATCCAAAGCGTAGATATCCAATTTTTGTTATCATCAATCAAACCTAATTCCAAGACATATCGCTTGATATATAGGGTGGGTCATTTAAAAAAACGGTTTGAAGTTTTACCAAAAATTTATTATTTTGTTCTGAAGTACAATTGTTACTATACACCGACAGCTCTAAAATCGATAATGGGTTTGGAAGTGAAATATACTAAGGGAAACTGGATCTTAACATTTCTCTCCGACTTCCGGAATATTGTAATGTATTTCAGGCGGAGGTGATGGCCATTTACTGAGTCGCTCAATGGATCCTCGTCAACGGTGCTCCTTTCATCAGCGTCTCTGTCTTTTCTGACAGTCAGGCTGATATAAGATGTCAGGTTTTATGAATAACTCCAGAATCGTTAGGGAATGTCGCCGCAGTCTTGCTCTTCTTTCTGGGCGCTTCAGTGTCTCACTGGTCTGGGTCTCCTGGCACAGTAACATTCCAGGAAACTGTAGGGTCGATGAGTTCGCCATAGTTGATGCACTCCTTCCAGAATCTTCTTCAATAGCCTCGGTCAAGTTGGCCATTGCGTGGAAATTCTTTCGGGACGGGTCAATGAGGAGTCCTGCTCCACCGCTAGAGTCACCTGACCCCTGATGGATAGAAGGCGCACCAACCAGTTACTTGGACTTGGTAGTGACATCATCTCAACCACAGTGGTCATGCTTGTATTGCGTTATGGGTAGACACGCGGAAAGGTAGCGACTCTCATTTACCAACTCCCCCCGTGAGTGCTGAACCGCTGAGGAAGATGAAACTATTATCTACTTTCTTTGTAAGTGCCCGTCTCTTGCTAGGTGCAAATATAAGTTATTTGGCTCCCCATTATATTGTCAGCGTGACGGAGCTATCATATCATCCTTTATCAAACTTTCTGGCTGGTTTTCCAGCGTAGGGTAGTCGTGCTTTTGATGGGCAGCCCTTGCGCTGACCAACTTCTTTCTCTTTCCTTATTTTGGTAGAACTTGGTCAGTACAAGGACTGCGTTCACCTGTGGCGTCACAACGAGCCGCTATGTGTGCTCAAGTGAACTTTTGATATCACCTAACCTAACAATTGTAACGGTTAGAAATAGGATATCATTTCATTAATATGGCTGCTCCGTCTGGTCTCACAGTACCTTATTCGATTTAATTTTCGTGCACTTTTTCGAGTGCATCTCGGCAATGGATTCACGAATGTTAGCCTTCAAATGCTCAATTTTCTTTAACTGCGCCCCACAGAAAATAGTCCAAGCTGCAATTTGACAGCTTCTTTACAGCCAATTTTAATCACCACCGCCTGAGATGTGCGACCAGTTACATCGTTCATATCAATACCATAAAGGGCGGGTACAAAAGAATCTATTATCATGATGCGATAGGTGTCTCCATTGACCGTAATGGTTTCGCAGTCCTCATTTTCAAAGAAATATGGCCAAATGAGCTCCAAATACAGTAATTTTACTTAAGAACGTACCCACCACGATGAAAATGAGCTTTATCCGTAAAGATGAAAATGAGCTTCATCCGTAAAGATGATTTTTTTTTTTTTTGCAAAATCGACATTATCGTGCTGTTTCTTGTCGGCCCTAGCGAAGCGAAAATAAAGCCTAAATCGAATCCAATCATTGGAAATAAAATATTGAATTTTGTAATAGAATAGAATACTTAAGTGTTGCCAGATTCGAAAAAAACCGATAATTCAAATTTAAAACGATAGATGGCTAACTCTATATAAATCAGGGCCAGACGTTTTGTAGTGAAATAAATTTCTTTTGTTGTCTATAGGAAACACAGGAATTGGCAACATTTTGAAGCATTTCTTTGAACAGTTAGTTCATTACTTTGCAATGAAAGAGCGTATCACAACCTGGCTAATAAGTCAAACCAGCTGGAAAAGGAAGGAAAAAATTAAAATAATAATGAAAAATTGAGTTCTCTTTGTTGTTTCAACCGCTATAATCTTTGACTCAAATAAATGTCAACTTGAGTACAAAAACGTGATATTTTTATTTCAAAAAAAATAACAAGAACACACTCAAAATATGTACATTAAATACCGTTAAAGTGGGAAAAATTATGTCAAAGATGATTAATAAGAGATAAAATGAAATTGAAAGAAAGAAAGAAAGAAGGAAAGACGTTATTGTGTGGGCTTGAGACGTAATGACATACGTACATACGTATATAGTGTGTACTTGAGGGTAAAATGGTAACGAGAAAATGAAAAGAAAATTTGATTCGAATAAAATGATAATTAAATCGCTTGCAAAGCAATTCAATGACATAAAATTCGATTTTATTTGTCATTTCTTCTTTGGTAATTAATTTTAAAATCTGATTACTTGAGTCTTCAGGGTTGAAAATGTCAACATTTTCTCGTACAAATCTAATGGAATGAGGCCATTGCTTAGGCTGAATTTTAAAACATTTCAAATCAAATGTCAAAATCTCTTTCCAAATATGAAGAAGTGCTACAGAACATTAATGTTTTTTAGTTCTTTTTCTTTAACGATTTTATTTTTCATTCCGAGAAAACTAAACGGTTCAAGTAATTACAATCTGATGGTAATACTCAAATTCAAATTGGACTTAAATCAGTTATAAATACGGTAAAAGAGAAGAAATAGGATAAGAAGAAAGAGAACACAAATTGGGAAATTAATCTTTAGTTTCCAATTGTTTTAGAGACTTTGGTCTAGTACATTACATTAGTAAACAAAGCCAATTGAACGCAACTCTATTGGGGAATTCACACAAGCCATTGTATCGTTGCATTGAGTGTATTGTTGGAAGACTATACAACAGCATATGCTTGTTGTTGATAATTTACATATAAAAATCCGATCTTTTCATAAAATTGTAATTGGTTTAATGCTATCAGTTTATGTAAATGCCAATAACTAAGAAGAAGAATAAAAATACAAAACTTTTTCTATGTAACTTGAGTAACAATAATTATCATTTCACAATTCTAGTTAATTAATTTTCTTTTTTCTGTAATAGTTTTAATTTTTTGTTTGAAAATCAATTATAAAAATGGGTATTCTTATTTTTTGACGTTTGGATTACGAAATATAAAGGGTCCGCCAAATAACTTTACTTTGAAAATGCTTTTAAAAAAAAACTACTGAATATTTTATCAAATTTCTTTTTTTATTTGAAAGCACAATCCTTCCGGTTAATAATGGAAAATAATTTCATTCAAATGGCTGCCTCAACTGGCCATGCAGTAGCCTACATGATCGGTCCAATATTTAAGCACATTATCGATTGTGTGCAGCTGCATTTCACCAATGACTTTACGGCTTGTCAGCGTAACACTTATCTTTGGCGGCACCCCACAAATAATAGTCAAACGGTGTCAAATAGCAGCTCCGAGATGGCCAAACGACATCAACTCTGCTTCATATAATGCGATCTTCAAAAACAGGGCGCAAAAGATCGAGTGTAGCTTCGGCTGTGTGGCATGTAGCGCCGTCCTGTTGAAACCAAATGCTGCCGATATCCTTCTCTTCAATTTTTTGTGAACAAGAATTCGTTCAACATGGCCCGATAACGATCGCCACTCCTAGCTCATTTTCGAAGAAAAATTATGCCTCTGGACCAAAATCCGCATAAAACAGTGACTCGTTTTGGGTGCGTCGGCTTTTCAATGTATGCGTGCGGATTTTCTGTGCTCCAAATGCGACAATTTTGCTTGTTTACATAGCCGCCAAGATCAAAATGAGCTCCACCTGAGAAGATGATTTTTTTTGCCAAAATCGACATCTTCTGTAAGTCGATCGCAGGCCCACTTAGCGAAGCGAAAACGCATTGGATGGTCAATTGGCTTCAACTCCTGAACCAATTGGACTTTGTATGGCGTCATGCCAAGGTCTTTCAATTGTTGAGGACGGCGGTGAATTGATGTTGATGGCGTTTCAAACTTTCTGCCACAGCAGCAATATTCTCAGATGTACGCACTTGGCTTTTCACGCTTTGGTTTATCGATTTGGATGCCAGTTTCTTTTACTTTTTTCACAAGATAACGAACATACGGAGCTGACGGTGCTTCTCTTCTTCCAAAATCCATACGCAATTTTCGCACACATTCTGCAACATTACCATGATTTTCAAAGTAATGTCGCAATATTTCACAGCGTTGTTTAAGCGTATACACAACCATATTCGTTCAGCGGAAGGCTAAAACTAATTATCTGTCAAATCAGACATGAACTAAGTATTATCATTCACGAAATAAGCACTAGTTGGAAAAAAAACGTAAGATGATGGACCCGATAGAATGCATCAAACCTGGCCGTGTCATATATCGGTTACCACATGCCAACACTTTCATTATTATTATTTTCTTTAATTTGTTTTAATTGAAATTTTATTTTCAAGAGTTTTTTATCCCACCATCATATTATGATTCATACAAACAAACAAATTACTGTTACACATGCCATAATAACTATTAATTTGCACCTCAGTTTTATTAATTTTTCCATTAATCAGTACCTACTACATAGATATTGAATGCATACGATAATAACGAAAAAAAAAATTTTTTTTTAAACCATCATCATCCGAACTCCTTCCGCTTAAAAAATTTTATTGTGATGATTTCGTATATTTTTCAACCAAACATTAAATCAGGGTCAATATACATACATATGGCGTGTTTTAATTTTTATGCTTCTTTTTCTTCAATTTTTAATGATTTTTTTTCTTCTTTTTTAAACTAATAAAATATTAATTCATTAATTAAAATTGTTTATTAACGTATATCAACCAATTGTGTATGGTACACATTACCAAGCAAAAAATACAAAAAAAAATTTAATTTTAACAAAATATTGGCAATTCGAAACACTTCAGTTACGAATTTTATAAAAAAAAAAATAAAAATAATTAAACAAATGTTTTTTTTTTTTCGAATATATAACACCAAGTCGACGTAGTGTATGTCGTGGTTCAACAATATGAAAAAAAAATATTTTATTCGGCCATTTCCTCTGCGGAAAGTATTCTCAAATCTATCCTTCGGTGTCGACTTTAAACTGTAGGTCTCCCCTCATATAATTACATAATTAGTCATTAGAACCCATTAGAGGAAATCGCCGAAAAATACTTTTTGTATTTTTGTTTTGATGTCTGGCCTGGGACTCGAACCCTGGCTTTTACGTTTAATAAGCCAACACACTACATACTAGACAACGACGAAAAGGTCTCCCCTCTCTTGTACTAAATTATTCGCGTTGCATGAATATTATGAGAGACTTCGTCGTAATCCTGACTGCTGCCTGATCACTGCAGTGGGAATGACTCTTTTAAAGGCAGCGCAATGCTTGTTGGGCGGCGGGATTTTTGGTCAAAATCTTTGGAAAAATCTTCTAACGAACGTAGTTTGAACTTCCGTACTTGACCATGAATGCCGAGGGTTCCCTCGAGAATCCTTTCTAAGATCTTTTTATTACATGGGTTTCGGGACACAGGGATTTAGTTTGAAATTACTTTGCTGTTGAGTTGCCTAGAGCATGCGGACACGTTGTTAAGATATTCCCATAGCTTAGGTTAATTTGAATATTGTCCACTCGTTTTATAAGAAGGCTTACTCTCGTTGGCAACGAGAGTGTAAGTGCAATACAGCCAGATTCTCCTAGACACATATGAACAGAAAGAGCTCACTTCTGTCCTTAATCGTATGTCTTTCCATTGAAAAATGACGATTCTTACGGGCCATTGTTCTTTTAATAGCCCTGTCAAAAGGTCCGGCATTTCAACTAATGCCTTCTGCAGCAACTGTGGATCTGAGGAGCAAGAAGAGTCTGTTTTTCACCTCAAGTATCACTGTCCTGCTCTTGCCAAGAGAAGGCGAAAGTTTCTGATCTCCAATTTACTGACATTGGTAACCGAACTCTAATCTCTTTATAATATAATAGCAAGATTTATTTTTGTATTGGGATGATTTTATCTATGGAAAGGTTGATCTACGGCTATAATTAATTGTGGATCTAAATGTTGGCCTAAGTATAAACTTTCCTTTCGCGTTGGTCCGCCACTTACCTAACCAATAATAATGAATTAAGTAAGAATGTGTAACTTTGGCGGTAAAGTCATTAATTACTCAATCAGTGTTTAACTTCTAAATTTTCTAACAGAATAGCGTACTTCCTGTTGCTCTCTTAACGTCGCTATGGAATACAAATTTACTACATTTATATAGGTCTGTAGAGATAAAATCAATTCCTAATGTGGAGTTTGCCAACGAAAGCTGTCTCACTTTCTGACGATCGCATACGTGCTGATATAATACAACACTTTTTCAGTTTCACAAATTTTGTCTCTTCTTTGCATTGTTTTCATTATCTCTTTAATTGTTGATACTAATAACAACTATTCTTCTATATGAAAAGAATTACCAAAATTTATTCATGATCTTTTTCGCACAAACTACGAGCACCTTTGGTCAGACATTTTACAGTTAAAAGTTGACAGCTACACTTCTTTTGTAATAGGCTTTTGGAAGTATTTTTCATGATTCTGTTGATTTTTTCAGTGATTGGATAAACACGGCAAGAGTTTTACATCTTTAATGACTAGATCAAAAGCACTTTTTTTCTTTATAAACTTCCTAAAATATTTCAACAAAATTATGTACAAATTTTTATTAAATAGAATTAAATCCTCAAAATGTATGTAGATATCACGCACATGCAACGTGTTCTTAGTAAAAATTTAGCAATTTTAGAAAGAATTTCATTGTGACACATTTCATGCTCAAAATTTCCATAAAAAATTGCATGGCATTTGCCAAGCTTCATATTGATAACGTTAGCAGATTTATAAAGTGTGATTCCATGATTTTCTATAACCATTTGCTTCACTTATTTAACATTCTCATCTATTATTGAGGCGCTGAGGCTTTCAAGGTGAGCGTTGTCATTCACATCTTCCCAACTTTCTGTGAAGAGCTTGTAAAAAATTTTTATTCTCGCCAACATTTCAAGAGTTTTTGTGCAGTTACAATTTATAATTTTATAATTGGTCATTAAAAACCGTCAGTCAGGATAATTAACATAGTTTCTCATACCACTTATGTTGTGTGCATTAAGTTTTATACATAAGTGGCGAGACCTGCAGTTTAAAGTTAACTCCGAACGACAGGTTTTTGAGAAACTTTTCATATCAAATTTTTTTACTCTCAGAGTTTCTTGCCAGAAATCTTCTCAGAGAAAATCGCCGAAGAAATACCTTTTGTATTTTGTTTTGATACCTGGCCTGGGGCTCGAACCCTGGCATTATATCTAATAAGCCAACACACTTCCATACTAGACTAGGGCTCTTAATTCCCCTTAATTTTTAACAAAATTTGATGTAACTTTTTTAATCCATTTTTTTTTAATTGAAGTAAATTGCCACACGACCATAAGACAAGTGGTATGCCTCTCAGAAACAAAGTAAACATGATATGTAGCTAAAAAGAGTATTTGTTACAAAGAATTTTTAAAGACTCAGTGTTGTGGGGCACTTTGAGTTTTCGTCAATTAAATAAAAAGCTTTTAAAGTCTTAATAAAGATGAGTGTTCATTAAAAATCAGGTACAGCCATAATGTGTGAAACAGAAATGCTATGACAAAAGCATCCGATTATCATATTTCTTGCAATATGTAATGTTGTGCAGATTTTTAAATTCAAACTTATTAAAATTACGTTTAAATGCTCTACTTTATCTTGAGTTTGTTGTTTTTTTTTTTTCTGGTGTCACATTTTCAAATTTAACCGTTAATTGCATAAACAGCCTAAATTACTTCACTTCACTTATCGGATTCCTAAATTAAAATTCTCACACAATCCAATAAAGAAAAAAATTGTTATGGAAACGTTTTCAACCAGATTAGCGTATGACTGTGGTGGCTCATTAAATTTTCAGGTATTCAACGTTTATTTTTTCTTGTTCGCAATAATAGAGTAAGTTTTTTAGCAACATTTTTTCACCGCATCTGACGAATATCGGTATTTTGGGTTTTGGTTTTTTTTCTCTTGAAATGAAATCAATGTTAACATCCTTTAGGCAATCGTTGACATTAACCTAACATGAGTCAAAATTTATAAGATACGCGTTGTCTGTATCACTTGATACCGCATTGCATTACAATTAATATCGGTTTGCGAAATAAACACACACACACACATAAAATACCCAGATCAACGAGAGAATGCAATTACTCTAGTTTTGTTGTTTAACTAAAGGCTTAAGGCATTAATAACGAAAATGACGGAAAGAAAAAATTACAATAAATAAGCAGACATGTAAACCTAGTATGATAGACAGACAGATACGGCCAGGCAAAGCAAGAGACGAACATTTGGACAAGTACGCGGATAAGTTGAAAAACAAAAAAAAGGAAAAAAGAATGAACAACACCAGTTAAATCTAAACATGTTGAGATACGCGTTGTTGTCAAAATCATATTGAAAATAAAAATTAAGAGAAAAAAAAATTAAACACACACGAACGCGCTCGCAGACATATTTACCCGTAAATCAAAACGAAAGACTTAAGACACAAGCGTGTATTTTATAATGCGGGTAAAAAAAATAGAAAAAAACTTAAGAACAGAACTCAAACATACAAGAAAATCGAAATTTTATTGAAATGAAAAATTATAGAAAACTTGACCGCAAGTATTTCTTAATTTATACAAAAAACAAAAAAAAATTAAGCAACATAATCAATAACGACAACTACAACATGAAATCATAGCCATGGTACATACGAAAGTGTTGCGAAAGTAAAAAAAAAATCACTTAAGGAATCAATTCTTTTATTGGGTTTTGATAGGAATGAAAATATTTCATTCTCTTTTTAATTAAAAAATTCTTTTAAAGTTATGTATGCCAACTCGTTGGTTGGTGACACGACATTTTCGTAACATGTTCTAGCAGTTTGTCGTCGACACACAAAAGACATTTTGCTTAACAACTGCAGCAAATGTATATACTTGTACGGCGTATGGCAAAGATACGACAACTTGGCTGCTGTTGACTGTCGGCATAATTGACACAATTTGAATAAATTCAAGTATATTTTCAGTTCGTATGCCGTTTTCATCTTGTCAAGATGTAGTCTATTCACAGCACTTACATACTTGAATGTATTATTTTTTGTGGATTTAACAAAAAACAAAAAAAAAAAACTTCCAATGACATTAAAATATAAGAATATTTATTCGAGTTACTCGATTATGCCGTGTAAATGTTCATAAATTATTGGTTCATATGGTCTACACATGCCTATATTACCAGACAACATTCTAGTAGAGTTCTGCAGAACAACAGCATTGAAAGTTTTTTCCTCAATATCCACTAAATTAACAAGGTCTAGTGTTGATGTTGCTACAGTTTGATTTAAATTTTATTCATATTTTTGTGGCCATATTTTGTTATACCCAATATTTATTTGCTTAAATTAAGGTCATACCTATTCACTCGGAAATTTCAGCAAAACTAAAAAGCATTTTAAATAATTAACTTCTTCCATATGAAAAGGATACGAAATGTTATAATATTTGTGCAGTTATTGTCAGTAATTGTCCATAGAAACTTTGATCTCAAAAGAAACGTAATAAGAAATCTATTGCATGTTTCGTACAACACAACTTCATTTATTTCCCAATTAAAATTCTAACAAATTATGTCTTCTAAATTATGTCTTCGTTTGAAAGGTCATTTCTAGTCTAAGTACACCTCGGCTCTGACATCTTGAAGAAAAGAAAAATAAGGAAAAGGCAATAAGCAGTTTTTTTTTGTAAAATTTCCTCCAACACTTCTGACGCCAATTCATTAGAATTGTATATAGGCTATCCCTGTACTCGAGAGGAATCATGTTTATCCATAAATATTAATCTAATAGAATCTTATTGCACACCAAACTCTCCCATCAATAAGTTCATGGTACATCATGCCTAGTGAGATGTGGCAGTGTCATGCATGTCAAACAAGTCCTCTTCTTTCATTAAATAAAAACTGTAATCATCGCACACTACTTTTCGCCATCGATTGTGACTTTGTGATTTGCATTGTAAGTTAAAAAGTACATCTAACGATATTGACAGCTCACAGACTGCAGTCAATAATGCATTTTTTGTACATTTTTGTACACCGTTTTAAAGGTCCCCTTTCCAATAAGTTTAAATTTTTGGAAATCGAGTCAGAAATGTCTCTGTCGCACCGTGTTATTACTATTGGAAATTTATATTAGTAATAAGAAGGAATAAAGTTTAACATTTTTAAGTTATTTTCGAATACCTGTGCTGATATTTCTTTTTAATCCCTTAAAAGTCAAAAAACTACAACTCCGCGTTATTTATGATTTGAAATTGAAGACAATTTTAAAAATTCGATTATAACTACTAATATTACCAATTATGGCAAGTGCCATTATCAGGATGCCATTGTGTTTAGAACTACGAAATTATGTTATTTGAAGGAGAAAGAGAGAGCAGTGTTTAAGGACACTAGGTTTAAATATTTTCACATCATAGGTAATAGAAAAAACGGCTGAATGAATTGAGTTTCACATACAAATAGTCTGACTTAAAAACGAATTTTGGCTGTAATTCAGTATGCGATCCACTGGCCAGTCAACCACATACGAATGTGCTGACCGAGGAAGACCAGTGTTACATAGGAATATACGATTCTCGGGATAAGTCACCTTATTTCGCTAAAGTAAAATCCGTTGTAGTAGCGATAGAACATGGAAACACAAGCCACATTGCGATGATGCTCCAATGATTCAATGGAGTTGCATACACTACCGTCATTAACAAGCAACTACGGCCTCTTCTATACACGGTTGAGAACCTTCAAAGCACCGACCCATACATGTGAGAAAATCAGATGGAATGAAGTATTTCAGCCAGGGAACTGAAGAGTGTGTTCGTTCCAGCCAATATTATTACAGAAAGCCAAGTTCTTCTGATACGTACACAGCCCATAGATAGATATAAACGAGGCAATATTATTGCTGCGGACATTTGTTAATACACAACGCTGGTATTAATTGTTAAAACCTTAAACAATTTAATCCTGAAAATTGTATAAAATTTCTTCATTTTGTGCAAAAAGAAAATTGATAAATGAAAAATTTAATTTCCAAAATTTTAATTTTAATTTCCAACAAATTTTTTGTTAAATGTTTTATTTTTGAACTCAGATATGTATGTAAAGGGTGCTTTTTATAGAGATATAGAACTTTAAGTTGACATTACTTTTTAAGATGGCGACCGATTTAACAACTGTCAAGTGATTTATTCTCAGTTTGGTTTGGCAATTCATCATGAATAGACTGACGCCTGAACAACGCTTGCAAATAGTGCAATTTTATTTCGAAAATAATGGTTCTGTGAGGAAAACGTTTTCGCACCACGTTTACTCTTATTGATAACTCGCACCCCCAGAGACGCCGTACGGTGCATACAGAAGAAGCTGTTGATGCTGTAGAGCGTAGCATTGAGGAAGACCCGAATGAGTTCATCCGCCATCGAACACAGGAATTGGAACTGTCTCCATCCACTTTATGGAAGATTTTGCGGAAGGATCTTGGTTTGCGTACTTACAAAATCTAACATGTGCAAGAATTGAAGCCAAACGATCATCAAGTAAGGCGTAGACTCGTCAAATAGGCCCAAAACGAGATTACCATTGTTCCCGATTTTTATAAGCGAATTTTGTTAAACGATGAATCACACTTCTGGTTGAATGGCAACTCCAACAAACAAAACTGCCGCATTTGGAGTGAAGGTAATGCTCAAGTGTATGTGGAAACACCGTTAGATCCAGAAAAACTGACTGTTTGGTGCGCTTTGTGGGTTGGTGGAATCATTGGTCCGTACTTTTTCAAAAACGGTGGTGGCTCGAACGTTACAGTCAACGGTGATCGGTATAGAGCAGTGAAGGGCAACACACATACTATCATAGTTTTGGTTGTGTTAGTAAAGTAGCGGAGAACAAAATTCAATATAATTTTGAGAGTCGTACACTGGGAAAATAAAAAAGGAAAGGAAAAAAATGATTTATTGTGTTGTGCGTATGTTAAGTGCGGTTTTAAATATTTTATCGCCAAAACAACTCAAAACGTCTGTCGTCAAATTCAAAAAGAAATTTCCGTCATCGAATGGACGGCACTGCTTTGCTAAAGCCAAAGCAACTGTATATGATGCCTTATTAAAAGGCATTAAATTATTATTATTAATTTGTAAATCATTGTAATTTGGTACGTCCGTTTCGTTAACAATGAATTTTAAAAAAAATTCTGCTTTAAATTGCAATAATTTTAAAATCCTATCATTCCCTTTAATGTTGTTGAAAAATCCGTGGCTAGTCTCGTAATGTCTGAATTGATTTTGTTCTCTGGCATCAACACAAAACAACAAACACACGATCATTATACGAAACCACACGAGTAAGCTTATAGTGTACGTGTGTCAACGCAGCGTCAGCAGAAATTTCTTTTCCTATCACATGTGATAGGAAATTTCAAATTTGCCCTTCGCTGGTATAGAGCCATGATTACTAACTTTTTCATTCCTGAATTGAATTCCCATTATTTCCAGGAAATGTGGTTCCAACAAGTGGGCGCATCATGTCACACAGCTCGTACTACAATAGATTTATTGAAAGACACGTTTGGTGACCGCCAAATTTCACGTTTTTGATCTGTGAATTTGCCTCCAATATCTTCTGATTTAACACCGCTAGAGTACTTTCGGCGGGGCTATGTAAAGTCATTGGTCTATGCGGTAAAGCGGCAAACGCTTGACCATTTGGAAGACAACATTCGCTGTGTTATTGCCGATATACGGCGACAAATGTTGGGAAAAGTTATCGAAAATTGGAGATCAAATTGGAGTACATCCGCACCAGTCGTGGCGGTCATAAGCCAGAAATCATATTTAAAATGTAATGCCACAAGATTATCTTTCGGATAAATAAAATGCATGTCAATCGAACAATCCATCGTTATTTTATTGCAACTTAAAGTTCTAAACGTCTATAAAAAACACCCTATACATTCATTGAATTTATATCTTTAAAAACTTTTAATTTTTTTTTTTTTATTTATATCTTCTGACGATTTTTTTACGACTTCAATAAACGTCTTTGACAATTTTGACGATTTTTTCAAATATTTGAAGATTTAGTGCTTCACTTATCTGGCAGCTATGCTCACAACATTAGTGGTATGGGAAGATAGAATGTAATTCTGACTAAAGAGTTCCAATGACGATTATTTATGTATATATACTTATAGTATAGATGTATATCTAAAAATATATAAAATATATACGTATGTCACCCTAATGTTTCAACAAACATGCAATCAATATCTGTTTACAAGCTTGATTCATACAACACTTAGTCAGCCTAAAGTAAAACTTTTTTTCCCGTTCATATTTTTTTTTCATGTTTCTTTTTGGTAAAATAAAACCTTTTTTTTGGTAAAGATTTTTTATGTTGAATTTTTTAATTTGTTACAGTTAGACTTTTGGTGTTTAAATCAATTAATTTTTTATCTCGGCTATATTTTAAAGTTCATTGTTAAACAAAAATGTACTGCCAGTTAGTGGATCAATTTCATTTTATTTTATTTTTTGTTTTTTTACTTCAAATTAAATGTCCTTGATTGGGTGTTTTTTTTTTTTTTGCTTTCTGAAAATAGTGCGGGTACAGCACGACAGCCGATTTCTACAGTTTACAGTACACTTTTATAATAACAACCATAGAAAAATGTCTAGATAAAGTATAGAAGTGTGTGTATGTGTTTTTTTTTTTTTTTAAAGATATTTATCATCATCGGATTTATCGTTAAAATGAAAGAGAAAAAAAAATGATAAAAAAAAAACTTTAATGTCACCACAATGTTAAATTGTAACTCATTGAAACGTTTTTTTATTTTTTATATTTGTTAAGCGTTATTATTCGA
Source organism: Sarcophaga peregrina (assembly GCA_014635995.1). NCBI lineage: Eukaryota > Metazoa > Arthropoda > Insecta > Diptera > Sarcophagidae > Sarcophaga > Sarcophaga peregrina. Next base: position 56,989,803 of record CM025793.1, on the reverse strand, counting down.
ATGTTGTATTTAAAAAACCAAAAAAAAATATTTCTTTTGTATCAGAATGGTTTGACTTGGTATCTGCACAGATAACTATCTAACTTAACATTGCATTTAAAATTGGAATTTTTATAAAAAAAAAAAATTAAATCAAAAGATAAAAAGGGTGTGACTTTAATATTATTTTTTGATCGTTCGTCATTCACTCGCTCCGAACGTCAGTCATTAAAATTGTTGAAAATTTATGAACATGACGTTGATTATTAGCATTGCATTGCATTGCAATGCATTGTCTGTCTATAATAATCAGTCACATTGAAAGCTATTAATAGACCAAAAGGAACACGTTCAAATAAAATACTTTGTTGCACAAAGGAGAGCTTTTCATTGGGGTACTTGATCAAGTTGCAGCCACTCTTAATACGATGTTTATGCTAGCACAATATGGAATGGTCCTATATTAAAAACGATTTTAATTTATGATTTGCAATAAATTCTGTCATTAAAATTTCCATAATTATGGGTTAATTTAATTGTCATGTAAACGATTGCTGGCATACCAAGGGTATTGCAATGAAATGGTATCCTTTAACAGTAAGTGGTTCATAACAAATTACAGAACTTTAGTAATTGAACTTAATTATCGTCATTGCCATATAGGCTAGTCAACGATAAAGACACACATTTTGGGATTGCAATTGAATCTACTTTTTTTTAATATAACTTTAGAACTTTAAGAAAACTTTTACGAAAAATCTTTCAAGTATTTTTGTATATTTTTCCTGTTATCATTTTACTAAACTTATCAAATGGACAAAATTGTATATCAAGTGAAATAATATCAGTAATCTTGCTTAAATTTAAAGTGTAATAGGCACAATTGTTGTATGTACTCGAATATCTAAAATACTATCTAACAATAGCCTCCGTATTGTATTACACATTCAGTGTAGTGAACTAATTTTTCAATTTTTCATCTAACGATAATGTAAGCGCTGTTTGTTCCAAATAACACGCTTTAATTTCACTTTCAATAGACATACAAAAAAAAAATGTTGTTTGTAAAATAATAACTTTGACACCTTTAAGCATCAGCAACAACTGCCGAAAATGTTTTTTTTTTGTTTGTTTGTTTTTTTTTTTGTTTTGTAAACTTTTTCTGTAGGTTGGATGTGAGATAACGTCGAAAATTACAAATGATTTCACAAGCAAAAAACATAACAAAAAACAGCCTATAAAATGTAATAAAAATAAAAACAACACAAATTTATTTACGTACGTTGTACAGTGGGCTGGCAATCAAATAGAGTTGCATACAGTAAAGGAGTGAAAATTGTTGACTATGATAGAGGTAAGCTGCCAAATCTACAATTTATTCCATAAAAATTAAGCGAAACTGACAGATTTCTATTGAAAGTATAATTTAAAAATTAGCTTATGCGGTGTAAAGCCATTGAAGTCTGGTAGTCTAGGTGTGTTGGCTTATTATAAGATAGGTCAAGGTTCAAACCACAGATCAGCATAATATTTCTGCAACGACTTTCTCTCAGCAGATTTCAGACAAAAACTCTATAGGTTAATAAATATTTAGCGATAAGTTTTACAAAAATCTGTTGTTCGTTTAATCTCTTCACGCCCTTGGCCACATATGTAACAATAAATATAAAAATTCCCTTATACGGTTACATAGATACACAGTAATTCTTCAGCAATCTGTTTTATTGAATTATATCAAGAAATCGTTAATATTTGAAAGAAAAATAATGTCAGACATACATACGTATTTAATATTTGTATGTAGAAATTTTACATAGAAATTTACTCGCAGTTTTTTTTATTCTATATGAAATTTATAATCACACACAGCAAAAGTCTTAGTACGGCAATATATTTTAGCAATTTTATGAATTTTAGCCAAAAGTTTGTATAAAACTTTATAATTTTTATTAGTTTATTTTTGTTTTATTATAAAACAACGAGTTTTATAATGTTTTTCATAAAACAAGAGAAAAATAATGAATGGTTTGAGATGACTCCATAGATACCCCCAAGGGTATCAAAGGCCTTATAATATATGAAAATATTATCCCTTGTATTTAGTAGAATATCTCTTAACGTCAAGCACTCCATTTAACTCATTTGGATCTGAATGTACAAGTTTTGTTTAGTGTTTTCTGGAGGCACCATGAGCAAGTTTTTAGGTTGATTTTTACTTGAGGTTTAGCGATTACATAACCGTTCTTTAACATGATCTCCTAAATATTCTCTTGAAGTCTTAACGGGACTATCTGCAAGAGTGTTAAGCCTGTGGGACTTTTTTTTTTTTTTTGTTAAAATATATTCAAAATGCCTTCTCACTTATCCAAAGAAAAAGAAGAAATGCTTTGGAAAGTGACGATGAAAGGCCAAGTTATATTTACGTGAAGGCCTACTTCAATTTCTGCATGCAAACCACCACATAAAAAATCAAAAATCTGGACCATTATCCTAAAAAAAGGGAACTAAAAACCCCCCAGATCTCATAACAAAAATTGTGTAAGACGAACTCGCTACATTTGTGTGAAATGTGAAGAACCGATACGATATGCCCAGAATGTATGAAATCATTTCACACATAAATTACCAATAACTTTCACTGGCCACAAGTGTGGACATGCATAATTGGTGATTACAAGCCTTCAGTCAGGAGTTGATTTCATTCATAAGTGGCGGGGCCTACAGTTTAAAGTCGACTCCGAACGACAGATTTTAGAGAAACTTTTCATGGCAATTTTATTTACTTTTAGAGTTTTTGCCGCCTGAAAGGAAATTGCCGAAGAAATACTTTTTGTATTTTGTTTTGATGTCTTGCCTGGGGCTCGAACCCTGGCTTTACGTCTAATAAGCCAACACACTACTTACTCCTATGGTGTCTCCACAAATGTGGATGTTATTCCTTTTTGTGAATTTTTATCGTAATCCCTTTTTTTTCTGAATTATAAAACTAATTAATTTAACATCATACATTTTTTTTAAGACAATCATTCCAAAGTTTTTGGAAGCACCGGAATTCATTCAAGGTATTAAAAATTGATTTAATTCATTCTGGGTTTTAAAGGATGAGCGATTATTTTTTTCTTTTCGGTCCAAATTCAAATTCAATAACGTACTTTAGTTTCTTTAAAAATTAAAGTTTCAATTTGAAGGTTTTGTCGTTCTCAGTTTTGTCGTTCCATGGTAATATAAACCCTCTCATTAAACACATTAAGGTGTCCTTACATTTCATTCACTTAACTGTACCACTGTTATGACAACAAACACTTTCTTTACAGATTCCAAAATCCACTCAACATCATTTAACACGTCATTGTCTCTAGTGTTATGCAAAAACCCAGACAAATACAAAAACCAAGAGAAACACAAGAGATCAAGAAAAATAAATTACTTAAGTAAGCCAGCATTCTACCCAAAATGATCATAAAAATGTCGGATAATAATTTTTGTTAAAGGAAAGAGAAAAATTTCCAAAAATCCATAACAAATATTCGAAATGAACCAATTTGCAGTTGGCTGACTGGACTGACGGTAATAGGGAAACAAATCAGGAAAAGTGATAAATTTTTGTTTTTGTTTTTTTCGTTTATTTCACTTCGTATAGGAAAAAGTGTGTGTTTAAGAAGCTGAAATGAAATGAAAATGAAAAATAAAAATTGTTTTACGACTTTTACTTAAATTTTGCACAATATATTGCATAAATGTGTCGGTCAGTATTGTACATGTCAACTCTTTGTTGCAACACAAAGAATATAATTTTTATGAATTTTTTTTGTCTTTGCCATGCAACGACTTCAATGCAAACGTCTGTGGTCAGTTGCAGCAACTCAGATATTTTTGTTTTGTTTCTTAATGTAACAAAGAAATAAAAGCTAACAAAGAAGCATATGGCGTAATGCCAAAAATTATAACAAGCTTAACCCAATAAATTAAAAAAACATAAAAAAAGATAAAAAAAATTTGTAATTGACACCCAATTGCATTCCAAATAAAATTGAACTGAAGTGAGAAACCATTGTTGGAACAGATTTTTTGGTTTTTCTTTTCAAATTCGGTGTTTAAACTTTTGCTTTCATTTTAAGAAAAATGATAAAAAAGAAAACGAAGATGTTGGAATATCGTCGGCAATTGTATTTCTGATCAAATGGCCAGACATGTTATAGGACATAGATGTTCCGATTGCCACTATTAATCGAAGTCACCATATGTTGAATTACTTGACGAGAGTCCGTGGCCACATACAACATGGGTGGTGTGAGCAACTAATTGTAATTGTTGTAATACCGACTGAATGGTTTTTAATATCTTAATAAATAAGTAATCGAGATATTTATTATCCGCTTGTTTGATATAGAGGTTCAGTTTCATTGCTAATGGAAGTACCGATAGGCTTGACATTTCTTTAAATGACTTTTACGGGAGGTATAGAGAAGTCACCATAGTCTAGTCTAGTCACCATAGTAGAGTTCAAATCCCAGGTCAGACTTATGTATAAAATTAACATAAGTAGTGTGACAAGCTAGGCCGTAATCCTGACTGAGGGGTTGTAATGGCAAATTATGTATGTATAGACAGAAATGAAGAGAAGGAACAGACCGACATTACTTACATTACACATACATACATTACAACCCTTCAATCAGGATTATGACCTATCTTCTCACACCACTTATGTTGTGTGCGTTAATTTTATACATGAGTGGCGGGACTGACGGTTTAAAGTCTACCCCGCACGATAGATTATTGAGAAACTTTTTCATGGCAATTATATTTACTCACGGAATTTTTGACAGAATGAGGTCGCCAAAGGAATATTTTTTCTTATTTCTTTATGTTGGCAATGTCTAACATGAGGTTTGAAAAACTAACGACTTCTACGTGAACGTAACCAAGCATAAAAGTTTCGTGTAGTCAAACGTTGACGGAATATACTTTCGTTTGTAGCAAATGATAATTCTCATTGTTTATCGTATTCTAAAAACGGAAGTATGTTCCGTGGACGTTTGGCTAACCGGGACTAAAGACTAATTCTACCTTTCGTATTACGTTGCTATTGCATTAAGATTTGAAAAAAGCGCAGGACGTAAAATATCTAATAATAAAAACGCCGCGGGGGTACTGCGGTATTTTTGAAGTGGAAAAAAAAAGTACTAAAGTACTGAATTTTTCAACACTGTTCTGTATAGTGAGTGATTAGTTTCAGTCTGAAGTGTAGTAGATAGTGTGTTGGCTTATTAGACTTGACAACCGATATAAACACTAGGTCAGAAAAATATTTCCTCGACTACTTCCTCTTAGCAGAATTCCGGCAAAAAATTTTAAAGAAAATAAAATTACCATGAAAAGTAACTCAAAAAAATCTGACTTAAGAACTGTAATAACCAATTACTTCATCAAGATTTCTGTACTGTATTCAAAAGCGGAAAAGGGAAATAAATTAGTCGCACAGGCTGTGCCTCCTAATTTGTATGCAATTTTGTTCGCTAATTTTCTATGCCAGTATTTTAACACGTGAATATATTTGAGTATGGAATTTGTATCTGAAAGTTTTCTAATACTTTTATATGTTAAAGAAATTATCTTGGAAAAGAAAATTAAAAATAAATCATTTTATTTTGTATCGTATTGTGCTTGCCTGTTGTGTATGTCAAACAGTTGCGTTTCACTTTTATTACACGCGTCTCATTAAATGAGTAATGAAAGTAAAAATCAGAACGTTTTCCCTTTTTTTCTTATTTCGCTATTAATAAATACGATTATTAACCTCATTTCATTGACATTTTTCACAAGACGACACAAGAGGAAGTAAAATTAAATTGTTCTTCAGAAAATGGCACAAATGAATGAAAGTGTCAAACAGATGTGTTCTATTCATTTGGTAGCAGTTATGGAATGTAAAAACTGCGTTTCACGCAAAATTCAATGTTTTACAGAAGTACATACGACAGATAGTTTCACCAAATTATTTTCGTGTCTCACTTTTATTTTTACCAAAAAAAAAAATAATTTCGCATTTAATTAAGCCATTTCGTTAAACAATTTCAATCGACATGAATAAACATATATAAGAATGTGTGTGTGCGGGGGTGTGTAATGGCGTATGTATGTCAAGCAGTTATAATGAAATGAAACCTTAAATAACATAAAAATCTCTACGCTTGTCTTATAATTATGGACATGCAATTCAAACGATATTCGTTTTCATTTCTCATGATATTCGCGTTGTTGACCAACATACTACATACAAAAAAAATACAAAAATTCAAGAATATTTTATTCATTTATTTTCTCATTGTTTTTGTTTTTGTTTTATTTATTTTTTTTTTTTGTTTTTTTTTTACTTCACGTCATTCTTCCTTTTGTCGGGTTTCATCTTAAGGGGTTTAGAATTTTTAAAATAATTATTTATTGTGGTCAGTTTATTATTTGAATCTTTATTTTTGATTGTCTAAATACATATGTATTCTTCGCATTGTCTCTGTATGTCTTCTGAAGAACATCATCACCACCACTGCCACCATCATCATCAACAATATCAAATCTCTTCATTGCTGTCATCACCCAAAGTCATCGTGTTACTGTTACTATTCCTCCATACTCCTGTGTGTATTACAAGAACATTTTCTATATAATTTTACAGTTTTTTCTTCTTCATCTTTCTTTGTAACACACCCAAAAAATCTAAAATTATAAGACGATGAGAAGATTTAAAAACAAAACTAAAAAAAACTTTTGAAATCTTTTGAAATTTTGTTTTGTCTGCGGTTTTCATTTTTATTTCACCAGTATATACTACGTATAGTATATATATGTGTGTGAGTGTGTGTGTGTGAGTGTTTGTCTGAATAAAAATTCTACTGACCCAGAGATCTTTGACATCTTTGATCACATTTTATACGAGATTTAAGGTAAAAAAACACAACTTTTGCGATTCCTCTTCATTTCATCGCTTTTCAATATTTTTTTTTTTTTTTGCTATTCTTTTCAATTTTTTTTTTTTGTTGCCATTATATCTTTGGGAATTCTTGTTGTTTTTGTTTCTTCTGGGAATTGGGTTTTTCTACCTTTTCGACAGTGTCTGTCTGTTGTTTTACATGTGAAAAAGTTTACGTGCTTCAGAATGAATACCAACCAGAATGTCTTAACTACGCAAAATTATTCTCTTAAAAAAAAAACAAAAAATAATAACAACAACAATTCCAACAACAATATCCAATAAAAAATTGTACTATTTATGGCAACCAAAAAAAAAAAAAAAAAACCAAAAAAGTGGGCAGACAGTCATGATTATTTCGTACCAGTGGTTTGGGTGGATGCAGAGAAGAACTAATAAAAGGCGAACATATGCTATTATTTTAAATTAAACAATCAAATTATATTTTAATAGACAACAATCACACACACACACACACAAAACAACTAGCCGCAGGTCATAAGGTTATTTTACAATACAATCGTATGTTTAAAGACAAAAATTTAGGAAAAATTTTTTAATTCTCATAAGAAAGCACACACAAAAATAAATTACAAGATCAATTGAATTAAACTTTCTTTTCTTTTTTTTTTTTAATAAAATTTAATGATTTCTTGTACTTTCTTGTAGAACGGTGCCGTGACATGTGTTCTTATTTTTAATGTCTCCTTATAACACAGCAATTAAGGACTGACTTTGGCATGCCAAATATAACGCAAAAGTTTGTATTTTTTTTATTCGAGTATATGAAATATTTACAAAGAGAAATATTTTTGAAAATTGGGAAGCAATTTGTCGTCGAATGTGCTATTTCCTGTAGTGCTATCTCTAAGGCACAGATTAGATTAGAGATCGTTATTTGAACGCATCCATTCATTAAAACCATGTATGTGTGTTATATCTCGAAACTTTTTATGCGCCTGAAAGACTAATTGATATCTTTATGTGTGGAATATTTAGATACATAATTGGTCATTATAACCCTTCAGTCAGCATTAAGACCTAGCTTCTGACACCACTTATGTTGTGTGCGTTAATTTCAACGCCACTTGTATAAAATTTGTTTCGGCAAAAATTCATCTTAAAACAGAACCCACCACATTGCCCTGAAACTAACAATGTACTCACTGATTGATTCTGAAATTCAGATGATAATTTTCAAATCATATTAAAGATAAACAAATATTAATTATCTCCCACCTACAATTGGCTTAACCATAGATAGAGAATTAAAAAAACTTCATAATCATAGCTTGTGTATTACTTTTGATACATACTTGTATTTCATTTGAATTTTCGCAATTATTGGTCGATTTTGTTACAAAAATTTAAATATTTTGATTTATTTTATTTCGTTTTAATTAAACTATTTTATATTCTTACATTTTATTATCACTTTTATGAAATTTACGGCATCATTTTTAAAATCAAACACTTAATATCAGCTTGGTTTTGTTTTTTTCGAAATGACAATAATCTGGCATCTAGCACCCCTGTTTTGCGGAGATTTTTAGATTTCCAATTGCTTAGATGGGGCATTGTTTTGTAACTCCCATCAGTAACACTCTCAATTGAGGGCTAGCTGAAACTTGATGATAACAAACACAACACAACTTAGAAATCACAGAAATTTTAAAAAGACGCAACTTCGAAGAAGACGCAGAACGAGGCGACGCTAACCGTTGTATTAGTGTATCTCTGTTTGATTTAAATGGTCAAGATCCACAAGGACTTCTGAATGAATTATTTGATGATTAATTTCAATTCATAAATTTTTAAAATTCTTCCGTAATCTCTCGAATTTAAAAACAAGACTACGACTAGTTTGTAATCCACATGCATATTTCAATCAAATTTTTTTTTTATTAACATAAAACACAAAAGATTTTAAATTATAAAAATTATTTCTCATTTTATCTTTAAAGTTTTATTAAAGTGTTGCTGTATTATATTCATAAAAGTATGTTGACATAGCTTACGTGAATTTCGAAATTTATGGATTTTCTAATTTCACTATTTATTGATTAGAGTTTAAGGGTTTTGCGATATTTTTGCAATACAGTTCAGTTGCCTGAATTTTCGCTTAACTTAAATGCAAATTTTGTTTTACTAAATTCACGCAATACTGTCATAAATAAGTCAAACAGACAGACATTCAAACAACAGCCGAACAGGTATTTACAGCCCAATGAGAGCATGCATGTATGTACCCTATGGTAAGATTATATTTCTCCGCATTTACAATACTTTTTTTTGTATGATTGTATGTCAAATATTTATTTTATTACACAATATTTTTTTTTATTTTTTGGCAATATTTGATAAAAGAAAACATTTCCTTATTCTCTATATTACAGCCACCAAACACCAACAAAAAATTACGAAGAAAAATATGCAAAAATTGTCATGTACAATACATATGACCGACACATACATATGTATACCGTATGACATACACTTATAATGCATTACGTTTGTGTGCATATGATATACATTATTTACATTTAAGTATGTAGACAATGGCATAGTGAACATTGCTAACATGTTCGTACATGTGTAAAACAATTGAAGTGTGGGTTATAGAAAGACATACACCTAACTCTTTTTTTACGCGGTTTCTTTTTACAAATTTTTGAATATTTTTTTGTAAAAAATTATTAATCTAGTACGGTTTCAAAATCACTGTCCGACAATTCAAAACTCTATAACCAGACGAAAGTCTCCATTGGATAATTTGATGGATATATCCAGTGATGATACCGACTTTAGTTCAGTTCGTCATAAACAAATGCGCTTGTTATTAAGTAACGACGAATAATTATGTAGCTATGTAAATATTTGTTCTTTATTTCTATTCTAATTTTTCTGTTCCTAATTCTCGATAACAGATTTCTTTTGTTTTTGGCTTCCTCTACCCATTTTTCACCTTTATGAACATACAATTTGTATCCATTTCTGAAATTTGATAGTTCTCTACATTTTTTACAGGGTTTTTGGAAGTAAATATTGTCCTTTATTTTATCTTACACGGTTTTCAGATGACATTGAACGTATCCCCCATTCTACTATAGGAAACGCCTCTTATTTTACACGGTTTTTTTTACACAGATTTCTGAGGAATGTATCTACCGTGTAAAAAAAAGAGTTGGGTGTACCTACATACGTAATACATAAAATTTTTCATTACAAACTACACGATAGTGTTGCTACAATGAATGCGTATTCAAAATGTAATACATTGAACAGAGATATGGAAAAAAACAAAGCAAAACCCATACATACATATGTACTCGATACTTTTTGTCCGCCTTTGAAAACCCACCTGAACAAAATTTGTTTTTTAAAAATTTGTTAAAAAATTTTCAAAAAAAATGCCAATTTAGCATGAATAAATTTTCGTTAAGAATTCATAAAGGATATTTTTTTGATTTTTTTTCTATTAATTATTTCATGGAATTTACGTTAAAAATAACATAGTGTCTCAGAGAGTACAAAAATTAAATAATAATTTTATAGCCTTTAAGCACAGAATATTTTAAATGAGCCACGCATGTTATCCGATCATTCTAAGTCTTATGAAAATACTAGCAGATTGTACCCGGCGTTGCGCGGGATATAAAAATAAGAATAAATAAAAATCCCGTTTCGAAACTGGCTTCTTAAAAAATGCAATTTTTCAAATTATTCGGAAACAGTCTTTTGAATACTCTAAGTCCTAAATATAAATGCATGCAATTTGCTCGTTTTTCGCTCCTTTCACCTTTTTGGACCCCTTTTGGTCCAACTTTTTAAACAGAACACCCCCAATAGCTATTTGGGAAACTTAACCAAGCTAAATCGCAAAAAAAAATATTACCATTTTTTCCCCATTTTTTCTCCCCTTTTGGTCAAAATTTTAAAAAGATTTATAGCCTATAACCTCCACGGACAAAAGCCCGATCTATATCCCAAATTTCAAGAAAATCGGTCTAGGCATTCAGGCGTGATAGGCTAATAAACAAAGAAACAAAAAAACAGACTTACAGAAACATTTATAATATTGTTAGATTGCAAATAAAGTAAAAATAAATTTGTGTTTAATTTTAATGAATTCTTTATTATCTGCACAACTTTTGTGCCACTGTTCCAGCTTATTCTACGTATACAACGATAATTTTCGCAATATGTGTTGGTTCATGATAATCCTCTGCTTACAACCTTTTTGTAAGCCACAACACTTGTTAGTTATTCTCCGCTCACAACCTTTTTGTAAACAATACACTAACAAATGCTTTCTTCAGACGGAACTTGTCTGCACACAACCGAAAGATTTATCACTTCAACCAACGTAATGTTGTTATACACGACTAGCTTAATTCACACTCCGAATACAACGTGCCGTCTGCACACACGACTGATTCAACTCAAACTCTGAACTCTGAATCCACGATAGATTTTAATTCTCAACCAACGTGACGTCGTCTTAGACGATTCTATTCAAACTCCGTACTCTGAATCATTATTGCTCGCTTTGGCTTGCCTTTTATATCACTGGATCTTTAGTGTGATGAATGCCCTTGAAGGATGATGACGTCCTTCGGGAATATTCTAAAATGTAAACAACCTATTCTTATTTTTGTTGTTTCTTGTTTACATTTGAGCAGGTAGATTAGTTGTTGTTGGGTTATTTCTCTGTTCGCTATTTTATACTGCACATTGTCGTTTCTTGTTTACTTCTTTGTTCCCTTCATGTTGTTGTTGGTTATTTACGTCTTTTTAACATTTATTCTTGTTTATTCATCGATCTTGTAAACAAGCGCTTTATTTTTGTTAGAATGTTTTTCTACTCATTCATTGATCACGTGAACAGTGCGCTGTGTTGTTTTTGGAGCTTTTGCTTACTATTTTAACAACACCATTTCCACTTTCGTAACAATATATATTAGGATAAGCCTGAAATAAAGATGAGCCTTGCTATGAGTGCACTTTTTAATTTTAACATTGATTTTATTTTTGCTTTTGTTCATCTTTCTAAAATTTGTGAGCTGTCACATATGTATGAACGTAGGTTTATTTCGATTGTTATAATTGGAGAGCATTACGAAAGAACAACGCAATATAATTGCGAAAACATATTATAAAAATTTGGAAAGATATGTTTAAACCGCTGACAGCCTTTCGAAGAGTGGTCAAAAGAGCTTCAACAAAAATTGACTTCGAAATTGAACGAAGAGAACAGATTTTAAGAATATTATCTATCACTTATTCTATATTTTTTTTATTAATTTATTATTATTTATTACTATTATATTATTATTTGATACTACGAACGGACAAACTTGAAAAAATTCGCATTTTCCAAGTTTACCCCATCAAAACTCGTAGCATATTAAGTCAAATAAGGTCCATCTCTCCCCTTTCCAACAAAATTTAAATTTTGGAAATCGGTCCTGAAATGTTTGAGTAATCCAGAAATTTGTGCATAAAGTCTAAATAAACAGTTTTTGTCAGATAAAACAAGTTTGGAGGGTTCGAGAAATATAAAAAAAAATACTTTTGAGTTCTACTCCACTAACTGAACAACATGGACTATGTAGTATGTAGACTATGTAGTTACTCGGTTGTATTTAATTTATTTTATTTTGTCGCGTGGTGTTACTATAAATTTGAATACAATTACAAATTATAATCAAAAAGTTACGAATTTATGCTGACCTGAGTGTTCGGTGAAATCGAACACATGATTTGCGCACTAATAGACTAAGACACTAGTGTTCTAAGAAATTCTAAATAAAGGGTCCGCAAAATAATTTTTTTTTTGTTTTGGAAAATGCTTTAAAAAAAACTACTGAATATTTTCTCAAATTTATTTTTTATTTGAAAGTAATGGAAAATAATTTCATTCAAATGGCTGCCTCGGCTGGCCATGCAGTAGCCTACACGATCGTTTCAATTTTTAAGCATATTATAGATTGTGTGCAGCTGTATTTAACAAATGGCTTCACGAACCTCGTCCTTTAAAGCTTCAATTGCCTCTGGCTTGTCGGTGTCACACTTATCTTTGAAGGCACCCCACAAATAATAGTCCAACGGCGTCAAATCGCAGCTCCGAGGTGGCCAAATGACATCAGCTCTGCGGCCGATAATATGATCTTCAAAAACAGGGTGTAGCACGTACCGCCGTCCTGTTGAAACCAAATGTTGCCGATATACTCCTCTTTAATTTTTGTGGACAAAAATTCGTTGAACATGGCCCAATAACGATCCCCATTGACTGGAACGGCCACTTCTTGCTTATTTTTCAAGAAAAATTACCAAATTATGGCTCTGGACCAAAATTCGCACCAAACAGTGACTCGTTTTGGATGCGTCGGCTATTCAATGTATACGCGGGGGTTTTCTGTGCCCCAAATGCGATAATTTTACTTGTTTACATACCCACCCAGATCAAAATGAGCTTCATCTGAAAAGATGATTTTTTTTTTGCTAAAATCGGCATCTTCTGTAAGTCGATCGCAGGGCCACTTAGCGGAGCGAAAACGATTTGGATGGTGCATATTCGTTACTACTCATGTCAACATAGCCTTTCAGTATATACTATATTGTACCTTTCATTCTTAGAAGTCTTAAAATAGTTGAATAAATTCTACAAAATGTTTAGTCAGCCCTAATACTTATCTAATGTAGATAATAATATACTCATAACGAACTTGAGTTCGTAGTCAAATAAACTAAGTAAACTCAATGTAATAAATTTACGAAACTCGTAATTAAAGGATATTTTAATATTTTAAAATGTAAATTTTGATGGGTGATCGTCATAGTTTACAAGAGAACTGCTCCGTATCCAAAGCAAAAAGATGAAAATCGTATGAAATTTCGTAACTGTTTGTGATGAGAATACGGCTCTAAGCTCACGTTCAAAGTCGATGTTGAACTGCAACTATCACCACTCATGAGAATTTTTGTTCAAGAATAAGACGAGTACCGTGAGTTAGGCGGTAAATCTGGCTAAGGTATGGCCAATATATCAATGTGTACAAATAGTGGTGTTATCTATAATTTATAACAGTATAGTACAGTTTAACCCATTTATAAAGCTTTTTAACACACTGTACGATACCCATTGTGGTATATTTTGCTGTAACAGATGTGGTTAATACGCCCAACGATTTTTTGTAGGGTATCATAAAATCGACCTTAACTGACAATACGTTTCGTGGTTTCTTATTTGGTTAAACCTATTGTACAATGGTTTTATTCAAATTCTAAAGAGTTCCTTAATATAACGGTAATTTTTAAATACGATATTTTCAAAACAAAATTATTAATTGCGGACATTAATTTTAATGGTTTTGTAATAAAAAAAAAATAAAAAAGAAAACCTCAAATAAAATTCAATTTAAAATATTTTTTTGTTTTTTGTTTTTGTCTTAAAAACTTGAACCTGAGTCATAATTGAACTTATGTTCCATGTATGCTGTGCAGTCAATATCTATTTTCTTGTTTCTTGTTCCAATCAGTGTTAAGTGTCTTTTCGATGTTTTTTTTCTTTTGCTTTTCAACAATTATTTGAAACTGAAAACAATTTGTTCATGTTGAGTAATAGAAATATTATTATGTGTGTGCGTGTGTGTATGTAAATGTAAAATATTTTTTTGTTTTTAATAATAAATGTTGCCATTGATTTTAAAGTACTTTTTTCTGTGTTTGTTAACGAAATATGCTGTGCACACCTGGACTCAAAAATTTGTTTTTTTGCTGTTTTTGTTGTTCATATTGAAAAAAATAAAATTTGTTGTCTTTGTTTGTTTATTTCAATATGTAGGGCATATGCAAGAACCCTTGCAAAAGTGATAATTTTACTTAATTACAGTTAAAGTTTCGCTTTAATTCAAAATTTTAATTCTAAATTGTAATTAATTGAAAATTGTACGTTGGAACGTATTGCAAAATATAATCATAAAAAATTAAAATAATTTTAATAATTAATAATAACAAATTGTCTTTTGTAAATTGTTCTCGTAAAATTATGATCAAAAAGAAATAAAATATAAAAATAACTTTTTTCAATCCCAATTAATGGCATTTCAAAAGGGCCCAATGATGTGATCGCAGTGAAAGGTTTCTCAGAACTCTGTCGTACGGAGTCGATTTAAAAGGTCCAGGAACTAGCGTAATCCTGACTGAAGGGTTGTAATGAACAATTATGTGTTTAATGATGCATACATAATGAGCGAAAGATCAGCAATACTCGAAAGATCAGCAATACTTTATAAAGCATACCGTGCAAGTAATAATTTAATGATGCTTATTAGACGTTCTTGTAAACATAGCCGGAATTGAATAGAGATAGTTTACGACTCACGACGATTCACTAAATATAGTCAAATCTAATACCAACATCTAGAGATTTCGAAGTAATTACTAGGACAGGCTAGTAGGTAGTGAGTTGGCTAATTAGACTTAAATCCCGGCTTCAAAAAATTAAAAAAAAAAATATTTCTTCGCCGATGTGCTCTCAGCAGATTTCTGACAAAAACTCTGGGAGTAAATATAATTGCCATGAAGAGCTTCTCAAAAATTTGTCGTTCGGAGTCGACGTTAAACTGTAGGTCCCGCCACTCACGTATAAAATTAACACGCACAACATGAGTGGTGTCAAAAGCTAGGGCGTAATGCTGACTGAACGGTTGTAATGGGCAAATTAGAGCGACTCAAGTTGAAAGTTGAAATTCGTGCAAAGTGTAAAGTGTGAACTGAGACCCGTATTTAATTAAATAGACTAATGATCAAAATATGTTAATTTGGCATTTTTATTACAAACAACCCTGAACAAAAAATTCAAAAACCATTGTTTTTTACAGAATATCCTCAAAAAAGGACATGGCTGATCGTCCTTGAACAAATTGTATTAAAAACCTTAAAAACCTTTCTTATGATATAGATATTGTATATTGTTGGTAAGGAAACAGATCCTCAAATTAACAAAATATTCAAAAATAGACAATTTTTCAAAATGGTGCAGCTCACGAGAGGTCGAAGCTGGAGCCGAAATATTTGAAATGTTGTATTAAAAAGTCCAAGGTTCATTTTTAGAAGGGTACATCGAGCACTTTTTTTGGTGAGTCGCTCTCATATACATATGTATCGGCAATACTCATAGATATCTTCATAAAGCATATCGTGCAGGTAATAATTAAAGGGCAATCAGATTCTTTATTAGAGTTTCTTGTAAACACAGCCGGAGTTAAAAAGATAGATGTTAAGACTCATAGCGTTTCACTAAACATTGTCAGGGGGAATACAAACGTATAGAGATTTCAAAGTAATTACTAAATGCTGGAAAACTTTTCTGCTGCTCTAACATTATTATGGCTGATTGCTTAGAATAATTCGGCATTAATTTTGGATCAGTTTTGACGAAATTTACTAAATTCTATGCATATTCTGGAATTATTTTTAAACAACATAACTGAAATCCAATGCCTGTACAAATCTAAAACAACTGTTTTGATTCTTGGCTCATACAACGGCAATTACAATCTCTTGCATGTGATTAATTTGTTCAGTGGAACTAAGTCAAAGGAAAATGTTTAAACATGTTTTAAAATTTAAATCGCTAAAGTTTGAAAACGTTTAGATAATATCATACACGCATTAATTCTCCTCACTAATGAATTTATCATGGGATTGCGAAATTACATCTGCATTATACAGAAGTATTTACAAAAAATCTTTTGGTATATAAATTACTCATGCAATAAAATCATACTGATAACCATCATAAAACAGGCATTTCATTAGTTTAAAGGATATATTGATGGATTACTTGACGGATCCATGTTATAACCAGACGTTGGCACAAAACGAAAATGATAAAAATGTCAGTATATTTGGGAAAGGCAAGTGTTAACTCTCTAGGGAAAATTGTTAGTAATATTTTCAAGTGTAACCTAATACTTTCGAGTGATATCTAATAATATGTTTATGTAGTGAAAAAATGTACAACGCCAAATCCCTAAAGGCTGACAAATATTCATCCAAAAATGGAGATCATTTCTCATTGTTATCAGTAAATCTCTTTGGAAAATAGTGAACTCCACTGTAATACTTTTTTGGGTGTATCATTGAAACCTGAAAATCAGCAACACGTGCCTTCTTCCTTAGAAGCTGACAAGCAACTGAATGCAATTGTATGCACCTTTTTAAAGAACATTGTTGATGTTCCTGTTCTATGTGTGTAAAAATCCGAAGATGTTTGACCCCACGAGGACTACTTGTGCCGACGTCTAGTTATAACTATTATGATGTAAAATAAATTTTTTTTATAATTAGTAATGCATTGGAGTGCTTCATATTTACCAAAACGTCTGGAAAATACAAAATCCTTGCAATTACAAAAATTTAAGTTTTAAAATTGAAAATTTTTATTTACATCTGCTGTCCCTCATGTTATTAATTGGAATATTTGTTTAATTATTTATTGCAACACAATAACAAATTATATTTAATTATTTAAAAACTAAGTAACTTCAATCAACTCCTCGGTGTAGTGTCATAGAACAGGGAAATCGAACCCACTACCCTCTCGCAAATAATTTAGCACACTTACCCATAATACTACCAAGGCTGCCATTAATTGAAATAAGTTTCATCAGTTGCTCTATGACAAGTGACGATACACAGTAATTGATTTAATAAATGATAAAAACAAATAGGTTTTCTTTAAAAAAGAAAAATTAATTAAAACCGTGTCCATTCCCATTTTCCTAGGAAATTAAAAAGAAAAACCACCCTCTCTTTCTCTAGTCGTTCAGTGAACTTCTGTTGGAAAAAAAAAGGAAATTCTAATTAAAGTGAATTGTTTTCGGCTTTAACACACCCATAAAAAGCGAGTGTATATTGTATGTTTATGTGCAATTAAACAAATATTTAAAGAAATATTTTTTTTCCTCGTTTTTCTTTTTTGTTTTTTTTATTTTCGTTTATTTCCTTTTGGAAAAAGAATTGCGTGCCAGCAACAAACATCATTGTAATTTGCGAATACAAATCCCAAAAGGAAAAATTCTTCAAAAATTTTCGTTTGTGCTTCAGTTCTCCTTTCAAGCGTGACAAGCTTGTTTAATAATAAATTCCAAAAAAACGGAAAGAAGAATTATTATGAAAACGGAAAAAGGAAACAAAAATAGAAAATAGAAAAAGTAAAATATATTTCAAATTAGAATAAAAAAAAAACGAAAAGAAAATTATTTCCAGTAACTTCACACAGGGGCCATTAGTTTGCGCATTATTTAACAGAGAGAAACGCGTCTCATTCAAAACTCAACTCGTTTGATTAATATTTCATTTATTGGAAAAGTAATATTTTCCCTAATGGGAAAATCAACAACAACGACAACAAAAAAAAAACAATAAAAAAAGAAAAACACATAAAATGGTATGGATTGCAGCCATTTAAATTATTTTTCGAACATTTCATGAAGTGTTGCTATAAATGAAGTGTGTGCTTGAAAAGTGTCAAGAAATGCTAATCAATCGTTTATCTAATGATAGGCATTGAATTGAATTGACTATTGACAGGCGATTTTTACGCTAATGACTCATAAACAAATTATTGCATTGCAAACTGTCAATATTTGATCAAGACAATTAATACAATTGTTGTATTAAACAATTATTTATTAATACATACCCGCAGGTAAACACTTGGGTGTTATTATTAGTTACATGACACTCTAGCATAATTGCAGAACATTTTTAAATTATTTAACCTCAATGAAACAACTTCAATGATTCAATTGTTGTGAGATTTTCTTGAATTTTTAATATAAAATTCTTAATTTGCAATTACACCTATTGCCACAGTTAAGTTACAATTTATATAGGGTGGGGCATTTAAAAGTTTCACTTTAAAAATATAATAAAACAAACTGATTTGAAGTTTGCCAAATTTATTTTTCTGTTGTGAAGTATTGTTTAGGTTAGAAATGAAATATTACTTCCTTCATATGGCTGCATCGGCTGGCATCCCAGTACCCCATTCGATTGAACCAATTTTCGTGCACTTTATCGATACGATGTGGTCGTATCTCGTCAATAGCATCACGAATATTGGCCCACAAATGCTCAATTAATAAATCAGAGCTTATTGGACATAAAATTTCTTTAATGCTGCCCCACATAAAACAGTCCAACGGTGTCAAATCGCAGCGGCCAATTGACATCATCATTTCGGATAATTAATCGCCCATCAAACGTTTGACGCAATAAATCGATTGTTGCATGAGATGTATAGCAAGTTGCGTCATCCTATTGAAATCAAACATCCGTTCACATTTATACCATGGAAGCGGGTAAAAAAAAAGCCGGTTATCATGGTGCGATAGGTGTCCAAACACGGCAATTTTGCTTATTGACGTACCCACAAAGATAAAAATGAGCTTCAATCGAAGGGATGATTTTTTTCTAAAAAAAAAAAATTTCCAACCAATTGTATTTGTTTTGGAAGTAAATTTAAAATAAAACCCAACCTTGCTCAGGTCTAAATCGATGCATTATGTTTATTGGGAATAATACACTGAATTTTGTGACAGAATTGAATTGGGCCGATACATGGCCCACCCGATAGCACAGGTTCCATTTACTAAAAGTTTTTCAAACGTTATTGTGTTGTTTATTGTTTATTTATTTTTCAATAATAATTTAATGTAGCGAATATAATTTTTATTGTATTTTATTAAAATTAATTTGTAGTTCACAGTTTAAATAAATTTATGACAGCAGAATTCATTCCATACCATACGTCATACGAGACACATTCAGTACATACATATTTACGTATGCAATAAAGAATTACATACCAGTTTTAGCTTTAAATACAACATATTATAAATACTATGTATGCACTGAGCCCGGAAAAGTAAGTAAACACACTGAAATAATTAATTTTCTTAGGATAGCGAGAAAAATAAAGGACTATTCTCCTTGAATAAAATTTAATAAATTTCCAAAAATAAAAACGTTAATTTATTACTTATTAAATGTTGAAACAAAAACAAAAAACAATATTTTTTATAATAGACAATTTAAAATTATAGTACGCATTGAGTCACTTGTGGCGCTCAGTGTATAACTTGACTAATGAATAGATATGTAATTTGTCAGGTAAAAACATATTTTATTTTTATTGTCACATGCCGATCTCTCAAACACATTCTCAAATGTAATAAAAATTATTTCTTTATTGTGTTTTATAGTGCTGTATAAGTATGAGAGTGTGTTTTTGTGGTTTTGAGATGCCACCTTATTATGTCTTATTAGTGTTAACGGTAATTTTTGTTTGTATTATTCTATCATTTCGGATAAAAATTCAGTAACAAAAAGTAGTCTTTACAACGATTTACCGAATTTATCTTCTACAACCTTTTGCAAATGACAAAAAGATGGCGTCTGGTTTGTATAAGGTGGCTTAGAGCAGAGCATTTATTTAAGGTAAAAATTAGACAAATTAAATACTAAATGTGTTACTTTATTTATCTACAGTGCTGGTCTTATAACTAGCACACCCATCTATACGACCTTTTTCCAGTAACAAAGGTTGAACATTTTTTTACAAATTATTTAAGGGCAGCTAAGTATTCTATGTAATAATAAATTACGTTTTATAGTGGGTGTAATGCTTCTTAATACTTTGTGGAAGCACTACTTCTCTTTAGTTGTCAATTATAAACTTCCAAGAAGACTTTCAAAAATTCTCTGACATCTTGACATTTCATTAACACAGAACATTTCATTGTTCAGCATGTGTTTCAAGAAAGAGAAACTAGGTCGTAATCCTGACTGATGGCTTGAAATGATAAATTATGTTATGTTCGTTATGTTTCAAGATCGTTTCATGAATTTGATTTATGCTGGCGATTATATGTTTAACATCAACTTATTGATCTTCTAATTACTTGATCCAATCGTGCGGTATGTTATCATTATCTCTATCACCATTAGTTTGCATACAAATCCAGTCGTCGAAAAAATATTTTTTCATAATTTGTGTCGTTGGATATATCTGACCTGGGATTTGAATCTTGAGCTCACGTCTAGATACTGGACGTACGGCGAGTACACTGTTACGACTAGCATTTACTGCTACACTGCTTGATTTTTCTTCCTTATTTTTGTATTTAAAGTTAAGTAATCTTTTAATATTTCTGTAGTTACATCGTTATTTAATGTGTTCCTATGGCATTCAATTTATTAAAGGAGACATAAATTCTGTTTTAAGCCATAATTATGTCAATATTTCTTATTAAAGTTCTGTTTCGGATAGTATATATCAGCAGAGATAATTTAAGCGTTTCTTCTTTTTTTTTTTTTGTATTGACATTCTTACCAGTGAAGTGAACTACGCCACAGTAATTTTTATATGTCATTACGTGTTTGGTGGTAATTTGGAGGGCGTAATTTTTCTATCATTTCCGTTACTCCAAAAAAAAAAAAATACAGAGGTGGCCTTGTAATTAGAAACGACTTAGCAACATGTATGTTTGTTAATTTCTTTTCAAAACTTTTTACTCATTTTAAAACCAAGAGTTAAGAAACAGAGTACAACATTTTAGCTTTAAGTTTAATATAAATAAAATTCACAGAATCAATATCATTTAAAAAAAAATTAGCTAAAAACAAAAATTACCAATTTCAAGTTGGTCATATAATTAGAAACAAAAATTATTCTTACAAACAGCTTAAAAATACCTTAATAAGTTCACATTTAATGGTCACATTCTTTAATATTTTGTTGAATAGCCCTTGTTTTGAACAATATCTGCAAGTCTTTTCGATAAACTTTGTATCAAACGTTGACATGTTTGTACTGATATGTTTACCAGCTTTGTTGCACCAGCTGAAACAATTAGTCTTTATTTCGGGGGTTTTTGTCTTTAAGACCTCTTTTGACAATTATTTGAAACCCTAGGCAGGAAGCCTAGAGCCAGAAAAACCACTCCAGCTGAAGACAGAATTATTTGAAGGGCCAGGAAGAGGAACCCTTTCTTGTCTTCTCGTGGAATAAAGGCTGAAATTGAACAATTTTAATGTCAGAAACAACCACACGGATAATAAGAAGGCGTTTACAGGAGCTGGGACTTCGAGGGTGCATTGTGTAGAAAAAGAAAATATTAAAAATCGGTTGCAGTTTAGAACGGAAATCTTAAATAGTTCATCGTTTCTGGAACAGAGTTTTGTGGAGTGACGAATCCAAGTTTGAATTGTTCCCAATCTGATGGAATAACTTGTGTAAGACATCCTCCAAACAAAGCCCATGTACATAGGTACACAATTTAAAATGAGTTACAAAGTTTTGAAAATAAATTAGGAAACATATCGCTCCTTTATTGTAACATACTCATATCTCAAAAAAACTTGTACTTGGCAACATGCGATTTAAGTTTTCAAGACATAAGTCCTATGATATAATTGCCTCAAACACTTTTTGCTTGGGATATAAAACTGATTGTTTTTCAACATGTACAGAATGTCTAAAAGAGCAGTTTTGCTTAAGTAACTACAAATATTTAATTTTTTGAGATATGACTATGTTGCAATAAAGAGTAATATATGTTGCTAAGTCGTTTCTAATTATAAGGCCACCACTGTATCTATTATCTCTTGGACATTATTTATCAGTTTACCCTTGTGCAAATATTGCATTAAATGTAAGAAATTAAATTTATTAGACCTTTAAGGAAAACCTTTTTAAATTTTATTTAATTTTTGTATTGTATTCTCTTTTCTTTACAGGTAAACAACGCAAAGCTTGAATAAGGTGTGTAAATTTCGATTCAAATGGCATGTGTTTCATGTTTCATTGTGTCAAATTAGTTAGTTTTTCACACTAATTAGGTTAATTACTTTTAAGTACTGGAGAGCAGAATGTTTGTCATTTTTTTAAATATTTGCTACAAATTATTAACTATATACATACATATTATAAAAGTTGTACTATTTGAGAACCCACTTACCTTTTTTGGACTTATTTTAATTAGATTCAGGATTTTTTATTTACTTTAAAAGAGAGAGAGGAAACCGAATAAACACCCAGAGAGGACAAGCAAAGTTTTTTATTTTATAAAATTACAAAAGAGTATACAAATCAAACAAAATAACAATAGTCGCTACAGAAAATAATTTGAAGGCATATTGAAGGCATCAATATGTATCTGATGGCACAAAAACAGTTTTAATTGTTTAATTAATAATTATTTTCTATAATATTGATTGTGAATAAAATACAAGTCGCAATATAGATTACAAAACAATAATAAAAGAAAACTATAAAGTTTCAATATAAGGTATACCTGATTATTCTATAGTTTTAATAGCATTCCTCTCATTTAAATTGCTTAATAATGCATACACATAATAGCCTTAAATTTCCCAAAAGGATTACTTTAAACAGGGCAATCCAAATACATACATAGATACATTCACAATTGGTCATTAAAAATAACATAGCTTTTCATACCACTTATGATGTGTGTTAATTTCATATACGAGTGGCGGGACCTACAGTTTAAAGTCGCCTCCGAACGACAGATTTTTTGAGAAACTTTTCATAAGAATTTTATTTACTCTCAGAGTTATTGCCAGAAATCTGAGAGGAAGTCGGTAAAAAAAATTTTCATATTTCCTTTCGTTGAAGATAACTGACATAGGGTTTGAACTTTACCACGTCTTATGAGCCAACACACTATCTATAAGATTACGGTAACTACAAAAACACGTACATATGTCCTCTAATTATTATCTAACATGAGGATGAAACATTCAAACATTCCTTGGAGGAAACCAACCGGAATCCAAAATAAAATATCATAAAATCCAATCAGACATGGTAGAGAGTGCCAGCACAAAACATGCCACTTTACCCTTAAGAATAGCTATTATGCGATACATGGCCATGCAATTTAAGAATAGAAGTAAGTCAGTTCTCTTCTTCAGAGTATAGTAATATTGCATATGCCCTCCAGATTTCAAACGAGTGGATAATATGCAACGAGATCACTGTGTCCCAGAATCCATATAAAAGATATCTTTGTATGATCCCAAAATTCCCTAATACAATGTTCAGATATGCACTTTTATTGAAGTGAATATTCGGTTTATTGAGTACAATATTTTAAGTGTTCAGGCATAATATCAAATGCATTTCAGCTTACTCAATATTCATTTGACAGTTGGTAAACAACAACATTGTTTTTATTTTAGTAGCGAAAATTAGTGCTGTTGGTTAGTTTATTAGAGTTTTGTTTGTCGTTGTTGACATTTGAATTGTCAAATATCAATAAAAAGTATTCGGTTAATTGTAATATGCTCATTAAACACACTTCTAACAGTGCTGCATTTAAATTTTACTCAATATTATAACAATTTGTATATTTATTGCGCAATAATTAATATTTATAATATTTATTTATAATTTATATGAAAAATTCAGCTCAATAATGAAGTTTATTACGATTTAGGCAATAAAGTTGCATATCTAAACACCGTATAAGAAATCCTCTATCTTCATGCACAAGTATGGTTATTGTAAATATCTATATTCGTTAAGGTCTTAATCGCAGCCTAGCTGGCCAAATAAAGCAAGAGATTTTCAAGAAAGTTTCTGCTACCAAACAAGTATTGGGTTGCTTTCAAAATACACCTTAACATGTCCCTGGAAAAAACTATACTGACGAGACGGTCTACAAAAAACTGTAATATCAGACTCTTTAAGAAGTATACCACGGCCCACCATGACACACGAAACTAATGTTGACAGATCATATGAATAAATTATTATAAAACAAAATAACTACATACATACTTAATTGGCCTTTACAACCCTTTAGTCAGGATTACGACCTGGCTTCTCACACCACTTATGTTGTGTGCGTTAATTTTATACATGAGTGGCGGGACCTACAGTTTAAAGTCGACTCCGAACGACAGATTTTTGAAAAGCTTTTCATGGCAATTTTTACTCTCAGAGTCTTTGCCAGAAATCTGCTGAGAGGAAGTCGCCGAAGAAATATTTTTTCGTTTTAATGTCTGACCTGGGATTCGAACCCGGGGCTTTCGTCTAATAAGCCAATACACTACCTAATAGACCACGGCGACTTCGATAATTTTTATCCAATTTTATCAAGTGATGACTCAATCACTTCACAAGAGAACAGACTTTAAGAATATTATCACTTATCCTATACTTTTTTTAATAAAGTTTGCTACGTATTTAATTTTTTTTATTTTGTCGCATAGTGTTATTAGTTTTGTTAGAAAAAAAAATAATTTCATTGAAAATGCTTTCTAAAGAAAGTACGATTGTTTCTTACCACTTTTTAAAAAATATCACACACCGCTTCAAAAAAAATTAATCTCACAAATACAACAACAAATATTACTACAATTCGCATTAAAACAAAATATTTCATTTAGCAAAAATTTGGATAACAACAACAATGTTGTTATATTCAATTTAATACAAACAAAATAATTCCAGTCTTTTAATCTTTCCGCCTGATTAAGAAACTGCAAAGTGTGTTGTTATTTGGCGAATCTAAGTAAACATTGAATTAAAAATAATAAAAACAAAACAAAAATAATTGAAAATCAACAAGAGACAGAAAGAAGCAGAGAAACGACAAAAACATGAGCATTCTTTCTGGCCAAAATCAACAACAATAATTAGGCAAGACGAAATACCTATCATTGGTACCCCAAGACAAAGTTAAAATTAACTTTTGGTCATGACCTTGACTTTGACTGTAGACAACAACAACAGCAACTTGAAAAAAATAGAAAAGTCCAAACAGAAATCATCATTAACAATTATCAGCAACAACAACAACAAATAATAATAACCATATGAGTTTTGAGATAAAAAAAAAACAGACAAACAAACAACATCAATAAGGCATGAACATAAGCAGACTCACCAAAAGATGTTCATCTAAACAGATGGATGAATGGATGATTGGATGGATGGATGGATGGCTGAATGACTATCTATCTAACAAATATGGTAACTACAGCAAAAGCAACAGCATAATTTGATTTTTTTTTTTTTTTTTTGTTTTGTTTTTACTTAATATTCTTCTAAATGAAACATTAATTTAAAAAGATTAGTAAGCGTTTATTCAGCATCATCATCAGAACACAGAAAAACAATCTTCTTCGGTTAATTAAACACAAAAAAAAAGCAAAAGTTTTTGCAAACCAACAACAAATGAACAGCCAAATGAAGTTAAAGCCACTGATGATGCTTTCGATGACGAAAACAGTGATTAAAGTTGTAGGGAATCGTTATTTTTTCAATATTTATTTGCACAATCAAACAAACGATTTAAAATATTTCAGCTTTTTCTTTTTATTAAAATTCTTTGTTTTAAGGGCTCATAATTGCCATATAAATTTAAATTTTTTTTCTTTCTTCACCTTAGAGATTTATTAGATTTCACTTTTATTTATTGTCATCTGCTATCACAAGCATCTGAATCGCTGTATATTTTTCTCAATTGTCCTGTTTTTTAATAAAGCTTATTTTAAAAAAATTCATCTACGTGCAATAATGCACAGACAATTCGCCAAAATATGTTGTACGTCTTGGTTTGACCGTAATTACAGTTTCTGTAAGGTACACCACTGTTAGGTGCTTAGGATCTTCGAGTCAATTAAATTAATTAAAAATTGTTCGTATAAGAGTTTACATTATTTTTGCAAACTTCCAAGAGTACATAAAACAACTTTTTATAAAACTCCTTGGAGGTGTTCGATTGTTTTAACTACCAACTACGAGATAACTCGTAGATTGCGTTCCTTTCTAGAGTGCCAACTACGAGTTATATCGTACTCACTAAACCTAAACTAAATCAAATGGTGATTTTTAGCCAGTTTTCCGAAAATTGCCGTGGCAGTCAACGTGTTCAGTTCGTGTTCTTGTCTTTTCCGTTTATTTTTGTTTGTCGATTTTCTTAATGTTTTCTATATCCATAAACCGAATTTTTTTAAAGTGGTTCGTGATTCAAATATTTTCATAGGATTGGACAGCCATCGTCCCAACTATTCTTCAAATTATCACAATTTCCTTACCCGTCACAGATCCACCGCCAAACTTGATTTGAAGTATTTTTTACGGTTTTCGCCAACATCATACCATTCGTACCCTAGACAATTAATTTCACCTTCAAACGCATTCGTTGATGCCTTTTGATGGGCAATAACTTTCCACTTTGGCACAACCTCCCAAGTTAGTTCACGGTTTCAAATCAATCTTGAACATATCGGTTTACGAAATTACAAGCAGCTTTTGATTTTGAACTACGTTTCATGTTTTCTTTTTTTTCCTAAATTTCTTAAAATGTGTTCTGGTGTCTCGAAAATAATATTTCCTGGTGATATAGGCGCGCATTGGTCTTGGACACCTTATTATTGATTTCTGTAGAATCTGTAGAGATGAGCAAGAGAAGGAGACTATCTTTCTCCTACTGAATACTTGACCCCATCTTTTTCAAAGGAGAAAAACCCATTTTGGCGTTTACCATATAAATAATCTGGAGGAATTGATATTCTAAGGCGCTTCATTATTAGCTCCAGGTGGTTCGGTGAGTGGAGGATAGCGGAAAACTGTGCAAATCTTTCGCACTTTGAAATCTCTCTACAAATATTACTTTGAAGTAAAAACTGATGAATCATAACACATGTCACAAATTAATTAGACGTGCAAAGTTAGGGCACGACCCAGAGAGGAGGAATACAGAAAATAGTCCAGTAGCAGGTTTGTGTAACCCGAATCGTTTATTTTTTATTTTTAATTATTGGATAAAGAATTTCACAAAAGCTTTGTTAATACTGTAGTCGTCGTAGTGTAGTAGGTAATGTGTTGGCATATTAGAACTGAGGCCGAGGTTCAAGCTCCAGGCCAGACATCACCAAACACACGAAATATTAAGAAAAAAATATTTTTTCGATGACGCCCTCTCAGTTAAGTTCTGGCAAAAGAGAGTATAGTATTCCCTTGATTTACGTCGTCTCGATTTAAGTTTTATCGATTAACGTCGTCAAAAATTTTGTTCCCTGCAACCATTTGCGCCGTCATTCGATTCGCCTCTGCTGTTTGTAAACAAAGTTATGGGAATTCCCTCTTTAAAAAAAATCAATACATAGACTAAAAATGTAATTATTTTAGTTTTTTTTTGTAAAATGTAGTATGAGTTCTTTGAAATTCGATTTACGTCGCCTTTTTCCGGAACATTCTACGACGTAAATCGAGGGAATAATGTAAATAAAATAGCCCTGAAAATAGCCTTAAAAATCATCAACTCGAAGTCGACTTTTAAACTGTAGCTCGAACCACTCATATATAAAATTAACACTCACACAACAGAGGTTGTGTAATCCTGACTGAAGTGTTATAATGACTAACTATGTATGTATGTCTGTATGTTTGTTAATATTAATCGAAAACTCCATTACATCAATTCATAGATTCGTCCATAGTTGACGAATGATGTAAAGTTTAATTATGCCACTCATTAGTGTCAAAACATTCATTCCCTCATTCATTGTTATTGTTAAGCAGATACTGTTAGCAATAACTCCACGTAGCTTTCATAAACCTCACAATAAACAGGTGCATGTCTGTTTGTCTGTTTGTCTCTCTATCCGTTCATCTATCAAAGTACATTGAAAGAAATAATTGAAGCTGCTGTTCAACGCTATTGATTGATTATTTAAATAAAATATTAAATAATTAATAGAAAATAAATGTTTATTTATTCACATAATTTTCCTATGATTGTGTCCATTTTTTTTTTTTTATTCTTCAAATATTAATTAAATAATTAATTAAAAATAACCTCAACAATAGAGAAATATTAAATAAATAATAAAAAAATAAAATAATTGAAACGATGCATTTATGTTAAGGCTTACAAACTATTTTTAGCGGAATTTATTAATTGTAAAGAGAAAATAATAAAAAAACGATTATAATAAAGACACGATTTATCATATTGGAGATTCAACTTTTATTGATTTAACACGTGCTTAATTTCGTTAATTTCGTTATTTTAATAATTTTTTTTCTTTTTTAATTTGTTATTGTTGTTGATAAATAACAATATTTGTAATGTGAAATTACAAACCATATTACAAATACATAGATATTGTATTCGTAATTACTGCCATACAATGTCAATATACAAGGTTGCTGCAGCACTTGGTCATCAATGTTTTCATTTTCTGCAGCTTCTTTCTCTGCTGCATGATCATCACATTAAGGTCCCTTAACTGATGATATACAACAGACGACAGACAACAATCACTGGCAATGATTTGACGTGTTTTTTATTTCTGTTTTCATTAATAATTTCATGATTGTATTTTATTATTCATATTCTTCTGTGTTTTTTTTTTTTTTTAGAATTGCTTGTCTGTAGAAATTTATTATTTTTTAAACGACAATTAGTTGAACATCATTAACTTATGAACAAAAACAAAAAAACAACCAAAGAGGAATAACACAAAAAATCAAAAACATAATTCCACAGACAATAAATTTTCAATAGATGACATAAAATTAAAAACCAAAAAACAACATCACATTCGTCATTACAATACGTACCATACATGCATACAGTCAAACCCGGTTATAACGAACCCCATGGGATATGTTTTAATTATTTTTATCTAGCAGCTGATTAAAGATACTAAGTTATAATTTAATGCTGCCGTATTAAATAACGGTAAAGACTATTGCCACACTTCAAAGTTTTTTCTGAGGGTTTGTTTTAAAAAACGGTAAAATATATGAAATTTAATTACTGGCACCATTTAAATTAGTTCCTTTTAACAGAGAATTCGTTATAAACGAGTTCGTAACAAACGAAGTTTTTTGTATGAAAATTGTTATTAAAACGTTGGGACTTGAAAATATGTACGTAATAACCAAGAATTCGTTATAACCGAGTTCGTTATAAACGGAGTTTGACTGTACATATGTATGTATGTTCTCCATATTACAACCTATTGATTAATTTAAAGAAACGACACATAATTTTACTTAACAATTTAATTGATGTACTATAGGCTCCATTATCGTTTTGTAACATTAAAACCAAATATCTACTACAGTTCCCCCGAGGTGAGAGCTCCAAACAAAGATGCATTGAACACTGCTGAATGTCACACAAATTTTTATCGTCATGAATGCATCAATTTAGTTTGATCAGATGCCCGTTCATACCTGAAAATGGGCCTCATCCCAGCAAATAATTTTTCGATAAAAATTATGGTCAATTGCCTACGACTCCAGGGTCCAGTTTACCAATAAATGTAAATAATTAAATTTTCCGTAGTCCAGTATATAGTTTGTTGGTTTATTACACGTGAGGCCACAATTCAAACCCTAGGTAAGACATCTCCAACAAAACGAAATGGTAAAAAATATTTCTTCGATAACTTCCACTTAGCTGGTTTCTGATAAAAACTCTGAGAGTAAATAAAACGACTGGTTTTTGTGATTGAAAATAATTTCTTTTAATAAACAAAAAAATGCTATTTTTTATAAATTAAACTTCTAAACAAATTAAAGAAAACTTAACTACTGATGTTTAACTAGAAAAAAGTTATTAAAGTAAACTTATTAACCATTGCGGAATAAAAATCTGCAAAGCATTACTAGGCGTTCGAGTTTTTAATAGACATGGCACCCTGCATCTACTTCAAAATGGATGTTCTGGGCTTGTATATTAGATTTGAATTAAGTTCTTTTTGTTTTTATATTTTAGAATGTTGCAATCAACATAATCTGTTTATGGAATGTAATAGCAAGGCACGATAAACTTTATTTGATTGACATTTTATTCAATTCTCTGCAATTTTTAATAAAAAACAAGAAAAAAAAATAAAGTTTATATAACACTTGAGTAATTGCTTGTCAATCAAATTGTCATTATTGTTACAGTTTCTTCGAATTTTAAAATTGTTTGCGAATCCTATCCATCAATTCCGTTAACTGAATGCTGCTGCTACCTTAAAACGATAAATAATTATTTCATTACAAATACACATACATACTAAAATAAGATCAAATAATACAATGATATTAACAACAAATACTCTTTAATTTCGTTTAAGCTTCTATCAAATCAACATTCTAAAGATATTTCGTGTTCGAGTACAGACCTAGATTCGATTACCAATAAATTCAAATGATTTATTAACTAAAAATTGTTTATAAATCGTTTGTTTTGCGTAGTATCATACACACATACACACATACATGCATACGTAATACAAGTGTAATAAATCATAAAATTGCATATTTTTACGCCTTATAAAGCAATCAAAAGGTCTACAAAATAAATAATAATGAAACGAAACGAAAAAAAAAACGCTGCATTGTGATATCGATCGATTAAAGTTGATTTGTTGTTAAACTATTTGCAAAAATTTGAAAAACTTTGTTGTATTACGTATGCATCATATGTATCGTATGTTTTTACGTATGTATATACATACAAACATATGTGTTTTTTACCAAACATTTTACTTCTTAATTTATCCGCAAATTAACTTTTAGAAAAGAAGAATTTTGGTCAAGGTTTTGACAAATATTGTACAACGAAGCAAATGAAACAACACAAGAAACGAAAATACAAGAGCGTTTAAAAAGCATGTGTTTAAAGGAAAATAGACAAAATGCCAAAATTTGAGTAAAACCATTGAAAACATTTTGTATTCTACCTGTAGTAGCAATTAAATAATTAATTTCAATATATTTACTATTGAAATTGCTTAAAATACATACTAAAATCAATATCCGCCACCCCCTACTGTAGTTTTAGATTCAACATTCAACAGTTCTGAACGTCTATGATATTAACCATATTGGATACGATTTGTATGTCTTATTAATTAATTTCTTGATTCTTATTGATTAACTTTAACGCTATTGATGAGTACCACAGAAAAAAATAAAACAATGAAAGAAATAAAAACTACAAATTGAACGCAGTTTTGTTGAATTTAATAAAATTTCGTCTGGTGCATAACATTGAACATTAAGATTGTTAAAGTATGAAATTTCTACAAATTAATGATATTTTTCCTGAATCTATTTAGTGTTTCAGCGATCAGTTCAGATATTAGCAAAGTAATCGAATATATAAGTCGATAACAATTTTCAGAATTTTTCTCTTAAATGGTGAATTAATCAACAAAGCAAAGTAGCAGGCTTTTTCGGTGTACACTGGCTTGAATTAGTGGTCTTTAAGAATTCCTAGTTGTAATTACAATAAGAAATACGTTGTCAATGCCAATAGCTTACTACCAACAGTTTCAATGTTCTTTCAAAAACTGCTAAGCCCTAAAGCATTTCAAGTTTAAATGGAGCAAGTGTATACTAGGGATGCCAATCGATTTCGAATTTACAAAATTCCGAATCCCGTATTAAAAACTTGTCCCGATTTTCATAGATTCAATGTATTTGACCATAGAAAAGATCGTGAAAAAAAATTCTATATCACTTGACTTCGATAATAGCATCTCAGATGAGGAAAACCCGACTTCCAGTGATAAAAAATTATTTGATGGCATCGGAGAATGCAAAAGCTTTATAAAACGAATTAAAAGAGCAACTGATTTAGATACTCAACTGTCCAAAGAAATAGATTTATTGATATCAGTAGGTGGTAGAGGTGAATATTTACAAACTGCATACAGCAATCCTACAACTATTTTAGCAACAAATGTTGATTGCGAGAAGTGTTTTTCAACGGCAGCGTATGTTGACAACAAAATTCGTTTAAGTCTATCAGATCACATGTTAGATGCTTCAATCTTTTTGTTGAATATTATTTTTTTTTTAATATTTTATTTTTAATGACATATAATTCTGATATACATACATAATTGGAATACAAATGATTTTGTTAACGAAATATTTTTATTATTAATAGAAAATCGCGATTTTTCCCATGATTTTTCGGAATTTTTGGATCCCGAATTACCCGAATATTTACAAAATTCCGAATCCCGTGATTTTTAAAAAATCGATCCCGTTTGGCATTCCTAGTGTGTACCGATCCATCAATTTGTCTTCAGGAGGCACATAGCATCGTAGGACAAACACCAAGTTAGTGGAAGCAGGAACAAAAGCGGTTTCTTCCCTATTTCTTAATATTCCGTAAGGTTTTCGTTAAGGTTTGGCATCATAGCCATTTCGGTACTAAATAATAGAATTTCGTTATTACAACAACAAAACCCATATAATTTCAATACAGATGTACTATCTACTCATAAATTGCTTGCAAACATGATTTAAAAATTCAAAATGGAAATTTTTATATTTCAATCGGCGCCCTTAAAAAAATTAAGCTCTTATAATTCTAAACGAACAAGATATTAAAAAAAATTTTAATAAGAGTTTATACAATATGTTTAAAAATTAAAAAAAAAAGTTTTATTCAGTCTCAAATGTAAACTTGCAAACTAAAGAGTAAAAATATAGGAACCTAATTCGTCACAGCTTATTTTAACCACTTACTATAAACAAACAATTAAATGATTAATTAATTAACTATTTGCTTAGTTACAAGCTTTCAGCCCTTTTTACATTGATTCCACTTGCTAGTGCTTTGGAGTGTTATTTTTGCCCATTCCTTTTTCAGAGCTGCTATAAGTTCATTCTTGTTCGAAATCTGGTGTTGGTGGACGTTTTGATCACAAATTGGCCATAAATTTGCGACTGAATAAAACTTTTTTGTTTAATTTTTAAAAATATTCTATAAACTCTTATTACATTTTTTTAAAGGTAGTGGTTGAAATATACGTATGACAGAGTTTGCTGAGAATCTAAAGTAATAATTTTTGTTTAAATAATTATCAATTGTCAATTTTTAAAATTTTTCATCATGTTGACAAAAGCAATTATTTTTGACGACATACCTTGCCGTCAGTAAGAACAGGAGTAATAAAAACATTTTCCAAGTTATTTAAAATGCACCAAAATATTCAATGGAAATACTTGTCCAGTTTCCGTTTTGAAATCGTTAAGAGGATTTATTGAAGGTGCCGCAGTCGACATTACAATCTTTCACTCAGGATTACGACCTTGCTTCTCACACCACTTATGTTGTAAGTACTTATTTTATAAACGAGTGACAGATTTTTTACAAATATTTTCATAGCAATTTTCTTTTACTCTCAGACTTATTGCCAGAAATCTACTGACACTTCTTTCGAAGAAATATTTCTTCACACTTCGTTTTGTTTGAGACTTCGAGCCTGGTATTTGAACCGTAGTCTTACGTCGTACAAGCAGACATACTACCTACTAGATCATGGGGCCTTTTATACCTAAGAAAAATTATGGTAATATTAAGATAAAATAGGCAGTTTTCCTGCAATAGATTTACATAAAAAATTATTATTGGGTTTACTGGTGACTGATCCCAAACCAAAGTTATGGTCTTCGATAATAAAATTAATTATATTCGGATTTTATTTTTTGTAGGATGCGGTCAAAGCGAATAGCAAACTACAAAATATAGTGAATACAATATTATGCCGCGCCCATATAATCAAAATACATTATGCAATATGTATTTATCTGTATCCACAAAGTTTATTTACAGTTAAGATGCTTCACTAATATTGTCGTGCAGAGGCACTACGATTAACGACTCCAGGATCTATTATTCTAATGAGATGTATACATTATTTCAAGTTTAGGTCTGCTAGCGAATCTCATTGCACAATGTCATCCACGTCTATATATTTCTTTATGACATTTGGTTCAATTTCAATAGACAAAGTATTTTCTGTCTCTGTGTTAACAATTTATTCTCCAAATGATTGTTGAAATTGAAAACGTTTCATTGAATATAAAATTTAAATTTTTACCTGAAATATATACGGTGTTTGGATATGCACCTTTATTGCGTAAATCGGAATAAACGCCATTATTGACATTAATAATTCAAAAAATACGCATATTGTTATAATATTGAGTAAAACTTAAAATGCATTGCTGTTATAAGTGTGTTTAATGGGCATATTACAATTAACCGAATACTTTCTGTTGATATTTAACAATTCAAATGTCAACAACAACAAACAAACACTAATAAACTAACCATTAGCACTATGAGCACCCTGGTAATCTAGTGGATAGTGTGCTAGACTATTAGCGTGAGGATCGTGGGTTCGATTCCCACCAGAGGCTCTGGTCTGTGACACTACACCGGGCATATGGTCGAAGTTACTGAGCTCGTATATGATTATAATACAATTTGTAATTGTATTGTAATTCTTAAATAAATAAATAAAATAAACAGCACTAATTTTCTAATTATCTAACCAATAAAAACAATGTTGTTGTTTACCAATAGTCAAATGAATATTGAGAAAGCTGAATTGCATATATTATTATGTCTGAACACTTAAAATATTGTACTCAACCGAATATTGACTCAATAAAAGCGCATATATGAACATAGTATTAGACTTTTATTTCTAACTTCAATACAATATTAAAACGAATTTTACAAAAATTATAGTAGGCTCACCTCCTTAACTTAGTCTTAAACCTCTTTTTGTAATTTCTATATGCATTATGATATCTATATGTACCGTACGTTTTGGGTACGTATTTTTAATTAACATTGCAGATGTATTTCTTAACCTTTTTAGTGCCATGGAGCTCCGTCGCGCTCCTTTCATTAGTTCCGAAAAATGCTAGCGTCGCGATAGCGCTTCTTTTGACAATTCACGTTTGGTGCGCAAGTTATGTAATTTAAATATAAACAATTTTTTTTATTTCTATTTCAAAATGAAATCAACTTTATAAGAACCTTAGGAATTTGGATATTGCGCCGGAAATGGTGAATATTTCTCCTGTTCATATAACTTATCTATAAAAATGCATTTTTTTTACAGACATTTAAAGGGTTAAGTAAGAATAAGACGAAACTCGAATATTGGATATGCCATGGCAGCAGCAGATATAAAACAAATGAAAAGCAACGACTATTATAAGGGAACATTTCTTAAGGCACTTCAAATCAAGTCCAAAGAAAATTAAGCAAACAATCTGTATATTGCAGGAAAAGGAGCATCGAAAAGAAAACAGAAAATGAAGTCGAAAACAAAAAAAAAATCAATCAATTAAATTGGTACTGAACAAGAAGAAGAAGACAAAAAAACATCGCAACATAAAAAACAAACAGGAAAATAAAACAAAGCAAATCAACACCTCAAACTCTTACATCAGGCCAAAACAATTCAAATGTGTTCGTCGCAGTTCGACTTTTACTACCTCCTTCGAGTTTTTTTTTTTCATTGTTTGGCAAAAGAGAAAAGAAATCAAAGCAAATCAAATAAGAACATGAACCCAACACCAGCAACAACAACAATACGAATCATCAACACTAGGATTTTACAATGCAAAAACACATTTTCGCACACTCCCACACGTGTTGTGTGTGGCTGTGTGTGTGTTACTTTAGAATAGAATCCCATTGTAAGTGCATAATTGTATTCGTGGCTTAATGGCAGTTTGGTGTATATTATTGCACACCTTCGCACACATTCAAAATACTTTCATTTATATGGGTGCATGATATATATGATTGTGTATATGTATGTGTGTATGGTACGTAAATTTTATTTGGCATTTTGTATAGAACGAAAGTACCCGTATTTATCTTCTTAACTGAAGTTGAACTACGTTTAAGTCTAAAAGAGTTCATTGGCATCTACACCTTCAACTTTTGTTAGTAAACTGAAGAAAAATAACAAACAACAACAACAATAACAACAAAAAATAAAAGCTATAAAAACACCAAAAGAAAAGGCAACAAAAAAAAATAATCGAAAAAAAATGTTCTAAACATTCGTTTGAAATTAAAGCAGACATTTAAAAGAATGGATTCTTTTCAGAATTGTTAACTTCAGTATAAGCATTAAAAAATTACAAAGCCATTCAGAATTTTTTGAGCAATAAAAACAAAAACAAAGAAAGAATAATTCTCACGTACTATATGAAATTTCGTAATTTATTTTACTTCGATTTCATTTTGAAAAATTTTTGACTTATCGAAATGTAAGTTTCAATACATAGAAACATACATACATAATTTGGCCATTACAACCCTTCAGACAGGATTACGGCCTAGCTTCTCACACCAATCATGTTGTGTACTTTAATTTTATACGTGAGGGGCGGGTCTTACAGTTTGACGTCGACTCCGGACAATAGATTTTTCAGAAAATTTTTCATGGCAAGTTTATTTACTCTCAGATAAATAATAGTTATTCTCCTTGTCTTCTACACTGCCCTCAAAATGGAAAGAGGAACTAGTTCATCAATTTGACTACAGAAGAAAACACTGCTATATAGAAGGAATTCACAAACTAGTGCAGGTCATAAGAAGTGTATTCGAGGAAAAGTCTTTTACTCTTTTCGTAGATTTTTCCCAAGCATTCGATAGAGTTTGTCGGTTTGTGTGGCTTTTAGAGAGCTGAAAATTAAAACACCACCTTCGTGAGTGATTCCCAGCCTACAGTGGACAATATGTATAGACATCTACATTTGCTTATGGCACTGCTTTTCTTAGCATGCATGAAGACCCCACAAATCCTTACGGGTTTTAGGAAAACACACTTTCCAAGGTGAACACAAATGTGTTCAAGTGCTTACAGTCACCTAGTGAAACCGTAACACCACAGTCGTATACTAAATAGTTTTCACCTTGATAGACGCCTTAATTGAAAACTTCGTATTGTAGTAAAATTAGAGCAAATTAAATTGGAAATTTTGCGAACGAAGTTTACTTATAGTGTAGTAACTTCTGCTCGAAATTCGATTGTAAGCTGTCTAGTCTCATACATTGAAAAACGATGAAACAAGATTAAACGCACTATTACAGCAGATCCGTCGTACTTGACAATTTTGAAGGACCTCAACGTATCAACCGTCAAATCAGAGATTGAAAAGTATTGTGGGAAATACTTGACGAAGCACGGATCCCATTCGAATTCCCTTGCTCCCAATATTTTATCTTTCAGGGACACTTTCGCCTAAGGACTCTGCAGCCCTCATACCCACTTCACAGATAAAGTCAAGATTCAAGACATAAATTTATTTCTAATGTTGATCAAGCATAAATAATTTCTTTCTCCTTGTTTTAAGATTTTAAATCATCAATAAATTATTATTAAGTAAGAACAATACCGAAATACCGATCTATCCAAATAGTATCACAACAGTTATCGCATTTTCTGTTTTTTGTTTCTCTTCCGAGCGAATGCCTTGGTTTGCTGTAAAACAATCAATCAAAAACAATTTAAAAACAATTCGAAACAATTAACTTATGACACGACGGATATTTCAATATTAAGTGAAGAAAAAAACATGGAAAAAAATTTAAAAAATAAATTTGTCAGAGAGCTAAGAAAAGAGATTGATTTACCGATTTTTCTAACGATTAAAAGTTAAATTTTTTTTGTTCCTTTAAAAGTTTTCACTCCTTGCCATACAATAGTTTACTGCTCAGATTTATTTGTTTCGTTTTTTTTTTCATTTTATTTGCACATCAGAAGCAATAAAAGACTAAAAGAATGAAAGAGGAAAATCAGCAGTATCAGGAAAAAGGGAACTCTTCTATAGATATCCACGTCTTAACATTAGTAGAATTTTAATACCTTTTCTTATGGCATCTTCGTTTGTGTTACTTGTGCAACTCCTTCAACTTTTCATCGACATTGCAAAACGTAAAATACATGACTTTTCAGTAACAGCGAACACTATTTTTTGCTTAACTTTGGGAAACTTCTTTTATAACCATTTGTTGTCTTCGTTTTCTTTTATGTACTTTGATTTTTAGCAATCCATCCATCTTAAAATGTCGTTTTTGTCTGATTGTGATACTCACTTATTTTTTGTATTTTTTTTTTGGTTTTTTATTTCTACTTAAAAAAAAAAATTGTTGCACAATAAAACGCATTGACTTGGCATAGGAAAAATATGTTACTTTCTCGAAACTTTTATATTTTGTATGAACAGTTTTGTAAATGTAAGCATAACGACCCATAGTGCAATGCAATCTGCATACGTTCTGTGTAAAATCCGACAAACTTACTATGGAAACAAAACGATAAAGTTTTTATAAGTGTGGTAATACTTTTTCTTCTTCTTCTTCTTCTTCTTCTTCTTAGCCATGTTTAAATTTGGTGCCATCGCTGTCATCATCATCATCACCACCACAAAATGTTTCTATATTCCCAAGACTTTGCCATCCAGTTTCGTCGTCACCGTCATCTTCTTCGTCATCATCATCTAAATCTTCACGGTTATTTATTTATTTTTTTCTTTACTTTTTTTAACTCAAAATGTTTCGATTGTTCATTTAGTTTAGTTTGGTTCACTTCAGTTTAGTTGAGTTTAGTTCACTTCACTTCTTTTCAGTTCGGTTCAGTTTAGTTTTGCATGCCATTGCAATTTTCTTTTTATTTTTTTTCGCTTCTTTTTTCTCGTCTCGTATCTAAAAGAACATTTTCATCGTATTAAAAAGTTCAAACTGTGTTGTTGTTTTTGTTTTCAAATATTCTTTGTCAGTATAAGGAGATCTTTAGGGTTTACTTGTGTACTTTGTTGTTGATTTTCTAGCACAAAACCTAAAGAATAGGGAACGAAAGAATACTTCAAATCCGAAACGAAATGAAACGACCATTATCTTGTGATGCGAAGCATTAAACAAAATGAACAACAGAAAAAAGAAGACATGAAGTACAACATGAAAAAAAAATGAAGAAGAAGATGAAAAAACGACGTTAAAAATCATTAAATTTCTATTGGGGTTCATTTGAATCACTTCCGTAAACAAGAACTTTTTTTTAATACGAACACAGTTTCGTACAAACAATTTCAAAGAAATCCAAATTTAACAATATCAAGCACATTTCTTTTCCCCAAATCAATTCATATCAAATCCAACAATAATGAGCTTAAAGACAACTTAAGGGAAACAAAATTATAAAAAAAAAAATTAGATGAGCAACAATAAAGTTGCAATAAGGTTTGTTGCACATCACGATACACTCAAAAAAAAAAATTCTCTGAAACAAAGAAATTTTATTCAAAACACAAATTACTTTAAATTTCAAAAAGTTTGGCTTAAAATAAGGCAAGGAAAAAATTATATTCTGCATGTGTTTTTTTCTAAAAATCTCTCCGGTTTTAAAGCTAATTTATAACTTTAAATATTTTTATATTTAGTAAAGGGAAACAAAAAATTAAAGTAAAAAATTTTCAAAGTTTATTTATTTTTATTTAATATTTTTTGATAGTTAATTTAAATTAGGAAATATTTATATGGTACAAAATAAGACTTACATTTTAATAATGCAAGTGTCCTCCTCGATTTTTAATTACTTCATTTAAACGAAGTGGCAAAGAGTTTATTAATTTATGTAACCTATCTTGGGGAATTTCGCCCCATTTTTTTATTAAAGCTTCTTTCAACTTTTTGAAGAAGTTATAAGTCATACCACTTTTGTATATTTTGGCACTTAAAATTCCCTAGAGGTTTTCGACAGGATTTAGATAGGGACCAAGTGCTGGCCAGTCCAAAACAGCTATTATATCTTTAACTTCAAAAAATGCTTTGGTCCTTTTGGCTACATGTATAGGGGCGTTGTCTTGCCGAAAAGTAAAATTATTTCCATTTCTTCAGCAAATTCAACAAAAACATTGTCCAGTAATTTCACATAGTTCTGCGCATTCATTTTATGAGAAATAAAACAGATTGGAGAACATGCTTTATATCTAATAGCAACCCATGTCATTAAAGATCCTTCCTGAAAATTATGTGCTATTCTGGTACGCATGTCACCTCCTTTTTCTCTCCAATAATATTTGTATCCATCTGGTCCATTAAGATTGAATTTTTTTTCGTCACTGAATATAATACTACGCCACTGCTCATCCCAAAATTTTTATTTTTCAGCGAATGCCAATCTAGCTGCCTTAAGTCTAGGGTTAATTTTTTGTTTTTTCACATCTCGATCTTCATTTAAAATTTGATTAATCCATCTCTTGGTTACGTTTAGTTCCAGCTCCGACTTTATTTGGGTACAACTGAAATTATTTGTGATAGCTAAGCGCTTTATAGA
This sequence comes from Sarcophaga peregrina, assembly GCA_014635995.1. Lineage (NCBI taxonomy): Eukaryota > Metazoa > Arthropoda > Insecta > Diptera > Sarcophagidae > Sarcophaga > Sarcophaga peregrina. The sequence goes on along the minus strand of CM025793.1, from coordinate 56,948,624 downwards.
TCGTTTATCGCGGTCAATCGGTATTTCCTTTCTATCAGATCGTTTTTTAGTGCCGTATGATTTTGGATACCCCAAAATAATTTTGTATGATCGTCTAAGATCTCTCAATTCTGTTTGCTACAGACCTTTTTCCTTCAACAATTCAATCTGAGTACGTTCTATTAATGAAAGTTGGGCATTTTTACCTAAAATTCAATCATTTTCACACAATGAAAAATTATTTAACTGTTTATAGTAATATTCTTGTATATTTACTTACGCCAAATAATATATTTTGCACTTAAAATTTAGTTTAGTTGTAATTTATTAGATAAATCTGTTAAAAATTTAACTTGTACATACCAAATAACTATTTCATATGAAAACAACGTTATCAAAACAGTATATAAAAAATAACGATAAGTTCATGATGTCGATAACAGAGAAGTTATTATTTTTGGGAAGAGCATTCAGGCAGCGTTATAAGTTACATTAAATTTAATTAAAACATGTAAAATAAATTTGTACCATAAAAATATTTTCTTCCTTGGCTATACAATAACGCAGTTATATAGACAGCTGTACAATACAAAAACCAAAGAGTAGAGTTGGCTGTAATCGGCAAGCTACCTGCAAATACCTGATGTCAAATAATGTAAAGAAATATGCATATGCAGTTAAATAACTTGGTAATAAAAATATGTATTGATTTAGAAAATGAATTTGAAGCGCCATGTTTCGCAACATAAACTTAAATAATGTTTTTCGTTAATAAACCTGCATTGCTGACCTAGAGGTACTATTCCCAGAGTCCCAGTAGATTTCTACCCCAGTAGATTGTATATCATTATTATTTCTCATTTAAAAATAGTTAATATCCTTATAAGTCTATCAAATTGAAATAAATGGAAGGTTTATTTGGTATTCAATTATTTCGATTTGTAAGAATTTTGTCGTTTTAAATCTGTATCTCTGTCTGTATGCATGTATATCTGTATGGCTGTCTAATAATGAACTCGTGATTTCTTTGTTTGCTTGAGTCAACATAAAAATTTGTCATGCAATTGCAATTTGCCAGCATTGACAGTGGCAGCAGCAGCGGCAACAGTAGTATTTTGCATGATATCTTGTACTTTATAACCAAATGTACACTCTACCAATGGCACATTGGGCTCAACACAATCAACAACGCTCTGTTAACAGGCAACATTAAATTTATGTTTAAATGTTATAAAAAAAACAAAAAGGAATAGAAAAACAAAAACACAACATAACCTATAAATCATAAGAGTTTTGTATTTCGAAGCCCATACAATATTTTTCTATCGTCATATTTTATGTTGCCACCAATTGTGAAAATCATTTCTTTTTTTTTCAGGTTTTCTTTTGTTTTAGTTTTCACAGTAGATTATTTGATTGAAATCAATTTCAGTTAATTTTTTTCGTATGTACATATCTACATCCACACAAACATAGTTCATATGATATATTTTTCAGTATTTTTTTTTTGTTTCTTTCATTTTCTTTTCTGTATTTTCTGTAGTTTTTTTATGATAAGCTGAAATTGCAAACGAAACTAAATTTGAGTAGATGTTGAACTACACCCATGAAATTAAAATGTTTATTAAATTCATTCTCATTTTTTGTTTTTTGTTTTATTATTGTTTCAGATTCGTTTTTTGTGAAATTGCATACAATTCAAGGTAACACCCATTATTTGATAAACATGTTGCATATTTTAATTTTTTTTTTTATTTTTATTTTTTATATGTTTTTGTTAAAACAATTTTTGTGAATAACAGTTGCCTGTAATTATTTACACGATAAAAACAAACAAAAGAAATAAAAAAAAATTATACAATATTTAGAACTTTTGACTACACAACCTATGTCTACCTATAAACATGTACATCAATGGGGTGTATATTTACTGTATGGAGCACTGCTTCTTTAGTATACCTCCAGAAAACAATATGAAATATAGGGAACATCATCTGTTCATAAGAAATTGCGGTAAACAAAATCCTTATAAAAAACTTAAACCTCCAACATTAATATGGTTTTTCCAAAATACAGAACAAGAGGTGAACAAATCAGAAAAATCCAAATCAGATAAAAAGTGTCACAACTGAGTTATTCAAAAAATGGATCACCTAGAAAAGAAGTCGTCACGGATATGCTCTTTTATTTATTTTTATTACATCGGTATTATACGCTGTTCAGATATACACTTTTATTGTGTAATTCGCAATAAACACCATTATTGAGCTCAATATTTCATATAAAGTATCAATTAATAATAGCGCTATAAATACCCAAATTCTTCAAATATTGATTATGTTTTTAGTGAGCACATTACCGTGAGCAATTAACCGAACACTTTCTATTAATATTTGACAACTCAAATGTCACTGAACACTACTACAACACTAATTTTCGAAACCAATTCTGTTGTTTACAAGCTGTCAAATAAATAGTGAGTAAGCTGATTTGCGTATTTTATTATGCTTGAACACTTAAAATATTGTGCTCAATTAACCGAATATCGAATCAATAAAAATGCCTGTCTGGACATAGCGTTACTGACACTCCCTTTATTAATCCTTGACATTCTATTGAAATTATAAAAACCCACAGTGTAGGAATGAATATATTTATGCAAAAAATGGAAGTAAACATTTGATTACCAGTCTATTGGAGAATATTTACGAACACTACGCGAATGTGCTTTAATCCATTGTAAGAGAAAACTGTAAGTCGCCGTAGTCTAGGCGATAGTGTAGTGGCACATTAAACGTAAGACCACGGTTTAAACCCCAGGTCTGAGTTCTCGAACGACATATGAAATAAAATATTTCTTTGGCGTCTAACTCTCAGCAGATTTCTTGCAAAAACCCTGAGGGTATATAAAACCTGCCATAAAAAGCTTCTCAAAAATCTGTCGTTTGGAGTGTGAGAAGTTAGTACGTAATCTGACTGACTGAAGGGTTGTAATGACCAATTATGTCTGTATGTAAATTTTAACGGTAGATTGATAGCTAGGCCTATGGAAGTTCTTACAGAAATTTCAAACATCAGCACGCAAACAGTGTACAGTGAGTGTACTTATGATGGCATTCCATAGAGTACCAAAACAAAAAAAAATTAATTAAAAGAACTAGTGATGGTTGTGTTATCAATGAAGTTTTAATCACTGTTACACGCTTTGAATAGCAAATAACGATTATGACAATATTATTATACTCGTAAGTTTATATTATCATGCGTAATAAACAAATAAAAATAATAAGACCTCAACAGTTATATTATCAAAAGAGTTTTAATCAAAAACTAATTTTTACAATGCACGCATATTTGTAAAGAAAAATAAAAACTACAATAAAAAGATTAAAAACTAATTAAAAATAGCCAGCCAATGTATTATATTGTGATTAAAAAATTTTTCGGTGTATTAAAAAGAGTTACTGGACAACGCCCTTTTTGAATATTTCTTTTAATTTTTATTTCTTTTTGTTTTCAAATTATTATGAAATTTGTTTAATGTTTAGAATTCTTAATTGGTAATAAAAGTTATTCGGTTATTGTGCTGTAAATGTGTGTTCTTCTCTGCGATATTCTTATATTTAAAGCCACATTAGAGGTGGTCTATAGTGGTCTCTACCACCTTATTATTCATATTATTTATAAGACCCAAAGAAAGAAAGGTTCTATGATGTTGAAATACGTAATTCTGGCATTCTAAAATCATAAAAATATTAAAAAACAATACATTTCTAGTATTATTATAATCAAAGGATATCCACCTAATGACTCCTTCAAGTGTATTGTTAAGAAAACCTTTGGAATGCTGATCGTTGTCGACAATGACATTTTCCTACCCATGCTCCCACATGAACCCAAAAATGTGACCCAATGTGTTCTAGTTTTTAGAGAATGTACATTATAGTCTCAAGGCAACCCCATTATGAATAAGCGCACTCTGAACCTACAGTGTCCTGTCAAAGAACTGGATATCAATCTGATGCATATTTCAGATCTTCTTTTATTTTAATTTATCAGCAAAAGTACTGTTGATTGCTTCAAACCCACTTGATTTGGTAAGAGTTTTTGTCTTTCTTTATCTTCCCTTTATTTGAGTGTTCATTCTCATATACCCGCTCTTCAATGTGTCTTAGCACTATTAATGGCGAAATAACTCGCCTTAGCTTATTTAGCTGATTCAACTACCCCAGATAGCCTCAGACTTTCTTCGATTTAATCCGAGTCCTCGGACTGCAGTCTGACTGCCAAATAGTATTGCAATGTAGTACGTTTAGTATTTCCTATCCAATTTTTATTGAGCACATCTTTCGATAGCATAGACGTCGGCTTAAGAGATAGGGGAAGGTGATAGAAAAAAATGGAGTCTTGGAGCGCTTTAAGAACCCCGTTATAATTGTAAAGACTTCTTACCATAATTTGGAGAGTTATTCTCATATAACTCACAAACATCGAAAAATTTTAAGTTGAGAAAGTGCATCCAATTTTGAAGAACCAGTTCGGTTTTGGACAATAAGACTGTTGTGCGTTAAAGTATCGGTAAAAACACTGCTGCTGTAAACGAGAGTATCGTTGATAACTTGTAAATAGTAATTCGAGTTGTTCTCAATAATTTCGCGAAGTACCAAGCAATCAATTTTGCTTTCACCAGCATACATGGAAAGCATCTCGTTCATTGGGAAATAAAAAGGAGTCAAAAATGTCATCTCTGATGAATTGTATTTCCATCTGAATGGCTTAGGAAATATACAAAATTGTGGAATTGGGGACCAGATGCAATCGATGAAATATAAATGCACACACAACGTGCAACTGTTTAGTGTAAAGTTTTGTCAGGTGGCGTTACTGGGCGTTCCTTTTTTGAAGACGAAGCCTAAATTGCAGTGGATATAAACAATATTCATTACAGGAATAGAATAATAACAGTTTTGTGGCCTTAATTTGACAGCAGGGATCTAGCCCAACATGTGATTTCAACAAATTATCGCCAAACTACTACATGGCACGGATAGCAATCTAATTATTGCGGTAACTATTTCCAGGATTTCTTATCTTAAGAGATTCTGACGCCAAGTGGCCGCCAAGATAATGCAATTTAATGCCGTGTGTTGTTTTCCTTTGTAAAATCTCAAACAATTCCTGATCTTAATTCGGAAATGGTAAAATACAACCTACCTACTGTAGGAAAAAAATTGAAGAATGAAACTAAATATTTAATTTCAAAAACTTTGCAGTTCAGTTTGCTTCAAATTTTATTTAGAAACTGTAACAGCATTTATTCCAGATAGACATTGGCTTAGCCCTTAGTAAGAGAAAACTGTAAGTCATCGTAGTCTAGTAAATAGTGTGGTGACATATTAAACGTGAGAACAAGGTTCAAACCCCAGGTCTGAGTCCTAAAACGAAACATGATAAAATATATCTTCAGCGACTTCCTCCCAGATGATATTTGGCAAAATCCCTGGGAGTCGACCTTATGCTGTAGGTTCCGCCACTTATTGGTAAAATTAGCACGCATCACGTAAGTGGCGAAAGAAACCAGGTCGTAATCCTGACTCAAGGGTTGTAATAACCAATTATGGATGCATGTACGTAAGAGAAAACCAACATTTAGGGTTTTAGCCGTATGGGGAAAAACTATTGTTAAAACTAATTTTTCATTGTTTTTAAAAAATAAAATATTAATAAAAATTTTATACAAATACCTAAGACCATAAAATTCTGAACTCTTTATTGACTATAATTTTTCCACTGATTTCCAAAGGAATGTTAAAGTGCCTAAATATATAAAATAAAATAAATAAAGTTACGAATTGAAATATTGTTTAAAATTTAAGCGATTTTACGATTAAGTAATACGGTGCGATAGTGAAAATACACCCGAGTAACTACATAGTCGACATTGTTCAGTTAGTTGAGTAGAACCCTTCTCGAACCCTTCTTTATGTATCTTGATTGTTTATCAAAAAATGTGTCAATCTGATGTTTGCACGACTTCCAGAAGTCGGCTGATACTTGTGTTTTATGCAAATACTATTATTTTCTTTGCGCAAACATTGGCCAGTCGCCCAAATGTAAAATTGACACATTTTTTGATGAACAATCAAGAACCCTCAAAAATTCTGAACATTTTTGAACTAACACTGCATTTGATGAGATGTCATATATAAAAAATATAACTCGACTGTTAGACTCTTTATATAATAACTACGGAAATTTTTGTCCGATTTGATCAAATGATTTTAGGAGTATTATTGGATATTAAATTGTCTTTTATTGATCATATTAGTTTGATGATTGGCAAGGCTCGAGCTGTTCTTAGTTTTGTGAAAAGATGGGCTAGGGAATTCATTGATCCTTATATACCAAAACTACTGTACATTACACTTGTTAGACCTATTTTGGAGTATGCGTCTGTTATTTGGAATCCATACTGTCATAGTGATTCAATCGAGTCTGTGCAGAGACAGTTTTTATTGTTCTGTTTACGTGGCAATGGGCTTCCGCCGTTGAAGATAGATTAGCTTTGGTAAAACTTCCAACTTTGGAACGTAGAAGGTCTGTTTTATGTGTTTGTTTTATTTTTAATCTGGTTAAAGGTGATATCGATTCGTTAGATTTCTATAGATCGAATTATGCATGTAATTTTCCTTTTCGTAGATTATGTAATGATTTTAATTTGCATTATGATTTATAGATTTTAATTGTAGTGTTTGTAATATAAAACTTAGCTTGTATTCTGGCATTAATTTATAAATTATCGTATAAAAACGTATTTTTGTTGTTGTCTTAAATAGTTCTGTATTTTTTGTTACCTTGTTCAGCTTCTGATTAAGTACTGTAGCTGTTTTATGTTCTCGTTGCCATAACTTTTCCCTCTCCCGCCACAGTCCGGACTGTAGTATGTACGTGTCCCTACGTAATGGGGACGAGCCCTCCGCGGTCGGGTGAGGGCGGGTTAGTGTGAGGCCGGGACGTTCGATTAACAAAAAAAAAAAATGGCTCAATATTTTCATAAGAGAACAGACTTTGAGAATTTTCTCACTTCTCCTATATTTTTTTTTTTGTTAAAGTTTGCTACTATGAATGGAAAAAATATGAAAAAATATGAAAAAAAGTCGATTTTGCTAAGTTTACCTTATCAAATCTTAAATAATAGATATATGTATGTATACTGTTTTAAAGTTCCATCTGTCCATTTTCCAACAAGATTTAAAATTTGGAAATCTAGTCAGAAATGTTTGAGTAAAAAAAGCTTAGAGGGTTCAAGAAATATGAAAAAATATTTTTTAGATTTACTCAACAAAAACTCACAATCTACACTATGTCATTAGCCGGGTATATTTAATTTCTTGTTTTTTCGCAAAGTGTAATCAATAGAAAATATGCCACCGTAAAGATATAAACATTTTTGAAGTTTGATGTAAAATTCAACTTCAAAAGTGCATCCGTTTCTTCTTACTTTTATGCTGTATTGGAGGTACATATAAACAAAATAAAGTTTCAAAAATCTATTGAATCAAAAATATTTCGAAAAATATCTTTCGGCTTAACGGCGTACAACACTCAATTGCATACTCCACTACTACTTCTACGACACATTCAATATATTTGTACGTAATTTACAACATTTTTACAAACTTCTATGGAATCATGTAATTGACATATAAAATGAATAACAGATGATTCTCGCAACTCATCCATACAGATAAACAATATCAAACATACTTATGTATGTACAGTCAGCCCTCCTATAACACGGTGAGAACGTACCGCGTTATGTGGAAACCGCGCTATAAGAAACACGGATCTCAGATACAAACCAGGCTAATTCTTAGCGCGTTCTTTGGAAACCCTCAACCGCGTTGTATGGAAACCGCGCTATAAGAAACACAGAATTAGTACAAATCACATCATTCGTACCGCGTTATATGGAGACCAAGAAATACAAAAGGCAAGATAAATTATAAATTATTTTTATTGAATTCAAGAGTTCATATATGGATTGTTAAAAAAAATTAAATATAAACAAAACTAAAAGACTTGTTTCCAATAAAATTAAGAAAGACTTGTAAAATAATATAAATTTTTTAATATTTATCCTCACTTGGTTCATCTTCATTCATTGTTTTTTTTTAATTGAAAATCCAACTGCTATTGTTTTGCATGGTACTGTATCCCGGCTGAGCTTTTGCGTTGAAAATAGAACTTAATTCAAACCCTCTTACAATATCTAGTTACTATTCATTCATAGGCTGTGCGGTACGAACATATGGGATGACGTTGAACACAAACCGCGCCATAAGAGTACCGCGTTATCGGAGGGCTGTCACAATTTCAGCCTCGCGTTTTATATAGAAACCGCGTTCTGAGAGTACCGCATTATGGGAGGGTTGACTGTATATATATATAATTTACGTACATACAGTTTTGTTTGAATATTTATTATTTTCATGCAAATTGCAAATGAACGTAATAAATCGAAAACCAAACCAAAACAAACCAAAAAAACAGAAACAAAAAATAAAAACAAATAATTTGATCATGTCGTAAATCTCAAGAGATAAAATACAAAAAATAATTTAAACATGGGTTGAGTTAAAGTTAAAGTTGATTGACTGTAATTTCCTTTCAATCGCATCGCATATAAATCATGGATCCTTGCTTATATTTACACGTACATATGTATGTACGTACGTATTTGTATTAGTGCTTAGGCTGTGATTGGCGTGTATTTAAATCAAAATTGTGTAACACGAATAAAAACCAAATGAAATGAAATCCTAAAATTGAAATTCATTGCAAAAGTTTATGATTTCTTTAAAAAAAAAAAAAATGTTTCTCTTTTCTTACAAAGTTTTTGTATTTTAAAGTCAAAATTCGTTTACACGCCTACACAAAATAAACGACGAAACAAAAACACTCCCATTGTCATCGTCATCAGAGTCGTCACACAATCATCATCATTATCAGCAATGGCAACAGCAGTTGTCCTACTATTACGTTGTATTGTAAAACAAATCTAAGAAAATTATCTCCAAAAGAAAAACACCATAAAACAATAAATTGAATCGAAGCGAATCGAATTGAATTGAATACATTGGATGTGTTTTAATGTCGTGCAGCAAAAACTGCAAATGAAAACAAATGAAGCACATAAAACCGTTAAAATAAAATTAAATATCTCGACATTTTTAACAGAAGACAAGTAAATAAATTATCATTCGGCTACACCGATCATTTAATTCCATACAAACACAATCTCATAGCGAATATAATTTACTCTCGAATATCGCGAATGTCGAACCAAAATTAGCCATCAAGTATATGGCATTCAAGTACGTCCTCAAACAGGATGAAATTTTGAAAAGTGAACCCCTTAATACTACCATAAATTAAGTCAGAATTGCTTAGTTCTTAGGTAAACTAATGAATTGGATTAAAAATTTTAATGAAGAGATTCTCTCGCTGATTAGGATAATTTCATGCAGCCACCAGCACAAACAATATCTACGTGAACCACTCTCAATGTAGGGTGTAGGATATAAACAGTTAAAGCCGCAATGTCAGTCAATATGTCTCTTGCTGATGGGCGAAAATAAATTTTACAATGAAATCACTCCGTCAACGTTAACATTTATTTAATCCAGGCAGAAATTTAAATACAATTTATGGTTACAATAATGGTGAAAATGATGTTTTATGTATTATATTATGTTTTAATGTTGTTGTTTATTGTTGTTTTTCTTATTATTGTAATAATAAAATGTATTCATAATTCAGGCATTTTGTAACGAATTTGTTTTGACTGGGTTTTGTGTTGTTATTGTGGTTTAAGTGTCACATGGATCTTGGGCCGGATGTGGTGTATCAACACAGATAAGAGCTTAGTTTGGTTGGCATAAATAATTATTCAGGTTATAGATTTCATAATCCTTAGTAAAATTATGACACAAATACAATGATAATTATTAAAGAAAAAAAAAAACAATAAAATATCTTAAAAACAAACGATTAAAAATAAATTTTTCAATTATAATTTTAATTTTCTTTAAAATTAGTGCTTGCCCGTATCACAGAGCTTAATTAATGAACTAAGCAGAACTCATTACAAAATTTGGGCTTAGTACATTTGAAAGCATTTTATTGCTTCTCATATTGCTCGGCCATAATGAAATGAAATTTAAATCTTAAAATGCAAATTCCATGTCGTCTTGCATCTCAAGCCATCTGCTCTGCTGGGAAATTCATCTGCGTTTATGGTGTATTACAGTAAATATGGACTTGTTAACAGTACTTTTTGAACTGTACACATATGTAAAATACGAAAATATTTTAAACTTTGAGATTTTTCCGCTACTCATAAGCACTCATGCAATTTTGAATATGAGTGAATCAACAGAATTGAAAATCAACTACTCTGATTCATTCGTACTGGCTTCAATATTGATTTATAGGTATGAGTAGCAATGAGTACGAGTACAACGTTGACATTAAACTCACAACATTCGAAATATGTTTGATTCATACGCCTACTCATTCTGATTCATAAATTTAGAAAAGTATTTATAAGTCATACGAGTGTCTCGAATCATTCATCAAAATTTACAGCCTTTGTTGTTGTTGCAAGCAAAGCATACACAAAATCTTTTTGTGAGCACTGGAGTGTTCGTACGCGAATGATAATTATTTCGTGCTTCGTGTAAATGTTAAGTAGAGACGAGTTGAAGTCAATAACATCATGCGAATTGTCAAGTATGAATACGACGAGTACTTCCAACTTTGAGTATGAGTAGTATGAGTATGATATCAAAATAAGTATGAATGCATATAATTATCTGAAATTATAAGTATGACTCGAACCTACTCATCGTTTTGAATACTTATTGCTGTTCTCTGGTAACTGTCTCGTATGGAGTTTAGATACGTTAAAACTTCTAGCTGTTCCATCCAGGTAGTTATCGTTTAACCAAATACTTTCAATAACAATTTTGGTTCTTGAGCAGCACCAGACAATGCGATGATTACAAGTCAATTAGAGATCTGGCTTTGTAAAACTTTCAACATATATTTTTCGTGGAACATGAGCTATAAAGAAATCAAGGGTCAGACGTCTCAAACAAAACGATACGAACGTAATATATGCTAGATTTATGGATCAATTTAAACGATATGAAACATACAATAAAATGCAACTAAAATAAGTTTAATAGGCAAATACGAGTTAATCAGTATCAGAAAATATAAGTATGACTCGAACATACTCATCATTTTGATAACTTTTTGCGAATCTCTATCAGAAATGCCTCCAAGGCAACAATGCAAGCTGTATTACTTATTATTAAAAAAGGAGGTGATATAGAAAGAACGGGTAGTGAAGAATAGACTGTCAAATATAACAATTGCAAGTTTCTGTTGTTCCTTTTTTCTTTCATTAAAGGATACTTCGGTCATACATAGTTGCCGATTTATTATCTTTTAAGCAACCCCAACCGTTTGGGATTTGAAAATTAAAAAAAAAAAAAAACACAAAAAACAGTTGGAAAATTTAATGAAAAATTTATTTTGGTCAATTAATGAATACCTGTCATTTATTTTTTAAAGATTATTTCATGCAAATTTTGATACAATTCCTCGTTCGCAATTCTTCTTTCAAAGAAATGGTTGGATTTTGTTTATTTTTAGCAGTGAATAGAAAATCGAAATCCAAGCTTTCTACAAATCTTATCTTTCTCAATTCCTTCTACGATTTCATATCGTTAACATTAAAATTCAAACAAATAAATTTTAAACGAGCAAATATGACATTAACATTGCATATGTTTTCAGAAACCAGCGCCACTTTCTGACTTGTTCTGTAATAGAATGTTCAGAATTTTTGTCCTAAATAAGGGTGAGAATAATTATAACAATTATTGTTATAATTGTTAAACAATAAATTGTTATAATTGTGTGTTAACTTCCCCCCTTCTTAAAGAACAGACGTCCCGACTGTTTGCCTTCACTTAACTTACTATTTCTTATTAACTAATGAACATTATCTTAAAATTACATTTTTTATTAATTACATATATTAATTATTAATAAAACTCTTAAAATGATTTTGAACATGGAACTTTTCAAATTAACAATGCCAAATGACCAGCCTTATCGCAAGTTATCTTTATGAATTGGTCTATTATCAATTAGAACCGAATGGCCTAAATCTTTTTCGACAATTTTCTGGACATACAATTTGCTAAATTTATTTCCTAGCCGTCTGTTGACTTTAACAAATACTTTATCACCTGGTCTAAAAATTTTATTCTGTCTATTCCTATTGTGATATGTAAGCTCACAATTCTGAGCCCTTAGCAGCCTGTCCCTTATAGTTGATCCTAATCTGCTCTGTTATAGAATTAAAATATCGATTGGCCTAACCTCAGTTACCGAATGAATTGTATTGTTATACCTTGTAATGGCAGTGAGAACAAGTTCCCTCGTGTCATTACAATGCCCTTCGGATTTCAAACATCGCGATATTTCACCTATTGTGCTGTGAAGCCTCTCCACCTGCCCATTGCTGATGCTGTGCGCCGGTGGAATAGAAAAAATTTGGACACCAAACTGATTTAGAAGAAGAGACTTAATGGTATGCGAATTAAATGATTTCTCATTATCGCAAACGATGGTATGAGCCGAGGGAAAAATGTTCAATATAGTTAATAAAGCAACCTTAACATCAACAATCGAACGTGTTTCAACAAAAATGGCGAGTGCAAATTTAGAAAATTTGTCAAGACAAGTTATAAAATTAGTTCTGTCAGTTGTAAAAACATCGATATGGAGTATCTCTCCAGGATACTCAGGTATTGGTGTTTGACCGATCAGTGCCCTTCGTGGGTGCCTATTATATTTTGACTCTTTGCATATTCTGCAGTCTGAGGCAATCATCATGAGTTTATCTCTGATGTTCGGAAAATAATATTGCTGTAAAATCTGGTTAGCGTTTTCACGCACATTACGGTGAGCCCTATTATGTTCAGCCAAAGTGATTTCAGTCTGATCATCCGGGTTATGGATATCAATCACAAATTTATCTGAATAAACAAACTTCACTGCTGGAAAAGAATGAATTACTTCATTCTGAATCAAACCTAAAACATGAATATCACAATGAAGACAGTTAACAACGTTGCAATTAATGGCCCGTTTCAAAAATTTAAAAATATCTTTTACATTAACATAGTTTATTAAATGCCTTATTTGGTTCTTAAAAATGGTTTTAGAGGATATATTAGACTCCGTTGATTTGTTTAGAATTAATTGGTTTTTGAAACAGTTTACCGGATTTGATACTTTTTTTATAATTTCGGATGAAGATTGCTCACTGTGAATTGTTGAATTTTTAATCTCTGAACTTTCCGAAGCAGTTTGCGTGTCTATTTGCGTTTTATCTAATTCTGCTTCCGAACCAATCGTTGCCTGTATTGAGTCATTGTCACTAGATTCATTTTCCATAAGGTTAACATACTGCCGGGGATAATGCATCGGCAACAACATTTTCTTTTCCTGGCTTGTAGAAAAACTTAGGTGAGTATTCCTCAATAAAAGCACGCCAACGTCTTATTTTAGGGTTAGTATTTCTTTCTGAAATAGAAAACGATAATGGTTGATGATCGGTGTAAATATTTATATTTTTAGCACCATATAAATAATTGCGTAATTTTTGCAGAGCCCACACTATTGCCAACATTTCGCGCTCGTTGGTGGCATAATTCTCCTCAGCATGGGATAATGTTCTCGAAATCATTGTGATTGGCTTAGTGTCCTGAGAGAGAACGGCTCCTATTGCTGATGAAGAAGCGTCAGTAGTGAGCTCAAAGGGTTTGGTGTAATCAGGATGCAGCAGCAGCACATCTTCAGAAGCCAGAATATTTTTTATTTTCTGCAATTCTCTGAGCGCTTCCTCACTTAAATCCACAGCTATATTCTTTGATTGCCTACTACTAACTTTGCCATTTTCACCACGCAGGTATTGCGTAAGCGGTTTAGTGATCTCAGCATAATTTCTTATAAACCGACGATAGTAGCCAGCCAATCCTAAGAATGATCGGAGGCCTTTAATTGTCTGAGGAATTTGAAAATCTAAAATACTCTTCACCTTTTCTGGACATGTTTTTATTCCATTTTTGCATACAGTGAAACCTAAGTATTCCACAGAAGTTTGAAAAAATTTTGATTTTTCACATGACACACGCATATTTGCCGAAAAAAGTTTCCTTAAAATGTTATCTATATCTTGTAGGTGTTTTTCAGCGTTGGAAGAGAAAATGATGATGTCATCGATATAGACGTGACAACTTTTACCAATTTCATCTCGTAAAACATCATCAATTACTTTTTGGAAAAAACCAGGTGCGTTTTTCAGTCCGAACGGCAGCCTACAAAATTCAAATTTGCCATTATTAATGCTAAAAGCTGTTTTCTTTCTGTCAGTCTCGGCCAAGTTAATTTGGTGGAATCCGGACTTAAGATCCAATGTTGTAAAAAAACATCCACTTCCTAAATTCGACAAAATAACAGTAGTATCGGGGATTGGATAACGCTCGCTTGTGGTCTTAGAATTTAGTTTCCTAAAGTCTATTACAAGTCTTTTGTTTCGCCTTCCAGCTTCATCAAGACCTTTTTTATCTACGATCCATATAGGATTATTATATGGATGATCTAGATGGTCTTATGATTCCATTTTCCAACAAATTTTCTATTTCACTGTTAACGAATTCAGTAAGTGCAAACGGATATGGATAAGATTTGGAGTAAATAGATTCGTTATTTACAGTAGGAATTGTTGCGGTTACATCGGTGTGAAATGGTAAAGCTTCATTTGGATCAGCAAAAACAGATTTATGTTTGTCCAATATTATCATCAGTTTCTCAAAAATAGGTCGTGGGATATTACACTCAGCGGGATCAATGACGATTTTATTAACATCGCGACAAAAGTGAAATATAAGTTTTTCCTTACCATTTTTATGATACAATTGTCCTCGATCGCAATCAATTTGGGCATGAATTTGTTTGAGGAAGTCTAAACCGAGTATACCGTCAAATGTAGAAAGTTCGGGCAATATAAAAAACCACGATGTGCAATTCAGTAAATTAACCAGGCATTTTGAAACTATTTTAGAATTACCATGAATCGACTTAATAATAAAAGGTGTTTCTACTTGTTTAATACCCTTCAAATACTCTAAATTTCTCATATAATTTTTCGAAGTACCAGTGTCTATCAACAATTTCAATGTCCTTCCCCCTATTGTCCTTTCGATGTATGGGAGGAGGGACCCATATCTAACAAAATTCACTTCATCCTCAATGTGATGTTCAATATGATCATCACGTGATAAGTTATCAACCGAATTTTGGTAATCGTCTTCTACGCAATATAATTCACGGTTAAAGGAATATTCGGACATTGGTTCTTCGAAATTTTGCTGTTGCCTTAAATGGTTTATTCTTTGAAATTTATTCTGATTCTGACGAGTGGATTCATTGGGTCTTTTTGGAGCAAATGGCCGTTGAAAATTGTGTGTGTTATATTGACTATTGTTTTTTTGTTGAAAGTTTGAACGAGTACTTGAATCAACCTCCATAGGTTGATACTGTGTTGAATTATTATGTGAAACTTGAGGAAATCGGTTACTATTTCTGTTTGAATGGAATGGTCCTCTTTGTGGGGCTCCGTATCCAAAAGCATTAATTGGATTATTCTGTACGGCACCTTGATGCCGATATTGCATTTCGCGTGAAGAACTGGGACGTACAGCTTGGTAGTGTGGTGAGTTATTAAACGTAGGCCCTCTACTGTTGCTCCAAAATGTTGTAGCGAAATTGTAACGAGAGCTGTTAGATTCCAACTCTTGCGCCAAAGCGAGAGCAGAAGGCAAGTCAATCGGCCTACTAGAAAATAAAATATCACACATAGGTCTGCGCAATCCAGAAATGAAAACACGAAGGGCATTTTCTCTATACTTCCGACTAAGAGATTCTATTAATTCCTGATTTCCCTCATTAGACATTAAAACCTTATTCAGTATCGCAGTTAACTTCTGCTCGACCTCATCATAAAAATGTGTAATTAGTACTGGAGCCCTGCCTAAGCGTCAACAGTTCCTGTTCTAACGTAAAAATACTCTTTTTATCGCCGTAAGAAAATCCAATCTAGCCAGTATAGCCTTAAAGTTAAGGACAGTGTTATACGAACTTAAAACGGTGTCCGCAGCACCCACTATCTTGTTTCTCATTATTGCCACAACCTGATAATACTTTGAACTACCCTCATAGCCCTCATATAATTTATGCGCCGTCACGGCAGGCCTGACGCCAAGATACATATCTCGCTGAATTTCCATCGAATTCAGGTATGGATTTAACAATATCCAAAGGTTCGTTGCAAACTATGCCTGGGACTATACCAATTGGTTTGTATTCCTCCACACGAGATGGTGTTTCTAACAATGATAATCTTTTGGTTAAATCTTCAATCCTACCCTGAAAAATTTTCCGTGTTTCCTCAGTGGCCTGGGAAATGGCAGTTGTTAATAGTGCCTGGACGGTCTCAGCATCCATTATGTCTTGTCTAATACTTAAACGTTCCAAGTTCAAAATTAATTTATCAATATTCATAAAAATTTTACACTTAGTTTTCTCGATACAAATACAAATACGAAATACAATTTTCTCTTCACTAGGGATTAAAATAAAATAAAAAATAAATATTAAATTATTAGGAATATACTTGAATTAAAAAAAAAAATCTTAATATTATATTTAGATTACAGGAAAAAGTTTTTTTTTTTAAATTTTTATCGTATTCAACAAAATTAAATTAATTTTTAAATTTGAATTTTTTTTGTAACCAATTGCTTTTTCAATTATTAATTATTATTTATTATTAATATTATTTTTTAATTATTAATCATTATTAAATAGCAAAATTAAGTAATAAATTTAGTGATATTTTACCCAAAAGAATAGATCGTAGCAGTATTAGCATCAACAAACTCCAGCAACATTCCCACTTAGCAACATTTTCCATCAACACTCAGTTAGCAACATGTTATGTGTTAACAGTGATTAAACGCAGCAACTCAAGTTAACATTTAGTGCTTCTTGTTATTATTATGATGTGTTTTTTTTTTTGTTTCTTATACTTCAGATGCAGCCAATCACTTTAGTTGAAATAATTAAAAATGTTTATTGTTCTTTGTTTTTATTGGAGAGTTTTACTCGTCAACACTTATGACCTCTATTTGATCTTTCATTTATTTAGGTAATGAAGGTGACCTTTAAATGTGGTTTTTTTTATCGGTCTTTTCTTTTTAGTTTAATATTTTTTTTATATTGTTTTCTATATTTAAAATTTTTACGATTTTCACAATACAAAAACAATGGGCCTTAATGTTCAATTAATCATTTTTTTTTTTTTTTTTGATTTTTAACCCAATTTATTTAAAAATTCTTTCTATGGATTTTAAAAAGCACGGTCCCTGCTCGGGCGCCAATTAAACCTCTATGGGTATTTTATTTATTTAAAAAGGGAACCGTTAAAAACACAAATGTTTCATTTAATTTATTTCTTATTTATTTATTGATCTTATTTCACATTAACACATAATTCACATAAAGATTTATTTTATTTATTAAACTACTTCTAGACTTATTTATTTTATTATTATATTTATTTAATAACTTAGTCAAGATCGCTTTCCTACTATGAGGATCGCTTAACAAGAGTCTAGAAGTAAGAGAGCGAGAAACTAAAATCTAAAAGCCTTTTATAGGATAGAAATATGAATAGTTAAAATGGTAAAGAGAAGAACAGAGGTCAAAATAAAGTTATAGAGATAGAACAGTAATATGTAATTATATGAGAGAGAGTAAAGAGCATAAAACAATAAATTGAATCGAAGCGAATCGAATTGAATTGAATACATTGGATGTGTTTTAATGTCGTGCAGCAAAAACTGCAAATGAAAACAAATGAAGCACATAAAACCGTTAAAATAAAATTAAATATCTCGACATTTTTAACAGAAGACAAGTAAATAAATTATCATTCGGCTACACCGATCATTTAATTCCATACAAACACAATCTCATAGCGAATATAATTTACTCTCGAATATCGCGAATGTCGAACCAAAATTAGCCATCAAGTATATGGCATTCAAGTACGTCCTCAAACAGGATGAAATTTTGAAAAGTGAACCCCTTAATACTACCATAAATTAAGTCAGAATTGCTTAGTTCTTAGGTAAACTAATGAATTGGATTAAAAATTTTAATGAAGAGATTCTCTCGCTGATTGGGATAATTTCATGCAGCCACCAGCACAAACAATATCTATGTGAACCACTCCCAATGTAGGGTGTAGGATATAAACAGTTAAAGCCGCAATGTCAGTCAATATGTCTCTTGCTGATGGGCGAAAATAAATTTTACAATGAAATCACTCCGTCAACGTTAACATTTATTTAATCCGGGCAGAAATTTAAATACAATTTATGGTTACAATAATGGTGATAATGATGTTTTATGTATTATATTATGTTTTAATGTTGTTGTTTTTTGTTGTTTTTCTTATTATTGTAATAATAAAATGTATTCATAATTCAGACATTTTGTAACGAATTTGTTTTGACTGGGTTTTGTGTTGTTATTGTGGTTTAAGTGTCACATGTATCTTGGGCCGGATGTGGTGTATCAACACAGATAAGAGCTTAGTTTGGTTGGCATAAATAATTATTCAGGTTATAGATTTCATAATCCTTAGTAAAATTATGACACAAATACAATGATAATTATTAAAAAAAAAAAAAACAATAAAATATCTTAAAAACAAACGATTAAAAATAAATTTTTCAATTATAATTTTAATTTTCTTTAAAATTAGTGCTTGCCCGTATCACAGAGCTTAATTAATGAACTAAGCAGAACTCATTACAAAATTTGGGCTTAGCACATTTGAAAGCATTTTATTGGTTCTCATATCGCTCGGCCATAATGAAATGAAATTTAAATCTTAAAATGCAAATTCCAATGGATAGAGTTGGCAACCCTGAGTTAAAAACATTAAAGAATAAGCGCTCCTGAAGTGCATTTTCATTTTTCTTAAAATAAATATAAAAAACTTGTGTTTTATTAAAAAAAAAACTGTGAACATTTTATAAAACAAACAACAAATTATTTGAATATATTGAAGTATGGCACCAAAAAGCCGTCGTAGCATTGCAAATCCAAAAACATTTTGTGGACAATGTAAACTCGAAATTATAGAAAATAAAGAAGATAATATAGAGTGTGATAAGTGCTCCAAAATATTTCATGCTCTCTGTACGAAACTGGATAAACGTCAATATCAATATTTTATGGATAATGAGAGTGAAGAATTCATATGTCACTTGTGTGTGGGTGTCAGTGATGTTTCTATAACAGCTGAATTAAGAGAGATCAAAACAAACTTAAAAAAACTTGATCAGCTGGCTTCCATCACACAAGCAATTGAATTTATGTCAAATCAGTATGACGAGCTGTTAAAAAATTTTGCCGAGAACAATAAAAAATTAGAAATAATGCAAAAAGAAAATCATGTGTTAAAAAATGAAGTTAAAACCCTTAAAGAATCTGTAAAATTCTTAAATAGTCAAAGAGTTAAAATGACTGCATCGTTAGAGGTGTAGTTGCAGATAATAATTCAAGTGCAATAGAAACTCTTATTGAATTGTCAAAAAAAGTTGGTGTTCAATTGAATGAAGACAGTATTGATGATGCCTTTTTCTTTAAAAATAAAGGCGATAAAGCAAATGAAAAAAAGACTATGGTTGTTAAATTCGACAACAAAAAATCCAAAGACAAACTTATGATGTGTAAAGCTAAACTTAAAAATACTGAAGATACTAAAAATATTTTCATCGGTGATTATTTAAGCAAAGAAACTTTAAATCTACTTCATTATGCAAAATCCCTAAAATCAGTCGGTTATATCCATGTCTATACAAGTGGTTCGAGAGTGTTTGCAAGGAAAACGGAGAATGCAAGACCTATGCTAATAAAAACTGAAGACGATGTTGATAAAATCATGTCGGAAGCTGCTACTATGAAGCGAAGGTATAAACCTACAAATCAATCTGATGTTGTTGATGCAGATGATTTATCTCCTGTATAAACTATAAATGTATTTTGTATATATATATATAATTTAATTTAACTTATGAATAATCAATATTTTACCAATTTTAAAAATTTTTTAACATATTCAAAAACTTTTAATTTTTCCTATTTAAATAATATTTCTGTAAATGTTAGAAGCATTTCGTCGTTAAATAAATTTAATAAATTCAAAACTTTTATTGCTAATTTTGAAAAGTTGCCCAATATTATTGCAATCCAAGAAACGTGGTTTCATGAAGAATTATCTCAAATTTACCAAATATCTGGTTACAATTGTGTACACTGCTGCAGGAAAGATGGATTTGGAGGAACAACTGTTTATGTGAGAGATAATCTGCAGTATATCGTGGATGTGTGCGAAAGCAAAATGTTTTGTGAGGTAATAATTTTAACACTCAATAACTATAAAATAAACGGCAAGCCAATAAAAATAGCATCCTTTTATCGATCTCCAAAATGTAACTTGAATCAGTTTTATGAAATAATTGAATATCTTATGCAGGCATATGGTAGATCTTACTGTATCTTTGTCGGTGATTCCAATGTGGACTTTTTGCAAAATATATCGACTGAGTTATTAAATTTACTGGAAAGTTATGACTTTAAAAACTGTCATACGTTAATCACACGCCCTATTTCTGGAACGTCAATTGACAATGTTTTTAGTAATATTTCAAGTTCCCTTTTCGTTAATGCTGTAGAATTTAATTTATCAGATCACAATATAATATCCTGTAAAGTGAAAATGAAAATTCCAAACCCTAATTACACTGAAATAATTCAGAAAAATTGTGATTATAATAAGCTTAAAGAACTTTTATTAAATGATAACTCCATTCAACAAACTGGCGATCCATCTGTTGACACTTTAAATCTAGTACAAAGTATATCAAATGCAAGCATAAAGTCAACATATATAAAAAATAAAAAAGAATCCCTTAAAAATAAAATAACGCCATGGATGAATGAACATTTGCAGAATTTAATTTATCTTAAAAAAAGAATTTTAAGGCAAAGAAGGCGAAATCCAAATGATGCTAACATCCAGACCAAACTCAGTAGATTAAGCAAAATTATTAAAACCACTTATCGCGAATCTATGAATAATTATTATCAAGACCAGATTGACAGTTATCAACAAGACCCCAAAAAAAGTTGGAGGTTTTTAAATGAAAGTCTAGGAAGGAACTTAAAAACACAAGTAAATCTAAACAACTCAAATGAAGAACTGATAGCAGATGATAAAACTAAATGTGAACTTCTTAATAAATACTTTTTAGAAATACCAAATTTAATGAAGGAACAAATTCAGTACTCCGCTAATGATTCTTTTAATGGACTTAGAACATTACGACATTGCTACAACATATTTAGTTTCACTAATTCAACGTTAGAGGAAATATATTGGGTTACAACAAATCTCGCTACGAATAAAGCTCCTGGACATGATGGTTTATCGCCTAAAATATTTGCTAAATGTAGTTTGGAAATATCGCCTTTTTTGTTAAACATTTTCAATAGGATAATTTTAACCTCGCAGTATCCCGATGTATTGAAAATAACAAAAATCGTGCCAATACCAAAAATTGTAAATGCTAAAAGAGTGGAGATGTATAGACCTATAGCGCTGTTACCTGTAATTGACAAAATTTTTGAAAAAATATTACATCAACAACTTTCAAACTATTTTGAAAACAACAACCTGTTGTACGACTGTCAATACGGGTTCAGGAAAGGTAGTGGTACTGATAATGCTGTAGTTAATGTTGTCAATTACATATGCCACGGGCTAGATAATGGTTATAATGGTGTTGCTGGAATTTTCTACGACTTCTCAAAAGCATTTGACCTAGTAGATCATGAGATCTTGTTTAAAAAGCTTGAATATTATGGAATTAGAAATGCAGCTCTAAGGTTATTAAGAAGTTATTTGACTAATCGCAAACAATATGTTGAATTAAATAACAGTCGAAGTTTTATTGGTGATATTCAACACGGTGTTCCACAAGGCAGCGTTTTAGGTCCACTGCTATTTATTGTTTATATAAATGACATTGTAAACCTGGAGCTTAATGGAAAAATGTACCTCTATGCCGATGATATTTCTATTTTTTACCCCTATAAACATGAGACAACGTTAAAAGCATACATGCAAAAAGATGCAGACATGATATTTGAATACGCAAGGATAAATAAGTTAGTTATTAATACGTCAAAAACTAAAATCATCCGATTTAAACCATATTCAAGTATTAATGCTGAAACATTTAGCATCGTTGTACACGGAGAAGAAGTTTTTGAGTGTGAATATATAAAATATTTAGGAATTATACTGCAAAACAACCTGAGGTGGAATCTCCATATTGATAGCATTAAGTCAAAAATATATCCAGTAATAGGAGTGCTATATAAATTCAAATACAAATTCAATGAAATCACAAAATTGATGCTCTATCAGGCATTGATCCATAGCCATTTGAACTATTTAATAATGATTTATGGCTGCAAAAATAGTACAGAACTACAGTCTCTCCAAAGAGTACAAAACAAAGCCCTGAAAACCATATATAACCTGCCAATATCTTACCATACAATTACATTATATAAAGAAGTTAGTAGAAATATCTTGCCTATAAATGGAACCTATAAGCTAAGACTACTAACTTTTGTTTTCAAATCAATTAATAACATTGGTCATAACACGATATCATTTTCACAAAATCAAACAACCCGCAATACGAGAAACAGTTCAAATTTAAGGACAACAAGATGTAGACTTGAAACGACAAAGCAAAGAATTGAATATATCGGTTGTTCTGAATATAATAATTTACCTCAATATATAAAAAATCTAAATACCATATCAGCTTTTAAGACAAATTTAAAGAAATTTTTATTAAACAATTTAGAAATGCTTCTAGGATAATTTTTCATTTTGAATTTATAAATGTATATGTATCAAACACTTTAATTACATACTTTATATTTTATCAATAAATATTTCTAATATTTTTAAATTTAAAAAAAAAAAAAAAAAAAAAAAAAAAAAGAGCTTAAATGAATGCCAACTCGCCTCAACAATGTCGTAAGACGCTGAGGCAACTGTATATTAAACTGAAAACTTGTAAATAAAATATTTCTAAATAAAAAAAAAAAAAAAATGTCGTCTTGCATCTCAAGCCATCTGCTCTGCTGGGAAATTCATCTGCGTTTATGGTGTATTACAGTAAATATGGACTTGTTAACAGTACTTTTTGAACTGTACACATATGTAAAATACGAAAATATTTTAAACTTTGAGATTTTTCCGCTACTCATAAGCACTCATGCAATTTTGAATATGAGTGAATCAACAGAATTGAAATTTAACTACTCTGATTCATTCGTACTTGCTTCAACATTGATTTATAGGTATGAGTAGCAATGAGTACGAATACAACGTTGACATTAAACTCACATAAATTTAGAAAAGTACTTATAAGTCATTCGAGTGGCTCGAATCATTCATCAAAATTTACAGCCTTTGTTGTTGTTGCAAGCAAAGCATACGCAGAATCTTCTTGTGAGCATTGGAGTGTTCGTACGCGAATGATAATTATTTCGTGCTTCGTGTAAATGTTAAGTAGAGACGAGTTGAAGTCAATAACATCATGCGAATTGTCAATTATGAATACGACGAGTACTTCCAACTTTGAGTATGAGTAGTATGAGTATGATATCTAAATAAGTATGAATGCGTATAATTATCTGAAATTTTAAGTATGACTCGAACCTACTCATCGTTTTGAATACTTATTGCTGTTCTCTGGTAACTGTCTCGTATGGAGTTTAGATACGTTAAAACTTCTAGCTGTTCCATCCAGGTAGTTATCGTTTAACCAAATACTTTCAATAACAATTTTGGTTCTTGGGTAGCACCAGACAATGCGATGATTACACGTCAATTAGAGATCTGGCTTTGTAAAACTTTCAACATATATTTTTCATGGAACTTGAGCTATAAAGAAATCAAGGGTCAGACGTCTCAAACAAAACGAAACGAACGTAATATATGCTAGATTTATGGATCAATTTAAACGATATGAAACATACAATAAAATGCAACTAAAATAAGTTTAATAGCTGAATAGGCAAATACAAGTTAATCAGTATCAGAAATTATAAGTATGATTTGAACATACTCATCGTTTTGATAACTTTTTGCTAATCTCTATCAGAAATGCCTCCAAGGCAACAATGCAAGCTGTGTTACTTATTATTAAAAAAGTAGGTGATATAGAAAGAACGGGTAGTGAAGAATAGAGTGTCAAATATCACAATTACATGTTTCTTTTGTTCCTTTTTTCTTTTTATTAAAGTATACTTTGGTCCTACATAGTTGTCGATTTGTTATCTTGTAAGGAACTCCAACCGTTTGGGATTTGAAAATATAAAAAAAAACACGAAAAACAATTGGAAAATTTAATGAAAAATTTATTTTGGTCAATTAATGAATACCCGCCATTTATTTTTTAAAGATTATTTCTTCTCTCAAAGAAATGGTTCGATTTTGTTTATTTTTAGCAGTGAATAGAAAATCGAAATCCAAGCTTTCTACAAATCTTATCTTTCTCAATTTCTTCTACGATTTCATATCGTTAACATTAAAATTCCAACAAATAAATTCTAAACGAGCAAATATGACATTAACATTGCATATGTTTTCAGAAACCAGCGCCACTTTCTGACTTGTTCTGTAAAAGAAAAGCGACTGTAATGTTCAAAATTTTTGTCCTTTTTTTAACTTTCATAAATAACTTTTCACCGAATAAAATGAAATTCGATTATGTGTTCTAACAAAGCAAAACTATTACGTTTCAAGGCCACCTACCGACAGTTTGTAATCAATCAAGAACCCAATATATAGTAATTACTTCAAATGGTTTTTTATCATAGTCGACTTCTTCCTGTCTATTTAAATACGTGCTAACATATTTAATTTCAATAATACAAGGCATAACCATAATTTGTACAGTCAAATTCGTTTATAACGAACTCGGTTATAAAGAATTCTCGGTTATTACGTACATCTTTTTAAGTTCCAACGTTTTAGTAACAATTTTCATACAAAAAACTTCATTTATTACGAACTCATTTATAACGAATTCTCGGCTAAAAGCAACTACTTTAAATGGTCCCAGTAATTAAATTAGATACATTTTACATTTTTTATAACGAACTCTCAGAAATGACTTTGAAATTTGGCAATAGTCTTTACTTTTAGTTAATATGGCAGCATTAAATTATAACTCAGCATCTTTTATCAGCTGATAGGTAAAAAGACACATATTTTAACACATATTTTTGATTTAAAAAAAAAATTTTTTTTGTTTTCAATAAATGAAAAAAATCTTTGCATTTTATATTTTCTTCTATGAATTTACCAAGTTTATTACGAACTTTTCCTATAACGAACCATTTTTTCTGATCCCACGGAGTTTGTTATAACTTTAACTGTTTTAACTGTGCTTTTGTGTAAAACCATGTTATTATCATTTGTTTTGCTTTTGATATACCATTTGCATTGAAAAATCCTGCATTTTTCTCACTTTCACCCACAATATTCTTTTTTATTATTCTTTTTATTTATTTTATTTATTTTAGCTTAAAGTAGCCGTAGTCTAATAGGTAGTGTGTAGGCTTATCCGACGTTTGGCCCGAGTTCAAATCCCAGGTCAGACATCCTATAGAAATATGAAAAAAAATATTTCTTCGACGACTGCCTCTCAGCAGATTTCTGACAAAAAAAATCTGAGAGTAAATAAAATTGTCATAAAAAGTTTCTAAATCTGTCTTTCGGAGTCGACTTTAAACTGTAGGTCCCGTCACTCATGTACAAAATTAACGCACACAACATACGTTTTGTGAGAAGCTAGGTCGTGATCCTTACCGAAGGATTGTAATGACCAAATTATGTATGCATGTATGTAAAACTTAAAGAAGTATGCCGAGGAAGCATTTAACAAGAGTGAATTATTGAAAGTTTTAAATTTTAATCATAAAGAAATTAAAGAAATTGAAGAAAATTTAAAAAAGAACTAAAGAATTGACGAGACTACCAATAAGCATGCAAATAGCTTATAAATTAAATGCTCTAAAACTATTCTTTGTTATGCTATAAACACAACAACATAACAATTTCGCAATTCCAGCCTAAGGTAAGCCGCTTGCGTGTTAATTATAATTAAGGCAGCAGCATCAAAGTCTAAGCAAAACAAATAAAAAAAAAACAGTTCATTAACACTTTATCTTTATTCTTTTGCATTATATTTCAGACATCGAATTTTTAAAACCCCTGTTTTATGCATGTTATTGTATTAGGACTAATTCCCTTAATTCTGTGAACAAAATTAAAAATTATCCTAAAAGCAAAGCAGTAGAATCATTGCTTGTTGGCGGTCGCACTGTCTTTAAAATAATCACTTACATATACACCTACGTATTCTATTTTTGAGAAATACTTGAACACTTGAAAGTGTGAACGTCTCAGAAACGTGAACAAATTTATTTTTCCAAAATCAAAGAAAAACTGAAAGCTTTAAAACGTGAACACTTATTATACATTTTTAATCTGTTTTTAAATTGTGAAATCTTTAGAAATTCACGATTAAATTAATGAAAATGATATTGGAAGCAGTTGCCATATAAAACATATTTGTCAGCACTGGCGAAAAGTGCTCCAGGCCAAGATATTGAAAAACAACGATTAACTTTCAAATGCGTCGGGGACTCACAAATTTTAAATAATTTACTATTAATCGGGAAATCTAAAAATCTACGTGTATGTAAAATTTTTTATGACTGGTTCCATCAATGTTTTGTTAAAAAGATAGATTTCAACTGACAAATTTAAATTTGAAAACTTTGTTATAATTTTTGGCCTTAGGTTACTGAGTTCTAAACTAAAAAAGGGGTACCTATAAACATCCTTCTGTTAATAGACACCATGCCACTTCATATCCGGCTGAATCGCAATTGATTTCTGATGACGGATTTATTTGTGCAATGTTTATGCCATCCTACGTCATATCGTTAATTTAGCCCATGGACCAGAATATTTTTTAAATAATAAAACAGAATTACTAAATTCTGTTAAAATGTTAACTATAAAAGATGTAGTTAATCGTTTCGACTCAGCATGGAGTATCATTTCGCAACAAATTTTAATGAATTGCTGTAGTTTCGGACAATGATGACTCTGATAATTTCTTATTAAAATATCATTTTTCATATTAAATTGGGTAATTTTTTGCTTTAAGTTTGTCTACTCGATAACGTGAACGTGCCTTGGTAAAATTAGTTCACGTTATCGCGAGTTCACTGTATTACTTTTAATTGTGGTCAACATCATTCAAATAGTTTTTATAATCGAAATCAAATAATTTTTTTTTTTTTTATTAAACCAAAGTTGCAAGGCATTCACAAAAATGTTTGTTGTCAAGTCTACACGCCTACATTCCTCTAAAACTTCCTTAAATCCCTTAACAAATTAATGGCTCTGCGATACAATTGTATTCAACAAAAAAAAAAACGGATTTAAAACGTTTTTTAATATTTTTTTATAATTTTGTGAACATTTCATATTTTGTGGTGCTTATTTGATTAAATTGCTCTGAAATTGAAAATGTTGACCCAAACAAAAAGATAATTTTTTATATTAATAGTGACGTACAATAATTGCTGATGGCAAATGACAAAAATTTTAATTTTATGATTATTTTATTTCGTCTTTGACTTTTTTTTTTTTTTTTTTTTGCTTATGTCATGTAGTTTAATAGCGTTAATGCCATACGTTTATTCGTTCATTCATTTATTTGCCGTAGAGATTATAAAAATTAAAAAAAAAAACCTAAAGCGGGCATTGATACAAAGAGTAGAGTATTCAACGATTGTTTATCTACGGCATTCGTCGTCGTACAATGACAATAATTTTAGTGAATTAATTTTTATCGTCTCTTTTTCAATCTTTCATTTCATTTAATTTCATCTGATGGTGGACAATGAATATAAAAACGATGAAAAAATTCCAACAATAGTTTCACTATCAGTTTACGTTTGTTTTTCTTTTGCTGTTTCATTCATTAATAAATTATTCAAAATTCATTCATTTAAATGCAAACATATTCATCAATTCAGTTTAGTTTTCAAGAGAGCGTATTTAATTATGAGTAGTAGCTTCTAGGGATGCCAATCGGGAAATCCCGAAATCCCGAATCCCGAGATTTTTAAAAACTTGTACCGGGAATTTTCGGGTTTGTATATTCGTATATATTTTGGAAACAATTCTATATCACTCGACTTCGATAATAGCATCTCAGATGAGGAAAACACTACTTTCATTGCTAAAAAGTTATTTGCTGCAACGAATTAATGGGGTACCTGATTTAGATACTCAACTGTCCAAAGAAATAGATTTATTTACATCAGGAAGTGGTAGGGGTTAAGATTTACAAGCTATGTACAGCTATATTCCTTTCAGCAGATTTTTGGCAAATACTCTGACAGAAACTTTAAACTGTAGGTCCCGCCACTCATGCATGAAATTAACGCACGCAACATAATTGGTGCTTGAAGCTAGGTCCTAATCAGGACCGAAGGGTTGTTTGTAATGATACCCGTAGTTAATTAAATCCACTAAAGATTAAAATAAAATAATTTGGCATTATTATTACAAATAACCCCGAACAAAAAATTCAAAAACCACTTTTTTTACAGAATATTCTTAGAAACAGAACATGAATGATCGTCCTTGGACAACTTGTTTACACTGTTAGACGCGCCTTAAAAAACCTATCTTATGATATAGATATTGTATATGTATATTGTAAGGAAACAGATCCAAGCTCACGAGTGGTCGAAGCTGGAGTCGAAATATTTTAAATGTTGCCTTAAAATAGTCCAAGGTTAATTTTTAGGAGGGTACACTTTGCACGAATTTTGCTTCCATACAACTTGAGTCGCTCTAATGTACATATCGCTCCTTTATTGCAATATTGTCATATCTCAAAAAATTCAACATTTTTAGTTACTTAAGCAAAACTCCTCTTTTAGACTTTCTGTACATGCTGAAAAAAAAATCAGTTTTATATCCCAAGCTGATCCGAAGTTATAGCAAAAAATGTTTGCGGCAATTAGATCATAGGACTAATGTCTTGAAAACTTAAATTGCATTTTGCAAAGTTCAAGTTTTTTGGAGATATGACTATGTTGCAATAAAGGAGCGATATGTGGATTGCTATCTTGGAACAATTTTACCAACAAATCTTGATTGCAAGAAGTGTTTTTCAACGGCAGCATATGTTGACAACAAAATTCGTTCAAGCCTTTCAGATCACGTGTTAGATGCTCTAATTTTTTTGTTAGAATCCAAATAATTTTCTTAAAACTAATGCAATTGCATACGTATGAAAAATTTTTATTTTTGTTAATTTCCGCTTTTTGGTTACTTTTTGTCTTACTTTTTTATATTTTATGAAAGAAAAATGATTTTATTAACAAAATATATTTTTTTTAATTTTTATTATTAAGAAAAAAAATCGAAATTTTTCCAGTGATTTTTCAGGATTTTTGGATTCCGAATCCGAACCAATCCCGTTGGACATCCCTAGTATCTACCAACTAACGGATGATGCACTTTATAATCGTTTATTCATTCATTAATTGTTTTCGGTTCATACGATCCAAATTCATACCAAAATGAATGAACGAATGAAGACAAAACGAATTAAAGTGACATTGCCATTACGCTTATTGTTGTTGAGTGTTGTGCAAGTACTTGGCATCAGATCTGTGATAAATATTTTAGAGCTGAATCCTGACTTTGATGATTCCTTCGAAAACGTTTTTTTTTTAATTCCGTCCTTAGTTTGAGAACTTCTCCAATATGTGTCCTGTAAGTTTTCCTTTAGTTTGTGTCATTATTATAGGTAAAGCGAATTAGTCCTAAAATTCGCCAGCACATCCGCTTCTCGAATGAAATTAATAAACTTTCGTATACACTGTCTACCTGCCAAAATTTAAGGAATCACATCGTATATACTCCACCTCTATTTTCAACTTATGGTACCTGGTGTGGTTTCGGGCTCCAGTCAATTGCAGTCCTGATTGTAACAGACATTTTGGTAAGTCAAACATATCCGACCCGTCTTTACTTCTATCTACCAATGTCGATTTTAATTAGAGACTTCCTGGTTTGTGCATACATATGCACATAATATTTGAGTATATTGTGTTAAAATTAAACAAACAGAAATCAATCCATAATTAAGAAAAATCTCAAGTTTACTTATGGATACGCAATATTCTGAATGAAAAAAAAAATCTAAAAAATCTTTACTTCTTACAGAAATAATCATTTGAAAAGGGAAAATCATTTCAAAAAGAATATCCAAAATAGGATTTCTTAGACTTGTCGTTTTATTTTTTTCCCCCTTTCTTAATTGCGAGTATTTTCACTGATTTAGTGTTTCGTAACAAACTCACAGAAGTAGTGTGTGGTTACGTATTCATGTCGTACGTACGTATTTCCTTTTGTTTTCCTACCGTCCAATGCGATAAAGAAAAAAAAGTTAGTTTTATAACAGGGCCAGACCGATACTACAACAATGAAAATAAGGAGCGTTCATTTAAGTACAACAAAAAAATAAATTCAACTTTCTTGAGATTTCCTACAAATTTTTTTTCTTTTTTTTTTTGATTATTATTTTCGTTTTTACTTTGGCTTTAAGAGTTTTTCTTTTTTGTTTCTTATTTTGTAAACGGAGCAAACGCAGAGTCTGACTTTTGCAAATAAATGTGGCAGCAAAGTACTCGTATTGCACTTGTTATATTGCCTTAGTTTAGTGCAGCTGCCATAGTCTATGGTCTAATGCTGCTTTAATGACTGCGATTTGAACTTCAATTGTGTTGCGGTGTGTGTGTGTATGTTTAGATTGTGTTGATGCTTTAGTTTTTGTTTCTTCTTAATTCCTGATAACCGTATCGAATGATTTTGGTTTTCAACTGCCTGCAAGTGAGCAGACAACGTCTTTAGTGCCTTTCAGATTTAATGTTGCAAGTGCCTTTTGGTTTTTATTATATTTTTTTTTTTTGTTTTGGAACGTTTCTCTTTCATCTTGGGGTTCGTTCTTGGGCAGATAATTGGTATTAAAGCACAACCTTTAATGTATCTAATCGTTTAAGCGTTTTATTAAATTATGTACGAATTAAGCACTGTTTTGTTGTTGGCTTTTGTTTTTATTTTTTTGTTTTGCTGCTGCTTGCTGGCAATTTTATTATTGTTATACTATTGCAGTTTGTTGTTGCAATTGTTTGTTATTATTGTTGTATTTATTTAAAGTCTCTTTCTCTCTCTCTCTCTCTGGCTGTCTGTTTGTTGGCTGGCTGGCTGGTTGGCTGCTTCACTTGTTTTAATGGTTCAACTTCATTTATTTTTTTTTATATTTTTTTTAGTTTTTGTGTAGTTTTAGTGGCTTTAAGCCTTTAAAACATTCATTAGAGACTTAAGGCTGGGGTTGGTTGCAAGCAACAGTAACAGCAACAGCAGCAGCAACAGCAGCAGCAACAACAAAAAGTAATTTAAATCAAAGTTGTTACATCATTGTTGTTTAACTGGCTTCGTTATTTCTTCTATTATTATTATTTTTCTTTGTTTTTTGCTTTTAACTTTACTTGCTTTTTTAATTTTTTCTTTTTTTCTGTGTGTGTTTTTTATCTTCTATTCCTGCTGGCTTCATTGTCTGCCGCTTGTTTCTACTTTTTTTTTTCATTTTTCTTTCTTAGTTTATATGAAGTTGTTGCCATTATTACGTATTGTTTTTCTTTTGTTATAACACATTGCTGTCGTTGTTGTTGTTGTTGTTGTTATTGCTGGAGCTTAATGGTCCATGACCTTGTTGGGTGTTCTCTAATGCCAAGTTCAAGGCCAATTTTTTTTTTTTCATCTTCTGCTTTTCTATCTAAAAAGTTCATTTCATTGTTGCTTTTGATTTCTCCAATAATTCCCCAAGTAAATCACATGCGAATTACGTGAGACTTCATTAGACTTCACAGCAGTACAGTGCGGGTAATATGAATGGATTCTTAATAAAGTTCCCTCCTGAATGTTCATTTAATAATGGAAAAATGTTCGTCATTTAATATTTGATTATTCTTTTTTGTTGTTGTTGTTGTTGGATGTGTAAAAATCATCTTTTAGGTAACAAGTCTTTTGACCGAATTTAAAGGAAAACATGGAAGCACAACAAAAAATATAAAGTTTCCTACTTAGTCTAGGGAGTAGTGTTGCTAGACTATTAATGTAACTGAAGTAGGTTCTATTCCCACAGTGACTCTGGTCTGTTACATAACACGGAACATAAGGCCTTTGTTACTCTGCTCGTACTAATTAAATATAAATTGTAATTGTATTGTAATTAATAAGTAAACACTATTTCACTTTAACGATACCACATCTATTTACTCTGCGATACTAAAAAAATTTCTCCTGTAGAATAATGTAAGCGACCAAAGTCTTTACACAGTTATTGCCATACACTGTAACTGTTTCAAAAAATTTATTGAAGAAAATTGTTGTTAGAAATTCGATTAGAATTTATGATACATATTCTTTAATTACACTACGTCTAGTTGAGGTTAACTATGTCTCTGAAAGTGGGTGGTTGTTTATCTGAATTTTCCGTGGATTCAGATGGACCTAATGCACCGATGAGTACACAAACACGTGACTTCTTCAACTAACCAACCACAGCCGTTATATTCTCAGCAAAACGGCTCTAGTTCTGGGGAAGTGAGCCGATTTAAGTCTTATTGAAGTCTAGAATGTTCTTTTTTTTGTACCATCTCAAATTGATAAATTTTTTTTAGATAGCAGCCCCAATACACATATACAGATCAGTGATGCCAACTTGGTTACTACTTTTTTCCTAATTCTTGAAGGTGAAATTATCTAATATCTGTATTTGACATTTCGAAGGGTTCAACTGTATCGGATAAGTTTCATTTAAGAAGCACTACAGCTAAACTATTAGACTTTGTGGGATTGCAAGTATAATTTCAAAAGCCACCATATCATTGTTGTCTGCGAACATAATTTGGAATGTGATATTTGTCAATTTAATTCAATAATTTAAAATATTTAGAGCAATAGCTACAGTACATTATGAGGTGGCGTTCGCCTGATTCTCCTAAGCATTCGACAGAACACCGTCAACTACAGACATTATAGAAAGGCTCTAACTACCACACTCAATTAATACCTGCTTCCCTGGATTTGTTATTTTAGGCACCTACTTATATTAGCAAAAATATAAAATATCTCTTCCAATCATTGCACGCATAAACCTAGAGTCACTGTACTGTAGTAGATAGCGTGTTGGCTCATTAAAAATGAGGCCGCGGTTAAAACCCAAGGTCACTTATCAAAACGAAAATATGAAAAAATATTTCTTTGGCGAAAAATTCTGAGAGTAAATAATGTTTGCCATGAAGAGTCTTGCTCGGACTTAACTTTAAACTGCAGGTCCCACCACTCATGTATAAAATTAAGCAACACACGACATAAGTAGTGTAAGAAACCAGGTCGTAATCCTGACTGAAGGGTTATAATTACCAAATATATACATACGTATTTAAACCTAGCTTTAGAATTGGTCACTTATTCCTTTCAATATTAGTAAAACTCAATTATTTGAATATTAAACTTCTTTCCCTGCATTAAGAAACAACGATCAAAACCTTTTTTTTATCGATTCTTACCACATACGTAGCTTATTTTATAACAAATTGTTATGATTTCCGGTATACTTTAATAGACTTCACCAAATTAATATCGTGTTTATGGTTTTAGTTCGTTTATATCGTTTTGAACTTGAAAATCTTTATGTTTTCACCGTTTAAAGATGAGGGACACATAGATTAAGTTTTATCAGCTCTAAACTTAACATAATAATCTGTTTATAAAAATTATAACGATTTGGACAACACATTTATTGCACAAATTCATGGTCATGGGAAAATCAGACGTAAATCGTACATCCTTTCGAATTCTACATTTTGCTTTTGATAAATAAAAATTCTTGGTCTCTTCTAGTTATGCTTGCAAACTACAAAATTATTGTTGTTTTGGTTTTTATTGCTTTATTTCATAAAAAAAATATGTTTGTGTTTACTACCCCAACTGTTAAAAAAAAAAATGATTTAAAATAAAATAAAATAAATTGAAATAAAAAAAAGTTTACTTTACTGTACGTTAAAGAATAAAAAAATATAAATAAATAAATGCCGGTTATAAAAACAAAAAAAAACCTTAAAAAATAATTATTTTTTTTTTATTGTCTGTACTAGTATCTCTCTTAATTTAATGTTTCCAAACTAATGCAGACTTGGGAAATTCTTCTTTTTTATTATTCATAAACAAAATAATCTTTGTTATTAAGTTTGTACAAAATTATTTGTTTTTATTTTTTGTTTCTATTTTCTTTTTTTTTTAATTAATCAATTCGGTTTTATTCAAAATATTTTATTTCCTTTACCTATTGCTGTTGTTGTTGTAGCCAACAATTTGACGGCGAACAATATTTCCATCATATGGTTTTCATATGTTCACGTCCAAAACGTGGCAATATTTTATAATTTCACCTATACAGTACAACTTCGACAGTCCGGACATGCGCCAGTCTGGACACTCCTACATAATTAGAATAATAATTCGCACCAGTCGTGCTCACAGGCTGTGAAGAGGACTTCGTATTCAGTGAGCTGAAGTCGCT